>OZ010796.1:513468274-514936977 GCA_963932465.1 Maratus speciosus
ATATGTAAGGAAAGTAATTCTTCAACATTAGTTTCATCATAAAGTGGAATGCTAATGAAAAATGTTTCCTTATTGATTAAAATGTTTTTGCCTTTAAATTCTTTTATTTGTTATTATGCTATTACTTGAGTTTACATTCAAATTTGTGTATGATGTAACTTTTTTAGAAAAACTGACTTGCATTCTGCATCACTTACTTCTGCATTTCATATTTTTATGCATAATTGTTTTTTAAGGGAAAAATTATTCGTATTTTTTTTTAGACTGTAAAGATGGTCAATTGTTGATTGCATGATTGTGGAAATTGTAGGGGAGCATGAAGCATAGTGAAATACTTAAAAATAATTACAATTTTCAAAATGAACAAACAGAAAATATATTTGAAAATTTACACTACACAATTTACTTTTTTTACTCTTGCTTGTAAAATTATTTTTTTTTCAAATTTTTGTTCTTTAATTTCTGTGGTGTATTAAAGATGTAACATAATAGTAGACAATTATCACTTTGCCAGGTATGGGTCAAAGTGAAATATAAACAAGATCACTTCTTTTCATGATTTTTTGCAGTTCTATGATAATTATGCTAATCCACATAAGAAACAAATTTGCCCATGACAGAGTTCTTTCACTTTACACAACTTTCCCAGTATTTCTGTATAGTCTGTCATGACTTGTATCATCAGTTATAGGCCACACATAAACATCCTTTTTTTTTGTCTGCATGATCTTAATTGAAAGACAATGTGGTCCATCTTGGGAGAGAAATGAAATCAATTTACCAACAAACTGCTTCTTAGTACCTGGACCTTTATCTGAGTGCAACTCAATCATGAGAAAATTCCCGTTATTTATTTCACTAAATTCCACTTTTCCTGTAGCAAGCTGAAGTTCACCCTAGTCTTCAGTGAAGTCATCTTCCAGGGTCTCAAATTCATCTTCTGTCTCATTGTTATCATCACAAATATCAGATTCTACCGATGAAGTGTATGAATCTAAATACAGTAGTCTCCCTCAAATCCGCACATCATCACAGATGTAAACAATGAAACTTTCAGTTCAGATGTAAGGGCAAAATTGCCGAATATTTTAGTTTTGTATCATTCTGTATGTATTTCTACCCTATATATATAAAATCCTAATGAATCGAATTGAAACGAATTCATGTAACGATTCTATGAAATGACTGATTAAACAACTGATTACATTTCACGGCGATTTCTCCTAAAATATGGAATACTTTGCGATGAAATTAACACCAAAAATCCGTATTGATCCACAGATCTCAAAACTGGTATTAGAATTTTAAAATTAGAATTAGTTTTCGAAATATTAATTTTTTTCTAATTTTATATACTTTTTTTCTAATGATGGCAACTCAAATTTTAATCGTAACAGATATTTTTTTTTTCATATTTTAGAATAGGTTATTTTAAATTAATTTGGCGACGATTTTGGCCTCCCTTAAATGTATGCTAAGAAATGTATCATGTTACTTTTATTCAGAATTCAATTTGTATTTCATTATCATTTTATTTAATACAAAACTTTCATTTAAAATTGAAACCTTTAAAATAAATGGCTTTTACTTCATTCTTTTTTTTAAACGAAACGAAAAGAAAAATATTAGACACAGATGTCATATACGCAACGGGGTACGCAAAATGGCGTTATTTTGCTTGACATGGTAACCCGGCTATTGTTGCTTATTCATTAATAAATGTCTATTTGAATTTATTTTATTTTTATTTTCAAAAAATGTTATAAATTGTTTTGTTCTATAGTTATTAATTAATTTTTTTTTTATTTATTGTTATTTCTTTTTAAAAATAACAGAAAATAATTTAAAAATACATATGTAACAGGTATTTGAAAATGAGGTTTTCGCCAAATTGTCGTAAAAAAAAATCACGCCAAACCCGGTGCGTATGTGAGAATGCAACAGATCATGAGATTTAATTTCCACTTCAAAGCAACATCTTAATGTTATTACTTCTCCCGTCGACCAATTTCGCCAAATTATACAAATTGACATATTTTTTTATTTTAAATAACAAAAGAACAAATAAATTAGTATAACATTAATAAAAATACAAATGAAACGTCGAAATAAAAATCACATGATGGCTTGAACTTGTGTAACTTCCTTAAAGTCAACTGAATGTGACATTTACGATCAACCATTATTGCCATTTAATCTTATAGTTTGGCGACAGATTTTTAGTCGATGGGATAACCAAGTAGCAGCGTTTTAATTTACCACTCGAAAAATAAAAAAATGCTAACTGGCAAGTTTAAAAAAAGCTATTGGCGAGATTTTCACCCGGCTAACATAAAAGTACCAGGAATTCTTTGTGATCATGGCAACTTTTATGTAGTTTTATTCGAAAAAATAATTTTGATTCTTTAATCAAAATGGAAACCTTTCTTATGAAAAGCAAAGGAATCAGCCCGTTGTTTATGGCAGTTACATGACTTGGACTATTATAATATAAACGAAATAATGGGGATAAAATAATATTCGGCGACTTATCACACCTGTGGCTGGCTAACATTAAAGTACCATAATGGCCGCCTGGAATATAAAAAGCGAAGGGATCCGCCTGGAGCTGTTGGTGATAGTCACATGACTTAGGCTATTATTATAGAGATTGCTTTCAATTTTAAAAACAGCGCAAAGAATAATTTTTTCCTAACGATTAAACATTTATTCTCGCGTGACTACTAAAAACAGAAAAAATACTTTAAAATTACTGTTAAATGAGTATGTGTTAAAGGCAGGAAAATATTGAAAATTGTGTCCTGAAAATTGTATTTACACGTGAATATTAAAAGGGAAAGGAATCTTTAAAATAATAAATACATTAATATGCGTTTAATCCTTTCACGGACAAGGCACTTCTATTCGTAAAATCTTGAAATCCGTGAATGGCACCAGAATTTACAAACAAATTTCGAAATACAAAAAGGCTTTTGTTCACTTACTTAATAAAAGGGAAATTTTCATCCCAATATTCTGATGCTAATGTGGCATTTAAGAATTAAAATTAAGTGGTCCAAAAATGAACCACCGCCCTTGAAGGGGTTAAAACAGCAAATATTAGTAATTGTATTATGCCAATCGTTTTATAACGCTGTTGAAAATACCGACAGACAAAGACTCTGTTTACATAATTCATTTTATTTTAGCTTCATTTCAAATGTTTAACTGATCTTCTTTAACCAAACACGAAAACAACCATTGGATGTCTTAACAGCAACTGATTCTACCTTAAATTTTTGCAATCAAAGGGAATTGAATGGAAACCCGTTTACAGGGAGATCGCTACAGGTTTTTTCAGTATAATTCAATCTTCTCTAATGTTTTTAAAACCGATCAGATTAGCGTGCTTTTATATTCTACAGTGTCTGAACGGGGGTTGGCGAGCGTAGCTTGCAGGGGGCAGAGCCCCCTAGTTAATGTATAATTTTCGATAATATGACTGAACTCATGGTTTTTCATGAAAGTATAAATTTATTTCTGAAAAAAAATCAAGATATTGGTAAAATCACTGGCAATCACAATCTTTTTACCAAATATATTTATGTATTAATCAAGCTTTTTGGTTATTTAGACTGGCTAAATATGAAATAAAACTTCCTTACTTTATGATTTTGATGTGAATTAATAGGGTACCTTTATGAGGGAAGTTCCATTGAATAATTCAAGGAAAATGTATCTCATCTTTATTATGCACATTTAATTATACATTATTATTTACTTGACCTTTACTTATAATAATTTAATCATTTTTAAAATTATCTTACTTTTTATCATTTTAGTTTGTTACTTAATTATTTTAACATTTAACTGTATTGCAAGCATTCGTTATAATTTCGATTGCATTATTACATTCAAATGACTGTTTAAAAAATGTAAACAAAGCAGTGACCAGAAATCCACGAAATTCTAAAATCCGCACAACCTCTGGTCCCAAGCTGTGCAGATTTGAGGGAGTCTACTGTATTCAATTTTTTCAATATGTTTCTGTTTCTTTCTATTAGAACCTGAAGATGCTGCAAATAAGTTCTTAGCTACTTTTGGCGTACAAGTTGTAGCAATCATCATTTTCTTTTGTGCTCGTAAATACTTCAGTGGAGGACTTGAAGTTAAAAACCATAGTTTTACCATGTCTTTTATTTACGTTTGACACAATGTTTGGCAACATGAATAGGCAATACGTCTGTAGGAGAAACATGAGTTGTTTTTGTAGTTTCCCTCATAGGAGATGTATTTATTTTGCTTGGCCCAGGTTCATTTATGTCAGATGTACGAGTATTTTTTATTGAAAGTGATTCTATTTCACTTGTATCAGATGTATGGGTATCTCTTATTGCATTAGCTGAAATTGTGTCAATAGGATCTGCAGAAAAAGGCCTGTCAGTTTTTTCTGTTGGGAAAAACAGATCATCTGGAAATAGGATGTGGATTACAAGGGCAAATTCCTGTCTTTTTAAACCCATTAGCAGCTGTTTTTACAGTTGCTGCTCACATGTAAGCTCTGCTAAACAATGACCCAACTTCAATCAGGGCTGTGCGATGTGGGGGGTAAAGGGGGCGGTCACCCCGGGTTCGAAAATTGAGGGGGGTGCCAAATTTGTATAACAAACTTTGTTTTTTTTGTTATTGGAATTTTTTTCCCAATAAAAGTACGTTCATTTTTTGTTTCAAAGGTATATGTGCATAGCATGGTCCCTTACCCTGCGCCCAAATACAAATTTATGAATAAGGACTTCTTTCTGTTCCAAAACTTGTTTTAGATTTTTGTCTTGGTCTCTTTCGTTAACCTTCTCTTTTCTGAGTCTGTAATTTGCATTCTGTGCTTGTGACAAAAACATATGCTCTCAAACTAGCATGGGGGTTTTCTTCTGTGGATACAAAAGGGTTGTGAACTGCTATACTGTACTATTAGATACATTTTTTTCTACATTCATTTCACAGATTCGCTATCCTAAATCTAAGTGCAATTTTCTCTTATGTTATTTTGTTGTTTGGAGTTTCTGAATTAAAATTAAACATAAAGTTCTAAAATAAATGCGAAATATGTATTCAATGGAATTTATTTCTGTTTCTGCACTTTTCAATTTTGTGACTCATGTCACAAAGAAAAAGTGTGTATTTGTGTGTGTGTGTGTAGGGGAGGGGATTGAAACTTGGCCCCGGGCGCAGTTTCACTCTTCGCACAGTGCTGACTTCAATGATTCTTATCACTCTTCCAGGGTTGTTTTTAAGCCAGTTTCTAGCCTCTTGTTCATAGTATTTGTTAAGTGGACACATGAAACTAACGGCTGTAATCTATGTAAAGTATGTGATGCTGTGACAAGAAAATGCACATGACTGGATCTTGCCCATTCAATGAGTTCCAAATTTGTAGTATGCGTCTTATGCCCATCAATTATAAGTAAAACTGGTAGATCCTTTGTTGGCTTACTATGTTCCACAAAGTGATTAAACCAAACAGGTGCTTAAATTTCAGTTTGCATCCATCCAGATTGGTGACAAACTATTTAGGAATGTGGCAGCAGATTTTTCTCAAACAGGAGATTATGATGAACTCGTGGAAAAGCTAAAAGTAGCGGGCATAATGATCAGCAGCATTAAAACAAATTTCTGCTGTTACTGATGTTCAACGCTCTGCTGATGAAAGAATTCCCACCTGTTTTTTACCTCTTGCTGCAACAATTTTTGAAGGCTTGTTGGGGACTGTTTAGATTCCAGTTTGATGAGCGTTGTAAATTCTGTTTAGTGGGAAATGATATTTACCATTAATTAACCAAGGCGTTAAAAAAAAGGAGGATACTGAAATGGGATTAAATACAGCTGATGTATTTTCTGGTTGTCTAACAGAGTTCTTTGTGTTGCTGCAAGAAACCATAAACCCAATCCATGCCAACCAAACAAGTCTTGTGGTCAAAGGTTTTAGGAAGATTATTTTTTACAACATATTGACATGCAAGTGATCTTATCTGTTATGGTTAATCCAAACAGCCTGGTTCCCATATCAAGAACATAATGCATTATCTCTTTTTCTTTCACTGCAGTAAATACAGGTCTGTAAAGAACAAAATTATAAATGTGTTTGTATTGTTTTAAAAATCAGATGTAACTTCTACTAATATTTCTGCAACATCTCTATTTTCTTTCACTTTTTAAACTCTTCTGTACTACAGTCTAGCCACTGGTATTCCATATTGTTCAGCTGCTGAATTAAGACTCATCTGATCAGTACCTGTTACTGCCTGAACAGCAGCAGCCATCAATGCTTTAGACCAGGATTGCTGTTCTGTTTTTCTCTTGTATGTCCTTACCATTATACACCTGAATATGTAAACAAAATGATTTTACACCTTTAAAATTATAAATATGTTGCAGGGACAAAGTGAAATAAAATACAGTAGAAGATCTTTATAATGTTATATAACACCAGGGGTCTGTCCAGACTTTTCTCTCAGGGTCCTGTTTTTGTGAAATTGTGAACAGCTTTTTTACATTTGTGAAAAATCTAGTACTAATTTTGAAAATTAAAAATGATCGTTATATTCAGGCTCTTTTTTATATGTTTTTAAGAAGATATATGTATGTAAAATACATATATATTCTTTATATATGTAAAAGTGACAGGCCAGACCACTTTTAGATGATTAAATTTGTGAAAGGTTTAGTTTTCAACTGAAAAATTTTCTAAAAGGCCTATTTTTAAGACAAAGAATTTTGTGAAGGGTCCTTTTTCAGAGTGAAAATTTTTATGAAGTGTCCTGTTTTGATATGAAAATTTTTGTGAAGGGTCCTGTTTTGAAATGAAAAATTTTGTGAAGGGTCCTTTAAAGGACCCAATTTCTTCCTAAACAGATCCCTGAACACATATAATTCTATATAACATACATTCTATATATAACATCATATAATTCTACATAACGAAATTCTCCATATAACGCATAACTTCTCAGATGTAAACAATGATTTTTGCAGTTAAAAAGCGCCTGCATTTTCACATTAAAAAATATTGCTACTCTCTAGAGGACTAAATTTGATACATTAGTTCAACTTTATCTTCTAATTTAAGACCTTTTTACTGAAAAAAAAATGCTATTATTACAATAAACAATTTTGAAAATGTCTAATAAAAGGGATGGTTGTGTCAGTTATATTTGGATCATGTTTATAAAGTAAATTCAACAATGTCTGACCTATATTATGGAACAGATGTTATATATTCCTACGGCCACCATTTTGGAGTTTTTCTTGGCGTGAGAACCACTTTTCCGCCAAGTAAATGTCACCAAGCAGATGGGTTGACAGAACATGTCACTCGTCGAGGTTGCCTTATCGATAAACGCCAGCAAAACATTGCCCAGAAATCCAAGATGGTGGCCATGGGAATATATAACATCTGTTCCAAATTTATAATTTGGAGAACTCTTGCTAACAAGGAATGCAGTATAAAGATATTCTAATGTATTTTGATATGTTTTAGTCATATTTGGCCATGTTTATAAGGTGAATTTAATGATGTGATCCATATAACGCACAACCTTGCGTTTTTAGGTTTGCGTTATAAAGATCTACTGTATTTCAGTTTGCCCCATCACTAAATATCTTTTTCTCTTTGCCCCGCATGTGCGTAACAAATGCTTATAAAAAATTAAAACCAAAGGTAAGCCTAATATTAAATAAACAAATACTTCACTAGACGGCAGAAGAATCTAATTTACATTTACAATATTTATAATGAGAACTTTATCATTATGTAATTTAAAAAAATGTTATTTACTTACCTAAGAATATTACAATATATTCATCCAATTTGAAAAGTGGTCACTATCATATTATATTGATCTCTTGAGGTGAGGGTTGCCTGACAGGAAGCAACTAGATGTGAAATAACATAATTGAAATATCAGCTGATAGGTGGCGCTGCATGCAGACAAAATATTTAACCATTTCATTTTGCCCCAAGTTCCCCTACTATGTTTGCTATATTGGATGAAAATTGCTTTTGCGATTTTTAATTGTTATGTATTATGTGAATGTAGTTGTCAATGGAGGTTAATTGTTTTATTTATAGCATCAGGGAATTATTTCTTATTAACCCTTTGAGGGGAAAGCAATAACGTCTCTGTAATATTGAATGCTCACTGGAATAATCGAAAAATTTTATTTTAAAATAAGGAAAAGCAATTTTTTAACATTCCCCCCTCCCTCCCTGCTGGGAAACATATAAAAATAATATGTTCCCGCACCATTTTGGTTAAGTCAAAGTACAGTTGCGTAATTTGTTATTTCTGTTTGTACAATTTTTTTTATAAAATATAATTATGAGTGTAAAATTATAATAATTATATTTTTGAGTAAAATAGGAGTCTAAGTTCATATAAAAATTATTAATTTGATTTTAAATATATATTTTTAAAAAATTGTTTTATTGTAAAATTAATGTATAATGTCGAATATAGTTCGGATCTCAGATAACAACAATAGCCAGACGCCATGGTGTCGTTTTAGGACAAGCCAGAGGAAAATGGTGTATAATTAGAAATCGTAAAATAATAAAAATGTTGGAATAAATTCATGGCCTTAATAAAAGTGTTGGAATAAATTTATGGCTTTTAGACCACCCAAACTTTAAGGCATATAATAATATTAAAGTATATGTAAGGGGCTATTGCAGACTGTTAGCTAATAGGTCTATCTAAGGATAATAAAAAAATCTTCTCACATCCAATAAGGGAGGACTATACAAATAGTTCCACCCACTTCCAAAGGATAATAATGCAGGAGGAAAAAGTTTGAAAAATAGAGTCAAAGAAAAGATGCCGAAGACGCAGAGCGATCCTGAAAGCCCATGTAATGCATCATTAGAGCCCTAGTAATGCCCAGGCGAGATGGACATATCGGAGAGAGCCTAACCAAGCCTAATTGATCTTATGATGTCTTCCTGGTGTTAAAATAAAATGGATTGGCCTACAGCAGTCCGGAGCTATGCTTCCCGTCATCCCGATTTCACCGCTCTGATGAGGAGATGAATCTGGATGATGTTTGGATATGATCCTTAGCATCGCGATAGTTCTAAATCTGATGAATGAAGGCCACCATCCCGTATATAATACAAGGTATTACATTAATCTTTTTCTTTACCACTTTAATTATATTGGAAATTATAAATATCCTTTTATGATATTTTATGGTAAATGGCTGTCTGAGATCCAACAAAACAAAAATTAAAATATATATAAGGTGTTTAAGAATATAAGAAAATTATTGCTTTTAATAAAAAAAAATATATATATAATAATAAAACTAAATGAAATCATTTTGTTAATGGTTAAATCTACATATATCAACGATCAGCAAACAAAAGTTTTGATTTCTTTTTTTTTTTTTTAACCATTTAATGTGTATATGTATATAATTGTGCTTAATGTAAATAAAAAAAAATATTTAATCAAGAGTTAAAAATCCCTGTAATTATTTAATTGATAAATGTTTAAGGTGTGTCATTTTATTTTACAGCTTAAATTGAGTTTAATTCATAAGTGGAAGAGTTCACATAAATAATTCACAACGCAACCTTTTAATTTTTATTTGTAATTAATTAATTTGATAATTATAATTTTACGCGAATTATAATTTAATTTTAAGATAATTATTCGCATAGCTCTTCTACTAGAATTTTATTAATTACGATCACTTATTTCATTTAAAATTTTAAGGTATATAAACTTATATACCAATTTACTATGAGGTTGCTTGGATGATTGGGATTAATCGACAATTTTGGGTAGAAATTAAATATGAGATAACAAGTGTAATTATCTGTCCAGCATCCCCTCCTCATGAAGTAAAATGGTGCTATGACTCAGGCAACGTTCATCTGAGGTCATTAGAAATAATAATAATAATAATAATAATAATAATAATAATAATAATAAAGGAAAATAAATTTAAGTATTATTTTAATGTCACAATTTTAAAGATATTGTAGGTACGTAAATTTAATTGATTAAAATTTTATTAAAATTAATTTTATTATTGTAACAATAATGGCACACATATAATAATTTAAATAAATAAAATGAATTATATATGTTGGCAATAAAGCAAAAAAAAAAAAAAAAGAAAAAAATAATTCTAGGATTTATAATAGGTAAATTTAGGAATTACAATTATTTTTTCTCTCTTTTCCGTTTTTGGTTGGATCTCAGTTAACCAAAGAAATTAGTTAAGCAGTTATAGAAAAATAATGGCATTCGCATCACAGATGACACATTTGTAAAAATAAGATTTTTTATATACTGCATATAAAAAAAATAAATAAATAAAATGGTTTTTTCTGTAGAAAAAGACAGATATTTTTCTGTTAAATGAAATTATGGTGTTTTTATATATACGTGTATTATAAATATTTTAGGGATATTTATGTGTGTAAAAGAATGATTTTTGAAACAATTTCATCTACTAAGAAATTTTTTTTTTTGAAATATTAGTGCTGTTTTATGTATTTATGCAATTTAGAATATTTTCATACATATGTTGTAATATAGAGAAAATAGTATGATATACAAAATATTCTTTTAAGAGGTATAGGATCTATTTTGAATTGATATTTTAAAAAAGTATACATTGATTACTAATATTTGTTAAAAATGACTCAGACGCTGGATATAGATACACGTATTAAGTTAGTGTCAGCATTTGACAATAAAAAGAACAAAAACATTAAATTTTTCTTAGATGAATTTGATAATGTTTTTAATTCGAAAGATATAGAGTAAAAGACTAAATTAGTGATTTTGAAGGCTAAAATCACTGGGGACGCAAAACCTCTTTTAAGTAAACAGATTGAGAAATATAATGAGACCAATTATAATTTATTTAAAAATAATTTGGTGGATTTATTTGGAACAAAACTAAGCTTCCTTACAGCTCAAAGCAATTTCCTAAATTTAAAACAAGCCGCAAATCAAACGATAGAGGATTTCATTTTGGAGTTTAAAAATGTTGTAAAATCTTATATCGAAAGTGCAGGCGAAAATGTTGATAATAAGGAAGAAAATTTTATCGAAATCTTAAGAATGTCGAATTTTTTTAATGCAATTAGGCCGGATATTGCACTAGATGTTCGTAAAAACGCGCCCAGTTCCTTCAAGGAAGCATGTGAGTTAGCACAACACATGGAAAGTGCGTATAATGAATCAAAGTTTGAGGAAATTAATGCAATAAATAACGAAAACAAAAATCTTTATGAGAACCTTATCGAATCAAGTAAGCAAAACAAAGAGCTAATCAAGAAATTAAAAGGGGAGATTGAAAAACTAAAAAAATCAAAGAAAAAAACCCATGCAATTAAAGATGATAGTGTTTCGCGAAGTAAGAAACTCTTTAATAAACACAACAATTATAAGGGTCCCCATTTCAGTAACAATTTTCATTACATAGCTGCCAACTTGTACGGATTTTTGCTACCACTAAAATATAACAGAAATTTCTGCCTTATTTAATTACCAATATTCATTGCAATTCGGCGATTGAATTAGGCAAATTTTTCCATTAAATTTTAGTGGTAGGAAAAATCCGTACAAGTTGGCAGCTATGTCATTATAATGATTATGAACAATATTATAATGATTACTACAATTCCTTTAATTACCCGACGCATTATGGGATGTATGATTATTCACAACCTAACTGGAATTCGGGAAATAGGGATTTTGGATATATTTCTGAGAATTATGATCAAAATTGTTATCAATTTGAAAATTGCAAAAAGAAAAAAATGGCCAAAGAAAACAGCGAAATCTGATCAAAATTCGGGATTTTTGGAGACGGAAATTGACAAAATAAATCAAACGATAGCTAATATAACAAATGCAGACAAAGATAGTCTACCAATTATTTCGATAAATATACAGGGCGTCGAAATACAAGCTTTGTTGGACACTGGAGCCGCAGTTTCGCTTTTGTCACCCTCTTTATTCAAAAAAAATTAAAGATACAAACGTTAAAATCAAATATTTGGGCAATCAGATCCAAATTAAAACTTTAACAAATTCAAAACATTTTTTTAAACAGTGCGTAAAATTAACTTTTCGATTAAAAGGTATATTCACAACGGGCACATTTTATGTCACAAACAATGATTTTGATAGGCAGTACCAAATGTTATTAGGGTACGACTATCTCAAGGAAAATCATATGATTTTGGATTTATGCAATAAAACCTTAAAATTCAAAAATCAACAAATTAACTTAAACGTTGCAAATGAAGTAAATAATTATGAAGTGAATAACATTACGCCATGTAATTCAGGGGAACATTCAAATAAAAATATGTTTGCCGTTACTAAAAATAGAATTTTTCTTCAACCTGAAGAATCGAAAATCGTAAAATTAAAATGCCCAGAGGATATAAATATGTCAGATTTGATTACATTTGACCCCATTCAAGAAAATAGTAAATTTTCATGCGAGACTTCGTTACACGAAGTTCAAAAAAATAATAACATAAATATTATAATAAAGAATAAATTGTCAGAAAAGTTATTGATTCAGAAAGGAACTAAAATGGGGGAAATTACAAAGAACTTTGAGTGTAAGCAAGATGACTCAACTGATAATATAGAGAAAGGGACATTTTATGAAATAAATAATTTAAATATAGAAGATCTAAGAAAATTGCGAGAAGCAGAAATTAAAGAGACGGATTTCGATTTAAGCCATTTATCAGAGGAAGTACAACAAAAATTTCGAGAAATTTTAATGGGCAATGTTCATGCATTTTCAAAAAGTTATCAAACATTGGGGCAATCAGGTCGCACCAAGTTTTCAATTGAATCATGAATTCCCGGTACAAGCTAAGCCATATAAATTGCCTCAGGCAGTAAGACAGTATGCGAAACGGGAAATTGAACAATTGTTACAGGCTAAAATTATAGAGAAGACTGACTCCGAGTATGCTTTTCCGGTTATTTTCGTTAGAAAGGAAAATCCGAGTAATAACCCGAATGCAGAACCTAAGTATAGAATGGCAACGGATCTAAGATTGTTGAATCAAATCCTGCAACCATACACATATCCGATGCCAGATGTCAAAGATTTATTACAATTAATTAGTGGTAAAAGATATTACACAGTGTTAGACTTACATAGTGCATTTTTTCAAATCAATTTAAAACCAGAATATTGTAGAAAATTAGCGTTTATAACAGAATATGGCAGACATATGCCACTTCGTTTAGCTTTTGGCACACGAAATTCTAGCGCAATTTTTGCAGAAGTAATTGATAAAATTCTGGGACATTTTGATAAAAGCAAAGTATCATACTATATTGATGATGTTCTGATATCTACAAACTCAATAGCAGAGATGATGAAAACTTTAGAAGTTTTACAGGTATTAATAAATCATAACATGACAATCGAACCTTCAAAAATGCAAATTTGCAAAATAGAAATAGAATTCCTGGGATTTAGGGTGAATCAAATGGGATATTCTCCATCACAAAAGAATATAGAAAAAGTTAGAAAATTAGTCAGACCAAAATCGAAAAGGGGGTCAGATCTTTATTGGGTTTAGCGAATTATTTTCGGACACTAATACCCAACTATTCAGACAAAGTTAACCCTTTAGTAGAACTGACTAAAGATAAGGTTAAATTCAAGTGGAGTCCAGAAGCAGAAAAAGCTTTTCTGGTAATTCAGGAAGAAATTGTACAAAAACCAACACTCAGACCCCCCGATTTTAACAAGGAATTTTTCTTATTCACGGATGGGAGCAAAATTGCAATTTCAGGGGTTTTAGCTCAAGAAAAGGATGGTCATTTGCTGCTCGTTGAATTTTTCGGGAGAAAACTCAGAGAACCGGAAAAAAATTATCCGAGTATTAAATTTGAGTTATTAGCAGTGCATGAAGCAATTATGCATTTTAAATATATGCTTTCGGGTAGACGATTTACTGTGTTAACTGATTCGAAAGCACTAACTCAGCATTTACATTTACAAGATAAATCGGAAATTATAAACAGATGGGTAGCAGATTTACAAGACTTTAATTTCGACTTCGAATTCGTCGAAGGAATTAACAATCCAGCAGACTATTTGAGCAGGAATTTAGATAATATTACAACAGACAGAGAACTCCAAAATAATTTGTTTGCAAGTAACATAGCACTTACAGACGAAAATATTAAATCGGAGCAATACGCAGACGAAAAATTAAAAATTATAATAAATAAAATCGAAAAAGACAAAAATAATAGAAGCACGAAGAGATTTACTTTAAATCAAAATAAATTATTAATTTTAAAACCTGGTTCAGATAAAAAAAAAGCTTTTAATTACCCCGGATTCATTAAACATTGCAGCCATAGAAGAAGCTCATAAAGCGCATTTCGTATTTCAAAAAAGTTATGATAATGTGAAAACAAGGCTTTTTTGGCACGGAATGTACAAAGATATTAAAACATTTTGTGCAAATTGTGTACAGTGCCTCACGTCTAAACAACATACTACAATAAAAGTACCTATAAAAAAAAAATGGTGAAAGATCACGAAGTCGGTACAGTCCTGCATGCTGACGTCATTGGACCTTTAAACCTCAATTTAAGGAAAAACAGGTACATTTTAATTATAATTGATTCGACATCGAGATTCCTGGAAGCTGTTCCCCTACGAAACGTAGAGTCGCAAACTATATTAAATGTACTAAATAAATATTTTTCGAATTATGGGATTTGTAAAGAAATTATCTTTGATAATGCGAAATATTTAAGAAGCGAAATTATGAAAGAATATATGGAATCTTTAAACATACAAAGGAAATTTGTGAGTGTATACCGTGCGCAGGGAAATGGACTTTGTGAAGTTACCAATAAAATATTAAAAACATCAATTGTAGCTATGTCGAAACGCACTACGGAATGGGACATAAGACTGGATTTTTTTAAACTAGCGTATAATTCCTCGAAACACCGCGCTACGGGATATAGTCCCTCACTGCTATTTTTCGCAAGGGAAATTAGAAATCCCTTCACAGCTCATATTCCTTCCGAGGAAATATATACCCACTCTTATGTTAAAAGCAGAATACAGCATATGAAGGAAATCAAAATTCAATCTCTTGCAAACCAAGAGAAAATAATGCAAGAATATATAGAAGAAGAGGCATACGAAAAGGTAAAGGATTTAAATTTGGGTCAAACAGTATATCTAAAATGTATTGGAAAACCAGGTGCATTAGAGCCTAAATTTCAAGGACCCTACGAAGTTACTAAAAAGTTTAGAAACTTTAATTATTTATTGCAATATATTCCAGATAAATCAATAGAGCCGATCAAATGACATATGGATCAATTATATGCTCCTAAATATGCAACAGGTCATACAGAGGCCGAAATTACGAATTTACAGGGGTGTCAAAAAAAATTGAAGATGATAAAAATTACAGAAATAAATGTGGCATTTGTCAGAGAAAATCGCACTCAACTGAAAAATGTTGTTTTGAATCAAATAATAAGAATACGAGTCAAAAGGTTGACAAAGTTACTAAAAAGTATTATAAAAAAAATAATAAATATTCTGAGAATGTAGACCCATATTTAAATTATCAAAAAGACTACTATAATGCAAATATGTCGTTATATGGTTATACACCATATACAAACTTATACGGGGATGTTATACAAGATCATTACCCTTTCCCCCCTCCCCAGTATTATCCATGGGATATGAATTGGTATTAAAGATAAAACAAAACCTTTAAATTAGATAAAAGGCGGGGATAAACAGGTAATGGACGTGTAAATTGGATTCACGATATAAATTATGATTTAATCATCATTAAAAATATATTAAAATTATTTTCATGTCGAGATAAATAAATAAAATAAAATACATAATTAATCGAATTTCAAAATTTAAAAAAAGTTTCAAAATTTAAAAATAAATTTTTCTCTTTTAGGTAAAAAAGTTGAAATAAAATTAATAACTTGCCTTTTTAATATGCAAAATAATAAAAAGAAAGGATAGGAAGATGGGTACGCCAATTTGTCTCAGGGTTACAATATTGAACAAATGTGCAGGGCGCACCCGAAAACATACTTATAAAATTATGAAATGTGCTTCACAAAACTTCACTGGAGCAGTGAAATATTTTTCTCCAGGCAAAATTTATATATATATTTTTTTTTTCGAATATGAATTAGAAAATATAAAATCTTAACAAAGCAAAATAACATTGAAACTTTATTAATTTAATAGTGAATAAAATTGGAGTAATTTTCAAAAAAAAAGAGATTTTTTTTCGGTTTTCTATAAGGGTAGCCTTCGCTAATAACCTTACAATTTAGATGACAGAATTTCAGAATTACTCCTTAAAATGAGTAGGTGTAAGCTATAGGTTCAGGGTAGTTAGAACAGCTTTATAACATATTACTCATATATTATTTTTCTTATTATAATATAAATATATGGATGACAAGAAATAAATAATTAGTGCACTCTATATTAGGATAGCGGTTAGCTATAAGCCTAAATATAATAAAATATACAGAAAATGCTAAGATTTATTCAGGTAGTTCAATTACAACTTATATGCTAAAGTCTAGGATTCAGACAGCAGGGATAAGTTTTATGAACAAAAGTGTTATAAAAATAAAAAAAGGATTTTGGTGTAGCACATTGATTTTTAAAAACATATATATATATATATATAACAATGGACAAGGCATGTTATTTCAACATGATTACACTCATTATTATGCAAAATTATAGTAAAAAAAAATACATAAATAAATAATTTAGAAAAAATTAAAAGTGTAATTATCTGTCCAACACTCCCAAAGTTAAAAACACGGTAAGTCAAACACACGGTAGGGTCCACGAAAAGATGTGCAGTAGTTTGTGACGTCACTGGCACCCTCCGTCTAGCACGTCTTGCACCTCGACATTGATTTTTACTCCTCTCTTATCTGTTTTCATGATAACAAGTATTATTTTTTATGTTAGTACGGTAGACTCTCTCAAATCCGCAACCCTAAAATCCACACATCATCGCTGATGTAAACAATGAAACTTTCAGTTCAGATGTAGGGGCAAAATTACAGATTTTCTTTGTTTTATATCATTCCATATGTATTTTTATATGTAATTTTCTCATAATATGACTGAACTCATGTTTTTTTAAGAAGAATGTATAAATTTATTTCTGAAAAAATTCAAGATATTGCTGATAGTACTGGTAATCACAATCTTTTAAACAAATATATTTATCTATTAATAAAGTTTTTTTTATTATTAAGTATGGCTAAACCTGAAATATAACTTCCTTATTTTATGGTTTTGTTGTGAATTAGTAGAATACCTTTATGAGGCAAGTTTCATTTAATGATTTGGGAAAATGTATCTCATCTTTATTATGCTTAATACATTATTAATTATTTAGTTGACTGTTACTTTTAATAATTTAACCATTTTTAAAATCATCTTACTTTTCATTGTTTTACTTAATTACTTTAATATTTTGCTATACTGTAAGTATTCATTATAATTTCAATTGCATTATTACATTCAAATTACTGTTAAAAAAATTTAAACAAAGCAATGACCAGAAATCCACAAAATTCTAAAATCTGCACAACCTCTGGTCCCAGGCTGTGCGGATTTGAGGGAGTCTACTGTATAATCATTTTATGCCTTATGAAATTTCCTATTTATTGCAAACAGTGTTTAATTAATTATTAAAATAATTGGAGATGCCTTGCTGTGCCATTTCTGGTTGTATCAAGCATACCAGAAATTCTAAAGTCTATAGAATTAATATTTCATCGATTCTCAATAAATGTCACAGTGTGAAAACAATCGCTACAAGCTAGAGGTCTAAACGGGCCTCAATTTTCAGGCACGGGCCTGGCCCGGTGTAAAAATAAAAAGTTAGGCCCAGGCACGGCTCATTTATATTTTCACAATTCACGGCCAGACCCATACAAAAACCAGTGGAAACAGGCCCGACCCGAGCAAAAATCACTTTAATCAGGCCCGATCTGGCCAGACTCAATTTCTATAAAAAATTCAGATTTTTCTTAACATACAATTAAGATTCTTTTTAAAAATATTGCATACATATTTATGGGATAATTTTACAGTATATTGTAAAATTACTCTGTGCTCGCAAGTCAGAAAATACACAATAGTAACATTAATGATTACTTAGGTTCTTAGATTTTTCGACATTCAAATAAGGTTTAAATAAAAAATTATTGTTGTTAAAAATAAAAGAAGGTTGAAACATCATAACTTTTGAAGCTAAAAAGCTAAAGAAAGATGCTAAAGTGGAAGCTAAAGTACACTGGTGTCCAAAATTAAGGACCAGTCACAAAATGCTAATTTTTAAGTAAGCGAATACTCAAAAGGAAATAATATAATTCAAATAATTACTATCCCTACAGCACAGCTAGTCCAAATAGCATCTCATTCAAGTCACACATGGTCACAAGTGTCACAATCACTACGGTGAAACAAAAAATAGAAAATTCCACACGTCTCAAATGATCACTATATGTGACTCCACTGAGATGTCAATGTGACTACTGCTTTGTGACGAGTCACCAGGTGACTTTACAATGTAGTTACATTGTGACTCTAATGTGACTGTCATTTTTAGACTCAATTTCAAAGTCATTATGAACGTTGCATTATGATAAATCACCAAATAATATCACATTATAGTCACATGGTGACTTTTCACAAAAGAGCGCAATGGTGACTTCACAGTAGTCTCTCTGTCACCTGAAAGTCATCATGTGACTTTAATGTGACATTTTTTGGTAACTTATTACAATGCAGCGTTCACGATGACTTTGAAATTGAGTTTACAGATGACAGTCACTTGAGAGTCACAATGTAATAACATTGTAAAGTCACGTGGTGACTCGTCACAAAGCAGCAGTCACAGTGACGTCTCTGTGGAGTCACGTATAGTGATCATTTGAGACTCGTAATGAGATGTATGGAATTTTCTATTTTTTTTGCTTCACCGTAGTGACTGTGACACTTGTGACCATGTGTGAGATGAATGAGATGTTATATGCACCAGCTGTGCTGTAGTAATAGTAATTATTGGAATTATATTATGTCCTTTTGAGTATTCGTGTAATTGAAAATTAGCATTTTGTGATTGGTCCTTAATTTTGGACACCAGTGTAGATTTGTGAAAATATTTCTGTCATTTATTAAGGTTTGGCAGAGCATCGAATCCGCAGCTAAGGCCGCGGGATCGAGGCATACTGCTGGCTATAATCCGCCATGTACGCTAATGGCACCTGGTGCATGTAAAATCCGTCGTGGGTGCAAAGTCCTCCAAGTTACCTGTGAATTATACCTCTGGAGGTGCCTGGCCAGGTGAAGGTCTCGTCATCTGATCAAGGTTCTAAATTACGAGACCAACATGAGTAGCAATGTGCAGGTGCCGTACAACAGGTTATAACGTTAAGTAACCGGCAAAACATAGTATACACAAACGAGCAGTAGGCACTGCAAATAGGATGACGATCGAGGCAATGATGTCAGGTTTATTGCCGCTTCGCGGCGGTTAGGCGGTCTTTCGCCCCGACGCCAGGTACTAAACCCGTTAAGCTGGGGCATCCCGGCAGGTAGGGGCCTGGTCATCGGTTAGAAAGAAAGAAAGGTTATTCTGAAATCCAAAAAAGCTACTTTCTGAATTCCTTTCTTTTAGGAAAGGCATAAGATTGGCAGGTTTCTTATTCAGAAACTATGTAATGAAATAGCATAATTCATTTTTTCATAAAAACAATGGATGTTTGAGAAAATACTGTGAAAGTTAGCATTCTGAATCTAATTTCCAGAAGCTAGAGCACGGGAAAGGAGAAAAAGATGCGGTCATGTGACAAGAATCTCTTATAACTTGATAAGTAATTTATTTATCAAAAAATAGAAAACTCTATTCGATTCTAAATTGCTTCCAAAGTCAGTCCTGTCAATTTTATGCCTTTACGGTTAAAAATGAGTCGGAAACTTTCACGTTGTTGAGCACGGAATTTGAGAATCACCTTATATTTTCAGATTCAGCTAACAGAAGTTCATTTTTGCTATTAATATTTTTATAAAACATATTGTCTAACTGACACAACATGAGAACAATTTAACTCGGTTCTGGCATGGAAAAAAAAAATGATAAGCCTGATCTTGACTCGGTACAAGTCTGTTGAAAAAATTAAGCCCGGGATCACACACAATGTAACTGTCCAGTGCCGATCTCTACCTTGAAAATGTTACATTTCTGTATTGATGTTGCCGAACTCGCATCAGCTCGTGCAGCACATTTATACTTATTCTCTAGAAAGTCATATCCATTGAAAATGGTTCTCATTTTATTGGCTTCATATGAATTTTTATATTAATTTTTTAAAAATATTTTTTTTTAATCGGACGGCAGTCCCATTTAATTTTTTTGTCGACCCGGCCCGGCAGGCACGTTTAATTTTTTATCGACCCGGCCTGCCAGCATATCTAAAGTTTAGGGCTTCTGTATAAAAAATTGTTACTCATTACATATTTTTAAAAAATATTTATGAATTCCAAAAAATTCCAAGTCAGAAAACCTTTTGTTACATTTATTCAAAGTTGCTCTGAAAATACTATAATATTTTTAAAATTGTGTATTTTAAAGTATATAGTACTGTAGTGTTTTGAAATGTTATAACTTTGGAAAACATTATTACATCAGTTCTGTGTTTCTTAAATGTTAAATCATGAGTTTGTAAATTTATAAATATATAAAATTTCATAATATATATTACTTTATGAATGTATAATATATATATATTTGAAAATATACAATATAACTATAAGTCTTTTTTCTCAAAGACTTACAAAAGTTTTCCTATTTTTCTCAAAATATTTTGAATTAACTCTAAATTGTAAATTATTATATTGAAAAGATTGTATTTAAAATAATGAAATAGAACGGAAAAAATGTAGGAAAACTTTTTGCTTTTTCCTCAGATGTGTTTAAATAAATTATTAATAACTGTGTCGAAAGTTAATATTTCCAAAAACTAAATGTAAATAGAAGATTGACCCTTTAAAAAATTCTAAATAATAAAAACATATAAATATATCAACTCTAATTTGAAAATGTTCAGTTAGTAGATATTCCAAATGCCATTCATCTCAGTAATATCCCATACATGATGATAAATAAATATATAATACCTTTTTATGAACGGAAAACTTTATACAAAGCAAAAAGTGCGTTACTTCAAGACTGAAGATGGGTTCCACTGACGTCATGAGAGAAAACGAAACCTGCGCGTGGATCCTACCGTGTGTTCTACTTACCGTGGTTAAAAATATAAAATTTAGTTAAAAGTTTCTGATGCGAATCTTGTTTAAATTAGGTGGGTTTATAATATATCCCACCGCCCCTCAAAGGGTTAAAGGAAGTACGTATTTTTTGTGTATGTATGTTTTTTTGTGTGTAATGTATTGCCAATGGGTTTAAGAAAAATTAGCAGAGTAGCTATATATAATAGAAACTCTTTGACTGCTTTATAACACCAGAAAAAAAAATGACATTGATTTACTGAATTAGATTTTAAAGTAATATTTAATAGAAATAATTTAACTAAAAAAGATTAATTAAACTTATGTGACTACCGTAATTTCCCACCTATCCGCCGCGGCTTAGTTAAGTCTCTTTCAAACCGGAAATTTTATTGAAAAAAGAAATCAAATTAGTGCTAAGCAGAAGCATGTCACATTTTATTTAAAATTAATTCTGGTAGGAAATCGAGTTATCTGAGGTGAAGCGGATACGCCGGAAATTACGATAATTAGAAAAAAAAATAAGAGTTTAAAAGAACATACACATTTATTAAAACTTTAAAACATACGGTAAAAATAAAATGTAGTCTTTCAAATATACATTAACAAGACAAAAACTTATTTACTTATCTCCTTTACACAACACATAGCTGGAATATCATGACACATTATGAAGTAATGCTTCATATTTATTTATTCTATTAACTTCATATTTTAAAGTTGGACAAGTTTTAATCCTGTGAAAACAGTTTATAATCTACTGAGGCTCATTGCTGTTTGACAGAAAAATGTAATACGATAGATCCAGGACTATCAAGGCTCCACAATGCAATGTGTATCCATATTCATTCTAAAAGCTAACTCTTGACTTATGTAGAGCCATCAGCAGAATTAAAATGATAGCCAAAATAAATTTCCTAGTACATTGTTATAACTTTATGATTGAAGATAATCACTTAAATAAAGAAAACAGTTTTTATTATGCTTGAACCAGACAGTAAGATGCAGCTTACAAGGAGAGGGTCCGAGGTTGGTCTCACGGAATCCAGCGATCCTTTGTACATTGATAGAGTATTGTCAATAGATAAACATATCAATAGGATAAAGTGCAATATTCAGGGGGGCCGTTAAAAACGAGCTCCAAAGTTCACCCAGTTGACTCTTTAGTATATAATCGGATAAATTAAGTTCATTTGCGACAGGCTCGATAGCACAGTTGGCAGCGCGCCAGACTTCTAATTTTCGTTTTTACGGATATCTGCAAGTTCGATCCTCCAACGAGATTTTTCCCCCCGACAAAATAATGATAAATTATTTTTGAACCACAATTTAAAAAAATATATATAATTATTTAAATGTAAGACAAATATAAATATTGGCGCATTCACACATATTTATTTATTTACAGAGAGAGACAGTTTTATTGCATCCTTATGGATATAATGAAAAAAAAAGCAAGAATCTTATGCAGTATATACGTATTTTTTTGCATTCAACATTTTTGTAAATTTTATATTTAGTTTTATTTCCAATCATTTATATTTATTTTACAATTACTTACATATATTTCACAATGACGTACACTTATTTTACACTTATTTAAACTTATTTTACATTTCTGTCTATACTATGTACTACAAAAATAAATGTGTTCTATTAAAATTGAGGTTCTGATTACGGGCAGGAACCGGGATGATAATTATGATAAAAACATATGAAACAGAAACTTTTGCGACAGCGTGCACGAATAATAAAAGAAGTGTTTTTACAGGAACAAGGCGTTTTAAAAAGATCATTTGGAAAACACACTTCATTGACATTCATAAATATTATTCTTTTATGTGAAAGTTTCGATGCATGCCAGGCGTATTTTATCATGTTACAAAATATAGGTGAAGAGAGTTGATAATGCACAATTGAATGAATTTTTATACAATCCTAGCGAGAATTAATTTCTCTTTTCTGTTCAATTAAACAATTACAATTTCGTAACCGCTTAATCATATTTTTCACCTGCCTATACAAATAAACGTCGCCTGGTTTTACCAAAGCTGTGCTTCAACTATAAGTTTTTCTATCACATTCTAGATTATTGTGAAAAAGTTCATTCCCAATAAGCTTGGCTTCACAAGAAATAGCGTCTGAAGACTCCGATGAAATTAAATTATTTTCAGAGAGTAACTGCGTAATACACGACTACATCTTTTAATATCAATTTTGATGATTCGCTATGAATTGTGTATTATGAAATTCGCTTTTCAATATTTGTAAATTTAGAAGCTTCTTCACTAGACATTTTTTACAAAATAACTTTTTTCATTTTAATTATGACACTATAATAAAGAACAACGTCTAATCACTTCAAAACTTTAAAAACAAAATGCCGTACTCATTCGCTCTGCGGCAGATGGGTGCTTAAATTTCAACAAAAGAAAGGTAAACATTTTAAACTCACCCTGTTCATTTTCTATAGCGTACTTGTTTTGCTTAAAAACCACCTGCAAATCTACGTACAAGGTTTTTAACCGAAAACAGTTATTCTAATTCCAAACATGAGATCCCATGATAAAAAGTAATTATGTTTTAAAAATTAAAAAAAGAAAAAAAAAGAAAAATTATAACATTTTAAATTGACAAGATAAAAGTAAAATAGCATATTTTAATTTTATGTAGCGTATTTTAATTTACTTCGCTGAAAACAACAGGTATCTATTCATACAAAAGTCTATAAATAAATGTGAATAAAATTAAATTTTGTCGACTGAATAATTCAGTTATTTTCCCTTTTTCCCCCCATTAGATCCATAAAGCGGCAATGTCTCTGTAAATTAATAAGCACATAATATATATAAGTGTGTGTGTGCGTGCAGAAGCATATTTTTATCAATATTTGTCTAACTTTAAAGAATTAGATATATATTTTTTAATTATGGTTTGAAAATAACTGATCATTATTTTGTCTGAAAAAAAAAAAAGCTTTTTGGAGTACCGAACCCGCAGACGTCCCAGAAGGAGAAAATTAAAAGTCTGGCGCGCTGCCAACTGTACTACCGAGCCTCTCGCAAGCGGTAGTAATTTATCCGGTTATATACTAAAGAGTCAATAATGGGTGAACTTTGGAGCTCGTTTTTTAGGACCCTCCTGAATATTGCACTTTATCCTGTTGATATGTTTATCTATTAACTATACTCTATCAATGTACAAAGGATCGCTGGATTCCGTGAGACCAACCTCGGACCCTCTCCTTGTTAGTGTCATCTACTAAACCCATGAAGAACAGCCGTCTGGAAAAACTTAACTTCACCTTCTTCTGATGTCAACACATCCACTAATGCTCCTTTAAAGAAAACCAGTCTTAATTGGTGGCTGGATACATTCTGAAAAACCAAGTACAAGAACATATCATTTTCTAAATGGAACACAGTTGGTGTGACATCCAGCTTACTTGAATTGAAACTGTTAAAAGAAAGTTCGCCAGACAATTAACATGTTATGCTGAAATCTAAATTTTCACTAATTCACATAGGTAGAAACCATCATGAAAAACTTTTACATCAAATAATTAAAAACATGCTCCTAAAAACTTTAAAAGCAGACTAAAAATAAGGAGAAAACTGTTATTCAAACATCTCTTGGAGAGACCAAGGAACATCAGCAATTAACATTGTTTAACCCATAGTATATTATGTCTCCCAGACACAAAAGAAACGGACGTCCCTACAATGCTAATTAACACACCTCCCAGCTTTGAGAACATCTCTCTGGAAGAATGGAGCAGTGATGTAGGCCACTGCAGTAAGCCATGATTGTATTGAGCTGCTACCGTCATCTTGTAGGAGTTATGAGAACTATAACAGATGCCAGAAAAAAATGGAAAAATCTCATGAACAAAGGTAAACTAGAGACGTCATGAATAGATATGGATGCTTTATAATGCATAAAGTATGACAGGCTGCGAAATACTTTAGAGATAAAAAGAGGAAAAATGAATTGCTTCAATTAAAGGTAAGTGAGCTTTTCTAAAACACATACATAATAAAGTTTATAGTTACACACAATGTTCTCACTTGTTTAGGCTAATGTTAGCAATTTGGTTAATCAAAATGGGGGCATTCATAAAACATTTGTTTTTTTCCTGTTGAAAAAAAATATTTTTCTATTCCCTATAGTCTATAAATTATCCCTGTGAAACAATTTTGCCAAATTTGAAGTCCTTTCATAGCTATTCAGTGTTTTAGTGCAATGAGTCCATAAGCTTGAGCTGTTTTGGAGTACTATAAATTAGGGATGCACCGAATAGTGATTTTGGCCGGATACCGAATATTCGGCTAGTCGAATAGTAACTACTAGGCCGAATAGTAACTATTCGGCTGAATACCAAATATTCGGCTTGTCGAATAATTTTATATTTCAAAGTTTAAAGGAATTAAAATGTTAAATTTTAAAACAATTTTACATAATATTTAAAACAGAAACTTTCATTTTGATAATCAAAAGCTTTTTTCAAGTAAACTTTATGCTGAAAAAAATCTGCTTTGAGTTATTTAAGAAGAGGATAGTTATAAAACTTTTTTAATTAATAAAATTTTAAATTTCATGGCTTCTTCTGTGAATTAAAACAAATGAATAAAATTTTCTTAAATTCTAAAAAAAAAAAAAACATTTTAAAATCAAAGAGAAATTGTGAACAAATTGGAAGAAAAATTGTACAGGATCATGTATTATTTGTTTGTCAGGAAGAGACTAAAGTAAAAGTAAATAAATAATACAATCTATTCAAATTTTATATGGCGGTAACTCAGCAAGAATAACTGTTCTATTCCCTTTTATTAAGCAAGGAAGTATTTAAATGCATCCTAGATCGGTGTATGAAGTGGGCGATCATTTTCAGAGATTGTAAACGTTGTTCTTAAAATCTTAGCAAGAAACGGATTATTTACCGACCAATGCTCAGGAACTTGCATTTGTACATAATTAATTCCTATGAAAATCCTCGTGAGTGGTTAATTTTCTTAAATAGAACTTAACAAACAGCAAATAAATAATGTAAAAACATTCTCTTTTATTTCAAAAAGCTTGATTAATACCTAAATATATTTAGTAAAAAGCTTGTGATTACCACTGATATCAGCAATATCATGATTTATACTTCATGAAAAAACATGAGGTCAGTCATATTAACAAGAATTACACATTAAAATACCTACAGAATGATATAAAAAATAAAAAACTCTGTAATTTTGTTTCTACATCTGAGCTGAAAGTTTCTTTGTTTACTTCTGTGATGATGTGCGGATTTTAGGCATTTGTGGATTTTAGGGTTGCGGATTTGAGGGAGCCTACTGTATGCCAAATTTAACTTTATGAGTTTAACTGTTATGACAATTTTCATTGTTTACATAACAAGATCTTGTGCAGATAACAGACAATTGCAGATTATACATCGGCGGATTTCACAGAGTTGACTGTATATATATGTATATATGCACATATATAAAGTAGAATTATACTCTGGGAACATTTGACATTTACTACAAGAAGTGTGTAACCTACTTTAATAAAATCTCTCATGTTATCTGATTTTATTTTATTTTTTTTTTTTTTTTTTGTAAATGCAAAAACAATTGACTGATTAAATTAAACTAATTTAAATTAAAATGTGCTGCTGTTATGATAGCTGTGTATGAATTTTTTATAAAGATTCATCTAAGAATTCTTTGGCAAAATTTTGGTGGTAGAAAAATCATGTTGCACAAAAACTGCAAACCTATTGATGATAATGTCTCCCCTCACTTATGCTGAGTTAACAATAATTACTTTAAGATTGAGGTTTTTAAGAGGCTACTTCAGTCACCTGAAAAGACCCGCTCACTAATGCTAATCCTATGGAAGAAAATTTTAAAGATATTTCGTTTGCATTTCAGTATTTTTAAACAATTCCATTTGCATTGGCTAGCTGAGATCGATCTGTACAAAGGGCGTTTTTTACTTTTTCAATTTTGTTTACAGATATTTTTAATTAGGACACTTTCAATTTCAGAACCGGTTGAGAAAATGAAAGCATCCTCTTGAAAAAAAAATCTGCAAACAAAATCGAAAAAGTGAAAAAGAGCAGATAAAGCGATCAGTCTCAGCTATCCAATACAAAAAAAAGAGAAAAAAAAATGTTAAAATGCAAACAAGATATCTTAAAAAATTTCTTCCATAGGATTAGCATTAGAGAGCAAGACTTTCTAGGTGGCTGCAGTAGCCCCTTAATGTGAAAGATATTTTTTAATTTTGAAATTTTGCATGGAATGCATATCAAGCAGCACAGTAAAATATTTAAAATAATAAAAAAGAAAAAAATGCAAAATAAAATGAATAGAAAGATATTTATTTAGATCTGCAGTTGTAAATAAAAAAAAAAAAAACATTGCCGCTTAATAATTGGAACCTTTCTGATGCAAACAGTCATTTTTAAACAGAAACATGGGCATATAAAGAGAAAGGCGAGAGGCTTGAAAAAGGTAAAAATTTTAAAAACGAGTCTATCTAGGCAAAAATTGGGGCCTGTTTAGGGTCCCTTCACAAAAATCCATTTAATGAAATGCCCCTTCACAAAATTCCTTTTAGTAAAATGGGCCCCTTCACATAATTCCTTGTAGTAAATCAGGCCTCTTCACAAAATTTCTCTTAATAGATCTTTATTCATAAATTTTGATTCCATAAAAAAAAAAAAAAAAAAAAAAAAAAAAAATCCAAACATACCTTTCATTAATTATTTTTATCTTGTTAATATGTGTAATTTTCAGACAAAACAAGCTCACCTGTAAAGAAAACTTTAGCAGGAAGATTTGAAAAAGTTAATAGTTCAGAAGTGAGTACCTGCATTTAATTTTTCATAAAAATATATCAGATTTCCTAAAATTTACAAACTTTTACTTTTTACGAATGGGCCCAAAAAGAAAAATAAACCTGCATTGATCCAAGAAAAAAGCACTAAATATAAATATAAAATACTGTTTGTGATTGAATTGAATATTGCGTGATTGCCATTTCATTGTATGATAATTTTGTTTTAAAAATGTTTTGTATTTTCCATATTCCATTAAACATGTAAACTATAGTTTTATTTTAGCATGAAACTTTTCATTCCCTAGCACTGCGTACCATAATCAGTCAGTGTTTTCAATTGTCTAGGGTCTTTCAGTTTTCTAAGTTAATGTTATTAAACCATAACAGAGTTTTAAAAAAATTCAAGCCATTAGGGAGAATTGTCTATTTCTTTCTTTCTTTCTTTCTTTCTTTTTTTTTGTGGAGTTGGTGGTGTATATTGTGGTGAAGAGTTTTAAGGATTTCAGCTACAGTATTTTGCTTTTAAATACAATTATATTTATATGAATAGATCCTTTCTCACTTATTCCCCCCTCTACCCTCCCTGTTATGCCTATGGAGTAGATAATATTAGGTAGTGCTTTTGAAATAATTATTCTTTTTTTGTTCAAGAATCAACTGTTTTTTGCGGCTGAAGGTAGGTACTTTGAGTATCCCCCCCCCCCTCCCCGGCCATCCTTCCAAAGGAAAATCCTGCATATGTGTATATACAGAAAAAGTATCAAACGTACAGGCATTTAGGTCACAATCAAGCCAAAGAGAGACCACAGCTCGGTATTCATTTGTCATTTTAGGCTTAATGCTGACAAAATTGGATGAAATAACACATCTTCACTATGAATTAAACTTGCAAGCTCCTCTGATGATTCTGTGGGTTATTCATAGTTTCTTATTTTACATACTGTTTTTCTATGTTCATCTTTAGAATTTTACCAATTTGTTCATATATTTGTGATTTCATCTTTATTATATAAATATATATTTAGATAAATATGTATCTTATTTTTAATCTTATCCTACACTAAAATCACAAAATATTAACTATATGCTATACGCTATACAAGGTAAAAAGAAATTTAAATTTCACCTTTATGACAGTTGCATACCAAATTTGATAGCACCCACAGCCAGGGGACCTCCCAAGGTCAAGGCCCGGTTAGTTGGCCCTTGCTTTAATCAAGCATTTCTATTCCAGTGCTTTTGAATTGAATAGAGCTTACTTTCCTAATGTATATTATTGGGTGAGTGTAAAAGTTCTACCCGTTTTCTAGTGGAAACAGAAAGGCAAAGAACGAAAAAAATTAAGCGCCTATGAATTCATGCAAGCACCATCATTATGTATGATCTCTTGCCATTTGTCTGGCCGTAAGTGAATCCCACGCCAATAAAACTCCTCTGTTTTGGAATGAAAATACTGTTGTAACGCTGTTTTTGATAAGTGTAAACACCTTATTCCTATCTTGACACTGTCCAGAAATATCTCCTCTATATTTCACTACATTTCTTTATTTAAAACTCTTTAAATATCCTTTATTAATAATATAATGTCAATCATTTCTTTATTTACCTTTTATTCACTTCTGTTATCCTGTCTTTAAATTCCTTTACTCTATTTACTTTCTTTGCCGGTCGTACGTTTTTCAGCTATCAGCTTCCATGCAATCAAGAGCATGCATTTCGTTTGAATGACCGCCACGATAATAGTTCCACGTCCGCTGCCAGATGGCATCGTCCGTTTGAGTCTACGGCACATCGGATGCATGGAACTATTAATAAAGAGGAACTGACATATCCTTAAAATAGTGAAGCATCAACTGTAACCGCTATCGCAGGCGTTGTTTACTGCCGGTGGAAACTTACACCAGTAGATTTATATAGAAATTTTCAACTTATTTAAACGTCTTAATATTACAAAATTTCAGTCATAAATAATGGTAGAAACAGATTTTCATTTTTACTGGTAGGAGTTTACTTTGGCAATAGTTAGGCACTGCGTTTCCGCCATATTGTGACAACCAGGGAAACAAACTGACAGTTTTACAAGGCATACTGACACCAGTAGAAACAAATAAAACTTTTTACGACATTTTTGAGAAAAATTTTCATGAATCAGACGTAGAAATATGACGAAATTTTCTATTCAATTTTACTGGTGGGATGTTCGCACTAGTGGTAATCAGAAACTGAAGATCCTATTTTAAAAAAGCCGCCGTTATCTTGTGACAACCTCCTCAGTTACTTCACTCGCAACTGGTAGACAGCACACTACATGTCTCCTCCTCTTTATTCATAACTCCATTATCGGATGTACGATCTTTCGTCATTCTAGAACCGTCTGCAGCTGCTCCTTGAATTGCGTAATGAGATGTTATTCAAACACCCGGCTGATATAAATACAAGTATATTTTCTTTTCTCTTCACCTCCTCCTCTTCTCCACTAACCGTGTTTCTCTTACGGAGTTTTCGAGAGTGTGTTACGATGGCAGAAGATGTCTTTTTAATATTCTGTTTACATTCAATTAATTAATGTTTTATATGCTTCTACTTTAACTTGGGTCGGCTATTTGCAAGGTTATTGACAGGAGTTCGATAGTATTTAACTTCGAGCTTGTTCAGCAACCACGACCACTTCGCCCGGGCGCGAAGGAGACAAATGCATATGGAGTGGGATATATTTTAAGCGTATAGTTACGGTGAACTTGGGAGCTAAATACTCAGCAGCTTTGTATTACCCTCAGAGTAAAGATAATAAGAGATTATATGATAAGTCTGCGGTATAACCTAACGTTTTTATTAGATAAAAATAAAGCAGTGTTCCGCAGAGTGTTTTTAAAAGAGAATAGTTTATGCACAGAACGAATGTTCAGTTCCAAAGTTTTTGTCCAATCTATGGCAGCCTGGCAGAGCTTGGTGATAGCCTAGTCTTTTCCTTCGCTTGAAAAATAGTGCTTTTTACAATTATAACTTTCAATTTGATGCATTTTCTGATAGAAATTTTGATGAGTACTTTGTAATTATTGAATATTTGCTAAATAAATTACATCCTTTTGGTAGTAAACTGCATATTAAAGCACATATTTTTCTTTTTCACTGTATTTAAAGATAAAACTTTTTTATTCATTATTTTATAACTTTGGAAATTATTTTTTTAATCTATGTGTGGCACATTATTTTTCTTGAAACTTAAGAAAAAAGTCATTAGGGAGTACAACTGCTTGTTAAGTTATTTGAATCCCACCACTGTTTTTTTATGATGTAGTTTTTTTTTTTTTTTTTTTTTTTTTTTTTTTTTTTTTTTTTTTTGTCAAGTTGTTCAAGCGAATCAGTCAACCCACCAAAACGCGTGAACACATAAACAAAAAAGCCCAAGCATGTGATCATAACGAACACAGATTTTTTGTGGGCTAGGTGAGCTAATACCGGGCGTAAAATTTGTTGCTGATCGGATTTATATCAGATCACGTGATACTTTTCATGAATGTTTTGGATTTTGTCTGAGTGCATATAGACATGTATTCCTATTACGAGAGACATTGTTTGGAAAGATAAGAAGATTTAATCATTGGTTTCATCTGTCTCGAACCATAAAATTACAAAATAATTAAATTATTTCGAAATTCCTTACTTTTTAAGACCACTCCATGAGGTATATCTCCCTGCGTCCGGGCGGCCGTTTTGCGTCGCTGAACAAGCTCTTCGACTCCAATTTGAAATGGACTCTGTTTCATCGCGTCAATAAAGAAACGCTGAGCTGTGAGTCACGAATGGCGACTGTTGAAGTGAAGTTTCAAGTTAATTTATTCATTTATGATTTACTGCATCAATTTTAAGGATGGGATTACGGTGCCTCACTTAAGATCAACTTAGAGACTTACGATATAAACAAAACGTAAACGGCATTACGGTGCCTCGCGATCTTACGTCAGCTTGGAAGCAGCCGTAAGTTAAGACAGAAGTGGATGCGCGCGCAACCACAACAAATGTAATTGCGGCCTATGATTGGCTGACTGCAGGAGGACTTGCGCCGAGGCACCGTAATACCAAGTTACGACTGATCGCAGGAACGCCTATCCTACGATCGAGCGTAATTATACGGTCGAGCGAGGCACCGTAATCCCAGCCTTAGTGTTCCTTTTGATATTCTTCAGTAATATGATTTCATCTATAAAGAAATGTTTTCCCGGTGTTACTCAGCGTGGATATATGTGAATCGTGATAGTTCAGTCTAGTTTTTCTGCTATTCATGGATGTGTAGTGGTTAGCCATAACTGCGAACATTTGCAATAATTCTTTGGACATTTTCACCGGTTCAAAACAACTCAACTCTAACTCCAGTTCAATACTGTTTTAACTGCAACCGTACCAAGTAGTTGGCGGTTTTCGGATGTAAATGTTGCTCGCATGCATCTGTCATGCAACGTGTAATTTTTGTTGGTTAATATATTCATTTTGTTAAGTTTTCTTAAAGTGGTTGTTGATTATTACTTATCCTAGCTAGCTTAAATTATTTTCAGCGTCTGATGGAATCGCAAATTAATATTATCCTTGTTGGATGTTCATAAAGTTGAATGTCCTACACTGGTGACCCTCACCGTGTTTCATAACACGCACGAACTAAGATTTCACTCTCCTGTACATCGTTAATTTTCATCACGATGTTGAATCTTGTTTATTGTGCAGTTCAGCTCTATTAATTTTTCATCGAATCGTGCAAGATTTTTATCAATATAAGTGATCGAATAAATAGTCGAATTCGGTGATGTCATACCACGTGGTGATCGGTAAGTTCAGATTTCCTAAATTTAATGTATGGGCGTGATCTGTATACTTATTGTTTTTGTGTCGTTTATATTGCCAGTATTCCCGATTCTGTACGAAAAATTCTAAAATTTTTGTTTACATAACGTTTCTTCAATTTTAATTATATTTTATTATTAGTGTATACTTATTTTCCTTGCATTATGCATATAAATTATATCTTACGCAGTAAATCGCTCAATCGTTTTCTTTTACTTGTCCCTATTTCTATACAGCAACGCCATTTTAACTCATTATGCCAGACGATATTGACACCCATGCTTCCGCGAAAGTCGCGCGCGTTTCCGTAAAACCACCTCCATTCTGGAAAACAAACCCCTCTCTATGGTTCGTTCGGCTCGAAGCACAATTTTCTCTCGCCGGCGTTACTGCCGACGAAACCAAATTCAATCACGTGATTTCAGCCGTGGAGTCCGATGTATTAAACTCCGTTAGTGATATCATTTTACGGCCTCCTGAAAATGATAAGTACGTGGCACTAAAAAAACGTTTGATCGAGATTCATTCAGAAAGCGAAGCATCAAAAATTAGAACTTTGCTACAGGGTTTAGAGCTAGGAGATCAGCGTCCTTCCCAATTACTTACCCGGATGCGTGGCCTCGCTGGTGAATCTGTTGGTGAACCCTTGTTAAAATCTTTATGGCTAGGTAGACTCCCCAGCAACACACAAACAATTTTGGCTGCCCTCAGTGAAGATCTCACTGGTTTAGCCGCTGTTGCCGATAAAATTAATGACTTAACGAATAATCCTTCCGTAAATGCTGTCGCCACCCCAAGTACTCCGAGTGATCTCAAAATAAGTCAACTTGAGCAGCAAGTTTCACTATTAACAGCAAAGGTGTCTGAATTGACCACCTCCTTAAACACACGTCACTCGAGAAGTAGAAGTAAGCACAATAATCGGTACAGAAACACATCTCAAACTCGTAACCAGCGACAAACTAAATATAAGGAACCTTCGAATGGCATGTGTTTTTATCATACTAATTTCGGGAAAAATGCAACTTACCGTGTGCATTTCCGGAAAACTAAGCCAGCGATCGCCAATTGGCCACACCTGCGACCACCAGATAAATCGACTTATGCTGGCCGATAAAAAAACAGGCAAAAATTTTTTGATTGACACGGGAGCGGATTTATCCGTCTTGCCAAAAAGTTATACCTCAGTAACATCTCCCTCTTCTGATTTATTCCTTTTTGCGGCAAATGGCACTAAAATTGCCACTTATGGCACAAAATTGATCACTCTGGATCTAAATTTACGCCGTGCTTTTCCTTGGCGTTTTGTCATTGCTAACGTTAATCAACCAATCATCGGCATTGATTTCCTCAAACATTTTAACCTCCTTGTTGATGCAAAAAATGGTTGTTTAATTGACGCTATAACCAAGCTTACTTCGCAGGGTAAAATAATGCATGATAATATCGTACATCCTCAGTTATCAGTCCTACTTGGTGATTCAAAATTCGATAAAATTCGTAGTAAATTTCCCGAACTAACTAACCCCTCCCAAACGATTCAGCGGCCTGAATCCTTAGATGTTTATCACCACATTGAGACAACTGGTCCCCCAGTATTTTCAAAACCTCGACGTCTATCCTCTGAGCGATACCATGCTGCACGTGAGGAATTCGAATATCTAATGAGCCAAGGTATTATACGTCCCTCTAACAGCCCCTGGGCGAGCCCTTTACATATGGTTCAAAAATCTAATGGTCTATGGCGTCCTTGTGGCGATTATCGCCGCCTCAATTCTATTACCATACCTGACAGATACCCTGTCCCCCACATACAAGACTGCATACAAGAATGTTCTGGGAAAAAGATATTTTCAACGATTGATTTAGAGAGGGCTTATCACCAAATTCCTGTAAACATTCAGGATATACCAAAAACTGCTGTAACAACCCCTTTTGGCTTGTTTGAATATGTCTTCATGCCATTTGGGTTACGTAACGCAGGCCAGACATTTCAGCGTTTTATTCATAAAGTTCTTTCTAGTTTAGACTGCTGCGTACCTTATTACGATGACATACTTGTCTTTTCAGACGATGCTGAGCAACATAAGCATCATCTGGAACAAATTTTTAGTCGCTTAGCTCAGCATGGATTGAAGCTTAATCCCTCAAAATGCGTCCTTGGTAAACCGTCCGTTAGCTTTCTCGGATGTCTCATAACCTCTGAAGGCATACAACCTTTGCCTCAAAAAGTAGACACCATTGCAAAATTTCCTAAACCCGAAACTTTAGCTGAGCTTAAACGTTTTCTTGCTATGATAAATTTTTATCGTAGGTTTCTTCCAAAGGCTGCAACTGTCCAAGCACCTTTGCACGAATTTTTAAAAAATTCTAAAAAGAACGACAAAAGAACAGTCCCATGGACAGACGAAGCACTCGCTTCTTTTGAAAAATGCAAACTTGACTTAATTAATGCAGCAACCCTTAATTTTCAAACCCCCACCCAACAACTTTCTTTAATGGTCGATGCCTCTGATGTGGGTATAGGCGCCGCCTTAAATACATTGACAACAAATGGTTACAAACCTCTTGCTTTTTTCTCCCGAAAACTTTCACCTGCTGAAAAGAAATATAGTACTTACGATAGAGAACTACTGGCAATATATTCAGCTCTAAAACATTTTCGTCACAATCTTGAAGGTCAAAATTTCATAATTTTTACCGATCACCGCCCTTTAACTTTTGCATTTACCAAAAATTCTGATTCTTCGTCACCACGACAACTTCGACACCTCGACTACATTTCCCAATTTAGTACTGATATTAGACATATATCAGGGTCTGATAATGTGGTCGCAGACACACTTTCTCGTCTGCAGTCAATAAATTTACCAGCAGTAGACTTTACTTCTTTGGCCGAATCCCAGAAAACTGATGCAGAGCTTGCTCATTTACTGCATGACAAAACTCATTCTCTGCAACTTCAATCATGGGCCATAAATCCTTCAACGCTTCACATCATGGTGCAGAATCCACTTCTCATTACCCGTTACAATTCGGTTCAAAAGGGGTTCCTTACTGTTATAGGAAAGCAAAGAAACACAAGTGCTGATCCTCTCTTCTCATTATCTTATTGTAAGCCGGTGTGGTATTCAGTTATCGAGCTTGGTGATGAAGCCAAGCGCATGCATCAGTCTTTCAATTGTTATTCTGTGTACTGAGAACATTTCCGCTAATTTTTTAACTGTTGGATGTGGGAAATTTGTTATTGCTATGTCCACATCCTCGCCAGAAACCACTAATGGGCGCCCAGAACAGGCATGATTTTTACAGCTCCTGTCTTCGTCCTGGAATTTTCTAAACCAACAGCAGCAAGTACAATCGTCCACGGCATCCTCTCCATACACTTGACAAATGCTGCGGTAAGCTGCGGCTGCTGTAACGGCTTTATCATACTCGTACGGTAAAGAATGACTGGTGTGATTTTTCTTGCTTGCCATGTTTTTTCACGTTCGACATGAGTTCTTCTGACAAACGTTGTGCCTGTACATACTCTACTGCTCAACGCGTTATTGGCCATTTTCCTGTCCTCGAAACGTCAACGGTAACGTCTGAACTCCACTTGAAAATTACGTATTTTCAAAACGGGTAGAACTTTTGCACTCACCCAATATTATATCTTGAGTTATAATAGCTTGCTTCTTAATGACCCCTTTTTTCCAGACAGTTGTATGTGTACAGGGTGTGGTAGATATTTCAGTACACACACATTACAGGTGAAATACCACCTGTACATCAAAGTTACAAATTCTTTCTGTTATATGTAAACATGTCAGAACCTAAACTAAATGGTGAGGCATGCTATCATTGACTCATTGGCTGAAGAACACTCTGGTTTAGGGATTGCTGCATTCTCGAAACTCACCCAGTCATTCATCTTTAAAGTAAGAAGCTAACTGAAGGCTGCCAGATTTGAAATGGCAATCGTTTCACACAGGAAATGACATTCTCAGTGATATGACATTATCAAGACACCAGCATTTGTCAGTCATGTTGATGAAAATCCGAGGAAGTCAATGAGGGCACTCGCTAGGAAGCTGCAGGTTGATGAAGCCATCATCCGATGTGTGATTCATGAGGACCTTCTTTAGAGGTTGTACGTGGTGAGGAAAGGACAGTTCTTGTCCGAGAGAACAAGGGATAAGTGCCTGATCAGAGCCAAGCGCCTCCTTAACAAGCTGGAACATCAAAAGAAGCCAGGAGTTGTTTCTTTCTGATGAGAAAAACTTTTTCCAGGTCGAGAAAGTGAACCTCAAAAAGATCTGTGGCTGTGTAAAATATCCAAAAAGGTTCTGATCATCATGTACAGAAAATTTCAAGCCTCACTGATGATTCTGGGGGTCGTGAGCAGCAAGGCGACCTGATGCCTCCAAATTTCTTTCCTCAATGTGCCAGAATCAAAACCCTTGTTTATACTGAGGTGTTAAAACTCTGGATTACTTCTGTAGCATGTGGGAGTGCCATATGTTTTTCAGCTAAACTCTGCACCATCCCACACAGCCCATACAACCCAATAACAGATGGCCAAAAATTTTCATGGCGATGTCATCTTAAACTTGGTACCACCCAGCTCCCCAGATATTAACCCGATGGGCTATTACATATAGGGCGTGGTTGAGAAGGACTCTATTAGTCATCCACACAGCATTGTTGCGGTTCTCAGGGCAGCGGTTGTGTATGCAATAGCAAACGTTCCCAACACCCATTTAATTATTGCATGAGGTCAGTTTTGACAAAGTGTAGAGTCATTTATTGCAGCTGATAGTGGTTTCAATGAGGCTAACGAAAAAGACAGGATACTGCGATGCATTCTACGTGTCTTTTTTAACAGACCGCTAGAGTGACATGATGCTCTTTTTGTACACCTGCATTGGTGCATTCGAGGATCACATACTCCAGTGGTGTGTAAAAAAAGATACATGGAATGTACTGCGATATCATGTCTTTTTCGTTAGCCTCGGGTTTCAATGAATGATGTCATCCATTGTGTATGTGGTCACCTGTACAGAACGTTAAAGTGTAAAAAATGCTCTATCTCTAGTGTTTGTTCCTGTTTGAAAGCAAGCATTCTTTTGTTCTCAAATACCTGCCACACCCTGTATATAGATAGATAGATATAAAGAGAAAGAAACATTGTTACCTTATGTTTCTCGCATGTGTTAGGCAAGTCGCACACTGAGGCAATACAAAGTGCAACTTGAGAGAAGAAACGGGTTGAAACAAACGAGAATGCTATTTTAAACCTGCCCTTTCTCTGAAGTTGAGCAACATGCTGCGTGAGTCGCCTCAGTGTGCAGCCTGCCTGATACATGTCTTATATGTTAATCACCTACTTTTGAATTTTAAACCTGTTTTCCATAGCTATACAATCAGCTTAACTCTTTACTCCTGTAAAAACAGGATTTCACAGTAAAATTCTTTCTTACTTTTTTAAAAATATATAATGATTTTTAATTGATAAATTTCTCAGTTGCTTTTATATTGATATGTTTTAAAAATTGTCTTACATGGATATTTTGGTTAAAAAATTCTTAGTTTAGCTTATTTTATATTTTAAGTCTCCATTTTAAAAAATGCAGCCAAGGCTGCAGACTGCAGCATAAGTCATTCTAAAATCTTGCCCCTCCATGGATTTCATGCTTCCGGAGCCCATCCAACATACTGCTATTTATGCATATAGGTAATATTCGAAAAAATTGCATAATTATGTTAATATAGTACAGAAATAATATAGAACAAACAAAGGAAAAATATTTTTTAAGCTTGTAAATTTATTTTGCATTTTTTATACTGGATATATGCAGTAATTTGATCCTATTTTAATTATTTAGATTCTTATATTAATTAGATTATAAAAGGCTTAAGACAGATAAATATAAATATTTATATATCTCAATTTTTATAGAAAATTTATAAATTGTGTGTTTTGTACATTGTTGTCATAACTTTGTATCATAATGTGCATAAGTCAGCTTTTCCAGTGATTTTCGTTTTTGGCTGATTAAGGATAATACTTTTAAAAGTAATTTTATCTGAATTCAAAATTATGAAAAGACCGTTACATAAAATATAAATGGGAATTTAAAAATTGCGCGTTGATCAATGGAAGATACCTGCCACTAAGATATCAGTTTAAACCTGATTAGAAATAGATTTGTATACTTTAAAATACATTTCTGAATGGAAAAAAAAGACTAACCTTTAAAATATAATTAAAAATTATAGGTGATGTTAAATTGAAACAATGCTTTTTTTTTTTATTTTCTTTCAAAATATTTAAATACAAGAATAATTCCTAAGGTCAACATTTCTTGGAAAATGACGTGTTCTAATTTAAATAATGTACATTTGTGATAGATAGTAAATAACCAATTATATTTAATGGTTCAAAAGATAATGAAAAGAAAAATAATCTTTGAAATAGTACTTATACAAGTGCAATCTTAAAATAATTTTATGTTGTCGAAATGAGCGCTATGTTGCCCGATGTGGCAATCAAATTAACCCCAAGAAAGTAAATAGGCAGTGTCAAATTTTTGTCCACTGTCTTTTAAAGCTTTCCCTAACTATTATGCTATATGGCTAATATCTAATGTATAAAAACCAACATAAAGAAAAGCCTAAGCACATTAAATTTACAGAATGTGTGTAGCCCTTGCTGCACTTAACTTGCCTTTTTTAATTTTCTACTAAAAAAAGTGTCTTATTTTCACTGTAGTAAGGCTCCTTACTAAAACGGAGTCCTGTGTGTTTTGTGTCCATATTTAGTTAGATTACGTAATGTTTACCTTGAAGAACTGTCAATGCAAATTGATATTTGCTTATCATAACAACTTGGCTTTTATGTCCTAATCTCAATACCAGCAGATAAAACAAATACAGAAATTTATGTTATGTAAATACATTTGTTGTGAATCCTTTCGATTTTATCAATGAAAAATTTCGTTTTATGCTTTATATATCATTTTTACTAACTGCAGCATTTTGATTCTTTCCTATATAAAAGACATTAAATGCAGAACCCTTTTATCAGTGTAAAAGGACATAAATATGCATTTTCATTTATAAAATTGAAAAAGACAATTGCTATAATCACTTCAAAATGGCATTATTTTTCACTTTCTTTTCATTCTGGCACTATAAGCTCGAGCAACACCCAACACATCCTACAAGAAAACCTCCATATTGAGTGCCTGACGTCATAACTAGTCATCCATAATTATTACACTGGAGATTCAATGGTTTCAAGTATAATTTTTAAATTTTAAAAGGAAGAAAAATATATTTCTAATAAAATGCAAAAAATTGATGTTTATCATGTTTTTACTAATCACTAAGTGACTGGTTTAAAAGAGAAATGAGAAAAAGTGCAAGGGGTGAACTCTATTAAAAACAAGAAAAAAAAGGCAACAAAATATTCTAAGATAAGTCAAACCCTTATAGTAACTGTTCCTTTTACTGTAATATGTTTTATTTACTTAATAAGAATACCTTTTATTTATTGATTTTTTATTTTATAGCAATATAATATTTAAATGTTCAAATTTAAGCATAAAAGTGTTGCAAGTAATGTTTTTAAAAGCTTAAATTTTATTCAGTCATGAAAAAAAATATATATATTTTTTGATAAAATTAATAAGTCAGTTATGTGCTTTGCTAATAAATTTTATTGGCATAGAATTTTTAAATAAATAAGGGATTGTCATCCAACATTGATAATAATTTTTAAACTTAGGTTATACATTTTGTAATATATTGTGAAAATTACTAATTTGTTAAAATAGTGTTTTGATCATTTGGCTCCCGATGAGGTGAAATTAGCATGTTTTCACCTTATTCTACTTTATTTCAACAATGAATTTTAAAGAATGTAATTAGTAACAGTGTAAAACCTTCGACTTACAGGTGGAAGTGGTAGCGTGGAACTTCAGTCAAGCGGAGGCCCAAGTAATATTTAAATCAAACAATTTATTGAAATGACATAAAATTAATTTTCTTGATTATTACTTGAATTACAACATATTATATTTTCTGGGTACGTTACAGCTGACGACAATGTTCATTTAAAAGCATAAGTTCAACAAAGCATGGGATTGGCATCCAATCTTCTAATGGATTCTTTATCAATAAAAAGTTAGTTCATTCACATTAATTTGTAACGAAAACTGCTGACGCTGTTTTCTCGTACACAACAATCCGTTGTAAACTCCTTTTTACCTCGCGGTTTCCACCGGAGAAATATTATCCTGCCTGAATCGGCAGAACGCTTCTATCCCTTCGGACCTGTCTGAAATCGCAGTCCCAACTCTAAGAGGAACTCACTCCTTGGGATCCCAAACACATCTCACCCTTCTCTTTTCTCCCTTCCTCTCTTCGTTAACTTGCCTTTCTTAAAACAAAAGCTCTCTATGGGCCACTCAGAGTCTAGTCTGAATGACATCACTAACAAGCTTCCATATCATAGGCCAAGAGCTCTCTCTGCTAGCGTGAGAAAATTTCACATCTAGTTTCATTTTTAAATTGTCCTGGGAAAATATCGGCAAGCTTGCTACTTAAAAGGGATTCCGTAACTCCTATTCCTTTAAATTGTCCTGGGAAAATATCGGCAAGCTTGCTACTTAAAAGGGATTCCGTAACTCCTATTCCTTTCTGGCCTTTCTCCTTTTTAGTCGACCTTTAAGATTGGTTGAGATGAATGGATTCTTTTTATCATCTCCTGCAGAACCTCGAGACTTAGAAATATTTTGAGCTGGTATGCTTATACATGCTTTTCCTATCTAGAGCTCTGTTTGAAAATATATGGGACTTTTTTGTGAATTACATTGGATTCTTCACAATACCCCCGCCTTTAAATGATATTTCGGCTGCAAGACGTAATATCTGAAAAGAAAAGGTTAGCTCATATATTAGAGTTGGCTACTTTGCTTATATCACTCACCACTTTCACAAAAAAAAAACTTTTCATACAATTTACATATAATTTGCTAATGCTGAGTACATTTGATTATGAAATTTCATTTTTCAAAGACAAAACTCATTTAAATTTCTCACTATGACATTTACACAATATAAGATGAAATTTAATATGTACACATAGTTAAATCGAATTCGACTCGCTTAATCCGGCGCTAAATTCCTAACTGCTAGAGCCTGTCATGTGAAGGCCTATCTATATATTTCGCATAGCGTTTCGGACGTGAATCTTCATTTGTCAACATATTTATTTTCTCCGCGTTTTTTCCTTGGGGTTTTTGTCTATTTACACGATAATTTTGCAACTTTTCGTGTCTACCTGTGACGTTCGCCAAACAATAAGCCGTGGACATTTTAGAATTGCCCGTCCTCCGACTAATCCGTCTCGTAACTCTTTCACGCGCTTTATTCCTATCCAAATCCTTTACTAGATTTTCTGACCTGAGATACTTTTTGTCCTCGTTATTGCTACGCCAAAATTCTCTTTTGTTCCTTCTCGGTGTTATTTCCACCGACATATCCCTTTGATTATCCGATCTATCTATACTTTGACATGCCTTATTTGCCTGTGTTAAATCCTCACATTCATAATGCGATTTTCTAACACCTTTTTCAGTTTGACTTCTCGTATGGGGCAACCCATCTCATGATCTCCTTTGACATCTTTCTTTTTTCTTTTATTCGATCCTAAAACCGGATCTTCCTTTCTCGTGGGTGATACGGTATTTTCCTTCCTTCCCTCCCAATTCTCATATCTCGTTTTTGACCGGGTACCTCGCATTTTCTTTCTTTCTCCCAAGTTCACGTTCGTCAATTTTGAGTTGTCCTCTCTCATCTTATTCTCGTCCCTTCGGGATGGATTAGCGTTTTCGTGTTTCACTTTCGCTTTATTATGGATGACTACTGCATCTGAAATCTGCATTTTTTTCCTTTTAATATCATCAATTAATTTTTGAGTTTTGTTCCCCAAAATATAGTAGGACATATTCGTCTTTCTGTCCACCACGATAGCTTTTGTTTTTAGGCTCCCGAGTCCTTCAATTTTTAAAACAACTTCGGCAGTCAGTAAACGACGAGTATTGTTCATTAACGTATGCCTAACTCGAATGGTACCACCGTCTAATTGATTGGGGTTAATAAATTTCCCTGGAATCACGTATATTGACTTCCACTATCTCTCAAGGTTGTTCATTCCCTTCCGTTGATTAGCGCGCGGCTTAGATAAGGCTTAAAACTTTCTTCAAAATTTGTACCTCCGCTAATGTGATGAACGCTGGTAACTTGTTCTCCATTTCTTTTGTTTTCGGGACAATTGACCTTCAAATGGTTTGGGCTTGAGCAAATGAAACATCTAATAGCCCTTTTGCGCTCAAAGATTTTTTCCCTTTCTTTCTCTATATTTCGTTCTCTCCAGTTAGTTCTGGTTTTGGAATGCCCCCCTCTCGTTTCGTCCTCATTTTCCATTTTCTCATCTCGCGAATTTTCTTCGAATTTTAGCTTTTTATTCCATAATTTTTTTGACGCACCTTTTATAGTTTCGTATTCGACCAGATCTTTAGCTAGTGTTCCTGGATCTTTATATTTGGCCCACGAATCTATAAAATGTTCCCTTAATTCCACTGGAGCACGCTTCTTAATCTGTTCGGTGATTAGCAAATCTTTTAACTCCTTAAAATGTGTAACCTCAAGACCATTTAACCACCCTTCTAGAAAGCTATTTAGTTCAAAAATGAGGTCTTTCCACGGGTTATTTTGGTTTCGTAAATGTTTATCTAATTTTTGTCTATAAGCCTCACCACTCAACCTAAAGCGAGCTAACAGGATTGATTTTACATGCTGAAAGTTGTCAACTCTGTCTGTCGGTTCACGTAAGATCAATTCAACTATCTCTACGGGCAATAAATGTGTGACCAGATCCTCATTTTCTATCCCAGACCTTAATGCATGTCGTTCAAACAAGTTTAAAAATAGAGTTATATCTGAACGTTCTGGATCAAAACGATGCATTATAGTTTTCAGCGCTAATTTAGGTTTTTCCGATCCGTTACTGGAAGTCGAGTTACGCCTCCCTGAATTTTGTGTTAATTTCAGTTGCTCTAATTGAAAATTTCGCTCTTTTTCTTTCTCTCCTCTCTCTTTCCAAAAGTATTAGATCTTCCCTATCTTTTACTATATATCCCACTTGCGTTAGGTCCATCGGTTGAATTAAGGAAGTTATGTTAGAAGGTAGGAAATGTGCAACCACATTGTCGGGGGATAAAGCTGATTCATCAGAATGGGCATTGTAGTTATTGAAAATCAGTAAAATTTTAGAATAAGTTGGCAAACTAATATTTGTACAGTACTTTTGGTCCTCTTTTACAAAAGGATTCATGAACCAATCTGTGATCATTTCTTTGTTAAGACAGGGTTACCATCTTCCGGTCCCAGGCCCTCGAAAGGCCCATCTGTCCACGCAAGGAACCACCCGTGAAACGAGCCCCGCGGCGCGTCCCGAAGGTCGCCACCAGACAAGCTCCAACAGAGCGGAACCCCACGCGAACTCCGGTCAAGCCGACGCACTGCCCAGCGCACGTCACGCCGGCTACTCCCAAGTTTGGTGAACAATCGCTACGATAGTCCTCACCACCCAGCTAGAAAAACCAAGTGGTTCCTAAACTTGGTTACTCGAGCCGGTAGACCCCGCAAGCCATCGCAGGAACCAGACGCCTACAGAGACGCTGGACCCACGGACTGAACCGAGGCTTCCCCACCCGAATTTGATTTACGGAAGGCCCCCAAGATCAGATACCATTTTCCGGCAGACATTTTTGTGGGCCAGCCGATCGGAAAGTTATTGAAGAGCCCCTAACTTGAAGACCAGGGAGGACGGGGAAAGTCCCTCCGGCCGTAAAGCGACCCAGCTCCTGGCTTTTCGCCCAAGCCACCCGGCTCAACCGACGGAACCCCTCATGGATCACGCCGGGAACCAGTTGGTCCAGACTAGGTGCCGTTAGCGACCGCAGACGGGCACGGAAAGCTCCACCTAGACGGAATAGACTCCGCCTCGCTAGGGGGTCGGACGGAACGGAGTCCCGCCAGCCCCCACTGACTCGACCCCATCCTAAGACAGAGAAGCCAGCGGAGGCCGACAGAAGCCCGCCCGCCACTACCTTACCTCACGGCCGTCGAGGGTACCCAGGCCCGAAGGCCCCTGACCCCGTGCAGTGACCGACCGCTACCTTTGTTAGTGCGTTCGAAAGTTAGGTGGAGACACCTCTAGGTCCTCATCACCAGGCGAGGAAAACTCCGGTACCGCATAGACACGGAGGACCTGGATCGGACCAAGAGTTCACCCGAGGCACGATGAGCCGCAGCGTTACCGGCGAGCCTCCGACCCGTTTCCCTGCGGGAATAGTGTTCGATGGTGGACCTGCCAGCCGACCCCCTCCCATGGGTCACGGCACGACATGGAGCAACCAGAACCATACTGGCCTCCCCACGCGACCGCTCCTTGGTCAACGGGGGCACCGCCAAACCCTACCACCCTTAGGGTCGGCTCCCAACTGCTCCAGCTGAGGTCCTTGGAGGGATGAGCCACCCAAGTCATAAAGTAACCTGGGCGGTGTCCGAAACCCTCGCCCTTCGGTTGCTCCGGGAATCCCTGCATGGCGTTCCCGCGAGCCCCGTCGTCACTAGCGAGCACCGAGGACTTTCCACTACAAAGCCCTCACTCATACTTCAGGCTCCCTCTTAGTCAATTGGTGGATGGGGTCCTATCGCCTTAGCTATCCTTTGCCCAGAGTCACCACCCGGCCTAGACCGGCTCTGGGTTCAGAGTATGGACGCGCTACCCGGCTTGGCCAGAGAACCCGGCTGCCGGGGGTTGCACTCAGGGGGCGAGCCCGAGGGCCCTACAACCCATGCACAACGTCCGCTAACCGTGGCCACCGTGCTCAACGCCTGTCGGAGATGAGCCTCTCGAGGAGGTGGCGATTCGTCCCCATCCGGCCCCCTCGCATTCGTACACAACGAACTCTGCCGAGCTTCCGGTCACCTCCCCCACTCAAGGGGTCGGGTCGGAACCACCCGGAGGGGCGGCCACTCATTTCTTTGTTAATTCAGGCTTGTTTAATGCTTTTATATAAGACAAGTAAGTTTTTTATTCCCTTACATGGGTGCAAGACCTTCAGTCTCAGGACTGATAATGAATTCTATTTCATATACTTAAATAATAGCAGTTTTACCATGAAGTATTTTTAATCACTTTCTTTTATTGTAAGAGATCAATTTTTAGTCAGGATACAAGACATAGAATTATTCTAACCCTTTTCTATTTGGTTATTCCTAATACTCAGAAAAATCTTCAATGTAGGGACTTTTTGAACCCATGCCATCAAAGCACGAAAATGTTTGCTTTTAGTAACCACAAGCAATAGCTGCATTACTGCACATTAACACTGTTACTCTGTCTTTAGCTTCCTTTACACCTGATGCTCCTGATGGAGCACTTTCTTCAGAACTCACAAAAGTTCTTCTAGTGAAACACCTCCAGAAAAGGCCAGTTTCATCCATATTGAATGTTTGTTCCAGAGTTAAGTTTCCTGCAACCACCAGTGAGGAAAATATGTCAATAAAATCTTCAACAGCTTCTCTATCTGTTAAAAGATTTTTACCATAAGTTTTTATGTAACGTATGCCATGCCTTTTCTTAAATTTCTTAAGCCAACCAGAGCTAAAATCAGGGGGTTGTTCCACCTTTAATTCAGTATTTCATTCTGTGTGCAATGTCATGAAAAGAAATGAATGAACATTTATGTGACTCAGCTGCTACAGTGGCTGTCATACTCCTTGGATTGAAAATGACATCCAAGTGTTCAAAATTGAATAAAACTGAAGGTATATCATGGTAATCTAAAGGTTAAATTAGAGATTTGGCAAGTCTGCTAACTGAACACCTACAGATCCGAATACTCTGTTGGGCATGATGTCATCATTTGTTTTATAAAAACAGCTTGTTTTATTCTGCAGTTTTTCAAAATCATGGGTGGTAGATTCCATTGTTTACATTAGAGAGACCGGGTGGATCTTAGAGCCCCAGGAATTTTGGATCGGCAGATTTTGGGTCTCCTACTGTATGAACAATAAAGAATGCCAAAGCGGGGTATTTTCCATGAGCCAGCAGAGTAAAACAAATTTTCACAGAGGTCTCCCTGCGCTCACAGTCAAAAAATGAAAACATCTCAAGGAGTACCTATTTTAATCTTTTGCCAGTAGGTTTTATTTTTCACTTACCATTCCACATCAGGGTATCCATTTTTTAACCATTTCTATCTCCATCATTATCTGTTACACCTGTGTCACATTTTCCATTTCTGATTGTTTACATTTCCCCATGAGGCATTGGCCAAAGACTCTTTATGAATGGCATGTCTTTGCTGATCACTAGATGGGATTATGTCAATGATCGATGCATGTCATTTTTTGTCATCACTTGTTTCCAGTAGAATCTTCCAGATTAAGGGTTGTGCCTCTTTTTCCAACACGTCAACTATTCCCTGCTATATATAGCATTGTTTGAGTAGTTTCAATTTGCTGCAAAAGGCTTGCTTGTTGCAATCTTCGAGAAACAAAAGTTTTGGCTTTCAGGAGATAAAAGACTATGTGTGTTTTCAAGGAGATTGATAATGTTATAAATTACATTGTAAACTGTTCATCTGTTATTGAAACTGTCTGTAATAAATACCAATCTTTGATATAAATAATATTGAAATGTTTTTAAGACGGTTTTCAACATTTAAGTTTTTATATGAAGTTGTGTCATCATTTTTCAGAAATGAACACTGCATATATTAGTTTTATTTAAGCATATATGTTTCTAGATTTTTCCTATTAGCTTTCATTTAAAGAAAATTGAAACAATTTTAGCAGGGTCATTCCATGCCAAATCAACCAAAAAATTTCAATATTCAACCTGGCCATTTCAGATTTCAATGAAACTGCCAGGAATCATTGTCCCTGATTATATGAGAATATATTTTTATAATCTCTTTTATCTCATTACATTTTCATACAATTAATTATTTAAATTTTGAAAAATCATTATTTTTTGGCTTGCATAAACGTTTTCAATTTTGAATTTCTCAAGTTCTATCAGACATAGAGAGTTCTATAACCCCTCATTTTAAAGAGAATTTCATAAGGTTTGATTTGATATGCAAGTTGACTATGCTTCATTAAAAATAATAATTTTTAAATTTTTAAAAAATTTTAGATAGTGCTTTTTAAAAATTTTGAAAAAAAAATGTATGTTTTATGTAATTCATTAAAATTTTGAAATATTTAGAGTGGGATCTCAATGGGATCAGGAGTTATTAAATAAAAGCTAAATATTACGATACAAATGATAATCTGACTCTAACTTATTTTGTTATTTATTTTTTTTTTTTTTTATGGTAAACTTTAGCTTTTATTTCATAACTCCAGATCCCATGGAGATCCAACTCTGAAAATTTCAAAGTTTTAAACTTATACTATTACATAAAACATACATTTCTTTAAAAAAATAAAAAATAAAATAAACACTATCTAAAAAATTTTTAAATTTCAAATTTTAAAAAATTTAAAAATTATTATTTTTACTAAAGCATAGTCAATTTGCATATCAAATCAAACCTTAGGAAATTCTCTTTAAAATGAAGGGTTGTAGAACTCTCTACGCCTGATAGAACTTGAGAAATTCAAAATTGAAAACATTTATGCAAGCCAAAAATGATAATTTTTTCAAAATTTAAATAATTAATTGTATGAAAATTTAATGAGATAAAAAAAATTATAAAATTATATTCTCATTTATATCATCAGGGACAATGATTCCTGGTAGTTTCATTGAAATCTGAAATGGTCAGGTTGAGTCACTGGTTGATTTGGCATGGAAATGACCCAGCACTTTTAATTTTAATTAAGGATTTTGGGACATAATAGCTGAATTTTAAAATGTCCCAGAGAAGTCTGGCACAGTGGTTGATGCCAATATAGAATCCTTTAAAGTGAATGCTAATCAGGTACTGTCCATAATTTGCTTGCCTATCTGAACAGATTATAAGAAAATTATTGAAGATTGTACACACTTTGTGACAGCTTGGAATAAATTTAAATTAAACTATTGCCTGGACCTAAGATCCTATTGTATAAAGTTATTCTCTGATTTGATTGCGTGTAGCCAATGCAACAATAAACCTTTATGCTACTTGATTAATGATTACCTATGGCAATAACCATTGAAATAAAATCCATTGGCAAGTCTTTTGATGATATCTGTGAGTTTCCAGCTGCTCAGATCTCCTTTATCAGTATAACAGTTTTGTGCAGACTATTTTAGGTGGAGCAACAATAATCTTAAGTATGGCGAAATAATAAAAGCGCTTGTTTCTGAAGAAACACAGTTACATGTTTGAGATCATGATAATGTGCTATTACTGATTACTGCATTCATATACACTCTTCTTTTCCTGTAAATGTAGGCAACAATTGATCCAAACCAAATGTTTGTAGAAGAAATTTTACACTTTAAGTAGTTTTTCAGTAAAATCTATGAAAATAGAATTGCAAGGAACCAGAAAAAATTCTGTTTTAGGCAGGTCTCTTATCAAGTACATTTATCCTTTTGTCATTGGGACCAGGAAAGGTTGTTATTTTCATGGGCTTTATTGTAATACAGTGAAACCTGCCAAGAAGAAATCACAAGGGACTGGATAAAAGATGCATTTTAGAAAAGTTCACTTCTTAGCAAATATAAATATATGGGGTCCTTTTTGTGGAACCTTAATTTTTGTTACTGTTTGAGCCAAGATTCCATTATATACAGGTTTCATTTTTACAGTTTATACTGTAATACATCTAATGTTCTATAGAGATGTATTATAGGGTGGATAAATTTTAACAGTTTTAGAGAATACCTGTGAAAATGGAACCTGTCTATAATGAAATCATATCTGAAATGACAAAAATTCATATTCCTGGTGAAATACCTTGAAATTATGTCTGCTAAGACCTGTCCAAAACCGAATCTTTCATCAGTGTTTAATATTTTAGTATCTATGAGTCAGTAAACCAGTTTCTTGGTTGGGGGGGGGGGGGGCAACCTCCCCTTTACTAAACAACTGATGGTAACGATGTTTGTTAAAATATATTCCTGCTTAGTTTTATCTTTGTTTATCAGTTGACTATTGTTTACAGGGTTGCTACGCTGCCTGGAAAACCTGGAAAAGTCAGGGAATTCAGAAATTTGTCTAATAAGTCAGGGAAATGTCAGGAAATTTCTATATTTTATCCAAAATCCTGGAAAAGTCAGGGAATTTGATAAAATTTCATGGAGGTTGCCAAATAAGTACAACCTTTTTTCCATGGCAAATGAAAAAAATCTTCCACGTTTTTGAAAATTCCAATTTTTAGAAGTTTCATTTAATCACCTCTTAAAATTTTCTCTTTCTTTTTTCTTCCTCTTTTCTTTTTTCCCACTGTCATCTCCACACATACTTTAAAATTTTTAACTGTTTAATATAATTTTTTTGAAATTTTTCTGCAATATTTTTTATTGACATTTAATGTAACTAATAAATCATTTCAAATCTGCTTAACCTCCATCCTGAAATGTTTGCTTCTCATCTCCCTTTGCATAAAGTTGAACTTAAGTGAGATTGTGATAATGGTGAAGTAAATTATCTTTCAATGGAAAAATATTGTATATGTATATATTTTGTTTTCATTTTACAGGACACTTACTTTGAAATACTTAGAAATTATTAAGGAAAGCAACTTGTATTGCAGTCCTAAGAGCATTTTTTTTTCTTTTTTGGGTGTGTGTGTGTGTGGGGGGGGGGGGGTTGCATATGGGAAAATTTTAATTGTGATAATATATTTGAAAATTTTTATATTTTCACGTGGTACAATATTTATTTTACTGTCATCTTGTCCAGTTCACATTACACTGCTAGACTGAAGTTTTCATAAAATGCACCTAGAAGAGTCAGGGAATTTCATTCTCCTACATGAGTAGCAACCCCGTGTTTATTGCCATAGAGTTTGTTCTAACATGCTGTAGATTTTGTTTACTGTAAAATCCCAACTGTAAGCCTCACCCACTTTTAAGCAATTTTATTTTTTGTTAACACTGCCTAAATATACACACACCTCCCTCCCAAACTTTTTTTGTGCAAAAAAATTCATTTAAAAAATTCAAGAGGGAATTTTCTGCTTTTTGACATTTTGGTTTATTTTCACTTTTGTTTTTATATAATATCAATTAAAATCCTCATCCCACATATGAAATATCTGCTTGCTTTCTCTTCCATCCTTCCCCAAGCACAGAAATTTTAACATCTTGAGAACCTTAAATGTCTTAAGTCCTATTTGGTGCTCTCTGGGGACAACAAGTAATAAAATATCTCGAAATTACAACACTTCTCCATTCGAAATTTACATTTCCTTTTCCCCTCCTCAGCACCCAAAGTTTAAAACTCTTTATTAAAAATATATTATGCTCTGTTTGTTGCACGGTGGTAATAATAAACAAACAGCCCTTTATCCACAAAATGTCCACCTCCCGAGCCCCTTTGCCACACCCAGAAAATAAAAAATAAAAAAAATCTCTAAAAATATTTTATTAAATTCTATTTGTTGTTCTCTAGTAACAGTAAATAATCAATCCTCTGAATCAAAACCCCACCTTCCAATTAAATTTACGCTTCCATCTACCCCTTCCCCACGGTTTGTAAATATGTGATATTTTGATATATATCAGATATTTGATATATATATATCTGATACTTTCAAAATAGTCAATTTATTGATGATTATAAATATTTTAAGACATAATATAAATTAGAAACTAAAACATATTGTGTGAAAACACAGTATTCTAGATATTTTTTTCACTCCCACTTTAATGTAATAAAATTGAAGATCAACTAATTAAAACTAACACAATCTGCTTTTTTTTACATTCATAAAAAACAACATATAGCATTTAATTTCAAGGAAATTTGACATTTTATATAACAAAATTTTAAATACAAAATAACATGTTTTTATTGAAAAAATTGAACATAAATGTAAGCTTGTGTGATTTTTCATTCCCTAGCATGTTGTGCAGTTTAAATTTAACAAAACCAAAAGCAGAAAAGATTCTTTCTATTGAAGCTGTAAATAACTTATCTCAATTAGACAGTTTATCTTTCAACAGCAGTTCTAAGTAAATATTATCCACCATAATTATTTGTTCTACATTTAAAAATTCAGCTTCAAACATAAAGCTTGGAAAAGACCTTTTTATTTATTTTTTTTTTTTTTTTGGGGGGGGGGGGCGGTAGCTGATAAAGTCACTGCCATAGCAAAGGTTCTTTATCTACAGAATGACACAGGCAGTAACAGTTAAAAAATTCATTCACACTTGCTTTGATTGAAAATATCATACGCAATATTTTGAAAACATCACTGAACCCTGCTCTTCCCCTCAGCATAGAAAATTTAAAATCTTTAAAGCCCTTCCTTAAAAATAATTTATGCTCTATTTGTTGCTCTCTAAATAACCAGATATTTAAATTATCCCCCTACCCCCAAAATGTCTGCTTCACCCCTTTGCCACACCTGCAAAAAAAAAAAAAAAAAAAAAAAAAAAAAATCTTTAAAATTCTATTTATAAATCTCTAGTGACAATAAGTAAGTAATTGATCATCTAAATTAAAAAGCTCTCCCTTTGAAATTTATATTATCTCTCATTCCCCCACCTTACAAATTTGAAAATGTTAAAAATTTATTTTTAAAAAAACTTTTGTTATTTGTTGCCCTCTAGTAACAATAAACAAAAAAAATATTGAGGACTTTTGGCAGAAATCGGCCGAAATGCAAAAGATTCACACCCCTTTATTTATTTGCTTTTTACTTCTAAATTAATGATAAAACGTCGCCCAGTGGCGTGGTCGGTAGCGACAGCTACTGCCACGGCGGGGGCCCAGGTTCGAATCCTCGGGTAAGACATGGATGTAATTGTGAATGTTCCATTGTTGTAATATGTGTAATGGAAAAATAAAAAAATTGTTGTGAATTGTTGTGGTTTCTGTATAATAAGGATCATTCGAGGCGACAGCCATAGTAGCTATAGGCCCCAAAGCATTCCACTTCGGTGGACTCCAAATGTCAAATGTAATGATAAAACAATTTTGGATGTTTTTTTTTTTTTTTTTTTTTTTTTTTAAATCTTGCCCCCACCCTAAAAACAAAGGTGTTAGCTTTTCAAAAAGGGAGCTTATAATTTGGATTTTATAGTAATAATATTTTTAAATCAACAATAAATGAATAATCAGTCATCTAAATTACTCTCTTTTCCCCCAAAGGTTCACTTCTTCATCTGTCTGTCTACATAGCAAATAGTTAAAAATTTCTAATGTAGTAATTTTTTTTAAATGTCCTAAGATAGCACTTTTCCTCAATAAAATTCTCAGAATTCCCAATCTGGCAACATTGAGAGTGAGCCAGCAGAAAATCAGGGAACCAGTCATTCTCTTTAAAAGATGTTGTCACAGGAAGAAAAAGTTCCATAGGGAAAAAGTTATTTTCTGCCTGGTTTTTCATTTTTCACTGTGTTCACTTCTAGTGTTCATAGCAGAACTGGAATTCAGATACACTTTTGTACTGTCTTTCAACAATTACGTTTCATACTTAAAAAATTCCGAAAAATATATGAATTATAAACTTTTTAACAGAAATTGTTTTGTATATGCTCTATATATTCAAATCCATGTAAGACTGCTGTGGATTCTTCGTTTCAGCTTCGGCGATAAAAAGGGTTCTTTTGTGGCTAATGAAAAAGTTAAAAAGGATCTTATTGATCTCTAATCAGTATGTAATGCAATGTTTTTATTTGTAAACTGCAGAAATATTTGAATATTTAAACCGATGTAATTTTACACATTTAACTTGTATATTTATTATTTAAACTTCTTATTTTTTCAATCTATCATCCCCATGCAGATGGTTGCAGAACATGTTTAAGCATAATGTGGCTTCTAACTGTATCTTTTGTTATTAAATTTATTCTGTAAATGGTTTTCATTTTTATCAATATGTACAATTTGTTTTCAGTTTATTTTGTCTTGGAATTAGATGCTGTAACTTGTATGTAAAAATCAACATTTTTTATTAAATATTTTTTGCATTTGTTTAAACACGTAGTTTATGTGTTTATGTTTACACTTAATATTATCTCGTATTGAAATTTTTACAGGGCAATCTTATAAAGTTAATTTTTTTTTAAATGTTTTTATTTCTCATACTAATAATTTACTGATTATAGTGTTTGGTTCGCAATGTCTGCATGTCTTGGCTCTCATTTTGTATTTTTATAGTTTAATTACATTCTCAAGCTTAATGTAAATAAATTACCATTATTCAGAGTTTTTGTTTTAACAATAACAAACACACAATGATGAAGTGATTGGTTTATATTAATACATGCTATAAAGAGTATTGATACTCTTTCATGCTAAACATAGGTTAATAAATTTCTATTCACCTTTAACCCATTAAACGCAGCTATGTTAACCAAGTTAAATAGACTTTATATATATATTTTAAATACATAAGGTGCCCCTATTATAAAACAGTTTTAAAATGATTAATAACTGTAACCATTTAGAAAATATAGCATGTTCCCGTAGTGGGAGCGTTGGTACCAGATGGGGGTTGAACCTTTCTCCAATGAATGAAAACATCGTTTTTTACATGCTGCAAACAAATTTATACAAACATATGAATAATTACTAAAAATTCTCATATTAAAAATTTAATATTAATATTTGAAAATCACTTCATTAAAATTTTAACATCTGTAACACGAACTAGTAATAAAATTATTAGAAATATAAATACATTCTTACTTATTATATTATTTTCCAACACATCATTTCTGAAAGTATATGAAACAAATCTGATGTAACATTGTACTGTGTTATCTATATATATGAATATATCGTTGTTTTAATCTAGATTTTATGTATGTAATTGCATAAAAATACTTTATTCCATTAACGTGTTAACTGCTATTTATACCCCTCTCTCTCTCTCTATATATATATATATACAAAAGTATGTTTTTAAACTCTCTTGATTATCTCTATCAGATAGAGAAGTTGTTTTAGAAATGGAAGTTCAGTCATCTCTCATTTGAATATGTAAAATACATTTCACGCTACTATTATCACGTCATACAGTTCAGATTATTTAGAAGTATATTTCCTTTATTACCTCTTTAATAGGAGGCATGCATGTATTTAAAAATTATTCTATAAGAGTCTCACTGTTAGTGCATTTAATGTAATATGAAACAAAAAGCAATTGAGGAAATTAATTTTTTCTTTTTTTATATCATTTATCAATTTGCCTATGGAAGTCTCTATTTCAAAAGTAGCTGTTAAAAATACTTTATTATTATCTCTTCATTTTTTATACATAAATTTCTTGTTACAAGAAATTACAAAAATCTTTCTTTAATGTTTATGTAATAATTTACTTTTGCTCTTAGCGCAAGCATGTACTTTTTCTCTCTTATATTTGAAGTTAGGTGAAGTTCTATTCTTTGTTTTAGATTATTTTTCCCATTTTTAAAACAGATAAACGTCATCCATATAACTTTTCTTATTTTAAAGGATTATCCATGCATTTTATTAAATATAATATTGTTCAATGAGAGTCTGATTTTTTAAAAATAATATTACACATCCACATCAGCCTAAGATGGAGTGCTGCTCTAAAAATTCAATATAAAAAGCCTTTAACACTTGCAGAGCAGTGAGATATATATCTCCCAGTTAATTTTAACAACCAAATGCGTCAACTGCACAAGAATGTTTAAATAGAATTTGGCTTTAAAATGTGCATATTTTGAAACAAATAAAACCTGGCGTCATTCAATCATTTCATCATTTTAGCAATTGAAGTACTTTGGCCCCTGACAGGGTTAAACACAATTATTAATCACTGTATCTAATAGGGCTAAAAATCACCTATTTTTCTTAGAAAAGTTTAATTGTTTGCTTTTCACCTAAGACCAGATTCCTTTCTTTATGGGAACACGCTTGCAGACAAAGGAGTGAAAATGCTACCAGAAGCCGCCAATGCTCCTGTTATGGGAACATTCCAAAGTAACCTTTCTAATATTGCTTTAAACCTATCTATTTACTTTGGGTTTGGAATGTATTGTTAGTTGAAATGTTGGCTGTAACTGTTTACTGTACTTGCAAATACTAAAGAATTTATTTTCATCTTTTTACTAATTTTACTTGAGATAGTCGGAAAACAAAAAACTCTGTTTTTAAAAAACATCTGAGAAAAATAGAAAAATAAAAATTGTCATTCTGGAAAAAATATATAACAAACTCCATAGTAATTAACTTTTCTGTGAAATGTATATTTTTTAAATGATTTGAAAATATTTTGAGATAAAAAAAAAAAAAATCCCGCAACGGAAGCATTGGCGCCTAATGGGTTAAGTATTTAAAATGTCTTTTCTTCTTTTCAGAATCTACATATTTCATCAAAAGGCTGCAGAAATGTTATTGAGTGCATGTAGGTGTTTTTCACATCACATTCCTCAGGCTAAATCCTGCCTAAGATGTCCTTGAAATTCAAGCCTTTTTGCAGAGAAATCAAGATTGTACATTTTTCTAAGAGCAGAGGTAGCTTAATCATATCTTGTGGTTTAGTGTGAAGAATATTTTAAAAAAGGGTTACCTGAAAAAGTAAGAATTAAAGAGCTTAGATGATAAAGGTGGTATGTGACAAAAAAAAAAATGTAATTTGATAAAAGTGATATGTACATTTTCAAGAAGTACATAGCACATTTATCAACAGAAATTTATACTCAGTTTAACATACACTTAAATGCAAAAATATACTTGGAACTTAACAAGTGTTTTTCCCTAAATGTGATTGTGTCACTTACCATCCTTATCATCTGAGTTCAATTTATACTGTTTTAAGCATTCTAAGCTTTTTTTATATTGTTATAGGGGGAGAAAAGTTTTGAATCTAAATAAATGAAATACCCTTTAGTAGTTTGTTTTCCAATAACGTCGGTGCATAAAATACATTTTGTCTATGTTATTTTAGGATGATCTGGATTAAGTTAATACATTTCAATAATTGATATAAGTTAATTTACATTTATTTCTAATACAGTAGACTCCCTTAAATCTGCACAGCTTGGAACCAGAGGTTGTGCAGATTGTAGAATTTTGCGGATTTCTGGTCATTGATTTGTTTACATTTTTGAAACATTAATTTGATTGGTAGTTAAGCAAGGGAAATTATAATGAATGCTTACAATAAAGTGAAACATTAAAATAAGTAAAATATTAAAATAATTTATTAGTTTAAAAGTAATTATTAAAATAATTATGTAAAATAAAAATTTAAAAAAATATTAAATTATTACCGATGAAATCGATTCAATTCGATTCCAAAAGTCCTATGCTGCCCTCTAGTGGGAAAGCGATCGTAATATCGATACGTCATTATTCTTTCTTAGCACTTTTAACTTTAGTAACTTTTTTCATTGTTATTTAGAGTCTTGAATGCTTTTCTTATACTGCTTTGTATGTTTAGAAATAAATTTATCTATAATTTTTAAAAAAAATTCTGCGAACAATAATTTAAAAGTAGCGTTCCAGTTCGTTGATTTTTCCATTTCGAACTCTGGAATTTTTGATATAGATGCTAATTTATATCAAAATCAAAAGTAATGTAAATTTATTTAGTAATAAATCAGCTGTAATAGCCAAAAGAGAATGATTAACAAAAAATTTAGTAAAAAAAACATTGCGGTAGTCACTGATTTCGGCGCCATCTGGAATTTTGTTCCTGCAACTTAACTGTAGATTTCATTTTTACATCTGAAAAAATATGCAGATTTTTGGCATTTGCGGATTTAAGGGAGTCTACTGTATAATATTCTTTCAAGTTAAGCCTTATATTCTTTTGATTAAGAGTTAAATAAAGTTAAGCAGTTATTTTTTAACATAGCAAGTTTTATTTAAAGTTAATTAAGTGAATTTAAAGTTATTACAGTCAAGGTAAAATATAATTTCTTTTGATATATTTACTTTGAAATAGTTTTGCTTTTTGGTGCTCTAGTTCATTGATACAGGGTCATATTTCCAACTTTATGCTAGTGATAACTAGAGAACTTATGTCACATGTTTATAAATACAGTTTTATGTCAATGATTTTAATTTTACTTTTGTTTTTATTTAAATTTGTTTAATAAAGTTATTTGTTTTTCACTTTGCTTGGTTTTTCTTTCAATAATCTCTCTTATATATATCTTAATATTACATCATTTGATTTTTACTAATAGATAAGTTTCTTGGCAAACATTTACAGCATATACGCTCCATTTTCATTTTAACTCTCTTACCTAATTATTACCTTCAATAATTTACCTTTTGGTAATTACTATCATGTACTATACAAAAACAAATGAACTGTTGCCATGCAATCAAATCAAAGTTCTAATAAATGAGCGTGCCAATGCTGGAGTGTTGCCCTGGTTTCCAAGGTAAGCCAAAACACTGTTTACATCTGAAAAAATATGCAGATTTTAGGTATTCGTGGATTTAAAGGACTTCACTGTATATCATCGATAATTTGTCAGTCTCATTAATCTGTTATTTTTCATATATTTAATGGAAGGTATGCACTTAGATCTTCACAATTTGTTTCCCTTTTACAAGTATGTGTTTATTTAATCAATTATCATTAGCCATAATGATTATACACTAAAACTTTAATAGCTCGTCATCCTCAAAATCAGTGCTTTTATGCAACAGAATGTAATTAATGTACTTTAGATCTGCAATAAAATCTTGATAACTCGTCTTTAAATAATATTTATAAACATGAAAACCTTGTTACTTCGTCAGCTCTCTAAATTTATATTCATTTCAGTTATATATAAATTCTGTATGAGTTTCCATAAAACCTCTAAGTCATCATCTTTAAATATCTGTGTTTTATTCAGTCTGATGTTATTAATAGATTATATACAAGGTGTCCATAATTAAACAACACTACTTTAAAGTTGTCTACAGGCAAAACTATTATTAATAAAGTTGTGAAATTTTGTGAAAGACATACTAAAAGGATGGGAACTTCTTTAAGCAAAAGAAAAAAAATAGTTCAAAATTTTGCCACCAGAGGCCGATTTTTAATAAATTACACATTTAGCATTACGATAGTTTAGAAATTTTATTTATTAACTTAACCTGATTCTAAAGACAGCATTTCACAACATGTTCCTAGCATTTCACAGAACATGGTATCTGAAAATGATGACCATCATACAGAACATGTTTGGTTATAACAAAATCTGTTAAACTATTGTAAATGTATGCTAAATGTGTAATTCGTTGAAAAACAGCCTCCTAATTTTTTTTCTCACTCAAACAAATTCCCATACCTTTATTATGTCTCTACAAAATTTCACACCATTCTAAACAATGTTTCGTCTGTAAACAACTTTAAAATAGGGTCATTTAATTATGGACAACCTGTAAATAAAATTTCTAAACTATCAGAATGCTAAATGTGTAATTTATTAAAAATCACCCACTGGTGGCGAAATTTTGAATAAATAATTATATTATATACCATTCTGTTGGATTCTTCATCATACACATTAATCAGTTTTTATGAAAACTAATATGATTCATTACAGATATGCATTAAAACCTCTATAACTCATCAGAAGCTTATCACGTACGAGTATATTAATCTAATACCATTCACGACGACATACACTAAAACCTCAATAATTCGTCACACAAATAAATTCACATTTTCAAACTATCAAATATCTTGATAGCTCACTGTCTTTATAAATTGATGTTTCAGATATCTCTATTTTATTATAGATATGAATTCAATCCTCCATAACTCGTCACACTCATAATCCGAGTTTTTAAGAAATGTAATTTAAATTATTTTAATTGTACATTAATTCTCAACAAATCATCATTTTCTGAAGTTCTGATTATATTTAACAAATATCATCATTAACTTTATGACATACGATATTAACTCAATAACTTGCTTTTCTTAAAATTCTCTGTATTCTTTCATTGAAATATTCTTCTGGATTTGTACTAAATGTGTTCTGTATGGCTTAGCGAAAAAAGAAAAAAAAAACTTGATAGCTCATCACCATACTTGTCAGTGTTTTCATGCAAAAAATTAATAATGCAACATGTGCACTAAATCTCTATAAAACATCACTTTGATATATCTAAGTTTTTATACAATTGACTATAACAAATTTGACATAGATATGCACTAAAGCCTTGATAAATAGTTTCACTCTTATGTTGTACAGTACAATCTTGAAAATCCACACTTCTAAACTCCGCAATTTTCCAAAACCGCCTGCATTTCAAAATGTAAACAGTGAAATTTGCAATTAAGAAGTATTCTCTGTAATCTTTATTCCAAATAACAGTGAACGAAATTAAAATAATTTTAAATGTAAATTTATGGGAAAATAGTAATCACACAGGATACTTTTACACAAATAAAACGCTTTTATTTCACAGAAACTTACACACAACAAAATGCAAAATAATAGAAATCGATGAGATGTAAATAAGCGCAGAAAAGTTTTAGTAGTGGCACCATCTATTGGCCGCTAAAGAAAATAGCGAATTAATTTATTTTATATTTCATGCAAGGCTTTAATTAATGCATGACACACTATATGGCCAGGCTCACTATTTATTGAAATTGAGGATGAAGATAAAGATTTTTCAGTTAACCATACCACAAGCTAAAGCATCTGAACTCTGTTGAATTATGCAAAAAATTTCAATCCAGGTTCACAAGAGTTTTTAAGGAAGAAATTGTTGAATGGATGAATAATAAAGATGAAGTCTTAAAATTATGTTGCAGATAAAAAAAATTATTTCTTCAATAATGAACCCACCTGAAGATAGTGAAACTGAATCTGACTGTGAGAAAAATTTTTGAAGGTTTGGTTTTAGGTGAAAATTTTGAAGTTCTTGGAGCAGCAGAAATGTATAGACCAACAGGAAATAATGACTATTTATAAAATTCAAAAGAAACTTTAACAAGAGAAAACTGAAGTTCTCAACCAAAGGACTATATAAGAAATGTTTAAAAATTGTAATAAAAAATAATTTTGGGTATTAAAATGATAATGTATAGGTAAATAAAAGAGATTCAAGTTTTGATTTTCTTAAATTATTGCATGCTCTTCTTGGAAATAAAAAAAAGTAATTTGAAAAAAATAAATCATTTAATGCAGAATCTACGAAACTCTAAAATCTGCAAAATTCCAAAATCTGCACAGCCTGTGGTCCTAAGCTGTGCAGATTTTTGAGACTCTACTATATTTATATTTATCAATTTAATTTATGCTATAATGATATGTACTGAAACTTCGATACTTCATAAAACTTTGGTGTTCAAATAAAACGGAGACTATGGTTATATTTAAAGCGTATTTAATTTCAGAATATCATAATTACAGTTCATGTGTAACATTCTAATTAAATATAATTGCCCTTGTCATTGATCCCAGCATGTAGGAAGGGAGTGAATGGCTTCAGTGTAGAAACTTCGGAGTTGCTGATGGATCATTTTCCATGTCTTACACTTCCTTGTCACATGTGAACCGTTGACTTTTCAGGAGGACGAAAATATGGGAGTCACATGGGAAGATATTGGGGCTGTATTGAGGATGTTTCAAGAACTCGAACCGAAATTTCACCAGCAGGTCAAGAGTTTTAATGGCCACATGTGTCCTAGCATTATCCTTCAGTAACACTATTCCTTTAGTGAGCTTGCCTCTGCACTTATTTTTGATGGCCTGTTTAAGCCTCAGAAATTAAACAGCAGTGAGATAAATTGGTGGAATCCATACATTCATCCGATCGCACAAAACAACTTTTCAAGAATGAATAAACTGATGCAAAGGTGTTCACTACACATGCACAAAGGGGAAAAATGCCACGCCATCTATCAGCAGACACATTAACCCATTGTGATTAGAAACAATGGTGCTACAGCAAAAGTCTCCTTTTCATTTGAATGCCCCTTCTAATTCCTAACGGATATACACTAAAACCTTGAAAACTCATCATGCTCATAAAACAGTGCTTTTATGCAATCGAATGAAATTCATATAATTTAGATATGTAGTAAAACACAGAGAACTCTTTATTCTTTTATTTGCTTATACTTATTTAAAGGGATATTACTTTATTAATATATAATACTATAAATTTTATAACTCGCAAAAAAGGTACATTTACATTTCAATTAAATTTTTGAAATCTGAGTTGTAAAATTGAATAGAATTCAATCATTCTAAATCTGTCCAAAACCCTCGATAATTTGTCACAGTTAAAAATCCCTGTTCTTACATTATCAAAACGAGATTTATTTTTTATATGTACTATAACCACAATAACTTGTCACTCTGATAAGTATGTTTTATACAATCAAATATCAATAACTCACTATGGATATGCCCTGAAACATCGATAATTTTTACACTGACTTATTCTTCCAATACCCCTAATATTTTAGCAATATATAAGAAAACCCTCAGTACTTCATTATTTTCATAAACGTACATTTCCTTTCAATCAAATATGAATACAGTATTTTCTGAATTTCGTAAAATAAAACTTTGATAATTGCAATTCTTATTGTTGGCCAACATCAGCTTAACAATTTTTTGCTAATGCAGAACTCTTAAGAATTAAAAACCAGTTTTTGGTTGATTACATTAGCTGGAATATTGATTCTAAAAAACCAGTCCTGAAATTTTAATAAATTTCTTTATCTTTGGACAGTTAATAAAATAAACTTTTCAAAAAAAAAAAATAAATAACCGACTTCGAAAAAAGCACTAAAAAGAATTAAATATTTTTTTTTAATTCTCTAATGACGAAATGCTATTCAATAACCACACATCGGATATCATGTATTGGCGTAAAAACGTTAAATTTAATATGTAGAATTTAATATCCACCAAACGGATTTTCTAGAGAATATTTTTTACAAGAGATTAATTTATATATTTATGATTTAATTTATGAATATATACATACATATAAAAAGTAATCAATTACTTTTTGAATTTCGTGCCAAACTATCTTAAGTATAGTAAAATTGGGAATATATTGTGCCTATTACCATGAATAAAGTGATGATGAAAAATAGGATACAAAGTAAAAAAAAATGCTCTATTTCTTCAGTAAATTATTTATTTAATCATTATCAATTGTGAATGTTTGGCACTAACTTCAAAAAGTAATTGATTACTTTTTATATGTATATATTCATAAATTAAACTCTTTTAAAAAATATTCTCTAGAAAATCCATGTTTGGTGGATATTAAATTCTACATATTAAATTTAACGTTTTTATGCCGATAGATGATATCCGATGTGTGGTTATTGGATAACGTTTCGTCATTAGAGAAATAAAAAAATTATTTAATTCTTTTTAGTGCTTTTTTTAAGTCGGTTACAGTACAGGACCTATTATCCGGAATCCTTGGGGCCGAAGGCTTTCTGGATTTCGGGTCCTCCCGAATTCCGTCAAAAAAATCGTGGGAAAAATGCAAATTTCATCAAAGAATCGCGAAAAAACACAAATTTCTTTTAAGCACCACAAAAAAACCACAAATTGCGTCAAAATATAACGAAAAAACAAATTTCTTCAAAGGATCGAAAAAGCCTCCTGCAATTTTGTCAAAAGATCGCAAAAAAATCTGCAAATTTCGTCCAAAAATCGCGAAAAAAAAAGCAAATTTCGTCAAAAGATAGTGAAAAAAACTGCAAATTTCATCAAAAGATCACAAAAAAATGAAATTTCGTAAAAGGATCGCGAAAAACACGCAAATTTAGTTAAAGGATTGTGGAAGAAAAACTCAAATTTCATCAAAATCTCACGGAATAAAAACACAAATTTCGTCAAAAGATAGCAAAAAGAAAAAAATTCTTCAAAGGATCACAAAACACTCTTAATTTCATCAAAAGATCATGTAAAAGCACGAATTTCATTAAAGGATCGCGGATAAAACGCATAATTAGTGACGAGAGGGGCCCCCCATCTCAAAAAATTTGCTGTGAATTTCAGAATTTTTTTCTTTTTACTCAGAATCACCCCTGATTCAAGTAACATAATTGTGTAGTCATAATATTTTATCGAAGTGAGAGGGAGGGTATGAAATAGCTTTTTTTTTAAACGAATCTTAATATAAATTAATTTTAAACTAAAATTTGACAGAAAAATGATTTTTTTTCTAATTTTTGGGGAAGAGGGGGGGCACTGTGTTCCCTCATCACTGATGTAACATATTTTAGTGGTTACACATTGCAATACAATAGACCAAAAAGAAAATTGGGAATCTGTAAAATTTTCAACAAATTTCAGAAATTGCAAAATTTGGTAAAAATTTACAAATTTATACAAAATTTTCAATTTTTTTTTCTTCCGGATTTTGGAATTCTGGATAATGGGTCATGTACTGTATTATTATTATTATTTTAAAGTTTATTTTATTTCCTACTTTTTAATTATTCATACCGTAATACATAATTATCCTTGATTTCAATATCTGCTGAATAAATAATTAATTTGACATAGAAATTATAATTTACAAAAATTATTTATTAAACAAATAGTTTTTAATAAATTCTTTGTAATTTCGTTCGAAGTACTGATTTTATTAGCATTTAATACTTATGATAGTTTTTTAAACAAGTACATTGTTTTCACAACAGTCTACATTCAAGAATTATTTTTTGTAGGACTCCGTTGTCAAGAAGCAAAATGCAGGCTATGTATTAAAATTTGTATTGACTCTTCACATATATTGACCAGAATCCAGATAGATTTTTCACTGTTAGTGAAATGAGATTGACCAATCAGAAGCCTGCATTTTTGCGAACTTTTAGCTGTTTACTTCCTAACAGCAAAATGCAGGCAATTGATTGGTCAGTCTCGCCTCGCTAACAGCAAAATATCTATCTGGTTCCCAACCTAAAGTGCAGAGTTGCCAAGCCTTTGGCTTTTTGGATACTTGTAATTTTTATAGAGTATGTCCTTTTAAATTGCAAAACTTCTATCAAATAAAACAAAATTTTCTGTACCAAAATACTGGCATCCAAAACGCTTGAGACTTGTCAAGTTTAAAAATGTGGTTCAGAATTCTACATTATTATTTTCTGATGATCTCCATCAATTGTTTCCTCATGTAAGTTGCCTCTATATGAAAGTAGTGATATACAATGTTCAGACTCTGTTTATACATACATGTTTGTCTAAACTGTGGCAAAACTTAGGCATTTTCTACTCCAGAATTTGGCAATACTCGCTTGGACAAGTTTGATTATACGAGTGGCGGACAAATTAACAAGCATTAGTTTGGCAATAATGGAAGTTCGTCAAGATTCATGGCAATAGCTTTTGTCCAGAATCTATCAACCAATATTTTTTTTTTTTTTCATATGTCGCCATTCTCATACCAATACTCCCTATCCTTAGGCAGTAAAGACATCAGAAATGAGAGGCAATGATTAGGTATTTAGTACTAATCTGATAACCGAAGACAGTGTTGCAACACATAAGGCACTTTAGGCACGCCACACACCAGGGAGACATGCGGCAGAAAAGCGTGAGGCATGCGACAATTTCACCCTCTTAACAAAGAAAAAACCGGTTTGAACAGCAGAATTTGCCTCGTGTCTCACGATTATTGTCGCATGTCTCTCTGGTGTGTGGCGCGCCTTACTGTGCACAGTCTTATAGAGGCACTTTTATGTGTACTGAGATATGGAGGCACTTTGCAGTGCACTGACTAAGGAAGACTTTTTGCTGAACTCTGATGTATAAGGTCACATTGCTATCGGATTGTAAGCTTTTTGATACCCATTTCCATTGTCGGTTATCATCGTTTTAGATATTTGGGTTTTTCTTAATGCAGTAACTTTTCTAGGCAAGATCTCGCACTTCGGAAAGTTACTGCATCCAGTAAACTTTAAGATCCACATCGATACCTACAGACATCGGAATTGGGTGTGGAAAAGCTGACAATCCATCAGTAAAGTTACACATCAGAGCGCGGCAAAGTGCTTTGAGAGATGCTTTTGTCCTAACTATAGCAAACACAGGAATTTTCTATTGCATAACTATAGCATCTAGAAGATATAGTGGGAAAATCAGTCAACCAAAAAGTGTTAAAAAATTGTATCCCAAAAATGTAGAATGATGCAGAACGGAAAATGGCGATAGCAGGGACATATAGTAGATCAAACATAAACATAGTACAAGTATAGCACCTAGAATATATAGTGTAGAAATCGGCTATCCCTGTAATACTTAAAAAAGCGCTAAAATATTGTATCTCTTAAATGTGCAACGATGCTGCTGAAATATGAAGATCGCAGCAACATCTGCAGGATATTTTCTACAACTGCAAGATATTGCTAGTCTATACAATGTAATACTAGTAATACGAAAATCCTGCAGATGTCGCTGCGATACGAGCGACTAGGTATAGCGTTTCCTCCATTTAACAACGCATGCGTCAACTGATTCTTGGGTTGCTTCCTGCCATTGATTTGGCGATGAAATGCCGAGTACTTTGAGAAAGTATTGCGTAAAGTCGGTACATGGTTCTTTGGTGAAAAGTTCGTGTGAACGATCTCGTCTAGTGGTTTAAGGACTGGTTATGGTTTTTAATCTAACTAAATCCTTAGTTCACGTGTTCTGTCCTTGCTGAGGGATTTCTTTTAGGAGTTTTATTTTGATTTTTATTAAGTCAGTTAATAAATATCAGCCGGTCTTTATTATCATTTCCTTTGTAATTATTTTATTGTCAATTAGATAATTAAATTAAATTATAATTAAGTTTTAAAAAATTTTATTTAATTTGTATTAGTAAATTTAATTTGTATTAATAAGTTCAATACAATTAATAAACTTAATTTGTAAATAGAATTTAATTTGTATTAATAAATTTAATTCCATTAATAAACTTAATTTGTAAATATAATTTAATTTTAAATAAATTTCAATAAATAAATAAATTTCAATAATTCATTTGTTTGTATTGTAATAAAGTAAACATTTATTAAAATGCAATAATAAATCTCCTAAGTTTACATTATGTATATATTAAACCTTTGAGATAAATATAAAATTAGCAGAATTAATTCATTGAAGTTTTCATCTAATTATCCTCGATATATTAAAAAATATAAATATTTATTATAAATTGCTTTGTAATTTTTTTTTATCGTGAATATAGTATTATTAATTAAATTTTTTTAAATTCACATGACTTACAAGGTATTTGTTTTAATAAATGAATTTCTTTAATACTTAAAATGTAACAAAATTTATTATTTTAGCGTTGTTGATCATTTTTTTACTACAAAGTTAACGTCTATTCGCCAGTGCTACAGATAAATTGCCAAACTAGCAGACTTAACATAGATCTGGATTTCACCAAGCATGTGCTGTTTAACACTCCGACTGTCTTGTAAAAGGGCAAAATTGTAATGTTGTTTTTCTGCATTTTGTTTTAAATGCTAAAAAAAATAATTCTTTGAACATTTTATAAAAAAACTTAATAGTGAATATGAATGTAATCCTTGGATGTATTAATCATTGTTCAATGAATTAAAAATACATTAAATCAATAGAATTATATTACTTTAAATATTGCTTGTATTGCAGTGAAACCTGGAGCTTAGTGAACGTATTAACACGGGCTTGTCAGTGAGTGGGTTAATGGAGGAAACGCTATACCTAGTCGCTCGGGCTGCGATCGATACTTGGGATTTTAGCAGCATCGTCACACATTTAAGATATACAAATTTTTAGCACTGTTTGGATAGCATATTTCCACACTAGGTATTCTAGATGCTGTAGTATAAGGATTCAATTGAGATAGCATTTCGGCCTGTATAGAACTAACAGATGTTACTGCAATCGATATGTCTTTCAGTATCGTTAGATATTTATGGGGTACAATTTTTTTAACACTTTTTAAAGCATTACTGGAATAGTCGGTTTCCATACTATTTCATCTAGATGCCATATAACTTGGCTATAGCGACTAGAATATATAGTGTGGAAATCGGCTATCCCTGTAATACTTAAAAAAGCACTAAAATATTGTATCCCTTAAATGTGCAACGATGCTGCTGAAATATTATGATCACAGTGACATCTGCAGGATATTTTCTAAAACTGCAAGAATATTGCTAGTCTATACAATGTAATACGAAAATCCTGCAGATGTCGCTGCAATCGTCTCTTTGGATTTCAGCAGTATCGTCGCACATTTAAGGAATACAAATTTTTAGCATTGTTTGGATAGCATATTTCCATACTATGTATTCTAGATTCTGTAACTTGGTGATAGTCATCTGAACAAATTCGATTATATCAGTGAGAGAAGTTAACATGCTTGGAGGTAATGGCTGGCTCACCAAGATGCTTGGTCATTTGCTTTAGTTCAGAATCTTCTCATCCAATCAAATATTATACTCCATATGTCGTCACTTTCATATCGACGAACCCTACTTGAAAAAAAAATCTGAAGTCATTCTGACAACCGAATCTGGATCTAAAGACAGTGGCCGGGATCCAGATACATTTTTCGCTGTTAGCGAAACGAGATATATTTGCAAACAGTGAAAAGTTTGCAAAACTGCAGGCTTCTGATTGGGCAATCTGGTCGCTAACAGCAAAATATCTATCTCCACCATGGACATTGTCTCTACACATGGTAATCCACTTCACTGTGCTCTAATATATGGACGTACTTTTTGTCTCCGTCACAGTAGGCACCTTCATACACAGGCACTAGTGCTCTGATATATGAAGGTATTTTACTGGTGCATTTTCAGCTTTTCGACACCTACTTCCGATGCCGGGTGGTATCTATGTGGGCTTCTAGTTTGGTAGATGCGAGAACTTGTCCAGTTAAGATTTTGCAGTTCGGAAAGTTATCACATCGAGCAAACCTTAAATTCCACATCGATACACTGTTAAAAATCTGTACTGCACCGTGCGGCGAAGTGACTATGCAGCAAAAGTTGCAGATTTTAAATAATGTACCTACGGACATCAGAATTAGTTGTTGAAAAGCTTACAATCCATTACTAAAGTGCCCTTACACATCAGAGCGTGGCTAAGTTCCTCCATGTGACAGTACACAACAAAGTGACTACACATGTCAGTGCACAGTACTTTCTTATGTATAGTCAAAAGTACTCCCCTTCAGCAAAAAAAAAAAAACTAAAAAGAAAAATGCTAGCAAAAACTGCACCATGCTTCAGTAAATAAACTGCAGCTATCTAATATCTATAAAAGAAGTAATGGCATCGGACATGAGTGGCTGGTGATGTTTGGATGTTGAGTCCGAATCTGGAAACCTGAGCCTGACTGCCTCTATGTGAGAGTGGCATAACATTCGATGCTCAGATTGTGCTTTGACAGACGCTTTTGTCCAAACTATAGCAATCCTAGACATTTTCTATTCCAGAACATGACGATTGCCTGAACGAGTTGGCTCATACAAATGAGGAAATTTAACAAGCTTAACGGTAATGGCAGGCTCATTAAGATGCTTCATGGGGAGAAAAAAAAAGTGGATTTTGATGACGAAAAAATGAAATGAAAAATGTTTCATGATGAGGAAAAAACAAAAATAAAAAATCGCATGTCTAGATTTGTCTCAACCAATCAAATATCTCAGTATGACGCCACTTTCGTATCGAGGAATCCTATCTAAAGAAAAATCGGAAATCATTCTGATATCTAATTTGATAACCGAATCTAAAGACAGTGTCGCTACACATAGCAATGCACTCTACTGTGTATTGACATATGAAGGCACTTTGTGACTTCAACACAACAAGCGCAATCATACTCGGGCACTTGTGCTACAGCGTCTAGGATATATAATGTGGAAATCAACTATCCCAGTAGTACTTAAAAAAGTGCTAAAATATTGGATCCCTTAAATGTCAAACAATGCTGAAATCCAATGAATCAATCTCAGTGACATCTGCAGGATATTTTTGAAAACTACAAGACGATTTGGTCCAGATGCTGTAATAATACTATGTTTAGTTTAAATTTTGAAAATATATCGCAGATGTCGCTGCGATTGGCTCCCTGGATTTCAGCATCATTACACATTTAAGGGATACAACATTTTAGCGCTGTTTGGATAGCAGATTTCAACACTATGTATTCTAGACGCTGTACTTGTTGATCTGATACATGAGGAAACTTGTTGATTTTCAACACCTACTTCCGATATCAGTTAGTATCTATGTGGGCTTTCCGGTTTGGTGGATGACAGAACTTGGGCTGAGATCCAGATAGATTTTTTGCCCTTAGCGAAACGAGATCGACCAATCAGAAGCCTGCATTTTTGCAAACAGTGAAAAGTTTGCAAAAATGCAGGTTTCTGACTGGTCAATCTCGTTTCGCTGACAGCAAAAAATCTATCTGCATCTCGGCCCTTGTCCAGCTAAGTTTTCACACTTTGAAAAGATCTTGTATCTCTGTAAGAGTGTCAGCATGAAAGATGAACGTTTATAATTAGGCAACTACTTCAAAAAGGATTTCAATTTTAAAGTTTTTATTAAAAAAATTTATTATAATCATCAGATTTTGATGAAACTGGAATGGGACCACACGCTTGACTTACACTTTCAAATAAAAAAAGAATTATCAAAATCGGTTCATATTTGCGGAAGTTATGTGTGAACAGGACCAAAACATACATACAGGTCGAATTGATAACCTCCTTCTTTTTGAAGTCTGTTAAAAAGACACGAATGAATTTAAAGTGTAATAAGCTGAATTTTGCAATACAAATACCAAGAAGTTAAAATAAGGATGCATGCTATATGACTTTCAATATGAAAAATACAGAATGTCCCCTCTTATTGCTATCCAATGGATAATTCCTAAAGTGTTAGTTTAGATGTATAGGGTGAAACCCTCCAGTAACCGATACCATAAGGATTCTTTCATATTCAAATTACTATTACAAAATTTAAAATACATTTTATACTTATCTTTCTTTTTGAAAGTATAGTAGAGATACATTAAAAAATTATACATTGTATTATTAAAAATTAATTTTTATATAGTATGTTATTTTGTATTTGAAGGAATTTATGCTTTAAAAATACTTTAGTTTTTATCATAAAAACAAAATACTTAAACTTTACTTATATTGATATACTACAGACATATGTCTTTTCTTTTTTCATGTTATAAATTATTAGTAATGCAGATCCAATAACTGACAAGTGGTGTCAGATGCTAGAACTTAAATTTTAATTATATTTTCTAAAAGATAAGTTTGATTTATTAGTATGTTTGGTAAACAGTTTAAAATGATAGACCTCAACTTTCTTTAATATAATCAATAACTAAGACACCTGTCGGAGACTGGTGAAATGAAATTCCTTGAACCAATAACTGCCACCCCACATTAAGCTAAATTAAATAACTAAGTCATTGCTCTAATGCATCCCAGGCATCTTTTAACCAATTTTTACAAGTAAGGTTAGTTGGGGTAACTGGACCCACGAGATAACTGGGCCATAGGCTATTTAAAAAAAAACCTGTTGATGTATTTTAAGTTTTAGCTTTTGTGAACAATGCCCCTTAACCTCTACTTCCTAAAACAACGTGTGTCAACTCAATCATAACTCTCTCTTTGCAGCGATAGGTTGTCGAAAATTTGCGTTTCTTTTTCTAAAAACAACGTCAATTTGATTGAACTTTCTCAGCTTTTTATTGAAATACTGTAAGTACTTTTATTAAGCAATCTTTTTTTAAAAAGATTAGGCATATAACTACATTAATATTATTAGGTATCTATACATATTTAGTTCATGCTTCAAATGTAAGCCCAATGTCCCAGTTACCCCAGAAATTTTTCAAGAATGGGGTAACTGGGACACATATCCAGGGTAACTGGACCATGCTGGATCCAGTTACCACAATAATTTATAAATAATTGTTTTGAGTTTCTCTTACAACAGGAAGTAAATTTCTCCATTCTTTTTGCTCACAATAAAGAAAATTATAGAATACCTTGTTAAAATTATGTAATAAAATTTTAAAAAAAAGCATATTGGGTGGTATCAAACCAAATTTCTTGACCCCTTGAGAGGCAGCGATGGCGTTATGGCATCACATAATTTTAATTCCTAATTGCCACATTGGCACCGAAATTTTATAATGAAAATTTCACCTTTATTAAGTATGCGAAAATATACTTTTACTTTTTTTCAGATAGATTCTCTTGTGAATACTGGTGTCATTAAATCATTTCAACATTTTACGAATGCAAGTACCTTGCCCCTGAAAGCGAGATAGCCAAACCTTAAAATTGTATGATGATACAGATAAAGTACTTAAGTACTTACATAGCCGTTTGGTCGTAGATTTACCTTGCTATTTTTTTTCCTTAAGGCTGTTCTCAATTGCTTTCGTCAACAAGCGCAAAATGTTTTTACACATTCACTAACTCATTTATAAACATAAGGGTATAAAATTGGCAGAGCTGACTAGGGCAGCAATTTGAAATCGAACTGTTTTTTCCATTTTTTGATCAATAGATTACCTATCGAGTTATAAGCGAAATGGGTCATGTGAGCAAGGCTTTTTTCTCCCTTCCTGACACCGTTTCTTCTCTCGTCTAGAAATTCTGTTCAAAGCGTCAAGTTTGACAGCATTTTCTAAAAGATCTATAACGTTAAAATGGAAAGAACAATTCAATAACACAGTTTCTGAATAACAACATCTGCTAGTTTTATGTGTTTCTGAACAAAAATCAATTTAAACTTATGTCAGAAAGTTGCCCCTTTGGATTTGAGAACAGCCTTAAAATACCCATGTGACTTTTATACTTATTACCTATACTGAAGTACATATGTACTTACTTAATTTTTATGTTTTTGGTATAAAAAAAATCTAATATTTTCACTTTTAGTGCTCTTTTTAGACACATTGACAGCAAAGGTTTCCCTTACAACGCTCTTTATTGACATAATTTACATGATCTGTCTGGTTTAAATTTTTTAAAGTTGTTTACACTTTTTCAAACAGGACCTGATATCCCATATGAAAAAAAAAAAAAATAAACACATGTTGAACATAAACCCTCCTGGTCCACTTACCCCATTTTTATGGGACAACTGGACCCATGAGGAAAGAAAAATGAAATATGCATATTTTTAAATATTAAAATGTAATTTTGAGCATTTCTGTCTGATAGAGGGAACCTAACTGAACACATTTACAGAAGTTCAGACTTTAACTGAAATGAACATTAGCTTTTTGTAGCTGAATTGTCAGAAGCTCCAGAGTCACACAGTAAAATCATGGACCAGTTGCGCCAACTAACCTTATAACATTAAGGAAAAGTTTTGGATGGCTTCATTACAAATAGATTTTTTTTTAAAAAACAAAAAAATACTAACTTAATTTTAGAAAGATATTTGCCTAAATATGTCACAATGTTCTTGGTCTACTAATGATGAATAAATTGACTCCAAATTAAAAATAAATGCCTATGTTTTTCCTAGACAACATTAATTTTCAGAATTTTACAAGAAAATGCTTACTTGAGTTAGATTTTTCTTGAAGTGTCAGTTACTGGTTAGGTGTCAGTAACGGGAGGTTTCACACCAGTTCCAGTTTCAAACTATGGTGCTTCATCATATTAAAAGACATTTACATCAAAATAGTCATTTTTGTAAAAGTACCAAAATCTTCTTTTACAATCTATGAACTTATAAATTATATTTAAAAAACTTTATCCATACTCTAATTAGTAAAGAAAAAAAGGTCACTGTTTTACATCTAAAATTACTAAATTATGATTTTATTAATTTTCAGGATTTTCTGGCAATAAAACTGAAAGACGTCTTTTTAGTTCTGGAAAATGCTAACAGTTCATTAAGCATCAGTTAACAAAAAAAGAACTTCAAGTGGCTGACAATTCTGTATAAGTTACAATATATTAACTGTATAGTTAAAATTACTTTTAAGATTCAAAATGTTTACTTGAAAATAAAATTTGAATGGCTACTAAAAAAAATAAATATTCTCAAATGGTTAAGGCTGTATGTCGAAGACATTTTTTCTCAATAGATGGCGCTGAATGTTGCAAGGTCATTAGCGGGAAATTCAAATGATGGGAGGGGTTTTTTTTTAAGGGAGGAGCCTAAATCAGACATTCAATGTGACTGACCAATAATTATGTAGTTCTTACATTCCTTTTCATTTGATTTTTGACCAATGGATGCCAGTAATCTAACTTGTAAAATACGAAAATCCAAAAACGAAAACAACAACAATTTCAGTTTCGCTTTTCGAAGCCCGATCCCGAATTTGTGAAAATCAGGAAAACTAATGAACGGATTTGTTTTAAAATTTCAAATATTTTATAAAAACACTTACAAATTTTAAATAAGCCTATGGAGGTGGATTTCAGGGGGTGGGGGAGGCGCGAAGAAATTTTTTAAACAGTAGCGTTTTACATAGTAAATATTGTTTCAGATACGGTTTTTTGACGGATACCTTAGTTAAATATCATATATATAATAATTTAAAGGAGGAGTGTTGGGTGAATTTCGGGTCTATTTAGGGAGCGCGAGAGTGGACCCACGCATGGCTTAATTTCTAACAAAAAAAGTACCGAAGCCCTAATATTCTGCGGTACCAGTACAACCGTACCCCCCCCCCCCCCCCCCTGTTACATAAATCTGCATATTTACATTTCGTACATTATTTGCAGAATTTAAAGCAGTTTTTTTTTTTCAGCAAAATAAAAATTTTAAATATGTTTATCAGCATATACTTTGCTGTCAACTATTTCACTTTTTAGTTATCACTCCTTCTGATTAGTAATATTTACCTATTTTTAAGGTTAATTAACTGCAGAATTCTACAATTACATATTGTAAAGATTAGGATTAGGAAATAGTGTTAAGGCTGTTCTTAACTGCTCTGCTCAACAAGCGTAAAACGTTTTGACACATTTACAAATTCATTTTTTAATGGAAAGGTATAAAATTGGAATGCCTGGCCATGGAAGCGATTTGGAATTGAACTGTTTTTTCCATTTTTTGATCAATCAATTACCTATTGAGCAGGGTTGTAGTGGGTAGCTGCTCTGCTGTAGGTTGTAGTGGGTAGTAGTAAAACCCGGGCTGGGTTTTTTTTAAATAAAAAACCCGGGTTTTTTACAACCATAAGGGTTGTAGTGGGTAGCTGCCTGGGTGTCCACCCAGCTACCCACCCGAGCTGGGTTTTTTATAAAAAAACCCGGGTTTTTTACAACCATAAGGGTTGTAGTGGTTAGCTGCCTGGGTGTCCACCCAGCTACCCACCCGGGCTGGGTTTTTTTATAAAAAACCCGGGGTTTTTACAACCCTGCTATTGAGTTATAAGTGTTTTTGATCACATGACAAACACTTTTTCGCCCGCTCTTGAGTGCTCTTTCTTCCTTCACGCAGAAATTCGGTTCAAACCGCCCACTTTGACTTTATTTTCTGAAAGATCTATTACGTTTGCAAAAAAATGGAAAAAACAGCTCAATTGCATAGTTTCTGAACAACAACACCAGCCAGTTTCATGCATTTCCGAACAAAAATAAACTTATGTCAGAAAGTTGCCCTTTTGTATTTGAGGAACCTTTAAAACTCTTAACACACACACACACACAAAAAAAGGATAGTTCGCAGCTAAGCATTTTTCAGAAAAAATAAATGAAATTTGCAGAAATTAATATTTATATGCTGAAGAATGGAACAATGTTTTACAATTTCCTATAAAAGATGAATATCTTAAACTATAATCGATTCTTCCGCATAACAATCTTTTGTGGTGAGTCCCTGAAAATCAGATTAAGGATGTTATCAAATCCAAAAGGGCAACTTTCTGACATAAGTTTTAATTTATTTTTGTTCGGAAAGGCATGAAACTAGCTAGTGTTGTTGTTCAGAAACTATGTAATTGAGCTGTTTTTCCCATTTTTTTGCAAACGTAATAGATCTTTCAGAAAATAGAGTCAAAGTGGGCGTTTTGGACTGAATTTCCACGCGAAGGGAGAAAGAGCACTCAAGAGTGGGCGAAAAACGTGTTTGTCACCTGATCGAATTAGCTTACAACTCAATAGGTAATTGATTGATCAAAAAATGGAAAAAACAGTTCAATTCCAAATCGCTTCCAGGGCCAGGCTTTCCAATTTTATATCTTCCCGTTAAAAAATGAATTTGTAAATACGTCAAAACGTTTTGCTCTTGTTGACCAGAGCAGTTAAGACAATGACATTTTTTCTGAGGAGAAATTATCCTTCGCATTCAGAGGGAAAAAATCTTTTCTTTCTAAGTCGCATTAAAAAAAAATAATTATAACATTAAAACAATTTATCTATCTATACTAATATTATAAAGAGGTAAAAATTGTTTATTTGTAGGAGGTAAGCTCTGGAACGGCCAAACCGATTCCAAAAGTAATGGTATCAAAATGATGGTGTTAGTCCAACTTAGAATATAGGCTCTATCTTATGTCCGTGCCACTGGCCAAAAGGGGGTGCAGGAGCAAAAAACGTTCTAAAAATGCAATTCTTGTGTTACTGAAGGGCCTAGAAATATAAAATTTGGAATGGTAGTTACTTATAAGATACTATGGATCTCTAAGGACATTTTTAAAAAAGTCGAAATTTAAAAGCGGTGAAAATGCGCAAAAAGCGTTCTAAAAAACGTTCTAAATGGCGATTTTTATGCCATATCAAGAAGTACCAAACAGAATTAAAAAATAATGGTGTCAAAATGATGGTGATAACCCTTTGCTCCAACATAGGCTACATTTTATGTCGGTGTCACTACCCCTAAAGGGGGGTACGGGAGCAAAAAAACGTTCGAAATTGCGATTTTTATGTTACGGAAGGTCCCAGATACATGGAATTTGGCATGGTAGTTACTTATTAGATATAAATGACCTCTAAGAACATTTCTTAAACAATTCGAAATTTAAAAGGGGTGAAAAGGCGATTTTTACGCAATCTCAAGAAGTCCCAAACCGATTTTAAAAATAATGGTGTCAAAATGATGGCGACAACCCTTACTCCAACATAGGCTACATTTTATGTCGGTGTCACTACCCTTAAAAGGGGTATAGGAGCAAAAAAACGTTCGAAATTGCGATTGTGTTACTGAAGAGCCCAGATACATAGAATTTGGCATGGTAGTTACGTATTATGTATAAATGATCTCTAAGAACATTTCTTTGAAAATTCGAAATTTAAAAAGGGGTGAAAATGTGCAAAAAGCGTTCTAAAAGGCGGTTTTTATGCAATCTCAAGAAGTACCAAACCGATTTAAAAAATAATGGTATCAAAATGATGGTGACAACCCTTGCTCCAACATAGGCTATATTTTATGTCTGTGCTATTACCCCCCAAAGGGGGTGCCGGAGACAAAAAACCTTAGAAGATGCGATTTTTGTGTTACTGAAGGGCCTAGAAACATGAAATTTGGAATGGCAGTTACTTATAAGATATAAATTATCTCTAAGAACATTTCTTAAAAAATTTGATATTTAAAAGGGGTGAAAATGCGCGAAAATAGTTCTGAAAAACGTTCTAAATGGCGATTTCTTCGCAATTTCTGAAAGTACCTAACCGATTTCAAAAGTAATGATTGGAAATTGACGATTACAGCACTTGCTCCAATATAGAATCTACTTCATGTCGGTGTCACTACCACCTTGTGGTTGCATTTTAAAAGACATTCTAAATTGGGATTTTTGTGATTCTGAAGGGGCTAGCAACTTGAAATTTGGCATTGTAATTACTTATGAGATGAAAATGCTCTCTGAGAAGAGTTCCTTAAAAGTCTGAATTTGAATGGGGGAAAATAAACAAAAAGCGTTTTAAAAATGTTCTAAATAGCGATTTCTACACAATCTCAGGAAATATAAATTGATTTCAGAAGTAATCGTTTCAAATTGATGGTGACAGTCCCCGCTCCAACATAGCCTATATTTTACGTTGTTGTCACTACCACCTGGGATTACAGGAGCAAAAAATGTTCTAAATTGCTTTTTTGTGTTAAAGAGGGGGTCTAACATTTTAAATTTGGAATGGTAATTACTTCAAAAATGTAAAGGCTTTCTAAGAATTGTCGAAAGAAAATTCCAAATTTAAAAGGAAGAAGTGAGCGAAAAGCGTTCTATAAGCATTCTTAATTACGATTTGTATGCAATCGTATGAAATACGAAACTGATTTCAAATATAATGATTGCAAATTGATGGTGATAGAACCTCCTCAAACATAAGCTATATTTTATGTAGGTGCCACAACCCCTAGAGGGTTGAAAGAGCAAAAAACTTTCTAAATGGCGATTTCTGTGTTACTGAAGTGGCTAGAAACTTTAAATAAAGCAAAGGGAAGGAGCGAAAAGCATTCTAAAAGAGTCCTAAATTACGATTTCTATGGAATCTCAAGAAATAATAAACCGATTACAGAAGTTATTGGTTGTGAATCAAGGGCGATAGCCCCTGATCCTATACGGGCTATATTTTATGCCAGTGTCACTACCACCTGGTAGGCAGGAACAAGAAAGCCTTTAAAAGCATCTAAATTCCATTTTCTATAGAATATTAGGAAATACCAACCGCTCTCAAGGTTAATTAATGGTTATTAATGGTTAATTAATCAAGGTTAAATAAGGCTGTTGGCAAATTAATGGTGACAGTCTCTGTTTCAACCTTCTTCGAGACATTCTATTTCAACTCTGTTTCGGCATTTTATGTAGGTGCCACTAACACCAGAGAGGTAGTAGACTATTATACAAGAAGCTTGAAATTTGACATGATGGTTAATTTTAAGATGTCAATGTGTTAAGATGATTTCTAAAAAATTCAAAACTTCAAATGAATACTGAAATGAGCATAAAAGTCTCAAAATACTTTCTAAATTATCATTTATTTGGAATTAGTTTTCGTTCTTCTTATTAATTAAAATCTCATTTCTGTCTATTGCACTTTTATAATGAAAGTTTCTAAGAAATGTATTCATTAGTCAAACTGTGGCTAAATTTGTAATTTTTGAATTATTTCAAAAAGTGTTCATCTAATAAAAAATAGTTATGCAAATATCATGTGGCATATTTCAACTATTACGCAAGCAAAGCCGCGGGATTTGCTATTTTAAATAAACTAGAAGATTAAGAAAGTAATACTGATAATTCACAATGCTTAAAATCCATTTATACAACCTCAACAATAAAAAAAACATTTCATAAAACAAAAATCCATTGAAAGGTACAAATGAATGAAATTTTGCATAATTTAGAAGAAAACTACATTTAACAAAAATAATAAATATTAAATAAATGTTATCCTACATTTGCATAAATCACAATACGTTTAAAAAACTCTGCTTGAATGCACAAAAGCTAACATTTATAAGCTCATAAACTAACAACTAAATGCTACCATTTACTCTAGAAGGGGAAATTGTTTTTTCTGCAAAATCATTTTTTCTTCAAAACCTCAGATGGTATACGAAATACGAGTAGTCTCTATTCAAAACTGACCAGACACCCCTAGACACCCCAATCTATTTCCTCTTTTTTCTACCCAAATTGACCGAAGGCATGGACAAGTGGATAACAGATCGCATACAAAGACTGGCCGATGAGAACTTTTTTTTTTCTTTTCTGAAAGGAACTTTGAACCAGATTGGAAGCAGCGATGAGCAAATTCACAGAAAAAACTATGCATTTTGTAACATTTTATTTTATTTCTGATTTCCTATAAAACACAAATGCATAAAATTTTTAATAGACAGCTTAATACTTCTTCTATTAAAATAATTATTTTAATATTCTACACTGATATTTTATATGATTATTTTTCTGTTTAATTTTGGTAAAAAAATGAAAATTGTTTTTTGACATGCATTCATTGCACGAAAGGCTAGCAAAACTTCAAAAGCCCCTTAAAATATTGATAATGATGTAAAACTAATATATTTTGAATGTATACTTCATTTGTAAGCAGTTTATTTATTTATGTTTTATTTAAATAATGAAATTTTTAATTTTATTTAAATAATTATAAAATTTTGAAAAAAAATTAATTTTTTTGTTGAAAAAGTTAAATAATCAATGCAATAATAATACTAAATTTAAAATAAGTTATTCTTTAGATTAAAATGAATGTATTTACCAAGTTTCATGCAAATTGCTTTATTAGTTTCTGAGAAATATTGCGCACAAGCTTAAAATCTAAGAAATTGAAAAAATTGCAGTTCAAGATTAAATTGTAACAAAATTATAAAAGTATATGAATATAACAATATTGAACTATACTAAGACGTAGATTGTGCCTTTGAAAATAATTATTTCAGTACTTTTAGCAAAAAAATTATTTTTGTAAGAATTCTGATACATTTTCGATGTTGTCGGTACTAGAAATTTCACATAAGTTTTTCCCCCACAAAAGATCGCCTTATGCACATAATTTTTCAACAAATAAACAATGCAGTTTTAATACTAAATCACAAGTAATGCTTTGCATCAAAATGAATGTATTTACCAAGAATCATGCAAATTTCTTTATCAGTTTTCAAGAAATGTTGTGCATAAACATAAATATAAGAAACTGAGAAAATCGCATTCAAAGATTAAATCGTAACACATTTTATGTATGCAACATGATTGAACTGTAATAAGAAATAGACCTGAAATTTAAAAAAATTTCTTTTTAGTATTAAAAAATAAATAAAAAATAAAGAATCCTGACGCATTTTCAATGTGACAGATGTGTCAATGACAGAAAAAATGTCATTTCAGAAGTGAGCAGAAATATAGGGAAAGCAAAAACTTTCCTTATATTGTCGTTTAGAGAAACTGCAAGAAAGCTTCCAAAAAGTTTATCAACCAAATGCTAGAAATATCTTCCTTATACCCGCGACTAACAAGAGCTGTATTATGTTTTGATACAAAAGTTCTATATAGATATTGTCAAAATATATTGAAAACTGTCTTTTTGCTGATGACAAAATTGCTTTATATTTTGAATATTTTGCACATATAAAATATTATTTGTAAAATATAAAATAGCGAGTGGGGTGTGATATATATCAAAAAGTAGATAGCAACCCGACCTGAACCTGATCCACATCAAAAAGTAGACGTAAACCCGATCAGAAATGAAAAAAAAAAAAAATATCCCCGACTCGACCCGAAATGCGGGTCAGATTTAAACATTCAAATTTCTGAAATCGCCTCCCCACCCTCAGCCCCTCAAGATTTTTTAGATCCACCCTTGATAATAAACTTTTAATTTATATCAAAAGTTTCTCAGAGAACCTGAATAATAATAAAAGCAGTCATAGAAAATACTAAATAATTGTTCTGAAATATTTGCAAAAAAATAAAAATACTTACGCATGATTATTTATTTATTCTCAATGCGTCTTTAGTTCATGGGAATCGATTATAAGTTAAAGTCGGGTTTTTTACACGTTTTTTCCAACAGAAAAAATAATAATAATAATAAACGGTCAAGTGTGAGTATTACTCATGCATAGAGGGTTCCGTATAATAAATATGAATTATTAACTGTATTATTAAAAAAAAATCATTGCTAAAAGATTAATAAGACTTTGTAAAAAAAAAACTATATTTTATGTACTTTCATTTAAAAGAAAGTCATTGTAACTTAAAATCTGTAAAATTGTTCTCCCCACCACTGAAAATAAAGTCTCCTTCCCCTTCTTTGGGTATGCTGTGGTGTTTATGTAGACTAATATGGGACTAACGAGAATGATTAATCCACAGTAAAACAGAACACTAAATTACAAATTTATCTCGAACAGAAAGAAAAAAAAAAATCAGCACCTTTTTCATTTCATTTTTGGCTATTTCGAAAGGGGGACCTGTAATCCCATCAGTCCCCTTCCCCTCGTTGGGTAAAATGCAGTGTAACTGTTCGCTGATATGGGACTAACCAGTTCTTTATATTGCAGATAACAAAGTTACAAATTTGTCTCAAACAAAATGAAAAAAATCAGCATTTTGTCCCCATTTCATTTTCAACTATTTTGAGAGGGGGCTGCAACCCCATTACCCCATTCCACTTCTTTGGGTATATTGTGGTGTCACTGTGCACTAATATGGAACTAAAGAGAAGAGAGCGGCTAGTCTGTTGAAGGGTAGGGTATAAAATACAAATTTATCTTAAACATAATGAAAGAAAACACTATTTTTTTTCATTTCATTCTCGACTATTTTGGAGGAGGGGGCTGTAACCCCATCAGCCCCATTCACCTGTTAGGGTATAATGAGGTGTCACTGTGCACTAATATGGAACTAAAGAGAAGAGAGCTGCTAGTCAGTTGAATGGTAGGGGGGAAATACAAATTTATCTGAAGCAAAAAGCAAAAAAAAAACAAGCACTTTTTTCATTTCATTTTCGACTATTTTGGGAGGGGGCTGCCACCTCATTTGCCCTCTTTCATTTTTTTTGTGTATAATGTAGTGTCACTGTGTACTTATATAGAACTAAAGAGAAGGGAGCGGCTAGTCTGTTGAATAATAGGGAAAAAATGCTAATTTATCTCAAACAAGAAGGAAACAAAAATCAGCATTATTTTTTTCATTTCATTTTCGACTATTTTGGAGGAGGGGGCTGTAACCCCCATTAGTCCCTTTCACCTCACCTGTTTGTGTATAATGTGTTGTCACTGTGCACTAATATGGAACTAAAAAGAAGAGAGCGGCTAGTCTGTTGAATGATATGGGGGAAAATACAAATTTATCTCAACAAAAAGAAAAAAATAAGCATTTTTTTTCATTTAATTTTTGACTATTTTGGGAGGGGGCTGCAACCCTACTAGCCCCCTTCAATTTTTTTTTTTAGTATAATGTAGTGTCACTGTGTACTAATATGGAACTAAAGAGAAGGGAGTGGCAAGTCTGTTGAATGATTGGAGAGAAAAAAGGCAAATTTATCTCAAACAAGAGTAGGAAAAAAAATCAGCACGATTTTTTCATTTCATTTTCGACTATTTGCGAGATGAAGGGGCTGTCATTCCATCAGCCCCCATCCCCATCTTATAGTATGTTGTGATGCCAATGTGGACTAATATGAGGTCAACGAGAACGGCTATTTCGCTATATGACAGAAGAAAAAAATTACAGATCTCTCTAAAAAAATAAGAAAAAAACACCTTTTTCACTTAATTTTCGAATATTTCAGGAGGAGGGGGGGGGGGGGCTGTAGCCCCATCAGTCCCCTTTCTCTTCTTTGGTGTCAATGTGGACTAATATGGGACTAATGAGAATCGCTAGTCCGCTGTATGACAGAAAATTAAAATTTTTTCCAAAAAAGAAGGGGAAAAATCAGCAATTTTTTCATATCATTTTCGAAAATTTCGGAGGGGGGGGGGGGGCTGTAGCCCCATCAGCCTCCCCCCTTGGGTACGCCCATGCTCTTTGCATAAGTTCGACCTCAGCTATCCAATGCAAACTAGTCGGATGTGCCAATCCCAAAACTTTATTCTATTATAATTCAAAATTCGTTGTCACAGTGCCAAAATTAAATGATAATCTATCCCCATCATGAGAATTGTAAAGATATATTGTATAGGTTCGTTGAAATGGATGCATTTAATAAGGAGATATAAATATTACATTGTTAAAACAAATCATTGAATTTCTGGAGCCACTTTCTTAGATGTCTGCAACCAAAATTTCCAACTCAAAGAGTTCCAACCAACTCTCTAAATAAAATCAATACATGTTAATATACACCCAAGTCTATTATAGAACTATTTACGTGAAAATGTAACTGAATATTGAGTTTGATTAAATTTCGTGCATTAGTTTTTGAAATATAGCTTTTGCGAAAATCGTGAAAAATGCAGCATAGCTGCTCCACCTGTTGTGCGATTTACACCAAAACCTAATAAGCAACAACTTAAGTCAACTTGTAACTGAATCTGAAGTTTGATGAAAATCCCTCAGTTAGTTCTTGAGATAGACATATTGTGAAAATCGAGAAAAATGTAGCATAGCAGTGTCACCTGTTGGACGATATACACCAAAAATTAATCAGCACCAGTTTATATACAAGTCTAACTGAATTAAAAGTTTTATTAAATTCCGTGCATTAGTTCTTGAGATAGAGCGAATTTTTGTCACACGCAGAGAGACAGACAGACATTTTCTAAAAAACAGCAACTGATGTTCAGGACTGTCTAAAACGTATAAATCCTTTGAAAACTGGAAGTCGAAATTCTTACGAATCCAATACTTTCTTCTTATAAATATAGAAGAAAGTGAAAAACATTTTAAAATATTGAAATGCGAACGAGATATTTTTAAAAATTTGTTCCATTATTACAATTAACTTTCGCGAGAGGGTGTTTTCATGCGAGTGAAGTATCCTCTTAATTACATAGAAATAAATAAGAACCAAATAAATAAAATAGAAGTAATATACATTTGGGTGGACGAATTCAATCTATTTGTTATTTAATTCACTTTTGATTATTATTTATTTTCCTAAAATAACAGATATAATAAAGTGCGCTTAATAATCTTAGTTGATTTACAGGGACATAAAAAATATAATATGTTTACAGGTATTCATTTATTTTATTAATGATATACTTGCTGGAAATGTGTTTTTGGATGTTGTACGCGTTTTTAAATTAAAATAATATTTTGCCTATTACTTGGTTATATCTGTTCAACAGATCATTTACAGAGCAGTATGAAAAATCTAGAGTATATTTCCGTTTATTTTCGAAAATAGGCGAATTTAGAATTGTACTATGCGTTTCTCACTCATCTAAATTTTAGCATATTATGTTATGTAGAATATGCAAATCTATAAATTATAAACAGAGTTGCACAAAATAATTCGTATATTTTTCAGACTATTGATGGTATAATTCTTGGAATTGGGCTCCTAACTGAGTTTATAATTTTCTAAATTGTTTGCTTATACATCATCTTTTACTTTATTAAATCGTAAAGTTTTGTTAAGGCATTTTCGAATTGTTGGAAAGTGTTTCATGTTCTATGCTTGACGCATGATTTTTTTTTCTTCTTTATTTTTTTCTGTTTAACCGAGATAAGTGCCAGAGCTTATACGGAAATTTGCATGCTCGAGCCTGACTTGTAATAAATAAATAAATAAATAATTAAAAGTTGGCCGTATCAATGTAAAAGTTAAAAAGTTCGTACAAAATAATTATATTCTTTTCGCATGTATTATATTCATGTTGCATGGATCAACATTTGTGTATTTTTTTGATTTACTACATCTTTTTTTCGCTTCCATTCTCCTTAGCATAATAAAAAAAAATTTAATTGCCTTACACCCTTTTATATAAAAAAAAATACATGTAATTTAATACACGCAATTTAATTAATTCATTTAATATTTATTAAATTTAATATAATATAATAATAATAATATAATATTTATTATTTAATAATTTATTTATTTAATAATTTTAAATACATGCAATTTAAGTAACCTTTTAAATAGAACACACTTTTTTCATTTAATTTTTCGACTATTTTTTTTTTTTTGGGGGGGGGGGGGACTGTAACCCCATCAGCCCCCTTTCTCTTCTTTTGTGTCAATGCGGACTAATATGGGGCTAATGAGAATGGCTAGTCCGCTGTATGATTGAAAAAAAAAAAATTTCTTACCAAAAAAGAAAGAAAAAAATTCAGCATTTTTTATATCTTTCGAAAATTTCGGAGGAGGTGGGGGGGGGGGGCTGTAGTCCCATCACCCCCCTCCCTTGGGTGTGCCCATGTCTACCACATAAGAAAATGTCTATCTGTTCTTCCAAAAATGTCTTTTATTAGTATAGATATCGGAAAGAAACAGAAAACACAGGGTCAAAATAAAAATTATAAACTTCGCAATTCGCACCTAATTTGAACTCAGCCAATTGAATGTGGGATATTCCCAAATTGTCCAGTGGCATCTTAATTGCTGAATGGGAACACCCCTGCCCTGAAATAACGTTTAAACTTCGAAAAAGCTATTGTAGCGACATCTGTTAGCGTGCAGATAAACTAATTGGTTTAAGTGGGCTTTCACTCTCGCCAAAAAATTCGAATTTCGCCAGCACAATTTAACTCAAAAAATACATTTAATGAATTTTAATTACAAAAAATCTTACACGGCACTTCTGCAAGATCAATTTGCATATCATACTTCATTTTCGAATATTTTTGTGGGTAATTTCTACAGAAAATTAATCGGACATAATTTTCATAAAACAGTCAAAAATCAAATTTAACAAATTTTAAATTTCAAAAAATCGTTCAGGGCACTTTCATAAAGTCAATTTACATATCATACTCTAATTTTAAATATTTGTCTGTGTAATTTTCGGAGAAAATGAATTCTAAATAATGTGCTGTTTAAAGACTTTTTCGAAATACACCCTTAAATGGTCAAGAAAACACACAAAAATTAAGAGCAGAATATTTATTCACTTTAAAATATAAATTATGCAAGCCAAAACAATACAGATTTAAAGAAAAAATAATGAACTAGACATTAATTAGGTACTGGAATTCCGATAGTAAATTTTCAGTAAACAAATTTTCTAATGTGAACACGTCAGTTTTAGAGATTATTTCAAACTTTGGTCAAACAACAAAATGAATTTTATGAACTGCAAATATAAAACTCTTTCGTTTTGCAGCAACATTTTAAACAGAACTGGAAAACATAAATTTCCTTTTTACTATATTTTAACAAAACTTAGAGATATGTTAGATTCCATTAAGAAAACTTAAACATCCTATAACATGCATTTACTCAATCTGGAAGCTATATAAAAACGAAGGCACTTTTTTGTTTACCAGGAAAGTTCACAGTTCTCTTTGGGAACAAAATTAAGGGATTAGAACATTTTCACTACCTCCCCATAACAGATAAATAAATCAAACAATAGAAAAACATACAAATTAATGTTTCTCTAAATTGTATAATAAATTTATTCTGAATCCACAATAGAAGAATTAAAAACACAACCCAATTCATCAATAAATGAGATTATATGCCAAATTTAAACTTATTTCTTATTTAAAATTTCTTACTTTGTAATTTGGTGTCTAGCAAAAATTAACACACAAATTCAAATCTGGATAGGTTTAATTTTAAAGCAAGAAACAACATTGTTAGATTTTAATAGAAAAATAAAATACTTTAAATAATGTCTAAAAAGATGAACTCTTATTATTATTTTTTTTTTTCATATTTATTTGCTCAAGGACAGGATGAAATAAAAGGATGCCATCTCATGTACACACACACATATATATATATTTACTTAAAAAGTTACCTTTTTTCTTTTACTTTAAGATGAAATACTTAATAAAAGCAGCATTTATCATTAAAAACATTTTGAAAATAATTCAATAATTAAGAGAAAGAAATTAAAACTTAGGAGAAACTGTAAAAAAGATGTATCTGTATATGTAAATATAAGTGTTACAAGTATTAAAAATGATTAAACAAATTTTACACTTGAAGTATAAAAGTTGTCACAACTACAAGACATATATTTATAAGTAGAACACACAACAATATTAAACGTTATATACAGCAGGAAGAAGGTTTCCATAATCTGGCAAACAGTCTTCTTCCTGGGAGGCTTTTCAGCACTCCTTTTGTGCCTGAACAAATTCAATCAAAACCTACACATATATATCTATACATTTTTTTTTTTTAAATAAAACTAAATGATACCCTCTTGATAGTTTTGACATTGAAAGCTAAATTCATCCAAGAGGCAATACCAAATATACCCTGGTATTCAGTATTTACCATTATTAAAAGCAACTTGTAAGAAATTCATGATTTATGGGAAGGAAAATTAAAGTTTTCAAAGAAGTGTAAAAATATGTTTTTATATATGTAAATATGTAAGTTGCAAAAGTATAAAAATTGGTTAAAAAACAAATTTTACACTTAAGATGTAAAAGTTGGCATAAATATAAGGTACATACATAAAAATACAAAACTAAACAATGGTAAATATTATATACAGCAGGAAGAAGGTTTCCATAATCTGGCAAACAGTCTTCTTCCTGGGAGGCTTTTCAGCACTCCTATTGTGCCTGAACAAATCCAATCAAAATCTACACATATATATCTATACATTTAAAAAAAAAATTAAAACTAAATGATACCCTCTTGATAGTTTTGACATTGAAACCTAAATTCATCCAAGAGACAATACCAAATATACCCTGGTATTCAGTATTTACCATTATTAAAAGCAACTTGTAAGAAATTCATGATTTATGGGAAGGAAAATGAAAGTTTTCAAAGAAGTGTAAAAATATGTTTTTATATATGTAAATATTTAAGTTGCAAAAGCATAAAAATTGGTTAAAAAACAAATTTTACACTTAAGATGTAAAAGTTGGCATAAATATAAGGTACATACTTAAAAATACAAAACTAAACAATGGTAAATATTATATACAGCAGGAAGAAGGTTTCCATAATCTGGCAAACAGTCTTCTTCCTGGGAGGCTTTTCAGCACTCCTATTGTGCCTTAACAAATCCAATCAAAATCTACACATATATATCTATACATTTTTAAAACAATTAAAACTAAATGATACTTTCTTGATAGTTTTGACATTGAAACTTAAATTCATCCAAGTGACAATAACAAATATACCCTGGTATTCAGTATTTACTATTATTAAAAGCAACTTGTAAGAAATTCATGATTTATGGGAAGGAAAATGAAAGTTTTCAAAGAAGTGTAAAAATATGTTTTTATATATGTAAATATTTAAGTTGCAAAAGTATAAAAATTGGTTAAAAAACAAATTTTACACTTAAGATGTAAAAGTTGGCATAAATATAAGGTACATACATAAAAATACAAAACTAAACAATGGTAAATATTATATACAGCAGGAAGAAGGTTTCCATAATCTGGCAAACAGTCTTCTTCCTGGGAGGCTTTTCAGCACTCCTATTGTGCCTGAACAAATCCAATCAAAATCTACACATATATATCTATACATTTAAAAAAAAAAATTAAAACTAAATGATACCCTCTTGATAGTTTTGACATTGAAACCTAAATTCATCCAAGAGACAATACCAAATATACCCTGGTATTCAGTATTTACCATTATTAAAAGCAACTTGTAAGAAATTCATGATTTATGGGAAGGAAAATGAAAGTTTTCAAAGAAGTGTAAAAATATGTTTTTATATATGTAAATATTTAAGTTGCAAAAGTATAAAAATTGGTTAAAAAACAAATTTTACACTTAAGATGTAAAAGTTGGCATAAATATAAGGTACATACATAAAAATACAAAACTAAACAATGGTAAATATTATATACAGCAGGAAGAAGGTTTCCATAATCTGGCAAACAGTCTTCTTCCTGGGAGGCTTTTCAGCACTCCTATTGTGCCTGAACAAATCCAATCAAAATCTACACATATATATCTATACATTTAAAAAAAAAATTAAAACTAAATGATACCCTCTTGATAGTTTTGACATTGAAACCTAAATTCATCCAAGAGACAATACCAAATATACCCTGGTATTCAGTATTTACCATTATTAAAAGCAACTTGTAAGAAATTCATGATTTATGGGAAGGAAAATGAAAGTTTTCAAAGTGTAAAAATATGTTTTTATATATGTAAATATTTAAGTTGCAAAAGTATAAAAATTGGTTAAAAACAAATTTTACACTTAAGATGTAAAAGTTGGCATAAATATAAGGTACATACTTAAAAATACAAAACTAAACAATGGTAAATATTATATACAGCAGAAAGAAGGTTACCATAACCTAGCAAACAGGCTTCTTCCTGGGAGGCTTTTCAGCACTCCTATTGTGCCTGAACAAATCCAATCAAAATCTACACATATATATCTATACATTTAAAAAAAAAATTAAAACTAAATGATACCCTCTTGATAGTTTTGACATTGAAACCTAAATTCATCCAAGAGACAATACCAAATATACCCTGGTATTCAGTATTTACCATTATTAAAAGCAACTTGTAAGAAATTCATGATTTATGGGAAGGAAAATGAAAGTTTTCAAAGAAGTGTAAAAATATGTTTTTATATATGTAAATATTTAAGTTGCAAAAGTATAAAAATTGGTTAAAAAACAAATTTTTTACTTAAGATGTAAAAGTTGGCATAAATATAAGGTACATACATAAAAATACAAAACTAAACAACGGTAAATATTATATACAGCAGGAAGAAGGTTTCCATAATCTGGCAAACACTCTTCTTCCTGGGAGGCTTTTCAGCACTCCTATTGTGCCTGAACAAATCCAATCAAAATCTACACATATATATCTATACATTTAAAAAAAAAAATTAAAACTAAATGATACCCTCTTGATAGTTTTGACATTGAAACCTAAATTCATCCAAGAGACAATACCAAATATACCCTGGTATTCAGTATTTACCATTATTAAAAGCAACTTGTAAGAAATTCATGATTTATGGGAAGGAAAATGAAAGTTTTCAAAGTGTAAAAATATGTTTTTATATATGTAAATATTTAAGTTGCAAAAGTATAAAAATTGGTTAAAAACAAATTTTACACTTAAGATGTAAAAGTTGGCATAAATATAAGGTACATACTTAAAAATACAAAACTAAACAATGGTAAATATTATATACAGCAGAAAGAAGGTTACCATAACCTAGCAAACAGGCTTCTTCCTGGGAGGCTTTTCAGCATACCATTGGGGATAGAAGATCTACTTTTTTTTTTATGAATACAAGACTATGCACTTAAGTAACACATAAACAACTTTTTTACACTTTTTTGTAAGTAAATAATATATTAAATAACACAATGGTGATCATTGTAGTTTGATGAAAATAATATGAAAACTTAACACTTAATATATGAAGAAATTTAGTCAAACAATCACCTTTTTCTTACATATGATGAAATGTAAAAGATATCCACTTGAGATTTTTGACAATGAAAATGAATTTATCTAATGACAATGCTAAATATCCTCCTTGCATTCAGCATTTTTAAGAGCAACTCGAAGGTAATTCATAATTTATGGAAAGAAAACTAAGTCTTTACTAAAAAGCGTAAAAATATGTAAATATAAGTTATAAAAGCGTAAAAATTATTAAACACATTTTATACCTAAGGTATAAGAGATGACACGAGTACAAGGAACATATTTATAAATACAACATATAATATATTAAACTATATATACAGCAGAAAGAAGGTTTCCAAAATCTGGCAAACAGACTTCTTCCTGGGAGGCCTTTCAGCACACCTTTCACTGATATGATTACATTTATCAAGTACTTTTATATACAGTATGGAACCATTTATCCGGAAACCAGTTAACCGGAAAACCAGTTATCCGGAATGATATTTCTGATAGACTGATTTCAGAATCTTTGCAGAAAAAGGTGTTATACACTGCTAGTTTGACATAGGCTTTCTTTGAAACAATTGTATAATTTGATGACAACATCTAGTATTGGAAAAGAAAACATATTTAGTTGTAATTTAGATGATTTAATTTTTATGCAGAGGAAACAGAAGAATTTTTTTTCCTAAGGGATTCCTATAAATTACCTTCTTTTAAACTCTGGTTAACTTTTGATCTTTCTTGCATTGATTTTTAATCCAAGTAATCTAATTTAAAATCAGAAATAATGCCACAACCAGACACATTCCACAAAAGTTATCAGATGGATGCTGCTTTAATGCACAACCAGTTAACCGGAAAAACCAGTTATCCCCAGAATACATCTGACCCCAAGCATTCCGGATAAATGGTTCTGTACTGTACAGCGTTAAATAATGACATATACAAGGAATTTCAATCATTTGTTAATATGAGCGGTTCAAGCATGCCGTGCCAACTCTTTTTTCATATGAATATAAGACCTTTATAAAGAAAATTTGATGAGAAAATATGAAGAAAAAAAAATTATAGCACAAAAAATTTTTAGACACATACATAGCTTGTTTAGTTTATTTTTTGCTATTTAAAAAGACTATTTCAACAAATTTAGTCAAAACATGACTTTTTCTTTTGTATATAATGAAAATTACGATACCCTCTTAAGTTTTTTGACAATGAAATGCAAACTCATCCAATTGAAATAATAATTATCCTTTTTCATTCAGTATTTACCATTACTAAAAGAAACTCAAAAATAATTCCTAATTTTATGGGAATAAAAATTAAACTGTGCAACAAAGATCAAAAATATGTAAACATATTCTAAAAATTGGTTAAAAATTTTTTTGCATCTAAAGTATAAAAGTTGGCACAAATATAAGGCACACATTAAAAAATATAACATACAACAATATTAAATGTTATATACAGCAGAAAGAAGGTTTCCATAATCTGGGAAACAGATTTCTTCCTGGGAGGTTTTTCAGCACTCCTTGCTGATGACATGGGAAAACACATTTATTAAATAATCTTATGTACAGCATTACACAAAATAACACATACAAGAAATTTCAACAGTTTAATGATACAAGCAGTTCAAGCATACCTGCCAATTTTTTTTTATATGAACATAAGACTAAAAAAATTCATTTTAAAAGTAACACAAACAATATTAAATGTTATATACAGCAGCAAGAAGGTTTCCATAATCTGGCAAACTGACTTCTTCCTGGGAGGCTTTTCAGAACTCCTTGCTGATGACATGAGAGAACACATTTATTAAATATCTTATGTACAGCATTACACAAAATAACACATACAAGAAATTTCAACAGTTTAATGATACAAGTAGTTCAAGCATATCTGCCAACTTTTTTTTTATATGAAAATAAAACTCACAAGAAAACTCATTTTAAAAGTAACACATAAACAATATTTTTACACTTTTTTGTAAGTATATAACATATGAATGTACTAAATAATACAATGATAACCATAATAAAAATATATGAAAAACATAACGTTTATTGAGAAATTAATTTTAAAGACAGTTTTTTCTTTTTTGTTTATCTTTTGCTTTTTGAAGAATACCTGAGGAAATTTAGTCAAATCCTGTTTTTTTATTTTTTTTTTTAATATACAATGAAAATTAAAAGGTTCTCTTGTGATATTTGACACTAAAAACTGAACTCCTTACTTTAACAATATTAAATATCTCACTCGCATTCAACATTTAACAGTATTAAAAGAAAACCCAAACTAATCTATAAATTAAGGAAAGAAAAATGTAATTTAGGAAAAACTTTGCCAAAGAGTGTAAAAAAAGATGTATCTGTATATGTAAAATTAAGTGTAAAAAATTTATAAACAAATTTTAAACCTAAAGTTTATAAGTTGGCAAGTATAAGGCATATTTATAAATACAACATACAATAATATTAAATGCTATATACAGAAGGAATATTTTCATAATCTGGCAAGTAAAACTCCTTTTGCTAATTTAACTTCATGAGAAAACAAATTTATAAAATATACTTATATGCACCATTGCAAAATATGACCAAAGAATTTCAATAGTTTGGTAATAAGGACAATGCAAGCATACCTGCTTTTTTTTTTTTTTTTCTCATATGAACATAAGACCGAAATAAATCAATTTTTAAGGTAACACATGAATATTTTTATTTATTTATTATTATTTTTTTTTTTTTTGTACATAATTGAACAAATTTAATAATGTAATGATGACCATAATATAGTTTGATGAGATAATCTGAAAAACAATATTACACTTAATTTTAAAGACAGATTTTTTTTAATTTAATTTTTAAAGAATGCATAAACAAATTTAGTAAAAACATAAGATATTCCCTAGAGATTTTTGAGAATGAAACCTGAATACATCTAATTGCCAATACTTTATATCCAACTGACATTTATCATTTACCACTATTGAAAGCAACTTGAACTTAATTCCTAATTTATGAGAGAAAAAAATGGAAACAATGATTGGTTGTAACAAACACAATATAACAGAAAGCTTAAAGTTTTGTTTGTGTAACTCATATTTTTTTTTTTCTAAGCAGCTCCTTTTAGACACATTGAAAACATTCATCAGGTGGTCTATGTCATGCCATATAGAAGCCTGATTGTATACACTGATGTCAGTGTTTTTCTATGCACACCTTTACTTCATTCACTGTTGTAGCAATATCCCTATAAAATCAGTCACTTGGATGTTTTATGTGCATTTAATAGGAGCCACTTTAAACAATTATACATGCAAACAAAGCTCAGAGCTTCCTTCTGTATTATGTTTAAAGCATCTCTTTCAATTATTTTAAAAAAATGAAATTATGGTCATTTGCAATTAATCATTCTTTTTTAAACACTCTGTATTATAAAAGACCCTAAACTAAAAAATATATAATGTAAATTATATTCAACATAGAAAATGGTTACTTAAAGCATCAAAATCACATATTAAAAGGAATTCCACTTTAAAAGAAAATAAGTTACTTAAATTACTTTTGATAGAAAATGCAGTTTGTTTCTGCTGCACACCCTGCGATGTAATGGACCTTTTCAGCATCATTGAGAATGATTCCATCATAAGATAATACAATCTTATTTATAAACACAAACAGTGAAATTAACATTAGTTTTATGAACATTGAAAAAAATTAGACGTTCAAAAATACATTATGTACAACATACAAGAATGCTAATTTGTATACCTATCCACGCTGTAAAAGCACTCACATACACATAAAACAAAGACTCACTATATGTAACAGAAAACATGGATCACCTTAAATAGACCAAGTTAGACATATGATTATGATACATGAAATATGGAATTATGAAACATTTTTCCAGAAATTAGAGTATCTACAAGTTATACATGAGATGGCATATAGATGTTTTACTTTACAACATGTTTACAACTTCAAATATTGCAGATGTTTTTTATATCATTCATACATGCAATACAATTATACTTTTAAGTTTAAAGGTAATTTTAAAGAGAAATTTTAAATATAAGAATTAAAAGTAAAAACTTTAATTATTTTCTCACTTCATGTTTGTAGTTTACTTTTAACGTTTGCTTTATAATTTTTTAAAAATTGTTTTTAGATTTTAAGACTGAAAGAAAGATTAAATTTAGATGCTTAGTTTTACAGAAATATATATATATATATATATATATATATATATTCACTCATCCAATCAATTTTTATAAATTTTTATCACCAATCAATTTTTAAACTGCTCAATAAGTTTCTGTATGTTTAATGTAAAATTAATATTTCTTATAAACTAACAAAATGTATCCTAAACTGTAAATTCATAAAAATTTACATGAAACCTTCATTATACTCACAGGTGAATTTTAGTTATATTTGCAAGCTGTTAGTTGTTACTATAACTATTCTTTTCTCTAAAATTCTTTATTATGCATTTTATTCTTTCCAAGATGTTTAAATTTTGTTTTAGTTTTTTAGATTTTTATTTAAAACTTGTAATGTGTTGTGGAAATTGAAATAATAATATTTTTAAAAAATTATTCATAAAGAAATTATGCTGAAGATGTAATGTAGTTATGAAATATTTTAAAACTGGTAGTAATTATATAGCTTCCAGATATCATAAAAATTTATAAATCACGAATGCATTCTAAATACAGAAAAACAATTTGGGGACATTGAGATATTTTATTAACTTTCAAACTTTATTTAAACCACATCATCTTCAATCACATGCCGATATTTTCTCCCTTTAAAGCTTAAATAAAAATAAATAATTAGTACAAAATGTTAGCTATTAATGGTATTGTCAGAGATTCCAACAATTAAATTTTGATTATCTGTTATGGTTCTTAACAAATGAATATGGCATTTCAGCAAGTAAAATAATTACAAATCTTAATACTGAAAAACAAAATGACAAGAGAAACCATTCAGAGGTTTACGTTTCATTCAAAAGTGAAATTACTGAAAATATATAACTGTTGGCATCTCTTTATTTTATACTAGGATAATGTATCTTTAATTAAAATAATGTAAAATAAAAGTAATCAGAAGTTCACTATACACATAGAAATAAGAAAAACTATTAATATCAATAATTCCTGCTATAACATGATATATCACTTTTCATTCCTCTGCATATGAAAGGTATATACAGTCGAACCCGGTTAAGACGCTCACGGTTAATATGCGATCCCACTTAATACGCGTATTTCGTCCGATCCCTTGAACATCACTAATAAGACTAATGCAAAAGTATCACGTTTAATACGCGAATGGTTATTATGCAATCCCGTTTAATACGCGATACATTTTCAGTCCTTTAAGGAAAAAATCACGCTTAAGATGCAAATTCCTTCTCTTTACTCAAGTGTTGCCAATTTAGTAGATTTTTTTTTTTAAATTCAAGTAAAAAATATAGTTTCCAAATAGTTAATAAGATTAATTAAGCAAAAATTACTAACCGGAAATAGTGGCAGATATTTAAATAAAACAAAAAACCCCTAATTTAACAAAATTGCAATTCTTCTTTGATTCTGTCTCCTAACATTATTTCTCTCTCGCTTTGTGCATGTTTTTATTATAGTTGAGAGATATAGGGGAATTCACATTACTCAGATACGTCACAAAAATTATTATGATTAGCGATGATCATACCTATTGTTAGTGATGTTTTGAATTTACATTATATCACCACTATGTTTTATAATGCATATTATAGGCAACGAAAAATGAAACCCTTAAAGATACAAATAACTCTGCTGTTTTATAATTCTTTTATATTTTCTTTATTTTTTACTATGCTAACAATATTTTTTACACAAATTTTAATAAGGATAATTTTTTTATGTTAAAAAGAAAGATTATAAAGGTATTCATTATTACAAGTACAAAATATGATTTTAAAAAATGGATCGTGCTTCAAAGATTTTTTTTTTCTTTCTGTTAAAACATTTAGCCTTGTAGGAAAATGCGTTTAATTGTTTCATTTTTGGTTGCAACATATTAATGGACAATAAAGCCATAATAAATAAATATTTATTCTGAATTATTTCAGTCTGTCCTAGAAGTGGAATACAATTAAATTTTAATCTAAATATACATAAAAGACAATTTTTGGCCGTAAACATATAAATGAAAGCTCTAAACTTCATTTAGACGGTTAAATGCGTAAGTAAGCCTAGTTCTTGCAACATTATACAAATCACGTTTAATATGCGACTTTCGTCCACTCCCTTGAAACGTGTCTTAACCTGGTTCGACTGTATATACAAGTTTTTCAATTTTCAAAAACCTGAAAAATTATAATGAAACAATGGAGATATGGCACATTTATTTTAACTTTATTTCGAAAACAAAAATATCTTATAGGCGATCTTGATATAATTTTTATGTATATTCAACACTCAGGTAACTTAACTTTCCTTTTGGTATAAAAATGCTGAATCATGAAATGAAACTGCAACATCACTACACATGAAAATTTAAAGTGTTCATTACTGTAGTTTTTAAAGGAATTGGTTAATTATATTGATTTTTTTTTTCTGTTTCTTAAAAAAAGGATTAGTAAAACAAATTATTGAAAATTGCAATAGTATACAAATACTGTAAGTTAAAGTGAGAAGTTTCTCTCTACCCAATGGAAGATTCCCTTCCAATGAAAGATTTTCTGTTCTAGATCTCAATTTAGGATTGAAACATTGATCCAAGTTACTAATTTGTTTTTTTGGGGGGTTTTTTACCAAATATATAGTACTTTTTTCATGTTATCTTACATAGTGTATAAATGAGCACATTTAAATTAGATTTCTTTAATCATTGGAAACTATAAACTTCTAAAAGTTTTTGCCAGAGATGTAAACAAGGAGATTTCTTTGCACTCTTAATTTGTATAAACAAATTTTTAAAAAGAAAATATACAGTAGAAAGCATATATGAAATCAATGAAAAACAGCATGATTGATATTCAAATTTTGTAGTAGTGACATCACAATCAGTTACATTTCATTAAAGGTCATGTGATTTTGTTTTGCTTTTTACCAATTATAAATTGTAATCACAAATTGAATTACGTAAAAATTTATTCACATTGCTAACAAGGCATAAAACCGACAGTGTGAAAAAGTATCTAGGCCAGGGTTCGAATCTGGGCCTTTGGTTCAGCACACCAACGCTTTTCTAACTAAGCTACCTGGAACATTCACCTAGCCTGCCACCTTTCACTTATATGTTGGTAAAGCTGCAACCACAGCGCAAGATGGACAACTTCATGAATCACAATCTTGCGGTAAACATGAGTACAAATTAATCCAGCATCGATAATATATACATAATTTTTAAATGAAGACTTATGCCCACGAAATCTAAATTGAATTACGTGAAAATTTATTCACATAGCTAACAAGGTATAAAACCAAAAGTGAAAAAATAATCAATCCAGGGTTCGAACTTGGGTCTTTGGTTCAGTGCACCAATGCTTTTCCAATAATAATTTTTAAACAAAGACTTATGCCCGCAAAATCTAAATTGAATTACGTGAAACGTAATGCACATAACATTTCATGTAGTTCAATTTAGATTTTGCAGGCACAAGTCTTCGTTTAAATATTATTATGTAATCACAAATTCAATTATTTTGCTGCAAGAAGTTTATAGGAATTAAAGTTCAATTTCATCAATTAAACAAAGGAAAATTTTAAATTCATATACAAAATCCCCAGTATCACAATGAATACTCATTTCTTCATATAGATATTAGCATCTATGACAGATTTGATGATTTAATTTTAAAGCTCTTGACATTATATGTCCATGTGGACATATGCATAAATGACATGCAGACAGATTTCTCTTCTTTTTTTCCCCTCATTCACACTAGAGGTTCAACAATCAGATAAACTTTAAGAGGTGGTAAAGCACACTACAATTTTTATATAGAAAACCAGATATTGTATTCGGTGGTAGGATTCAAATAATTTAACATCTGGTTCTCTTATAGGAACATTCTTTTTAATTTCATTCCTACAGATTGTAAGCACTTTATTTTCGAATTCTTTTAAATATGGGTTTGCTGTTTCTCATCGAAATCGCCAATTTGCCATTTGGTCCGCCATTATCGACAAAACAGTATTTGGAAAATTGTAGTTGCAAAAAACTTTTACAAGTAAACTATCACCAAGTTCTGTAGCAAATGTCATGCTTTGAACAGAAACTTAAATTCTTTACTATAAGTACATGTCACTCCTTTCTTATAAAGATGGAACCACCGGTGCATTTATCTAGTTCTATAACTGTCAACCATCTCTTTTTTTTTTTTTTTTTTTCAAATCAAAGAAAATAAGAAATTTTATTATATGGATGTTAATTAATAAGCATAAAGAGAAAAGAAACATTTCATTAAATAATTTTTCTGGTTAAAATTATGATTGACTTAAAAAAGTTCAGAAGGGTGGCAGCTATGTACTAGGAATTTTGGATGTAATGCAAAGTTGTAAAAAATAAGAATATGTCACAATGTTATGTTTAGAATACATTCTAAACAGTCAGGTTAATGTGCAACTCAGTACCTTCTGCCATCGCATCATAGATGGCTCAGTTGCTTGACAGTTAGGCTGCTGGCATGTGAAAATCAGGTAGACCCCCGCTGCCAGGTATCATCAAACCTGTTCATCTGACCATACTCTGATAGGTAGGGACTTGGTTAGTTGAAAGAAGAATATGTTCTTGCACCTATGAATATTTAAAGAGAGTAAGAAATGTAAGTTTTTACTTTGTACATTACAAATGCTATTTTAACTGGATTGCTAAATTCAACAAAAAATTTGGTACTGGTTTAACTGAACCAGTTTAAACCCACCACCACTAGTAATATTCCATTCCACATGCTCATACATATGTCTCACTCCAATACAAATATAATTGTTTATAACTTTAACAAAAATATACATTTTAATGAAATTTTAATACATATTTTATTTTGTGTGAAATAATCACACCACAAAAAGAGCTGGAAATATATAGTATTTCAGCTGGTGAGAGGGTCATTCCATGTCAAATCACCCAGAATTTTCTAAAAATGACACCCACCATCTTCAATTTTGATAAACTTTGGTGTATTTGTAGAACTTTTAATGCTGATTCCAAAAATGTCAATCATATTGAAATTGGTCAAATGGTTTGTGAGTTATGAGCTTTTAAATGTCTTCCAAGATGGCCGATTTGCCGCCATTTTGAATAGCACATGTGACAACGTAAAGGTCTATAACTTCTTTCAGGTTTAAGCTAGAACTTTCAAATTTTTTTTGTTCTGTTCAGAATAAAGTATACTTTCATTTAAACTGATTTTTGGGCAGCTTATTCCATTAAAATACTGTCAGAAAATGACTTTTTGTCATTTTTTAAATTAAAAAAGGCGTAACTTTAATGGCTGATTTCGCCCTTCAATTTTCATCTAATTGCATAAATAGGCAGCTCAAAGTGTGTTTTGGATACCTGATAAGAAAATTTTAATGGGCAGTTCGCAGGTGTTTTGTTTAAAGAAAAATTTCAATTTTACTGACCTTCCATAAGTAACGGAAAGTACAAGATAATGTTGATATTTCTTTTATTACCAGAAATATACATATTTACATATAAAAGTTTGATAAGGCTTTATCTTACATAAACATATACATATTTTTTAATGTGGCTATAAAGAAGGGGAATCCCATAGGAATAAATAGGAATGCTAATAATGAATTCCTGCAAGACATAGAAGTATTTTCCTAACAAATTGAAATCTATTGCAAAGCTCCAGTAAATTATAAGTAAAAAAGAAATAATGGGAAAAATTCTACAAATAGTCACATTTTATAGCAAAATCATACTTGTATATAATACAAAATATAATTTAAAAAAATACATTAAATAAATATTATCGTACTTTAAAATTATACAAAATAACATTTAGCACATACACAGTAAAAATGCTATTGAAAATATATCTACATCAATAACAATTAAAAATAAAGATAATTAATAAAATTTGTTCTCTTTATATTTTGATCTTATTTCGTTCTAATTTTATGTTTTGCCCACTAGGTGCTTATTAAAGCACTGGATGCATCACCAAGTTTATATATTCTACCATTTGTTGTATTGATGTCACATGCACAAAGGATATGACTGAAAGGCACAATACAACTGTCATTTTCTGTCCAATAATATGAAGGTGATGGGCCATTGTGGATGCATGAATTTAACAGTTGCATCTCCTCCTTTTTTGTGGACTTTTGACACTAAGCTTATGTACCAATTCCATTCATACATACATACATGCTACGTAACTTTTAAGCAATGGAATATCCAAAGTCTCTTTAATATTCCTATCAAAAGATGAACAAACAGAAAAATTTTCATTAGTATTTATTCTTTTTCCACTTTTTAATAAGTTTTCTGTAGATCCATAATAATGCATACTGCATGTTCCAGGAATTGTCGTAGCAAGTTTCATCCGATGAGACATGTTGCGCAGTTTTAACATGCCACTTTTTGTGATATAAAAAATGTTATACCATCAATATTTTGTCTGCAATATTCATACATCATAGCCACATTTGCAATTTGGTCATGCAACAGCCTTTGCAGACTTGCTTTTGTCACAAGTCTTTTAACATCCCCCCCCCCCCCCACACACACACACGCCCTACCCCATCGCAAACAGATTTTCCATGACTTGTAGCAAAAAAGCTCCATTTTGCTTTTATTCCACCAAAATCATGTTCATGGGTTCAAAAATGTTTTTCAATTTTAATATTGGGCAGCAGAGCCATCAGTAAAATATTCTACATTTGTAGCTAAGATATACTTATTATTTAAATGCTGCATGATTAATTTTGGAGTCTGATAAACCATTGGTACATCATGGTCCATATCATCTGAAAGCATGCAAAGGCTTTCACTTTTTAAGCTGCTTCCATTTTTTTGCTTTACATAGAATGCAACTGTATGTAAAGTACAGCAACCAGGCGTGCAATGGTAGTTGTTGCGCTTCGTCTTGCAATACAAAAGAAAAGTTCCCACTAAAATCCATTTGTATGAGAGCCTCATGACTAGTAAGATCTTTTTTTCAAATAAATACTTTGGGACTTGGATATGTGTGTATGGGGTACGAGCTTTTCAATCTTTTTAAAGATAAGATGGATGAAATCATACAGAGTAGATGTATGTGATGTTAATCGTACTCTGTCAGTTGATACCCACTGTTTATGTTCAATTGTGTCTTCAGGATCAAAATCCGGAAATTTTAACTTAAAAAAAAATCTTCAAGAACATCTTTCTTGGGACATTTGTTGCATATATGTAACATACAATTTGTATTGTTAGAACTGCAAACCAATTTCTGGTTAAATCTTCATATTTTTCTTCAATCCCTGTTGCTACAATAAGCAACTGAACTTTCTGATGTATTGTATACATGCAGACAGAATGTGTGCCAGAACTCCCAACTAAGACGCAGTGCTTAGATTGCAGGTCAGCAAATTTTGAAAACCCAATTTTATTATTGGTAGGAAATTTCAATCGAAATTGGATATACAGTTAACAGATTTACAAAGAAGAAACCGTTTTTGAACATGGACAGACATTTTTTTATGCTGACCGTATCTCCCTGACCAGGCCTGAGACATGGAAATTCATTATCTTCATGAAACTCTTTCACAGATTTTATAGTGTCTTCCCAAGTATAAAGTCTATACTTGGTACTCAGTTACACTAAAGGTTTCAAATACCGTATATACTCACGTATAAGTCGATGACATTCTGACAATTTTCGGTAAGCAAATTTGGGGGGTCGACGTATATGCGAGTCAGTTAAAAAAGCAAAAACAAAAACTTCGAATACTGCAAAATTATGGCTTTTTATATGTATGAAAATAAAAATAATATATAAAATGTACAAATAATAATAATTTAACATTTAAAAAATTTCAATGTTTTGTTTTTGTTTACTTACTACCTTTTCGTATTGGCAAATGAAATCTTTGGTTTGATTTTGAATAAAATGGAAGTAAAAAGTTAGGGGGTCGACTTATACGCAGGTTTTTTATTTTTTCCAGAATTTGCATTCAAAAGTTAGGGGTCGACTTACACGCGAGTCGACCTATACGCGAGTATATACGGTATTTTCTTTCTTGATCATCATGACTCAGGAATCAAAGTTAACAACTGAATTTTTTCTCTGGGACAAATTTGTGGAAACTTTTCTTTCACCATATCCATTAATCTTTCGAATTCTGAAGCTTTTCTTTTGATTCACATTATCTTCATCAGAGCTACTGTTTTCATTCTGAAGAATGTTCTCTTCCAAATCAAGGGTGCAACCAACCTTCTTTCGCAAGGCAATTTTCATTTGCTGTAATTTTCTTTCTCCAGCAAACACTTTCCTGTGTGCAGAAATTGCACGTAACCTTAGTGGTGAACTTCCATTAAGCTTTACGTGATATTTTTCTTTCTGATCCATGTTTGATGTAATTTCTTCAGAAAAATCAGTGGACTAACACAAATCTTTCTGTTCTTTTACATATACAGGCAAAGTTCTTTAATCCGCACAAGTTGGGACCAAAAATTGTGCAGATTATGGAATATTGCGGATTATGGAGTATTATGGATTATATGTCTTTTTCTTATTTCTGGACACTATTTTAAATATGATATATAATAATTAATTTAATATGCTATCTCAAAAATTGCATTTTTCAAATTCTTGTATTAAAAAATTGATTGTATTCACTTTTATATTTAAATTTTTCAGATATTTCTTTTAAAAAATCATTTTTGGATCAAGAATTTGTAAATTTGTTTAATTGTTTACATTCATTAAGCAATGCGAATTATAGGAAATTGCGGATTACGAGAGTGCGGATTATAGATCCTTGACTGTACTTCCAGCAAAGCTCTTGCTTTTTTCCCTACAGGTTGATCATAGTTTCTTACCAGGAATGGCATCATTATGTAGCTTATGCCTGTAATTCTTAGCTTGATCCACACTTATCACATGTAAGGATACTTTTCTTGGTCTTGTTAGGATGAAGATTAAATAAATGCATTTCTTTTGCTGAATTTACATATGCAGAAAGTGTTCTCTGTGAGCAAAGCATATTGTTGAGTTTTCGCTATCTTCTAAATTGCATCTTAATGCAAGAAGTTCTTTATTTTTGGTGAATAACTCATTGCGATGGTGGATAGCTTGAGGATTATTTAAATCACAATTTGGATTATTAATATTTTAACTAATATTGTACATTTTTTGTTTATCCATAAGAAAACATCTAACTTAATACAACAAAGCAGCATCATTTATAAGATCAAAAGCGAAACTTTAATCTTTTTTAACAGATTGGCATAACAAGTTATAAAATTCTGCTTAATCTGGTTGGTTGAAAAAATCGTTGAAAATCTCTTTCTGGTAAGTACATCTATCTGGTTGGTTGAAAAAACCCCTTCTGGCAAACCAAAGTGATATTATTGGTTAAAATTCTGTCTTCTGGAAAGTTCTGGTAATAAATTAACTCAATCAGATAATTTTAGCAATTAGAAATTTCCTATTTTGGGCAGCAATTTTCGATTTATAATTCAACAATAATTACAGTTTTAATGTTATTTACATTTAAAAAATGAACCAAAGGGAAATAAAGTATATAATTCTTTTTATTTTGAACTAAATTTAAAATTTTTAGATCACCCATTATTTTTTTTTTTTTTTTTTTTTTTTTTAACAGGCATCAAAACACACTTTGAGCTGCAATATTAATACAACAGAGTTAATTTTTTAACTAATTATATTTATTTTGAATGTAGATATATTTTTAATAGTATTTTTACCATGTATGTGCTAAACGTTATTTTGTATAATTTTGAAGTACGATAATTTTTACTTATTGTATTTAGTTAACAATTGTAATTTTATCATTTTGTATAATATACAAGTATGATTTTGCTATAAAATGTGACAATTTGTAGAATTTTTCCCATTATTTCTTTTTTACTTATAATTTACTGGAGCTTTGCAATAGATTTCAATTTGTTAGGAAAATACTTCTATGTCTTGCAGGAATTCATTATTAGCATTCCTATTTATTCCTATGGGATTCCCCTTCTTTATAGCCACATTAAAAAATATGTATATGTTTATGTAAGATAAAGCCTTATCAAACTTTTATATGTAAATATGTATGATATTTCTGGTAATAAAAGAAATATCAACATTATCTTGTACTTTCCGTTACTTATGGAAGGTCAGTAAAATTGAAATTTTTCTTTAAACAAAATACCTGCGAACTGCCCATTAAAATTTTCTTATCAGGTATCCAAAAAACACTTTGAGCTGCCTATTTATGCAATTAGATGAAAATTGAAGGGGGAACAATGGGGGAAATCAGCCATTAAAGTTACGCCTTTTTTAATTTAAAAAATGACAAAAAGTCATTTTCTGACAGTATTTTAATGGAATAAGCTGCCCAAAAATCAGTTTAAATGAAAGTATACTTTATTCTGAACAGAACTAAAAAAATTTGAAAGTTCTAACTTAAACCTGAAAGAAGTTATAGACCTTTATGTTGTCACATGTGCCATTCAAAATGGCGGCAAATCGACCATCTTGAAAGACATTTAAAAACTCATATCTGACAAACCGTTTGATCAATTTCAATATGATTGACATTTTTGGAATCAACAAAACTGCAAATTCACTGAATTTTATCAAAATTGGTGATGGTGGGTGCTATGCCCTGGGTGATTTGACATGGAATGACCCAAGACCAAAAGTTAATTACATTAAGAAATCTAAAGTGTCTAGTTCAGCATGGATGCTATGGCATCATAATAGTTCACACAAAGTTAAATCTGTGGAAAATTTCATTAAAATATCTTCATTATGTTAGAGTTACAAAAAAAATTCAAGATTCAGACTGGAATCAGTTGGACAGCTTGTATTTTTGATGGGATACAAACCATGGTTTCCTATATAAAAATTGTAACACACTCTACAACATCCACAAAGTGCGGCAAGTATTTGAGAACAGTCACTAGTGATAAAGCATTTGTTACTTTTAACATTTTGTAGAAATAACTACATACATAATGGATGGCCTCATTTAATGAAACTGCTGTCAGATGCAATAAAAGAATCTATACGCTGTTGAAACCAACTGTATGCAATAATAATGAGGTCAGTATTAGGAATGTATGCTAAAGATCCACAGCGACTGCTCCAAGAGCCTCAAAGTAATTGTGTAGATGCCTATTGCAGTCCCTCTCAATTACATTCCACACACATTAGTCCAGTGAGTTAACATCTGGGGAGCTGGAAGGCCACAAGTTGGCAATGACATGGTGTTGAAAATTACAGGTGCAACATCTGCTGGAGATGATCTTTGTTTAGGGAGGGTGAAGGGAGATAAAAGAGCAAACAAGATCGCTACATTCTTATTACTACATTCCAGTCTATGGATGGTTTAAAAATCGATATATGTATTTATTTTGAAGTAGCAATTTTAAAATTATTACAAAAAAAAAATCAGTCAAAGACAGAAAAAAGTTCATTATATCCAATCTCCATTTTTTTGGGTTCATTACATCCACAAAAAATAACATTATACATGTATTGTACGGCACGGGATCAAACCTTTCGTTCATTGTATCCGACAGTTCATTATAAGCCGTGTTTACTATAGTAGGGTTTGACTGTATTTAGCAGGCTGATAACTACCCAGGTAAGAGGCTTCACTTAATAAAACTGGATATTATTATGTTGTTAGATGTGGCTGGATAGCACTCTCACTCTTCTCTGGACAGGAGAATGAGGGAATTTTATTATAATTGAGAAACATCAAAATGAGATAGATTTCGGGATTTAAGATTTGTTACTTTTAGCTCTAGTATGTAGCAAGCAGTACAGGACAAAATATGACTGATGGCCACCCTTAAAAGATCCAAAACTTTGTGAACTGGTGGGGTGGGGAAGTTTATTAGATGATTGATTATTTATCTTACTAAATATTTATGAATAAGACAAAGAAATTTTTATTGAAAGTTTTAAAGACTAAATTTTGTGTGCTTGATAAGAGGGAGGAGGGGGGGTGGGAACTTAAATTTCAGGTGATAATGAGGGAAATTATGAAACAGACTATTTATTCTTACAATAAAGTAATAGCAGGGACCATAATAGCAGGTAATAGTAATAGCAGGGGCAATAGTCCATAGACTTTTCTCTCAGGGTCCTGGTTTTTGAGAAATTGTGAAACGCTTTTTTACATTTGTGAAAAATCTAGTCTTAATTTTGTGAATTAAAAATGATTGTTACATTCAAGTTCTTTTTTATTTATTTTTAAGAAGATATATGTATGTAAAATACATATATCTTCTTTATATATGTAAAAGTGACTGGCCAGATTTCACTTTTAAATGATTAAATTTGTGAAAGGTTTAGTTTTAGCTGAAAAATTTGGTAAAAGGCTTATTTTTCAGACAAAGAATTTTATGAAGAGTCCCTTTTTAAGGTGGAAAATTTTGTGAAGGGCCCTGTTTTGAAATGAAAAATTTTGTGAAGGGTCCTTTAAAGGACCTAATTTCTTCCTTAACCTTGAATGTTATCTATGGATCTAACCTTGAATGGATAAAGCAGATACAGTTAAAAAAGATTTTAAAGATTTCAAACTTGGTGCACTGGGGGGGGGGGGGGAGCAAAGGGGAAGAAGCAGATTTTTTTTTTTGGGGGGGGGGGGGGGGAAGGGAGTTCATTTAATTTTTTTATATTTATTACCTTACTAAAAATGTAAAAACGGGACAAAAGAAAATAAAATACAGAGGTTGTGATTGGTAAAGGGAAAAAATTATATGATTGAATAATAGTTACATAAAGTAACAGGCAGAAATGTTAAAAAGACTTAACTGTTTTGAAGACTGAATTGAGGAGACAAAAGTCAAACAGCAGATTTCTAGCAGAAAAGAAAAACATGCAACTTTTAAAGATTTTAAACTTTGTGAGTTGAGGGTGCCAAAATGGAAAAGAAGATATTTTTGGGGGGTGGGGAGTGAGTTCAGTAGATAAATTATGTACCATTTTATTTACCTTACTAAAGGACTTTAAATTTGGTGTGTTTGGTATGGGGAATAAATGGGCAATGCCAATTTTGAGTAGTGGAGGAGAAATTTTTGATTGATTATTAGCCCCCGGTACGGTATGCTATTTCTTTCTCTCAGCTTATTTTGTCTCCAAAAAATAACGTTACCATACAGAAGCCAGCAATAAACAAAGCAGATGTATCATTGTATGATTAAATGTTCTATAGCAATTTGTTAAATTTCTAAGCATCACACATTTTCAATTTTTATACCGTCGCATTGGAAAAAAAAAGTACTTTTAAATGCAATTTGTTTGAAAACTGTATCTCCATTTATTTTTGAAATATTAATTTTTTTGTAGTTTTTAGCACCATTTGTTTCATTTTGGCAACTCAGGTATTCCATTTATGTAGAAAGTAAAGGAAAAATAGTTGAAAAATAGCAATTATGTCTTTTTGTAGTCATTTTCTCATAACAACCGAAAGAAAATGTAATTAAAATACGTGCTATTTTGAAAAATATAAACAAATAATTTCTGTTAAAACATGGAGCTATTATAAACTATATTTAATTTTAAGTATCTATAGACGCTTTAACTGTGACATCAGTCATGACATTTTGGTTGGAAACAGACTCCAAACAAACAGTTGCTATGTGTTATTTCTTTTTAAATATAAATCGTGGAAAATGTTAGCAGTACATATCAAGTATTAAAACACTTAGATGTGAGATATAGATATACATTGTTTCTTTGGAGTCAGTTTCCAACCAAAACATCACGACTGACGTCACACCTGAAATAGTCTATATTAATGTTACAAACAAATGAAGGCCTATGAATCATTAGTCTTCTTTTTGTCGAGTTTCTTTATGACATCTTTTTGCTGCATTTGTGTATTATTTTGCGATAGTGACATCCTATGCATGCTTTACTGTAGTTGTTTAAGAGTGGATCATAAATGTGGAATTCTTAAGCAGATGCGAATGAAGTCATTTTACATAAAATAAAAGTGTGTGCTTTAAGTCTTAAAATTGAAATATGATTTGTACTATTTATATGTACATATATTTTTTTTTCATCGGGGGCAACACTAAATTATGAAAAAAAAACAGAATTCCTGTTTTCTAGTTTATTGTTATAATAAAATAACGAATAGAGTAGAAAAAAAAAAATTGAGTTTTAAAGATTTTAAACTTTGCATACAGCAGGGGTTAGGCAAAAAGGGGGGGGGGGGAGTGAAATTTCTGGATGGGAGAATTTAGATTAAATTTATGTGATCAATTATTTATTGTTACAATAAAGTAACAAATAGGGCAGAAAAGTTTAAAAAAAATTAGTTTTAAAGATTTTAAACTTTGAGTAGTGTGGGGGGGCTAAAGCAGGGAGGTGAAATTATGGAATGGGGTAGATTTAGGTAATTTTCTTAAAAATCAGAATTTCACTGAAACATAAGCTGTTCACCTCTGATTAAGAAATAACAGCAGTAAAATCAACGACTTTTTACAAATTTTGCCTAAAAATAAGGACTTTTAAGAACCAAAAATAACTTTTGAAAATTAAGTTCAGGAAAACGTCGATCCAAAAATTATAAAGTTCTTCTTATAACTTAATCCAGTTCTATATCAAAAATATTCAAACTTCAAATTGCAGAAACTTCATTACTTCAAAATATAAATTCATAATTCAAACATGTAAACTAAAGTTCATTAGCGTAACTTCAGAAAAAAGAAATATAAGTTCGATTTCAAATCAAATTACAATATATTTCCAAAAAATCCTCTTCAGTTATGGACACTTCTATATGCCCATAACCCTTAATAATTTAGAGCATATAACTTTGAGTTGATATGTCTTTAAAAACATAACTATTAAATGAGCAGAGATTACGCAGTGTAGGTTTAGCTAGCAGGAGTACAACTGAAGAGTGAGTTAAGTGACGTCAGTGAAATATGAGAAACATTCTTCTAACTACATGAGTAAATGGCCGAGACTTGTGTGAACTTTGAATCATACAGTTTATTAAGCATTATCACAGATCAAGGTTACAAACGGTTATACTCACAAACGAGAACACAGACAGCTGGCTTGAAGATGTTCATTATAACAAGAAACAAGGTTTAACAGCATACTAATTAACAGTAAGAAAAATATCACAGTTGAGCAACTATTTAAAACTAAAACTCATTCATTCATCTTAAACTTAAAATTCCATGAATGCCATAAAACTACCGAATGTTCAAGTTTCTTGAACAAACTTCCCCTCATGGGAGAAGCAAAACGAAGGCAACGATATTCAAGAAACGCCAAGGATATATACGGTTAAAGAAACAGCACGTGATTCAAGAATAACCACGACATCCAAAGAACAGCTGATATTGTAATAGATATGCAAAAACCTGAATTGATTCCAAAAGACCCTGTGCTGCCATCTAGTGGCAAAGCAAAAGCGATATCGATAAGTCATGAAACATTCTAAGTACGACATGGCTGAATCAAGATATTGAGAATGACAAAGTTTAACGATGTTTACGAAGTAAACATCGCATGAATAAAATAAATTAAAAGTATTTATAGTTAAAGACTGCTATGGAAAGGATAAGTAAGTAACATATTTAAATGAATAAAGATGAATAAATGTAAACTATTAAAGATAATATGTATAAACGTAAACAAAAGACCGGTACTTTAAACTAGTAATGAGGAAAAACAATAAGAGACGAAGCAAGGAGAATAATGTTTATTCTAACATCATGACGAAATACGCGCTTTTTCCGTGGCCCTATTATGAAATTTATGTTTCTTTTGCTATCCTTTAATGAAATTAGTTTTTTTCCACGATTCTTTTAAGAAATTTGCATTTTTTTTTTCTTAACAATCCTTTGACAAAATTTGTGCTTTTCTGCTATGCTTTTACGAAATTCATTTTTTTCCTGCACTTCTTTGACGTAATTTGCGTTTTTTCTGCGATTCTTTGAGAATTTTTTCCCCACGATTCTTTAAAGAAATTCGCATTTTTCCTGCGATGCTTTGACAAAATTGGGTAGTTTTTCTGTGAACAATTGACAGAAATGGTTTATTTTCGGCGACCATTTGTTGAAATCCGCAATATATTTCAGTGATATTTTTTATGTCTGAACTTTTGGACTGATGGCTGATTTTTTTTAATTTTTGGAAAATTCGGAACAGAATCCCCCCTGACAAACAACAAACAAATCGTACATAAAATTGGGGAACATTTTTAATTTTTCGGTATTAAAATAAAAATATATATATATATATATACACACACACAAGAACAAAAATTCCTTTTTTTTTCCCCCAAGAAATTTTCCGCTAAGTTCCGAATTTTGTGGAAAATTTTCCATGCACGGCGTGCATCTATATTATACAACTCTGAAATTTACAATAAACAGCTAATATAAAATATTAAAACAAAATATGCATAAAATTATTAACATACCTTAACAGACATCTCATTTCTTGAAAGCTCAAGCACAAAATACCTGCTACCATCACCTTCACTTCACAAAATAAGCCTATGACTACACACTCTAAACAAACCTCCTTTTGCCTTCAAAATTATATTTCTTAATTACATGACTGTGGCGACGCCACCTTACAACGGTCAGTAAAACGAGTTTTCTCGCAGGAAGCGATCGAGCTAGCCTTTTGCTTGGCACGTAAGATCTTGCTTTCTGACCGTGGGTTCTCCGGTTCGACCCTTACCGGCGCCCATCTCCTGCATTGGTGACCTTGGACAAACAAACACGCACCTTCACAAACATCATCATCTCCTTTCGAGACCAACAGATGGCAGCACTGAAAACACCCCAGCAGCAAAGCCTGTGAAACGCTCACAGCACACAAGCAAAGCCTGTGAAACGCTCACAGCACACAAAGCCTATGACAACTCTCATAGCACAAAGCCTGTCACGGCGTGCATCTTCAGGGGCACACACATGCGCACGGCAGCATCACCTCACCAACGCAACACGAGTGCACATCGCTCGTACCGCATCAACAAGATGCTCTTCTCACTGGGGGTGGAGTACTGTGGCGACGCCATCTTACATGGTCAGTAAAACGAATTTCTCGCAGGAAGCGATCGAGCTAGCCTTTTGCTTGGCACATAAGATCTCGCTTTCTGACCTTGGGTTCTCCGGTTCGACCCTCACCGGCACCCATCTCCTGCAATGACCAACATCGGGTAAACGGACTACAGAAGCCATAGTTAAACATATAAATTCATCAAAATCATAACATAAAAACAGCTCACACCAGCTAAATTCACGACTGAAGTTATTTCAAAACATCAAAACACGATCTCATCGAAAAAAGGTTGTTTCCAGAACACGTCGGGGTTGCCATATTAATAACATAGCTGCCAACTAGTACGGATTTTTGTTACCACTAAAATTTAAGGGAAATTTTTGTATTGTTTCATCATTAGAAAAAGGCAGGAATTCGGCGATTGTTTTTGATAAAATTTTCTATTAAATTTTAGTGGTGAGAAAATCCATACAAGTTGGCAGCTATGCAATAAAGATCACCAACAAAAAATCACCAAGAAATCTCAAAACATCCAAGATATCGGTCACGGGGAATATAGGCATCTAAGCCAAAATGACATAACAAACATGTGTAGCGTGTTTAATGTCAATTCAATGTGGCATTTATGATCATCCATTATTGACATTTAATCTTATAGTTTGGTGATAATTTTTTTGATCGATGGGATAATTAAGTAGTACCAAATTTTGGTGTTATTACATTCAGGTAAGTGCAATTTAAAAATTAAATTTGATTACTTGGGTTTTCAGTTAAATCAAAAGAATTTATGCACTATGAGCAAAATTGAAATTACATTTTTAGCAATGTATACATGGGGTGTCCTTTACCAGAAATCAACTAATTAAGCATTTCAGTAATGGACACGGGTCTTAAAATTAAAAAAAACCTTAAAAACAGGGTTGGGTTTCTTCCAGGACAGTGGAAGAAACTGGAAAAAACCGGAAGAAACTGGAAGTAATGGAAAAAACTGGAAGAAATGGAAGAAACTAACAGAAAACAAAATATATGCTCAAAATTAAAGTATATTAACTATGTAAAAGAATTAAACTCAAAGTATGATTATATGAACCCTAAATTGGAAAATTTAATTAATATTAAAAGTATTATTTTTGGAAAAATAAGTTATTTTTTTAATAACACGAGTTACAACCCGTCGAAATTCGACGTACTAAAATGCTTGAAAGGAACTGTCAGATTGAAATTATAATAAACCTACAAAAATAATTACAACAAAAAAATCATCTTACATTGGTTGTCTAACTCTTAAAACAAATAATATTTTAAACCCAAAATATTATTTCTAGAAACTTCAACTGCTTAAATTATTGAAAAATTAAACTGTATTAGATTACGTAATCAAGATGAGTAATTATGATGAAGTTATCGGTGGAGCTCTTATGTTTGTTTTTACGGGATGAAAAATCAGTAAAAAGGATTTCGCTTTGTCACATCATAAAATTTCCCCCCCATAAAATATAAACTTACGTTATTTTCACATTCTCGTAATTTACATACGCACCACTCAAATTCACATTTTGAAAGTATTTTAACGCGCAAAAGAATAGATTATTAATGAATGCATTTCCAAAGTTAAAGTCACGTTTGTCCGATACAACTTTTCATGTGAACATTCGCACAAACCTTAAGTTCTAATCTTAGTACACGCGAAAAAAAAATTCAGAAATTTGACTTTAGTTGTCATAGTATTCGCCATTTATAATATTGGTCAAATATTTAGTTTTATCAAAAAAAAAATGATCGTTTTGTTTTAAATATATCATTTTTACTCAATGAATCATTTTGCCGAGCGCCTCAAACTCATTTATCAGCGTAATGTAAAAATATTAAAATGTAGCAAATTTATGAAGAAAAATGCGTGTTTTATTTAATGTCTGACATCATTTTCTGTTCAAAAATTATAAAAAAGTTACTTTTATTTGTAATGTGAAAATGGCATCAATAAGGATATAATGAATAAAAATAATAAATATGAATATTTTCCCTTTACTTTCAATATAAATGGAGTACTTCAGTTGCCACAATTACAAAATTTGTATTAAAAACTACAAAAAAATTAATATCTCAAAAACAAATTGAGATACAGCTTTCAAGCAAATAGTATTTAAAAGAGAATTTTTTTCCTTATACGACGGTGTAAAAAGTTAAAATGTGTGATGCATAGAAGTTTAAAAATTTGCAGTAGAGAAAATGCAAAACAAAAATTTTATTTCAAATTTCAAAGTGTTGCCATTCGCAAAATGACGTATGCGTTACGCACAGATATGTTTGTCCTTTATAATATAGATACTTCAGGATCAGCAAACATTTACAGGTGATGGATTTTACAACTTTAGAGGTAGAGGGACTTTTTTCTTTTATTAATTATGCCATTTATGTAAAAAGAAAAAAAAATTACCTACAAAATGTTTATTTTTCATACAAAAATACATTATTTTCTTATAAAAATGCATTATATTAAACTGCACAATACAGAAAATAAACAAATTTGTAATTATTTATACTAGCATCTAGCATGCACATCTCAATGCTGATTTTAAAAGACTAATGTTCTTAAAATATCTATGGGTATGCCGAAATGGTTTTAAACTCCTGAAGTTTTCTGTAGGATTTTTTTTTTTAAATTTCATCTTTTGCATTCATCCATTCTAAGTTGAGAAACTGATTGCAGCATCCTACTGCTAAAAGACTTTTTGTTATACTATGCTGCATTGTAGTAAGGAAAGTGAGGATTTTAATGATTTTTTTTAATACAGTAATTATTATACTATATTACTTACCTTAATAAAATTGATGTAAATTAAAAGCACTGTCTTATTTAAACGAGTTTCATTCTACCATTGGTGAATGATCTGCATACTATTTACTACTAGTTTCAAAAGTTTAATTAAAAAATATTCTTGTTAAATTGAAATGGATGACATTTGATTGTGTGCATTTTGGATAAAATTTCTTTTTTTCAGCAATGGTTGAAGACCTGACAGGTATCGTGGCTAAAAAACTGATGTAATTATTAATTTAGCATATATAAATAATTAAATTTATATAGGTATGATGGAATTAATTTACTTAAGGTTGTAGGAAGAATATATTTATTGTTTCATACAAAGTTGAAAGTTATATGGTAAATTCTTAAAGAATAAGTTTCTTCCATTTCTTCCACTTGGAAGAAACCTATTTCTTCCGGCTGTTTTTTTCCATGGTTTTTTCTGCGGTTTTTTCCACTGTGGAAGAAACTTGCCAACCCTGCTTAAAAATAAATGAAATTTTTTAAATGGCCATTAGTATATATAAAATTCAAAGTTTTCTATGGCACAATTCCAGAACAGGTAATACATCCCATTTGGTGACTTTTCTGACACCTGCCAACAACCCCACATACACCAACCTAAAAGCTGACGTGATTGGTCCACTTCTTTGACTCCCGCCAGACTGTTTTCTACTATGTCAGCCTGGAATCATGAGAAATATGACATTTATAAATAACACCGTATTAGAAAACACAGGAAAGCTCATTTTTATGAGATTAAAAATAAAACGAACGATTTCAACATAAATTTATTGAAAATTTTGAAACTACCTTTCTACATCATAGTAATGATTTAATGATTAAAATTTTCGTTTCTCAACAACCTTCAGAAAAATTCATCGCATCATTCCAATCTTTTAAAGTACCTACCAATATCAGAGTACTAAACATTGAACAATTCATTTCTAATTTACGGAAGTATGAGCACTTAGTGTTCATGAAAATTATACATATCACTGAATACAGCAACCTAGTTCTGCAGCAATCTGAAAAACACAGGAAACTCCTTAAAACAGCAGTTAGTAAATGTAGGTATGAACGTTACGCATTCATAAACTGAAAAAAAATCACTCAGCGATGTCGTGGATGCTATAGCACGTAAATTACGTGAAAAATCGGAGATGGGATGCAAAAAAAACAGATTTTCGTCAAAGGATCGCAAAAAAAGAGCAAACTTGACCATAATACCGTGGAAAAAACGCGATTTTCGTAAAAGGGTTGCAAAAAAAATAATGTATTTTGCAGGAGTGTAAAAATACCGGGAGCCAGGTTGCCCGGGCGACTAAATTTTCGACACTGGCGCCTAAGATATGTCTTAGGAAAAGAAAAATAATTCGTGTTTATAACCTTGATTATTTATGGATTTTATTTTCTTTTATTTCCATGTGCAAAGGAAAAAAAAAAAAAAAAAAAAAAAGTTCTCTTTCACTGAACTGATATTTACAGAAATGTTGGAAAAATTAAGACATTGCAAATCGCTATCGGGAGGATTTTATTTTACAAAAGCAGTTGAACGCTGGTACTTTACATCAAAAACAACAAGACACGTGAGCGGTCATAAACATCATAAAAATTTAAAAGCAAATGAGGACAGGGTATGAAAAAAATCACAATTTTTTTTAAAAAATAAAAAAATCTGATTTTTTTTATTAAAATTAACTAATGACATTATTTTAAACTTTGAAGGTTATAACATGTCATTTTCAATTATTTTATAAATACAATTTAGATAGACACTTGAAAATAGTATTTCAAAAAATTTTATGTATATAAATCTTTATACTTGATTTATAATTTTTTGTGTAATGATTAGGTAATTACATCACTTACCTTAAGAGCTGTCAATAAGATAGTAACACCATTCAAAGTACCATCCATTGTCTTAATGCACCACTTCCCAAAAGAAATCCCATCATTACATATTATTTTAAATATATGTTATTAGTACAATACATAAAAAGATTAATACTCGTAACAAATGCAAGACTAAACCCAGAATAAGAATCCAATAAAGTACAAGTGCATTCTTTGCTCAATTTAGCTAATATATATTTTCACATGTTTAAAGCTCAAAATAAAATTAAAAATACTAATTTTATAGCTGGTCATATTACAAACTGGTGTTAACTAAAATAATAATAAACTAAGTTCTGTTAAACTCTTATAATACAAATTCATAAAATACTGACATTTTTAAAGAAAAAAATGGACAAGTTATCAAGGTAACCAATTATATTTATTTACTTTCTTTAAATCAGAAAATGTAATCATGAAATTTTTAATAAAAAACTAAGTTCTTTTAAAATACAAATTCTTTTGGACAAGGTATCAAGGTAACTAAGGCAAATTTAATGCTTTGTAGAGAAAAACTAATTTTCCTGCTTTTTCATGACCCAACTTGTTTCAAAGCGTAGAGTGCACTAAACCATAAGCAGAAAATATTCTTTCTACAGAAGCAGAAGTAGCTACCGCAGAAAGTAGTTGCTTTATCTCATTTTGGTCATCTACACAAACAGTTGTTTTGAAATGCACCCTCCACCATTCCAAAGGTGACATTTGGGATGTGATGCTTTCCTCAAAAAGTAAAGGATAAAAAGGATCTGCCTTAGCTAAAAATTTCATAATTAAAGGCATAAAGGAAGTTGAATAGTTTTCATTTGCAAATTCAAACGTCTTTTTTTTTTCCAGTTCAGTTAGCTTGCTTCCACAAAATCGTGGGTCTATTAAGTATGCAAGAAAATGAGGTGCACCAAGTGCTTGATCATATCGAGTTGAGAAACACTTAAATTTTTTTTTTCAAGATTTTGCTCGATGAATTTTTCTTCAAGTCTTTTCCAAATATCAACAGAACCAGCAATGGAACAATTATCTTTCTGTACAGAATCTAAAGAAATGGCAATGGGTTCAAGTGTGTTTATCAAGTCTTCTGCATTTCTTTTAATAGAGAAGTTTAACACTTTATTACTGACAACTTTATCAATTTTTTCTCTGTGTTCCTCGCATATTTTCATTAATGTTGACCAGTGTTTTATATAAGTTGATAGACAGTCAAACATTGTATTCCAGCAAACATCCTGTGGCATTACTAACTTTTGGCCACCTTCTTGTTTATATTTAGCAGCTGCAAAGTGATTATTTCTGAAGTATTTAACCACATAAACAATATGTTCTTTCACATCAAGAATTTGCAAATCACTGGCTAATAAATTTAAAAGATGTGCAGAGCAGCCATAAGTAAGAATATCATAATTTTCATCCTTTTCAAACTCTTCACGCATACTTTTAACGTTAGCTGCATTATCAGTTACGAGACTGCTGATAAAACAATTAAATTCTGACTGACATTTGGATATTGTTTCTTGAGCAATTTTAACCAGATAGTCTTTTGTGTGAGGATGACCTGATGTGTCAATCGAATCTACCAGATATAAATTCCCATCACAAGTACTGACAGTTGCACAAATGATTGGCTCATTGTGGACATTTGACCACCCATCTAAGCTCATACTGACTGTTTGGCCTTCAAGAACTTTAAAGCTTTTCTGTCTCTCTTCTTTATAAATTTCTTCTAAAAGAACACCTCCAACTTCTTTACAGGTTGGTGGAGCATAACGAGGACGTAGCATAGCAATCATGTTTTTAAATTCTTTATGCTCCACACTGCAGAAAGAAGAATTGGTTGCATAAACAAATCTAGCTACCTGTTTATCAATCATGTTCTTTTGATTACTTGATGTTTTACATACATAGATATCAATTTTTTATTTTGCTTATAGTTTGCATTTCATTTTCAGAGGCTTTTCTTTTTTGTTGTTTAGCAGTGTCCACAGTATTATTCAGGGTTGGCAAGTTTTTGACGCATGACGGTTTTTACAGTCATGTCAAAAAGGTTGAAAACTGTCAAAAACCCATTTTTTAGTAGTAGTTTGTTTTTACATTATCTTTTTTCATTCTGTCTTTAGTATTAAGTTGTTTTACATGAAATATTCAATATCAAAAAGACTCTGCTGAAGTATATTTATCTATCCGAGAAAAACAAAAAATAATTGCATTAGAATAATACATATACATCTCTGTTAGCAGATCTCTATAATAATAAGCTATTTGGCATATTCTGTAAAAATTAGATTTATCTATTACACTCTTTAAAGTTAAATAGCTTTCTCAGAAATTTCCTCAGAAGTAAGATTTCTTAAAGTGTTAAAATCAAAATTGTTCATTGATTATTTTTATTTTTATAGCAAAACTTGATTTATATAAATAAATGAAATAAAATATATTTTAATAGTTAAGAATTACATACATCTTTTGGGAGAAAGGAATAAGACTTGTTCTTCAAAGTTAAATCTTGTAGAAATTAAAATTGCAAATCCATATTAAACTTTAAACCATGTGAAAACTCAACTTTTAACTATATATTTTTGTTAAGTAATTTATTATTTGTTATTTTGTTAAGTAATTATTTCCTTAAAATAAATAAATAATTAAATATTACTTTAAAGCAGAAATGTAGATCCATTAATTAAAAAGTTAACTGCATTAAAAAATAAATAAAACATTTAAGAATCTCTCTAAATTTAATAATAATTTTAACGGTAAAAGATTTTTACTCATACAGTCATATATGTATGTAATAAAAATATGCAATGTGTTATTTCTTTCAATTCACTTTAAATATTTGCCTAAATAATTTAAAGTAAAATGTATACAGGAACAGGACATTATATTCTGATTTTTCTTAAATATTGTTTTGTTATGTGTTAAATTTTAAGTCTAAGAGCTTTCACCTGAAATCAGGTCCTACATGTTAATATAAAAAAATTAATTTAAAATTTTAAGATTCTGCTTATTGAAGTGAAAATGAAAATCACAATAATTGCATTTGCAGATATTATATCTAAGAATATTAAAATTTATTCAATGGCCACAGTCCATGCTTGACATCTATTGTCATACCATATAACACCATTTTTGTATCTCTAAAATAATTTTAATGTATTTTATTAAAAATGTATGTAGAATGTTATTTAATAATTATAATAATCTTTTATTATCATATAATATTAATATTCATTGCAGTTAGTAGAATCTATATTAGTGGAGATAATGACAAATATTGTTCTTTCCTTTTACTCTTGTATTTTTAAATTTTTCCCATTTAGGAAATGCTCTTCTTTTAAATAAATTTAATAAAGTAATTGTGAATAATAATAAAAAAGAACAACAAGGAAAAATTAATCTAGAAATGTATTGTATGCTACACTTACACTATAAATTGGAGGAAAATCGCAAATGATAGGTTTTTGACAGAATAAACTGGTAAAAACACGGTTTTTACCACTGTCATGTCAAAAACCAGTTTTTGACGTCAAAAACCCAACCCTGGTATTATTGCATAACATCTGTTGTGAACTACATGATGCTGGTGGACAATCTATAAAATTAAATACAAACTTATTTAATAAAAATTAAATTTATAATACAGTACAGGACCCATTATCCGGAATTCCGAAATCCGTAAGGACCCAAAATCCAGAAGAAAAAAAAATTGAAAGTTTTCTATAAATTTGTAATTTTTTACTAAAATTTTGCAATTTCTGAAATTTGTCGAAAATTTTACAGATTCCTAATTTTCTTTTTGATCTATTGTGTTGCGATGTGTAACCACTAAAATATGTTACATCAGTGATGAGGGAACACGGTGCCCCCCCCCCCCCCCCAAAAAAGAAAAAAATCATTTTTCTGTCAAATTTTAGTTTAAAATTAATTTATATTAAGATTCGTTTAAAAAAAAAAAAAAAGATATTACATACCCTCCCGGGCTCGGCACTAATTATGCGTTTTTTCCGCGATCCTTTAACGAAATTCGCACTTTTACGCGATCTTTTGACAAAATTAAGAGAGTGTTTTGCGATCCTTTGAAGAATTTTTTTTTTTTTTTTTTTTTTTTGCTATCTTTTGACGAAATTTGAGTTTTTTTTCTGCGAGATTTTGATGAAATTTGTGTTTAACTTCCGCAATCCTTTAACTAAATTTGCATGAATTTTTGCGATCCTTTTACGAAATTTCGTTTTTTTGCGATCTTTTGCCGAAATTTGCTATTTTTTTCGCGATCTTTTGACGAAATTTGCTTTTTTTCCGTGATTTTTGGACGAAATTTGCGGATTTTTTTGCGATCTTTTGACGAAATTGCAGGAGGCTTTTTCGATCCTTTGAAGAAATTTGTTTTTTTCGCTATATTTTGACGCAATTTGTGGTTTTTTTGCGGTGCTTAGAATTTTTTTTTCGCGATTCTTTGATGAATTGCGATTTTTTTGACGGAATTCGGGGGGACCCGAAATCCGGAAAGCCTTCGGTCCCGAGGATTCCGGATAATAGGTCCTGTACTGTAATTCATTTTTTAAACATTAATAATTTAAAAACATAAGATAATGGAAAGAAAAAATTTATCACAGTCCCATTCAAGACTGTTTTATTTTGCTCATGTTAGTTTTGATTATTTAAAATGGTCATTTCATTAAGTTATATGTAAATGTTTATTCTATTTTTATTAACATAAACATGTTTGAATAAAATATAAGTATATTTAAAAAATAAAATTTATAATGATTAATTGTTTTAAACATTAATAATTTAAAAACAAGATAATTGAAATAAAAATTTTATTTCGGCTCACTTGATCTTGTGTCTTATTTTGTTAGCTTGGTAGAAAAATGGACTTTTTATTAAGTTATTATATATAAATGTTTAATCTATTTTTATGAACATAAATATATTTAAATTACACACATACATTTCTTTTTTTTAAAAAAAAAAAGCAAAAAAAATAAATAATAACTACTTACCTATTTTATCACTTTCAATCTTGAAATTACCAGCATTATCAGTAGGATTTTCACATATCTCTTGATGTTTTTTCAGTCTTGCAACTAATCCCATCATTTCTTTCCCACATGTTTTGCATTTAGCTTTCAGACCTTTGCCTGAAACTGTTGATATCTCTGAGAAATAAAGCCATATGGGATCATTTTTCCTACCAGCCATTTTGTAAAAAAAGAAAAAAAAAATCCAATTTGTCCTATACTATATCAAATTTTTCTATCTGCAGTTCATTAACTTGAAACTTCAAGCAAAGCTTGTAATAGTATAGTTGATTCAAGTATTTTGGACCAAGTGTTCATGCAAAACAGGTTTGAAACTAATCCCTGTTGGTCAGTGGACAAAAGAAAGAAATTCTTCTTTCTTATCTATTTACTCTGGGTCTGGTATACCTTTGTTATCCCAAACAATGAAGTCCCTTATCTCTCCAGGTCATAGGCGTAGCGTGACCAGAAATTTTGGAGGGGCACCAAAGCCGTGAGAAGTGCGCCCTTAACGAATTTTCAATTTTGCGCCCCCCCCCCCCCCCCCCAATAAAAAAAAATCTTTCTCTTTGTAATGAGTGTAATAAAATTGATAAAGTGCAGAAACATAAATAAATTCTATAATATTTATAATATGAATAAATATTTTGCATTTATTTTGGAACTTTAAAATGTTTAATTTTAATTTAGAAATTCAGACCAACTAAATAACATAAGAGAAAATTGCAATTATTTGTTAGAGAGTTCATGATGTTTTGCGACAGGAAAAAAAAAAAAGGATCAAGAAAGAGAAAAGAAATTCCCCTGAAAATGATCGGTGGACAAAAACTGAATAAATAAACAAATAAAACCGTGGTTCGCAGCATAAATTTTGCGCCTGGGGCGACCGCTCCTTTAGCCCCCTCTTTGCACGGCCCTGGGGGGTAATGTGCTTTAATCATAACACTTTAAAATATATGATGATTATGCACGTTAAAATGTAATTAAATAAAGCAGATAACGCATATGGAAACTTTTGGCTGGGAAAAGGATTATCCTGGAAGTGAATATGTAGAAATGGTATTATGATCTTTATGAAGGCAAAGTAAAAACGTATGCAGATTAAACAAAATAAAGACAGTTTATTTTTGATTCCAAACACAGACTTGACATTAGTAGTAAATAGCAGCATTCATTTTAAACAGACATTTTGTAGACCTTGATGACGATGTTTCACATATCAGAACAGACATTGTTGTTTGAAAATATCACAGAATTAAACTTTAAGATAAAACATAATTATACAAATAAAACTAACATACAACATCCAGAACGTGGTCCAGCCACGTTCAGTAACTTGAAATATTTCTTCCATTAAAGGAAGGTAAAAGTGCATCTTATTAAGATTGGAATCTTATATTTATATAAAAATGGTCGGATTGAAAACGTCGTTTCAGATGAACGAACCAATCAGAGAACGACATCGAATCGATGCAAAGCAAGATTCGATGAAAAGATTCGATTTGAAAACGATATTCTAAGTCGCCATCTGGCGGGAGAAATATCGTCACGGAAGTTGAAACGTAGTCGAAAGAAAGTTTTTGCCGGTGAAGTACGGTAATGAAATGAAAATAAAAACGGCAAAATGGTATGAATTACTATGGATGTTAAAAGGGTCAGGAAACTTTTATTACAGCTGGATATTGTCTAGAATCAATAGAGAGGGTAAGTAAAAGTTTAAGAAATATTTATTACTGTCATTATTTAAGAAATAAATAAATGTAAATAAAGTAAATGAATGACAATGAACTTAAAAATAAAATGAAGTTCGTGAAATGAGGTTTTATGACAGGAGATGATAAGAGGCAATGAGAAATACAGGGTTTGTATCTCTATCAAATGCCCCCCCCCCCCCTCTCATTGTCTCTTAAAAAGAGATAACTTGTGAAAACAAGTAAACTCAAAGACGAAGGATTTAAAAAAAAAAAAATCCAAAGACTATCACCAAACAGCATCTTCACAAAATTTTAAGTTTAACAACATAAAACTATAAAAAAACTGGATAATAATAATGGACAATAAACTGGAAGGGTTTTTAAACTTGAAAATTTTTAACTTTAAAGTGCAAACCTGAAACATTACAACCCAAAAAAAAAATTTAAATGCCCCCCCAATATGAGGACTTGAAAAATGGTTCAATTTTGAACCTCAAAAATTGAAACAACCTAAATGGTTGAAAAAGTGAAGTTTGAACTTCATTAACAAGTTTAAAGAGAAGTTTTAAATACTTCAAAAAGATTAACTAGGAAAAATTTAACAAATTTTAACAATTTAACTAGAAAAGTTTAACAATTGATGATCTCAACAATTTAAATTGAAAAATGAAGTAGTAATGCATGGAGAACTTGCTGGATAAAAGAAAATGATCCAATTTAATGAAAGCTTGTTGGCTATAAGGTACACCTTCTAAGTCCAAGACCAGAGGTCGACGTAATCCAGACAGAAGGTTTAAAAAGGTCCAACAATGTTAAATGCAAAATTCTCACACAGTTACTTAAAGAAAAAGATGAATACGTACCAATTCAAAAATCTAACAATTTCCAATTTGGAAATGTCAGCATCAGCTCAATATGACAACTTGATCACTATATTACATTAAATACAATTCTTTATTACAATTACATATAAAAAAAAAAAAAATTATGTAGATAATTAAACAGTTAATGATGATTCATATTCCAGACATCTAGGCTCGAAAGACAGGAACTAACGGCTCTTACAAACTAACTAGCTTACGTATTCATAAATGACTCATTCATACAACTCGCAGTCTTCTGGTGCACCAGAATCAATTAAACCACATAAAAAGGATGGCGCTCTAGATGCCTAGGATGAACAAAGCAAGAATTAATGATATGCATAAAATAAATTTCAATGTATAAGCACAGTTAATCACAATATTGGAGGTCTTTCAAATATTAAAAACTGTTATGTAAAATAAACCTCTTTAAAAAGAATTCTTTAAAACTTATGGCATGATCAAGTGACGCTGATGATATAAAAAATGCATATAGGCAAATTAACAAAGTTAAGTAGCAAGCGTCTACACTAATCCTTTAACACTTGTGAATAACAATTTCAGAAGGTACAGTGTAGCGACAGAAAGCTTGAAAAAACAATTTTTACAATTTAATTCACCATAATAGCATTTAATGAGGTACGATTTATATGAAAAATTTATATATGAATGAGATACTTTAAACTTAAAAGATATTTAGCTTAAAATTAATATTACATCAGAAAAATTAACTTTAAGAAGCTCATCTCACCAACATCCCAAAACTCAGAAACCCCATTAGCATTTACCAACAAGGAAACTTTCGGAAAAGTGGTTTTAAAAAAAAATGCACCTAGACTCCAAATCCCTGCCCCCCCACCCAAGCGGGGAATCTTGAGAATCGTTGGAAGGACCTGAGATAACCTCATGTGCAACTTCTACAACGTAATCTCGATTACCCTCAGGATTAGAAGAGAGGGAGAGAATCATTAGGGAAAAGTGGTTTTTAAAAAAAATGCACCTAGACTCCAAATCCCTGCCCCCCCACCCAAGCGGGGAATCTTGAGAATCGTTGGAAGGACCTGAGATAACCTCATGTGCAACTTCTACAACGTAATCTCGATTACCCTCAGGATTAGAAGAGAGGAAGAGAATCATTGGGGCCCAGTGCAGCTCCACTGTGCCAAAAGCCCCCCCCCCCCCCCCCCCCGAGACAAAGAAAAATATTACATGATCTCGGTCCGGTTTCTGGATCCCCTGGGAGCAACAGGTGATATGTCAGGGGAGTCATCACAGGAATCAGCAAAGGAGTCGGATGGGTCAGAAGATGAATCAGTGCAGCGTCTTTCTGATGAGCAATACCGGTGACGATGACGAGAACCCGATCTTTCTCTAGAACTGCGACGTCTATAAGGCACAGGAGAAACATTTCTTGAACGCAGAGGGCTAACTGGGACTCTGGCATAGCAATTTACTTGTAGATGCCCTGGTTTGCCGCACCTCCAGCATCTTCTACGTTGAATTTTACGAAAAGTAGAATTTTGTTTTACGGAAGATTGCTTTTCAGCCATTTTATAGGTATTGGAAATATTAACATATGTTGCACTATCTTTGTCACATAATTTTTGACGGATCTCTTCAGCTACTAATTCGTCGACGATAAGGTCAAATTTAAAACTATCATCCGGCCTGGTTAAAACTTGCTGTACTAATGTGTCATATTTTGATGGAAGAAAACGTAGAAACTGATAGCTGAGATAATTCTCGGAAAAATTTTTATCAATTTGTTTAATTTCCATAAATATTTTCTTCAGCCTTGTTGCAAATAAATTCATTGTTTCCCCATGTCGTATCCTTTCCTCCATCAAACTATTGAAGACTGTCATATGGTGGGTGCGGGAGTCTGGATGAAAGTTTTTATGAAGGCGTTCCCATGCATCTACTGGTTCAGAACAATCTGCTATTAACCGTTTGAACTCAGGTTCAATGTTAAGGTAAATCAGCGATAGAACCTTATTTGCACGGGTTTTAAATTTTTCGACGTCTTCAGCAGTGACTGTGGTACTTACTTCAGGGACACTCTGTTTTTTCTCAACAATTTCCCATAGGCCCTTTTCAAGTAGTAGATATTTCATATCACAGTTCCATGTGGAGTATTTTTTTGTGGAGATTTCTGGAGCTCAGCTTATCAATTATGTTAGTGGCCATTTTTGGGAAAAGAGGAAAAATTTAATAAGAAAAAAACTTTTAGTAACCACAGTATGACTGCCCCCCCCCCCCCCCCACTTAATGATCAGCTCTTCTTCCTCTGTCAAGCACTTGTTTTTGGAAAAAAAAAATTACTAATTTTAACATAAAAGTTTCATAATGTTAAATCATAAAAATAACAGTCTATTGTCATAATAAATTGTAATGAAAAACGGAAAAAAAGTTCGGAAATCGGCAAAACTATTCGTTAAATAATACAGAGTTCAGCAATCAAAAATTAAAGTTCAGCTTTAACAGGTGAAAGGTCAGCAAAATTAACTCAAAATTTCAGTAAACTAAAATAAATCTTCTTGGTATCTTCTATAAAAACTGCAAATTAAAGTTATTTCAAAACAAACTGAATCACAAGTCGGCAAAATCAAAAAGGCAAAGTTCGTAAATCAGGAAAGTAAAAGTTCGTGAAAATAAACCAATTATTTATCAAACTAAATTAAATCTTCATAAAACTGCATAATTATTCTTGATTATTGCAAATAATAACTGAAAACCAACATATTTCGTAATTAAACTGCAACTTAAAAATGTAAACAAAAACGTAAAGATCGCTCACTTGACTGAAAACTTCCACTTTTTCAAACTTCTTCAGGCTTTCCTTTCCACTATAACCCTTTAATGTGCTTTAATCATAACACTTTAAAATATATGATGATTATGCACGTTAAAATGTAATTAAATAAAGCAGATAACGCATATGGAAACTTTTGGCTGGGAAAAGGATTATCCTGGAAGTGAATATGTAGAAATGGTATTATGATCTTTATGAAGGCAAAGTAAAAACGTATGCAGATTAAACAAAATAAAGACAGTTTATTTTTGATTCCAAACACAGACTTGACATTAGTAGTAAATAGCAGCATTCATTTTAAACAGACATTTTGTAGACCTTGATGACGATGTTTCACATATCAGAACAGACATTGTTGTTTGAAAATATCACAGAATTAAACTTTAAGATAAAACATAATTATACAAATAAAACTAACATACAACATCCAGAACGTGGTCCAGCCACGTTCAGTAACTTGAAATATTTCTTCCATTAAAGGAAGGTAAAAGTGCATCTTATTAAGATTGGAATCGTATATTTATATAAAAATGGTCGGATTGAAAACGTCGTTTCAGATGAACGAACCAATCAGAGAACGGCATCGAATCGATGCAAAGCAAGATTCGATTTGAAAACGATATTCTAAGTCGCCATCTGGCGGGAGAAATATCGTCACGGAAGTTGAAACGTAGTCGAAAGAAAGTTTTTGCCGGTGAAGTACGGTAATGAAATGAAAATAAAAACGGCAAAATGGTATGAATTACTATGGATGTTAAAAGGGTCAGGAAACTTTTATTACAGCTGGATATTGTCTAGAATCAATAGAGAGGGTAAGTAAAAGTTTAAGAAATATTTATTACTGTCATTATTTAAGAAATAAATAAATGTAAATAAAGTAAATGAATGACAATGAACTTAAAAATAAAATGAAGTTTGTGAAATGAGGTTTTATGACAGGAGATGATAAGAGGCAATGAGAAATACAGTGTTTGTATCTCTATCAGGGGGAACACTAGAGGTCTGCACGGGCCACAGTTTCCAGGCCGGCGTGAAAATTAAAAGTTCCACCCGAGGCCGGCCCGTTTATATTTTCACAGTTTATGGTCAGGCCCGGTTCGTAAAAATATCAGTGAAAACAAGCTCGGCCCATTAAAAAAAAATCAATTAATTCAGGCCTGGTCCGACCCGACTCAATTTCTCAAAAATTCCAGTTTTTCTTAACATGCAATTGCAGGGCTGCCACTTGCTACTAAAATGCTATACCTAGCGACTATTTTCAGCATCCGGCGGCTATGGCGACTATTTTTACTGAAAATATTCGGTCTTTTTCTTCAAAGCGCCTGTAAAATCATCTTCCCAAACGCACTTATTCAACGGTTGTTTTAGGAGATTCGCGATTTTTTCCGCGACGAATTCCAAAATTCGGGATCCCCCCCCCCCCCCCCTAAACCATTGACGAAATAACTATTTATTTCCGAGATCTTTTTATACCATCGTTGAAGGAGATTTTGCGATTTTTTCCGCGATCCTTTGCCAAATTTTGCAGCTTTTTCTACTACAGATTGACGAAATTGATTTTTTTTTCCGCCACCACTTGTCAAAATTCGTGATATATATATTTTCCGTGATCGATTGATGGTATTCGCTGTTTGTTTCAGATATCATTTGACGAAATTCGCGATTCTTTCCCGCGATAGTTTATCGAAATTCGTGATTTTCTTTTCAAAACCAACTTACGAAATCCTTGATTTTTTGTGCAATCATTTGTTTAAATTCTCGATTATTTACGCGAATATTTGATCAAATTCGTGTCTTTTCAGGGATGATTCTGTTCTGAATTTTCCGAAAATTTAAGGCATCCGGTTCCGAAAATTTTAAAAATTCGGGAAAATAAAATATCGCGAATTTCGGCAAATGATCGCCGAAAAAATCCATTTCGACAAACGTTCACAGAAAAAAATCACCAATTTCTTTAAAAGATCGCAGAAGAAGCAAATTTTTTCACGGGATCGCAAAAAAACGCGAATTTCTTCGAGGGATCGCAAAAAACGCAAACTTCGTCTAGGGATCGCGAGAAAAATACAAATTTCACAAAGGGATCGCAAATTTTATCAAAGGATCGCGGGAAATACGAATTTCGTCAAAGGATTGCGGAAAAAACACATAATTGGCGCCGGGAGGCGATTTCCACCCCTTTCCCTCCCTCTGCTGTAACTTTTTAGAAAATTTGCTGTGAATTCCAGATTTTTTTTTTTTTAACCCAGAATTAAACCTGCAGTCTTTTTGTTCGCGACCATTTGACAAAATTTGCAATTTTTTTCTCTTCATCGTTTGACAAAATTCGTAATATTTTGTATATTCTTTTGACGAAATTTGTGATGAAGGACGCGACCGAAGGACGAAAATCGCCATTTGTTTCCACAACCTTTGATAAAATTCAAGATACTTTTCCACGGGCGTTTAAGGAGATTCGCGATTTTTTTCCCCGACGAATTACCAAAATTCGCATTTTTTTCCGCCAATTGTTTTGTGGAATTCACGATTTTCTTTACACGATCCCTTGCCAAATTTCGTGAATTTTTCTACGACTGGTTGACGAAAATGATATTCGGTATTTGTTTCAGGGATTTTTGACGAAATTCGCGATTCTTTTAAACGATCTTTTCTTTTGTCGACTGACTGAGGAAATTCTTGATTTTTTGCGCGACTATTTGACCAAATTCGCGGGTGTAATTTTTTTTTCTGTTCACGACAGTTTGACAAAATTTTCGATTTTCTTTCCGTAGTCTTTAGGTGAAATTTACAAGTTTTTTTTTCGCGACTGATGGAAAACTTCTTTTTTTCTAAGGCCAATTGTTGATATCTGTGATTTTTTTTTTTTTTTTTTCGTTACCGAATGGCAAAATTCGCGAATGTTTGATGAATTGATTTTGTAGATTTCTCGAAGAAAAAAAAATCGTGGCTTTCACGAAATTAAAAAAAAAAAAAAAATCGCATACGAATCATATGTCTGTTCAAGAAATAAATTTGGAAGATTCCATCCAAACAAATATTTTTATTATGCGGGATTTTCCTTTTTTGTGCGGGATTTGCGATATCCCACACGTTATTTCTAACCCTGCCCCTCAAATAAAACTTTTCTTCCTTCTCTCCAAGAAACTCTTGAAATGAAAGGCCTGATGGAAAGTAGTTACCTGGATGATCTGCAAGAAGTTTTTACTGCTATGTTTCCAGGTGCTGTACATATTTTTTATTGTGGAAGAACCAAGTTACTTCGTAACTGAAACATTAGGGTCTTTTTTTCTGGATAACTTGCATTCTCATTAGAAGAAATCACTCTATTCTTTATTCACTGATTTGAGCAGAAGCATAAAATGTGGACATATAAAGTACTTTCATTGTTATGGATAGAATTTTAAAAGCCTAGAAATGGCAAAAGGACGAGAAACGTAATTTGGGAAGGTAAAAGCAGGGGTAGCTGATGGCGCCCTGGGTGAGTTTTTTTTTTAAATTACGGCAGCCGCCCAAGCTCGCCTCCTCTCTCTAAGACTGGATTTGGTTGGTTGCAAAAAACAATTGCCCCAAAAGTAATGCAAAAAAAAAATTGCACCAAAAGGAACAGAGCTGCATTTTACAATTTCCGCCTAGGGTGGCAAAACGCCTAGAAATGGCAAAAAGAAGAGAAAAAATCATTTTGGGGGGAATAAAGGCAGGGGCGACTTTATTAGCCATGATGGCGCCCTGTGAGAGATTTTTTTACTGTACCACTGCAAATGCTATACTCTTTTTTTTCTTTTAAAAGGCTTTACTAAAACATTTTACTTTGTGCACTCCTTCCAGGGCCGAAACTAGCTATATTTTCACCCGGGGAAAATGTCGATTTTGGCGCCCCCCCCCCCCCCTGCCTTCCTCTGCAAAGTAAATTTACAAAGAGAAATTTACGAAGTTTCTAGTAGTGGACTTATTTTAAAATTTAAAATGTGTAACAATAAAATACATAATATTGAAATATATAACCAGCTTTATCAAATATTTATTCATTAAAACCTGGGGGAAAAATTGAAAGGAAGCGGAAATAATTCCGCTTTATACAGGTTTTCGTCTTAGGAGGTATAACTGTTGGTATTCTTTCTGTTGAACCATGTAGTTTTTTTTCATTTAAGACACGATTCCATTATAGACGGATTTCATTTTTCGAGATTTTACTGTTGTTGTAGCATTACAAATTATTACAATTGGGGCACTTTAATGTCATAGTAATATGAGTCACATTGTTTTAGGAACTAAAAACCAGGATTTACTGTAGGTATAAAAATGAATTCCAGTTTTGTAAAATACCTTCCTGTACTATCTACATCAGTTTTTCATAATTATCACTTATACCACTCTTCTTATTTATAGGCTGATATGTCTAGATACTTTCCTGAACTTAATGCCAATTTTCAAATTTATGTCTGACTCAAAACAACAACAACAACAAAATTATTAAGTTTTTACTTCTTATTTTGTGAATTTTCGACCGCTTGGTTTTTATTGTCCCAGTCGGTCACCTTACCTCGCCTCCTCTAAGATATGCATGTAAAAAAGTAATTATAAGAAAAAGAATGGGGTTATTCATTTGTTGTCTTGTACGTGAATCTTTTTATCTATTTGACATTTTTAATGCACTGTACTAAGCTTTTCTTTTTGACTTTTCGGGTAGAAAATATTTTTTACACAAATTTCGCACGCATATATATATATTGTATAAAAAGGCAAACCAAATTTTCATCTGACGTTCCCTGCGCGAGGCGCCCAGAACACATGCCCCATCAGCCCCCCCCCCCCTCATAGTTTCAAACCTTGACTCCTTCTCCCGTTTGATTTTATTGCACCGGACAATCATTTGACGTCCCGCCCATAGCAAGACGGGAAAAAAGAAAGCTCCAAAAAGAATAGAATAGCCTTCATGGAATCTTTTCAACAGAAAAGTCACATTCAAACAAAATCTTCATTTGGCGCCCTTTTCGCCTTTCGTTCTGATTTCAGGGGCACATGACTCTGCACCCCCCCCCCCTCCCAGGAAATCGATTATCGGCGAGGGACAGTTTTACATAAAAGAGAGGAGCAGGGACTGACCTATTGGCCTTGGAAAATGTTAGTGGTTCTCCTATTTGCAGTCTTCTATTATAGATGAATCTTTTTATATATTTGTAAATTTTAATGCATTTGGTTCAGTTTTTCTTTCGGATTTTCTGGCTGCGAGACATTTTTATGCAAATTCGATATGTATACATATACATTTTTGTATGTAAAGACAAAAAAAATCTTCATTTGGCGCCCCCTACGCTTTCTGTTTTGGCGCCCGGGGTACAGATGGTTGGGGGGGGGGGCACATGCCCCCCCCGACGCTACGCCTATGCTCCAGGTGACTACAAAGAAAAGCTTTCAGAGAATTTCTGTTGAAAATGAAAGATAGAGTGCATTGAGAATGTACATTTTTTTAAATTATTTAAATAACATGTGCTCTTTCCAAGATTATTTTAATTTAGAGTATAGTTAAAAATTAATGAAAAAAAATTGTGATTTTAATCAATGATTTTTTTTTTAAAAATCAAGTGATTTAAATCATGATTAAAATCAAGCTGATTTAAATCAGCGTACCCTGAATGAGGACAAACAATAAGTTAACAGTATTGATTTATGGCATGGGATCCTTGAAGTGCATTACATATTTGTACTTTTGAGGTGTTTAAAGAAGTTTTTAATGATTATTATTTGTATTTTACATCAGCACTTCCAATTTTTTTATATCAATATTTATAATTTCATGTAACATTACTTTTTTATACAAGAAAAATTTATGTCATGTGTCAGATATATTTAATTAAAAAGAGTAATTTGTATGTACTATTATTAACTTATATACTTTAATTTCATTTTACAAATTTGTTAACGATAGTAACTGGCTCCTAGCTTTTCAAAAATTTTTTACATTCCTGGTATTTCATCAAAGGATCGCGACAAAATAGCGTACTTCATCAAAAGATCGCGAGAAAAAGTCTACTTTTGTCAAAGGATTGCAGAAAAGCGCAAATTTCATCAAAACATCGCGGAAAAATAGCGATTTTTGTAAAAGGGTCACGAAAAAAATAGCTAATTTCGTCAAAAAATCACGGAAAAAGCCAATATTAGTCAAAGGATCGTGAAAAAAATGTGATTTTCATAAAAGGACCATGACAAAAAGCGTATTTCACCAAAAGATTGCGAAAAAATAGCAAATTTCATCAAAAAATTGCAGAATAAAGCCGAATTTTATCAAAGGATCTCGAAAAAAGATCACATTTCGTCAAAGTATCGCAGGAAAATCACAATTTTCGTAACAGGTTCGTGGAAAAATAGCTAATTTCGTCAAAGGATTGCGGGAAAAACGCGAATTTAGTCAAAGCATCCAAAGCAACAAAAAAGATGTGCAAACCAAACTTATAGGTAGAACATTCATAAAATGGGATTTGATTTTTTTTTACGAGATTCTTAAAAATACAGCATGATTTCAGTGTACTTTGATAATGTGTTCAGGGAGTGGACGTGAAAAATCCCTGCCATCCTCTCCCTTCTTACTGCATTGAAATGTCTCCCACCTTCGGAAGATTTAGGATTTGATGCTTATTAATGATTTAGATGATAATTTCCCTTCCAAGGAAAATGTCTGATTCCAACACAGATCTATGCTGACAAATAATTCAATGGGAAGTATAATGAAAGCACCCATTCCATCAACAAAAAGTACCCCTTTACTTAACATAAGTATTCTTTTTTTCAGCAAAAATATCTTTTTCCTGCCCCTTTTTAAAAGAAATGCGGACATTAGTGATACTTGTTAGTGGAACTTCGTATCTTCTACTCTCAAATAAGCATTATTTTACAATTAAAACTGTATCTTTCATTTTTACTTTTAAAAAAGTACAGAAAATTTCTCTTAATATTTTTTTTAAATATCTTATTTGAGTGCAAATAATATTAGTTTTAATTCATTATTTAATTATTATTAAAGCAATACTTAATGCATTTATTTTATCTTTTCCAAATAAACAAGTTTCATTTATTCATTTAAAATATAAATTATTATTCATGGGGACCCGCTTTTGTTAAAAAAGGACCCAGAGTTTTGGAAATCCTGGGGACCCAGGATTTTTCAAGTACAGCGACATCACTGATCACTGGATTCAGTAAACTAGCTGTGCAGCAATCTAAAAAATGCATGAAACTCATAAGGCCCGCTTGCATGAAAAATATACAATGAACGGCTAATATAAAACTTTACGACAAAATATGCATAAAATTATTAATTTACCGTAATTTCGGGAATACCCACCGCACCCAAGGAACTGATATTTGTACAACCTAAATTCCGGAATCGTTTCGGCCGCGGCTTTTCCGGGTTTTAGAGGTCTTGAAATATCGTATAGAGACACTTAGAGGGCTGCGTGGGCCGAAATTTCTACGTCGGGACTGCCTGACTCGCAGAAAAAAATTGGTACGGACAAGCCCGATACAAAAATTAAAAGTTCGGTCCGGCCCGTATTATAAAAGAAAAATTGGCCTGACCCAGTAAAAAATGTAAAAGTTCGGCCCGGCCCGATATAACAGCTAAAAATTCGGCCCAAGACTGGCTCGGAAGAAAGTTAAAATATCGGCCCAGTGAATTTCTACAAAACAATGAAGTGCCGCAGGCTGTGATATTTATTTTTTTTTAATGAATCTCTATTTGTTGCATGTAAATGTTTCAGTTATCATTACTATTGCTAATCCATATTCTATGCATTGAAGTGTTAAAAATCTGAAAAATGTTATACAGTAAAATCTGCTAAGACGGAATTGTATAAAAAAGAAAAAAAAAGGCGTTATAGGCAAGATCCTCAACACGTTGTTCAGTTTAAAACAGGATTCCGTCATAAGCAGGTTTCTTTTCACTCGTTTTACTATATTTTAATCAGCATGTGAAATCTACTACTCTTTAAAAAGAATAAATTTTAATGTTTAATTGTAGAATAATGGCGATTTAAAAATGTATGCATTTTTGGTCCAGGCCTAATTTTACTGACCTTTGAACGGACCAGGCCACGACGAGACAATGATTTTCATACGGGCTTTGTCAAAACTAGGACTGAAAATTTTGGATTGTGAAGACTAGGAATGAAACATGAAACCAGTCCAGGCTCTGTACAGAAAAAATAAGTTAGGTCCGGCCCGACCCGATCTTTCAGGAAAAAAGTAATGCCCTAACCCGGCCCGGACAGAACCTTCAAAAAAGAGCAGATCTCTGTGCATATCTCACACTGCCGAAACCACTTTAGGATAACTAGAAACACTCCTTTTTTCTTTTTCTTTCCCTTTTTTTTTTTTTTTTTTAGCAGTTCACCTATTGACAACTGTTTCATTGATTCTGTTTGTGGCAGATTTTATTTTTTATTTGCTACATACGCATTTTTTCTTGTTCATTTTTAAAAATAATTTTGTAAGTTTTAAAAATATTTCTTGCTCAGAATTTAGACTTTCCTTTTCATCGTAAGTTATTATGATGATAATTATTATGAAGATATATATCATAAGTTTAGGGGAAGAAAAGAAAATCCACTTTGCATTAAAAAAAGTCTTATCTCGTTACCTCTTTTTTCTACTGCATCCAAAGTTCTTTTCAAAGGAACAAAACAAACTATTAGCCAACGTTTGTCAAGGTCATAGGGCAATGTGTCAGAATGTTTGGTCCGAGGAGATGGAGTGAATTTGAAATCAAGTGTGTTTATCTTTTAGTTGAGTCAAGAGATAACAAAACTACGTTTGTTTTTTATTTATAAATGTATACTTGGGTGATTTTATTAGTCGCTTCTTTAAAAATAAAGATTTTAAACATGAAAAAAAAAAGATAAAATAAGTATTTTTGTTGAGACCTCTTCATACGAAACAATTTTTAACCATATCAGCGTAAAAATCAATGTTTTGAAGAAATTCAGTCAGGTCGGGCCGAGATTTTAAATGTTTTCCGGGCCAGGCCAAACTTTAATTAATGCCCTGGCATAAAAGCTAAATTTATTTTTTGTACGGGCCGGGCCGATTTGTTTTCCCCTATGGATCGGCTACTTCACTCAAGGGTAAACACCCATTCGCTAATGTTAATCCTATGGAAGAATTTTTTTTTTTTAAATACATGGTTCGCATTTCAATATGCTTAATTTTTATTTTTTTGGCGTTGAATAGCTGAGGTCGATCTCTAAAAACACCCTTTTTTGATTTTGTTTACAGATGTTTCTTGTAGTATACTTTGATTTTCAGAATCAGTTTCGAAAGTGAAAGTATTCTAGTAAAAAAAAAAAAACCTCTAAACACAATCGAAAAAGTAAAAATGACTCTTTGTAGAGACCGACCTCAGCTATCCAATGTAAAAAAGATCATTTAAAAATAATGGAATGCGAACGACATATTTTTTAAAAAAAATTCTTTCTTAGGATTTACATTAACGAGCCAGTGTTTTTGTGTGAGCAAAATAGCCCAATATTTATATCGTGGAAGTCGTCCCACTTAATTTGTTATATTGGTCAGGACCGTTTATTTTGTTTATCGCCCGACCCGGCTCATAAACAAAACTGTACTAATTCTGCTGACCCGGCCGGTTTCAAAGTTTGAATTCATTTTGTTTGGTCGAGTCAGGTACGGCCTCTATTTTAGGGGCAGAGCTTATAGAGTCCGGTACTGAAAAAAAAAAAAAAAAAAAAAGAAAAAATCTTGCTCTCCAGTGTTTTTATTGTGTGTTAGGAGACCCATTCCACAAAAGTTCTATGCCGGGATTTGAGATTTCTCTAGTTAGAGACCAGTAATTTCACAGAGTGAGCACGCTGGAGCAGTTTTGCTTTGCAAGTGGAAGGAAAGGGGTTTTATTAGAAGATAAGCTCGCGACAGCTGTACATTCCAGTATCCGGAGGGTAAAGTAATTATTGACGGATGGGCGGAAAATGTAATCATTTTTAACTTCAGAACCAGTGAGACAAATGTTATTCATCCTGCTGATTGTTTAAAAATAAACAAAAGAAATAACATTTCTCGGACATCTGCGGTTGAGGGACATTTTCTAATATTTTGGTACAAATTCGAGAGCATGAAACTATCGATCAAAGGGGGGTAAATAGCGTCATAAAATATCGGTTTGAAAAAAAAAAAAAAAAAGACCATAAGACATTGCTGTAAAAGAAAAAAAATCACCGTATCTGCCGCCCTAGCGTAAGAGCCGCACTTAGAATATTTTATACTTTCAAACTCATATGCGCCGCGGCTCATACGCCCAAAAATACGGTACCTTAACAGACATCTCCTTTCTTGAAACCTAACTCCACAAATTTCCAGTGGTCAGTAAACTGTCATTACAACTGCAAAAAGGAAAAATTGAACAAATATTAACAATATCAAACTTTGCTTTGCTGTCATTTTAATTTTACAATTAAAAACCAATACAAAATGTCTCCCTTCTCCAGACTTTCCTTACTACAAATTACGAAATATGTGGAGTTGAGTTGTCAAAACACTCCTGAGCTAATTTTTCAATCTTGAAATTTCAGAATACAACATCAATGACGTCAATAAAACGATGTTTTCGGGTAGCCGTAACCAAAAATACGAAAAAATTGATACTACCAGAAGAAACGATTTATCGTCTTGTCAAATTCATGGTCGCCAAGTGTCTCGCTTGTTCTGGGATTCATCCTTTTCTATTACTACCAAAATAAAAACATGGAAATTTTGCAAGCAAATTAAGAATATATAAGTTTATTAAGTGAAGCCAGCTCTTAGCATATAAACCAAAAAACATTGAAAGGTGTTCATTACTGGCTATTACTATCCTTGTTTCAATTTTGAGGATTAGGTACTGATTAATGAATGTTTTGTCAAAAGAATAGCGAATTAAGTTTATAATCAGAATGTAAATACCCCTGCTATTTATATACACGAATATCAAGAAATAACTCTGAAAGTTTCGATTTCAAATCTTATTAATCTGCAAAGAAATCAAAGGCATAGTTAACTTATGCAAATATTTTTCTGCATTATAATTAAAGAAAAGGATATTAAACAGTTGAATTAAACTTTTTGATAATTAAAAACATATAGAAACCTCCGAAGTTCGTGCACTTAGCTAAATTGTGAACCATTATTGGTTCTGAAACACTCTATTATTTTGAAGTCTTATTAAGTGAATTGGTAGGTACTTACTTTCACATATTTAAGTCATCCGGATAACGTTTCTTTCACTATATGAGTAGTGTCTGCCATAAAAAACGAAGAAGAAAACGAATAAAAATCTTCAGCCTAACCGAAACATGCGGTAAGCACTACATCTAACTGTTGCCCTGGGACAGTGACGCAATAGAATCAGTGGGGAGTTACGAATTAATGTATATGTATATATATTTTTAATAATACGGGGTGCAGGAAATATGTAGATAGTTTAATCAATGCCAGAAGTAGGAAATAGAACGATAATTCATTTAAGACAAGATAAGAAAGACGCGCCACTGTCCCAGCACAGTCTGTGTTTCTGAACTTTATGCAAAAAGAAGTTCTCAAAGCTGGTGGTATTTTGATTCGTTCTGTTATCCTAGCTACTGTACCGCCAGAATGCCGGTATGCGCGCGCAATAGACGACAGTTCTGTTCAGGAACGACGCCCGACAGGCACGCGGATCTTGGACCCACTCCATGCTCCTGTCCCCTGAGCTCGCGCGCGCTGTGCGCGTACATCTTGAACACACCCATGGTTTATAATTATAGGCGCATGCGTGTTTACTATAGATCCATAGACTTCAAGATGGCGGCGTTTATTAAAATTGAAATTGATGATTCTGAAACACGTTGCAAGAATGAAGATTGTTTTCAGTATGAAATAAAAAATAATGATGGGGGAAAATGCGAGGTGAAAACAGAAGGAAAAAAAAATGAGGATGCTTGCAGTAAATCTGCTGTAGACAGTGATTTCTCTCAAGTATCTGCAAGTAAGAAAAACTTTTCGCATAGAAATAAAAATTATAGGGGAAAATGCGAGGTGAAAACAGAAGTAATAAAAAATGAGGATGCTTGCAGTAAATCTGCTGTAGACAGTGATTTCTCTGAAATAGCCGCAAGTAAGAAAAACTTTTCGCATAGAAATAAAAATCGTAGGCTGAAAACAAAGCCACCTGTTCTTTTTGAAACCAGTATCGCTTCGTCTTTGATCTCAAAAAACTTTGGAGAAGGGCCATCGACAAGCTCTACACCAGATTCCTTAAGGGCCCATAAAAGGGAATACACAGATGAAAATAATATGAAAGAAGAAAAAAACACTGAGCTTGAACTCTCCATTGGCATCCATCCTAAAAATAATGATATTAAAGACTGTGATTTAAAACAGCCCCTAAATCTATACCAAGATTCACCAAGTTATGGGAATCTCAAAAATCCGGACTTCAAATTCTACCATCGACATAATCCGAATGCCATTGTTTTTACAGAAGAAGAAGCTAGAGAGTTAGTAGCAGATTGTGTTGGAGAGCTGCCTAAATATGCTGATTTGCCGAAAGAACCAGGGAGTAAATATGTGGACAAATTTATACAGGTTATGCCTAATCTGTGTAGCTCGGAATCAGATGAGGAAGAATTCAAGGAAACAGCTGCTAAGAAAATCAAAAAAAGAGTGAAAAAAAAAGCTGTTGGGTATAATGGAAAACCATTACCCGACAGCTGTTTAATTGACAATTATGACTGGATGTTTCAAGATGAAAAATGGACTAAGAAAAATCAACATCCAATATTAAAAACCCCTGTTGCAAAAAGGCTGAGGAGCTGTGTAGAAGCAGGCGAAGAAATAACTAAAGAAGTCGTTGCAGAACTAGAAGCACTGGCTAATCGCCAAGTATCAGCAACTGCAACAACTAAAGTACTGAGTGTTCACCAGGCATCAACTGCTACTACAAAGGTATTACTATTACCAGGTGAGGTGCCTCTAAATAATTTGATTTTGCGCGTTGTACTTGAAAAACTTGAATTATAAAATATATTTTTATTGATATTCCTTTTTAAATTTGAAATGTTGAAAACTTTAATTAGAGTTCATGTACTTCTGAGAGATCAAAGAAAATTGTTGGTCTTAAAATCTTGAGGAAAACTCAGTCAGTGATTATTCTATTTACTATGCTTTGTCTGTGATTGATTAATGATATGGAGAAAATTGTCAATTTTGAAAAATTAACGAGAAAATTTTTGGTACTTGTCCATTTTCTCATCAACCACTTTCTGTAAAAAATCATTGTCACTGTCACCAAACAATATCATTTAATGCCAAAAATATATAAGTGTGGCATCACATTCATGATTTGTAGCCAATAACTACGTCTGAATCCCACACCTATATACCTCATTTGCAGAAGATTATTGAGAAACTACCTCACCAAAAAATTAAAAAATACTAGGCATGACCCCATCCTAAAAGTTACAGCATAGAGCTGTTTATTTAAAAATTCCTTGTTTATGGTCTTGTATACTACTCTTATGGTTACGTTTTCAGAGGGACGTAGTAAACAATAATAATAAAAGAATTTGGAGAAACAGGTCATTATTCAGATAGAAAATATAAATAAATATAAAATTCACAAGTAACAGATAAATACTTTTTTTTTTTTTTCAGAAATTGTGTGATAACTTCATTATTTTCCCAATAAATGAAACTTTACACTTTTAAGATAGACAATCACAAAATTCTGAACAGTATTTGTATTACTTGGGAATAGTTAATAATGACTTTACTTGTTAACTCCTGGTGCTTAATATTTAGTTTATTTATTTATCTAGTATCATTTATTTACTTATTATCTCATTTATTTGGGATAAGTATTCTTATAACTATTAGAGTCAAGAAAATTTTTCATTCTACATTTATTTTTATCTGCTGTAGATAGAAAATTTTTATAGCCACAACCCTCCTCTCATTTGATATAATGATGAAGTGTTATGTCTGTAGAACACAAAATAATGCTTATTCTCCCAATGCTTATGATTCTGCCCATCTGAGCAAAGCTAAGAAAGATATGCATACTTATTCAAATCAACACACATCAGATAATCCTATAAAACCTGTTTTCTCAGCTGGGTGAACATGCTTTGTACACTTGTTTATTCTTCTTTTATCTGATATGGCTTTTAAACCTTTTTTTTTTTTTTTTTTTTTTTTTATTGTTGATCTTTATAATGTTTTGATTTACAAAATTTCTCCTTTAATGCAGGATACATTATTGAATTCTGTATTTAGCCTTCTGTCATTCGATTGGATATCTTTTGGTGGAGATAATTCTTCTTTTTGAGTTTCAAAAACAACAATTATTAAGAACAATCAAAGAAAGATTAAATGTTTAAAAAGGGTTAAATTGAAATTTTTTTAAGCTTGGGTCTGGGTGCATATAGTATCTGCTGCACCCCGTGCCCTCAGTCCCAAAACTAGGGTGGTGCAGAGGAGGCATGTGCCCCGGGTGCCAGAACAAAAGGCAAAGGGATGGGGGCACCAAATGGAAATGGAGATTTTGTTTGTCCTTTCATACTAAAATATATATACAGTAAAGCGCCGATTATCCGAACAAGTTGGGATCGACCCTAGTTCGGATAAATGGACAGACAATTTAAGGGATGTTCCTGATTATACTAAATCCTTCACACTTTATCCAGGCTTAGAACTGACAGAACCAGTTAGTGCTAGTTTAAAAACTGTTTTTTTTGTTTACATTTTTATCATTTAAATTTTTTTTTCTCTTTTTATCATTTTCTGAACTCCAGAGATTATAATTTAAGCAAAAAAGCTTTCAATTGTTGCTTGTTTCAAAGAAGACATTCTTTCCAATGCTGCCATATCTTGAATTCTTAAATACGTTAGTTGAATAGGATTGAAGTTCTTCTGCCATTCAAGTCGTTTCATAGCTGTTTCCAGATTTTTTTTAAGTTACTTTCACAAATTTGAAAAGAATGCTCCCATAGGTTTAACATTTGCTTGCAAGTTTCTTTGTATTTCATAAATAGAGTAGAGCGCCGATTATTGGAACTCCAATTAACTGAACTTCCAATTACCCAAACAGCCTATTTCTCTCAAAAAAAATTTTTTAATGAACTTCTACTTATCCAGACAGCCTATTTCTCTCAAAAACTTTTTTAATAGTGATGAGATTGTGGATGAGATTTAAGATGAAAAAGAAATTGAAGAAATGAAAATGAATGCTCTGAAAATGCTTCAGGTCCATTGCATAACAAAGCCTTTGAGTATGCAATGGACCTGCGGCATTTTCAGAGCATTCATTTTCATTTCTTCAATTTCTTTTTCATCTTAAATCTCATCCACAATCTCATCATCATTAAAAAAGTTTTTGAGAGAAATAGGCTGTCCAGATAAGTAGAAGTTCATTTAAAAATTTTTTTTGAGAGAAATAGGCTGTTCGGGTAATTGGAAGTTCAGTTAATTGGAGTTTCGATAATCGGCGCCCTACTGTATTTATGAAATACAAAGAAACTTGCAAGCAAATGTTAAACCTATGGGAGCGTTCTTTTCAAATTTGTGAAAGTAACTTTAAAAAAAATCTGCAAGCAATCTTGAAAAAGTAAACACTAACCCTGTTAGAATTCAATCTCAGCTATTCTAAGCAAGAAAAAAAATCATTTAAAACTATTAAAATGTGAGTGAGAAATTTTACAAAAAATGTTCCCATAAGTTTAACATTAGCAATCCAGTTTCTTTGCATGACTAGTGTAGGCTCTTAATGCTCAAGACAATATTAATCCTATAGGATCATTGATTACATACTTCTTGCCAGCATTTTAATTATTTTTTAAAGTGTTTTTTTTTTTTTTTGCATAAGATACCTGTGGTCAATAACTTTTAGTGTATGTGAGTAGGGGGAGGGGGGGTGTTAAAATCCATGTTTGCCCCAGGTGCAAAAAAGGCTAGTTTTGGTCCTGCACGCCCTTCATTATGACCAACTTCTGAATAGTATGAAATATTTCTTTATGATACTAGTTTGTATTGCAAAAGCAGTGTCTCTAACGCCCATATCAGATGGGAGAAGATAAATAACAAACATTTTTAAAAATATATTTGCTCAGCTTTTGTGTTATAGGTAAACAGGTTCATCAAACTTTTTGTAGGGCTGTCTATTATGTGTTGAATGGGTGAGGCTACCTGATAAGTTTGCATATCTTGAGGGGTTTTTTTTGTTTGTAATATCCATTTCTCCTAATTTCATTTTTATTGACTCACAGCTGATTGAACACTTAATCAGTGACCCTTCAATTAAGAAGGATGAATGTTGGCAGAATGAAAGACCAACTTATACAATGTGATTTCAGAAGAGTTGGATAAGCTTGTATACATAGCAAAATTCTCTCTTTCAGCAAACGCAAGCAACTTTTGCTGACATGTTGTGTTGGTCAAATAATTTCTGTATACTATCGTTATTATATAAATTATGTACATATTTTTTCATGTAAAGTTTGAACAAATTACCTTAATTATATACTTTGTAACAATTTTTTCTTATGATGTGTCTGTTTTTATATATTTCTTATACCTAGGATAAATAGGTATTTTGTCAGTGAAATTTTTATTTTTTTATTTCAGCCAAGGCCGTAGCCAGAAACATATTTTGGAAGGGGATGGGGATTTGGTATAATTTTTATTATTGTCTCATTTTGGATTTTTTTTTTTTTTTTTTTTTGCTAATTGAATAGAGACGGGTGTTAGCAGTCTTATCAAGATTTATTGTGAATTCAGGCTATTCAATTTAATATAATTAAAAGGAAAATATAAGTTTTTCATTACAAATTAAATTATAACCTCATTTAGATTATTCTTTGGTGACAAATTGACTTTAGTGTTAACCAAACTAATGTTTAATATTTTTTACACATGATTTCAAATGTTTTATTGCTAAAAACAGTCTTCCCAGTAGTTTATGCCGGAACAGCTAAGTTTGTCAATATTTAAAATAACCTTTATTGAATTTCTCAAGAATTTGGATTAAATAAGTCTAATGATCTGTATCAGGCTGTTGCAGTCATTTTATTTTAACTGTGTTAACATTTGGCTTTTACAGAGTTCCATTCCAGAAAATTCGAATGAACTTTAAAGATTTCTTAGAAATTGCATTTATTTTTTCAACATACTGATGAAATAAAACAATGATTCTTTAATCTTGACTGCAGTTGATATTAGAATCTTGACTGCAGTTGATTTTAGAATCTTGACCATGTTCACTGATAGTTATGACAGTATAATAAATATTTATAGTAATTTTAACTGTGATTCTGGAAGGGAATCAAACCCTTTTGAATCCCCATTGGCTACGGCCTTGGTTTCAGCTATGTGTTCATTTTTATCCATTGTATGTTCAATATGGTTATTTTTTATTTTCTCATTTTGTATTATCAGAAGCATATATTTTTATTTCCATAATTCTTAGTGTAGTATTTTGCATTGTGTTGAATATTTTCTGAAATTTATTGGTAAAAAAAGTGTAAAAACTATCTGATTTATTGTGAATGGTAGATGGGTCATTTTAATTTACACACAGATTTTATGTCTTGAAAATGAAGAATTTATCCCTATTAAAATATTCAGTACTTTTACATATATATATAATATATATCATAGCTTTATTGGGCTTGATTAGATACATTTATCCCATTTATGCTGGTTCCCATCATCTGGGTACTATAATTGTTAACTGAAGTGCCTTTAACTAAGGTAACTTGAATGAACTCCTCATGTAAGTTTTCCTTAAATCAAATACTTGCATGTCATAACTTGATATTTATTCAATAGTATTATGCAATGGCTTTTATGCTATATGTAAAATAATTCACATTTTCAAACAAAAGAAAGATGTTATTATTCTTTGTTTTATAAAAACTAATATGAGCTGAATCACATATTGAGCAGAAGAACAAAAATAACAGAAGTATGACACATATTTCTTTGAAGTAAGTAAAATATTGATTAAATGTTCTGGTGCTTAATATTCCACTGCATTATTACAAATAAAAGGATAATAGTAACATAAAAATAAAAATCTTAACCCATTGGTGCGTGAATTTTTTTTTTCGCTTCAAATTTTCTGTAGTGGTTAGAAAGTAGTGTGAAATAGACAAAAAAACTAGTAAAAAATTTTTACATAAAACAAAATTAAAACGCCCTAATTTTAGGACACTAGGCACGAGAGGGTACAGGTTTTTCCAGCATATCATTTATTTTACAAATTGATACAAATGGATTTTAAATTACAATTCAAAATATTAAATTTGTTACAAAAAATGTAAAAGAAGAAAACATTGATGGTATGTATATAGAAAATTTCATTTGCTGTGAAATTCTTGATAATATTTTTCATGTAATCCAATCATACATTTGTGACATTTAGTCTTGCAACTTTTTTCAACGGTTAACAACACATCTTACCTGCTGACTATAACAACTATATAATAATGCAGGTCATCATACCTGATTGACTCGAATACTCTGCATTTCTTAGATTTCCCAAGAGGTCTACCTGGGACAGACTGAGTTGTATAGTAAGTTGAAATATGTCAAGCATATTTCTTGTCTGAATTGTAATAAATGCAAAGGCAGTGAGCTTGAGAAAGAACACAAACAATATATTTGCCATGCATTTTAAATTGCACTTACCAAGCCAGATATATGCATAGTGCCACCACCAATTTTGGATAAACTACAAAGTAGCAACTCAATAAGTTATAAAACTCTTAGGAATTCTTAAAACTAATGATATGAGTAAATGTTTTAATTTCAGTGGTGCAGCGAAGTGCATTTTAATTTCAGTGGTGCCCTGCAGGCAATAAAAAAGCAGAAAACACTTTGAGAGCACTAAAAATCTGAAGAAAAATACATAAGTGTAAAAAGGAACGTAAAGAAAAGCAAAAAAGTTTGGAATTATGAATCAATCACCCACGCAAATTACCTATAAATAGTTGGAATAAGTTTAGTGCATACGTTTGTGAAGGCTTCATCAGAGAAAAAAATCTAGAACATTACACATGCTAAGCAATTTTATTTTTCTAGATTTTTCAATTCATTTTTCATTCAGCACATTTGTTTATCACTCAATTACTTTTCATTTTACACTGAAAATCTGCTTTTTGTGTTTTTCTTTATGATGGTTTTGTATATGTCAAGTTTTCATTAACAGATTATTTTTTAAAACATTTTATGTTTTTCATACTTTTTATGAGTAATAATAACACAAGCCTGCGATTGTTGTGTTTTTTAGTTTTTTATGATTGATTTATATGTATTTTTTAGTACTGAATCCAAAAATGACCTTTATTTTTAACCATCACATCAAGATTTTTTGCAAATTGTAAAATTCAAAGTCAAAAAGTAAAAAAAAATTTGAAAATCCGATACTATAAAATAGATGTGATGGTTGTGTTTTTTAACTTTTGATAATTGATTTTTATATATATTTTAGTGCTGAATCCGAAACTGACCTTAAATTTTAACCATCATGTCAGGAGTTTTTGCAAATTGTAAATTTCAATGTTAAAAAGTCAAAAAATGGCAAAAATCTAACACTATAAAATAGATGTAATTTTTTTTATTAATAATGTTCAATAATAATAATAGTTTTATTTATATAATTTAATGTTTCCACTATTAGTGGGGATTCTTACAGCTAAACAGCTCAGAGGTCTGATTAGGGGGGAGAGGGGTTCATTGACCCTGTGGAGATATGTAGTATTCTACTTTAGAGACAATTGGAGAACCACCTTAGTTTTAACTAACCTTTACGAGATTATAGAGGTTATTACATTAAATGACTGAATATGCTGGCAGACTACTGCTGAATGTTACACTGATATGAACCCTGTAAAGAACATTAAAGGAAAAGCGTGAGGCAGAGCATGAGAGTTCCAAAGAAACTTCCACACATGGAATAAAATTATAAGGATTTTATAATTAAATACACAATAATTTACATGTTTAGCTATAAAAATGCACAGTATAAGCCAAAAAAATGAATAAATTATTATGAAAAAAAAAAAAAAGGCTTACATTCATTTTAATCAGATTTTCATAATATCTCGACTCTTTTAAAATTTAAAAATTTGCAATTTCTGACAAATCATGACATTATGGTAAAAAATTAAGGACATTATCGGATTCAGTGCTATAAAGTACACATGAATCAATTATCAAAAGCTAAAAAAATGCAATCAACACATCTATTTTATAGTATCAGATTTTCACTATTTTTTGACTTTTTAACTTTGTAATTTTCGATTTGCAAAAAATCCTGTTGTAATAGTTAAAAATAAAGGTCATTTTTGGATTCAGTGCTACAAAATACATAAGAATCAATTATCAAAACTAAAAAACATAACACAGCCTAAATTTTGCAGGCTAGTGTAATTCAAAACTCCTCTCAGACAGAGATCCTAGCTGAACCACTGTTAATTATAAGAAAAATAAGAAACACAAATTAACAAAAATAGGCATATTATTTAATCTTACACATGGTACACTGGAAATGGTTTAATAGCTAAATATATGGTTCATATTTGAAAAAAAATCTCAAATGACTTAAAAATTATAATATTTAAGATTGTGGAAGAAGGGAGAAAGCATGGTGCCATCCGTGTCTAGCGTCCTTTTTTGGGGATGTTAGGTAAATCGTCATTAGTTTGATTTAAATTTTTTTGTGAATACATGCTTTAAATGAATGTATTTTCAAACATATGCATGAGATATATATACATAGAGTTATTAATTTAAAAAATAGATCACCTTTTTTTTGCCTTGCCATTTTAATTCGTTAAAGTCAGTAACAATTGTGCAATTAACAAATCAAAAGACTTAAAATTTCTTTTAAAAAAACCTATTGTCATTTAAAGCAAGTACTGAAAAATTCTTGTATAGTGCTTTATGTTAAATGATGTTTGGTACATCTCATTTTATTTATTGGTGTTACTTGGAATGATTCATTTTTTAATTTTATACAGCTCTTGCTTTTTATATTTCAACCTACAAAATCTTCCTTTTTTAACCCTTACACTCTAGAATTTCACATGAAGTTTTCCATTGTTGGAACTTTCTTATATAAAATTCAGAAACTCTTCCTGCAAAAAACATTTTTTTTTCTCCTCTGTAAAATTTTAATAATGAAATTTAAACTGTTTAATGACATCTCAACTTGTATTGAATAAACTGTAGAAAAACCTGTTGGCACCATAATAAGTTTTCACTTTGACTGTAAAAAGTTTTGGACACTGAATAATTTTGATTTGTTTTTGATTAACCCTTTGAATACTGAAGTCTAAAAACGCAATAGTACTCAAAATTGGCAAACACCCAAATGCTGGAATATTGTTGCAAAATATTTTTCTCCTCCTTTCTTCTGCCTGTCTACTTGTCAGCAGCACAATCAGAAGGAAGCTAGCTTCGAAAGTGAAATTTTTTTTCTATTATCCCTCCCAAGATCACCAGTATAAAAGGCTAATCCTGTACAAGGGAATGTTTTTGTTGTACTAAAGTGTGATATATTTTTGCATGTTTTATCTTTCAGGATCTAATCCTGGCATGTTATTACTGAAAGTTCCCAGAAATTAGCTTTTTACGTGTTAGAATTAGAGTAATATTTGTCACAGGGTGAATAAATTTTTTTGCTTTTCATTTTAACATACATTTGGCCATAATAAATATTTGCAATTAACTATAATCTATCTTACAAATAACATTAAAAAAGCTAATTTTGTTTTAAAAGAAATTTATCAAAGAATATCACAGTCTTTTTATTGTATTTCTTTATTGCTTAACTTCATTTTACAAAAAAAAAATTTTTGTTTTTAATGCCACAAAAAAAGAAACGAACTAAAAATTAATAACTACAAATCCAAAGAATTTACCCAATTTTTAATATTGAATTTTAAAATTATGCAAGGAATAACATCATTGTGATTAAAAAATAATATTGATAAATTGATTGATGTTATTGATGATTTTAACAATACCATGCTAAACATAGATGTGAGAAAAATCGACGAACAAAATCTTCATTTGGTGCTGGGGGCACATGCCCCCTCCCCCCCCCCCCCTAGTTTTGGCCCTATTCTCATCCATTGAGAAAGATAATCCCCTCATCAATCACTCCCCTCGCACTAACTCTGCAACAATAGTTGGATATTTCTGAGGGGTTTGGAAATGGATACCTGTTTCTCAGGCGCTCAGCCTTAGTTTCATTGTCCGGGCGTCTTGCACAGTTTTGTAGTGAAAGGGTTAAGAGTCTGAGAATTAATTTGTGAATCATATTTATATTTGGAAAAATCTTTTTTTATGTAGTTTGTTATATTTGCATAAAATAGAATAGTGAGCCAATTTTTCTGAATTGTTTTGAGGATATTATCTCATCTGTGTCATCATTTTGTATTTTGTCATTGATTAATATAGCCAAGAAAAGTTTTACAAAAATTATGTTGTATTGCTTGTATTGAATTAAATATAATTGTACTTAAGAATTATAGTTGATTTTCTTTTTTTTAAAATCTGAGCAGATCTAAAATATTGCGATATGTATATAAATATTGTCCTATATCAATGTTATGCAGATTTACTGTGATCAATATCACATGTTTTGGCAAAGTGATAAGTGTGCCAATCATTGTTCTAATGTTTTGTATAAAAATAAATTTTATAAAAATGATTAAAATGTTCTGGTATTTTTAAGGCTATAAAAGTTTTTGTTGATGTCATCTGATGTTTCTTTTAAGAGTGTTTTTATTTTTAACTTTAATGTTACTATAATTTTTATTGTAAGTTTCAAAGGTTATTGTAAACCAACAAAAGTACTTTTGGTTGTTGTTTCTTTTAAAAATGTTTTTATTTTCCAGTTTAGCATTACCTAATTTTTATTCCAGAAAAGTATTTTTGGTTGCTGTTTCTTCAAATGTTCATATATATGCACTATTGTATTTCTTTTCTTTACAATAAAAGTTTTAAAATAAATTATATATATATATTATTGCAATTCCATAGATATCCTCAAAGGATCCAATAGTTTGTCCCTCTGTGTTCTAATTGTAGTCTGCATGATCTCGATGGCACCAGTATTTCCAAATACAGTAGAAGATCTGTATAGTGCAAACCTAAAAATGTGAGGTTGTGTGCTATGTAGAATTTTGCATTGTATGGATCACATTTTGCACATCTTGTAAACATAACCAACTATGTCTGAAACATATCAAAATACAGTAGAATATACTTTGCATTCCTTGGGACCAGAAGTTGTGCAAATTATACATTTTTGCATAACATAGATCACTTATATTGTTAAATTTACTTTTTAAACATAATTCAAATATGCATTATATTACTCTTTTTTTTTTTTTTTTTTTTTTTTTTTTTTTTGTAATTAGCCATTTTTTCATTAAAAAGCTCTTAATTAAGGAGATAAAGGGAATAAATAAGGTAAAGATTACTATTTGAAAATAGTGGTGTCATCAAGATCTCATAGGCCACAGTTTGATCACCATGACTTAGTCAGTAACCAATTCATGCTGCCTCATTACATACAAAAAGGGCCATCTTTTTGGTCTATGTCTATATAGAACTTCACAATGATCATAGAAAAAAAAAAAATGCTAATGTTGTTTAACATACTCTGAAAGGTAATTAATTTTTCAATAACCTTTCATAATGATTTCTAAAATAGAAAACATTTTAACATTTATTTATTTTTTTTTTTTTTTTTTAAATGTTGAAAAGAGACATTGGTTGTTATCCTTATATATAAGGTGCAGAAATAAAAGACGATTCTTCTTTTTAAGTATCTTATGTCTATGTAAGATATAAATTTTTTTTTTTTTTTCTTGTGTATTTTTATACAAAAAAATATTCTGGTTCTGGTGGGGAGATTTAAGGGTAAAGCTACTCGCATTACTGTTGATTGATAACACTCACTAAGAATTTAGTGGAAAATATGCCATACAAATACAACATTTAGATCTATATGTAAGTAGACAAAGTAAACCAATAAAATTCAAAGTCTAAAATCTGATCTTGTATTATAAGAACTTAATAAGAAAATGAATTAAGAGTGTAAACATATTGCTCACCCACAAGAAAAGTGACACATCTTGCAAAATTTCATTTTGCGTTTTATTCTACTAATAGTTCTGTCATAAGTGTGTCTTGCTACACAAAAGGTTTCATAAGTGTAGCTGAACGGAAAATCACTTTATTACGCTGTATGTCCATTTGTGGCCACAGAAGAGGGGTGGATTGTGTGGGGAGGTAAAATTACTCAACCTCCCAAACCTTTTCCTACGTCTTCATTCTTAAGAGTTTTATGCTTTTATGGACATTTTTATTCCTGCATACAGAGCTAAGTGACATAATTTCATGTTACAGTAAAATCATGTACATTTTCTTTTGCCTCTCCTGTGAAACTTACATTTGTCGAGATGTGTCACTTTTCTTGCAGGTGAACGATATGTACAACAGAGTGCTCAACCTTCTCGCAAAGACCAACACACAAACTTAGTTGTCTTACAATATCATGTCAATGTATGATGGTATCAATGAGGGCAAAAGAGAACAAAGATATTTAGAGTAAATATTTTAAGCTGACACATATACTATTGTCATCTTTACTAGGGATTGACCGAAGCAGCAATTTTGCCGAATACCGAAGCTTCGGTTGAAGTGTAAACCGAATATTCGGTATTCGGCAACTGAATACTTGAAATCTTTTAATACGCATTTTTGCATTATTAACTTTTTTAATAAACTTCAATTGAAATTAAATTCTCAATAATTTAATTCAGTTGCATTTTTATTCTTAAATCTAATTAACAAAAAAATTTAATGACTTCTTTCCACTCACAAATTCATTAACCCATCACTTATTTTTTATTATTTTATCACTAGTCAATACCCACAAATAACCTATGAAAATATTAAATTATACAGGCTATTATTAAGGATAAGGATTGTCAGAAAAACAAAAGTTCATTCAAATAAAAAGAAACAATGTTGTCATTAAGCTGATTTACTGATTCTCTAAGTCTAATTATAAACATATTGAATAGGAATGTCCTGAAAATACAAAAGGTATCATATCAATTTGTACATTTAACTATTTTCTGTCAAATTATTGATAGATATTTATATTTTGATTAATATTTTAACATTGTGATGAAGATAACAAATTTGAGCAATTTCGATATAACGGTATAAAAGCTATAGGATAGGCATAAGGGTATACTTATTTGATGTGTGTATTTTCTTTAATAACCTTAGATATACAGATATGAGCTCTGATATACTTATTTGATGTGTATATTAAAGAAAATATACATTAAATTAATTTAAATTAAAAAAAACTAATGTAGAAGTAATTAAAATTAAATGATAAGGGAAAGATGTGCATCTTCCTTACTTTATTTTTCTCTATTGTAGACAGTTTTGATTTCACCCCTATGTAAACTATTTTAGGAATGAATCTTTTTTTTTTTTTTTATTAAAAATGGCTTTTGACTTGTTTTTTTGTAGTGCAGCTGAACTCTGAACTCATGCACATAATATTGAAACTCATTGTTTAGCCTATTCTACTGCTAAGTAAAAGAGAATTCTTCCAATTCTAAAAAAATACTTATCTGCAATTATTCGGCCGAATACTTTTAAGTATTCGGCTGAAGCCGAATATTCGGTTTACATGCCGAACCACCGAATACCGAATCAACTATTCGGTATTCGGTCAATCCCTAATCTTTACCATAATAGAGAGGAAAGAAACAAACAAACCAAAAAAAAAATGGGGGATGGTGGGAGGGCAACATTCTTAAAATGACAATTTCGAGACTCCAAATATTAGGATGAACTTAATCATATACAGTAGACTCCATAAAATCCACACATCATCACAGATGTAAACAATGAAACTTTTAATTTAGAAGTAGGGTCAAAATTAAAGACTTTTTTATTTTTATTTCATTCTGTACGTATTTTAAATGTAATTTTCATTAATATGACTGAACTCATGCTTTTTCATGCAGGAAGTATAAATTTATTTTGAAAAAATTCAAGATATTGCTGATATCTTTGGTAATAATAATCTTTTTACCAAATTTATTCATGTACGAATCAAGATTTTTTTTTTTTGTTGTTGTTATTAAGACTGGCTAAACCTGGAATGAAACTTCTTATTTTATGATTTTGATGTGAATTAGTAGGGTACCTTTATGAGGCAAGTTGCATTGAAAAATTCAAGAAAAATGTATCTCTATGTCTATGGTACATGTTTAATTATACATTATTAATTATTTACTTGACATTTACTTATAATTTAATAATTTTAGAATCATCTTAATTTTTATTATTTTAGTTAATTACTTTAATTATTTTGATATTTTACTATATTGTAAGCATTCATTGTAATTTTGATTGCATTATTACATTCAAATTATGTTTAAAAAATATAAATGAATCAATGACCAGAAATCCACAAAATTCTAAAATCCACACAACCTCCAGTCCCAAGCAGTGCAGATTTGAGGGAGTCTACTGTAGTGGAGAAAACAGCTTCCCAAAATTATTAATACTATTACATAACTTTTTACTGTTATTTTGAGGTTTAAAAAAAAAATAGGGTCTCAAGCACCCCAACATTTAAAGGGAAGACCTAGTGAATAAAAATTAAAACAAGTTATACATGGAGCTAAATGTTAAATTTTGAAAAAGAAATGAATTCAATTTTTACAGAAAAACATGCACATGCATAAAAGAAATGAAATAAATTAGTAAATTATTAGAAAACTATTTTCTCGATAACTACACAGATTACTACAACGTATGATGAAAGGAATATCACTAGTCTTCTTCGCTTACCAGTTCATAATATATTAATTATTTTTATCATTATCATATGGACATTACTTTACTTCCTCAATTGTAACCTGACAAGTTAATTTAATCCATTAAAATTAAAAAAAAATTAAATTTAAATATTTGCTTTGGAAAATTATTAAAGAAGAAAATACTTGAAAATAATCACTTACTAAATAAAATAGACTCTTATGCCATTAAAATTTGCAAATAATATTTAATTATGTTTTAAAGATTACAATATTCATTTTTACCAATTATGATTTGCGAGACTATATCCTCTACCAATTTTTAACAAATCAAATTCAAGAAAAATTTGAATAACACAGTCCTCAAACTCACACCACATCTCACACAAAAAAGAAAAAGAAAAAATTACATTTTTAAAGCAAAAAAATAAATTTTAATTTTGCTTGAATTAGTGCCAAAGTTGAACATATCTCTTTTAACCCTAGATCTACCGGGAATTTTATTCAAGTTTTAATAAAACGTTCTACACCAGAATTTTTATTTAAAACTATTTAACTTATTTATTTACCTTATTTTTGTCTGGTTTATATACTTAGTTTATTTTAAAGAAATTTCTGGTTTGAATGAATATTTTGTATGTACCTGTCGGTTCCAATGGACCCGTCTGGTAGACGGAGGGTTAAAAAAAAAAAAATAAAAGCATATTAAATACAATTTTTACCTGGATGAAAACAAGGTTCAACATTAATACTATATTTATTCACATAATCCAGACATGTTTGAAAATCTTTTAAATCATATTCATACATCAAGAAGCATAAAATGTTCTTAAAGAGCGTAGGGAAAGGAGGGGTTCAAGTCCTCTCTCCTGTAAATAAAGGCAATTTTTTTAACTTTCACAAGTTGTTAAAAATATGTTATTTTCCTTGTTAAATGTTTAATCATTCATCTCTGACAAAACTATTCTGTACATAAAAAATACTTTAATATTAAATTTATAGTAGTAATCTAGGAAATCTGCAGATCAATGGCCACAAACATCAGTTCTGTAGTTTTATTTTAAAATCCTTTTATTTAGTATTTATTCACCCTACAGTTTCATATTTGTAATACTAATTACTACAAGTAATATATCAAGTAGTTTTGGGCAGTTTGAATCTTAAAAGTAATCTGAAATATATGAATTAATGTACTATACATTACAAGACATTTTATTAAAATTATTTTAACTAAACTCTCTTCCTCTACCCCCTCCCACCCACACACACCCATAGCCTAAATAATTTGATAACTGTAATTCTCTGACACTTAATATTTTAAATCTTGTCTATTTAAAGTAATTAAAATAATTATCTTGTGATAATGATATTAATTAATTTAAACAATGAATTCTCAAATATTTCAATAATTATTGATATCATAATTGTTAAATTTATTTGAAAATAACTAGTATTTTGTTTCATTAAATTCTTGTTCTAAATACAATCATAAAAACAGTTATATCTATTATTTTTTGTAGGGTGTCCATTACTGGAAGAAAAGTTATCCAATTTATTTCTGTTATTTACAATTAAATTTATGTTCACATTGGGAAATGTGACTATGAGAATGGTTAAACATCATTGAGAGATTAATATAATACTGAAAAAACTAGAATATAATAATTATAACTATTAATTAAAAACAATTTTAAAAGAAATTCCTTAAGGGTGTCCATTAGTGGCACATCTACCCTATATCATGAACATAGATTAGTATAGAATCTCTAATAAAATAGACTTTGAAAGAAGAAAATAATTCCTCAAAATATGTTTGAAATAGGTGGTGCCACATAGTAAGGTTCACTAGTTTGTCTGAGTCTTCATTTATATTACAGCACAAAAACTGGTTTTTGTGTTGGTGCTTCCTTAGAATGTTTTATGCCATCTTCGATATTATTAGGTTGAGCAAAAAGTTCTGGGAAATTTTTAATCTAATAGTTACCAGAATTTGTATCGTATGTAGGAGTACTAGTGGTATATCTATAGGAGTTCAGGAATTTTGGCTCCAAAATGCCTATTGAACGGTATGATTTGCATGTGTTGATCCGGCATTATTGGAGAAAAGGTCTAATGATTATGAAAGCTGATTCTCAAGGGCCATCGATTTGAATCCTTTAATGAAGTTAAAGAAGCATGTCAAAAGATTTTCGATTCCAAGGAGCCGCCATGGTACTTCCAACAAATCCGGAATCTTGCAGAAAGTCGTGGACTATGATGATCTCTACTTTGAAGAATAGTCCTTGTTGCTTTTGTTGTTAATTTCCGCATAACAATGCAACTTTCACAAATTTCCCAGAACTTTTTGCTCAACCTAGTAGTTTGGAAGGGACTCTATATTAACTCATCAGCACTCTACCCCAATCACACTTTTTCTTTGGGAAAAAGGAATAAATTTTTTGAGGATGCTTCTGACCTGCTTTGTACCTTTGAAGGTCAACAAGGGGTGGGTGAAGGAATGTCTTTTCTTTGTTCACTAGGAGGGGAGAAGTATGGCTCTTGGGATAAAATAACCTTGCGAGTACAAACCTTTCATTTTGATATGTTCATTTCTTACGAGATAACACACACTAAAATAATTTTAACGAAAGAGTAAGATAAAAGCTACTTGTATATGTTGATGAAAGGTTATTAAATGTAATTGATATCCATTTTGTGAAATAATTTATGTTTTAACCCCTTCGGGACTGGCGGCTTTTATGCAAATTTTATTAAGTTCCTTTTACTTCAATAATAATGAAAATGCTCTCATTTAAGAATTAAAATATTACTTTTCTTTTTTACTGATGCAAAAAACAAATTCTGTATGCTGTTTTTGAGGGTGCATATATGCACCTATGGTCCCGAATGGGTTAAGGGGTAAAACAAATTGGTTGCATATTTTCTAGGAAAAAACATGATTTTTACAGAAACTGCTACAAAATCTGAAAAGCATGATTTTTTCCCCTAAAAAGAAGTAGTACTGATGCATTTTACAATACAGAACAGTAGATTCGTTTTTAAAATGTATTTAGCCAAAAATATAATAGTAGACAAAATGGGGTGAGATTTATCCTACATGTGTGCTAACACTACAAATGTGGGCACGTGTGCTGACAGGTTAACACGAGAGTAGTTGCATGTTTTTTTAGAACTCTACTGGTAGTGTTCGGGGGTTTTTTTTTTTTGTCTGTTCTTGTTGGCGAGGAAAATGAAAATAAGTAACAGTTTTCATTAATTATTCAACTAATATTTTTCAATGAAGTTATAAAGTTGCACTTCACTAAAATCAATCTTCCTTGAAAATCACTTTGTAATATAGAAAGTATGAAAACGAACTGTCACTAGTGATTATGTCATAATCTTTAAAGATTATGACATAATCACTAGTGACAGTTCGTTTCATTCTCTCTATTAGATTCTCTCTATCTCTATCCAATTCTCTAATATTAGGGAATTAGAGGTCTGCACAGGCCAGAATTTACAGGCCTGGAACCGGCCCGTCCCATCCTGTGTGAAACTTAAAAGTTCGGCCCTAGCCCGGCTAAATATTTATATTGGGCCGGTAGACCCACTTAATGATGGTAATTGGGCCGGCCTGGCAGGGCCGTTCAATTTTTTTGCCAACCCGGCACATTGAAAAAACTGTCCTAATTCTGCAGCCTGGCCCTTTTGAAATTTTGCCGCACTGCCGCGGCCCGGGCTGGGTGCAGACCTCTATTAGAGATACAATTGTAGATTAGTTTTCATAATGGTATTAAAACATGATTTGCTTTTCTTACATTGCGGGTTCAGGTCGGGTTTTGGGTTGCCGAAAATTATTTTTGTGGGTTCGGGTCGGGGGTTGACTTAAAACTGAATTTGTGGGTCGGGTGGAACCCAACCCACACAGGACTCTAGGGCCAGTCATTCCAGACTAGCCCTTGGGGGTTCAACTGCAACTCAATTCCTTGGCTCCTGAACCACTGCGCTTACTTTCTGCGCATCCCGTTCTTGAAAGATTTTCTGGCTGACATTTTATCGTTTAATAGTGTCACCCTCTATGGAAAGGATAAAGAAATATAGTCATGTCGTTCTCATGTATTAAATTAAATTATATTTAATAAAATTGTGGGTGAAATAAATATAGTAGTAATTTATTTTTAAAAGTAAAATTTATAATTTACCATCAAATATCAATTACATAAGAGAATTTTTTAAGTAGTTGTATAAAATTAATTCGTAAAATCTTATTAATATTCCTTTAAATTTCTTAATTTATAATCAATAATAATTTATGAATTTATATTTTTTATAAAATAATTTAAATTAAATATTTATCAAAGTAATAACATAGCCCAGGTGATATTTCTATTGCTTGAAATGGTCATGAAATCATGACTTGTTAAATTCTACAAAAATACAATAAAATAAAGAAATAAATAAAAAAGAAGAAAAAAAAAGAGCTGTTATTATATTAAGTTTGTTTATAAAATGATAACTAAAAATAAACTTGATTTTTTTAATGAATTTTTAATTACCAACATTTTATCAATTCAAAATTTTATTAAGAAAATAAAAAATTTAGAAAGACCTCATGGATCAAAATGTTATTTTTTCATACCAATGTATACAATAGTAATACAGAATAATCAATTGAGGCTTTTAATAAGAAGTATAATATTGCATATTTTTGCTGTAGTTTTAACATTTTCTTACTCTTACATTACATTCCAAGCCAATAAATCTGCCACATTTTTTTTTTTTTTTTAAGTAAAAGCATATACAATCATACACATGTCATACACATGTAATCATGCATATGAATATATGGAAATATACATGCATACATGTCTGCAGAAATTTTATATTTGTATGCGTGTGTTTCTAATATAATTGATATCTAATATATATGATTTATATATTATCTGCTACTGCAATTTTCATAAAATTCTTGAGATAACAATGACATTCAAATATATTACTAATGTATACAATAAACAAAACAAAAAAAAAAATCGCAGATTCTGGATTCTAACTGGAACCAAAAAAAAAAAAATCTCTTATGAATTATTACTAACTAATAATGTTTAAAAAATAACTTGATTTAATCTAATGTAATGTTTGGATTTGTACAAAGTGTATTATCTAAAACAAATGTTCATTGTTCGACCTATGTCTAAAAAAAAAAAAAAAAAAAAAAGCTTTTTTTTTTTATAATAAGCTATCACTCTTTTTCCTAATTTATGTCTCCCTAATTAATCAGTGAAAATTGAAGAGAATGTATAACAAAGTACTAAGAGAAAATATTTATATATTTAGGTAATCGTATTTATTAATATTAATTATACGTATAAAAATAATAACAATATATATATATGTGTGTGTGTATGTATTATTTAAAGAAAATCTTTAATTATAGTAAACTTTCATTACTTTATAACTAAAGATGAACCGGTATCTGGTAACAGGAATATTATTAAATTAATAGAGAAGGATAATGCTTAAGATAAAAACTTTATTTGATATTTCTGTGTCACTATAGTTCTAACATAAAAATATTTTTCTTCTAAGTTTAGGAGTTATTGCATTTTAATAAATGTTTATCTAATTATTAAAAAATAGCTTATATGAATTAAAAAAATTAATTTAATTATTGAAATTAAATTTTAATTTATCTAATAAAAATATTAATTAAATTTTATTTAACTTAATTGTAATTAAAATTTAATTTAATTATCTAACTGGTAATTAAAAAAAATTACAAAGCAACTGATAATAAAGATCGAATGATGAAATGTGCTTTATAAGACTTTAATAAATTATTTCTTCTAACTTGATATTTATCTATAGCTCTAACATAAAAATACTTTAAGTTTAGGAGTTATTGCTTTTTAATCAATGTTCATTTGATTATTAATCAGTATGTAATAAAATTTAAGTGTTATGTTATATATATTAGTGCAGAACAGAGCAAAGCAGATCTGAAAGTTGCTTCACGGCTCCCGAGATAAAAAGAAATACAACTCGGGACTGCGCAGCACACAGCAGTTCAAGAGCCGTGGAATCGAGTAGCAGTTGAACTCCCAAGGGCTAGTTCGTGGGGAGCGGTTGTTGCAGCATAAGGGAGCCACAAAATAGGCACATGCACATTTGAGCTCAGCTTTGTCATCTGCTCGAAAAACAAAACAGCGGGGAAGATTTTTGATCGCGGATTTTGGATTTTTTGACAGCGTTGTCATTTTTGATCCAACCAAAATATTCTCTTTTTATTTGTAATTTGATCTTTACATTAAATTTTTTTCTTTTTATTTGTAACTTGCTCTTTTCATATTTTTATGAAAATACAAAGCTGTTATTAAAATCATTAAATGATTTAGAAGCGATTGTGAATTCATGAAAAAGTAACTGAAATTTTAGCGAAAATAGTTCTTGTATATTAGAGAGAACAAAATTTATTGCAGGGAGGTCCAATCCTCTCAATATGAAAAATATAAATTTTAATTATATTTAGCAATCATATAAAATTGATATTTTAGCCTTATTTAATTTATTTAACTATCAGGAAAACCAGAATTCCTGTACTGAAAATTAAATAAATACCTGAATTCAGGTATATTACCTGAACACAATCACCCCTGATGATTATTAAATTGTTTAATTCCAAAATATGAAATATGTCAATGTTTGGCATTACTATTCTTTTGTCATATGTGTATATGCATATATAATCCACTGTTCCAAAAACCAGGTGTGAAGTATGTTTGAAATGATAATTGTGTTTGTGTCAGCTGATTGCAACTTCCCTATAGCTCTATCTCAAGAACTAATGTATGGATGTTCATCAAACTTTAGATTCAATTAGTCCTTGATATTAAATGGTGCCAATTACGTTTTGGTGTAGATTGCCCAACAGGTGGCGCTGCTATGCTGCATTTTTCATGATTTTCATAATAGCTGTATCCTAAAAACAAATAAACTGATTTTCATCAAACTTCAGATTCAGTTACATATTGACATAAGTTAGGCAATTTACACCAAAACCTAATCAGAAACAACAGGCTATGCTGGATTTTGCAAGATTTACATGATTTTAGCAATAGTCATATCTCAAGAACTAATGCACAGAATTTCATATATTCAGAATTTCACATGTTATGATGGGCATAGATTGCCATTTAATTTTGGCACACTAGTGAATTTTAAAGTAGTAACGTGTATGAAATAGAAGAAAGTTTAGGGATTGGTATATTTGATTATTTGTTATTTTAAAATTTTCCAAATTTCTACTGCCCCACCCTGAAATTCACCCACCCCCTTTCCTGGCCATTTGAATGTTTAAAACTTGTACTTAAAAAAATGCATAATATAATTCATTAGTTTATTTAATTATATATATTAATTTAATTATATTTATTAGTTTATTTAATTTGTAGGTCCTTAACAGCATTCGAAATCCTTGGCAGAGACCATTAAAAATTCAATCGGACCACTAATTTGAAAAATTGAGTGGTCCGCAGGACCCGTAGGTAACCCCCCCCCCCCTTCTCACAAGTAAATCAAACAATTTTATTTTATTAAAATAATAATAATATTAAAATTGCATTAAATCTTACAGCCAGTTGAAATAAATAATCGGAAATAAAATATCTAATTGATAATTTAACAGTTTGTTTATGTAGTTTATTTAATTTTTAGAAAATTATAAGCTTACATTTTACTATGCTGAAAATTTTGGATAACTGCAAAGGAAGTTTGTTTTATATTTATATTGTCATATATTCTATATGAGGTAGGGTGGGGGATCACTCAAAGGATTAAGGGGAGTCTTCACTCACTTGAAAATACCCACTCTGTAATGTTAAACCAATGGGCAGATTGTTTTCGAATTTCTCATTTAAATTTGAATATTTTTAAATAATTTTTTTTGTACCTTTATTAAAAAAATCTGCAACCGAAATCGAAAAAGTAAAAAAGAGTCATATTACATACATGCAGTCATATTGTCTGTCTGTCTGTCACAGCTCTTTTACTCGTAAACTATGCAACATGGAAAGTTCAAACTGGGGGAAGTAATAAAGACTAATGACCCATATATTTACAGATTAATAACTATTCATAAATATATTTAGGAAAAATGTACAGGGGCGAATTAAGTTACTTGAAAAATAAAATATTTTCGTTGTATATTGTGCGAAAGCTTTCGTAACGCTGAAATCAAAAATATATTTCATTTAATTTTAGGTATTATATTTTCAAAGTTATGGTGGAAAATGTAGTGCAAAAATATGTTCCCCCGCATCTAATTCCGAAACTATTGAAACTAAAATTATGAAAAAATTAGAGGTAGTAGACATTAATTTAAACCTTGCAGGAAAATTATAGCGATTACCCTAGGTCACATAGTTTTTGAGAAAATCGCATCTTTCTGTTACACTCAAATTTCGATTTATGGGCTTCAGCAAAAGTATTGAGCAGAGCTGGAAGTACCTATCGTAGCAGAAGTATAAATGCATTGTTGATCATGAAATTCGGAAAAAATCGTCGGTAATTAGCCGAGATATTAACCCTTAAAAACACGGATGGTTTGGACATACCTAATGATAGGGATGACGTACTCTATGCTCCATCGGCTTTTAAAGCGTAGATAACAAATTTTAAGGATATATTTATGTAATGCAATGCCCAGTAGCAGTATAAAAGCAATAAATGCCAAATTGTTAAAAACAGACTAATTTAATGACAATGAATCACATAAATACTATGGGATTTACGACTAGTTTCCATTGAGTGGCTCTCTCAATACACCTACTATGTCTTTAATGATTAACTAAAAACCTATACGGAATAACAAATATACAGAATAGCTATATTTGCTATTATTTAGGTTCCATATATCTCGGAACTTTCATGGTATATCCATTTATACTTTTCTAGTATACAGGGTGCAAAGGAAAGTCCCTTTAACCTGAAAATACTTGTGAACAGAGAGAGCTACAGCTATACAAGTGAGTCAATGGTATAGTAAAGTGACTCCACCCGATTTAATGAAAACGACAGCAGCACTTCCTAGTGGTGAAATTTGGAAAGTAGCCACTGCAAATCGAAAACGAAAAGAGATAGAGCAAAATGTCCAATTAGAAACTTTTAGAGCATCAATTAATTGATAGAATACGATATTTGTTTTACATGGATAAGATAAATCTTCGTCTGTTTACCCAAAAATGTCCGAAATCGATGCACTTCATTTTGTGTAAACATTTGAATAGAATAGTCAGAAGTATGAAGAAATACGCACAATTTCTGCTATAAATACGTACTTATCTCAATACAATTTGACAAGATCACGCACACAAAACAAAGACAAATTGTCTCACAGTGATAAATAGTTAATATTCAGTATCAAGCTCAGCTCTCCTATGCAAAAAAAATCATTTAAAAATATTCAAATTTAACCAAGAAATTAAAAAACAACCTGCCCATTGTTTTATATTCTATGAGGTAGGGTGGGACGTAGCAGGCGTTTTCAAGTGAGTGAAGAATCCCCTTAAAGGGACATAATAGAATCTTATGTAGTTGGCCAGTGATGATGACTGCGAACCAGTGACTTTCCCTTTTTATCAATTCTACTGCTGCTTCAATTTTTTTGTTTTGGGCCAATGAAAGTCCTTGATTTTTATTTAAAGATTTGTGTAGAATTTCCGTTTTCTATATTTTTGGATTTTTTAGTAAAATATCTCATGTAGAATATCAATAAAACCTATTGTTTACAATTTTAAAGAATTATTTAAACAAAAATTCTGCACCATTCAATGGTAACAATGAATAAATAAAAAAATAAAATTGGTAAGTAATTGGAATATTTTTTCAATAACAATCTTTAACTGTTGTTATATTTGTCACACATTTGTCCATGTTTACAAGGTAAATTTAATGATGTGTGAAATGTGATCCATATAATGCAAAATTTTTACACTGGCTGCAAAAACGTGACATTTAGAACCAATAAAAATTTCAGAGTTTGGACAACAAGATTTATTTATTTTATTTTAAATTATGAAACAACCAAAAGTGAAAAAAACAATTATAATCAACAAACCTTTCAAAAAGAATGGACAATAAGGACTTTTTATTTATTTATTATGAAACAATCAAACATGAAAAAACAAACCAATAAAAATTTCTAAAAGTTTGGACACCAAGAAATATTATTTACTTTATAATAATGAAATGAAACAATTAATTATGAATATTTATGAATAATTAATTATGAAAGAACAAGAAAATGTCATCAACAACTTTTCATGATTTTTTCACAGAAAAATATAAATTCAGACAAAATGGAGTTAAATATATAAAATTTAGAGTGTAAAAAAACCATGATTTTTTTTCAATAATAAAAATAGGATTTTTTTTTTTATTTAAATCATATTTTTATGATTTTTTTCCCAGCGTTCAAATACTGAATAGCTACCAAGAGTTTTAGGTTTCCAAAACAATGAACCACTAATTGCTAACATAATCTATGTTTTTACATTTTAATTAATAAAATTATAATTATTAGTAATAACGAAAGTTATAAAAACTGCAAATTAATAGTTTCATGCATAGGAAGATAGTTTCAACATTCGCAATTTTGACATTTGCAGAGGTTTCCTTGAACCTAACAATCGCGAATGTTAAGGGATTACTGTACATTATAATGACTATTCTAGTTTAAAATATAGCAAATTTTATATAGGTCAAAACTTAAATCATGCTATATACACTATATGGCCATTAATGACCGGCAACTTTCAATTTTAGACATTTTGTCTAATATTTAAAAATATAGTTGTCAGATTCTTCTGGAATTTCAGGATTAAAAAGGACAGGTTTGACTTCATATTTATCAACGTCGATTTGATAAGGAGGACAATTAGGGGGCCAACAAAAAATCAAAGAAAAAAAAATACTTGGGATTACCCTGTAAAATAAAATGCACGAAATTATCTATCGCTACTGAATATAAATAAACAGACATTGTGTAGTATGTGTATTCTTTTGTGTAAGAACAGCACATATATTAATAGAGGTATAGCGATTTTTTTTAAAATTAAAAAAATTCTTGCATGTTTTAGGTAGATTTCGTATGAAATACTACCTATTGGGATCATTCCTATGTTGGAATTTCTGAAAAATTTTTGCAGATCTACACCGATCATGACCCCTAGAACCCAAAACCACCCTCAGTAAAAAACTTTATATATATATGTATCTATCTATCTATATATATATATCACTTTCTTCTGGACACGATAACTTTCGTAATTCTGCACCAATCTCTTCCAAACTGATACATAAAATCAATGGCCATAAAATCTCGGTCAAGTTCGTTAATGGGCAAAATCGGACCAAGGGGATGGAAATAGGGAGGGGTTTTGTGAAAACAGAAAACCCCCCATAACTTCTTAATTTTTGTACATATCAAATCAGTTTAAAGTTTTTATTACTTCTAAAAATATGGTCAAAAATTTATGTATCACAGATTTTTGATAAAGTTAAAAATGGGCTCAAGGGTCGCAAAAAATAGGGTTTTTGGGAGAACAAAAATCATAACTTCATCAATTCTCAAGATATCAAATCCAATTAATTTTATTATAAATCTCCTTAACATTATCTACAACTTTTATATTCACAAGTTTTTGATAGGACCAATTCGTACCGCAAAAAATATTAAAAACGAAAACAAAAAGGGGGTTTGAAGAAGAAAAAAATCCATAACTCCGTCAATTCAAAAGATATAAAATTCGTATTAATTTATCATATATCTTCTTAATATTGTCTACAACATCTATATAGACAAGTTTTGGATAGGACCAATTCTTACAGCAAAACAAATCAAAAATACATAGCGGTTGACGAAAAAAAAATCATCTTAGTAAGGGTGTATTCAAATCCAAACTGCTTATTTTCTGACTCATTTTACAATTCATTTTTGCTCTGAAAGGCTTCCAATTGGTACGTTTTCTTACTCAGAAACTATATAAACTACCGAAATGGTCGATTGTTTGATAGAGGCAGAATATATTTTTTAAAATGCTGTTAAAAAGGGCACTTTGAACCGAATCTACCGAAGCGGATTGTGTTGGAAAAATCATTGTCACTCAAATCCAAACTGCTTATTTTCTGACTCATTTATAAATTCATTTTTGCTTTCAAACGCATTTAATTGGTAGATTCGCTTATTCAGAAACTATATAATGTACTGTAATGATCGATTTTTGGATAGAGGCAGAATATATTTCAAAAAATGATGTCAAAGTGGGCATTTTGAACGGAATTTCCCGAAGCGATTGTGTTAGAAACGAAAAATATTGTTCTTCTGAGGAAATAATTGCTTATATATCAAGTTTTAATAAATTGAACAAATAATAAAAACACAGGTCGCTCTTCAAAAATCACGTCAGCAAGTTTCATATTTTTTTTTATATTAAAAATGAATCTGGAATTAAACCAGAAAATTTCGAGTTGTTGAGCATGGAAAAGTATTTTTTTTAATACCGCCCTAACATGATTCTTATAAAACCAGCTATTATATAAAAATGAAATAAAAACTCGTCAAAAGCGGCCAGATAAAATTGTTAAAGTGGATTTATCTCTAATCATGATTTAATTTTTGTTTGTGAAATTAGTATATTTGACTTCGAAATCTACCTCTGCCTGTAGGCCGGGCCGGCAGGGATTTTTTTGCTTATAACAGGATTTTGCTTATGCAGGATTTTTAACCAAATTTAATGCTAATTTCAGAAAAATTGACAAAATGTAGTAGAAATAAAATAGTGCAACTGAAATATAAATATATTAAATAGTTAAGGAAATATGGGCAGTTGTATAAAATAATTTTTATCTGTGCAAGCGCGAAAGATAACAATTAACTTTTTGCATAATTTAATAGTCAACTCTATAGAGCAACTTATTAAAAAAAATCAGTCAAATATCGTAAAAATTCAGAGAGATATCAGCGTTAGAGTGAGCTGTTTTTTAGTTTCTCGCTGAATGATAAGGGATAGTCCACAAATTTTTATTTTTAAGTTACCTGACAACATTCGGAGCCAGTTTTTTGAAAAATCTATTAATAGTTTACGGTTATGTTTAGGAAGATTTGACTCTAAATTACGATGAAAAGGAAACTATAATCCATACACTGATTACATTTAGGTAAATTGAAGAGTTTGTGATAAAATTTAGCACAATACGCAAAACACTCTACAGTAAATTCTATCACATATATATGTATTTTCTGTATACACGTAATTTGTATGACAGTGGTGAAGATGATAAACTAACATTTAAGATATATTGGCCATTTTTTATGAGTTATGAGTCAATAACTTGCAATTTCCTTTTTACAGTGTTATTTCAATAGCTTTTTGAGAAATCTCGTTTTGCGTATAAAATTATCACTGAAAAATTTTCCATAAAATACATTTATTTAACTGAAACATTTACTTAACTATATTAAACTTTACTTACCATTTATAATTTACTGTAAAGTGTTTTGCGTATTGAGCTAAATTACATAAAATCCTCAATTTACCTAAATGTAATCAATGTATGGACTATATTTTCCTTTTCATTGTCATTTAGGGTGAAAATCTTCCTAAACATAACCGTAAACTATTAATAGATTTTTCAAAAAACTGGTTCCAAACGTTGTCAGGTAACTTAAAAATAAAAATTTGTGGACAATCCCTTATCATTCAGCAAGTTTTAGCAAGAAACTAAAAAACAGCTCACTCTAATGCCGATATCTCTCTGAATTTTTACCATATTTGACTGATTTTTTTTAATAAGTTGCTCCATTGAGTTGACTATTAAATTATGCAAAAAGTTAATTGTTATCTTTCGCGCTTGCACAGATAAAAATTATTTTATACAACTTCCCATATTTCCTTAACTATTTAATATATTTATATTTCAGTTGCACTATTTTATTTCTACTACATTTTGTCAATTTTTCTGAAATTAGCATTAAATTTGGTTAAAAATCCTGCATGTTATAAGCAAAAAACATGCAAGAATTTTTTTAATTTTTAAAAAAACCGCTATACCTCTATTAATATACGTGCTATTCTTACACAAAAGAATACACATACTACACAATGTCTGTTTATTTATATTCAGTAGGGATAGATCATTTCATGCATTTTATTCTACAGGGTGATCCCAAGTATTATTTTTTTGTTGGCCCCCTAATTGTCCTCCTTATCAAATCGACGTTGATAAATATGGAATATCTATTTGCAATCTGTAACAGAAGATGACAGCATCGTGTAATTGTAGTTATAATTTTGATTACTAGATGGTAGCATGGGAGATTCCAGATATTTTTCTGTTTGGTTATTATGTGAAATGTGGGGAAAAAGAATACGGATCTAAATTGAGTGCAAATAAATTTTAGTGAAGAGTTATAACAATGTAGATGAAAAGCAGGGAATCCAATGACCTCCCTCATTAATTAAGAAGTTTGTGAGTTGGTAATTAATTTAATAAGTGAATCCTACAATCTACAACTTTTAAGAGACCCTTTTTGAAAACTGCAATTAAACCTGATTGTATAATTTACATTAATGATTGCATGCATGTAGAAATTTAATGCACATTGATTTTGACGAATAAATGTACACTGTGGTCGGTGTCTAGAAGTAATTAGTCCAGGCAAATTCTTGAGGGAATCTTAAACTTTAATGTTCTTGAATATATGGATGAGGTATTTACAGATGGGGTATTTACATTTAGATTAAACATGATAATTATAACTGGCCGGCGATATTCCGCCTTACTCAGGTCCGTGACCCAGTATTCGATCGAACAGCGACGTTTCAACATGTCTGCTCTCACGAGCAACCAACAGTCATCTCTATCTTTTCCACAATAGTTTTTGTAAGTTCAGCAGTTTTTTCGTTGACTCAGAAGTTGGGGTGGATCGTCCAGAGCCTCATTTAAAGAATGTGCTGGTCTTTGCAGTGCAGAGTTCAAACTCTGTCACCACAATTCGGCCTACCTGACAGGGCTGGGTCCTCCCAGTCACCCATCTACTCTATATACCAGACTGGTACTGGACTACTTTTTCCAGAACGTATAATATACACACAAAAAATTCACAAACAATATTTAAAACAAAATAATAGTAAAATCAACCACTAAATGCTGCTTTTTAAAAGTTTTCAGTCCTTGACCAATATTTTTAGTTAGAAAAATAATAAAGTTTTTTTGCTTGTCTCTTGGAAGCAGTTCTTTGCACAGTTTATTCAAAATAGTAAAAAAAAAAAAGATATCAATAACACACAGTTTATAAAAATATATATAAAAAAACACAAAAATCACTTAAAGCTCAAATATTTCGTCTTAGACAGTAGAAGTCCAAGGCTTCATATGATCTGCAGCCGTTGAGGTCGTATTTGGACCCTCATGGTGTCCAACTTTACTCACGTTATAGCGATCGTTTCTTTTTACTGCAGTAATCTCATAGGGACCAAGAAACTTAGGCTTTAGTTTGGTACCTGTCCCAAACTGTGTTTTTTGAATGGCCACCAAATCACCGAGTTTATAGGTGTTGGCCTTTTTTCGCTTTTTGTTATACGTTTTCCTGTTGTATTTTTAGTATGTTTTGCTTAGCTATTTCTCTATTCGATGGTTGGTTGGTTGTATTTATGACGGGCAATTATCTGCACGAGGGATATAGGCCCAGGGGGGGAGTGCCCTTCGTGGGGGTCTTTCTAAGGGAACCTAACCCGTATTAACGCTTGGAAATCCAAGGTTCGAAGAAAACCATGAAAACTCCGAACGATTAGGCCGACGGGCGCGATTGGGATCGAACCCAGCACCTCCCGTCTACCAGTTTCGAGAGCAGAACCTCTCAGCCACTGGTGGGGCATTTCTCTATTCGAATTTCTTTACGATATGAACGAATTCCTCATCTTCTAGCAGTGTTTTGATTTGCAGGTCAGTTTTCTGCCGCAGTTTCGTTCCTGTCAGTAGTTCAAAAGGTGTAAATTTTGTACTCCTCGATACGGTACTATTCATGATACGTTGCACAGGCGCGACAAATTTGTACCATTTAGTGGGGTCCTCTACGCTAAGTTTTGCTAAAATTGGGATAAGAATTCTGTGCATTCGCTCTATTTGACCGTTTCCTCTAGGTATCCCTGTTGTTATGGGAATATGCTCTATGTTTTCTTCCTTACAATATTTCTCAAAATCAGCAGAGGTAAATGCTGGTCCTTTATCAGTTATAATTTGCGATGGATTTCCGAAAATATCATGTTGTTGGGTCAATTTATCGATGACTTCTTTAGCGGCTGTAGTTTTAACGGGGTATAGCCAAACAAATTTAGTAAATGCGTCCACAACAGTAAAAATATGATTGTAATTTTTATTTGTAGAAGGCATGGGACCAATGTGATCTATGTGATAGGTCTCGAGGGGCATATTTTGTTTGGAGATCGGGTTTAACAGACCTTCTCCTTTTCCTTGCTTTTTATTGCAAAGTATACACTCTATGCAGTTGGCAATGACACTTTCAATTTGCTTTCTTAATTGGGGTATAAAATAATTTTCTTTTAAAATAATTTCAGTTTTAGCCACTGCGTAATGACCTTTGTTATGAACATCGCATATTATTTCCTTTTGCATATTGGTAGGAATCATCAGAAGTTCTCTATCATTTTCATATTTGTATACGATGTCGTTTCTTATAAAATATTCTGAACTTTCATTTTTTTCAATTAATTTTTTTATCGCTTGTATGTGTTCGTCTTCTTGTTGTGCATTCTTTATTTTTAATGTTAATTCATCCTGTGATCGGGTAACTATTAGTACTGTATTTCTACTCAATGCGTCTACATGTTTCATTTGGGATCCTGATCGGTGGGCAATTTCATAATCAAATTCCTGTAAGAATAGAGCCCATCTGGCTACTTTTGGCGTAATGTCTTTTTTGTCCATTGTCTTTTGAAACGCGGAACAATCTGTCACAATTTTAAATTTCGTGCCTAATAAGTAGTTTCGGAATTTTTTAACCGATTCTATTACCGCGAGTGTTTCCAATTCGTAACTCGAATATTTTGCTTGAGTATACTCAAGCAAAATATTCGATACCTATAGGTGTGGTTTTACGGCTCATATAATGAATAGGATGTAAGTTTTTGTTTTCATCATCTTGTAGTAGGACACTACCAAAACCTATGGCGCTTGCATCGGTGTGCAATTCTAATCTAGCGCCTCGTTGGAATGTATGCAATACTGGGGGGTTAACTAGTTTTTCTTTAAGAGTCTCAAAAGCTTGTTTTTCGGGGATTCCAAATTTAAATGTATTTCCCGCTTTTAATAAATCACTTAAAGGTCTTGCTATAGTTGCATAATGTGGGATGTATTTTCTGAAATAAGAAGTTAAACCTAGAAAACTGTGTAATTGTTTAAGGGTGCGGGGTGCAGGAAAATTCTTTACTGCCAAAGTTTTGGCTTCCGAGGGCCTAGTAGTTCCGTTTTCGATAATATAGCCTAAAAATTCAATTTTCCATTTAAGGAATTGGCATTTTGCAAAATTAAATTCAAGCCCGTAATCCGATGCAACTTCTAGGACGCATTTCAGTTTTAAAAGCGCTTCTTCCTCAGTCTTCGCAAGTACTATGACATCGTCTAAGTAAATTAATATTACTTTTTCTTTAATTAACTGTTTAAAAACAGCTTGAATATATCTCTGAAAATTCTGGGGGCCAATCGATAAACCGAATGGAAGCTTTAAATATTCGTACTGGGAGTTATGCGTGACAAATGCTGTATATTTCCTACTCTCCTATACTATGTCTATATGAAAAAAACCATTTTTTAAATCCAATGTAGTGAAAACCTTCGCTTCCTCAATGTTATCTAAAACGTCCTCTATTCTTGGCAAGGGAAAATTATCTCTAATTATTTTTTTATCGAGGGGTCTATAGTCAACACACAATCTCTAGGAATTATCTTTCTTTTTCGCTAACACAATAGGCGATGCATAATTAGAATTACTCTCCGTTATAATTCCCATTTCCAAACATTCTTGTATTTGTTTGTCTACAAATTCCTGTTCTGGATATGCTAATCTACGAGGTCGTTGCGCAATCGGAATATCATCAGTTAATGTTATATTTACTTTTAACTCTGTGTCCTTAACCTTGTTTGGCTTATAATTAGTGATCAATTCCGTTAACTCTTTCTTAATAGTGTTGTTTGTAATATGGTTTAGCTCAACTTCCTGAAAATTAATAGAATTAGCTGTCTCAGCTAAATAAATATCTGTGGTTTTCGCTGAGTCTAACTGTGGGACAGAACACTGTTCACTTTCCAACAAACAATTTTTATCAGAGCTTAATTGCATGTTTATTTTTTGGCTGTGGTTAGAGAGCCGGCAGTCGGATCTTTATTATAGTTCCGGCAGGCTACTACGCATGCGTAGTAGGACTGTCCGTTGCTCCAGAGAAGGAATCACTATTTGAACGATTCTTATTACCGGCAGCCAGTGTTTGCGTACGATAAACTGCCGGAACCCAATAAACTATACAGTAAATAAACAACATTAACATTGTTCTAGAAGAATCATTTTAAAGATATTAAATGTTTTATCAATTCAAATTACTATACATACAAAATTTCCGAATTCTTTGAACTTAGTGTTAAAACTAATATTTTAATTTTTAAATTATAATTGGTTTATTAATTTGCATTTAAAAATCAATAAATCACTTTATTTACATCAATATGTTTTATATCTTATAATATTTGTTTGGTTTTCTTTTCTTTTTTTTTAGGAGGGGGGGGGGATAAAGACCAAATCTACATTTTAACTTTTAAAGAAGTAATTATTGTTATTTACTGCTTATTATAAAAATACTCAACTGTGAATACTGTAGTTTATTACAGTTTTGATAGTTAAGTTTAATAAAAAACATAGTAGTGGTTGTTAATTGCCTACAGATAACTAAATGAATATTTCTACATTTATTTTAATATGACAATCCACAATATTTCTGAATGTCACATAGTAAAGAGCATAAAAATATCAGAATGATACTGAAAAATGAAAGAATAAATGTAGCTGAGTTTGCAAACATCAAAATTATCAATTTCTAATAATAACAAAATGTTTGTTTATCATTTTCAAATCTTGATGTTAAGGGGAATGAATAACCCCTCCACCTCACTCTTCTTCAAAAAAAAAAAAAAAAAAAAAAAAGGAGGGGGGGGGGTAGGAAGAAATAAAAAGTTTTTTTTATATATACATTCATTCTATGTTTATTTTTTAAATCTCCCTCATTTCATATTGAAATTCATGTAGTTCCAAAGAATTTCTATCGCAATATGTTTATTTGGTGTGTATCCCAATTGGTTAAAGTTCACTGATTTGATTTATGTTTAATTTTGATTTATGCGGATTAGTGAATATGTTAATGAGACATGATGATTTTTGATGGTTCTTTTTTAAGAAATGGAAAGCATAGTTTAAACTATGTATTCAGTATTTCTAAATATTTTTCTCAAAGTATAGTCATAATTTAATTAATATAAAACTATTAAATGATAAAAGAATATATTTTAAACTCTTTAATTTATATTTTCTGCTTTTCAGTATTTAAAATATTTCGTCATAGCACTTTTACAGCCAGTTGGCATACTTTGGTACATAATTAACTCGATTGTTTCTGTTATTTGGAAACAGTTGTAAAATAAAGAATTTTTGTTGGTTTATCTCCCACTGTCGGCTAAAGGGAAAATGTTTTAAAATTAATTTATAATTAAGTTCTAAAAATATTGAAATGTTGTATTTTCTTCTGACACACACCAGTGTATAAAATTGTCATACTCTAGCTTTAAAACGCTAGTATATCAAGAAGTTAGTGGAAAATTGATTATAAAATTCTATTTTTACATACAAAATACCCAAAGTAGAGTCCTGCGTCGGATCAGGTATACAACCTGATTTTCCTTGCACATGACTCAATCCACCTAACTAACCCACAAATCAAGTTGGAAATGTTTTTCTTTTGGCAAGTCAGGTTGAGTTTTGATTTTTACACGTCAATTGTTTTGTTTTCAAAAGAAAGTTCTAAGCATTTTTTTAGATTAAAAGCCATATATGAATATTAATGAGTATAAGGGTTCATTTTTTAAAAAAAACTAAAATGGAATCTAGATGTTATTGTAGACTACTTTTCCATAATTGCAATTAACATATGGATTATTTATCTTTCACTTGTGAGTGTGCATTAAAATGTGTTAGGTAGAGTCAAACTTCTTTTGGTCAGATTGAAATAGAATTATCAAGTATAATAACACCTGTGCATGAGTCTAATGTATATTTGTACACAGTCGAACCTCATTAACACGAAATTGAAAGGGCTGTGAATTTTTTCTGCGTTATCTGAGATTTTGTATTAAACGTAAAAACAGTAGCGCCATCTATGATAGACATAAAAATGAAATAAATTAACCTACAAATATCTCCCTTCTCTTAAAATCATAAACTAGTAAGAAATAAAAAAAAAATAATATGGAAATGAAACAAATTGGTCATCATTTTAGACAATAATAAATTTATTTAAAGTAAAATACTGAACTTTAGCAGACAGGAAATTCTGAGGATTTTAAGGTAGGCTTATAATTGGAACTTTTGTGAAAAAGATGGGAAAATTCGAAGGGTGGGGGTTATATTTGGAATTTATGAAATTTCAGAGGATTTATACAATTTGCAAAATAAAATAAACATTTTTTTGGTTTTAAAATTTCCTTCGATAGAAGCTAAATATTTTCCATTAATAAAAATAATAAATTAATGAAACAAATTTACATAAAATAATTAATTTAGATGCAAAAAGAATATGAACAAGAATTATAATAAACTCAGTATAAATATCTTTTAAGTCTTAGTGCATAAAAATCAAGGAAAACATTAATACTATTACATAGAGAACATATGTCATTCTGATACAATAGGTATGTAAAGAGATTACTTACAAATAAATTGCATAATATATATTCATTTAGGAGATATGGAAAAAAAAATTAATGAATTTTCTGAAACTTAGAAGGATTGAAAGTGTTAGAAAATAAAACTTGAAAGGGAGGGCTTATAAATAGTACTTTTTCAAAAAAGGAAAAATTCTCATATATTGGGGGGGGGGGGGGCTTACTTTTGGTACTTTAAGTCTGTTATTAACTTTTGCAGGCTGCTTCCTTTTATGAATGTGTGGGTATCATATAATTTGTCCAAAGCTGGGGAAAAATCCTCTTAATTATAGGGAAACTTTTTCATTCAAAAAAATATATTCACCTTAGGCACTATTTTTTGAAATTCTCTATCATGTTAAACAAATGAATTAACATTAATTTTCCAACTCAATATTATTCCATGTTAAGCGATTATTGTGTTAACAAGGTTTGACTGTATTAGACATTTGGCTAAAGTTTTAATTTTGGGTTGGGTTTTGACTTTTTTGTGTCGGATTCAAGTTGACCAGATTTTTCATAAGAAGGTTCAGGATATTTTTTCTGATTAAAAACTATTTATTTGAATATTAATGAGTATAAATATGTTTCTTTTTTTGCCTAAAAACTAAAATTGAGATTAGAGATGTTATTGTAGACTAATTTTCCAAAATTGCATTAAAATATGAATTAATTTTCTTTCACTCTGGGTATGGGTTAAAGTGTGTCAAGTTTGAGTCAAACATTTTTTGCCGGGTTCAGACAAAACTCAGAGGGGACATGTACTCTGGGTGCCAGAACGAAAGGCGAAGGCGGTGCCAAATGAAGATTTTGAATGTCGTTTGATACAAAAATGTGTATGGTTTACAATTACAAAAACGTTTGACTATATCTACCCGATATATATAAAATCTTAATGAAACAATTTTATAAAACGACTGATTACGTTTCACAGCTATTTCTCATAAAATATGGAATGTTTGGCAATGAAATTGACACAAATTATCCGTAATGAGTCGTGGATGTCAAAAATGTTATTAGAATTTTTTAATTTGAATTAGTTTTTGAGATATTAATTTTTTTTTTCTAAATTTAATGACATTTATGTAATTATGGCAACAAAATTACACAATTTATGTGGGAAAAGCGAGAAAATTTAAATTTGGAGATTATTAGATTTTTATTTTTTTCATCATTTTCAAACTGAATTTGAAATTATCTTTTATTTCAATCGCAAGTGAAGAAAATATAGTGATTAAATTATGTTTTCCAGGAAAGTTGAAAAAAATAATTCATTAAATAATAATAATAATAAAATAAAAAATAATTTCTTATTTATTTTAATCATTTCAAGATAAATTTTTAAAATATTTTAGAAAAGGTATTATTTTAAATTGTTGCCATTTTTTAAAACAGTGCAAAGAATAATATTTCCTCATGATTAAAAATTTATTTACATGTGAATATTAAAAGTGAAAGAAGATTATTTCCACATATAATAATATTTCATTTTAAGAAAAGTATTTTCATGTGAATGTTAAAAAGAGAATTAAAACTTTATTGAAAATTAATTAAAACGATACATTTAAAATGTCTGTATTGTATTTTGTTTGTCTTTTCATAACATTGTTAGAAAATACTGGGATGGCAAAGACTCTGTTTATTTAATTTCTTTTATTTAAGTTTATTTTCAAATGTTTAAATAACCTTATTTAATCAAACACGAAAACAGACATTGGATGTAATAACAACAGCTGAATCGGCCTTAAAATTTCTCAATCAAAGGGAAATGAATGGAAACTAGTTTACAGAGAGATCAATTACTTGTTTTTTATTTATAATTCAATCTTCTGTACTCTTTTTAAAGCTGATCAAATTAGCGTGTTTTTAGATTCTGCAGTGTCTGAGTGGGGGTTGGCGAGCGTAACTTGTAGAGGGCAGAGCCCCCTAGTATATATATATGAAGTTTGGATAAAATGTCTCGAGCCATAAAATCCAAAAGGAAAACTGAATCAAATGCATTAAATCTGATAAATAAATAAAGATATTAACCCCTTCGCGACAAGAGTTTTTTGCTTACTTTTTAATTTTTTACCACCGGTTTTTCAAAACAGGAAATTTTACGTAATTGGATCACAAAAATGCTCTGATTAAATAAGGTAAACTTTACAATTAAAAAATAACTGGTGGGAATAATGAAGGATTCTGAGCACCTTAAGTGGCACGTGTAGTGGTCGTTCGTCCCCAAGGGGTTTTAATCTACAATAAAGATTGCAAATGAATAAGAAAAAAAAGAACTGTTCTCTTAGACCTATTTTTATACTTCCATTCTAAATATACCATGTCTATGCCTTTTATCATGGAAATCCCTTCCTGCGTAGGAAGAATTACTAACATTTTTCAAGGTCAATCTCTCCTCATGTCTCTATGGTACTGACCAGCAAGTATAATTGACAGGCGATTCCCTCGTTTTTCTGTTAAATGAAAAACTTCCATGAAGAGTGTTCTATGCTTTATTTCTTTCTCGCTGAGCAGCATAGAGAATTCTTTCTTTTTTCCCGCCTTGCCATTAGGGCTCGGTGATATATTGATATAATATGCAAATCATGATAACGATATTAAAAAACCCTATACACAATGGTACATCATGGATACCATAATCGTGGTGTAAAAACCACGATTATCATAGTTCTTTTTTAAACCGCAACATTAAGCAGCACTTTTTAGGCTTCAAGTACTCTAGATTCTCCCAGTCTAAACCCTGATATTAAATACTGAATCGTAGGTTCCGGTTATCATCTAACGGAGTGACATCTCCCAGTCTAAACCATGATATTAAAAATACTGATTCTCCGGTTTCGGTATTCTTGATATTAATGGTGCGACTTCTCCCAGCCTAAACTGTGATATTAAATACCGACTCCTCGGGGGTCGGTGTTTATAATACTAATGGTATGTGATTTCGTTTCGGCGTTTATATGATGGGTGATAAATATCATACATGCAGTTTTCGATGCGATCATTGACAGCAGATGATATATATATATATTTTTTTTTTACGGTATTGACAGTGTCTGCTGAATCTCAGAGCATATGCGTTGTATGCTACAGACATCATGGCTTTCATTTTATTCTGATATTTAGATTTCAGCGGTGTTGATCAATATTTATTTGCTCTTTGTTATTGAACAAGGTGTGAATAAGGGCGATAAAAAAAATGAAATATAACATTTTATTTGCAACAGTGGATTTAATTAGACAAATGAAATAATAATTATATAATCAGGACCCCACAGTGCACTTTGGCCGAGAACCCTCATGTGACATATCGTGACCAATTATTCAAGTTATGCACTTCTGGTGATTCTCCCCTCACTTCCACACCTGGGGGGCACTTTTCTAAATTTTGCCAACATCCGTCATGTAACATATTGTTGGTAAGGCCTGTGGCCGCTTATTCATGTTATGCATCTTTGGTGTCCCTCTCCAACTTGCCTCTTCCTCCCGTGGGAGGCTTCTTTTCTAAATTTTGCCGTCACCCCTCATGTGACATATCATTGTAAAGGCCTGTGACTGCTTAATTATGTTATGCACTCCCAGTGCTCCGCCCACCATTTTGACACCTGGGAGGCACTTTTCTAAATTTTGCCAACACCCACCATGTGACATATCGTTGGAAAGGCCTATGACCACGTATTCATGCTATGCACCTCCGGTGTCCCTCCCCCCATTCTGCCCCTCAGGAGGGGTACTTTTCTACATTTTGCCTTTGCCCCTCATGTGACATATCGTTGGAAAGGCCTGTGACTGCTTAATCATTTTATGCACTTCTGGTGCCCCTCCCCCCATTTTGTCCCACGGGAGGGGTCAGTTCTCTAAATTTTGTAGACATTCGTCATGTGACATATCGTTGGAAAGGCCTGTGACCACTTATTCATGTTATGCACTTCCAGTGTCCCTCTCCCCCTTTTGCCCCTCAGGAGGGGGCACTTTTCTAAATTTTGCCATTGCCTCTCATGTGACATATCGTTGGAAAGGCCTGTGACCGATTAATCATTTTATGAACCTCCGGTGTCCCTCTCCCCCTTTTGCCCCTCAGGAGGGGCACTTGTCTAAATTTTGCCATTGCCCCTCATGTGACATATCGTTGGAAAGGCCTGTGACTGCTTAATCATTTTATGCACCTCCGGTGTCCCTCCCCCCCTTTTCCTCCTCAGGAGGGGGCACTTTTCTAAATTTTGCCATTGCCTCTCATGTGACATATCGTTGGAAAAGCCTGTGACCGCTTAATCATTTTATGCACCTCCGGTGCCCCTCCCCCCATTTTGTCCCACGGGAGGGGTCAGTTCTCTAAATTTTGTAGACATTCGTCATGTGACGTATTGTTGGAAAGGCCTGTGACCACTTATTCATGTTATGCACTTCCGGTGTCCCTCCCCCCCTTTTGCCCTGCAGGAGGTTGCACTTTTCTAAATTTTACCATTGCCCCTCATGTGACATATCGTTGTAAAGGCCTGTGACCGCTTAATCATTTTATGCACCTCCGGTGCCCCTCCCCCCATTTTGTCTCACAGGAGGGGTCAGTTCTCTAAATTTTGCAGACATTCGTCATGTGACATATCGTTGGAAAAGCCTGTGACTACTTATTCATGTTATGCACCTCCGGTGTCCCTCCCCCTATTTTGCCCCTCAGGAGGGGGCACTTTTCTAAATTTTGCCATTGCCCCTCTTGTGGCTTATCATTCGAAAAGCCTGTGACTGCTTAATCAATTAGGATGCACCTCCAGTGTCCCTCCCCCCATTTTGCCCCTCAGGAGAGGGCACTTTTCTAAATTTTGCAGACATTCGTCATGTGACATATCGTTGGAAAGGCCTGTGACCACTTATTCATGTTATGCACCTCTGGTGTCCCTCCCCCCATTTTGCCCCTCAGGAGGGGGCACTTTTCTAAATTTTGCCATTGGCCCTCGTGACATATCGTTGGAAATGCCTGTGACAGCTTAATCATTTTATGCACCTCTGGTGCCCCTCCCCCCATTTTGTCCCATGGGAGGGGTCAGTTCTCTGAATTTTGCAGACATTCGTCATGTGACACATCGTTAGTAAGGCCTGTGACCACTTATTCATGTTATGCACCTTCGGTGTCCCTCATCTTATTTTGCTCCACAGGAGGGGGCACTTTACTAAATTTTGCTGTGGCCCCTCATGTGGATTATAGTTTGAAAAGCCTGTGACTGCTTAATCATTTTATGCACCTCCGGTGCCCTGCCCTGCAGGAGGGGTCACTTTTCTAAATTTTGCCGACACCCGTCATGTGACATATCACTGGAAAGCCCTGTGACCACTTATTTATGTTATGCATTTCCGGTGCCCTTCGCCCTACTTTGCACCCCCGGAGGGGTAATTTCTAATTTTTTAGAGCACCACTCATGTTATATATGCCTCCAGTACCATGCCCTCCACTTTGACCATGGGGTGGGGGGGCAGTTTTCTAAATTTTGCTGACACCTGTCATGTGACATTATTGGAAAGGCCTGTGACCGCTGATACATATTATGCACTTCTGGTGCCCCTTGCCTGACTTTGCACCCTCGAGGGTTCACTTTTCTAAATTTTGTCGACAGATCTCATGTGGCATATCTTTGTAAAGTCCTATAAATGCTTAATTATTTTATGCACCTCCAGGTGGCCGCCCCTCCGGGTGGTTCCGACCCGACCCCTTGAGTGGGGGAGGTGACCGGAAGCTCGGCAGAGTTCGTTGTGCACGAATGCGAAAGGGCCGGATGGGGACGAATCGCCACCTCCTCGAGAGGCTCATCTCCGACAGGCGTTGAGCACGGTGGCCACAGTTAACGGACGTTGTGCATAGGGCCGTAACCCGCTTCGGTGGGTTGTTGAAGGTGCGGTCCTCCAGCAGCCAGGTAGCGACGTCCATAGTCTGATCCCAGAGCCGGTTGTGTCCGTGTGGTGACTCTGGGCAAAGGATAGCTAAGGCGATAGGACCCCATCCACCAATTGACTAAGAGGGAGCCTGAAGTATGAGTGAGGGCTTTGTAGTGGAAAGACCTCGGTGCTCGCGGGAACGCCATGCAGGGACTCCCGGAGCAACCAAAGGGCGAGGGTTTCGGACAGCACCCAGGTTACTTTATGACTTGGGTGGCTCATCCCTTCGAGGACCTCAGCTGGAGCAGTTGGGAGCCGACCCTAAGGGTGGTAGGGTTTGGTGGTGCCCCCGTTGACCAAGGAGTGGTCGCGTGGGGAGGCCAGTATGGTTCTGGTTGCTCCATGTCATGCCGTGACCCATGGGAGGGGGTCGGCCGGCAGGTCCACCATCGAACACTATTCCCGCAGGGAAACGGGCCGGAGGCTCGCCGGTAACGCAGCGGCTCATCGTGCCTCAGGTGAACTCTTGGTCCGATCCAGGTCCTCCGTGTCTATGCGGTACCGGAGTTTTCCTCGCCTGGTGATGAGGGCCTAGAGGTGTCTCCACCTAACTTTCGAACGCACTAACAAAGGTAGCAGTCGGTCACTGCACGGGGTCAGGGGCCTTCAGGCCTGGGTACCCTCGACGGCCGTGAGGTAAGGTAGTGGCGGGCGGGCTTCTGTCAGCCTCCACTGGCTTCTCTGTCTTAGGATGGGGTCGAGTTGGTGGGGGCTGGCGGGACTCCGTTCCGTCCGAACCCCTAGCGAGGCGGAGCTTTCCATGCCGCCTGGGGTCGCTAACGGCACCTAGTCTGGGCCAACTGGTTCCCGGCATGATCCACGAGGGGTTCCGTCAGTTGAGCCGGGTGGCTTGGGCGAAAAGCCAGGAGCTGGGTCGCTTTACGGCCGGAGGGACTTTCCCCGTCCTCCCTGGTCTTCAAGTTAGGGGCTCTTCAATAAATTTCCTATCGGCTGGCCCACAAAAATGTCTCTGCCGGAAAATGGTATCTGATCTTGGGGCCTTCCGTAAATTAAATTCGGGTCGGGAAGCCTCGGTTCAGTCCGTGGGCCCAGCATCTCTGTAGGCGTCTGGTTCCTGTGATGGCTTGCGGGGTCTACCGGCTCGAGTAACCAAGTTTAGGGACCACTTGGTTTTTCTAGCTGGGTGGTGAGGACTATCGTAGCGATTGTTCACCAACTTGGGAATAGCCGGCATGACGTGCGCTGGGCAGTGCGTCGGCTTGACCGGAGTTTGCGCGAGGTTCCGCTCTGTTGGGGCTTGTCTGGCGGCGACCTTCGGGACGCGCCGCGGGGCTCGCTTTGTTAGGGATTAGCACTAATACCAATTCCCCAACATCTTACACTTGTAACACTGATTAAAAATTATGTTGATAAAGCAGAGTTCAACAGTGGAAGTAGATCGGAGGATGGATTTCTAAAAATATGTAAATGAGAAAAATTATGAAGTACGTTGAATGAAGAAATGTTAAAAAAGTGGATGAAGTAAATTGACAGATGAGATAAAGCTCCAGGCTTAAACTTCTTTTATTAAGATCCAAAGTTCACAGTAAAATATCTTGATAAAAACAGTCTTTAAAAATAAACCAAATATTGATGAATAAACCATGAATCACTTTAAATCAAAACAGCCATTTTTAAACACTTTAACTTAGAAGCCATGAAGAACAGAAAAGCTTAAATATCGTAACTTTAAAAGATGATTTTAAAAACAGAACGAAAAATAAAAATAAGCCGCATGATTTTTAAATGTTTACCACAAGATCAAATACAGCATCCCGAGAACGCTTAAAGCAATTCTCGTATCGAGAACATTGGTAGATAAAACAAGTAAGCAACATTTCCTTCCAACTAACCCCTTTAAATACAGCAGCTGGAACGGCACGTGTCGACACGCCCACTCTCCAGAATGATCTACGAGATGGTGATTTGCCGGTGACGAACTACGTCAACTAATTCATTCATAAAACCGTTCCCGCCATCTGTCGGGAGAAAAGTACACCACGTCATACGCTCTCGTAAATTCTACCATGTCGCGTGGAAAACGTAAACATCTGCAGTTGTAAAAATAAAGATACGGCGTTATCAATGAACTGTAACTAAAGAAACATAAAGCTGAATAAATAACTAAAGGAATAAAAGAATGAACGCAAGATAAAAGGTGAGTTTAATTTCAGAATACTTTTAAATACAGAATACTTTATACTTATACTATTTAAATGAAATGATCTTAATAAAAATAAAAATTATAAATAAAGAACTGTAAATTATACTACCAGGGTTAATGTACTATTGAAAATAATTAGAGGCATTGAGAACTGGGAAATAAGCTTGTTAACACTTCTTAACAAGTGCCCCCCCTCTCAATGTCTCAATCGAAAACGAAAAAAATAAAAGATCTAAAAATCTTCACTGACCATGGAACACCTTCTTTCTATAAAAACGGTTAAAAACAATGAACAAAACTAAACGAAATATTAATCCTAACACTTAACATAAGAAATGCCTGATAATGGCTAACAACTAACAAGAAATAAGCATTAATAAACTCCCAATGCTTTAAATTTAACAACTAACATTAAAAACCGAGAAATGCCCAACAAAAATTTCCAAACAAAATCCCACCAATTAACCACCAAAAACTTCAAAAACGAAAGCCAAAAGATCCAGCATAAAAACTTGCCTAAATCCATTCATGGCCTCTTTACAAAAATTCAAAATTTAAATTTCTAACAATATAAACACAATTCAAACATTTAACAAATTGAAAAATATCACAATGAAAAATCAACATACGTACCAACTTATAAAAGTAACGTTTCAATTTGAAACTATACATACTAGCCAACTCCGTCATCTTGACCACAGCTAAATATGCAAATTTATACAAAACTTAAATAACTTTTATTTAACAAGAACAAAGATAAAAAAAATTAAGTAGAGTAACTTCATCAGTCTCTCCCAGTAGCTTCCAAAATCCAGTAAAAATGACAAACTTAAGCAATAACTTGGCATCTGATTAATAAGACATAACAATAAATAGCTGTACACTTATCCATCTACAGACAACATCTTACAGCAATACCCATTTTCTCTACCTACATTCGCACAAGTATTCACATTGAAGATATCAGATGCCTGCAAATAAAAAGATCTATTAGAAACAACATAATCAACACAAAAATAGTCCATTATCATAAGATATATTCCTGTAACAAAACTTCTATATAAATATAACAGTACCAAATCCAACTTAAGACTTAACAAAGGTATAACAACTTTAAAAACATAAAACCTCAAAAAAAGCTATTGCTACAAAGGAGAGAAACTGGATTTTCTAAACAAAAATTCATATTCTTAATTTCTATTACTTTAACTTTAATTTAATATATATTTAAACTTCAAACAGATTAATCAGAAACTTTAAACTATTAAAAAGATATATCCAAATATTTTAAAAATTAAGTTACATATACTTCTCTCAACCAGCTGATAAACGGGGACTAGTGACATTCTCATATATAAAAACTAGGGACTCACAAAATCAAAAATCCAATGCCCGCAGCAGATCCGCCAGTGGCGGTTACCTCTCACACAAACTACCTCAGAAAGTTCTCTGGCATTTGTCTCCCAAGGGACCACCCACCCGAAACGGTACTGTGGGCTGCTCGAACCCCCAAGAATAGAATGGTAAGAGGCACCATTTCCACCATTGGATGGGAATTAAATGCTTAACAGCTAGACGAAAAAGGTAATGAAAAACAATTGTGATCAAGAGACTTCATAAAAAGCTAGATAAAAACTTGCTAAACATCGTTTGCCTAAACCATGTAAATGGCTATGGCCACTCACCACGTACACAGGATTACAAACTTTATACATCTTAATACACGTAAATCTTATACTGAAGGAAAATGGTGGTACGCAGTATGATTTCTAAAAAAAAAAAACTTCAAACAGAAATCTAAAAACAATCTGAAAAAACTATTTAAACATTAAAAACCTGTATCAAATACAGTTCTAACAAAAATTAACAGATCGTGTTTGGTCTGAGGCTTCGTAAAGACATCACTGAGGTTTGACTTACTAGGAATATATTCTAAATCAAAAGCTTCACTGTAAATTAAATCCCTAATAAAAAATAACTTGACATCTATATGACGAGATTTATAGTTTTCTATAGGTGATTTTACAAAATTAATGGCCGCCTGGTTATCTGCATAAAGCTTCGACTTGATACCTAAATCGCGTATGATTGCTCTATCCCGACACTCCTGCAGGATCCGGTCAAACCAAACCAGGTTTTTGGAGGCCTCAGTCATGGCGACAAATTCCGACTCCATTGTGGATAAACTGACGCACCTTTCTTTAAAGGTACGCCAGTCCACGGGGGAACTGCCGACCATGACTATTTGCCCACCAACCGATGTTCGGTCATCCCGATTCGCCGCAAAATCAGCGTCAGAAAAGGCAACCAACTTCTCCTCGTTACACCGTAACCGGAGATGGTAGTGTCGGGTATACTTTAAATAACCAAGCACCCGTAATAACCCGTCCCAATGTGAAATACCCGGATTAGACTGAAACTGACTATATATATTAACCGCATAACTAATATCTGGCCTGGTTCTACTGGCAATGAATGATAAACAACCCAGTAAGCTTCTGTAAGGAAAACGAGCCATGTACCCCTTTTCGGAATCAGAAGAAGGACAATTAACCTTAGATAATATAACACCCTTACTAATAGGGAGAGATGAAATAGGAATTCGAAAATTCTTAAATTTATCACACACCTCATCGATATAACTAGACTGGTGTATACATAATGAATTCCCCTTTTCAACAAATTCGACCCCTAAAAGTTTACGTGTTCTTCCTAAAAGCTTGATGTCAAAATTCTTTCCAAGCAAATCCAGGATTATGTCAATCTTCTTCTTAAATTTTCCAAAAACTACGAAGTCATCAACGTATAGTAGCAGAACTATATCAGAATCAAAAAGGTAAGTACAGTTACATGACTCAAATTTCCTAAAACCAATCTTTAATAAAACTTTATGGATCTCATAATACCACTCCCGGCCACTTTGATGCAGCCCATACAGCGCCCGATCCAGTTTGCAATACATATGCTCTTTACCGGGGATAACGAAACCGGGCGGTTGTGACATAAAAACAGACTCCCGTAGCGGGGCGTATAGGTAGGCGCTTGTTACGTCACACTGAACGTGTGACCATCCGCAACACGATACTAAGAGGGAAAAGAAAAATCGAATCACTCCAAAGTTTACAACAGGGCTGAAGGACTCCTCATACGATTCGCCCTTCACTTGTTTAAATCCCTGGGCCACCAAACGGGCCTTAAAACGAGCGATTCGTCCTCTTTCGTCCCTCTTGACCGTGTATACCCACCGACAGCCCACTGGGGTCACGTTTCCTGGCAAATTTTCCAAATGCCAAACCGACCGTTCGTTCATAACCCCGATTTCCTTTCGCATTGCATCAAACCACATCGCACGCTGCGGAGATTTCTGAGCCTGCTTAAAAGAGTTAGGAATTATTATATTGTCTAGTCATGCAGATATATTTGAAGATTCAGGATTATCAAGAGTTCTCGTCATCAGATTCAGAATGTATAGGGACTAAACCAGCATACGTATTTGAGCCACTGAAATCAAAAAGATTTGGATCATACTTAATACCATTTACATTACAATACCTCTCAACTTCTGCAGGTGATCTTAATCTATTAGTTTTACCTTCCTCAAAATAATAAATATCTGTTCTGTCCCTGGAAGATCGCACTACGGGTTTACGTAACCACCTAACTTCTCGCTTGGAGGAAATAGGGGTCTTAACGTCTTCAGCTTCGGAATCAGACTCGGAATCCGCAACCCCCTCCCCATTAACCCGGGAATCCGGTGGTATGCCGGGAGGATTCAAGGGTCCCCAAGAATCTACTCCTCCAGCATCTTCACCCTGATTATCACCGGAGTCAATGGAGAAAGGATCACAAGATCCCGGGCCCATCACGAATCCACTGCCTCCAGGAACATCCTCAGGAATCTCTCTAAATGTAACACTAATAGTTTCAACAATTTGATCATCTTCAGGTATCCAAATCCGGTAACCCTTGGTATTAAAAGCATAACCCACAAGATAGCCCTTTTTTGCCTTTGGATCTAACTTTGAATTACGTTTCTGGTGAGGAATTCCCACGTAAGCAGTTGTCCCAAAAGGTTTAAGATGCCTCACAGATGGTTTTCGGCCCCCATACAATTCAAAAGGAGTCTTCGTTAAAGACTTAGGACAGACCCGGTTCCAGGTATAACAAAAATATTTTAAGGCCTCTGGCCAAAACCTGGGATTCAATTTACTTTCAGCCAAAATAGTACGGACTCCATTGACAGCTGTCTGCATAAACCTCTCAATGACCCCATTCTGTTGGGGAGAAAATGGATTTGTCAACTCGTGATGTATTCCCTTTTCATCAAAATATATTTCAAAATTATCATTGACGAACTCACCCCCATTATCAGACTTAAAATTCTTTACTTTTCTACCCAAGAAATTTTCTGCACGAGTAATATGAGATTTGACAATATCAAAAACATCCGATTTTAATCTCATTGGGTATACTGAAACTCTACGGGAGTAGTCGTCCATAATTGAAAGAAAATACCTTTCCCCATTTCTCCCAACAGTTCTACAAGGTCCCCAAACATCCGCAAATAAAAGTTCTAAGGGATGTTCAGAACGAATGCTGCCAATGGGTTTAAATGAAGGTCTTATAAACTTATTCAACTTACAGACTTCACAATGAAAATCGTTATCTTTCAGATCAACCAATCCCCGGACCCCATTTTCTTTACACGTATGAATCAAAACAGAGGGACTAATATGCCCACATCGGCGGTGCCATAATTGCATTTTACTCATACGTTTAGCATTACCCGCAGAATTAGATTCAAAAGATACATTTTTCAAAGGTTTAGGAGCCCTAGGGAAAAGCTGATAAAACCCATTTTTCAAAAATGCATTGAATAAAATGATGTCTCCCCTCATGATGTCAATTACGCCTCCACCACCCAGAAATGTTAAGCCTCTCTTATCCAACTGAGGGCCAGAGATTAGATTACGTCTTAGTTGGCTCGAGTACATCACCTCCGTAAAGGTGAACACTCTTTGTCCAAAGCGTAATTTTACCTCTCCCTTACCCTCAATCGGAAAAGATATATCCTTAACAGCCACATTCATTTGTTCATCTGAAACATTACAAAATTTAACAAATAAATTACGATTAGAACAGAAATGATGTGAAGCACCTGAATCAAAGATCCAGGTGTCAACATCCGATGCATTACATAAACTGGCTTGAGATACAACATAAGTTGACTTACTAAAGCTGTCAGGAAAGTCCTCTATATCTGCTCCATGCTTTCTGGGCTGTTGTCTGGATACATGATTCTTTCCAAAATTACGGGATCTTCTGTAAGGCCTGGGCGATGGAGATCTAGGATACTGTCTGGAATCACGAGAAAAACTCCTGCCAGCAGTGGAATCAGTCGATGAGTCACGATAATCACGTCGGTGAGATCCTCTACCTCTGGGCACAGTCGGAGAAAAATCAGAAGAACTCCTGGATTTTGGTGAAGATTCTGCATAAGTTGGATAGCTCTGTCGATCAGGATTATAACGAGAGTTCAGATACTTGCGACACTTGCTTCGAACGTGACCAGAAACCCCACAATGCCAACATTTCTTATAAAAACGAGGTTTCTTCTTGCATTTTACACTATTAGCTGATGGCACGTACTTAGAACTATCTTGATCACGAACAGTCAATCTGGTCTCTTCAGACACTAATTCTAAAACTATCTTTTCAAACTTAAACTCGTCTTCGGACCACCTCAAGATACTCTGCACAATACCATCATATTTCCGTGGTAAATACCGTATTAATTGAAAACTTAAATAAATCTCGTTAAACTCTTTATCTTGTTCTTTAATTATACTCATAAGCCTCCTTAATCTAGTTGCAAAGATACTTATCGACTCGCTTTCCTTCTTTCTGCATTCTATCAATTCACTAAATGACTTCATCAAGAATGACCTAGAGTCGGGATGGAAATGTAACCTAATTTTGTTCCAAGCTTGAACAGCATTTGTACATTCAGCAATTACACGCTTAAATTCTCCCTCAATATTCAAAAATATTGCCGAAAGAGCTTGCCTTGACCGCTGTTTAAAAGCGCTTGCATCTGATTCAGTTACTGAACTACTCGGGACCAGCTCCTCTTTACCGGATTCTATAATGTCCCATAGTCCTTTGTCAATTAGGACATATTTCATGTCAATACTCCATCCAGCATAATTCGTGGAGTTCAGCTTTTCTATTGTGTTGCCGGCCATTTTTTTTTTTTCATCAACAAAAAAAATAAATAAATGAAGATGAATGATAAAACTAGAATTTAAAAATATAAAACTTCCTTCATAATCTTCTTAAAAAAAAAAAATTTTCCTTTTTTTTTTTTTTTTCAGACACGTACTAACTCTTCGGCCCCCCCCTCTTTTTAATCATGCTGCGTCATTCTTTTTAACTTAAATATTTCTCATAGACCTCTATAAAGGGTAAAGGGCCAACTGAAGATCATCAAATTCAATCCTCTCCATTGATCCATATCCTCAAATCTGGACTTATCTGCCCATAACCTAAACTGTTAGGGATTAGCACTAATACCAATTCCCCAACATCTTACACTTGTAACACTGATTAAAAATTATGTTGATAAAGCAGAGTTCAACAGTGGAAGTAGATCGGAGGATGGATTTCTAAAAATATGTAAATGAGAAAAATTATGAAGTACGTTGAATGAAGAAATGTTAAAAAAGTGGATGAAGTAAATTGACAGATGAGATAAAGCTCCAGGCTTAAACTTCTTTTATTAAGATCCAAAGTTCACAGTAAAATATCTTGATAAAAACAGTCTTTAAAAATAAACCAAATATTGATGAATAAACCATGAATCACTTTAAATCAAAACAGCCATTTTTAAACACTTTAACTTAGAAGCCATGAAGAACAGAAAAGCTTAAATATCGTAACTTTAAAAGATGATTTTAAAAACAGAACGAAAAATAAAAATAAGCCGCATGATTTTTAAATGTTTACCACAAGATCAAATACAGCATCCCGAGAACGCTTAAAGCAATTCTCGTATCGAGAACATTGGTAGATAAAACAAGTAAGCAACATTTCCTTCCAACTAACCCCTTTAAATACAGCAGCTGGAACGGCACGTGTCGACACGCCCACTCTCCAGAATGATCTACGAGATGGTGATTTGCCGGTGACGAACTACGTCAACTAATTCATTCATAAAACCGTTCCCGCCATCTGTCGGGAGAAAAGTACACCACGTCATACGCTCTCGTAAATTCTACCATGTCGCGTGGAAAACGTAAACATCTGCAGTTGTAAAAATAAAGATACGGCGTTATCAATGAACTGTAACTAAAGAAACATAAAGCTGAATAAATAACTAAAGGAATAAAAGAATGAACGCAAGATAAAAGGTGAGTTTAATTTCAGAATACTTTTAAATACAGAATACTTTATACTTATACTATTTAAATGAAATGATCTTAATAAAAATAAAAATTATAAATAAAGAACTGTAAATTATACTACCAGGGTTAATGTACTATTGAAAATAATTAGAGGCATTGAGAACTGGGAAATAAGCTTGTTAACACTTCTTAACACGCTTCACTGGTGGTTCCTTGCGCAGACAGATGGGCCTTTCGAGGGCCTGGGACCGGAAGATGGTAACCCTGTCTTATGCACCTCCAGTGCCCTGATTTCCAATCCCCCTAGCAGGGCACTTTTCTAAATTTTTAGGACACCCCTCATGTTACATATCGTTAGAAAAGCCTGTGACCGCTTAATCATTTTGTGTGCCTCTGGTGCCTTGCCCCCCCCCCCCCCCCCTGGGGGCAGTTTTCTAAATTTAGATGTCACCCGTCATGTGACATAGCGTTGGATAGGCTTGTGACCGCTTATACACGTTATGCATTTCCGGCGCCCCTAGCCCCACTTTTAAAATTTTGTTGACAGACCTTTGTAAAGGCCTGTAACCGCTTAAAAATTTTATGCACCTTCGGTGCCCCTCCCCCCCCCCCCCACAATCGGGGCACTTTTCTAAATTTTTAGGCACCCCTCATGTTGCATATTGTTAAAAAGGTCTGTGACTGCTTAATCAATTTATGTACCTCTGGTGCTCCGCCCCTCATTTTACCCCCTCTGGGGAACTCTTGAAAAGTTTGCTACCACCCCTCATGTGACATATCATTGGAAAAGCCTGTAACTACTTAATCATTTTATGCACCTCCGGTCTCTACCCTCCAACTTGCCCCTCCTCCCCTGACACATTTCATGTGACATATCATTCGAAAGGTCTGTGACTGCATATTCATTTTATGTACCTCCGATGCCCCGTTCCTTAATTTTCCCTACCGGGGATCACTCTTCTAAAATTTGCTTACACCCCTCATGTGACATATCGTTGGTAAGGACTGTGACTGCTTAATCATTTTATGTACCTCCGGTGCTCCTTCCCTTTTAGTCCCCTCGGAAGGTACACTTTTCTAAATATTGCTGACACCCCTCTTGTGATATATCATTTGACTATCGTATACGACTTCTGTCTCAAGAACTAATGCACGGATTTTCATCAAACTTCAGATTTAGTTACACATTGACGTAAGATTTACTGATTAGGGTTTGGTGCTAATCCCCCAATAGGTGGCGCTGCTATGCTGCATTTTTCACTATTTTTGCTCTAGCTTTTTCTCTAGAACTATTGCAAGGATTTTCATAAACTGTCAGATTCAGTTAGATGTTGACATAACTTATTACTGATTAGGTTTTGGTGTTAATCGTGCATAAGTGGCGCTGCTATGCTGCATTTTCTATAATTTTTGCACTAACTTTATCTGAAGAACTGATCCATGGATTTTCATTTCATCAAACTTCAGATTAGGTTAGACGTTGATATAACTTGTTGCTGTTTAGGTTTTGGTGTTAATCGCCTAATAGGTGATACTGCTATGCTAATTTTCCACGATTTTCGCGATAGTTGTATCTCAAACTAATGCACGGATTTTAATCATACTTCATATTCTGTTCAATTTCACATAAATAAATCCTTATTAGGCTTGGGTGTATACTGCCCAAAAAGTGTTGTGTTTATGCTTTTTGGAACTTATACAATACTATATTTATTTAAGTAAGTATAATACACCACAAAAAAAAATTACCGTCGTAAATACCTTAGTGATCAAATCCACCAACCTGATGTTATGAATTTAATAAATGTATACTAAATTACAGTTTTTACATTGTTAGTTTTTTATACAAAATTATACCATTTTTATTATTAATTTGTATTTAATAAGATTACACCAAGTACTGTTTGGAACGCGATTGGCGATTTATTTTCCTCACATGTATATTTATGTACCAAAAAAATGTTAACGATAAAAAAACAGTTATCAAAATTTGATGATTTGCTTTTTTTTAGCTGTAATTTTTATACAGACAGACAATACCAAAAGACTATTTTTATCTTATAAAACTAGCTTTATGGAACAATCTCGAAAAAACAAACACAGCCAAAATAAAATATTTTAGAGAAAATGATTCTGTTTTGCATATTATTATTTGATTTATGTCAGATCAATTTATAACAATACATTTACAAATGTGACAAAGGTTTAACATTTTGGAATATGCACATAGATTCTTGAATTGTAAAAATATGTTAATATTTATTAAATCAATTAAATCATTTCTTAATTATTAAATTAATTTATGAATAGCATTAAATAAACATACAAAAAAGCAAAATGATTTCTATGAATATAATACAATACATAATTTGGAACTTTCATTTTTTTTAATTAAAAAATATATAAATGTCATGTCTAAAGACACAATTATTGTAAATATTGTTATAAACTGATATGGGAAGAGTCCCATAACCTGTGCCGGAAGATTTGGCGATTTTTTTGGCGCGCTTTGTTTGGCGATAAATGTTTCGATCTGGTTTAAGTTTGTTCATCGGATTTCGGATCGTTGGAACGGCTTTAGGGTTGCTTTTTTTCGAAAATGCCTTTTTAAAACCGGACAACTTGTTGACGTGAGATCTTGAAGCTTATTGGTTTACTAGTATCACAGGAACTGTTAGTCAGCAAATTTTGAATTCGGTTAGATAAGAATTTGCTCCGACGCCACTCTGGACACTCGCATTCTGATTACTCTCTGTGCTGGTCGATGTAAGTAGTCTCGTTAATTTTTCCAAGATTGCGGAAAAACATCATTTTTAAATATTTATATTATTTATAAATCAATGATTTTACACCATTTTTAATAAGAGAAAATGATGTAAAAACATGGATTTATAAATTACATAAAGATTTAAAAACGAAGTTTTTGCGCCACTTTGAAAATTTCTTCCGATGCAATTGCTCGAATTTTAGCAGCATTCTAAATAAATCTAAACATGTGCTTTTTCAGATGAATAGTTGGTACCCTGTTTCAGACTCTAAATGGAATCATTTTATAAACATTAAATTCTTACTGTTTTTTTTTTTTTTTTTTGTGTGTGTGTAAGCATTTTTAAATTATTTTTATACATTTTTTCTATGTTTCATCTTTTCTATTATTTCTTTAAATTATTTTTATACATTTTTTTTATACTTTTTTTCTTTTTGGTAGTTGTGAGCGGGATTTTACCTGCATTAAAAATAATAGTTTTTGAAATATTGTTGAAATTTATAAAAAGTTTCTGGCCAGTTTTTTTCTCTTTTTTTATTGTCGAAAATGTTTTAAGAACGGGGGGTTCAGGGGGGCAGAGCCCCCCTGACAATAACAAGTATTAATCTCAAAAAGGACATTTATTTAGAATGCTGCTAAAATTTGTGTAATTGTATCTGAAAAAAATTTCCAAGATGGCGCAAAAACTTCGTTTTTAAATCTTTGTGTAATTTATAAATCCATGTTTTTATATCATTTTCTATCTTTAAAAATGGTGCAAAATCATTGATTTATAATTAATATAAAGATTTAAAAATGATGTTTTTCTGCAATCTTGGAAAAATTTTCATGTCGCCAAAACGGCATTTTGGCGAGATTTTTTTTTGCCAAAAATCTTCCGGCACAGGATATGGAACTCATCCCACTGATATGATAAGCTGATCATATAAATAAAATAAGAAATGCTGAACAAAATCATCACAAAAAACATAATTAAAGTACTGAAAACAGCATAAATTCTCACTAACATACCTCAACTGAATATAGTGGTGGTTTTCCTTCAAATGTTTTATGCAATACAGTCACTTCTACTTCGACAGTTCAATGCACATCTCCTTTCTGCCAGAAAGCTTCGATTCTGAAGGCCCTTTGAAATGGAATTTAGCCGGAGCAATGTTACCAAGGAATATGCCGTGAAAATCACTCACATATCCACTCGGCAACACTTCTGCAGCCTTTGTGCCTGGATTTTGATTAATGTACTGTCTGGCTGGGATAAAAAAGACTCTAAAACCGGTCTCGCCTCAGTCCTGTTGCCAAGGTAACTGTTACTGTCGACTTTATTTTAAGGAAGTCCTGCATTTTCTTTTCTTCCATTCAACCGATCATTCTGAGAATTAGCGGTCTTTTTTTGTCCTATGGATGAAGTCCGCTCCCTACAAGTTTTAGAACCTTCGAAAGCAGGAAACATACTCAGGGTTTTTCTTATCTCGGTAGCACAGTAGTCCCACTATCTTGGAAAAATTTCAAGAATATGAAAAGATATTTTAAATACTTAAATGTCAACAGAAATTTATTAACAAATGTATATACAATAAAATATCAGTGATAGTTTCTTAAAACAGGACCTGATTTTCATTAAGGTAAACAAAGCTGCTGCCCAGGGCCCCGAAAGCAAAGAAATAAGCATCTTCCTTAAACAGACTACAAAGAATGGTTAGAATCAAATTACAGGGGACCCTAACTGGATATTCGTCCAAGGGGCCTGCTTTAAAGCATGATTCATAAAGATCATGCATTTTATAATATAAAATACTCTAAATACAAGCAATTTGAATAACAATTAATTCACATTAAGCTTTAAAATGAAAGCATAAATGACATTAGTAGTCTAGACTGCAGTCACTGGGAAACGAACAATAAAATCAGAAAATTATTTGCAAGAAATTGAAAAATTCAATTTATGACATTATTCTTTTCTAACTTTTCTTAATTTAAAATACTGGTTTAACAGCGACGGAACGACGGATGGATGACGCTCAATGGAGAATCGAGAATCGTAGAAACGATTTCAAGGAGGAATCGTTCTTATGATTCGAGTTGAATCAAAGGTTCACTGCCGGAGCCATACTATGAGTGTGTTCAAGAAGCACGCGCGCGAGCTCAGGAGACAGGAACATGGAGTGGGTTAATATCATGTATGGAATAACACGTAGTATGTTCAGGAACAGATCATGGATTTGATTAATTAAGGTGCTAATTATAAAGATATTTTGTTACAAAAGGAACGTGTGCTGGATGGCCGAATGGATAAGGCAGTGAACTCGAGACTAGGGATTGTGGTTTCGAATCCCTCCAGTCCCCACATTGTGTCACAATTTTTTTTTTTGTTTGTTTATTGGTTGTTTTATATTTTTCATAATGAATAAGATATTTTTGATGAAGATATATTTTTTATTTTTGTTATACAGAGGCACGTGTATTTTTATTATAATAATAAAATACTCATTTAAATGTGAGAAAATGAGGTATTTCGAGATGAAAGTTTTAGATCTGAACGCCTTTTAAATATTCAAAGTTTTGTTTCTAAGTGATTATATATGTAGTATGTATATGTATAATGATATAAACATTAAGTAAATCCAAATGAAAAAATAATATATATTGTGCGAAAATATCCTTTTGCACGTAGAATAATTCCTTGTTTTTTTTTTTTTTTTTTTTTAGTACTTTACGAGTGAATTTTTATCGAGACTAGGCTAGAAATCATATTCTACTTTGAACATTATAAAAATAAAATGTAATAGTTGTAAATTATTTTAACTAAAAATATCTGTACATATATTTTTTAAAGAGATAAAATATATAGGTCTGCTGTCTAGTTTATAATGAATAAAGTATGATTAGAATGTTTATAAATTTTTTACTGAAAGTATAAGTAAGTATTTTGCTTATACTAACAGAATTTTGAATGCCATTTATTTCTCATGTTTTATGATGTATTTTGGTCTGTTATCCACACGGTATTAAAATATCCAATCATAAAATAAGAAATATATATATTAAAACCTACTCTGAAAAACTGTCTAACTAACAGTGCAAATTCCATTGAAATCCATCCAGTATAGTAGATTACAAACAAATCTCATATGTTGATATCAGAATCTTGGTTTACTAACAGCATTCTATTTATCACAGAAGATATAAATCAACTGATAAATCATTTTTAAATAAATAAAAAAAAATTGTTAAAAAGTTAAAATTTTTAGATCACCAGTTGAATTCTTAAATTGTATCAATCAACCTACCAAACAAAGCACAACCAATAACACATAAGCAGAAAACGCACAATCACGTGATCAAATCGCCCACACAATTTTTTTGAGCAGCTCGCGCGGAGTTTGCGTGCGGTTGGTTAACTAATTTTAAATGTTAAATGGGCTAAAGTAGATAAAGAAGGTCACGTGATGTTTTTCCCGACTATTTTAGATTTTATCTGAGTGAACATAGGCATGTATTCCTGTTACGAAAACCATGTTTTGGAAGGATGAAGAAATATAGTCGTTGGTTTTACCTTTTTTGAACCATAAAAATAATGAAATAATTGAATTATGTTAAAATTCCTTTCTTCGATAAGACCTACTCCATGGCATAAACTTCTCAGCGCGCGCGGCGCGAAGTGCACTTCTGAACACGCTCAATAGCTCCGGCTGCCGGAGATCTAACCACTCCGTTATTTTTTCACTAAAGTTGCAAGCTCTTTCATTTTGATTAGTTTGCTCCTTTCTCACCAATGGATCCTATTCAGGTGACGTCAGACGCCAGAGCTGGCGGTATGATGATCTGTTATTCTAGTTACTGCACCGGCAGAATACCAGCATGCGCAGGCGCAAACACCGCTAGCAGACGACTTTAGCCTTGACCCAGGTTGAGTGCATACATTTTAACTGAAAATTTGCAAACTTAGGGAATTTTCTCGCATACAGAACAACATTTTGAATTTAGATTACAATATATTAAGTATATGCTGCCGCATCAAAGAATTTGTTTGCTGTATTTTTAACAAACAAGCATTAATAACTCACACTCCATAGACTGCTGCTATGCTAAACACTGCCAGTAAATACCGCCAGCAGACGAATTTTAGCCTCGACCTCAGGTCGCGTACATAAGGTCCATTCAGCTGTCGCAATCGTTTTCCTTATCGAGGCATTCGGCCGTATTCTCCCCTTATTCCGGAGCGGAACGGAATCGGAATTCAGTTCACCCGGAATATGGCGATTATTCCGGATCGAATGGAAAGAGCGATTCTCCCCTAGCCAGATTCCGGATTCGGAATAATCGATAGTTATTCCGTGGCTTTTGAAAGGAAGTGATATCACAAATTCCTTTGAAGTGTGAGGAGCCAATCAGAATGAAAATATACGTCACGTTTTTTTTTTGTTTGTTTATTTTTTTCGCTTAGCTGATGGCTTTGGCTAGCGAGGAGCTTTTAATCAGAATAATAATTTTCGAATAAATTTGCGTAACTGAGTGAATACCTAAAGAAAAATAACATACTTTTCAGTGCTGTATGAAATATTTCTAAAAAAGATTGAGGGGGTTGGGGGATCGCTCGCTGAAAAAAAAATATTACTATTGTTTTTGTTTTTCTATTTTTAACTTTCAGTTCAATTTTTTGCAAAGCCAAAAATTTGCAAACAATATCTATCGACTTTGTAATATACCAAATGTTTACATTAAAGATCCTGTCTTGGCAAAATATGTCAACCTGTGCTCTAATTGGGAACAAAACATCTCATTGGCAATTGTTAGATACACTTAAATTGCACTTTTTTAAATATATTTATTTACTGTTTGGTTGAAAATTAGCTATATTAAATGAGAATTTTTTTTTTTTTTAATCATCCAAGTTTTTTTTTCTTTCTTTATAATAAAAACAAAAACTGAATACAATTACAACTGATAAAAGCCAGGGTTGGAAAAAAACCGGGTTTTTTTTGTAAAAAACCAAAAAAACCCGGTTTATTTGGTTTAAACCAGGTTTTTTTTGTTTAAACCGGGTTTTTTTAAATATAATTTCCTATTGCATACAGATGCATATCTGTTCATAAAATAAACATTTTTGGATATTATATAAGTAATATAACTTTTGAAAATATTTATATTAAATAATTACAGTCAATTATATAGAAAATTGAAATCATTTTTAATTTAAACATTATTAGTAACAGCTATGTCTTATGTTCAAAGTAAACTGCTCTACACAGTGAAACATTGATACCTTGAAATTCATATGAAGAATCCTTTGATTAATAATATACTAATCAATCAATAAACATTTGATGAAATTTTACGAATTTAACATATTATTCTGTGGTTGTTATTATTATTTTTTTTTTAAATATACAAATACTTCTGGTTATTTTGTTTTCTGAGTGATAACGCCAAGTGTCCAAGTCAACATTTTTGGCCATTAGATTCAGCAACTAACAGAAAAGATTGATTGGTATTATTGAAATGCTATAACTAACACTCAATTTTTGCAAGCTGTGTTATTCAATTTGATATCTTAAGTTACTCTTTTAAATTCTTTAAGGAAAATCTTCCCCAATCCAAAAAATTTTCTTTTACAACTTAACCAAAATCTTAAAGATCATTGTATTGTGTTATTAACTGCTGTAAATAATCTGAAATTTTAAATGAAAATATTTTATGCTAAATATTGAATATTATTTATCTGTTTTATCTTATCTAATTTCACATGTTTTAAGAAAAATCTTTAGGGTACCAAATATGTTCATCAGCACATGCTAATTTTCATTCTACATGCATAGAAACATGACCTAGGCTCATTATGTCTCATGTTGACTGCTGAGATGAAGTAATAAAAGTAGAAATTACTTCTATCTATAATTTAAAACAATTAAATTACAAAAACGAGAAAATATTATATTAGATTTTTTCTAAAAAAACCAATTGGTTTAAACCATGGTTAAAACCACTTGGTTTAAACCGTGCCAACCCGGGATAAAACTTTAATAAAAACTTATATTTATCCTATAAAAGTTTCTCTCTATTCTAAAAAAAAGTAACTACCGCTGTCACCGCCGCCGCCGGTTTTGAATTTTTTGTGACCGGAGGTCTTTCTTAGTTAATATTAAGAAAAATAATGCATACAAAAAGATGAAGATCGGTAATGTTATACAGAAATGTTTGATAAACACGCTGATGCAGACAGTTTTCAAATCGAAGAATTATTTTAAGAGATATTTAATGCTAAATTTGGACAAAATCGTTCCACTAAAAAAGTTTTATAGTAGCAAAAACTATACATCGGAATTTAATAATTTTTAGTTCATTTTATATGTTATAATTTCCCGGTGTGCAGAATTGATTTATTTTTTTAATTTGACTCATTTTTCGAGGTTTTATATCTATTTTAAATTCAAATTTTCAGCATTTCGAGAGATATTTTTTACAGATTTTAGAAAGTGATATTAATTTAAACTGTTGCCAACTGTATAAACAGCGGAAACAATAATGTTTGCTTAAAAAAAAAAAAAAAATATTTATACGTGTAATAAATTAAAAATTTATTTACACGTGACTACTATAAACAGAAAAAAACATTTGGAATTAGAATTAAATAATTATGTACAAAAAGCAGGAACTTATTAAAAATTACGTCATAAAAACTATAATTACACGTGAATTTTAAGAGAGAAAGGAATTTGTAAAATAATAAATTTATTAACATGCGTTAGAAGTCTTAAATAGGAGAAATTACGTCATATTTACGTCACATTACAGTTATTACATAAAATGAACACAAAATAATATTGGAAAACGGTTTAACTTTACAAATTGCGCTAGACATTTATTTGATATTTTGAGAGGATACTTTTCAACTATTTTTCTTAGGAAAGCGCAAATAATATTTTATTTCTAACACAAGTATTTTCACGCGAATATTAGAAAGAGAAAGAATAGTTTGGTCATAATTACGTCAGATTAAAAACGATTAATTTAAAATGTCTCATTTAAAAAAACTTTCTTTTCGCTTTGTTAAAAAATACCGGGAGACAAACATTCTGTTTACTTAATTCCTTTTATATTAGCTTATTTTGAAATGTCGTTACACGTGTCTACATCATCAAGTTATTTTTATTTCGATGTTTTATTTGTATTTTTATTATTGTTGTACTAATTTATTTGTTCTTTCGTTATTTAAAATAACAATTATGTCAATTTTTATAATTTGGCGAGTGGTTTGGCGATTTATATAATTTGGCGAAATTAGTTGACGGGATAATCAAGTAGTACCGCAGCGGATTTGGCGTTAAAATTTCCCCAATCAAAGAGAAATGAATAGAAATCCGTTTATAGGGAGATCGCCACTGTTTTTTAAATTATAATTAAGTCTTTCGAAATCTTTTTAAAGCCGATCACATTAGCGTGCATTTAGAGTCTGCGGTGTCTGGACGGGGGTTGGCGAGCGTAGCTCGTAGGGGGCCGAGCCCCCTAGTATTAGTAAAAAGTTGTTCCTTTATGGATACTCAGATACAGATATTGTCCATGTAAATAAAGAATAGTATGGTAGTACTCTTGACTTAAATATAAAAGAACCTGACCCTTATTTAATATAATAATTCAGTACTTCTTAGTTATTCTGTCGACCAGTTTCGCCAAATTATACACATTGACATAATTTTTATTTTAAATAACAAAAGAGCAAATAAATTAGTAAAACATTTAAAACGTCGAATTAATGGTTTTATTGGCCATTATTGGCATTTAATCTTACAATTTGGAAACAGTAATTTGGTTGATGGGATAACTAAGAAGTACCAATAATTCTCATTACTGAAAAAAAAAGACATTAATAGTCAAAACTCAATCATTGCTCCCCCCCCCCCCCCCCACCCACTCCTTTTTTTTCCATTGCAGCAGAATAGAGAAAAAAATATTTTAACCCCTTCACCGGTGACGAGTATGGGGAAATAGTGCTTTTACCCCCGACTTATCTCGGGGCAGACGGTGAAGTGGTTAAGGATTAAATTAGATATTAAGATTAGATAATTAGTTCTGATTAATTCAAGGACAACAATGATTTGATTATAAAAAATTATGATAATCAATATTTTACATGTAACTCATGTTACTTTTCACATTAGAATTTATTGAAGTGACTATTAAGCTTTATTATAATTTAAAGTTTTTATCATTTTGAGTTGCAAAAGAAAACTATTTTAAGATTAAAATATAATTTTATAAATGCTGAATTTTTATCTTTTTTTTTATTGTCATTATAATTGCTTGCTATTAATTTAAAATTCTTCATGTTTTTAAAGCAATAAAACTACTTTATTTTTTTTACTTTTCTTTCTTTTTTTTGGAGGGGGGGGGGGGGAAGCTTATTTACAATACTGCATTATTAACTAATAAATTCATTGAAGATGGAAAATAAAGATGATTTCTAAAATTTCATCGTAAGTAATATTTTTGTAAAAAAATAAAAATATTTCATTAAAAAAAATCTGAACAACTTTATATGAGAGCATACATTATATGAACATTATGTGCACTGTTACTCTATGACCATTAGAGCAAATTTTCAGGAATACTTACAATTATTTTATTACAAAATATAAATAGGATAAAATAGATAGTATAACAAGTTAAATACCATTGTGTTCTACTCGCATAAAATGTATCTAATTTGTAACAAAAATCACTTTACTTGTCTATATAATATATCAAAATTTTGTAACAAATTAGATATATTTTATGTGAATGATACATAATGGTATATAACTTTTTATGTAATGCTTTATCCTAATAATAAAATAATTGGAAATATTTCTGAAAATTTACTCTAATGGTCACAAGAGTAATGAATGGATGTACCCGCATACTTTGCTTTTTGTATCATCAGCTTTTCTTTTTATAAACTCTTACCTTATAGCTGTATGATGGTATACATTCCTCAGATTTTTCTGTAACGTACAACGTAGCAAGCCACTGTATCTTAGTAATTTTTCAGAGAAACTCGAAGATGTTAGTTAAAATATCTGTCAGATACTCATCACAAAATAAACAATTTAATTTTTTTACATGTACATACAACAGGTTTAGTAAGTACATGGACATGTAAAAACTAACATAATGAAAAGCCCAACTAGTCAAGACAGCATTTTGTATTCAATGTATGCACTGGAAATTTATTATATTGTGTAGTAGTATTTACGTAAACATGAATTTTCTTTCATTTGATAAATCTAGATATTGATGTATTTTAATAAACATTTTGGTTATCATCAAATTATCAGCACATTAAAAAAAACGAGCTTTTTATAGCAGTCTTGGAAGCACTGATTTTACAACTTAGTTATTCAGTCATTCAAATTAGTTATGATTTTAATTTGTTTAACGATTAATAAAATCATATATATTATTATCTAAGTCATTTAAAAGCACCGGTGCAGCCAGAGGAAAGAATGATTTAGAATTTACTCCCACCCCCTTCTTTAAAGCTCTAATGACTGGTAAAACAAATAAAAATACTTTTGTATTATGATTATTATGTGACATGTAAAAAACAATGCAAAGGAAAGCACAGCATGTATTATTAATTTAACACTCATAGCTATTTATAGATTTCAAAATAAAACTTCCTTTCTTCAGAGCTAAAGTGAATAAATAGCAATAGCAGAAATATGCATTCTTTGTGTACATGTTACACGAATATCCCCCCCCCCCCTCTTTCTTACAAAAAAATAAATTCTACTGAAAAAGGGAATAATCCTTTTATCATGTCTTGAAATGTTGCATGCTATATTAATTATGTCTGTTATTTCTTTTCTTTAAATTAGTTTCTATACATCGTATCTATAATTTAAAAAAAAAAAACTCTTTTTTATATATATGTATTCCTAATTAGAAGAACAAATATTTAGAGTTGATAATACAAGTCATGATAAACAATTTTTAAATAGGAGATTAGGGTTACAATATATTTTTAATCAGGAACTTAGGGTGTTTCTCTTAACCCTCTCGGCACCAATTTTTTTTCCAATTTTGGGAAAAATTACTTTTACTGTAACAAAATTAAAAGTAGCTATCGAAATCACAGAAGTTACAGTTTACTGAAATTTAACGAATGTAGTTATGTTGCACATTTTTCATATAAAAATAGTCTAAGGAAGAATTTTTTAAGACGTTTGGAAAATGTCGTATTACAACCAGATTAAAGAAACATAAAAAATTTAGTAGTATTTTTTATTTCTTATCACAAATTACTAATTCGAAAAAGGAGTCCCTAATTTAAATTTAAAGAGTGAAACATATGTTTGAATTAAAGAAACGCCAACGGTTTACTAATAATTAATAAAACTTTTATTAATATTATTATTATTAAATGCTGAAGCATAAGTAAAGTCATAATAGTAAATGTATCGACATATGCTATCGCTATTAGGTGCTGGAATTAACAAAAATATTTTTTTCTTTCAAATATTGCAATTCGAAGTAGTAGCCTCATATGAGGATCAGGGTGACGAGAAGGTTAAAGTCAAATTTGGATTTTTGTTCATAGTTTTAAAAATATAGTTCAGAAAAATATTCAACAATTAACAGACAGTCTCAAATAGTCACCAGAAAAATTATATTTTTGAACAATTAAACAATTTTTTTTTGAATAAATTGATGAAAAACATTTCCTGGAGAAAAATCCTAGGCTATGTAATTGTTATGACGATGCATATTTTTTAACCCCTTCAGGACGAGCGTCTTTTACAGAATTTTTAATCTTTAATCACCGGATTTTTAAACCAGAAATTTTTGCCTAATTGAATGGGCAAAATGCTCGTATTAAATAAGACAAAATTTACAATAAAAATTTACTGATGAGAATAATCCCCGATTCTGAACACATTACGCGGCATGAATACCGGTCGCTTGTCCCCAAGGGGTTAAATACGTAATCATACTATATTTTTACTTGTAGTCATCTATGAGTACATAGATTGGTAAATATAAATACAGTAGAACCCTACTGATCCGAAATTCCGGTTAATACGAACCGATTTTATATTCGAAAATTACTGGATTTGAAGTATACCGGATTATGAAATTTCTATATTTATACTCTGAATTACAGAATGAATGTCATGTAGAAGTTAGAATTAAACAAAAAAAGGCAGTAAAGCATGTTTTTCATTCTTTAAATAGCTTGAAAAGAATTTAAAAAAATACCGAATAATGTAAAAGTACAATATATGTAAGTGAAGATAAAATAAAAACGTGCACTGTAGGTCTACTCGTAGAAGCCATCGTAAAAGAAATCTTGAATATCAGTTTGTTTGCTAGTCATTATAAAATTCTTTTCTAAAATGCAAAAAGTATTTAATTTAGATGATAAAAATATATTTTTCCTTTCAACAGTTTTGTTTCGCAAATTATTTACAGAAATGTTTTTTCTTCCTTCTTACTCGACGTGGTGACTCAGGTATTTACAGAATCACGATTTTGAACTATTTGTAATGAGTTGTTACATAATTCCTCATTCTGAAGTTCCATTGGATTATTATAGACATCAGGAGTGATTAAACAAATAATACTATTCTTTTCTGAAAGTCATGCCGTACCTTAGGATTCCGGATTACAGGAGGTTTACTGTACTACTACTAATAACTTTTTTAGCACGCATTTTTATTTTGCTTCTATTTTTATCGAAATTTTGGGTAATCCGAATTTTTTGTAATACGAACAGCCACTGGTCCCAATTAGTTTGGATTAGCGAGGTTCTACTGTATTTAATTAATATCAATACTTAACCTATATGAATGTTTATAAGAAAAATAACTCAACTATTTCAGTATAACAAAATATACTCAAAAGTAAAGTGTAAAATAGAAGAAAAAAAAATCTGATTTTCAATCTTGATTTAAGGTACTGAATATGTCTATCAAGAGTTATAGGTTTCCAAAACAATTAAACCTTTAATTTGATGACATTAAGAAGCATAATTTAATTTTGGTACTTTTCGGTTAGCCGGGCGCCAGTGTTATATATACATATGTATGTATATCTACATATACATACATATGTATATATACACATATATATGTATACATATAGCTTCTATATATGTATAAATATACATATATATGTGTATATAGGTATACATACATATGTATATACACACGCACACATATATATATGTATACATATAGCTTCTATATATGTATAAATATACATATATATGTGTATATAGGTATACATACATATGTATATATAACACTGGCGCCCGGCTAACCAAAAAGTACCTTAATTTTTTATAATTAATAAAATTATAATTAGTAATTATAAAATAATAAAAACTGCAAATGTCAATTCATTAGTTAATAGCAGAAATAGCAGTATCTGCTCTTCTTGCACTTGTACTTTGTAAAATAATTGACATTGCATAAATCTAAAATTATACACATACATGTATATGTTAACAAAAAAAATTATGAAAATTATACCCAGGGTGGGTCCGTAAATATATTTTTGAATATATCAAAAATATCCGATATTTTTTATGTATATCTAATGTTTTCAAAATAGTCGACTTATTGTTGATAAATATTTTTAAAAGTAATATAAATTAGAAACTGAAAAATATTGCACTTAATATGAAAACTTTATAAATCGATATTCTAAAGGTGATTTCCCTTTTTTTCCTCACTTACAACAAAATTGAAGTATTTTTTAAGGGACATTATTCTTTGAAAAAATAAGAGTATAATATACAATTAGTGTGAATAGCCTGTGAGCTCAGTGCCATCAATTTAACCGAGCACATTTCTTTTTATTTTTTATAAGGGTAGTTTCATTTTCAGAACTGGTTCCACAAGTGAATTTATCCTTATATATAAAAAAAGTAAATCAAAAAACTACAAATGTATAATAAAATTTGAGAAATCTGTAAACTATCCTCTCATAAGAATAACATTAGCTTGAGTGTTTCTGTCCGTGACTAGTGTAGGCTCTTAAGAGGCTACTTCAGTTATGAGAAAAAATGAGAACATTAATGTTAATCCTATGGGGGCATTATTTTCAAATTACTCCCTTTGATTTTAATATTTTTGATTAATTGTTTTGCATAGGATTGCTGAGGACGATCTTTAACTGCGCTAGTTTTTACTTTTTCAATTTTGGTTACAGTTTTCTTTTTCTTTTTTTTTTTGGTATTAGGATAGTTTCAATTTCAGAATCGGTTCCAAAAGTGAAAGTGGCCTAATTAAAAATACCTGTAAAATAAATCAAAAAATGGTCTTTGTTGTGTAGATCTACCTCAGCTATCCATTGCAATATAAAAAAAAATCATTTAAAAATATTCAAATGCAAATGAAATATCTTAAATTCTCCCATTGGATTAACATTAGCAAATGGGTGATTTCACGTGATTGAAGTAACCTTTTTAAGAGCCCACACTAATCACGGGAAAAAGAAAAATGTTAATGTTAAATCTATAGGGGCATTATTTTAAAAAATAGCTGAGGACGATCTATAACCAGGCTAGTTTTTATTTTTTTCGAGTTTGGTTTCAGATTTAGAAACAATTACTTTCACTTTTGGAACTGGTTCTGAAATTGAAACTATCCTAATAAAATAAAATAAAAAAAAAAACTATAACCAAAATCGAAAAAGTAAAAACTAGCCTGGTTATAGATCGTCCTTAACTACCCTATGCCCAAAAATATTAAAATTCAAAAATAAAGACCCCATATAAACATTAGTGTTTTCCTTTCTTCCCGTGATAGTGTGAGCTCTTAAGAGGCTACTTCAGCCATGCGAAAATACCTGTTTGCTAATGTTAATCCAATGGGAGAAATTTAAGATATCATCTCGTTTGCATTTGAATATTTTTCAGTTTTTTTGGCATTGGATAGCTGAGGTAGATCTATACAACATAGACCATTTTTCGATTTTGTTTACAAGTATTTTTAATTAAGCCACTTTCACTTTCAGAAATGAAAGCCTCTTCATAAGAAAAACCTGCAATCAATATAGCAAAAGTAAAAAACAGCCTTTGTGGAAATTTACCTCAGCTATCCAAAAATAAATAAATAATAATAATTTTAAAATGTTCAAATGCAAACGAGATATCTTAAAAAAATTCTCCCATTGGATTAACATTAGTGAACGGGTGTTTTCATGGGACTCAAATAGCCTCTTGCTATGCTTATGTTTTACATATAAAAATTAAATGCAACTGATGCTAAAGTAAGAACATTAATTAATTATTCATATAATTTGCAAAAGAATTTTTAAAAAGTGGAAAGGGGAGGGGTAGTTGAGTGATACATACTCATATATATCTGTAAAATACAGTTAAATATTAAAATTTATTATTTAAATTCAATGCAAAAAATACCAATTTAAAAAAACAAACACTTACCAAATATTTCATCTTTGTAACTGTAAACAAAGAAGATAAATTTTGAATTATATACAATAGCACGATTAAAATTCCAATAATAAATCCTTTTTTTTTTGTCTTATTTCTTACTTGAACAGGAGTTTGGTGACGATCCTTAAACATCCTTGGCTTAAAAACAACTTGCAAACAGCCAAGAGTCATAAATCAATGTTGTCCATTGGCATCAAAACTCCGCACTTTCCAAATTTCAATCTACCTGGATACACACTCAAAAGCAGAGAACAAATAACACCTCTTAATGCTTTTAAAAGTGGTACCAGCTGGACACTATAAGTCGTAATTCTTGTCATTTGGATCCTATAGACTCTTGCACATATTTCACAGTGGACAAAAAATTGAAGATTCAATTTACAGGTTACATTTCAACTGAAAAAGAAAATAAGAAATATTACAACTGCAATACAAGTGTTTCATCATCTAAGAAATATTTTTCTGTTTCTTAAAAAATACAAGATTCCATTAAACATTAAATATTGCAAAATCATAAAAAGAATAACTGAACTACTAATGACAAGTTTAAAGAGAAAAAAGAAGCCTCAGAACAATATAACACCACCAGATCCTATACTTGGCTGGCCCTGTATAAAAAAACTTGCAAAATAAGAGCAGGTGGCATTCTTTCATCACAGAATACAGAAAATTATTATTTAATGAGTATACAGCAAGTTAAGCATAAGTTACTAACAAGAAACTATAGACAAAACCAAATCAAAAATAGAGAAACATACCATGTGGAAGTAAGAAAAGATTTTAGTAATCCAATAACAAATTGCATAAATAATTCTTGCCTGAATTTTACAAGAAATTAATGTAGATATAACAATTAGTGATTTTATAAATAATAAAAATCCTCTGTCTGCACACGCAACATGAACATTTAAAAGTATAAAACAACCAACAGACCAATTATATTGATGCAATTCGAGAACTCAGAAAATTTGTTTTGAGAAAAGGCAGAATTTCAAATTTTAGTTATCACACAAATAGTCATGTATTAATAAAAGAATCATATAGGACCATGTATACTAGCAGAATCTTTGCGGCTATTACTGATAATGCAAAAAGGCCTTATAGCAAGGCTGTATAGCTTTTTTTAGTTTAAAACTTACAAAGCTTCTACAACATGAGGGCATTTTAATTCACTAATCAAATTTATCACATGAAAGTTTGAATGCAAAACTGTCGGACACAAAGCTTATTAAGCACTGAAATGTAAAAACATGAGGCTACTTTGTAATTTATTGGAGTACATTTGAATAATAATAATAAAAAACAACACACAATATTACACGAGTATGTATGTATACATACTTGAAGCACAGGTTTTTAAGTTATACGTAGCTACAAAGGTCATTCAGAAATATTAAGTTCAGTTTAAAAAAAAAAACCTAAAAATCTTCAAATTATATAAGAAAGATGGATATGTTAAACAAATACTATAAAATATTAACAAGTCATTTAAACAATTCTGGTGACACATCAATATTTAAATTGAATGAAATATATAATTTACTTCATCAACAAATCTGTAAACAAAAAAGTATACGGGGTGGAAAGGAGACAGAATCTAAAATATAATTTCTTTTTACCATATTACAAAATAAAGCAAACTTTTACTTAGAAAATAAAATTTATAACATACCAATTTGCTGAAAAATATTCCCATTTTGACCGCAAAACAGGTATGAATAAAAAAATTATTCATATCTAATGTGATTTATTACTTAAAACGTAAGATATAGTTTATGAAAATAATAAAGAAAAACTGTTTACATCCGCCATTACATGATTCCGGCCTTCCGAACGATATTCCACCTGCCTCTGAGCAGCCGGAAAAAAGTAAGAGATATTCCGAATATTTGAAATGCCTGAATGGATCCTATTCAGGTGACGTCAGACGCCAGAGCTGGCGGTATGATGATCTGTTATTCTAGTTACTGCACCGGCAGAATACCAGTATGCGCAGGCGCAAACACCGCTAGCAGACGACTTTAGCCTTGACCCAGGTTGAGTGCATACATTTTAACTGAAAATTTGCAAACTTAGGGAATTTTCTCGCATACAGAACAACATTTTGAATTTAGATTACAATATATTAAGTATATGCTGCCGCATCAAAGAATTTGTTTGCTGTATTTTTAACAAACAAGCATTAATAACTCACACTCCATAGACTGCTATGCTAAACACTGCCAGTAAATACCGCCAGCAGACGAATTTTAGCCTCGACCTCAGGTCGCGTGCATAAGGTCCATTCCGAATTTTGAGGGGAGAATGGACCTTATGCACGCGGCCTGAGGTCGAGGCTAAAATTCGTCTGCTGGCGGTATTTACTGGCGGTGTTTAGCATAGCAGTGTATGGAGTGTGAATTATTAATGCTTGTTTGTTAAAAATACCGCAAAAGAATTCTTTGATGCAGGAGCATATACTTAATATATTGTAATCTAAATTCAAAATGTTGTTCTGTATGCGAAAAAATTCCCTAAGTTTGCAAATTTTCAGTTAAAATATATGCACTCAACCTGGGTCAAGGCTAAAGTCGTCTGCTAGCGGTGTTTGCGCCTGCGCATTCCGGTATTCTGCCGGTGCAGTAACTAGAATAACAGATCATCATACCGCCAGCTCTGGCGTCTGACGTCACCTGAATAGAGTCCATCGCTCATCTTCGGAATAACAACCGGAATCACTGAATTCAGTACGATATTCCGATTCCGCATGAGGGGAGAATACGGCCGATTGTTTTGCTTTTCTGACCGCAACATCGCATGAAATCTGGGTGTGACATAGATGACGCGTCTGGTTTTTGTCATGACTGTTTCTCATGGGAAAGCAGTTACGTAATTCACCCTAACTTCCTTCAATTTTCGTTTCCCTGTAATTTGCAATCCTTTTTCTGACATATTGAAATTTACCTGTTTCAAAAAGTTATTTCCTAAAATTATAGAATGGCTCAAATTTTTTACGACGTATAAATCTGCATTCACTGTGTAACCATCTATTTCAATTTTTACGGTCGTAAAACCTGTGGGTGTAATTTGGCTACCACCAATACCCATAGGCGTAGCGTGACCAGAAATTTTGGGGGGGCACCAAAGCCGTGAGAAGTGCGCCCTTAACGAATTTTCAATTTTACCCCCCCTCCCCCCAATAAAAAAAATCTTTCTCTTTTGTAATAAAATTAATAAAGTGCAGAAACATGAATAAATTCTATAATATTTATAATATGAATAAATATTTCGCGTTTATTTTGGAACTTTAAAATGTTTAATTTTAATTTAGAAATTCAGACCAACTAAATAACATAAGAGAAAATTGCAATTATTTGTAAGAGAGTTCATGATGTTTTGCGACAGGAAAAAAAAAGGATCAAGAAAGAGAAAAGAAATTCCCCTGAAAATGATCGGCGGACAAAAACTGAATAAATAAACAAATAAAACCGTGGTTCGCAGCATAAAGTTTGCGCCTGGGGCGACCGCTCCTTTAGCCCCCTCTTTGCACGGCCCTGGGGGGAACACTAGAGGTCTGCACGGGCCACAGTTTCCAGGCCGGCGTGAAAATTAAAAGTTCGACCCGAGCCCGGCCCGTTTATATTTTCACAGTTTATGGTCAGGCCCGGTTCGTAAAAAAATCAGTGAAAACAAGCTCGGCCCATAAAAAAAAAATCAATTAATTCAGGTCTGGTCCGGCCCGACTCAATTTCTCAAAAATTCCAATTTTTCTTAACATGCAATTGCAGGGCTGCCACTTGCTACTAAAATGCTATACCTAGCGACTATTTTCAGCATCCGGCGGCTATTTTAGGGCGAAAACTTTTAAAAAGTGACTATTTCAAGAAAGCAGTAGGCGACTTTTTTCGGATTCAGCGACTATTTTTACTGAAAATATTCGGTCTTTTTCTTCAAAGCGCCTGTAAAGTCATCTTCCCAAACGCACTTTTTCAACGGTTATTTGAGGAGATTCGCGCTTTTTTCCGCGACGAATTCCAAAATTCGGGATCCCCCCCCCCCACCTAAACCATTGACGAAAATAACTATTTATTTCCGATATCTTTTTATACTATCGTTGAAGGAGATTTTGCGATTTTTTCCGCGATCCTTTGCCAAATTTTGCAGCTTTTTCTACTACAGATTGACGAAATTGATTTTTTTTCCGCCACCACTTGTCGAAATTCGCGATATATATATTTTCCGTGATCGATTGATGGTATTCGCTGTTTGTTTCAGATATCATTTGACGAAATTCGCGATTCTTTCCCACGATAGTTTATCGAAATTCGTGATTTTCTTTTCAAAACCAACTTACGAAATCCTTGATTTTTTGTGCAATCATTTGTTTAAATTCTCGATTATTTACGCGAATGTTTGATCAAATTCGTGTCTTTTCAGGGATGATTCTGTTCTGAATTTTCCGAAAATTTAAGGCATCCGGTTCCGAAAATTTTAAAAATTCGGGAAAATAAAATATCGCGAATTTCAGCAAATGATCGCCGAAAAAATCAATTTCGACAAACGTTCACAGAAAAAAATCGCCAATTTCTTTAAGAGATCGCAGAAAAAGCGAATTTTTTCAAGTGATTGCAAAAAAAACGCGAATTTCTTCGAGGGATCGCAAAAAAGGCAAACTTCGTCTAGGGATCGCGAGAAAAATACAAATTTCACAAAGGGATCGCAAATTTTATCAAAGGATCGCGGGAAATACGAATTTCGTCAAAGGATTGCGGAAAAAACACATAATTGGCGCCGGGAGGCGATTCCACCCCTTCCCCTCCCTCTGCTGTAACTTTTCAGAAAATTTGCTGTGAATTCCAGATTTTTTTTAAAAACCCAGAATTACACCTGCCGTCTTTTTGTTCGCGACCATTTGACGAAATCTGCAATTTTTTTCTCTTCATCGTTTGACGAAATTCGTAATATTTTGTATATTCTTTTGACGAAATTTGTGATGAAGGACGCGACCGAAGGACGAAAATCGCCATTTGTTTCCACAACCTTTGATAAAATTCAAGATATTTTTAAGGGCGTTTAAGGAGATTCGCGATTTTTTTCCCCGACGAATTACCAAAATTCGCCTTTTTTTCCGCCAGTTGTTTCGTGGAATTCACGATTTTCTTTACACGATCCCTTGCCAAATTTCGTGAATTTTTCTACGACCGGTTGACGAAAATGATATTCGGTATTTGTTTCAGGGATTTTTGACGAAATTCGCGATTCTTTTAAACGATCTTTTCTTTTGTCGACTGACTGAGGAAATTCTTGATTTTTTGCGCGACTATTTGACCAAATTCGCCGGTGTAATTTTTTTTTCTGTTCGCGACAGTTTGACAAAATTTTCGATTTTCTTTCCGTAGTCTTTAGGCGAGATTTACAAGTTTTTTTTTTCGCGACTGATGGAAAACTTCTTTTTTTCTAAGGCCAATTGTTGATATCGGCGATTTTTTTTTTTTCGTTACCGAATGGCAAAATTCGCGAATGTTTGATGAATTGATTTTGTGGATTTCTCGAAGAAAAAAAAATCGTGGCTTTCACGAAATTAAAAAAAAAAATCGCATGCGAATCATATGTCTGTTTAAGAAATAAATTTGGAAGATTCCATCCAAACAAATATTTTTATTATACGGGATTTTCCTTTTCTGTGCGGGATTTGCGATATCCCACACGTTATTTCTAACCCTGCCCCTCAAATAAAACTTTTCTTCCTTCTCTCCAAGAAACTCTTGAAATGAAAGGCCTGATGGAAAATAGTTACCTGGATGATTCTGCAAGAAGTTTTTACTGCTATGTTTCCAGGTGCTGTACATATTTTTTATTGTGGAAGAACCAAGTTACTTCGTAACTGAAACATTAGGGCCTTATTTTCTGGATAACTTGCATTCTCATTAGAAGAAATCACTCTATTCTTTATTCACTGATTTGAGCAGAAGCCTAAAATGTGGACATATAAAGTCCTTTCATTGTTATGGATAGAATTTTTAGAAGCCTAGAAATGGCAAAAGGACGAGAAACGTAATTTGGGAAGGTAAAAGCAGGGGCGGCTGATGGCGCCCTGGGTGAGTTTTTTTTAAATTACGGGCAGCCACCCAAGCTCGCCTCCTCTCTCTAAGACTGGATTTGGTTGGTTGCAAAAAACAATTGCTCCAAAAGTAATGCAAAAAGTAATGCACAAAAAGTAATGCAAAAAATAATTGCACCAAAAGGAGCAGAGCTGCATTTTACAATTTCCGCTTAGGGTGGCAAACCGCCTAGAAATGGCAAAAAGAAGAGAAAAAATCATTTTGGGGGGGGATAAAGGCAGGGGCGACTTTATTAGCCATGATGGCGCCTTGTGAGAGATTTTTTTACTGTACCACTGCAAATGCTATACTCTTTTTTTTTCTTTTAAAAGGCTTTACTAAAACATTTTACATTTTGCACTCCTTCCAGGTTCGAAACTAGCTATATTTTCACCCGGGGAAAACGTCGATTTTGGCGCCCCCCCCCCCCCCCCCCCCCCCACTGCCTTCCACTGCAAAGTAAATTTACAAAGAGAAATTTACGAAAGGTTCTAGTAGCGGACTTATTTTAAAATTTAAAATGTGTAACAATAAAATGCATAATATTGAAATATATAACCAGCTTTATCAAATATTTATTCATTAAAACCTGGGGGAAAAATTGAAAGGAAGCGGAAATAATTCCGCTTTATACAGGTTTTCATCTTAGGAGGTATAACTGTTGGTATTCTTTCTGTTGGAACCATGTAGTTTTTTTCATTTAAGACACAATTCCATTATAGACGGATTTCATTTTTCGAGATTTTACTGTTGTTGTAGCATTACAAATTATTACAATTGGGGCACTTTAATGTCATAGTAATATGAGTCACATTGTTTTAGGAACTAAAAACCAGGATTTACTGTAGGTATAAAAATGAATTCCAGTTTTGTAAAATATCTTCCTGTACTATCTACATCAGTTTTTAAGAATTATCACTTATACCACTCTTCTTATTTATAGGCTGATATGTCTAGATACTTTCCTGAACTTAATGCTAATTTTCAAATTTATGTCTGACTCAAAACAACAACAACAACAAAATTATTAAGTTTTTACTTCTTATTATGTGAATTTTCGACCGCTTGGCTTTTATTGTCCCAGTCGGTCACCTTACCTCGCCTCCTCTAAGGACAGATATGGTGATATGCATGTAAAAAAGTAATTATAAGAAAAAGAATGGGGTTATTCATTTGCTGTCTTGTACGCGAATCTTTTTATCTATTTGACATTTTTAATGCACTGTACTAAGCTTTTCTTTTTGACTTTTCGGGTAGAAAATATTTTTTACACAAATTTCGCACGCATATATATATATATTGTATAAAAATGCAAACCAAATTTTCATCTGACGTTCCCTGCGGGAGGCGCCCAGAACACATGCCCCATCAGCCCCCCCCCCATAGTTTCAAACCCTGACTCCTTCTCCCGTTTGACTTTATTGCACCGGACAATCATTTGACGTCGCGCCCATAGGAAGACGGGAAAAACGAAAGCTCCAAAAAGAATAGAATAGCCTTCATGGAATCTTTTCAACAGAAAAGTCACATTCAAACAAAATCTTCATTTGGCGCCCTTTTCGCCTTTCGTTCTGATGTCCGGGCACATGGTTCTGCACCCCCCCCCCCCCCATCCCAGGAAATCGGTTATCGGCGAGGGACAGTTTTACACAAAAGAGAGGAGTAGGGACTGACCTATTGGCCTTGAAAAATGTTAGTGGTTCTCCTATTTGCAGTCTTCTATTATAGATGAATCTTTTTATATATTTGTAAATTTTTTGGTTCAGTTTTCCTTTTGGATTTTCCGGCTGCGAGGCATTTTTATGCAAATTCGATATGTATACATATACATTTTTGTATGTAAAGACAAAAAAAATCTTCATTTGGCGCCCCCTACGCTTTCTGTTCTGGCGCCCAGGTTACAGAAGGTTGGGGGGGCACGTGCCCCCCCGACGCTACGCCTATGCCAATACCTGATAAAACCAAGTCATTTTCTTGCAATTTAGGGCATCCCAGGGCTGTGTAAGTATCGTTGCTACACATATTGACGTCACTTCCTGTATCAATTAAAGCATCCATATTTTTCCCTAAAATCTCCACGCTTTTTATTATTTTATCAACCGGATTTGAGTTATTGCTTACGGCAGCATTTGCATTTTGAGGAGAATTATTTGTACACTGGTCAGACCTGTGGCCAGGAATTTTACATTTCCAGTAGACCGGACTTTCTTTTTTTCGGGGGCAATCTCTAAAACGGTGGGAAAGGTCATTGCAATTGAAACAACGGATTTTTGTATTTAAATTCTTTTGGGGGGTATGTGTGTAGTTTTTCCCATATGGTACGCGACTAATGTCATTTCGATAGAACGCTCTATTATTTTCACTACCTTGACGTTTTCTAAATTCCGTGTTTGAGGGCTTAATTTCAGTTTTCCGTAAGTTAATTCTGGCGGTTTCAAAATCGTCCAATTTATTAGCCAATTCTTCTACACTCGTAATTTTTGGCAATTCGTCACAAAAGTGTTCCTTCATTTCTAGGGACAATTTTCGCCTAATCTGGTCAATGATTAAAATATTTTTTAACTCTTCGAACGTTGATATGTGTAATCCCAATAACCATTCATTCAGAAAATTTGCGATTTCAAATGAGAAATCTTTCCATGACGCTGAATTTTGTTTTCTATGTAAAAAGAATTTTTGCCTGAATTGCTCTGGTGTAAGTTTGAAACGTCTTAAAAGTATTTTCTTTACACAGTCGTAATCACTGGATAGTTCTTCACTTTCACGATTTATGAGACTAATGATATCAAGCGATAACAGTGCCAACAGATATGTAACCCATTCATCTTTCTCTATTCCTAGACGCTTCGCTTGCCGTTCGAAAAGGGTTAAGTAGATGCTAATTTCTTCCTCATTATTATATCTATTTAGCAATTTTAGAACATCGGAACCCTTTCCGGCGATTGTAGATATTGAATTATGCAACTGGGTATTTTGTGTCTTTTCCAATTGTAATTTTCTTAACTCAAAATCGCGATTTTCGATTTCTTTTTGTTGCAATAATTTTTCTTTCTTTTCCCTTTCGCTCACGATTCCCGCTACCAAATTCTTTACTAAATCCTCATTATACCCTTCGGATTTTAAAATTAAATCAGTCAGTTTTTAGCACCGGGCAGCATAACACCCGATGACTAATTATTACTTCGTCGTTTACGTAATAAAATAAAATAAAACACTGGAAGCATAAACTTAAGACTCGATAAAAACTTAACTAGTGTATATTACTTTAAAAATTACATTCATCGCACATGTGTGCGGCAATACAGTAAGTATATCGTTACAGCTCAGATCCTCAACATACCTTCACGATGCAGTCCAACAGTCTAACTGTAAGGCGCGCCACACACCAGAGAGACATGCGACAATAATCGTGAGACATGAGGCAAATTCTGCTGTTTAAACCGGTTTTTTCTTTGTTAACAGGGTGAAATTGTCGCATGCCTCACGTTTTTCTGCCGCATGTCTCCCTGGTGTGTGGCGCGCCTTAAACGTTTCTTCCCGCCTTACCACGGAGCTAATACGCGCGGTTTTCAGTTACGGCAGAATCGAAACCATGGATGTGGTATGAAGAAAATAGGAGTCAGTTCACAAGCTGGTTTTGGGTTGTCGGCGATGCCAGATCCCCACAAGTTGACTTTTATTAGCACCATCTGGAGGACTTAAACCTAACTCGATTACCGCAGTAACCAGATCGATCTTTTTAGACCTTATTAAGTGTGCCATAATTATATCTAACCAATTAACACATAAATAAAATATCTTAATATAAATCAATAATATATAAGCCCACGATAAATCAAATATATCTATATATATAATAATACAGTAAATTCTGCCTAAGGCGGACTCTGTATAAGCCGGAAATCTGTCTATCGCGGAAATTTTTTCAAGTCCCGGCGAACCCATAGAAAATTACATTAATTCATGCTGCATAAGGCGGAATCTGTCTAACGCGGAAACGGAAAGCATTTTAAGGTCCCACCGAAACCAAAATTTTGCATAAGGCGGAAAAAAGGATAATTTAAAAATGAAAGCATTTTGTTTATTAAACTTTAAAACTGATAAGTCAAATACTCAATGTCGTGCATGTTAGTTAAATTCCGTAACACTTTGAAAAGTTAATTCAAAGGACAGAAACTGTTTAAATTTTAAGGAATTTATGCTTGTGCCATTTTTTCATATGCAAAATTATATTTAAAAGTTAATAGTAGGTTATAAAGTTAATAGTAGTAAGTTCTAGTAGAATGAATGAACATTTATCAAAATGTATATTTTCGCAAATGCAATATATTATACTTTAAGGATGTACTCGAATTCAAAGTTATATCTTGTAGTTGAGCGTTCTGTCTCATTCTCGAAGTTTATTGGTTTATTTATTTATTTATTTATTTTTGTGTGTGTGTGTGCGTAAACTTCCAATTCGCATGTATTACAGCAGTACTAAGAAATTGAATAGCGTTTCTCATTTATCTATAAAGACAAAAGATCTTTCCGAATTTCAGTTTTTACCGATTTTCGAGTTAGGAAAATCAATAAAAAATCATCAAATTAGAGGGAATTTTTTTCTTTTGTGGTGGTGGTGGGGTAGTGGAGTGGGGGAGGGGGGGGTGAGATTTTTTGCATAAGCAGGAATATTGTCTACCACGGAAATTTTTCTCAGTCCCGATCGATTCCGCCTTAGACAGAGTTTACTGTATTAACAGTTTTCTAAAATAGACTTACTTTGTACCAGATTTTTCCACAAAAAAAATAAATATATATATTTTCTTCACAATATAACAATACAAAAAAAAATAATTATTGAATACCAATTTTATAAAAACTTGCTTCCCTTTAAATATTCTCACAGAATATATATTCCTTTCTTTTCACAAAAAAATAACAAGATAAAAAAAATTATATCGTTAATACTTTTTTCTTTCAAAGAACCAAAAAAAACATGTATTTCTTAGGAAGCAAAAAAAAACCACCTTCCTATATTTCCTCTTCGCAGACACGTCTAAGCAAGTGCCTTATTTCTTTTATTAAAAAAAAGTGCAGAACAAAAAAAAATCCACTTCTGCATAAATTACTAAATATGCTTTTCCTTCTGGCGTACACAACAGAAAACTCACTGTAAACCTTTTATTAACACAATTCAAGCACTTATGGGGAAAAATAAAAAACGCACTTCCCCATTTTATCACAAGAAAAGAAGAAGCTGAAATTGGGTCAACGTATATTTCTTCTCGCAGAGACTCGAAAATATTGTCACACTTTTTTATCAGCACTCAGAATTCACGATGTATTTCTAATGATTCATCGCAGAACACGCTCACTTCTATCCTTCGATGAAATACCCAGTTGAAATTTCGACCCTTCATTAACGGACTTTATCGACGCACAAGACAGAAACGACTTGACTCTTTTTATCTTTCCTTCTGCATGAGAATTTTCCTTTTTTTTTATCTTTCCAGCAATTCACGGAACATTCGATGAAAGCAACTTTTCTTTTCTTTTCTTTTTCAGAACATCATTCAACTTAAGGACATCAGAATTTCTTTAGTACAAGTTTAATCCACACTTTGCATCTAAATATCCCGGACGAGGTCGCCAATCTGTAGAAATTTAATGCACATTGATTTTGACGAATAAATGTACACTGTGGTCGGTGTCTAGAAGTAATTAGTCCAGGCAGATTCTTGAGGGAATCTTAAACTTTAATGTTCTTGAATATATGGATGAGGTATTTACAGATGGGGTATTTACATTTAGATTAATCATGATAATTATAACTGACCGGCGATATTCCGCTTACTCAGGTCCGTGACCCGGTATTCGGTCGAACAGCGACGTTTCAACACGTCTGCTCTCACGAGCAACCAACAGCCATCTCTATCTTTTCCACAATATTTTTTGTAAGTTCAGCAGTTTTTTCGTTGACTCAGAGGTTGGGGTGGATCGTCCAGAGCCTCATTTAAAGAATGTGCTGGTCTTTGCAGTGCAGAGTTCAAACTCTGTCACCACATGCATAATTAATATTATTATTTAAAACCAAACAGGGCATTCGCTAAAAAAATTATGGGGTCTTTAATCTTACTCTAGCCAGTGGTTCCAAATGTAGGGTGTACACCCCACAGGGAGTAATTTGACTTTTTAGGGGGGGGGGGCAATTCTAAATTTGCAATTCACCTATTTTAAAAATAAATGTAAAAAATCAGTCTTTGTTAGTGAATTAAGAAAAAATTCCAATCAAAAATTTAAATATAATCTACACCAAAATAATTATACGAATGATCTTTTAAAAAGGAGAAATGTAAAAGATACATATCATGATGAATTAACTAGTTACACTACAGCTTAATATCCAGTTTAATAGTAAGCGACTGGCAGAAGCAATAGAGAGCCACAGAAAGACAAATGTTTAATTGTAGTAAAAGCTTTTGGACATCTTTTTGTAGTATTAAAAATTTCTATAATTTTTCTTGGGTACATTTTGCATTTTATAATTTTTCTCCTCAATGGAAGATCAAGGTTTGCATTATTTAATTTTCTTTGTCTTCTTATTTTCAATGTTTTTAGTAAGTGTCAGTCCTTTTTCTTTTTTAGTTTTTGTTAAAGCATATTTCAATGAGGGTTGTAACAAACAATTCAATTTGTTCAATTATATTGGCTCATTAATGCCAAAAGACAGTGATCTGATTTGTGTTAAAGTTTCTCTTACTGTGGCCCCTTCATTAGCTACAGACTTGGGTGGCTCTACTGACTCCTCTTCCATTTTTTCATATTGATCATCAGATACTACTTCATTTAAATTTGAAGTACGTAATTCTGTAAGATTTGTTTTTAAACAGACACCTTTGACTGACATATCCAAGATAAGATATGGACTATGCTTGAATGGACTTTACCCACGACCATGCCTCTGTAGGTATATGCACTCCAAAGAACACTGTTTATTGGACGAAGGGGAAGCAGTGTTAAAATTTCCTTCACTCCGATTGGTGTTTTGCTTCTGTATACCTGCAGCTGACGTGACATGGGTAAAGTTTGATAAATTGTCCCATGTTATGTTGGCAGATATGCAGGAGATGGGCGCCGATAGGGATCGAACCGGAGAACCCACGGTCAGTAAGCGAGATCTTACGTGCCGAGCAAAAGGCTAGCTCTATCGCTTCCTGCGAGAAACTCGTTTTACTGACCGCGCAAGATGGCGTCGCCACAGTACTCCACCCCCAGTGAGAAGAGCATCTCGTTGATGCTGTACGAGCGATGTGCACTCGTGTTGCGTTGGCGGTTGCCAGGTGATGCTGTCGTGCTGCCGTGCGCATGTGTGTGCCCCCGAAGATGCGCGGCGTGACAGGCTTTGTGCTATGAGAGTTGTCATAGGCTTTGCTTGTGTGCTGTGATAGTTTCACAGGCTTTGATTGCTGGTTGCGTGCTGTGAGCGTTTCACAGGCTTTGCTGCTGGGGTTGTTTTCAGTGCTGCCATGTGTTGGTCTCGAAAGGAGATGATGATGTTTGTGAAGGTGCGTGTTCGTTTGTTCAAGGTCACCAATGCAGGAGATGGGCGCCGATAGGGATCGAACCGGAGAACCCACGGTCAGTAAGCGAGATCTTACGTGCCGAGCAAAAGGCTAGCTCTATCGCTTCCTGCGAGAAACTCGTTTTACTGACCGCGCAAGATGGCGTCGCCACAGATTGAAACACAGAAAAAAAATGTTTGCAAAGCCACTTATTTCTTTGCCAATCATAGCACTCGCAAGAAGGCATATCATCATCATTACCAAAATTTACTTGGTAAAAAGAGTTATTATTTGTCTGACTGCATACTTTGAAAGAAATTCTAGAACCTAAAATGAATGTGACACCACATGGTTTAATAGTTTGGGCTAAATGCATTCTTTTCATGCAGTGCGAAATAAATGGCCTTGGTCTATCGACCAGGTACCCTGGAACCTCTGCAGAATATTTTCTGTAACTAGAGGAGTATTTTATGTTTAACTCTTCATATGACTTGAAACTATCAGGAATAAATTTAGTAATTATTACATCTAGCATACTGCTTAAAGGCATTTGTATTTTGTTATGCAAGTAATCATACTTTAGGCGTCTGTTTTGATTTTCAACTCCATTATTCATATTAGTAGGTAGATCCATTTCATCTTTACGAAAAGCCCATACCCACCTTTTATGCACAGAAAGCCACTCTCTTTTAAACCACCTTTGCAATTTATCATTTGTCTTCCAAAAATTGCAGTTTTCCAATTCTCCCATAGCTTTACCAAAAGCTTTAACCCTTTGAGCTCCGGGTTATTAAAATTTTAAAAATATGCTAGAAAAACATTTAAAATGTGATTAGGGGACTGTCTGAAATTGAACCATGTGATTAAAAAAATTTTTAAATACCCCTTTAGGCTGGGGGACGTGGGAAGTTTTTCCACCATCAGAGCTCTAGAGCATCCATTTCAACACGTAAATACAAGAAATGACACCGCAAAGTTATTCTAAAATTACTATAATTGCTGAAATTTCAACATATTTTAAGCAGTTACATGGTTTAAACAAATTCTAAGACTATTAAAATATTTTAAAAATTTATTAAATGAGAAAATTCAAAATTTAAATTTTTTTTAAATCATAATATAAAAATACAAACTAATCAAATTTATAGATGAAACAGATTTTAAAAATATTTAATTTTTGTTTAGAATTATTTAAAACATAATAAACTCGTCAATCTGCTGAATTAAACACAAATTTAAATTCCTTGGAATTAAATTATAAGCATCTAAATTTTGGTTCTGAAACACTGTCTGGTATGTAATTTTAGTGCTGCCATCTAGTGACAAAGCACTATTTTGTAGTCCTTAGAGCTCTGCTGGTAGAAAATTCTACCATTACTTATTTCTATCCCCTGTAATTATTTAAATTTTCAGTTTAGTGATTTGCATGTAATTATTATTAAATGTTTGATGTGTCCAAGAGAAAAAAAATGTTATCTCCTTTGAAAAATATTTCTTTATAATGCTTGAAAAATACAAAATTTCTAAGCCTTCAAAATTGGAGTGTTTTTAAGGTCGCATTAAAAACCTACTAGATATTTGCAGAGAATAGTGCTGCCATCTAGATTTTAAGAAGACAAGTAAAATCTACAAAATACAGTTTTTGCAATTAAAATGGAGACTTTTTGAAGGAAATTAAAAGATTTTGATTTTATGTGGGTGAAAATTCACCCGGCAGAGCTCAAAGGGTTAACTGATTCAGCATTTGCAACTTTTCGTAGATATTTCAAAACATCATCTCTCTGGGTTTGATGAACACCATTTGAGGATTTATGTATCCAACACCTCCAGGCTTGCTCTTAATGAAAATCACACAAGAATACAAAAGTTTCAGGGAAAACAGTTTCGATTGCGTTGATTTCCTTGTCACAGAAGTTGGTCATAAAATGTTTTGGATTCCATGATGGGTTCTCTCTTTTAATATATTTACTGCTTCAATAATAATAGCAGTTGTTTCATCTTGTGTAATAAATATAGCAACAACTTGATAGTTTACATTGGTTTTCAGACATAAGAAGAATAATGGCAAAGTATATTTTGTTGTTCGATATGTCGCATCTAAGAGGCACAAGGTATTTCCATAGCGCTGGAGCAAATACTTTTGTTTTGCTGACTGATAGACTAACAACATACTCTTCGTGATCTTTTCTTCAGTATCGTTGGTTTCAGTTTCATGGTAAGGTCTAAAAAAGAAGAAATCATCAGGGTATTTTATCAAATGTTCATTTATCATTTGGACTTTTTCCTGTTCATTGGTTGAATAGGATAACTTCTGCAAAGTTCTCTATACAATGTTCCGAATGTCTTCTGATGAGGGCAAATATCTTCTGTTTGATTTTGAGGGGAATCCTGGTGTTTCATGAAAGAGTTCCTTTGTTACATAGTGGTGCAAATAATGTTTGATGTCCACAGTATCCGTTACTGATTCAGCAACAAGCTCTTTAATTTTCAGCTTTAATTTTTCATCAATAAGGAAAGGGCATGTTTACAAACAAACACTTCCGTCAACCAATCTACCAACTACATTTTTGACATAAACATCATTGCAGGAATAGTCTTAGCGACGTAGGCCAATCATATCAGAGACGAGTTAAACGTAGACCAATCAAATTTCCCTAGCTCATGCGTACAGGTAGGAGTCATAAAGAACGGACAGGTTTTCTTGTAATTCAACCAACAGTGACGTCAGCTGCCCTTTCCTTATAGACTGGTGGTTTACTGCTGCTTCTCCAACAGGATGCATGGCATGTTCCGATTCTGTAGCTGGAAGAGTCAAGATGAATTTTTTAACTGCCCTGACTTCTTTTTTTCTGTAGTGATTCCCTTAGTTTTTTGGATGCCTTTATTCTGCAGTATTTGTTATTTGTATCAATTTTAAGTTCTGGAAATGTAAATATTTCTTTCAATGAAATGGACCTTATGCACGCGACCTGAGGTCGAGGCTAAAATTCGTCTGCTGGCGGTATTTACTGGCAGTGTTTAGCATAGCAGTCTATGGAGTGTGAGTTATTAATGCTTGTTTGTTAAAAATACAGCAAACAAATTCTTTGATGCGGCAGCATATACTTAATATATTGTAATCTAAATTCAAAATGTTGTTCTGTATGCGAGAAAATTCCCTAAGTTTGCAAATTTTCAGTTAAAATGTATGCACTCAACCTGGGTCAAGGCTAAAGTCGTCTGCTAGCGGTGTTTGCGCCTGCGCATACTGGTATTCTGCCGGTGCAGTAACTAGAATAACAGATCATCATACCGCCAGCTCTGGCGTCTGATGTCACCTGAATAGGATCCATTTGGGCTGGACAACCTAATTTCGTGGACCATTGCACTATTTTTTTTATTTGTTCCTTGTGCATAATTGCTTCTTCTTTTTTCTTCATTTTTCCTATGCAAATTCACTTTGAATGAAATATGGCAATCTGGACCATACTTGCAGTCAAATATTAGTTTATTTACAGAAATATAAGGTAAGGTATCAAACCACAAAATGTAACTATTTCCTTTTTTTGAATGTAATTCGGATTGTCCAAAATCTTTTGCACGTGCAGTCTGCACACAGAATTTTGTAAATGTTTCATTTTCATGTTGTTTAATTTTTTTATATCCTTCTTCAATTGAGTCTGTTAAAAATACATTCATTATTTTGATCTTTCGCGCTTTAAACTTTGAAGGTTGCTTCCGCGCTGTTTTGTTTTTCGAGCAGACGACAAAGCCGAGCTCAAATGCGCATGCACCTATTTTGTGGCTCCCGTATGCTGCAACAACCGGCGGGCTGGCTGGCTGCAGGCTGCATAGATTAACATCCAAGATCGGACATTCCCATAGAGCGTAATGGTAATGCGATTGCGATCGTAGCGCCCTTAGTGAGAATGGGGAAGAAACCCCCTCCTTGTAGTATGCTTATTATTGAGTATCTACCTTATTGTGATCTTTCTTTTTTTAATGTTGCATGTTTACGTTTTCGATAGAATCTTATACCGATACATGAACATAGAATAGACATTCTATTTTATATATCTAATATCTATTCTATGTTCATGCACGGATATGTTTTTTTTTTTTTTTTTTTTTTACATGATTAGTGAACGGTTTTAAGTGCAACGAATACTAGGTAAAAATTTCGTCTTGAATGCTATATATCAAAAGCAATGGTGTAATATAAAAATATACGAAATGTTGAACTCTACAAGTCCCAGAAAATTTCATAGTTATTCCCCTTTGGCAGGAAAATTTTTATATCCCGTGTTTTATAAATTTATGAAGTTTAACGTATGTACAACAATCTTTTAAAATTTATGCATTTTCACTTCCTTACAGATAAAATAAAAATATTGTTTTTAATGTAAATAACGTACAATTAATTCAATAATGTTTGTAATATTAACATAGAAGAAATAATAATAATAATATTACAGATAGGGAAAAATTCCTTTCGACAAATTTTTAGAATTGTATAAATCTAAAAGTTAAAAATAAATAGAGGTACTGACATTACACTCAATAAAATTTTATTCGATATGAATAAATTGATACAATACCTGAATTTGATTTTTTACAATTTAATCTTATAAACTTACATATTTGCATTCTTAACAGAATTTTCTGGCGGCTTTCTTTTATATTATTAGTCTAATTATCATTTTTAAGTTAAAAATGAACAATACAAGTACGGTAAAAAAAAAAAAAAAAAAGCAGCTAAATAAATAAAGCAAGCATGAATAGAATATCGTCTGACACCTGCTTCGTTTTAGGAACGAATAGATATTCAAACCACAGAGGATAAACATATTTCTTCAACATAGGTAAATTTCGGAGGTTTGTTAGTTCTTCCCCCTTGCCGATAGTGACGCTAGTACTGTTGCCATTACAGATTTTGTCGTAAATGTCCCATCTTGGTCCTTAATCTATGGCAGGCTGCAGCTGGAAACTTAGACAAGCAACCTGAGGTCGAGGCTAAAATTCGTCTGCTCGCGATATTTACTTTTGAACATTATTAATGCTTGTTTATTAAAAATACTGCAAAAAATTCTTTGTTGTTGCAGTATATACTTAATATATTGTAATATAAATTCGAAATGTTCACCTGTATGCGAGAAAATCCCCTAAATTTGCAAAATTTCGGTTAAAATTTATGCACTCAACCTGGTTTGAGACTAAAGTCGTCTGCTAGCGGTGTTTGCGCCTGCGCATACCGACATTCTGGCGGTACAGTGGTTAGAATAACAGATCATCATACAGCCAGCTCTGGGTCATGGATTCGACTCTTTCGTTCTCTTGGTTTTCGTCTGCTTGAAGATCGAGATCACCTGAACCTGAACAGCGCTTTAGGTATGTTATTTATTATAATATAAAGCACATACGAGAATTAAAAATGTATTTAATTATTTTAATGATTAATACTGTTTAAAAACCAGCAAAACTTTTACGAAAAATTTTCACGCATCGATTTTGACTGAGGCGATTCAACCGCTCGAATACGCCATCTGGTGGAGAAAAGATGTAACTTCTCGCTTCAGGTTAGTACAGAGCAAGCGCATTGCGTACATGTATTTTAAATTTGTTCAGAATGATTATTCTTTTGCACAATTTCAGATTTCTTGTGACTCTTGTGTTCTGTCTTATATGACAAAGTAAAAATTATTCGAATTTGAATATCTAAAACTTTCAAATGCATTTACAATAAAGAATTATTTCAATGGCACTTTAGCATTAGTTAGAAGGGAAGAAATTAAGGGGACAATTTTCCGGTACCGGAGGCTGCGAGCAGCGCCTCTATAGGCCGTTTTAATTTCCAATTACGAAAGCTATGTTTTGGAAGGATAAATAAATTTTGCCCTTGATTTTACCTGTTTTGAAACATAAAAATACGAACTAATTAAACAATTTAAAAATTTCCTTTCTGATAAATATTATACTCCATGACAAAACTCCTTCCGCGCAGTCGGCCTGATTTACGTACCTGGAACAGACCGAATGTTTACGTGCGACGCCACCTGTGCTTTCCTTTACCCGGACCTTACTAAATATTAGTTTTAAAGGTTTTCGGAGTTTTAATCTGTATTTCTAAAATAATAACAAACAAAGATCTCAGAAGTTATTTTCTTGTTAGTATTTCTAAATATGGATAGTGATGAATATTCTATAAATAAGGTAAAAAATATCTTTGAATCACTTCTTTTTTTTTTTTTTTTTTTTCAATTTAATGCACATGGTAGTATCTTTTATTATTTCTTTCTTGTCTTTTTATGTACCGAAGATCTGTTTTATTTCAATTAAATAAGAATGCAAAAAGGCAAATAGTTCATTAAGAGTCAATCAGATTTGCCTCGCTATAGTGAAATGCTGGCATGATGCTTTCATAATTTTAAAACAATTTAATTCGGAAATTAATATTTGTAAGTTCTTTTTTCTCTGCATTGTTCTTAAAAGTCTCTATTTTAAAATATTTCTGAAACATCTACTTAATTTATCATGTTATGCGTTAAAATCTTAGCGAAACTGAATAAAAGTTTAACATTTCAAATAAAATAATTTAAAAAATATTTTGACTAATAATAATAAAAAAAAGAGACATCGGAACACATGTCATAAATTCCCAGGGCAGCCATCTTGGATTTTTTCTTGGCGTGAAAACCCGTTAGTTATTGTCTAAAATACAATATAAATCTATTTATAATTAATCTAATTCTTTTTTATTTCCCCTTTACCTCCACAAAAAATATAATAATACAAATTTGCAAGTAGCATTTTGGAACAAAAAACATAAAACTAAAGAATTATTAAAAAATTTATTATATTTTGAAAATAACAATATAAGATACAGGAGTGATTGCAAATAAATTATTAATTAAGTACAAAAAAATCAGCAAACATTAAGACAAATATGATGATGAAAAATTTATTAGAAGCTCAAAATAGTCAGGATAAAATAGTTCATTATCACCTAACCATATTCTCTGAAGCTATAAATAACCAATCCAGTGAGGTCATCTATTACTTATTAGGTTACAGTTATATATTTCAAAGGCAGTAAATACAAAACAAAATATTTCTTACTATGTTAACTCTACAATGCATGATTTTCATTTCTCTCCTCCCTACCCCCCCCCCCCCAAAAAAAAAACCTGCTATATAGAACAAGAAAACTTATTTTAAAAATCATGCGCGAACTGTTATCCATAATTTAGGAGAAAACTAGTGTCAGATGGCTATATTATAATTTGAACAACATCTAACATGAAATTTAAAGTGTGCCAAATGGCTACTCTAATGCATTGTAGGGTTAAATAAATTGTCATTTTTCTTTGTTTACTTTTTTTATAATTAAATAACTATTTTAAAACAATAATTTTCTATAGAGAATAAGCAATTATTTGATATTTTGAAAATTCTTCATTACAGGACCAGTATTCATTGCGGACCCCTGTACCCCAGCAGTGGGCGGTCCACCGTGCCCCATGTTGAAGTTCAATACATAATCATAAAAATATTATTTAAAGTTTTCTTTTAAGCATATAAACTTTTAAATTAAATAAAGATCAGTGTCTTACCTTTTCAAAAAAGTTGTTTTATCTTATTTATCCATAACCTTTAATTAGTCAATAAAGAAAAGTATGATGGTGAAAAATTTTACTTTTAGGAGCTCAAAACAACCAGTCAGTATAAAAGGGTTCATTCTAAGCTAACAATGTGTTCTGAAGGCTAGAAGTAATCAATCCAGTGCTGTTATCAATTAGCCTAAAAGAAAAGCTTTAAAAATTTAAAAATAAGTAAAATATAAGAGGTGGTCCACTGTGTACTTAGGTCCACTGTGCCCTGGTCTCCCCTACCTCCTACCATCACCGACATTTTCCAAAATAGGCTTATGAATACGCACTGTAAACAAACCTCCTTTATTTCTCATATTTTTTAATTATTTCAGCAAGAGCATTTAAATGGGCTACAGAACTTATATTCAATCAAATACACCCAATAAATTTAACATAAAAATAATTGACAGAGACATACAACAAGATATCACAAGCAAAAATGGCCTTCTCGTGTACTCGCAACACAATCTCCATGAAAAACAGGGTTGCCAGAACACACACGTCACACAGATTCCATATCAATAAAGATCGCCAACATAAAATCGCCAAGAAATTTCAAAACATCCAAGATGGCGGCCAAGGTAATATACGGCATCTAAGCCGAGACATCTTCCAAGAAGTGTACACAGAAAAAAAAAAAGTTTAAAATATTAATTTTCTGAGGAGATATTTTAAAGAAATTTCATCAACAAAAAAATAATTGTAAATAATATATATTTTGCCTATATGTATAAGCATTTATATAAAATTAAATCTTAAAATCAGGAGTGGGGAATTTTCAGAAAATCGTATTTGCCTAGAATTTTTTTGTATCAATTGTAGCAAACACAGCATTGTTCTGGAGTGCAGTATTTATGAGCTCTGGTTAATTCCAATCAATATTTAAATATTTATTAACATCAAAGAAATACTGGAGCTGGGCTCCAGCGCATATTACATAGGTCTGCCTTCTCCTGCCAGATTACATACATGGTAAAACGAAACTTGTTATTGTATTTATAAGCTAAGACAAGAACTTATGTTACAGTCAGAAACTGTAATAGAATCAAATTTTGTTTTTTGTTTATACAAATGGGAACGGATGTCATAAGTTCTCCCCGGCCACCATCTTGGAATTCTTCTTGGCATGAAAACCCCTTTTCCGGCAAGTAGTAAATGTCGCCAAGCACTGGTTTATACGCATGTTTGGCTTAATGAAAATAAAATGTAAATAATAAACAAAATTCGCTAAACTGGCAATCAGTAATCCTTGTATGAGCGCTTCGCACACATTCACTGAATAAAAACATCGCCGTATTCAGCATTTCTCACGATATAGCATTCTCAAAATTCAGCAGTTCTCATTTTGTAGCAATCTCAAAATGTAAAAAACTCTTAAAGCAGCAAAATATACCTAAAAAACGAAACTCGCTAAAGTGGCAATCAGCAATAGTTGTATGAGCGCTTTGCGCACATTTACCGAAAAAAAAACATCGCCGAATTCAGCATTTTTCGCGGTATAGCATTCTCAAAATTCAGCAGTTCTCATTTTGTAGCAATCTCAAAATGTAATAAACTCATAAAGCAACAAAATGTACATAAAATTATCAACATACCTTAACAGACATCTGCTTTCTTGAAACCTCCAGCACAAAATATCTCTCATAACACCACCGTCATTTTCCAAAATAGGCTTAATACGCATTGACACGCTATAAACAAACCTCCCTTTCTTGTCAAAATTTCCTCATATTTCTTAATTACTTCAGCAAGAGCATTTAAACGGACTACAGAAACTATAGTTAATGAAATACATCCAATAAATTTAACATAAAAATAAAAAGACAACGATAGAACACAATATCAAAATACATTCACAAAATTCTAAGCTTCTCAGCGGTTGCCAGAACACGACACGTCACAACACACACATCACACGGGGTTTCCATATCGAGTTTGTCATATCCGTAAACACCGCCAACAAAAAATCGCCAAACAATTCAAAACAACAACAGCTGAGGGAAGATACGGCATCTATGCCTACAAAGGTTATGTATACAGTAGATTCTCTCAAATCTGCAAATGCCTAAAATCCACGCATCATTACAGATGTAAATAATGAAGCTTTCAGTTCAGATGTAGGGACAAAATTAGACTTTTTAATTTTTATATTCATTCCATATGTATTTTAATATGTAATTCTCATTAATATTACTGAACTCATGCTTTTACATTAAGGAAGTATAACTTTATTTCTGAAAAAAATCAAGATATGGATGATAGCACTGCTAATCACAATCTTTTTACCAAATATATTTATGTATTAATCAAGCTTCTTTAATTATTAAGTCTGGCTAAACTTGAAATAAAAGTTTTTTATTTTATGTGAATTAGTAAGGTACCTTTATGAAGTAAGTTTCTTTGAATAATTTAGGAAAAAGGTATCTCATCTTTATTATGCATTATTAATTATTTACTTGACCTTTACTTATTTTAATCATTTAAAAAATTATCTTAATTTTTATTACTATAATTATTTTAATATATTGTAAGCCTTCATTATAATTTCGATTGCATTAGTACATTGAAATACTGGTTAAAAAATGTAAACAAAGCAATGACCAGAAATCGGCAACATTCTAAAATCTGCACAATCTCTGGTTTCAAGCTGTGCAGATTTGAGGGAGTCTACTGTATTTTCATATGTTGGAACTTTTATTAAAGACAGTTTGTTATTACATATTTGTCATCTTTGAACTCTGTACACTCACTACTTATAAACTCAATATTTAGTGCCCATTTAAAAACCTCCTGCTGAATTGTTACACATTTTTTTACTCTACTATAAAATAATAGACTCTACTAGGAGTTGCATAAAATACAACTAAAATTCATAAGTAATGCATGTATGAGCAGAGCACTTCATGGCCATAAAATCTAAAAAAAAAAAAAAATGTACTCTCTGGCTCAGATAAGAAAAACTTAGGGTAAGTTTGCTGCTTAACCTCTTCATTCCAGGGGTACCCATTTGGGTACACTAAATAAAAAGGCAAAATTACCCCCCAAAAATTTAAATAAATGCATAAATTCCTTTTATCTCTCTTCGGATACATCAAAGTGTCCTATATCACCAATACATGCCGCTACAAGTTTAAAGACGGAAGAGCCATATAACTTTGAAAAGAAGACATGTCCAAGATGGATGACAGAAGCAATTTACCAACGACTTTACGTCAAAGTAAGTGAATAAAACAAATTTGTGAGTGAATTTAAAACAAATTATTGCATTTTTTATAAATTAAGCTGTTTCAAGAATGATTTGGAATTGTTTATAAATGTTGTTCATATGTGCATGGATGTTGAAAACATCTGTAAATATGTTGTACCCATTTGGGTACAATGGGTCATTACTATACGTTTCCAGCTAAAGAAAATAAAATCTGTGTAACTATTTTATACACTCGGTTAACACCAAAATTTTTTAGGAAAGAATAATTTATTTCTTTTAGATTTACAAAACAATTTGAAAGAGTTTTTTCATTTTTTTTAAATAATATAAAATAATATAAATAATTTACTGCTAAAAGATGTCACACTTTCTAGTAACATTAAAAATATTTAACATTTTGAACTAAAAATAAACGTTTTCAAATACATAAAATATGATAATAGCATCTGCTTAAAAATATAAATAAGTATTTAAGGTATATACAATGGAGAAAATCCATCTTCACAACAACCAAATGAACAGTCACTCATACCATTAGTGGCAAATGTAAAGCAAAGAGATAGATTCTTCCTTTTGCTATCAAAATTACACTTTGCTGATTCTGTAATACATTCTTCTGATACCGAAGATCGCCTGTAGAGAGTACGTCCTTTACTAAATGTGGTCAGAAATGACTGTTTTAAAAATCCCAGGCCAAAATTTTGCTCAATTGATGAGCAAATGATCCCATTTTTTGGGAGATGTGTCTTCCGTTAATATCTTCCTTCGAAGATCAACCCCTGGGGTATAAACAATTTTGTTCTCTCCTCAAATGATGTGTAGTTTGAATTTTCTCTTGTACACAGGAAAAAATACCGTTATATTATAAAAATATAATTAATAAACAATAAATAGGTCAATTTAAAGTAAAACAAAAGAGGTATTTTTTATTTAAAGTTTGGCGTTTATTTATCCAATGGTGACCCGATGTACCCAAATGGAGACATAAATTTTTACTATTTGAAAATTTTAAAAAGAGAAAACTAATTTTGTTTTCTCTTTTCTGAAGCTAAAAGTGTCATAAATTGCTGATAAAATAATTTTTCTATGCAGAAGATTTTTCTCGGGACTGAAGAGGTTAAGGAGGTTCCAAAATTTGTAGGGAGAAAGGCTCCTATGTAGGATGACTGATTGAATAGGAGGAAATAAACAAGAAAAGAAAATGCCACACTTCCCTAAAATGGACTGACCAGTTACCCTGGCAACTAAACCGAGCTGAGACCGGTTTCAGGATGTTTCTTATGAGAGCCACATGGTGGCAATTTAAAAAAATTTAAGAAATTCATCAAAGCTAACTAACGTAACATGTATGTTGAGCACTTTGAAACTATGAAAACGAAACAAAACAGAAAAACACTGCATGCAGCAATCTTGTGTAGCAATGTAAAAAATGCATTAAATTTATCAAAGCCATGATCACTAACACATATATGAGTGCTTAAGTTCATGAAAACCAAAACTCTGTCACTGGATGCAGCAATCACATTGTGTAGCAATCTCAAATATGATGAAATTTTGTAATGCTGCAAACACTAATAATGAATGTATGAATGTTTTGTGCCTAAAAAAAAAGAGAGATTCAATAAATTTGATTTATTATGTTTACAGAAAACAATTGCTCTGAGTTTTTGCAAATAGTTTAAAATGAAACATAATCTCTTCTGGCTGTTTTACCACTTTGATTCATGCAATGCTTATTTCTTGCATGATCCTTTCACCCCATCCCTGAAATCCATCCATGCACTTTCCTTTCTTTCCATTAATTTCATATCTTTCCTGCATTCAGAATATTTATACTTTTTGGCAATCAAACCTTTCTCCATGCAGAAATTAATCACAAGACCTTTATCAACACTATTTAAGAACTCTTCAATTTTTTTAATTACTCTCAAGATCCAAACAATTATGTATTAAGCCAATGAACAAAAGTAGTACTTTTTTAAAGAAACAAAAACACCTGTGTACTTGATTTCTCAAAAAAAAAAAAAAAAAAAAACAACAATCCAAATAAATCAACCAATCAAACTAGCATATTTTTTGCCATAGGCATGGCCATAGTATTCATAATAAAGTAGTTGGCTGTATCGTGAGCAGTCAGAACAGTGTGCTTCAGTAATCACAGTGGACTGTGATTAATTTACTGTCACATTCGTGTGGCCCCCGAAAACTCTAACAACCTCGCACCCCTAATGCATCTCTGGAATTTTGAAGTGAACTTTCCGTGGATGGGAGATGCGGGGGTTTGGAGAAAATAAACATTGAATGGGGAGAGGAGAGAGGCCCTCGACCTGGAAGGATGAACAGATGTTTGGCTGCTGGTCGCAAAAACAAATGATGCTGGTCAAAAGATTGCGGGAAAATGCGAATTTCGACAAAATATAGCGAAAAAAAACCCACGAATTTCGCCAAAGAATCATGCAAAAAACTCGAATTTCATCAAAAGATAGCGGAAAAACGGTAAATTTCTTCAAAAGATCTCGAAATAACGGCAAATTTTGCCAAAAGATCTTAAAAGAACAGCAAATTTCGCCAAAAGATCTCGAAATAATGGCAAATTTCGCCAAAAGGTCTCGAAATAAGAGCAAATTTCGCCAAAAGATAGCAAAAAACGCAAATTTCATCAAAGGAGCAAGAAAAAACGCATAGCTTGTGCTGGGAGTGATTCCCCCCCCCCATTCATCCCCTCTGTTATAACCTTTCAGAAAATTTGCTGTCAGTTTCAGAAATTTTTTTTTAGTCAGAATCACCCCTGCTTTCTTACTAAATAGAAAAACATTTTGCATCATTATTCTGAGTTGTTGATTTAAATTGCTTCAATGGTATTATTTCATGCCTGTATTAATACAGACATGACAAAATAATTAATGCAAATCTTTAAAAAGCACGTAAAATAACAGTGGGTTTCAGATTTTTTTTCTCCCTTCCAAATAGCTCAACTCCCCTCCATTTATAAATGTTGGTAGGGAGACTCCCCTCCATTTATAAATGTTGGTAGGGAGACTCCCCTCCATTTATAAATGTTGGTAGGGAGACTCCCCTCCTATGAAAAATTGAATTTCAAGCCCTGTCTTTGTTATCACAATCTTTTTACCAAATACATTTATATATTAATCAAGTTTTTTGGTTATTAAGTCTGGCTAAACCTGAAATAAAACTTCCTTATTTTATGATTTTGATATGAATTAGTAGGGTAGCTTTATGAGGCGAGTTGCATTGAAAAATTCATCTTTATGGTGCATATTTAATTATTCATTATTAACTATTTACTTATAATAATTTAATCATTTTTAAAATCATCTTAACTAGGCCTGGGCCTTAAATCGATTTACAGCTTACATCAGAAATCCGATTTAACCATTGGTCTTAAATCGATTTAAGCTAACATCGGAAATCGTGATTTAGCTAATGTCTTAAATCGTGATTTAGCCAATGTCTTAAATCACGATTTAGCCATTGTCTTAAATCGCAATTTAGTCAATGTTTTAAAATGCAATTTAGCCATTGGCTTTAAATCGATTTAAAACAAAATACTGATTCAGAGCTAACATCAGAAAAACGATTTATCTAGTTTGATGTATCTACTGCTTACATAGCAAGCTGGTGTTAAATCGATTTAGGATGATCCGATTTAAGCAAACATCGCAAGCCTCAATACTTTCTGATTTAAGAAAAACTAGGCAAGCTGGTGTTAAATCGATTTAGCAGGATCCAATTTAAGAAAATATCGAACCTCAGAAAAGGTAAATTTAAGAAAACGATGATTTAAGTAAAAATTGATATTTATTTTGTAAACGAGATTTAGAGTTTACGAGATTGGAATGTGCATTTTTCAGAAATTAAGAACTTTTATGGTGGAAAGTTGAAAAGAAAAAGTAATGTTTAATTCTTAAAATCCAAATTCATCGAGCTTCAATTTATATGTTAATGTAATTTTTTGATGCAAAACTAAGTTTTCATATGTTTGAGTAATACTGCAATATTTATTTTTTATTTTCTATTATTCTGTAATTAATTAAAATGTTTTATAGTAGAATCCTGCATTGTTTCAAAAGATTGTCTTCTTGAAATTGATTCAGTATTTATATGATTAAAAATAATAATAAAGTTTTATATTTAAAATCCAAACTCATCGACTTTCAGTTTCCACTTTTATGCATTCTTATGATGAAAAATTCATTTCTTACATGTTTTAGTAATATTTTAACATATATTTTTTATTTTCTAATATTTTGGAATTAATGAAATTATTTTAAAGTATAGTCATGCATGCATACAGTACAGTCATGTTTAAAGTATAGTGTATCCTGATTTGGCCATGATCCACATGAAATATTTTTCTTTTGTTAATAAGATTTTTTTTTTCCCTGAAATTGATTGAGTATTTTTGTTTGAAAAAAAAAGAATAAAATTTCATATTTAAAATCCAAATTCATCGAATTTCAGTTTTTATTTTTATGCATTCTTTTAATGAAAAATTCGTTTTTCACATGTTATGTAATATTTTAATATATATTCTTTATTTTCTATTATTCTCTAATTAATTAAAATATTTTTAAATAGTCATGCATCGGGTTTGACATCTGATTTCAATGTCAGTCACATGGATTGAGTATCTTGCTGAAATTAACTCACTATTTATATCCAAATTCATCCATTTTTAGTTTATATTTTTATGCATTATTTTGATGAAAAATTAATTTTTATATGTTTGTGTATTATGGGAATATTTTAGTTTTAATTTATTATTATTTTGTAATTAATTAAAAATACTTTAAGGTTCTGTAATGAGTCAAGTAACTTGATTTTTACAGCAGAATGAGGGAGGGGTGGATGGGGCATTCATTAGATTTTTCTGCAGATCTGCGATTTTCTGCTTTTTTGATATTTTGTTATCATTAAAAAGAGATATATTTTAAGGTTATATTTTATTACTAATCTTACAGAGTGGCAACAGTTGCGAAAAAATCAGCAATTTCAGTAATGTGCTCCAAGGCTCACACTTTCAATCCTTCTCCATCCGCTATATGAATGTCAGCATTTATGTTAAACAAATCTTATTATAATCTAAAAGTTAAAAAGATATAGAATTGCACCTTATTTCTCATATCTTCCCTCTTTTTTTTTCTACTACTTTTCTCATCATGGTAATTGAACAGTTAAATTCATCATTGAATTCTTTGAATCTGCTTCTATTTTACCTCAATAACTTTTTAATTCTGTGTCTGTAAAAAAGGTGTGTGTAGGTTGTTAGCAATGAAGTGCTATCTGGGTGGGCATGGGGAAGTCGACCTTCCTTCCCCCCGTTTAAGGAATTTAGATTGTAGCAGGCATAACAAGTCAGATCCCCCCCCAAAAATAATTTTCTTTTATATATTTTTTTTAAAGAATGAGTTTATAAAATGTATTAAAATAGGTTACTAATTTTTAAAATGGAAAAAAAAAACCTAGACCTTTTTTCAAAGGTATTTGAAAAATTAAAAGCTAAGTATACTAAATAATACGTGAAGGGGGGGGGGGGGTGCATAAAGGCGATATTTTGTTACTAAAAATTAAAAAATAGGCTTCCATATTCTAAAATGTAAAATCAATGTTAAATCGCGATTTAGCACTAAATCGCGATGTTAGATGGATGATAAATCGATTTAAGAAATTTCTACATCGCCCAGTCCTACTTAACATTTATTATTTTAGTTTATTACTTTACTTAATTATTTTAATATTCTACTATATTTTAAGCATTCATTATAATTTCGATTGCATTATTACATTCAAATTATTGTTAAAAAATGTAAACAAATCAATGACCAGAAATCCACAAAATTCTAAAATCTGTACAACCTCTTGTCCCAAGCAATGCAGATTTGAGGGAGTCTACTGTACAACGGAAGGTGGTAGGCATTCGCAAGCCTACTTAAGCCTACTTCCTCAAAGTATGCAAGTGCATGAAGCAGACAGACCAATTTAGTGCTAGTGGGCATACATATTGTTGTGGCCTGTTAACATTCTAAATAACTCCACCCCTTCAGCTCTAGCCAAATCCTTAGAAAAATGACCATCATTTTTTAATAAACAAGACCATCTTTTTCAGTTTGTTTGGTCATTTCCAGGTAGGGCCGAAACTAGTCTTTTTTGCACCCGGGGCAAACATGGATTTTGGCACCCCCCCCCCCCCTATCTTCCACAAAGTATATTTACCAAGAGAATTTTACTAATTTTCTAATAGTCGACGTATTTTAAAATTTAAAATATGTAATACTGAACTACGTAATCTACAATGGCGGATCCAAGGGAGAGGTCACAGGGGTCATGACCCGCCCCCCTCTGAACACCAACAAAAATATTCTAAAGATCATTTAAAAAATGAAATCTACAGTAGAGTCCTGATTATCCAAGTCCTGCTTAACCGAGTTTTCACTTTAACCAAGTTATTTTCTTCTGATGAACTGATGGCCTCCATTATTATGAAACAGCCATTATAAATGAAGTGTTAGGTAAAGATGAAAGAGCAGTCATGTAAAGTTAGAACTCTGATTGGCTAAGATGTGTTATTATCCCACCCTCCGCGATGTTGAGTATTTGGCGATTTTTATTGCTCTGGCAACCCCGGCGTTTGGCGTCTAGTAACTTATTATGGCAACCCCCTTTTTTACGACGCGAGAGCGTGAACATTCATTTCACTGCCGGGTGTCGTTGCTGACAGTTGCTTGACTCTTGTACCAGATACTCTTTGATATCGTGTTCTATGGCTGTCTTTTTATTTTTATGTTAAATTTATTGGATGTATTTCATTGACTATAGTTTCTGTAGTCCGTTTAAACGCTCTTGCTGAAGTAATTAAGAAATATGAGGAAATTTTGACATGAAAGGGAGGTTTGTTTATAGCGTGTCAATGCGTATTAAGCCTATTTTGGAAAATGACGGCGGTGTTATATTTTGTGCTGTAGGGTTCAAGAAAGCAGATGTCTGTTAAGGTATGTTGATAATTTTATGTGTATTTTGTTGCTTTAAGAGTTTTTTACATTTTGAGATTGCTACAAAACAAGAACTACTGAATTTTGAGAATGCTATATCGCGAAAAATGCTGAATTCGGCGATGTTTTTTTTTTTCGGTAAATGAGCGCGAAGCGCTCATACAACTATTGCTGATTGCCACTTTAGCGAGTTTCGTTTTATAGGTATATTTTGCTGTTTTAAGAGTTTTTTACATTTTGAGATTGCTACAAGACGAGAACTGCTGAATTTTGAGAATGCTATATCGCGAGAAATGCTGAATTCGGCGATGTTTTTTTTCCGTTAAATGTGCGCGAAGCGCTCATACAAGGATTACTGATTGCCAGTTTAGTGAATTTTGTTTATTATTTACATTTTATTTTCGTTGAGCCAAACATGCATATAAACGGGTACTTGGCGACATTTACTACTTGGCGGAAAAGGGGTTTTCTCGCCAAAAAAAATCCAAGATGGCGGAGGGTGGGATAATAACACATCTGTTCCCTCTGATTTTCTGGTCAGAATAAGACAAAAAAAATAAATAAATTATGGCCTTTTTATTTTCATTCATAATAATGGAATCCGTCAGTCCATCAGAAGAAAATGATCCATTCCAAAGGTTATAATCCTTCATTTGGTGCCCCTTCATTCTAGCGCCTGGGACACATTCCCTCCCCCCCCCCCCTTAGTTTTGGCCCTGTTTCCAGGGATGCCATATTGACTAGATATGAAATAAAACACAATCTCCTTTCCTTTTAATAACAAGCTGTGAATTAATTTCTCTCAAGAGTTAATCCAGGAAGCGAAAAGGTTATAGTTGCTCAAAACATTAGTAGTGATTTGTGAATCCTCAAAGAATGAAAAAATTTCTTCAGGTCGACTCTGAATAATTTGAAGGGTCAGTTCTTGGAGGGGTGGGGTGGGAGTGGGAGTAGTGTTACTTGTATCTGTAGCATTCCTTAAGCTAGAGTGTTAGGTGGTACGAAATGTAGCTTTTGCCACTTTTCTTTTTTTAAATAATTTTGTGAATTAGGTATATTTCTTAGTTTAGTACTCATTTTGTGTTTGAATTTTTATTTTGCTGCTCCTTATTTTTCTTTTAAAATATATGCTTACTCATGTCAGCTTTATTTAAATTCTGTTAGTCATGTTTTTAATATCATTTATTTATTAAAATGTCACTCATGCTTTTTGTGTCTCTAAAGAGTCTTTTAAAGTCTTTATCAGAAAAGTTCAGAAGAATGTGGTTCGTCTGTATTATAAGAGTAAAGAATAAAAATATAATTATGACTCCATTAAAGTTACATTGGCAGATTTGGTGAAGCATTTGAAAGCTGTCCTCAACTAGTTTGTTATGATTGAGTAAAGAGCTAATGCTTTTATAAACACCAGTGCCTTGGAGGAATGTATCAGTGACATTAAGGTTAGTACATTTATTTATTTAATCTTTGATTACTGATACTTTCTAAGTTGTTATAATTTTTCCTTAATATTGACTAAACAGAGAATGAAAAATAAATAATTTGTCTAAAAACCCGGCAAGCTACAAAATATTTCCTCAGCAAGAAAAATGAAAACAAAAACTTAAAAGTAAATAAGTGCTAGTAGTAAGTCTAAATTACATCCATTTCTAATCATATCATAATATTAAAATATTAATTTGCTTAAAAGACGTTATAAAAACACATTAAAAGTAAATTAAAAACTGTTTATTTACATGTTTCAACTCATTTTCTGAGTCGTCATCAGAATGTATAATAGAAAATTACAAATTAGGGAGGGAGGAATCAAAAATCATTATATAGGTATAACCCAACGAAAATTCAATATCAGATGTAAAGAACATATAGCGGACATAAAATACAATAGAGGTAATACTGCTTTATCCCAGTTAAATCAAATAGAGAACATTAACATACTTTAACGAGAGTAAAATCATCTACAGATCTAATTTTTATTTACAATTATTCATAAGAGAGTCCATTGAAATTTATTTAAGAGATTCAGGAGTTTGTAACGATACATTATCCTTTCGTATCCCGAATTTATGGGTTCAATGGTTAGATAAATTACGGCATCGCAACATAGACAGAACACGAGCAATCACGAAAATATAGGGTGCATTACCTGATTACTTGTTTATTTTTGATGATTTTTTTCATTATGCATTTGTAATTTTCTATTATACATTCTAATGGCGACTCAGAAAATGAGTTGAAACATGTAAATAAAGAGTTTTTAATTTACTTTTAATGTGTTTTTATAACGTCTTTTAAGCAAATAAATATTTTAATACTATGATACAAAATCTTAATTTCATATTTCAAGAAGAATTTCAAAATTCCTGTTGCTAATTTCATAAATGTTGTGTAATTTTTGTTTATTGACAACTTTGCATATCATGATTCTGCTAAAAAGTTAAAAACCACAAGGAATTATGCTCAAACAAAAGTGTAAAAGAATAGAACTATTTTATGTTTAACATGGAGATCCCTCTCCACTGAAGTCAGGGATGATTCTGTTCTGAATTTTCCGAAAACTTAAGGTATTCGGTTCTGAAAATTTAAAAAAATCGGTCATCAGTACAAAAGTTCAGACATAAAAAAAATATCTTGAATTTCAACAAATGGTCATAGAAAAAAATCAATTTGGTCAAAGGATCACAGAAAAAAAAACAAATTTCGTCAAAAGGTCACAAAAAAAACACAAATTTTTTTCAAAGGATCGTGAAAAAACACGAATTTCCTCAAAGGATCTCGGAAAAAATGCAAATTTCTTCAAATATTACAGAAAAAACCCAAACTTCTTCAAATATCATGGAAAAAAGCCACATTTTGTCAAAGGATCACAGAAGAAATGCGAATTTCGGCAAAGGATCATGGGAAAAATGCAAATTTCACCAAAAATTGCTGAAATAAAAAACGTAAAATTCATCAAATATCATGGAAAAAATGCCTATTTCATCAAAGGTCTGAGGAAAAACGTGAATTACGTCAAAAGATCGCGAAAAAAATGCAAATATTGTCAAAGGATTACAAAGAAATGCGAATTTCGTCAAAAGATCGCAGACAAATGCAAATTATTTCAAATATTGCATAAAAACGTACATATTTCGTCAAAAGATCATGGAAAAATGCAAATTTTTTCAAATATTGCGGGAAAAATGAAAACTTTGCCAAAAAATCATGAAAAAACATAAAATTGATCAAATATCACTGAAAAAGTGTGAATTTTGTCAAAAAGCTGCCCCCCTCTTTGACACCCCCTCTGCAGTAACATTTCAGAAAATTTGCTTTGAATTTCAGAATTTTTTTTTTTTGCTCAGAATCACCCCTGGCTAAAGTGTAACTCAATGACTAGGTATTATATAGATGAATTGAACGTTGCAGAAAAATGACCATGCAAATTATATTTTGTTGGGGCTTTCAAGAAGGAAGCATCATCTAATGCTTGCAAGGTAACATCACCTAGTTGGAGAGAGAAAAAGAAGAAAGTTTATCATAAAATAAAGGGATGTCAGATATTTTAAAAAGGTCATTAAATGTTTCAGCACCATATATGACTTATCTCACATTCTTTCCTTTTCAAATGTCAGATGTTCCTTTATTTATGACAAATTATCCTCTTTATTTTTCTTTCCCCTTCCTATTAGATGTTATAACTATTAAACATTACTCCTTGACTGTCTTCAACCATATATAAAAATTACATTGTCATCTTTCTACTATGCTCATCTATGGAGTATTCAGTAGGCACCGCATAATATTCCAGACCTTTTAGATTAATCTAACAAATTAAGAGTTGTTGAGACTTAAAAAAATTTGATAATATTTGCTTTTTGGCTCTAGATTTATTGTATTTTCTCATTATATTTTATTTGTTACTGCAAATTTAGTTTATTTTATGGGTTACTGTAATTTCTTTTCTTATGATAGTAAGCTTGATCGAGCATTGTTGGGTTGCAGATAAATTTGTTTGCTGCAGATGAACACAACAAATTCTGCTACTGAGATCCAACATAAAATGATTGATTACTATCTCTATGAAAATTATCCTTGATTATTTGCTGATGGCAGGATTGCATATTGGAAAATTATAATCTTTTATTTTGAACCAAAAAATATATATAAATGTATATATAAAGTATTTTATCTTATTGTGGCATAAATCTGTGGAGGGAGGGGATGTCTGAAGATTATTTGAAATAACATCATTGCACATTAACTTTTCATGTTTGTTGATCTGATTCTTTCGTCCTTAAGGGTGTTCTCAAATCCAAAAGGGCAGATTTCTGACATAGGTTTTAACTTATTTTTGTTCGAAAATGCTTGAAACTAGCTGCCATTGTTGTTCAGAAACTATGTCATCAAGCTGTTTTTTCCATTTTTTTGCAAACGTAATAGATCTTTCAGAAAATAGTGTCAAAATGGATGTTTTGAACCGAGTTTCCGTGCGAACGGAGAATAAGCACTCAAGAGCAGGCAAAAACGCTTTTGTCACGTGTTCAAAAACGTTTATAACTCAATAGGTAATTTATTGATCAAAAAATGGAAAACATAGTTCAATTCCAAATAGCTTCCATGGCCAGGCTTTCCAATTTTATATATTTCCGTTAAAAAATGAATTTGTAAATGTGTCAAAACATTTTGCGCTTGTTGAGCAGAGCAGTTAAGAACAGCCTTAAAAGTAGATTAACCACTTCACTGGCAATAGGTATGAAGTGGTTAAGGGCAAAAGAATTACAAAGTTTTTTCTAAAGACTTAGCTCATTTCCTAATTTTTATGGTGGTATTAATAATTATTTTGGTCTTTATTGTATCACACCAGCTTCTTTCAATATTTTAATGTGATAAAGCAGATTGTCACATTCCATACTCCAACATATAATTGTGACTGTGTGTCCTTTGAATTGGAAAGTATCAAAATATATGTATTGTTTAATTACATTCCAGTATTAATATTTAGAAATTTTTCCAGAGAGAAACATTCGCCTTGCATACAATATTTCAAATGGAAATCAAATTTCAAATTAATTGTTTAAAAAGCGCAAAGGCTAACCTAGTGAAAAAGATTCCATGCTGGGACTCGAACCCGGGCCATCAATATAGCACACTGATATTCTACCAACTAAACCACATGGAACGATACCCAGCCTGGAAACTTCTCACTATTACAGGTTGGCAAGGCTACAAATGCAGCACAAGATGGAATATTTTCCGTGAGCCACTGACATGTGGCAAACACAGACACTTAATTAAATCCAGCATCGATTGAATCTATATTTGGATTTTTTTTTTCTTTTTTTTTTTTTTTCAGAGAGAAACTCTTTCTGTTTCTCTCTGGAAAAATTTCCAAATATTAATATAGATTCAATTGATGCTGGATTTAGTTAACCCTTTAAGTGTCCTGCAGAATTTTCGATTAATGTTTAACGATTCATAAAATAGTATCTATGAAAAGTATTGGCATGAGAATTTTTATTTGATAACCTTAGATTTTTATTTATCTTATTCACTATAAAAATAGCGTTAATATAGATTTTGTGTTAAATCTGCCTTTGATTTCAAAAGTTACGTGACAGAAAAACACGGTTGGGATGCTTAAAGGGTTAAGTGTCTGTGTTTGCCCCATGTCGGTGGCTCACGGAAAATATTCCATCTTGTGCTGTGTTTGTAGCCTTGCCAACCTGTAGTAGGGAGAAGTTTCCAGGCTGAGTATCATTCTAAGTGGTTTAGTTGGTAGAATGTCAGTGCGCTATACTGATGGCCCGGGTTCGAGTCCCGGCATGGAATCTTTTTCAGTAGGTTAACCTTTGTGTCTTTTAAGCAATTAATTTGAAATTTGATTTTCATTTGAAATACATTCCAGTACTTGTAAATTATGTAAGAAATACTTATGAAGCTCTTTTCTGAATAAATTTTAAATGAAAAATATTTTTTCCCATTACTGAAAATAATATTGTGCAATTATTTAAAAATGAGGCAGTTAACATGATTGATTCTGTGGCATGGGAGACTTTTCTTTTATTTGCATTTTTACCACTATTAGAGTGCTAAGAGTACAAAATACTGTATAAATTGCTTCACTTGCTGTTAAAACTAAATCATCCTAATTTTTGTAGCAGTCTTCACCCTTATCATTTCACTTCTCAAGTTAACTATGACATGAAAAGTATCATGCAAAGACAGCTTAAAACTTTTAACAATATTATGTAAATTCATGTTCTTAACATTTAGCAGGAACATTGGAACATGAATTTTTGACACATGATTCAGCACATGAATTTTTGTTAGTAAATGTTTCTAAAGTGCTTAAAAATATGCAGTGATACCTCAGAGTTTATAGCAGGGCTGCGAAGTCTGAGTCAGACTCATTTTTGAGCGAAAGAGCCAGAGTCAGAGTCATCCATTTTACAAGCAGGTTTTTAGGCAGTGCATTGTTTCGAAATTCATCCTTAGTTCTTTTTCATAGTTAGTTAGAGGTTACGTGTGGCGGCGTTGCACGCCGCATTGGCACTCCTTAAGCACCGCGATGTCATATCATGCGTTGTCAGAGTCTGCCCATTTTTGAGCGAAAGAGTCTGAGTCGGATCTGTTAACATTCCCGGAGTTGGAGTCGTCCATTTTTCCCACCGACTCTGCAGCCCTGGTTTATAGATATGTTAGTATTTTTTTTGAAATATTTATAATTGCAGTTATATCTCAGCTTAAGAATGCCTCTGCTAATGATTATTTTGACTAACAAAGTTTTAGGTAGATTTCGTATGAAATACTACCTATTGGCGTCGTTCCTATGTTGGAATTTCTGAACCTTTTCTACACCGATCATGACCCCTAGAACCCAAAACCACCCTCAATCACTTTCTTCTGGACATGATAACTTCCACAATTCTGCACAAATCTCTTCCAAACTGATACATAAAATCAAGGGGCATAAAATCTCGGTCAAGTTCGTTAATGGGCAAAATCGGATTGATGGAAATAGGGAGGGGTTTTGTGAAAACTGAAAAACCGCCATAACTTCTTAATTTTTGTACATATCAAATCAATTTAAAGTTTTTATTACTTCTAAAAATAGGACCAAAAATTTATGTATCGCAGATTTTTGATAAAATTAAAAATGGGCACAAGGGGCGCAAAAAATATGGTTTTGGGGAGAAAAAAATTTCCTAACTTCATCAATTCTCAAGATATCAAATCCAATTAATTTTATTATACATCTCCTTAATATTATCTACAACTTTTATATTCACAAGTTTTTGATAGGACCAATTCGTACCGCAAAAAAAAAAAAAAAAAAAAAAAAAAACGGGGGGGGGGGGGGGGGTGAAGAAGAAAAATTTCCATAACTCTGTCAATTCACAAGATATAAAATCCCCATGAATTTATCATATATCTTCTTAATATTGTCTTCAACATTTGTATAGACAAGTTTTTGATAGGACCAATTCTTACAGCAAAAACAAATTAAAAATACATAGCGGTTGAAGAAAAAAATCATCTTATTAAAGGTGTATTCAAATCCAAACTGCTTATTTTCTTACTCATTTTTAAATTCATTTTTGCTCTCAAACACATCCAATTGATAGATTCTCTTCAGAAACTATATAATGTACCGTTATGATCGATTTTTTGATAGAGGCAGAATATATTTCAAAAAATGATGTCAAAGTGTTCATTTTGAACAGAATTTCCCAAAGCGATTGTGTTAGAAACGAAAAATATTGCCCTACTGAGAAAATAATTGTGTATTAATGAAGTTTCAATTAATTCAAAGAAAAATAAAAACACATGTCACTTATAAATCTTTTCAAAAAATCACATCAGCAAGTTTTGTATTTTTTCTAATAAAAATGAATCTGAAAATGTGCCAGAAAATTTCGAGTTGTTGAGCATGGAAAAATGTTTTTTTGAATACCACCTTAACATGATTCTGATAAAACCAGCTATTATATAAAAATTAAATAAAAACTCGTGAAAAGCGGCCAGATAAAACTGTTAAAGTGGATTTATATCTAATCATGATTTAGTTTTAGCATTTACCTGATGAAGTCACGTTTAATTTTATTTTCAAAGGAAAACAAATTTCAGTTAAGGAAGATTTTGGCTAATGATTTATCTTTATTAGCTGAGATATCAATGTATTGTTCAAGTTGACCTTATACTAGGTGTATCAAAACTAATATTAAAAATTTTAAGGAGTGATAGAAAATGTTAAAATGAATGTTTTTACCAGAAAATGGATCATCATAATTCAAGCACTAAGATGCTAGAGAGTATTTTCTGATTGTGAAAAAATTCTTGCATGCTTTACAATATAGCACAAATGTTCACATTTTTGTAGTGTGGGATTTACTAATATGCTGTTTCATTTAATGAAATTCATTCTTTCATTTATAGATACTGGTATGCTTAAGGGGGTTCATATGCTTAGTGATAGGAAAAAATAAGGTAAAGTTTTGACAATCCTTTCAAATGAATATATATTTTGTTATTTATTCTATGAAGATATTTTAGCATTGATTTATCTTACATATTTTTATATATATTCTGTAAAAAAAAAAAAAAGTAATATAATCCATATGTATGAAAGATTACATCTTCAGCTGACAAAGGCTTCTGTGGATATTATGTGGTTCTGTGATATTTATTAAAAGAGGTCCCCTTCACAAAATTCCATTTAATTAAAGAGGCTCCTATGACTTATGTTTAATGTTGTTATGTCCAGTATCCTAAGTAGTGAGGCAGGAAAAAAAAAATACAGTACAGCACCTATTATTCGGAATCCTCGGGACCGAAGGCTTTCCGGATTTTGGGTCCTCCCGAATTCTGTCAAAAAATCGCGGGTAAAACGCAAATTTCGTCAAAGAATTGCGAAAAAACACAAATTATGTCAAAATATAGCGAAAAATACAAATTTCTTCAAAGGATCGAAAAAGCCCCCCACAATTTCATCAAAACATCGTGAAAAAATCTGCAAATTTTGTCATAAAATCGCGAAAAAAACATAAATTTCATCAAAAGATCACAAAACCCCCGCAAATTTCGTCAAAAGATTGCAAAAAAATCTAATTTTGTAAAAGGATCGCGAAAAACATACAAACTTAGTCAAAAGATTGCTTGAAAAATGCAAAATTAGTGCCGAGAGGGCCCCCCCCCCCCTCTCTTCTGTGAACTTTCAAAAAATTTGCTGTGAATTTCAGATTTTTTTTTTTTTTTTACTCAGAATCACTCCTGATTCAAGTAACATAATTGTGTAGTCATAATATTTTGTCGACGTGAGAGGGAGGGAGTGAAATATCTTTTTTTTAAAAAAAACGAATCGTAATATAAATTAATTTTAAACTAAAATTTGACAGAGAAATTATTTTTTCTAATTTTGGGGAGGGGGGAGGAAGGGGGCACTGTGTTCCCTCATCACTGATGTAACATACTTTAGTGGTTACACATTGCAACACAATAGACCAAAAAAAAAAAAAAAAAAATTAGGAATCTAAAATTTTCAGAAATTGCGAAATTTTAGTACAAATTTAAAGTTTAGAAAATTTTCAATTTTTTTTTCCGGATTTTGGAATTCCAGATAATGGGTCCTGTACTGTAGTACCACTACATCTAAACCAAGATCTGAATTTAATGACAGATTTCTGTAATCATATCTGAATGCATAAGAATAAAATATGTCCAAAAAGACATGAAACTGACAGGTTCAAAATAAAAAGAATTGTCAAAAATTCTAAATTTTCAGAAAGAGAAAAATTGGTTTATATTTTTGGACAAATGTTTCTAAACCAAAAATTTTCTCACTTCATAATGAGGACATTGTTTGATATTTGTTAAATGGTTTTAGAACATTGTGATTCCTGTTTACAGGAGCAGCATTTGGCTGTCAGTTCATTTTTGTAACTTTTAGACAAGTGCTGTTTTGTTTCTGTCTATTAAAATATGCTAGTTTATGGAATAATTAACTATGTTAGCATGTCCATCAAAGATCACAAGTGAAACTTAATATTACTATTAGGAACATACCTCTCTCTTAATACACAGTTTCCATTTTCTGTAAAGTACAATGCTTTATATGGGGCATTCTCACAATCTTTTGACTTTTGGGGAAAAAAATCTGACAAAATTAAACTTGCTAAAATAACATTTTAATCTGGTAGACGAATGCCTTAATGATTCAGAATAAAGAAAAAATGGTCAGCAGCGAAATTTTTTTTATTTAACTGAGGTTTAAGTTAAACTTTCCTTAATTTAATTTTCCTTATCAATTTACCCCATAACTTTTTATTTTCTTCTAAATTTTTACTTATAATGAATTTGCATAGTACCCACAGGACATTCAAATAAGAAATAATAACAATGTAGTATTTTTAATACAGAATTTTTGTATAACATTGTTTTAAAGGGGGTGTTAAAGAAGGGACGGTAAGGTAAAAAAAGGGGATGGTATTGGAAAAATGGGACGAAATGGTAAAAAAAGGGACGGTAAGGATGGAACAGTAAGGAAAATTACTACCTATTTTTAGGAAAATCATGTTAAGACTAAGTGATAGCCACAATGCTCATTGATTTTTAGAAACAGTTGTTAACATTGGATTAAATTAATTTTTTTTTTTTATTTACCTCGAAAAGTGCAGGAAGAAACCTTGGGGACGGTGAGACTACCAATAAAGCCACGATGCTTGAAATTGATATTTAGATGCTGATTTAAATTCTAAAGTAAATTTCCTCCAGAATTTTAGACATTATATCTCTAGCATACTTCTGCATGAGAAAAAACTTGAAAAAAAAATTCTGTGGCTGCATCTGAAATGATTTTCTGTATAATTTTAGAAGAGGGATGGTAAGGAATCTAAAACCCAGGGACAGAGTTTAAAAAATAATAACAACCCTAAAAATGTGTATAGGTTAATTTTTAGCTACATATTTATATAAAACAATAGTTCCAGTTTCAGAAAAAAATTACGTCCAATTATTTTTATTGAAACAATTTTATCCAGACAGCTCCAAACTTAAAAATCAGCATCAGGGACACGGGATGGTATAGGAGTTTTCCAGGTGTTTGGACCCCCAACATCGTCTAAAACTTATTTATCTCGTTAATATTGTTGTGCAATCATGCAATGGGATGTTCCCCCGTATATGAAATAAAAAAACACAAAAAAGTGTATTAAAATAAAAATTATTATTCAGGGACATGTAAGTCAAAAGATTGTGAGAATGCCCCATATATAGCAGAAGAGGCACTAGGAACTATATTTATATTTTATTTGTACCACTATTTCAAAACTATATTCTTTGTGTCAGATTTCTGAAAAAAGCCCAGAAGAATCTACTATAAAGATTATTGTTTGCAAATAGTGTTGCAATTAAAAATTATAAAAATTAAAGCTTTTGGCATCCCTGATATATTTTAAAATACTTGCGTTATGGAGAATGGCAACTTTGGAACTCAAACATTTATTGACATTTTAATAAAGGAAACTTATTAATTTTACATGAATTTTAAACAATAAACTGTGATCTTGGTTGTTTTACAGTTTTACTTAACCATAAACTATACTTACATGAACTTAGAAAATATAGTAGTACTTAATCCATAATCTGTTATGAAAAATTCTCATTAAAACCTACGGAAGTCTTCCCTTTAAAAAGTAAACATTCATACTTATATTTCTTAAAATTTACATAAATTTAAGAATTTAAAGTAAAAAATTACCATTGTACACACATATTTTGGCATGTCATAGCCTTATATATTAGTCACAATTATGAGTACAGCTGTGGTTTTCATTAGCAGAGATATATAACTGATAATAGCCATCTATTTATAATAGGCTGTAATGTTACCAATTTTAAAAATTTTGGAATAAAGTTTTAAGAGTTTTTGTGAAATGCTATTTAATCAAATAAAAAAATATATACATAAACAGAATCAATTTCTTTTTATCCTGTTTGAGAGGTAATTGAAAACTAACTACTTAAAAAAAAAAAAAAGCCTTAAAAAATGCTTATTATCTTTTTGATTTGTTCTGATTTTATCTCAAAATGAAAATTTTTGGCTACTCTTATTAAATAATAATAATAATATATCTGCAATTTTAAAGATGGTTAGGTAATTGGTTGAATTAAAAATAATAAAAATATTAAAAATATCTGTTTTTGACTAACAATGTGAAAATTCTGCATAATATTTGTGACAATTCTTTTCACTGTAAAATATTTAATGCATTTTTTTTATCCCCACAGGATCTGTTCTGTGAATGATTGGTATAAATAACTGATATTACTTTTGAAAATCTTGAAAAATTTTCTAACAATCTGAGGTGAATTATCTGTAAGCAATATGCAGTGAAACTTGGAAACAAAAGTATGGAAAAATAACACATTGGAAGTAATGTTAAAGCTATGTTTTCTAGTCTTTCAAATCAAAAGTAGTTTTCATTTTTTTTTTTCAAATTGTTTATCATTAATTACATGAAATAAGTTAAGTAGCAAGTATTTCCAACCCATAGTTTTGTCAAAACGAGTTCAGGGATGCAAGTTAGTCACTTTTAGTCACTTTTTTTAAAACTTGTCACTTTTAGTCACTATTTTTTAAAAAAGTCACTTTTAGTCACTTTTTTGACTAAAAGAGATGAAGTCTCTAAAAGTGAGCAAGGTGCGGAAACTGGTTCGCTCACATTTAAAAAAAAGGGGGGGTAACTAAAATCGACATTTTTATCTTTCAGATTTGTCGGTATCCTCAGCATCAATAATTGATATTTTTGCACAAAAAGCCATGTGTAAATACATTCGAACTCAGTTAATACGAGACCGGCTAATTTGAGTGTAAGGTTAAAACAAGCAATTTGGACATTAAGAAAAGTTGTCATTTAAACTGTACTATGATTTTCTCGCTTATTATGAATTACAAAAGTAGGATCATGGCTAATAAGAGCAAAACGTCATTCGGTTGCATTTGGATTTCTTTCTTTTTTTTTTTTTTTTTTGTTATGCTTTAGTCACTTTTTCGACACGCTTTAGTCACTTTTGACATGCTTTAGTCACTTTTTTGTCACTTATTTTGGTCTTTTTGTCACTTTTGTCACTTTTTTGGAAGCATTGCTGCACTTGCATGCTTGCGAGTTGAAAAACTTGACTTGTAGGATGTTAGATAATAACAAAATTAATGCACCACAGAAAAGCTGACACTTAAAGCATGAGTTTAAATTTTATACACACTTCTTAAATAAAATTTCAGCTTTTAATTTCCTTTTCTGTTGCTGATAAATTAATACTGATTAGATTCTATATAAATATTATCTTGGTAAATTTTGAAAATCATGACAGTAAAAGTTTTGTATTCTTTTTCTTTTTTATAAAAATTTCTTATTTTATATTAAAATAAATAGTTTAACTATAACTTCGAAATGTCATGTTCACCTTGAGATTATATAACTACATTTAAACATACAAAATCAAAATTATGATTTTTTATTACTAAAAAGGTGTTAAAAAACATATAAATATAGGTTTTAAAACATAAAAACTATCGTAGATGTTAAAATGATTTTACAAAGTCGATACCCAAGCGCTTTTGACTGATCCACTCTGTCATCAGCAGCAGAATTTTTTTTTAAAGCATCTATGTTCATGAATGATCATTGATTAAATAGCTGGAGCCGAGTCTATTTATAAGGAGGAAGGGGTGCTCAATGGTTATGTTCCAAATTCACCAGGAACGTATAGTATGTTATACCAAATCCGGGTTATATTGTAGGAGGGCATATCATTACAGGTATTTCTTCTTTTAGTTAACATTTCCAACGATTCTCTGGCCCCGCCAGTGGCTGAGAGGCTCTGCTCTCGAAACTGGTAGATGGGAGGTGCTGGGTTCGAACCCAATCGCGCCCATCGGCCTAATCGTTCGGAGTTTTCGTGGTTTTCTTCGAGCCATGGATTTCCCTGCATAAAAACAGGTTAGGATCCATTAGAAAGACCCCCACGAAGGGCACTCGGCCCTATATCCCTGGAGTAGATAATCGGCCATCAAAAATTCAACCAACCAACCAATGATTATCTGATTATGGAGGTGTAGTAATACAAAGTATGCCATACTCTGTATTACTAGACCTCCATAATCAGAGAATCATTGGAAATTTTAACTAAAGGAAGAAATACCTGTAATGATATGCTCTCCTACAATATAACCCAGATTTGGTATAACATACTATATGTTCCTGGTGAATTTGGAACATAACCATTGAACATCTTTATTTCCACCCCCCCCCCTCCTTATAATTAGACTCCTCTTCAGCTATTTAACCAATGATCATTCATGAACATTGATGCCTTAAAGAATTCGCCCCCCCCTCCCTGGTGATGACTGTGTGAATCAGTCAAAAGCACTCGGCTCTCAACTTTGTAACACCATTTTAACATCTATGATGGTTTTTATGTTTTAAAACCTATAATTATATATATATTTTAGCACATTTTTAGTAATGGAAAATCATAATTTTGATTTTGTATGTTTAAATGTAGTCTAATTTTGTATCTATAGCTATTACAGCCTTTTTTCCAAATCAAACTAAAATTTTTACTATATGAAAGAAGTTAATTAATAGCTTCATAGAAACAAAAAACATTTCATTAAATAATTTTTCGGGTTCAAATTATGTACAGTGGACTCTCTCTATTCTGAACACGCATGGGACCGACCAAAAATGTTCAGATTATGGGGGTGTTCATTATAGAGGGAGACTGGGAAATGCATTACTACTACTACTATGATTGAGTTCATAGACTGTATAGAATAGATAGCCATGCCAGTTACCAAGATGGATGTGCTGAATTTAGATTTCGCGACTAGTGCAATGTCAAACTAAATTCAGTTGAACCTGTAATCTACCTTTTTTTTTTTATTAAAAGAGTTTTACTAACATACATATATTCAATATATTACTTAAAAATATAATCGGTACATTATTTAACAAAGTGAATAATTTTAGTTTGTGTTTGCATTGTGTATGCTTGTGCAGCGTACATGTTAGCCAGTTGTTTAAAAAGTGGAAAGACTTCCGGATGATGTTCAGCTCCATAGTTCAATAGGTCTTGAATACCTTGGCCATATTGCTTGAAGGTAATCGTACTTCTTGTTTCATCTGTCTCTTCTGCTTTTGTTTCTTCTTCACTGTCGTCTTCCTCTTCAACGATGTTGTTATTGCTAACTGGAAGGCTTCCGTCGGCTTCGAGGTAAGCTCCAGGTTCAATTTCAATCTGGACCATTTGGAGAATTGATCCCAAGTCACTCACAGCTGTTGCTACTTATTCCTCTATTCTTAATTGTTCATTCTCACATTGGAAACCAGCTTTGTAGAAGCAGCTTTGGAAGGACTAGGGGGTTATTTTATTCCAAGCTGTTTATATCCAATGGACATCATCCATGACACTGACCTTCTTCGTTAGTTTGGTTGCCTTCAGAAAATGGATTCGGTAGTGAGCTTTAAAGGTCTTGATTACTCCTTTTTCCGGTTGTTCGATTATAGAACTACAGTTCGATGGTCAGGAACTTCAGGTTCACGTTGCTCAGCTACATGTTTGTGTGTGATCTGCCATTATCCAAAAAAGAATAATTTTTCTTCTTTCTCTCTTCATCATTTCGTTAGTGACCTCCAACCATTGTGAGAAAATTGTGAATGTCATCATGGCTTTTCCATTTGATTTATAGTGCACAGGCGATGATGTGATTTTCACATTTTAGAAACATCGTGATTTCTCACTTTTTCTGATCACAAGTGGTTTGAATTTTTCACAAGTAAAACTGGCACAGAGCATGACGGCATGTCTTTCTTTTGACTTTCCATTTTCCGCCCACGCCTTTCTCGCTTGTTTCTATTAGGGTTTTATTTTTTATTCTAAAAAACAGGCCGGTTTCGTCAGCATTGAAAATGTCAGCGGCGTCGAAATCCTTCATTATATCCTGAAGATTTCTTTCCTTTCCTTCACAGTGTCGATATTCACGTCTGCAGCTTCACCAGTGATTATTTTGAATTCTATGTTATGACGACTTTTGAAGTGAGTCAACCATCCTTTTTATACCTTGAATTTCGTGATTTTCTCCTTTTCTGTAAATTCAGAGCAATCTGCTTCAGCAAGGGTTTTGTACAAGAAGATTCTTCCTTCTCATTTGGCAAAAAACTCCCAGACGCGATTGTTTATGTTCTTGTTTCCAGTTTTCTTTTTGAAAATTCTACAATTTGAGGAAAGTTCATTTGATTCGTTCAAAAGTGATTAAAATTTCTTTCTCTTTCTTGCTCATGGCATTGCTTGCCCTACTGAAATTACAAACTCACACGCAATTTTCCTTTGACTTGTGTTTGATTTTAATTTTTGAACAACTTTGTATTTTTCCTGAAGCTTCAGTTCTTTCCGTTTTTCTACTTATTTCTAATATAGCTGCGTAAGTGCAATATTTCTTTCCCTGCATCTGTAGAGAAACGGCAAACAAAAATTTACCATTGCCAAGCGAAAGGAAGAAAGAAACAGAAGGATAATCCTGCCCAAACAGGTGTGCAGAAAAGAAACCATAATCCTTTTTTAGCCACTACCTCTAATATCTGTTGACTCTTATCTGTCACTGGTGTGGAGCCTTTCAGTTGCATAATCTTTCTATTTTTATCTCAGCTCGAGAGAGGGGGACTCGCAAGACATGGTTTTTATATTATTTTTTCTTGTATCCCTTTGCATAAAAATTGATTGTTTTGTTCATTTCATTTATCTGATTAACATGATTTACTTTTTGTGAAATGGGAACAGTTTTACATCTGGGCTTTTTTGTTTATTAAAAATATAAGAATGTTCTAATTAGTTTAAATGTAGAACACTTAAAGACGTACCTATTTGAAAAAAAAATTCTTTCAATTTATTTATTTTTTATAACATATGTTTTGTTAACTGAAGACTTTATCTCAATTATTCAAACAAATTGCAGCATCGAGTAGATTCATAAAATCTAGCAATGATTTTGTCTGTTTATTTTTAAGTCGAGTTTATTGAAATTTTTTATTCTTCTGCAACAATTTCTTGGAATTTCCATGATGGAGGAATTCCTTGAATTCTGATTGCAAACACACGTTCAGTTTACAGAGAGGCGGAATAGAATGAGGATCAAAAGTAGCGTTCATAATAGTGGGGTGTTCACATTAGAGAGTGTTCAGAATACAGAGAGTTCATGTTATGTTAAGTCTATGGACTTTCACCGGGACCGTCGGAATGTGTTCATAATACAGGGGTGTTCACATTAGAGAGTGTTCAGATAGAGAGAGTCCACTGTATATTGATTTGACTTGAAAAAAAAAAATATATTAGTAACCACATATCACATTTCATCATAGAAATATTGTGCATAACAAAACTTTTTTATTTTTATTTTTAAATTATTGGTTTATGAAAAAAACAATTTCAGATGTATTTATTTATATGCTAGTTTTTATAAGTTAAAATGTGTTTTTCATAGAAGCATTTTTCTCCAGCCATGTAAGTTTAGTTCTTATTTTCAAAGGAAACATAATTTTAGGCGTATATTTAAAAAACTACATTTAAAAAAATTGTAATAGCATGTAGCCTACACAATTTCACAAAAGAGCTGTATTATTTTCTGCCTTTTCACCAACTGTTTTCCAAGGGAAGTAAGGGAAAACTTGAGTTTATGCAAAACTAATATATAGATAAATATAAAAACCTCTCCCTCCTTTCTTCCCCCACCCTTTTAAAGAAAAATGTTAAGTTTTCTTTTTTTAAATTATCCATTTAATAACCTTTTATTTATTTATCAGAAAGTTTTTTATATCACATATTTGGTAAATTACTTTTGAAAATCATAGTTGATTGCAATAGTATTTAAATTTTTTAGTGTAACTTTCATTTAATAATTATTATCTAATATTATTTAATGGTTGACAGTGTGAAATTATCTTTGGCTTTTCAAATGCAAGAAACACCTTTATATTAATCTTTAAATAGTTCTTTTAACAGAACACATATTTATTAAAAGATAGTTGCCAGAAACTAGACAAGCATTTACTCTAGACAAAATGCTAGAGCATAGCTCTGATAAATAAGTTAACATCTAAAAAAAAAATAGCAAATACAGTTCTGAAGGCATTTCACCACTGAGAAGTTGGGTGATCCTCAGCTCTGTTCTTTCTTCTATGCACTCCTTCTCGAAGAAGCTTTGGATCACTGATAGAGCTGAGGGCATCTCATCCCCACTCTTAGTTTTTCATTAGCTCCAAGGAGAAGTTTATTTCCTCCCCTTGACCACAAGATTCACATTTGCTTGATGTTGTTTTATACTGCTGCCAAAAACGGCATCTTCTCACCTAGTAGTTGCCAGCAAGATAAGAAAATACCATGTAATTTGAGTCCATTCATGGCCCTTATATTTCGGCCTGTATTGTGTGCATAGATATCGTGTCTCCAACAGGACTATTGCACTTTCACTTCATCATAACAGATTTATGATAATAATTTAGAAAAAAATGCTTATTAGTGATTTATTTTTTAAAAAAGCACTTTTGATTTTAAGTTGTAGACAGCATATTTTTATTATATACAACATTTATTAATTTTAATGCAATTACTCTTATTTTACTTCTGCTTTAAATGTTAATGATTTTTTTTTTTAAACTTTACGATTGTTGTTTTTACAATTGTCTTACCTGAAAAATTATAAGCTATTCATTCTTTTATGCATTTTATCAATTCAAAGTAATGATAATTGCTGGTACATAAAATGACTCCTTATTTTGATTACAATAAAGATAAATACATATTCTTTAACCTTTTGTATCACCATATTGCATATCTGCAACATACCCATAAGTTAATTTTACTTATACAGCGGGCTTCAGAAGGTGATTTTATTTATTGCTGCTATTTCCCAACATAGCAGTTAATATAAACTGTTCATGGAATTCTCAACAGACATTTAGTTAATTTTTTCTGCCAAAGTTTTATTTATCATTTGAGCAATTTTGCATCAGTATTGCCAAAATCAGCTTCGTAAGTTTTGTGAACTTAAATAGATCTTGAAACACCCCAAAACAGATTTTTTACCAAGGTAAGTTCGTATACTTTATAATTTGATATTAGGAAATTGGCAATATTTATGAGAAGTACGTAATATTCTGTGTATTGCAAATGTGGAAAAAAGTACATTTTTAGCCAATATATATATATTTTGTTATGCTCTAATTTTTTTTCCCATTATTAGTGTTCCGTACTTGAAAAGTAAAAATGGAACCATTATAAGATCACTCCTGTGTCTGTCTGTCTGTCACAGCCCTTTTACTCGTAAACTGTGCAATGTGGAAAGTTCAAATTGGGGGAAGTAATAAAGATTATTGACCCACATATTTACAGATTAATAAACATTCATAAATATATTTAGGAAAAATGTAGAGGGGCTAATTAAGTTACTTGAAGAAAAAAAATCTTTTCTTTGTATATTGTGTGGGGTATCGTGTGAAAGCTTTCGTAATGCTGAAATAAAAAATATATTTAATTTAATTTTAGGTATTATATTTTCAAAGTTATGGTGGAAAATGTAGTGCAAAAATATGCCCCCCCCCCCATCTAATTCCGAATCTATTGAAACTAAAATTATGAAAAAATTAGAGGTAGTAGGCATTAATTTAAACCTTGCAGGAAAATTATAGCAATTACCCTAGGTCACATAGTTTTTCAGAAAATCGCATTTTTCTGTTACACTCAAATTTCGATTTCCGGCTTCAGCAAAAGTGTTGAGCAGAGCTGGAGGTACCTATTGTAGCAGAAGTATAAAAGCATTGCTGATCATCAATTTTGAAAAAAATCATCGGTAATTAGCCGAGATATTAGCCCTTAAAGACATGGATGGTTTGGACATACATAATGATAGGGCCGGTGTACCCTATGCTCCATCGGCTTTTAAAGCCTAGATAACAAATTTTAAGGATATATTTATGTAAGATAATGCCCAGTAGCAATATAAAAGCAATAAATGTCAAATTGTTAAAAACAGACTAATTTAATGAGAGTTAATCACATAAATACTATGGGATTCGCGACTAGTTTCCATTGAGTGGCTCTCTCAATACACCTACTATGTCTTTAAAGGTTAACTAAAAACCTATATGGAATAACAAATATGCAGAATAGCTATATTTGCTATTACTAAGGTTCCATATATCTTTGAACATTCATGGTATATCCATTCATACTTTTCTAGTATACAGGGTGCAAAGGAAAGTCCCTTTAACCGAGCTACAGCTATGCAAGTTAGGTAACGGTATAGTAAAGCGACTACGCCTGATTTAATGAAAAGGACAGCAGCGCCTCCTAGTGGCAAAATTTGGAATATAGCCACTGCAAATCGAAAACAAAAAGAGATAGATCAAAATTTCCAGTTAGAAAGTTTTAGAGCATCAATTAATTAGTAGAATACCACATTTGGTTTACATGGATAAGATAAATCTTCGCCTGTTTACCCAAAAATATCCGAAATCGATGCACTCCATTTTGTGTAAACGTTTAAATGGAATAATCAGAAGTATGAAGAAATACACACAATTTATGTTATAAATACGTACTTCTCAATACATTTTGATAACAATACACAAAAAAAAGGACAAACTGTCTCACAGTGATAAAAAGTTAATATTCAGTATGTTCGAAAAGTTTGCCATTGCTCACGATACACGTTTGTATTCGTGAGAGTAATTCTGCATCTGCATTTCTCAGAATGGAATGTCTATTGCAAGCCTCTTCAATATGATGACATAGATTTAACCCTTTCAAGGGCGGTGGCTAGACAGTCTAGCCACCCACTTTTAATTCCAAAACTGACAAATGGCACCAAGAATATTTTAATAAAATTTTGCTTTTGTAATGAAAGTGCAAATTAGTGGGTTTTTGTATTCTGAGAAATTCGTTTGAATATTCTGGTGTCAGTCAATTATTTCATCAGTTTACGAACAGAATTCTTGTGGCCCTGAAATTAAATCATTACAGACATTACAGCATAGTACAACGTCACAATCTGCAATTGTGCACTGCTACATTTCCGGAATGTGAATAGGCAAAGTCGTCACTCATCGATTTCGGACATTTTTGGGTATGCAGGTGACGATTTATCTTATCCGTGTGAACCAAATGTCGTTTCTTACTAATTAATTGATGCTGTAGAACTTTCTAATTGGAAAATTTGCTTTACCTCTTTTCGTTTTCGATTTGCAGTGGCTATCTTCCAAATTTCGCCACTAGAGGTGCTGCTGTCATTTGCATTAGGTCGGGCATACTCTCTTTACTGTACCATTACTTTACTTGTATAGCTGTAGCTCTCTCCATTTGCAAGTATTTTCAGGTTAAAGGGACTTTCCTTTGCACCTTGTATACTATGCAGCTATACCCAACCCTACATTGTATAGTTTTTACGAGGTCTTAGTATTCTTTTAGCAATGGTAGATTTTTAATAATACTCTTACTAATTCATATATTATTGTACAGAACCCTCTGTGTGCGAGTAATACTTGCACTTGACTGTTTATTTTTTACATGCTTCAAATCAGAGTTGTTGAGTCACAAAGTGTTAATTATGTGTGTATCAAGTGATTTTGTTGGCCTTCCTTTATATATCTGAAATATATATACATATATATCATTTTACAAATTTATAAATGGTGTGTATTCTTGAAATTCGGAACAGTTTTGTAAATACTGTATATTATTATAGTATATATGTAGTATAACAATATATAGTATATTGTTGATTATACTATATTATACAACATGTGTAATATACAATATGTAACTATGTATTGTACATGTACTATATGATATATGTTAATAAAATGTAAAAATGTGATTAGGATAGAGTTCACTTAAAAAGCTTCATTGAAGTTAATTTCCTCTGTTACTAATTTCAATAAGGTTAAACATATAAAGATTTTTATTTTGATTTATATATTTCTATGGGCCAATTTCTTTTATCATTTAGAATAATTTTTAGTTTCTGTAAATTTGTTTGGTAACAAGTATTATGACTTCTGGGCTTTTATTCTCATTAATAGCCATTATTATAGGACATATATATTTGAGTTAAGATTATTAACATTCATAATTCTTCTTGGGTATTATCCATGGCACAGTGTGCAGGAAATTATATTTGTTCAGTGTTTTTTTTTTTATGAGAAAATCTAGCAAAAATTCGTCATTAGGAAAATCTTTCTTTTTTGTGTTATGTCTGAATAAAAAAAAGTCCTTCCGGCCAGTGCCGGGAGCAAGAGGTAGCTTTCATATTCTTTATTTTAAAAAAGCCAACTTATATTATTCAAACACATGAAGCTCAATTAAGTGGAAACCGAATGTAGGAGATTCAATACTAATTTTTATCAATACTAAATCATTATGGATGAGAATTTCGCGAAATTAGTCAGCTTTATCCAAGCTGCTTTTAATTAAAGTAACTTATATTTGGCTGCCAAATTCGGCGATTTCTTAAAGTGCCTGCCATTTTAAGACAACATGGCGGATGAGGCTAACCAGTGAGCTTGGTCGAGACCTTAGTGATTGCTGTGCACATGCTCACTCACATCGGAATCGGTTGATATGTACGAGTGCTGTCGCAGGCAAAAAATCAGATTTTTCAAAATGTCACCCACGTTAGGAATTGAAACTACTATATCTGAGCCATTTTTTAAGATAAAGGCAAACAAAAAATGCTCCTGAATCCTTATATCAAGGTCAAATACTTAAGAAAGAAACCTTTTTCAATTTCTAATTTTTTTGCACCTCACTTTAAGTATAATTTTTTTTAGTTTAATGACCGCCATTTTGAAACAAGATGGCTGATGAAGCTGGCCAGAGAACTTGGTCCAGATATTGATGTATACTATCCACATGCCTTCTTCCATCGAAATAGGCGAATACGTGTGGTATCGCGTGACAAATACACGGTCGTTTCAAAGTGTTAGCCATGATAGAAATTCAAAGTGCTATAATTCAACCACTTCTTAAGATATAAACAAAAGAACAAATTTTCAGAAACAAAAACTACTTTGTATCAAGGCCAAACACATAAAAAAAATCTTTTTCATTTTCCAATTTTTTAATACCTCATTTAAAATTTTAAAATACATTTAAAAAAAAAATCGCAACCCTTTTGAAACAAGACTGCGAATGAAGCTGGCCAACGAACTCGGTCGAGACATTGGTATGCACTATGTACAGACCAAGTAATATTCAAATCGGTTCATAAATACGCCTGTTATCGAAAGATAAATATCAGGTCGTTTTAAAATGTCAGCCACAATAGAAATTCAAAATGTTATAACTCAGCCATTTTTTTAGATATAGACGAAACAAAACCTGTTCCGGAATCTTTGTATTAAGGTCAAACACATACGAAAAAATCTTTTTCATTTTCCAATTTTTTGGCATCTCATTTTAAATTTAAATTTTTTTAAATTTTTTTAAATGGCCGCCATTTTGAAACAATATGGCGGATTAAGCTGGCCAACGAACTCGGTTGAGTTATTTGTATGTACTATGTACACACCAAGGTACATCCAAATCGGCTCATAAATAGGTCTGTTATCACGTGGCAAAAATCAGGGCGTTTCAAAATGCCAGCCACGCTAGAAATTCAAAATGCTATAACTCAGCCATTTTTTAAGATATAAACGAAACAAAAACTGCTCCCGAATCTTTTCATCAAGGTCAAACACATAAGAAAAAAATATTTTTTCAATTTTCAATTTTTTGGTACCACATTTCCAATTTAAATTTTTCTTAAAATTTTAAATGGCCGCCATTTTTAAACAAAATGACGGATGAAGCTGGCCAACGAACTCGGTCTAGACATTGGTCTTTACTATGTATAAACGAAGTTACATCCAAATCGGTTCATAAATACGCCTTTTATCGCGTGACAAAATTCAGGACGTTTCAAAATATCAGCTTCGCTAGAAATTCAAAATGCTATAACTCAGCCATTTTTTGAGATATACACGAAACAAAAACTGCTACAGAGTCTTTGTATAAAGGTCAAATACATAAGAAAAAAATATTTTTCCATTTTCAATTTTTTGGTACTACATTTCAAATTTTAAATTTTTTTAAAAATTTTAAATGGCCGCCATTTTGAAACAAAATGACGGATGAAGCTGGCCAACGAACTCGGTCGAGACATTGGTATGTACTATGTACACACCGAATTACATCCAAATCGGTTCATAAATACGAGAGTTACAGTATGACATAGGTCAGAGATATATATATATATATATATTGATATATCAATTTTGAACGGAGGGTGGTTTCGGGGTCTGGGGGTCATGATCGATGAAAATATACCAAAATTTTTTGAAATCGCTTTCCACCGAACGGCTGCAATAGGTAGCTTTTTGTAAAGAAAGCTACCTAACAGTAATAAAACAACCTGAGAATAAGATAGGTTTATTTTCAAGCTATTGCTAGAATTAGAAAAGAAATTTCACTGTATCCTTCAGAAGATGATATATATGTATGCATTGCTCATTTGAATCGCATATTTTTCTATAGAATGTAAAAGCCATGATATCATTGACAGCTCCAAACAAGTCATCATACATTTCCTACCTGTTGCTATGCTTTTCTAGGCTATAATTCCTTCTCACTATAGGAAATCTACCACTGAACCGATTGTTTGTTTGGAACCATTTTGGCATTATGATGACACGCTTTTAGTGTATATTTGTTTTCTTATTTGTAATTTCAAAACGATCCTATGTCCATTTAATAAATATTGCTCAATGTATATTTTTGGTATCCTCATTCTCTTTGTTTGTTTAACTGTATTTTTATAGCTTTCTGATAAAGCAAAAGAATAAGTAATAGAAGAACAGAGGTGATTGTAAGGTTTTATCCTGATTTCAAGATTTTGAAAAATTTATATATGTCATTTATGTTAAATAATAACTATTATACTATGGAAATTTAGAAAAATTCTTAGGAAGTCATTTAAGAGGTATTTTTATTAGGTGTACTAGAACTTTATCTATTTTAATGGATAACAATCAAAGTTAACCATGATAAATTTAATTAACCCCCTCCGTTTTGCCACCATTTTTCTTTTCAGGATTTTTAACTAAGATTGCAAACATACTTGAAATCTATCAACCTTTTTATTTTGTAGAATTTTCAGGATGTTTTAGGGAAAATTGCAATTATCACTGGAAGAAGTAATTATGTAAAACATCTGACTTGCTTTCACATATATCTAGAATTGAATAACTAGAGTACTATAGCTATAACTTTGTAAAAACTGAAGCTGTTTAAATCAGTTGTTAATAAATATTTTATTATGTTCTTATGTAGAATAATATTAATAAAAATTCTTAAAAGTATTAAATATTATCTTTTTATTAATTTTTCTTTTTTTGTACATAATTTATTTTGTAATTTCTCATTTTCCAGATGAAAGATTTCCTGACAATTTATAATAAAATGGCTGAAAGGTGCTTTAATCATTGCATAGACAATTTTAACTGTCGGGAACTTACATCAGCTGAGGTATGCTTCTTTTGTTATTTTTAATATCTATTATATTAATTGTCATATGGTCATATATTTGTAGAATAGACTTATTTGCAGTTGCACCCACATATTGAAATTTCCACTCCAAGGTAAATTAATCTATGTTGTGAAATTTATTTAGTACCCCATTATCATATATTAAATAAAATCATTATAAAAATAAAGTACTTTAAATTCTTGAGTCCAGGCATTTTTTAAAATTAATAAACTGTTACATAAATCCTTAAAATTAAAATTACAATACTGTAATTAATTTTAATTGATAAACTGTAAAGAAAATTAACTCTATAACTTTTCAACAAAACAATAAGTTCTCTTGCAAAATCTTTTAAAAACTTCTGAAATGAAGTGTCCAGGGATGTAAGACCTGCACCAATTGTGCCAGACTGCTCCAAATTTGCTTTCCTGCGCCAAGCTGCTACATAAGAACTATTTTTTTCCATTTTGCACCAAACCTGCACCAAAACATACTTGGTGCCAAAATGAAATTTAGCACGATTTCGTCAATCCAAGAAACAACAACAGCAACAAAACAATTTCTAGGTCGCTAATTTCGTCAAAAAAGCGAAAAACCGTTGTCAAAATATTTCTAAAAACACGCAGTGTTTGTCAAATAATCGCAAAAAAAAAAAAACGTGAATACAATTAATTGAAATTCAAAGGATAAAAGTAATTTTGAAGGATCGCTAATTTCGTCAAAAAAAAGAACAAAACGTCATCAAAAGATTGCAAAAAAACACAATTTCGTTAAAAGATCGCTAATAAAATGCAAATTTTGTTGAAAGATTGCGAAAAACACGCGAATTTTGTCAAAAGATCGCGAAAAACACGAGAATTTCATCAAAAGATCATGAAAAACACGAGAATTTCATCAATATATTGCCAAAAACACGCGACTTTTGTCAAAGGATCGTGAGAAAAACATGAATTTTGCCAAAGGATCGCTAATTTCATCAAAAAACTAACAAAACACTCAAAAGATCGTGAAAAAACGATAATTTTGTTAAAAGATGGCGAGAAAAAACACAAACTTCATCAAAAGGTTGAAAAAACCCACAAATTTCGACAAAAGATTGCCAAAAACACGCCAACTTTGTCAAAAGATTGTGCATAACATGTGAATTTCATCAAAGGATCAGGGAATAAACATGAATTTTGTAAAAAATAGCTAACTTTGCCAAAAAGCGAACAAAACACGGTCAAAAGATAGTGAAAAAACTCTAATTTCATTAAAAGATCTTGAAAAAATCCACATATGTCTTGAAAGGTCGCAAAAAGCACGTGAATTTCGTTAAAAGGTCGTGAAAAAATGCGAATTTCGTATAATACGGATCATGAAAAAACGAATTTTGTCAAAGGATTGCTCATTTCTTCAAAAAACAAACAAATGGGGTCAAAAGATTGTGAAAAAACGCGAATTTCTTTAAAAGATCGCAAAAAACTGCAAATTTCATCAAAAGATTTCGAAAAACATGCTAATGTCATCAATAGATAGCAAAAAACACGCTGATTTCAACAAAGGATCACAAAAAATATTCGAATTTTGTCAAAAGATCACGAAAAATATGCGAATTTTGTCAAAAGATCATGAGAAATATGCAAATTTCATCAAAAGATCACGAGAAATATGCAAATTTCATCAAAAGATCGTGAGATTTACACGTGCATTTCGTCAAAAGATTGCGAAAAACATGCAAATTTTGTCAAAGGATAGCAAAAAAAAACGTTTTGTCAAAAGATCACCAATTACTTCAAAAAACAAACAAAACACGGGTCAAAAGATTGTGAAAAAACGCGAATTTCGGTAAAAGATTGCACAAAAACCCCGCTAATTTCATCAAAAGGTTGCAAAAAACTGCAAATTTTGTTGATTTCGAAAAACACACTAATTTCGTCAAAAGATAGTGAAAAGCACACTGATTTCAACAAACGATCACTAATTTTGTTAAAAGATCACGAAAAATATGCAAATTTCTTCAAATATCATGAGAAATACGCAAATTTCGTCTAAAGGTCGTGAGAAATGCTCAAATTTCGTCAAAAGGTCGCAAGAAATGCATGAATTTCGTCAAAAGGTCGCGAGAAATGTTCGAATTTCATCGAAAGGTCACGAGAAATACGCAAATTTCTTATTTATTAGCATTAGAATTTCAATCTGCTCCAAAAACAGTTTTTATTGCTACAAAATTAATTTTTGCTGCTACTAAAATGGGTTTTACTGCTACAAAATCTGATTTTTGCTGCTACAAAAATAGATTTTACTGCTACAAAATTTGATTTTTGCTGTTCCAAAGCTGCTACAAAATGACTTTAGCACACTTTCATCTCTGTGTGTCAAAAATGAAAATAAATTTCATTATAACAGTTAAAAATATTCCTTAAACTGGCTTACATGAAAATATGTATTATCTTAAGAATAGATTTCAACCATGAGTTCCAATAAGAGTGGTTTAGATCATTAAGGGCACTGGTCACTGGTGGAAAATATCACATTCAGCTCATATAGTCGACCCCCTACAAGTTGTCAGAGAGGTGTGTATCGTTCAATTGCCGTGAAGTCCAAGAGATCTTATCAGCTGTCTGTTGACAAAATTTGAGCCAGTAGGAACGGAAAGTTCTCCTATACAGCTATTTTTGTTAGTAGGGAAATACTACTTCAATTTCTTTTGCAGTTTTTAAAATACACGAGATCACATTGAACAATTTCACTGTTATTATTATTATTACAGCGACGCAACCGGGAATTCTATCAAGGAATAAGTTTCATTGAATAATTTCAACTATTATAAATGCCTAAATTTTAGAAAATGTTTGATAAAAATTGAAATATGACAATAAAAAGTGATTCAATGTAATTCACCTGTCTAAAATGATTTTGATGTTTTACCTTACTTTATATTATGTTTATTATATGTTCATGTTTACCTTAAAATTTAACCATCCTAAATTTTAAACAAATAATTATTGAATCAACTTGTCTATGACTCGTTTTCCAAATTTAATTATGTAATATTCAATGTTTGTGATTTTTTTTCTTTTGTTTATGTAAAGCAACATTAATTTACAACTGAAAAATCAAAGCACAATTGATTATAATAATTACATCAATATGTATTTTTTTTTTAAGTTTGTTTATAGATAAAAATATTATTATAAATCATCAGCTAAAGAAAATATGGACAGAGTGCAGATTTTAGTCTGAGTTACACATTCATTTTTCTATATGATATATTTAAAAATATTCCAGAAATTTATTGAACACTTTAAAATTCAATATTTCGTTGAGATTTTGGACCTATTTTTATAAACGATAATAGATACAGCCATCGGTATTTCTCACTGGGTAAGACAAAGAAAATCTGTTGAATTGTCAATGTAGTAACCCCCCCCCCCTTCTCCACCTAAAAGTGCCAAAAACAAAAAAAAATAATAAAAGGTTGATAATTTTATCAAAATATCTCCGATTATTGAAGTTATTCAATATATTGGCACGTATTTAAGTATTTATATAATGAAACTAAACTACAATGCAAAATGAACATAAATTATACAAAAAATACTCCAAGTAGTGTTTTTTAATACAGCTTTATTTGACAAAAGCATAATATAAGATTTCCAATAAAACTCAAATTAACGGCCATAAATTCGAAATTTGAAAGTTATTTCATTTAATTTTGATCATCTTTTAATAAAATTAACATTATTAAGAAATATTGAAAATTGCGAATTTCAATACATGTAACGATATCTTCATTAATTCTCTATTCAATCAAAGGATACAATATTAAATATAGATATAACATACATGCAGCAATATATATACGATTCACAAAGACAAAATATCAAAGTATAATATTAATATGTATAGAAATGAGGGGAAAAAATCATTAAATGAATATTAGTATTGCGCATGCTAAGTATACCACCTCCCTCTCCTCCTACACAACCTTGCTCCCACCAAAAATATCCATAACAATATTAACAGAAAGGAAAGTAAAAACATAATATGTTTGCTCTGCATATTTAAATTTTCAAATAATATTCATTTTTTTTTAAAATTATATGATTGTAAATTTTAATTAGATGTGAAATGCTTCCTGAAAAAATTATTATTATATTTCCCCCCCAAAGCTTTGTTAACCTTGCCTTGAGTTTATAAGAATTTTGTTATTTTAAACAAAGAAACTACTATAATTTCTGTATTTATATAGTTACATCCTAATGTAAATATTACCCGAACTTTCTTTTTTCTTACAGAGTATTTAAATAAAGCACATTTTTTTTTTTTTTTTTTTTTTAATGTAGATTAAAACCTAGCACTAAAAATTATTTTAAAAACATTGATTACCCAAAATATACCATAGTAGTTTTCTTATACATTAGAAAGGTTCACAGCTATCTTCCACACATTTTAACAAATTCTTTTCTTTTCTTTTTTCTTTTTCTGATCATTTTTCAATAAAATTGACATTATTAACAAATAACCAAAATTGCTAAGCTCAATACATATAATTAATCTTAATTCGTCTAAGTGAATCTGAAGTTTGATGAAAATCCCTGCATTAATGTTTGGGATACAACTATTGCGGTAACCATGGAAAATGCAGCATAATAGTGCCACCTGTTGGGCGATTAACACCAAAACATAGACAGCATCAATTCATATCAAGGTGTACGTGAATTCGAAGTTTGATGAAGATTCGTTCATTAGTTCTTTAGATATGGCTATTGAAGAAATCGAAAGATACAATATTCAATATACATGCTACATAATCTATATATATGCAAAAATTTAGCGCAAAACACAAAATTTCAGGAACGATGCATGGGTGATTAAAAAAAGGTATCATCTCAGAATTTCATGTCCTTATTTACATATAACAAAAAATCTTATAATTTTCTCGTAGAAGTTTTTCCCGAAAGATTGCATGAAAAGCAAAACTGGTTTATGCGTATGGGGTACAACAATATATAACGAAATCCATTTATTTATCTTTTTTTATTTATTCATTCTCTATTTTTTTAGGATTTCATTTATTGTTAAAACCATGCTTCGGAACAAAATTCATCTAGATTGTCACAATTAAAATATACTTGGATGCATTTAATGTAGGGGTGCACAACCTTTTTAAGAGAAGGGCCACTTGCAAAAATTTCTGGGTTGCCGAGGGCCACGTCAGTAGCAAGGAGATAGTTCTATTTTGGGCAGGTGATCCTATTCTATTCACCTTCTATTTTGGCCTAGTCGTTAGTCTATTTTGGCCTAGTCAGATAAAAAATATGGTTTCAGAGGGGGGGGGGGGGATTTTACACCTCTCTGTTCCCCTTACCCTGTCAACATATTTAATTTAGTTGGAAAGGATATATCAATGTTTGTATTTAGCAAGGATTATTTCGGAGGAGTGATAATATTCCTTGACTTTATTCGGAGGAGTAAATTTTGTTTTATTAAAAGTTCTAAAAAACAAACATTGGCATGAAATTGGCTGAAAAAAATTACAGCCGACTTTATGAATGAAGGGGGAAGGAGGAGCCTATTAACGAAATTTGCGATTTTCCCGCTCCTGATCAACAAAATTCGCAACTTATCCGAAGCCGGTCGACAAAATTCGCGATTTTTCCGCCATTGATAGACAAAATTCGCTATCTTTGCGCCCCTGAATGACGAAATTTGCTATTTTTCTGCGCCCGGTTGACGAACTTTGCCATTTTTCATCTCCTGATCAATGAAATTCACGATTTTTTCGTGCTCGACCAATGAAATTCGCGATTTTTCGGAGCCCGATTGACAAAACTCGCTATTTTTCCGTGTCCGATCGACGAAATTTGCTATTTTTTTGCATCTGACCAACTAAATTTGCCATTTTTTCGCCTTCGATTAATGAAATTCACGATTATTAACTGAACGATGAAATTTGCAATTTTTTCCTGCGGCAAATTCACGAAATTCGCGAATTTTGCCCATGATAAACTGAAGAAACGCGCGATTTTTCTGCGTATCATCGAGAAATTTTGCGATTTTTCCATGCCTGATAAACAAAATTTGTCATTTTCCTACACCTCATCTTTAAATTTCGAGATTTTTTCGTACCCGAGCAACTAAATTCGGGATTTTTCCGGAACTCGATCGACAACACTATCGACAAAATTTGCAATTTTTCCATGCCGGATCGACAAAATTTGCGATTTTTTCTGTACCTGATCGACAAAATTTGCAATCTTTCTGCAATCGATCAACGAAATTCACGATTCTTAACTAACAGACGCAATTTGCAATTTTCCCGCATGACAAATTGACGAAATTCGCGATCAACAGTCGAAACGCGTGATTTTTCCACACCCAGTCAACGAAATTTGAGATTTTTCTGCATCCGATCGATGAAATTCATGATTTTTAACTGATTTTTCTGCAACCGATCAACAAAATTTGCAATTTTTCCGCGCATCATCAACAAAATGGACGATTTTTTTCAGGTTCGATCAACGTGATTTTTCCGCACCTGATCATCAAAATTCGCAATTTTTCCGTGCTTGGTCAACGAAATTTGTAATTTTTCCTTGCCTGATTGACAAAATTCTCGAATTTTTTTGTGTTTGATCAGCAAAATTTGCGATTTTCAGCACCCGATCAATGAAATTCGCGATTCTTAGCTGACTGACGAAATTTTCAATTTTTCTCGTGGCAAATTAACGATTTCTTCCTGCGACCTATGAACAAAAAATTGAAATTTTTTCCAGTTATAAATTGACGAAACTCGCGGGCCACATGTTAAGCCTTTGCGGGCCACATGTTAAGCCTTTGCGGGCCACAGGTTGTGCATCCCTAATTTAATGATTGCATAATGTATATTTATACCTATTTTCTAATAAAATAAAGCTTGTTTTCTAAAAATTATCATACAATTTTTTATCATTGCAATTTTTATGTAAAACATGAAAGAAAAACAAAATCCTGATTTAAAAAAAATAATAATAAATATCAGTGAAAATGCAATATTATGTACAAATAAATCACATATTACGTATTAAAAATTAAATTCAGCATAACAGATTTTCTAGTGTTCTGATATATATATATACACTGTATAAAAAAAGTAGAAGGACACTCAATTTTTTTTTATTTACTTAATTGTGATTTACATTTACGGTCTGATTTTTGTAAGGGTATCATTTTATACACATCCTTTTGTTATGACATAAAAAATAAATTGTTGCAATAATTAATTTATGGAAAAATGAACTTGGTTAATTATCGCACTGTAAAAAAAAAGTAGAAGGACAGTTCTGGAAAATTGAATTTATTGGATGCTTCTGCTACAGATAAGGTAAATAAGTATTACTATTTTATTGTTTTTGTCAAAAATATATATATATTTCTTCATTTTTAGATTGATTTTTTTTTTTTAAAAGGCCGAAAGGAATACCTTTAAATAATTTTCAAAAAGGCCAAGCCACAGCATTTAGAAAAAGGGTAAAAAGCATCAGAGAAAGATTGCTAAATTGCTTAATATTAGTAAAACTGCAATATCAAACTATCTTAGAAATCCAGAGGATCATGGTACTACAAATAAAGAAAGGAAGAATTAAAACGCCTCGTGAAGAAAGAAACATTATTCAAGAGTAGAAAAAGAAAGATTCTATAATTTCAAAGGCCTGAATACAAGCAGGACTAACACATGTATCACGTCAGACTGTGTATAACTATATAAAAAAGTCCAAAGTCTTCATTTTCAAGAAGAAACAACACCATCAAAGAGGACAAAAATGCACATAGCTAACTGCTTACCTTGGGCATCACACTTTGGGCAAGATCATATGTCTTGCACAATATAATGGACTTCTGTCATTTACTCAGATGAGAAAAAGTTCAATTTGTATGGTCCTGATGGATATCAGTTCTGTTGGCTTTGAATCGAGAATGAGGAAGGATTTTATTCCATTCGACATATGGGAGGGTGAAGTTTGATGGTCTGGCTAGCAGTTGGATATGACGAAGGAACGAGTCTGGTCTTTTTGAATGGTAGATAGAACCATAAAGATTACATCTGATTGTTGGAAACTGAAATTCTCCGTTATGGTACAGAATTAGGTGGTGCAGATTGGATATTTAACAAGATGGAGCAGCGATTCACACAGCTATTGGTGTTAAAAATTGGTTCCACAGAAATAAGGTCCATGTTTTGCCATGGCCAGCTAAAAGCTCTGACCTGAACATATTTGAAAACATATGGGCGACAATATTTCGTCGTGTATACAACGAAAGAAAACAGTATGAATCTGTTGTTGAGCTTCGGAATGCACTTAACAATGTTTGGGACAATTTTTATGAAAGTAAAATGTAAGCACTCAATGTTTCAATGACAAAGTCTTTTTCAAGTCATAAAGGCAAATGGAAAGAAAACTTCTTACTAATACTTTAATTTTCATATAAAATATTTATGCGTCCTTCTACTTTTTTTTTTACAGAGTTTCATGTAAGCAACAGAAACTATGGTTTGAAAATCAAATTATCTTTGTAATTTATTTTTAATTACTATGATTTTATATTAATTTAGTTGTAAAATGTCGGCTACAATTTAAATAACAAACAAATTTAAACCAGTATATTTTGTAAGTTATGCAAAAGTGATGATATAACAGCAAAATTTCAGATAGAAAATAGAACAATCAAAATATAGAAGGAAAATGTATGGAACGTAACAAATGAAAAACGTATGCTTTGAAAACTAAACTCATTGAAAAAACTAAACTCATTTACAAAATCTACATACCGTATTTTATGGAAAAAATGGCGCGGCGTTTACGAGTTCAAAAGTTTTTTTTTTTTTTTCAAGTATGGCGCTTACGATTTTTTTAAATACCAACTGAGTTTCCTTTATTTAAAAATTCATAAAAATATTTAAAATCTGATTTAAATATTTTAAATGAAACTTCAGATATATTAATATATTAAAAACGAGGCATCCTGCACTGCTCAGAAAACTTTGATTAAAGTTAGGTCAATGTAACGTTGTCGACAAAAGTAGCGTTTCGACGGATACGGCGTTTCTTCCATAAAATACGGTATATCCTATACATTTTGATTATACATAAAAATTAGTTTTTTTTCTTATTTACATAAGTAGATAGCTTATTCATACATATTGCATCTTTCATAAAATTTTAAAATGCTCAAAAAGGAAACAAAAAAGAAAAAGTTGACTGTGATAGCATGATGCAGCGTATACAGGTTGTTCACTCTCGATGATGTTCAATGGCTGATTACTAAACTGTTAGACATAGACATATAGTTCCAATTACAAAAATGTTTTAAATGAAGTAAAGAAGTATTTCGAAAGCGATTTCGGTCAATAAAAAGACTTCTTAAAAAAAAATGAAATTTTATTTTTTACACCCCCCTCCCCTTCCTTTCATTTTCTTCCTGAGCACTAAGTTTACAATTCTATATTATTTTGAAATAACTATTTGTAAGTAGTCTTCTAAACATCTACTGCCACATGCCGACAACCCCCCCCCCTCCCCACGCCGTTTGAATGTTTAAATACTGTATTTAAGAAATTACGACCATATATTTAAAAAATGCCTATTACAATTCAATAGTTTATAGATATTTAAACATTTTTTGTTTTGATCTTTGAAACTCCTTGATTTATATTTAAGGAAACAGATTAAAAAAAAATATTTTGTGAAAAAACATAAAGTTCAAATTAAAATTATTACTTTAAAAATAAGAGCAATGAGAAATGCAATTTGATGTATTTTTCCGTTATAACAACTAATATACATAGCTAATATAAATAATCTAAAATTGAATATAAGTACTTAAAACATAAACTATTATGAAAAACTATAATAGAAATTATTAAAAATATAGTGGAAAATTATTGAAAGAATTAAAAGATTTAAAATAATCGATTTAAAAGCATGGAAAGAAATTTTGGTTATAAAATTACAATTTCTGAAAATTAAATGCACTTAGGCAGGGCCCGACCTCTGAAGCTATGGAAAGCACAGCTTTATTTCGGTGCTCCCTTTCATCCAAGAAGGATTTTCTAAATTCAATATACTTGGAAACTCACCAATGCTATAAACATTATTCCAAAGAGTGCCTCATTTGAGTCCACATATAGCTAATAAAACATTTTTTTAAAATGTTCCCTTATACTATGAACAGGAAAATTGGACACAATCAAGAACAATATGCAAAAATGATTTTGCATAGTATCAACATAAAAATGTTGAATTCAGCATGTATGCTCAGTATAAAATATCAATATTTTGAAATACTTCTTTCAATTTTGGCTTAAATTACTAATATTTTAATGTTGTGCATATTCAAGTCAAATTAAATATTATTCAAATTCAATATGTAAAATAATAAACATACATTCAAAATAATGGACAAAAAACTGAAAAATTGTGATCATGTGGTTTAAAATACTGGTGTATTACATGAAAAATTAATTTGTTATGAAAGATATTTTTATGAAACGAATATATATATATATATACACAGTAAAACCCGTTTAAGAAGTTCCCGCTTAAGAAGTTTTCCCGTTTAAGAAGTTTATATTTTCGATTCCCATTTTTCTCTTATTCTTACAACACTAAAATAACTCATTTAAGAAGTTTTGTTCGAAACTCTTTCCCGCTTAAAAAGTTTTATTTTTCCTTCCATTTTTACTTTCAACGCTCATTTATTTTGTCCTTTTGATTATTATTTTATTTTCTGTGCTGAAATCTCTTTCTTTATTATTCTTCGCTATTCAAAAAGGTCAATGTTTAGGACTGATAGCAGATGTGGTCACCTCTATTTCACCTTAAAATCTGTTTAACGTGTTTGATGGAAATGGAATGTGGGTAGAGGATGGGCCTCTCGTCACTGTAACATTAGTGACTGATAAGAGAAAAGGGAATTGCTCCACCCTACCGATGGGTGGTTCTTTCAGTTCAATAGTTACAACAAATTCTTTCCCACCACCATATTCCATAAGTGTAATGTACCAAATCTGCGTTTGGTTTATTCATTTCGCAGTTTTTAAGTCAGTGTAAAGTGCATAACATCAAAGCTTTCTCGTTAGAAAATACACAGACAAAAAATTCTATTTTTTTTCCAAAAAAGGTCGGGCAAGGCAATTACAAGGAAAGCCTTGTCAATTGAAGACAAAATCAAAATTTTGAAAGAAGTTGATAGTAATGCCAAAACAACAAGAGTTGAAATTGCAAAGAAGTTGAACATACCAGTGGCTACTCTGAATGGAATTCTAGCAAAACGAGATCTCATTTTAAACTGTTCTGAAAAATCTCGTAAAATTAAAAATGTGAAAAGAGGAAAATATGAAGTTATGGAAGAAAAGTTATTGATTAAAGGTTGCCGAAAAAAAAAAAAAACAGAAACTAAAAACTATAACCGAATTTTTTTTTTTTTTTTTTTTTTTTTTTTTTTTGCAAAAACATATCAAATCACTCTTAAAGAGAAATTTCTTGTCTTGGATTAAATAAAGAGTTTCTAAGGTAATTATGTATTTTTACTTTATTAGCTAATTTTTTAAGTGTGCAAACTAATTTAAATTTCTTAAGAAAACTCAGTTTTATAGAAAGTTACTCTTTGTATTATTGTACTAAGGTAAAATAAACCCTCTTCTGAATATCAATATTTAAACTATTGATTTTTTTCAAAAAATGCTAATTTCCCGTTTAAGAAGTTTTCCCTCCACTCCCTTGGGAAACTTCTTAAGCGGGTTTCACTGTATATATATATATATATTAATGGAATTAATTCAATATAAAATTTGGAGTTTGCTGCTTTCTCAATTCCGTGTCTCTTCAAAAGTTTCTAAGGGAAGCAAATGCTTCTTGTGTTGGTTGAAACCTTCTGTCTACTTCCCCTGCCTACCCCCCCCCCCCCCCTAGTGTCAGGAGTTGGAGCAGACGCGACAGGGTGTCCTTTCGGGGGGTGTCTTTGTGTAGAATGATGGATTGCATCGTGGGGGAAGGGACTGAAATCATCAGAATAGAAATATATGCATTTTGTTTTAATTATAGTGCCCGCCCTAATTAATTGAAATGAAATATTTTTATATCAACGGATAAATTAGAAACTGTACATTTTTTCGTGTTTTTTTTAATTTCCAAACGACCTAATAGAACTGCCAGAATTTACAGTTTAATGAGAGGTAGAAATTATTTTGGTCATGCTCCGAGTATTTCATGTAAAATCAAATATTTAAAATTATTTTTAATATAAAATTAAAACTAGGATAAAAAGTGGCAAGTTTTAAGAATTGCATACAGAAAACAAAATTCAAAAATCTCAATTTTTTCATGAGATATCCTTAGAAAAGTGAGAGAAAATATTCTCATAGGTTTACATAGAGAACGGAAAACGGGATTGTAAGTGATCAACACCCTTAAGTAGAATTTTCTTTTAACATATTATATGAATGTTGGTTTTTACTACATTTGAGTATTTCTATTTCATGTGGTAGGTCATCAGGATGCTTGATTAATTGGCATGTTTTACCTTATATTTAAACTGATATTATTTATATGTAATCAAATATTGTTATCATTATCAATTTTTTTTTTTTTTTTTTTTTTTTTTTTCATATGAATGAAGTTTGACTCAAAATATTACATAGTGAATAATCAGCTTTAAAGTTTTTATTTAAATTATTTCTGTTTTTATGATATTGAATCTATTTTAATTTTATTCATGATAGTTTTCTTTTTAAATGTTGGGCCTGCTGCATAAGGTGTGTGAAGTGTGTTCCACATACAGGGCTGCCACTGGCAACTATTTTTGTATTCTATTCAAACCACTATTTAAAAAAAATTAATTTGGTAACATATTTCTCTTGCACATGTTGTCAAAGTATGTGTTTCAGTGTGTGTAAATGTGTTTTCAGTGTGTCAAAGTATATTTTGTATGTTTTATTTTGTAAAGAAAAAATTGTTTTTAAAAGTTTCCATCAAGGCAGTTCTCAAGTTTAAATTGGCTACTTTGTGACACACATTTAAATTAATTTTTGTTCTCAAATGCATGAAATTGGCAGGTGTTATATTCAGAAGCTATGCAATAAGACTGTTTTTTCCATTTTTCAGTAAAGCCTTTCCCTCTTTCAGAAACTCCTGTCAAAGTTTGTATTTTGAACCATATATCCAGATGCATCAGCATGGGATAGAGAAAAATTGACATCATAAAACTACTATTGCTTATAGCACAAGATGTAATTAATTTATCAAAAAAAAAAAAAAAAAAAAAAAAAACTGTTCAATGACAAATTGTTTCAATAATCATGCTTCAAAGTTCCATGCTTTTATGTTTAAAAATGAGTCTGAACATTTCACGTTGTTGAGCAGGGAAAAAGATTTTTTTAAGAACTGCCTTAAGGCTTGTTACTGCTGTTTCAAAATACTAGCAACCATAGTAGACCACAGGCAGTTTTGTAGTTGGTTAATAAATTCAAATTGAAAGAGCTTTTTTAAATTGCTTTCTCTGACTGTATAGAGAATTCTTCTTTTTCTGTCTTATATAGCAATGCAAAAATTGAGTGTTTAAAATGTTTCTACAAATTTTGCTATCATTATAACTAATAGTTTTCTAAAAGGTGATTATATTTGAATAATTTCAGTATAATTAATCTTATTTAATTGATCAATTTGTTCACTTATTCAACTCAGGTCGAAAAATATTCATCACTTCATTCATGTATATATGCTTGGTTACACTATAACTTTAATAATAGGCTCCAATCAAAAATAATTTTCAAAATGTCATAGTATGCTTGTTATTGAGAAGTATACATAATTTTTTTTTTCTGCAATGGCATTAAGTAATTAAAACTTTATTATTATTGTTGATTATATAATTTAAATAACATATCTGATGAAATAAATATTCATTAGTTTATTATAATTTTTTAATGGATATAATTTTTCAAAATATTATTAAAATTTCTTTCTGAAAACAATTGTTGTAACAATTGCATCTGCTTCAAAAAATTACAGTAAGAATTAAACTATTATATATTACTTTAATTGTCAGCAATTTAATTTTGAGCATATAAAAGACATGTATCATGAAGTCTTTATGATGTCCATATATAAAACTGCCAATTTAATTAAATAAATACTCCATAAACTAAACAATAGCGCAGGTTAATACTGAATATTTGAAATTCATTATAACTCATAATCATGAACTTCTCTTGCAAATTGCTGATGAAATATGAAAATTTTAATGAGATTTTAATGTATTATTATTTTCCAAAGGCACCAAACAATTCTCTGTACACAATCTAGAAATTCCATTCATTGTCCTTGTTAAATGTAATATATGTATATAGTTTGGTATATACACTTGTTTCTGCCAAAGTTCTCCATGATAGTTGGCAAAGCATTGACAGATAAAGCCAAAAGCTCTTAGGTTCAAGCCCCAGTCTGGACACATTTTCACTCATTTGGAAAATATTGCCATTGTATGATTTATTTATCAATCAATTTGACTGAGTTAAAATAATTCAATATCAATGCATATCCATCATTTAAGATGGAATTCCATTACCCGAGGTTTAATTTATTGAGCTACCTGTTAGTCTACATCATTTATTGCAGGCTGTACACTAATGCCTAAAAGTTATCTGAGTGCATTGTACAGGGGTGGCAGAATCCTATATTTTTTATATATTTGTTGCCACTATATATCCAAATTATTGTCGCTGTACTATTTTATTTAAAATGTGCAGCAACAAGCTACCACAAAAAAATTTATCCTGGAATTGTGGTGAGGAATTAAAAAAAAAAAAAAAGTATGCTGCAACCCCTGATTCTGTTTGCCAGACTTGTCCAGGATAGCTTAGTTGGTAGAGCATTGGCAGCCAAAGCCAGAAGGTCCTGGGTTTCAGTCCTAATCTGGACACATTTTCACTCAGTTGGAAAATGTTTCAACATATATGATTTCTTTATCAATTGATTTAATTAAAATAATTCAATATCAGTACATAGCCATCATTTAATATAGAGTTCCATTACCTGAGGTTTAATCTATTGAGTTACATTATTTATTGTAGAATGGATGCTAATGCCAAATGTTTTCTGATTGTATTGTGTTTGCTAGACTTGTCCAGGATAGCTTAGTTGGTAGAGTGTTGGCATCTAAAGGCCAAACTGCATGGGTTCAAGTCCCAGCCTGTACACATTTTCACTCAGTTAGAAAAAATTTCAGTCAATTTGATTGAGTTAAGATACTCTGTGTACATTTATGCATGAACATGAGACTGAATTCTTTTCACTTATTCTTTTAAATCTTTTTCTATCCCAACTATTGATGCGTAGTTTGTCTTTCTGAAAACTTTTTGTTAAAAAAAAAATTATTAGTTTCTTTCTTTTTACATAGCTGTGGCGATCATTTTTTAATCTATCTTTTTTCTTTGTTGATACATCTGCTGTAAATGTACAATTCTTAAATATGATTTCTTTTACAGGAGAATGTTTCCAACCTGCAAATTCAGACATTTCTGAAACTTTGTGGATATATTCGGTTTATGGAAGCATGTAATACACAATTTTTTTTTTTTGCCCTAATTAACTTTAAAATGGTAAGTTTTACCTCAGAATATTTTTGGACATTTATATCATTCCTCATTAATGGTCAGAGGTAGAGAAAATGTTTTAGGTTAAAAATAGCTTCTTTTTATTAGTTCTGTTGACGACTAACACAATATAGATTGTTAATAACATAAAAGAAAATTTTTTAACCAAAATTAAAGCAAAATTATATATTTCGTAGAAAACATGGCAATTCTTCTTCTTATTTTTTTTAAGTAAAAGTTCTAATTTTCACTACACTTAACAATTTATTATTGTCATTCTGAAAACTTTGTTCATTCACAATTGATGATTAGGAAAACTTGACATTTTCACTATTGATTAAAGAGTAAATTTTGAAACTTCACTATTGACAAAAAAAAAAAAAAAAAAAAAAACCTTGTAGCTCCAATATTGATGAGAAAAAAACTTTGCAACCTCACAAAACATTAAGAATTAATTTACTCTTAAACATTACTGAGTTAAAAATGGCATAACATATGAATTTCTTGAAATCCTTAAATTAATCTTATTATATCAATTTTTAAAATTTGTAAACACACAATACTATTTAAATTACTCAAAGATGTTTTTATTCACAATAAGATACATTTAAAACCTAGTACTTTCAGGCATAGTTATGCTCATCATCATAGCTAAAAACAATAAAAGTCAGAGATTGAGTCCTTTATACCAAATGGGGCGATCGATGCTTCAAAATGAAAAAAGGGGGTGAGGCTATGCTGTCAGATTGTTCCGAAGTTCTACAGAACCGGGGATTGCTCATGTTATTCTCAGTATATTATACCAAATTTGTAGAATTTCTATTAACTACATAATTAATAATTTCTTTTTTGGTAATTTGATAATTTCTTTATCATTTTAGCTTCTTTAAAACTAATCATAATTTCTTGCTCCTGATTTAGTTTAGAAATAGCTGTTCAACACTGGTTAAACTTGACATCTGCGATATGTTCTTTTACATACTATTTAAATTTTGCGGTTGTCATACCGACATAATGTGCTGTACTTTAACTATCTATTATTGTAGCTGGGATTATGTATATACCTGCCAAATCTTCCATAAGGAATGGATCGGTGCTTTTGTGAAGTCTTTCTTTTAATTTACTTGGGAGGGGGTGCGGGATTAAATTTATATTGTATTCCTTTAATTTAAACCTTAAACACTCAAACATATCTGGAAAATATTAAAATTCGTGTAACTTTACTTCATTATATTTAAATTTATTATTGCTATTAATTCCATATTGAGTTTGGTAAATAAGTTTATTAATAAACTTAAAGGAAAAACCATTGTCATCTGCTATATTTCTAATGATGTCCAACTCCTGATCAACATATTTCTTAGTACAGTAAAAGCTCAAGTAACTACCATGCTCGGGAAATGCCGATTGCTGGACAGTGAAACAGGAAAATGATTTTTGGCCTATTTTACTGTCATCAGAAAGTCGATACAATAACTTTTTTATTATTATTAAATTTGCATTTGATAAAGTTATTCTTGCCAAATTCAAAATGAAAGTAAACAATATTTTGTGTTAGGATTAATTTCTAAATGTATTTATTAATCTTTTATAATGTTACATTATTTATAGTTAGACATGTCTCCTTTCCTGAAAAAGCACATGGAAGTTTGTGAAATTAACTTCTGTATGATTCACTTGTGTTGTTTCAATTATCATACAGCATTAACTAATTCTTTCTGAATAGCTAAGAACGTTATCAGATGCAAACTGATAATGCGCGATTTCTCCAATCACGGTAAAAACAAACTACACAATCATCAGCTATTGTTGTTGTTGTTGTTGGAGTGGCTCACATAGTGGGCTATTTTTTTGGGGGAGGGGGGGTCTCTAATTTTCTGGAAACTTATTGTATTTTAATAGAAATTTGGTAAGTGGCTTAGCTTATTATTTGAATTTGCTGAAAATTTGAATGCAATCAGACAATTAGCAATGGAGAAAGCAAAAAAAAAATTTAATAATAAGTAAGTAAAGGAGAAGAGTATTGTTTCATTCTTTTTTTTTAAATCTAGAATAATAATATTATTATTATTTCTGTTTACCATTTAGGTTGTTGAAAATTATTTTTTCCATTAATTCAACAACGCAAAACTTTGATACAATCTCAGTCATTGGCAGCTTGGAAAAAAAGTTTGAACTGATAAAAATACAACAATAAAACAAAAACAAAAGAAAGAAGCTTACCCTGGAGCATCATTTACGAAAAAATTCTAGTTAAGTGTAGATGATACAAACACATTCATTTATAAAATATTCTTGAGTAAATATAACATATAAACATTTAAAATATTATGGTATAAAAAGATCGTTGTTAAATAATTCTTAAGGGCAGAACTACTATGCATCTGAAGATTTAAAAAAAAAACTTTGATATCTGAAATGATTCCCATCCCAATTCTTAGAAAATGCAATGTAATTTTCCTCCATCTTACTGCTTCCTCACTTGACTGTTCAGTTTCAGAAAAGATGTAGTTTTCTAATGTTTATTTCTCCCCGACCAGCTTCGCCAAGAACAGAAAGATCCAAGCCCTGCTTCTCCCTTCTTCCTTTTCTTTCCCGTTCTTCTCTCTTTCATGGGGAAAAATAGCTGGTGTGGCAGGTTATCGCGGACTATGACACAACATGTAGCTATTCTGTGCTAGTGAGCTATAGACAGTTCCTTACACAATATTTTTATTTTATATCATTTACTGTCATGAACATACATATAGATTTGTTTTACGCCCAGTCAGTCGTTGAGATAATTTGAGAATACTAACAATAAATTTCTTAAAATAGTAGTAAAAATTTTTCAACTGTTTGTGGGAAGAAAAAAAATAAAGGAACTGTCCAAATTTTTCTAGTTAGTTGAGCTTTCTGGTTACTTGAATGCGGATAACAGAGCTTTTACTGTACAAACATTGAGTGCACATTTTATATGAAAGCTGTATGCTGCAACTTTATAATTACTTTGGAAGAACTATTAATTGAAATGGTGTTATTTGATCGAATTTCTTTTCTGTAAACTTTAGTTTCAAAGGTCAGATTATCATTGTTTCTTATTAGTTCAACATCCAGAAAAGGTAGTTTTCCGTATTGTTCTATTTCTAATGCAAACTGTATGTTCCTATCAATTGCATTGACTTAACCCAAGAAAACTTGTAAATGCTCCATACCTGAATCCCAAATAATAAAAATGTTGTCCACATACCTGTACCATTCTGTTAGCTTTCTTCGAAACTCATTCATAATTTTATTTTCGATTGAATTTTATTTTATTTTTGAATTAAACTTAGACCAATTGAAAATAAAATTATGACTGAGTTTCAAAGAAAGCTAACAGAATGGTACAGGTATGTGGACAACATTTTTATTTGGGATTTAGGTATGGAGCATTTATAAGTTTTCTTGGATGAAGTCAATGCGATCAATAGGAACATATAGTTTATATTAGAAATAGAACAAAAAACTACCATTTCTTGATGTTGAGCTAATAAGTAAGGTGTGTTCCACCGAAATAAAGCCACCGTGATTGTGTGCTGTAATTGGACACGAAAAAAACCAATAAGAACGAAACAAATATATTAAGAAAGTATATGTACAAATACATATTTACAAGGAGTAACTCACTCTCTGCCTTACTTGGGCAGGAAAAAACGAATTTGTAAAAAAAAGAGGGGGGGGGAAAGTGTCCTGCCGAAATAAAGCCACTACTGTTAATAGACAATATATCTGCCATGGTTATATATGATGTGGAATATAGGATATGGCATACCATTTACCAATCCTTGGAAGAGTGTAGCATCAATATTCTCCCATACTTCAATGATGACGACCTTCAATTTTGCCATAGACTGAAACTGTCTGCTATTGGCATATACAGCCCTACTGAGGATACCTCACACATTTTCTTGGGGATTGAGAGCAGGGAAAAAGGACAGGCTATTCTATGACATGCACCCGATTATACAAAAACCATTCCCAGGAGGATTTTTGCACGAGAATGGAGGTCTTGTCCTGCTGAAAAATCCAACTTAGTCCACAAATTCTCTTTGCAAATGACAGTAAAATGTTTTCTGGCATTTCTTGGTAATAGGTAGCCTTCATGCGGCCTGAGAGAAAAGCCAGGTTATGTTTACCTCCGTATCTGAAGCCTCCCCACACCATTAATGAGCCTCCACATTGCTGTCTTTTGGAGAAAATTTCCTGTTCTTTCCTGATGTCATACGAATAGAAAGAAAGGCTGTCTGGCCCGTACAAATTAATTTTTTCTCATCTGAGACTATAACACGATGCCATTGGTCCTTCCAGGTTCGATGATATTTGGCCTAATCGACTCTCATTTGCATGTGGATAACTTTCAACATGGGTGGCTGTTTCCTTTTCTTGTACTGCATGATGCCGATACGTTTTTCAATTCGTTTCAGAGTTTATTTCGTCACAGGGATGTTATCCTCTTTTGCCATCTGTTTAAGGGAAATACCACCTTGTGAAAGACAACGCAAAACTTCTCTTTCCTGCCTGGAAGTCATTTTTCTGCATGTATACCTCCTTTTTTTTTATACCTGTACGTATTGCCCTTATTTACAAAATTGTTTGTTACGGTTTTAGATACTCTGATTTGCCTAGATATTCATCTATGTGAAAGACCTTTTTCTTTAAAAGCTGTTATTTGCCCTTTTGTCGAATTTTGGTAAGTAGGTTCTCTTTCCCATTGCAATACTGCAGGAGAAATAGAAAATACAGCCTCCTAAAGTCCGCACAAAGTTCGACTGGCTCAGAACAAGTATTTGACAACTTCCTGACATCATAAACATGTTGAACTGCAGCAGCTCGAATGTCGGTAGTTATCAATAAATACTAATATTGGCAGTGGCTTTATTTCGTCAGGACACTTTTCCCCCTCTTTTTTTACACATTCATCTTTTTCTCCTGCCCAGGTGGGGCAGGGAATAAGTTACTCCCTGTAAATATGTATTTGTATATGGACTTTCTTAATATATTTGCTTCGTTCTTATTTGTTTGTTTCATGTCCAGTTATGGCACAGAATTAGGGTGGCTTTATTTCGTTGGAACACACCTTAACAATGATAGTCTGACCATTGAAACCAAAGTTTACAGAAAAGGAATTTGATCAAATAACACCATTTCAATTAATAGTTCTTTCCCACGTAATTATAAAGCTGCAGCATACAGGTTTTATATAAAACGTGCATTCAATGTTTGTACTATGAAATATATTGATCAAGAATTAGACATAACCTATTTGCCAAACTCAATATGGAATTAATAGCAATAATAAATTTAAATATAATGAAGTGAAATTACATAAATTTCCATATTTTCCAGGTTCGTTTAAGTGTTTAAAGTTTAAATTAAAGAAATATAATATAAATTTAATTGCTTCCCCCCCCCCTCCCAACGAAAATAAAAGCAAGACGACAGTAGCATCAATCCAATCCTTATGGGAGATTCGCCAGGTATATAGGGAGGGTAGTACACAGTGAGATGAAAATTACTACTATTTAACGAATGGCGACAATTTTATTCTTTTGAAAAAAAAAATTGCTACATCTTTAAGCTACATAAATATGCTACACATTAATGTATAAATGGTTTTTAAAAAGTTATTTATAAAAGCACAGAAGAAGTATAACAGAGTATCAAAAATTGTCTCACTGTGTACCAGATGTGGTACACAGTGAGACAATGTATATATTTTCATAAATCATACATTTGTACACTCTATCAATAATTTTCTGCAGTTTATGATTTCTAATTAATATTTCTAGATTTTCAAAATATTAAAAATATGAGCCTCGGGTGGACAATGGCAGACCTTGGGCTACCTTCATGTAAATTTGCAGCCTCTTACGTTTAGTAGGTTTCCCTATAGCCATCACATGCCCACATACATACACAGAAAGAGAGAGAGAGAGAGAGAGAGAGACACCTCCTTTTATTAATAAATAATTTTTTTAACATCAGAACTACATAGTAGGTACGCAATGAGACACGTATCACTGTGTACCACAACTGTGTGTCTCACTGTGTATTTTCATTATGTTGTAACAAAATGGATGCCACATCTGTTACATCAATTTCATCACTTTAAAAAGTTTATGTTGTTTTGTTGAAATAGTCTATTATTAGATATAGCTAGGTTTGGTTAAGTAAATTTATGTCATATTGAAGGAAATAAACTCTAAAATAGATGTTTATGTAACTTTAATCACTATAAAATAAAAAAATATTTACTATTTTGTTGGTCGAGTAACTGAAGTGCCGAAACTACATCCACGTGTTGCATAAGATGAGGTCGTTATGTGTGTGTGCCAGCTTGGAGAAAAAGTTACAACTATATGTCAAAGTGGCTGCTGTCTTACTGTGTACTACTCTCCCCTATATAATCCCAGCTACAATAATAGATGGTAAAAGGAAAGCAGATTATGTCGTTATGACAACATGGAAATTTAAAGAGCATTGAACAGAACTTATCGTAGATGTCAAGCTTAACTGGTATCGAACAGCTATCTCTAAACTAAATCAGGAGCAAGAAATTATGATTAATTTTAAAGAAGCTTAAGTAATAAAGAAATATCTAATTACAAAAAAAAAAAAAAAAAAAAAAAAAAAAAATTAGTAATTATGGAGTCAATAGAAATTCTATGTTGTGCTAATTATACTTGTAACAATATGTTATTGTACATCATTCCAAAAATTTGGTATAAGTATACTGAAAATAACCTGAGCACACTCCCCACTTCTGTAGAACTTTGGAATAGTCTAACAGTATAGCCACACCCTCTTTTTTCACTTTGAAGTTTGGATCAGACCATCTGGTATAAAGGACTCAACGTCTGACTTGTATCATTTTTAGCCCTGATGATGAGCATAAATATGCTTGAAAGTACTAGGTTTTAAATGTATCTTATTCTGAATAAAAAAACACCTTTGAGTAATTTAAATAGTATTTTGTATTTACAAAATTTTAAATTTAAACATTACTGTTAATATATTACTCTACAATACTTATTACTGAGAATACTACTAGTTTTACTGTGTTACTTTGATGCTTGTTTATATAATTTAAAATTGATAAAGAAAGTAAAAAAAGTGTGATCATATCAAGAAATATTTGTAATTTTTTTTCATTTAATAACTCACAGTAATATCCATTCTTTTATAGACAAAGACTATGATTAAACAATGCAGTAAAGAGTGTATTTTCACTAACGATAAAATAAGAAGCAATTTTTAACTTAAAAGTTTTTCTTCTGTCTTTTATCATTCATGAGTGATAACATAAGGTTGAAAAGTATTATAGATAAATAGACTGGCAAAATTTACCTCCTTAAAGTGAATTTGGGCAAAAAATATTAATAAACTAAAAAAATAATTGCTAATTAAATACTTTTATAAACCTTACCTATCCCAAATATTTCATAATTTTTTTAATTACAGGTTGGGAACGTTCCCTGGTTAGTGAACAAGAATAACAAATTAACAGTATATAATATTAAAAAGAGTGAGACGAAAATTATTATTACTTAACGAATGGTGACAATTTTATTCTTTTGAAGAAAAAAAATTTGCTACATCTTTAAGCTACATAAATATGCTACACATTAATGTATAAATGGTTTTTAAAAAGTTAGTCTTTTTAAAATTAACAGTACACTAACAAATCCTTAACTGGGAAAATTTATGTAAAATGATTAGGAATTTATTTCCATTTTTGACTTTGAATCAATGATCTCAGTAACAACTAAAGTAAGTTACACCAGTCTTAGTCTTATTGAAATTAAACTTGGTTAATTAAATTTTAGTAATATAGCTGCCAGTGTGCAAGCAATTCATTGATGATTAATTCATTGTTAAATTTGAATTGCACAATTAAAATTAATAATTTTTTTATCATGAATGTTATAATAAAACATCCATTTTTAATCTAAAATTTTATCATTGATTGTTAATCATCAACTATAGTGTATTCATTTATTTTTATTCAGCCTCATGGTGTGATTATCATTTTCAATAAAGAACTTTGAATAATATTGAGCCTTTTCTACTGAATAGAATAATAACTGACAAAATGTAAATTTTACTTGAGACTTTAAAATTGTAATCTGTTTTTAGCAGGCTAAGAGTTTGAATGAAGCCCACATTTAGTACAAACTGGAACTGTTTTTGTTTTTTTTCCTTCAAAATATAGAGGAATATTTTGATGATTAAAATAATTTTGCTGCTATTTAGCGAAGACTGTAGATGCACATGCAACTTACACATGCAGGGTGCATATGCACATGATTGCATGGCAGATGATTAAGAAAAGTTAAATAACATAGACCACTATTTTAAAGAACTTTAGTGCTAAATTGAAATAATATCAAATAATATATTTTGTCAAATGAACAAATTAAAACTAAATTTTAATTTTTTAAACTTTTAAAAGTGTTTTTGGAGTCTTTAATCTTTTTCTGCATTTCTGTCTTACTTTGTGTCTTTCTATGTTAAATATGCTTTTAAAAAAGGTTAAGCTTAAATTAAACATTCAAAATCTTACTTTTCTATAAATTTTACAAATAATATTCCAGGCTGCCTCATATTTTTTAATGCATTTTTTTTCTACCTTTTATTCATTCACAAAATCTTATTAATTGTATCATTCTTCTGATATTTTTTGGATAGATATTTATGCCACATAATTAAGCTTTGTTGAAATATATAATTAGTACAGTAGCCTCTTTCTTAACCAGGACTCTGCTTTAACCGGCCAACTTTTTCTCAATATCAGGCAAAATTCAGAGATGACGGCCTCGGAAACTCAGCTTACGCTTTCGACTTGAAGTGCAATCCCGAAAGCAAGGAGGCCAAATTCAGAAAGAACGTCTATTCTAAATGGATACGCATTGACATTCACCAGTGTTGAATTCAGGGTGTGGCCCGGGGAGGGGGGACGCATCAGCCCCCCAGGATCAATGAGATGTCCCTGAGGAAGATGTGAGATTTTGTGTTTTTAATGGTGAAAAGCGGAGTCTCCGCCTACTAACAACTCTATAATGTCTGATCTGTCTGCAAACTGTTTTGTAGAAACATTTAAAAAGCTTGAGGGATGTGGACAGTTCACCATAGAAGATGTAAAAGTTTGATAAAGATCTCAAGCATGAAACATTATTTGACGAGGATATAATTAGGACGGAAATTGATGTTGTTCAATACGAAGACGATCTTGATGACGATCCAGTTTTACCTGACACTGCTAAAATTTTTCATATGGAAGGGGTAAAAGCATTAGAGTTGGCACTACGCTTTGTTGAGCAGCAAACAGTTTCGTTGGTTAAACATGATGTTAAAGAGATGGAGAGATTTTGCTGCAAAATGTCGGGCATCTTGCCTTCAACAGAAGGTCACTGATTTCTCTAGGTTGATTAACTTAAATATATACATGATGTAGAACAATTTCAACTTCTTATAAAAGTGTGTGACACGATTTTCAGCAATTTAATTTGTGTTAAATATTTTTCATTATTTGTTATCAATGACATTTTTTCTTTCAATTCAATTAATTATAACTAGTATTTATTTAACAAAATATAGAAAATATGTACTTTTTTAATACTACACAAATTGAAAAACTAAATGTATCGTACAGGTTTAATTAATCAAATTACGCAGATACTTATTTAATTTCTTTTTTTTACTTCTCCGCTTTAACCGGGTTATCTCTTAACTGGCTAACCCTTGGTCGTTGTTTAGGCCCGTTAAGCGGGAGGGTACTGTATAACCTTTATTGAAATATATAATTTGCAGAAGCTTTGTTTATATACATACACGCATCATGATTTGTACATTTTTGTTAAGAGAAAAAAAAGGCGCATGAAAAAAATTTAAAAAATGTAATAATAGTTCTAACAAGCAAATAAAATAAATAAATAAAAATATGTTCATACATTTTTATTAAAAAAAAGACTTCTATATTTCTTTCCCTCTTAAAAAATTAAATCATCCACTGCAAAGGATTACATTTTCACTTCCAAACAGTCATGTACTAAACATTAGTAGCTGTGAAGCTCGGCTCAAAAGCAACAAATCTCAGTGAATAAGTGGAGAGTCTTTGTCAGCATGACAAGAAGCAAAAGGCAAAGCTTTACCATTAGTAGACTGATTGGTTGCTTGCGAGCTGGACTTCCCAGCAGCTAAGCTCTAGTCAACCATGTCTAGCAACTTTTGTTTGCTGTAACAAATTGGATGACACTTTGATGCCTGCCGCATAGATGACAACAACTTGAGAAAGAGATAAAATATGATAGTACATACAATAATAAAGTATAAAATATGAAAATTTCCACATAGGAATTTTCCGTGAATGTATTTTTTAATACGCTGCCGAATTCCACAAGGCATTTATTTTTTGTAGAATTCTGAAATATAAGTATTTTGGAATTAATAGGTGTTAAGAAAAGCAATTACTAGCTAAAAAATAGATTCAAACTAGTTTTTACGTTTCTGAGAAACATGATGTTCACTAGGGTGGAACTAAAAAACGAAGTTTCGAATTTTATATTCTAATAGTGATTATTTTTTTCCTTTTTAACTCCATAAAAAGAGAATATTTTTCTTTTAATTTTAAAATGATATTTTCCGGTTCCTCAAAGCACCTGATTTTCCTCAAAAAACGAAAAAAAAAAGCCAATAATTGCATGAAAAGTTTTTTAAGCTTATTGTTAAATTTATATTTTGCAAAATTAAATTAATTATGTGTTAATGTTCTGTAATAAAGAGAATAATTTAGTTTGAGTGCCTTAGAAAAGTTAGCCCTACTTTATTTGGCTTTTGTAGAAGCCAGCGTCGTGGGCGTCGGCCTTCATTCTCTCTGATTTATTTGGCTGCGACACATAACAAGTTAGTACGATTTAACGTGTGTTAACAATTTCTTTAATTATTTTTCAATAAACATTCGGTGTCAAAAGTGTCAAAGTCTGTTAACGTACCTAAATCTAGATAATTGTTGAAGTGTCCTGTATTTCGTGAACCAAAACAATTAACATTAGACTGTCATATTTGACGAACATAAGAAGATGTTATGAAACATTATTTTTGGGTTCAATTTAACTTAAAATCTGACAGCAGGAATCTGGTACACACTATTTCTAAAATATCTAAAGCTGTTGATGATACAATTAAAATGTATTGCCTTGACCTTCAATTCCAAAGGTTTCTGATACACAAATCATAAAAAATAATTAGAGACTAGCACGAAAAATGTCAAAATTTGAAGAAAAATATTAAGATTAGAAAGAATAATCCCACATCCAATATAAAATTGCAAAATGTTAGGTAATCATGCAAAAAACATTTTTTTATGTAAAAACACTAAATATTATCGTGTATTAGAACAAGAACGTCACTTTTTCAAAGACCAAAGAGAGATGGGGTGATGGCAATAGGATCAATAGATATAAAAACTACAAAAAATGTATGGCAAGACTGGAAAAGGAAATATCAAGGAAAAAAGTTATTTTAAAACAAAAAATGATGTTTTGATTGAATGATCGTCTAGTGTAAAAAATAGTTCGGAAGGAAATAGTTCAATCGGTTGTTTTTCTAAACCTGAATTTGATAATCAACAAGGTGAAAGAACCAGAGTATTAGACAGAACTGCAAATATTATTGCAAATGGCACCTTAGAAGATATGGGTATTTCTGATGATAAAAAAGAATAGGTAACTGAAAGAAGGGCTTGAAGACGACAAAGAGAAAAGAAAAGGAAGAATTTTAAAGAACAGGAAAGACGAAATGAGTTAATTTTAGAAGGTTAGTATTTTGATGGCAGAAAGGATAACACTATGATAACTGAAGCAGAGGGAAAAATGTATAACTAAGAATCATTAAAGACAAACACCTGGTCTTAGTTCAAAAACCAGGATAAAAATATATTGGCCATATTTCATTGACATCTTCTTCTTATATTAATATGGCCACTGCAATTTTGGTGTATTTTCAAAATAATAATACAGACATTTCAAGTTAGAAAGTTATTGGGTGAAACAGAAACGCCTTTAATGCAGGATGCAAATCTGGAGTTGTTAAAACATCGTAAGCAATACCCTAAAAATTTTATAATGGATAATTTAATTATTACATGCAAATGAACTTTTTTCTTAGATACTTATTTTAACATCTTGCTGGAAAACTACAGGTACAAAAGGATTTTCTGGATCAGTAGGAAAGCGACTTGAAAAAATGCGAACATATTGAAATTACAGACTATAAAAACATTGATCCTATCTTGACGGACTGATCGGATGAGGAACTTAAAAAAAAGTAAAAACAGGGGATACACCTGAATTTTAGATTTTCCTTTTCATACTCAAACAGTGGAAACGTGTGTCAAAATTGTCCTGTGAGCTGCGTCAAATATATTAAATATATTAAAATATATTAAATATATTAAAATATATTAAAATATATTAAATATATTTAAATATTAAGCAAAAGATGGCTTAATCTTGGGAAAGTTGAATTCCCACAATGTAATGACAAAGTTAGTGCCTAAAAAGACATTAGGTTGAATATCCAATTGAATTAATCCATAACAAAGGGAAGTAAGGAGGGTGGAAGTCGATATTTAAACGCCTCCTCGTGGTGACTTCTGGATAGTATTTGCTAAATAAAAGTAGATATGAGCTAACAGCTACGTTGTTTACTTTAAATTACTTTATACTGAAATTTCAAAACTTTGACCTCCTTGAGGAACCGGAAAACAACTTAATTTAAAGAAACCTTTTCAGCCAAAAGTTTAGACATCCAAAAAGGAAAAAAGTTTTCACTATTACATATTAAAACAAAAAAGTTTTTTTGTTACCCTATACTTAAGTTCCACCCTAATGTTCACTGATCATAAAGAAATTGTGCATTTCGCCGGTCAGTCATTTGAAATATTGAGAATTTTATCAATCTGTTTCAGAGAGTGGTCATGAGTTTCATCAATTGGATATGGAAAAAATCACAAATTTCACCAACTGCTCCTGGAAAAAAAATGGATAATTTCGTCAATTTGTCCCAAGAAAAAACAAACTTCATCAATCATTTGCAAAAACTAATTGTAGATATTTGTCAATCTGTCGCAGACAAAAAAAAATCACAGATTTTGTCAGTCTGCCGCAAAAAAGTGTGAATTTTGTCTATTGTTATCAGAAAGAAAATCGCAAATTCCGTGAAATACATGCAGAAAAAATCAAGAATTTCATCATCTGTTGATGGAAATAATTGAAAATTTTATAAATTGGCCACAAAAAAAAATTAAGAATCTTGTCAATTGGTCATTGATAAAAATTGTAAATTTCTTCAGTCATATGTAAAAAAATAATATATATATATATAGTCATTAGTCCAGGCAATAGAGACCATATAGGGGCTCTACCTAGCAAAATTCATGGTAGTTCTGGAAAAGGGCTTACTATATGTTTTTTGGGTCGCTGAATCCGAATTTTTAACTTCCTACCAAAATTTCCCCCGGCAACCCCCCCAAATTTTGGTAAAATGCCCCCCAAAAAATATATTAAAAAAATTAAACTTTTTATTGTTTTAGGGAAAAAGTATCTAGAAATTCAGAAAGTAGACAAAATTTGCAACAAATTAGATATATGACATTATGACTTAGAATGAAGGGGAAGGGGGGATCTGCCTCAGAACATGCATGCAGTGCTGCATGAACTAAGTTGCGCAATTCCACTTAACCACTCACACGTTTACATTCGCCCTCCCATATCCCCTCCGAACTTTCTCTATAAGGTTTACTTTAAGTTTTTTGGGTCGCTGAATCCGAATTTTTAAATTCCTCCCAAATTCCCCCCCCCCCCCCCCAAATAGTTGTTTTTAACTTAAATTTCTTATTATTTTAGGGGAAAAGCATTACGAAATTCAGAAATAAGACAAAATTTGCAACAAATAGGATATATGACATAGGATGAACGGGGAGGGGGAGGGCTGCCTCTGAACATGCACTGCGGCGCTATATGCACTAAGTTATTAAGTCCAGGCAAAAGGGGATTTTATCTGGAAAAAGTAATACTAGTTCTGGATTTCGACTCACTTTATGTTTTTTGGGTCGCTGAATCCGAATTTGTAACTTCCCACCAAAATTTACCTCGGCAACCCCCCAAAAAATTGGTTTTTGAGAAAAGTGCACGGGAAATGTTCCGAGGCAGCCCCCTCTCTTCCCGTTTATCCCACGTCACAATGTCATATATCCTATTTGTTGCAAATTTTGTCTAGTTTCTGAATTTCATAGTTCTTTTCCCCTAAAACAATAAGAAATTTAAGTTAATAACAACTATTTTGGGGGTTTTCTTGGGGGGGAGGGAAATTTTGGGGGTAAGTTAAAAAATCGGATTCAGCGACCTAAAAAACTTAAAGTAAACCTTATAGAGAAAGTTCAGAGGGGAGATGGGAGGGCAAATGTAAACGTGTGAGTGGTTAAGTGGAATTGCGCAACTTAGTCCACGCAGCACCGCACATGTTCCGAGGCAGATTTCCCCTTCGTCCTAAGTCATAATGTCATATATCTGGTTTGCTGCAAATTTTGTCTACTTTCTGAATTTTTAGATACTTTTCCCCTAAAACAATAATAAAAAAAAAATTAATAAAAGCCTTTTTTTGGGGTTTTTTTACCAAAATTTGGGGGAGTTGCTGGGGGAAATTTTGGTGGGAAGTTACAAATTCAGATTCAGCGATCCAAAAAACAAAGTAAGCCGATTTCCAGAACTACCATTAATTTTGCTAGGTAAACTTCCCTATTGCCTGGAATACATGAATTTTATCAATTTGTCATGGAAAAAAAATCTTAAATTTCACCAGTTAACCATAGGAAAAAAAAGGAACTTCATCAATTGGTTGTGAAAAATTATTGCAGATTTCGTCATTCAGTCATAGAATAAAATCATGAATTCTACCAATTATATGCAGGCAATATTTTTGATTTATAATTCACGAATTTCGTCAATCTGTCATTGGAAAAAATTGCTAATTTTGTCTATCTATCTCAGAAAATATTGCGAAATTCATCCACTGGTCATCAATAAAAATTCCAAATTTTGTCAATTTGTCGTGGGAAAAAATCACAAACTTCGTCAGTTTGACTTGAAAAAAAAATCAAGGACATTGTCGATCAGTTTTGATAAAAAATGACAGATTTCATCAATCAGTCGCAGAAAAGAAAATCTCGAATTTTATTAAATGATCATTAAAAATAATCTAAATTTTGTTAACTGATTGCAGGAAAATATTGCAAAATTTGTTGATCAGTCATTCATAGAAATTGCTAATTTTGTCAGTCAGTAAAAACTTCACACAATTATATCAATCCCAAATTATTTGCTCTGTACTGATAACTTTTAGAAATATCCTAGTTATATATCCCCATGTTTCTTGACATTCTAATTTAATTGTATATCATACTTTAGTCCTACTTTTGTTACTGTTTCAATCACTCTTATTTACCTAAGTTTATATTCTTAATTTATTAAATATAAATATACTCTATTCCATAGTTAATTACATTTTGTTGCTGGAGGAGTCCATTTTTCTTTTCTTTAAAATTACTTTCTTCTCATTCTTGTTTTGCATTTTTCATATCTGTTGATTGAAATTCTAGTCTGTCATATGCACATTTCATCCCGATGCTAAGGCTTGCAAATCACGATGTATAATGTGGAAACTATGATGGATGATGACAGATGGTGTAGCTTGTCTGTCTTTATCTGCATTTCCCTTTCATGGTCGATTGTCACTGGTTCACTTTTCCAGATCTTCCTAGATGCTGGACGTGACATTTGAATGTTGGGGATGAATGGTTGCTTTATTTACTGTTTCGCTGGAGATATTGTATTTAAGTTAAGTCTGATCTCATCAGTAGCTTCGATATCTTTGCCTGGTATGCTTACCATTTTAAAGTGCCTTGATGCTGCCGAGAAATTTATGATCATTCAGTATTGCAAATGAATATAGAGATGTTTTAGTCATAATGTGATAACACGAATAGAGAGTAATGTGTTTTTATAATTTACCTTAATTTGCAATATGACTTTATGAAGGCTAAGCTGCCTGTCATTGTCTATAACTAAGAAATATGTTTTCAGAATTTTTAATACTATTTTTGCTATAGCTGTCAGAGATGTTCTATTTTAATGTTCATTAAAGTTTGTGGAAGAAAGAGCAGAATATGACAGGTATAGATGATGTAAGTTTATCATAAATGGAAATGTAACAGTGTAGAGGTCTGCACAGGCCAACATTTCCAGGCCCGGACCCGGCCCGACTCAGAGAAAAAAAAATTCGGCCCAGCCCGGCCCGTACAAAAAAAATATTGGCCCAGCCTGGTAAAAAAGTTAAAAGTTTGGCCCGAGCCCAGCCCGAAAAAAAATTAAAATCTCTTGGCCCGAGCCCCACCTGAGTGAATTTCTACAAAACATTGATTTTTACGTCAATTTGGTTAAAAGTTTGTCTCGTACGAGGCATTCAAGCCAAAAATATTTATCTTAACTTTTCTTTTCATGTTTATAATCTTCATTTTTTTAGTGCCGCAGGGTGCAATATTTATTTTTTTAATGAATCTCTATTTCTTGTATGTAAACGTTTCAGTTATCATTAATATTGTTAATCCATATTCATGTATTGAAGTGTTAAAAACCTGAAAAATGCTATATAGTAAAATCTAAGACTGAATTGCATAGAAAAGAAAAAAAAATGCATTATAGACAAGTTCCCTTCTTAGCAAGTATAAATGTATTATATATTCTTTTCTTATGTACTATAGTAGTATATTAATTTTGCATAGATCAACATGGTTTTCAGTTTAAAACAAGATTCCATCATACACAGGTTCTTTTTCACATGTTTTACTATATTTAATTTAACTATATTTTAATAAGTGTAGAAATCTACTATTCTTTAAAAAGAATGAATTTGAATGTTTAATTGTAGAATAATGGCGATTTAAAAATGTGTGTATTTTTAGAAAAAAAAATTGTGCCAAGCCTAATTTTACTGACCTTTGAACGGACCAGCCTACGCCGAGACAATGATTTTCATGCGGGCTGGGTCAAATCTAGGAATGAAAATTTTGGGCCGTGAAGATTAGGAATGAAACGAGTACCCGGGTCTGTGCAGAAAAAATAAGTTAGGCCCAGCCCGCCCCGAACCTTCAGGAAAAAAGTAAGGCCCGAGCCTGGCCTGTCCCATAAAGAGTAGTGACTAGGCCCGGCCTGAGTGCCGTGAATGAAAATTGGTCCGAGCCTGTGCAGATCTCTATAACAGTGACTATTTGCAGCACATTTTTCAATAGCGTTGGTTTGTTTTTCTCTTATTTACTTGTAATTCTTGACAGCTCTTTTTCTTTTATTGAATCTTTCTCAATATTGCTTTAGATGCTCCAGATGTGTGTCAACATAATCTGATAACATATTCTTTCACCTTTTGGAATTTGCTCTATAGTTTAGAAATAGTAGAGTCACTGGTCGTTACTGGCTTTCTGTTAACTAGGTTATTAAAGTTTATTGACTTCTCCACAGAATTGGGTGTTAACTCTAAATGTTTTATGAGCGAATAGTGAATGTTTAAGTGAATAGGGGAGGTTGTCAGAGTTTAAGTACGTTTTCTTTTCCTTTTGCAGTTGTGTTATGTTTTAAAGTAGCTTGCTGATGCACTGGATTAAAATACCTTTTATGATGGCTTATCTGTGTATTTGGAGATAATGAATTTCGTCAATGTTTAAGTGAATGGGAGAGGTTGTCAGAGTTCAAGTATATTTACTTTTTTTGTTTTTCTTTTGCAGTCGTGTCATGTTTTAAAGTTACTTGCTGATGCATTGGATTAAGATAGATACCTTTCACATTGGCTTATGTGTGTATTTGGTAAATTAGTTTGGTTTCAATAATATTTTACTCCTGATGAGTGTTGAAAATTCCTGAAATACTCGAGAGTGATCTTTAAATAGTTTACTCTTGATATAGTCTTTACAATTTTGACATCTATGATATTAGTACATAAGTAAGTGAATTAAAACATGTGTAGGTGTATTTGCATATAAATAAAAATTCCTATATTTTCTTGAAAAAATTCTTATATTTCCTGTAATATTTTTGAAGAAAGTCACTTCTGGGGCTGTAATTTTTATTCAACTAATTTTACTAACTTTTAATATGTAACATTCTTTTCTCCCATAAAAATTAAAGGCATATGCAGAGTCATTTAATTAAACCTACTATTTTTTATCATTGAAAACAGCATTATTAGTTTCAGTAATAATACATGTATGAATAACTTTTAATGCATCATCATTTTGAGTATCTAGAAGCTTTTATTTTGAGAATAATTCTTGTTTATTATGTTCAAAAATTAGGTACCATTTTTTTTTCTCATATAAGACAATTTTCTCTGAATAAAGTTTCAACTAACTCCTCTTCTCAATGTGGACCATTATTGTATTTATATTTATCCAGAATTTATTTATACTGTTTATAGTAATTTTTTAAAGCATTGTTTTTGCATATTTTTAATGAAATTTAATTCTTTAAAATGAATATATTTTTTGTAGAGTGTATATAGGCTTTCAAAATGTAATCTTGTTTGTAATGCATTCTTTCAATTGTAATATATTCTTTTAGTCATACTGCTTTTATACTTTTCCTCTTGCAGTCAGCAACATATTTACTTGTTAATCATTTATAATTTTCTATAAACTGTTTAACAAACAAACAAGAAAATAATAAATGTAATGAGAAATTAACTCAAACTTATTGAAAAATGACTGCAATAGAGCACTCTTATCTATTCTGTAAAAAAGACAGGCTCTTTCAATTTAAGCTGGCTATTTTTAAGTGGTTAAAAATAAAAAAAGCCAGCCAGCTGTTTTTGACCTGACTATATTGCATCCCTGGTAAACTGAGATAAGTAAGAATAATTTGTGTTCAAGAATAATTGTTTATCAAGTCTTTATTTTATCCTTTTTGTCATTTCTATCTTTCTCTGTGGAACAGTTATATTAAATATTATTTTAAGAAAGGTTTAGCTTAAACGAAATAATCAAAATCTTACTTTTCTGTGAAGTTTAAAAAAAAATTCTAGGCATTCTGATATTTTCTCTTATTATTATTTTTTTTAATTTAATTTATGCATGAAATGCTATAGACTGTGTCATTTGTTCATTTGTCTAATATTCACATAATTAAACCCCATTGAAATTTGCAATTAACATAACTTTTGTTGAAATGTATGTATTATATAAGAGCACAAATGATTATAAATTCTTTTATTACTTTTTTATTATTCAGTATTTTTTATTTTCTGAATAGATATCGTACATACATAGCAATTCAAATATATCATTATTGAAATGAATTATCATCAAAAATATTACAGAAATCATTTTGCCGAGTGTTGGGCTTGAACTCTCATCTTCTACAAAAATTCTGAGCTTTAAACAGCTGCTTTAGACCACTTTTCCAGCAGGAACTCATTCTACCATCCTCTGAATTGAAGAGGTTCAAAAAAGAGTTGACACATTCACAAATGTATCGATTTCGAACTACTTAAATTTTTACCTTTGTGTTTTAATGTATATGATATTCAGGCATTAGCATCTTTTTTTTTTTTTTTTTAATAGTGCTTTGTGTTCAATGCATGTGTGTATCCTGTGTACTTCAGTTTGCCTACATATGCTAATATAGCAGATAAGAATATGAGTGAAATCATAATATAGAGCAAATTTAAATAAAATTGTTGGAGATAAAGGTTTTAATATATTTTTTAAACAAATGTAGGATTCTTTCATTGATTTGATTGATATTAATTTACAAAAGGCATATAAATAATACCAATTATTTTTGATAATTTCAATCATAACATTTTATATACATGGATTATTATGATAACTTTATATATAGTTCAACTTTTCCAGCAAGCTTCAACTTTCATGCCAGTAACCTAAAATTTCGATGACTACAAATATATCCATTTTTATTCAAGGCAAAGCTCACAATCATATTTATTATTTAATAATGCGGATTTTCCTCAACTAATATAAATTCACTGAAAGTAAATGTTTAAACAACAACTAATGAAAAGTAAATCATCTTACACTGTATATTTTACCAGAAAAGCAGAATTTCATTTATCACTGCCTTTCAGTAATACATGTCTAGTTATATTACACTGGCACTTATGATAAAATTCAATTTTAAGTGCAAAATATTTTTTCTATCTATTGAAATATGAATAACAGGTTGGTTTGATTTGACATGTGGGGTCTTGTGCCATCATGCAAAAGCTTAACTCATTCATGTAATCATTATGGCCTTTACCATCTTATGGCTGTGTGCATTTTCTGTAGAGTTTTGCAGTACCTGTCACTGTTAATGGTTGTGTCCAGTTCAAATGAATCACACAACTGTAGGCCTGCACTATACCAGAATACATTGAAAATGGGTTTGTGGGCAGATGGTTGAGTTTTCAATTTTTTTGAACTTAGAAAGCTTTCATGAACTTTAATGCGGAAATCTTCTTTAATGAAACCTTTGACAATTGTGCAGTTGTCATCAATATTTGAGGTCCTTTCTCTTCCTATTTTTCTTCTCTAGGTCCTCATTTTTGTCCATTTGTAAAATTTTTTATTTGAAACACAGGCTTCTTTTTTGGCTTTAAAGTCCAGCCTTAAATGACCTATAATCTGTGATGAGTTTTGTTCTGATTAACTCCTTCCGCTTGCAAAAACCTGATAATGCCACACAACTCACACTTCAAATACTCTGCGATTACACATATCATGTTGGTTTGTTTCTCAAAATTTAAATTGAGCCTTTAACAAAACAATGCCCCAGACTCTGCTAGTACACAATTTACCATGTCTAGTTATGCATATGCGACCAATCTTGCACACACACACAGTTTGTATATCAGCCATCATTATTGGACTATCAGTATCTTCATTATTGGACTCTCCTCATATTATGTTTAAAGTAGATCTTAATATTGATGTATATTTATGCTTGATGTCAGTTGCAGTGTCCTTTTTTTTTTTATTATTATTAACTAAATGTCTAAAACTTCTTTGGTTATAAAAGTATTTATCATATTTCTGTTTCTTATCCTAGGAAAAATGTATTGAGAATTGCTCTTCAAAAGGATTGGGTGCCAATCAGAAACTTATGTTGACCTATATTGAAGTACAACCACAAATTGTGAATAAAAGAGCTGAAGAAATACAACAGCAGCAAAGTATAGCTGAAGCTAATAATAACAGCACTTCTAGCTCTTAACATATTTAAATTAATGAAGTAATAAAAAGCATAGACAATAATTGAATAGCTTAGTGGAAGATGATGTTATGTCACATTTTTCTCAAAAGCTGTTTTATTATATGGATGTAGGTGATATGAGGCAGTCTGTTATATGGAAACGATAAAATGCTATGATTCTAATTAGTCTTCATGATATGAATTTTTTTTTAAATATTTAATATTTTTTTATTAAATAATTTAAATAATAAAAATAACTTTTAAGATTTGAAAACTAAATGTTGATAGGTTATTCTGAGAGAGTTTAGTACAATTATCAACATTCCAAACATGTGCTACCAATAAGATATTAAATCAATAAAATTTGCATTTTCTCGAAATTTTATTTTCTTTCATAATATCTTCTTACACTAAGTTCTTTTATTCAGAAATACACTTGTAGTTAAAGTTCCTTTTGATTGCAAGACAGTGAAAATTCATAAAACACAGGATTTTCAGAGCTGTTGTTACAAAATCTGAAAATTTTTTTACTGAAGTTATTGCGTCTTTACTGAAAATCTCATTACTTTTTAAAAATCAATGAAAGTGATTTGAAAATTTTATAAGTAGATATATCTGAAAGGTTACTTTTCTTTGAAAATGTGTTTGTTTTTATTATACTATTTCATTAAAATGAAGTTACTTCAAACTTTTGTACCACATTAAAATCACAGTATGTACTCTTGCTTGCATAAAAATCCTTTATTTTTTCCTAATTAGTTTTAAATTCCTTATAATGTATTAGTATAGCGATGTGTTCTTCTGAAATATGTCATTTCTTGTGAAGTGTCTTATATATATATTTTGTGATTCATGTATTATGTTTTAGTTTTTAGCTTGTTAGAGACTAAAATGAAAAAAAAAAATGTTTATGTATGAAGATGTATAAGTTAACTTTTATATTATCCTGAAAAAAAGTTTTTGCATATTATATATGCATGCAAACTGCTTAATTTGAATATTTTAAAAAGAGTTAAATTGTGTTTGCTATAAAACTTCATTTTAAAGATAAATTTTAAAATTATTTATTGAGAGAGAGTAAATAAATCTAAGAATCCGCTTTTTCGGCAAGTTTCTTATGTTTGAAATTATTTACTTTAGTAGGACTTTCCTGTTTGAATAGTGACTTCTGTTTACAATGTGGTATTTTCAATTATTACCAGGCTTCTCTGTCACATGTAGCCAATCATTTTCTAAGAGTCATTATAAGATTACGAACATATTGTATTTACATGAATTGTAATTTTCCAACTGAGAGAAAAAGTGTCCAGACCATGATTCAAACCAGGAACCTTTTAGCTTAGGCCGATTCTCAGCCAATTGAATTATCCTGGGCAAATCTGGTGGACACAATTCACCCAGAGAATGTTGTTATGACATCTGATCTGATATCGGAAAGAGCTCAACAGAATAAATCACAAGTAATGGAAGTCCAAGTAACTTTGGATGCATAACTTTTAGATATGAATCACCTTTAACTTGGTTTACACCAAACCACCCATTTCTTAACATTTTCTGAAATCTTGTTATTTATAATATCCATACTCAACTGTCTCAAAATGTATACTAGCCCTTTTTGTTTAATTTAACCCCAAATTCAGAAATGATGCTTTGTATATATATTATATATGTGTTCTCAAAACTTCTTTAAAAATGTTTGCCTGAAGGACTGTGTAAATTAGGCTTTTCACAAGGTAATGTCATGTATACATGCATATTTACCATCAAAATTACTATTTTTAATTTTTAATTATATTCATGTACAAGCCAAAAACTTGAGCAAAATTTATGAAATTTCATTTGCATAAGAGACATTTTAAACCTTAACTTTTTATTTTCTTTTTTCTTGAGAAAGTGATTCATTTTTTTAAATTGAAGATAATTAATGCTAGAAAATTACTTCCTTTTTATCTACTGTAACCATATATTTTTAATTTTTTTTCGAAACTATTTAAAACTTTCATTTTTTAGTCTTAAAGAAAGTAACTATCAGTAACTAATAACCAAGTGTTCCTCAAGTTGAGGTATAAGAATTATTAGAATTTAAATTTATTGAATAATGTTCTAACAAAGACTAATAATATTAGAACAATATTCTAATACTATAAATGATATTAGATTAATATTTTAATATTTCAATTATGAAATTGTTATAATTTTGCTATTGAATTGATTAAAAAATAGTAACCTATGAGAAATAATATCTTCTGTGTTCTCATTCTAGGATTATCATACAATTATCTAAGTCCAAATGATTGAAAATTAAAAAAAATAATAATAATTCACCCACAATCTATTTCTGCTGTATAATGAATATCTAAAAAGAATATTTTCGTAATTATTATTTTCATTGTCAGTCAGAAATATACAGAACTCAATATAATGCTGAAATTCTATCCCAGTTTCAGATGGACAAATCATTGTCAAATTGTTCTTAATCCCTTTCTTATGAGCATCCCTTACAGAATTTGTAATCTTTTATCATCTGTTTTTTAACATAGAGATTTTTGCCTAATGTAATAGGAGAAAAGTTTTGATTAAATGAGACATTATTTTCAATTAAAAATTACTAGTAGAAATAATCAGGAATTCTGAGCCCTTTATGCATCACATTTGAGTGGCACTTGTCTTGTAGGGGATAAATGTAAAACTAGCCTAATCATCTATTTTATGTTGTTTTAAACCATCTTTATTGATGTTACTTTGCATTTAGTTTGTATTATGTTCTGTCATACAATCTTACATATCAAAACATTGTCTTTTCATGAAAACTTAATTTCTATGCCTTTTGTTTATTTTTAATCTTATTTATATTTCTGGCCTTTCTAATTTGAAATTATTCGTTTTTGTAAGCTTGCGTTTCTACTGTATATTATGCATCTATTCTTTTCATGCCATAAAAACTTTAAATTGTAAGTTCTTATTTGTAGATTGTTAATAAATTAATTTTATTTTTGTCATTAACTACTTTTTTAAAAAAGAAATAAAATTGGAAGTTCATTATCAGGTAGTCTGTAATTGGTCTCATTTGTATCTGTAAATTTACTACAAGGTAATCTGAATTCAACTTTCTGGTGTTTTTAATACTACATATTATTGCAAATTGTGTCATAAATAGATTGGATGCAGCTTAAAAAATTCATGGGGAACTTTTCTATCTCAGATATAATACCAAGAAATTTCATACTTGGTGCTATGTGAATGCATTAAACCCTATAAAATCAGATACTACACAAACAGGTAAAATAAATTTGTTAAAATATTTGCACCCTCTGAAAATCCAAGGTCTGTGCCTTTTTTTCTGACACTGCATAAGTAACATCATAACAGTGTTTACAAAGCAGATTTAGTATTTTTAATCATATAACTTGTTTATAAACAGGTACACAAGTTAAACTTTTCCCTTTTAAAGAAGATATATTTTATCTCTGTTTTATGTGAAATTATGTAAATTATTATTTTCATAATTGTCTGTGTCATAGCATTTCATGCATTTAAAGCTCTTAAGTATATCTAAAAATATGCTGATATTTGAAGATAAAAATATATAATAAAAAACAACAACAATATTAACATATTAATTCAACATATCAATTATAACATATTAATTCATCTTGTTATTAAAAGAATGTATCACATAAACTATGTTAAGTTAAACAGTTATTAAAAGCATGTATCACATACCACTATAAATGGATATCATATGCATACATTATTATTGCTTTAAATTGAAACATTTTAAATAGACTTCCTATACATAAGGATGTATGAATATACTCTCTCAGTTGTGTGCTTGTGACCTGGGGTTTTGTATCTTTAAGATCATCACCTTAACAAGATAGTTTTTATCCATTAAAAAATATATTCGATTAATTATTAAGAGTTTTACCCTTTTATTTAAGAGGAAAGAAATAGTTCAACTAAAAGTGTGAATTAAATTATCAATACTTTTTACTCCTGTTATTAACATAAACTCCTCCTACTTTCATATGTTCATGCTTTTCTTATAATTAATTCAGTGTAAAAAAATCTTTTAGTTAATTAAAAATATTTTTAAATTAATGTCAAAGTTGTATTTTTATTTATAGAAGTGATTATTTTGTCATATAAATCTGAAAATTGTTTTTTTTAACTTTTAATTAATTTTTTTTAGAATGATTGAAAAGGTTTTCATATTCACCTAATACACAGTTTCTCAAACTGTGTTTTATGAAGCACTTGATGCTCTCCAAAATAACTCCAATTGCTCTGTGAAAAGTCAATTTTATAAAATTTAAAAATATTTTATTCCTTAAAAGAAACAAAAAATCTTTGAACTGAGGAATGAAATCAAAATCTTCATGATTGAAAATTATTTCATTTTGGAAGAGAGGTTTGGAGATTTTTGGTCAATACTCTAAAAAAGTTAATTACTTTTGTTCAAATTCAAATGCTAATGATAAAGTGGGATAATTTAAAAAGAAACTAAGCTTTTTGTAGAGTCATTCAAAAATGGAATTCTGGATAGTTTTCCAACAACAAAATGATTTAGAGAACTCTAATCAGACATCCTTGCAGATATCCCCAGTTGCAACTCTCGAAAATTCAACCAGATATAGTTTTATGCAAATTAAAACAGTACCATCTTTTTATTGAATTCTTCTATCCTGTAACAAATGTAACTTCATCTTTAAATATCTATTTATGCATGTAACAAATTATAGATCTGTATTGTTTGCTCTTAATGGAGAATTTGCACGTTTTCTAACTTTATCACAAAACAATAGTACATGAAAAAATAAGAAGGATAGCCTGCATATTTTTTTTGCTTTGAGCTTTTATTATTGATTTATGATTGTTTTAATATTGCACTATTTACCGTAGCCCGAAAGCACTCCGTAATACATCTGACGTCACAGTTCATGACAACAAACGACTGTTATTGTTTATGTGCACCGCTTTTCCACTTGTCCATTTTAAATACTGCTGTTTCTAAAATTATTATGACTGAGAACACAAAGTCATATTATAAAAACAGTGAAACCTCCCTGTGCGACTGCCTCCATTAAGCGATCATCTCCATTAAGCGACCACCTCCCTGAACGATCATTTTTTCATTGAACGAAATTTATTCTCAGAGACCGTCCCAGCTGAACTCCCTCCATGAGCGACCAATTTCTTTGAAGAAAAGGAAACAATTCCGTTTTTTTCCTGGTCACTTGAAGAAGGTTTTATTAGAAAAATAATTCCGGGGGGCTTTAAACTTCTAAACTAAGTTTAGATTTTTTTTATTCCAGTAACTTTTAAATGTTTAAACCCCTTTATGCCTTTTTGGACAATGAAGTTAACTCTGATGATGAATTAAGAATGACGATCAATAAACTCCCCTACCCTATTCTGTTAGGAAACTCTCAAAGAAATAGATAAATTAATGAAAATATCATTATTTGTTCCCGTCCACAAAATAAAAAAAAATAAAAATTGCATTTATTTACTGAACTTTGAAAGGACTTGGAAATAAAAGTTATGAAAGATAAAACCATAAAATCAAAGCAAACGTCAATATATTCATTTTAAAACTCCGCAGTAATTAACTTATGTAATTAACTTTTATTTTGATACTTAAATTTTTATATTTTTTCCTAATGTGAAAAATAAATTCTAGCAATATTATTTCTCACCTTTTTTCAACAATTAAAATCTATATTTCCACTCTGCACTAATACAACCAGTAACTTCTAGCGAAAAGTTGTTTTTCAGTGTGCCAAAAAACCCTGCCATTAGAAAATCATGAACTAAAGCTATGAAAAGAGATGACAAGAAAAATCCGAATTTATCTAATACATCATCTCTTTGATCTTGTGAAGATCATTTTTCAGTAACTTTGTTTGATTTTGTTTAAATATTACTATTTTAGAACATTAATTGATTGAATAAATAGTTACTCAATAGAAAAAAAAAAGCATTCATATTTATAATGTGCTCATTCATATTTAAAAACAAACAAAAACACTCTGTAGTAGATTTCATACGTATATTGTATCTGTAAAGATTCATAAGCAATAACCCTGTTTTATTGATGATTAAATAGGTAAAACATAGAAACATCTAAGAAATGACACACACAAATATGTTAGTTTTTGCATAAGTGTACATTTTTAATAAGTTAGGGACTAGGTTTAAAAAATAAAGGATTTATTTCGAAACAATATTATGTCATGTCTTAATAGAGATTATAAAACGTAAAAATATTGAAACTACTCAAAAAAAATTTACTATTAAATTTTTACTTTCCAACATAAAAATACTTTAGGTCCCCGCTGCCTACGACACCGTGTAGCAAGCGTGCTTCGACCGTACTGCATAATCTTAATCAACAGAAAAAAATTACGAACCTGATCCCCACTGCCTGCGGCACCGTATAGCACCACGTGCTGCACACCCACTGCAAATTCTTGTAAAAAAACCTAAAAATTTACAAAAGTGCCACCAGGGGGCAAAGTGGGGGGGGGGGAGGGGCACCAGATGTGCATAATATAAATAAGTTTTCATACATCTTTCTAACGATATGTCACATGAAGCGTGCATTCAAAATTTAGAAAATAGCTCCTCTCCGGATGACCCTCCCCTCCCCCTGCATTTCCCACTCTTTCAAATATCTAATGTTAAAAAATAATATTTATTTGAGTGTTAAGTGAAAAATCGCATTTAAAACTCAATAAACAGTTGATCTGAAAAAAAAAAAGAGAAAAGTGTCCCCCCCCCCCAACACACACACCACCACCACCACCACCACTAAAAATCAACTCGTCTTAAATTTATAAAATCCTTATTATGCGTTAAAAACAACGTCAAAGTTTAAAAGCAATCGGTTCTTTATTTTTCCTAATTTTAACAATATCCCGTCAACTCTCTCTATTTGAAAAGACTTTTAATGAGCTTAAAAATCGATTTTTTCATAAACTTACTGTTCAATTTTTTTTCAAATTGACATTTTATAAATCAATGTACAAAATAACACCCAGATGCGAAAGAACCAAATTTGTAAAATCAGTAGTTTAAAAATTTTGAACCTTTATTTCCAAAGCCTAGTATCTCTTTTCTTTCCGTTCTGCTTGCTAACAAAATGTAAACATTGGCATGTCGTGAACTGTGACGTCATAGTAAGTCACGCCCCGATTTGGAGCGACGTAATTTTAGCTTACTTTTATGATTAATTATTTAATAGTATAGATATTTTTTTCGCGTTTTTGAGAACATTTTTGAAAACTGTGGATGTGGAACTATCAGAAAAATATATAAATGATCAAATTCCCCATGTGTGCCAATTCCTCATTCTCAATTTTTTGCCATATTTTTTCTTTTTCTGATTATTTTTTCTTTTGTGTATATAATCTAAAACTGCAAAGAAAAGTAGACATTTTAAATAATAAAACATAATGTTGCATGCTTATGAAACTACCTTTCTTAGACAATATCGTTGTTATTTCATTTATCAATGACAATGTATCTTCTAGATCAAATTTAGTGCTTTGCTTTGAATTTCATATTTCAAAGGGCATCAACACTGAAAATTTTTGAGATCTAATAAATTTGCTTTATGGTATTTGCTATAAATCTTGATTAAAATAAATGGAGAGCAACAATAAATAATTTTTGCTGCATTCAATTAAGGTATAGTCATAACCTTATAAGAGTAGATATTTTGTTACAACATCTATATTTGTTAAAAAGACTGTATGAGGCAACAGTATCTCTACTTCTGTGATTGAACTTATTTTTTTTTTTCCTGAACTATGGTCATTCTTCTCAGAATTGCAGTTTTATTTATTTGGTTACACTATTGTATGGATGAAAAGTTTTTTGTTCGGATCTATTAAGAGTATTTTATTTTTTCTGTGTAATATTTTCCAATTTTATTGTAAAAAAAAAAGGAGGGTTTTCCTTTCATATGTTAAGTAGAACATTTTTCAATGCTTGTGCTTGAAAATTATACTTGATTAATTTAAATTAATCAAGGTTGATGAATTTCAATTCTGTTGTGCTGCCATGAACCTCTTGGTATTTTTAAACCTTTAACTAAAAAGTGATATTTTTGTAATGACTTCAAATGCAATTCTAATCTTAAATTATAAAGTATTATTCCCAAATTATTAATCATATTTTTAAATTGTAGAATATGACTTGACTCTTAACTGGAAACAACAGTCCTGAAACTGCTGAATCTTAACTGTTAATGTGCTGCCTGTGAGACTGCTTTGTTAACTGAATTTGCAAAACCAATTTTTCTGCTATAACATTCAATATTTGCTTGTATTAGGACATCAGTGTTTAAGAATGAACATTTATGTTCCTTTTTTGTTAAGTTACTAAGAATTTTGTTTAATTTGCTTGTGTAGCAGTCTCACAGATGACATGCTACTGTTTGTGTATATTTCATATTTCCAGTTAAGGCTTAAGTTTCTGGAACTTAACTTTATTAACATTCCTATGATAAGTTTAATTTTCTTTGTTTTTAGAGAGCAGTTAAATAAATTAAAGCACTGTGTTTATTCATGTAATAGTCATGCTTTTTATGCTAATTTTGAAATGCATAGTTGTAACTACGACTATTACGGGAGGAAATTTTACACACTTTTTGCTGCCGATTTTTCAACACAAAACTTTATCTGCAACTATTATACTAGGAAATGTGATAGCCAATATTGTATATATTATGCTAAAGAAATATGCTGATATATAAAAACCTTTTGCAACTTATTATATTGTTTTAAAATGAGAGTACAGCTGCTTACTCATGATTCATCCTAGTGAAATATTGTTTTGAACATGCCCATATTCTCACAAGGGAAGAGATTTTTCAATTTGTAAGAACAAAGTCATCAGAGGAAGAATAATATATTTTACAAATGACTGTGAATTTTATGTGAGGAAAGTATTTTGACAAAGTTTTCTGCTTCGAAACTAACATGCCACTAATATGTGAGTATATATGATATTTTATCAATAACTTGAAATTCCTAAGATACTGGAAACTTCTCGCTCTCATATCGTTGGTACCATGTCAAACTATCCAATATGAAAACAGTGTTGCCAGTGAGCTATTTTTTTTTAAATTCAGATTTCTTGATTGGCACCACTTTTTTAAAATTGTAAAATTCGCTTTATTTAATGACATATTAATTAAGGTGAAAACAAGGGGAATTTTATCATTTCAGAAAAGTAGTGCCAATCAAGAAATCTGAATTTAAAAAAAGTAGCCCACTGGCAACACTATTTTCATATTGGATACTTCGACATGGTACCGACGATACATACTGTAGTAAAATTTCATATTACTAAATTAATAATCAAACATAATCATAAACAGCACCATAGTTGGCGATTGACAACAGTAAGCAGTTGATAGAATTTTCAGTAAGATCTAAAATATAACAAGTTAGAGGTGATCAACAGAGAAATTTTGTCAAATTATTTGTATCACTTGGGAACTATGACAACTTCTTGCAATTTGATAAATTTTTCAATGACAGGACCAAAGATCCACCTTTTGAAAACCACAATAAAAAAAAATTATCACTACTGTATATTCCTGTTTCAAATGCTGTAGAAATCTTCCATGGAGATTTATTTAAAAAAAATAGTGATATTCAATAAATAGGCTCTTACACTATTCAAAATATTTTTTTATTACGAAACTTCACCCTAAATAGGGTGTAAAAAAGTAATGTTTTAAAAATAAAAAAATAAAAAAAAAATCTGATTTTTTAAATTTAAATCAGATTTTTTTGATTTAAATCAGATTCTTATGATTTTTTTCCCAGCGTTCAAATACTGAATAGCTATCAAGAGTTTTAGGTTTCCAAAACAATTAAACCACTAATTGTTAACATAATCTAAGTTTTTACATTTTAATTAATAAAATTATAATTATTAGTTAGTAATTACAGCAATTATAAAAACTGCAAATTAGTTAGTTTTATTAGGTAGTATCATACAATAATGTTATATACATTAATATTGTAATAATTATGTAAAATTTTATAAATACTAGTGTAGTGATATTTAACATTTATTAAAATTATTAACTGCATTTTATATTAAATAGTTAAGGCTACTTCAAATTAATAATTGTTAAACAATAAGCTCTCTAATTAGGAACATATTATAGATTTTCATGCCTTAATTATTAAAATGATAATAATGCAGTATTCATTTTAGAAAGAAAATGGGACAGGATGCTAGTTTCAAAAAAGGGCACTATTTCATGAGGAAATATCTTAGTAATGTGTTTAGTAATATATAAGAAAAAAAAAAGAATAATTTTTAGTATGATAAATAAAGTGTCCTTAATTTTTAATAATTTTATGAATAACAAATTGAAAATTACAATTAAATAACATATTTTCATAATATCCTGTTTTTTGTAAAGAAATAAAGTTCTATTATTTTTGCAAGATCTTGGCTACATGAATTTAGAAATACTGTTGAATGGGGACGTATTTTACAAGAAATCTCTGGCTACAACTACAGGTGAAATTAAACTATTTTTTTTTTAAAGGCAGGGTGCATTTTGCCAATTTCAAAAGGGGCATGGTGTATCACCATTAAAAAATAGACTAGGAAGAAACAGTATAAGTAATTACAGAATTAATAAAAACTGCAAATAAGTAATTTTATTAGTTAGTTGCACAAATAACAAAACTAACAAATATTATTTGCAGCTCGTTTTGTATTTGTATTTAATTACTGTAAACCACCAAAATCTAAAATTACACAAATGTATGTGTATGCTAACCAAAAAAATTATGGAAATAAGTTAAACCCACTCATACATACATACAGATAAATATAAGGATAGCCGCTTATATCTGAAATCCTCAAAATATTTAAGTAACAGCATTATTACCTCTCAGTGTGGATTATTAGCTTTCAGTGGTTCAATTTTTTCTTTTTAAGAAAAGTTTTGCTGCCTTTTCAATCCCCATTTTTTTTTTTTTTTTTTTTTTTTTTTTTTTTTTTAAGTATTTATAAGTTACAAAGTAAAAAAAAAAAAAAATGCATTTATTTAACCTATACCGAAGAAGCTCTGGCTGTGCTTAGCATTTTTATACCAATTATTTATTTTTCTCGTATGCATTCATTTACAATTTAGCTGTTGAGCAGATGTCATTCTTTCATTCTTCTTTAACTAGAGATTGCTATTAATTACTATTTATTCTTTTACTTGTAGAAATGTATTACACTTGCTATGTGTATTTTATATAAAAAAAGGCATAAATTGATTACCTAAAGGAAATTATGACATTCCAAATTATATTAGATTTAAATATCTTTTTTAAATGAAACTGTTTTAATTTGGATAAAAACTTAAAATCAAGAGTTTTTACAAACTCAACTGTTTTTAATTTTTTACAATACTCATGAATTAAGAGTTTAGAAACAATTATTTAAAGCTCTTTTTTTTGTTTATTCATAAGTCAAACAAATTATGTTCCGTTAGATTTTAATACTTTTTTTGACATTTTAAACATTTAGAAAATTTTTGATTTAAATCAATTATTTTTTTTAAATCGGTTGATTAAAATCATGATTTAAATCAACTGATTAAAATTGTCGACACCCTAACCCTAAAGAATGCACAATGTGGTTAAATGCCCATTTGCATATCCTTAAAAATGCCATAGCAGTTTATGATTCTGTATAAAATAGATTAATTTGTCAATTATTATATTGCCAGCATGAGTGAAATAATACTTATGTCAAAATTCAGTGCAGACTTTTGTCCTTTTTCTATCAAGTTAAATTTTAAGCTACATTTCTAAACATGAAGAGGCTATACAGGGTGTTCCAAAATATTAAAACATGCTTTAAATTTTTGTGTGTTAGAGATGCATAGCCAATGTAAATTGTGCAGGTGTTCAAAATGAGGTAAGAAAAAAAGGTTTATGTGAATGAAATAGTCTTTCATTATTTTTTTTTTAAATAGCCTTTTTTAATTTTTATACAGTAAAATTATATTGGCTTTTATATTACACCATAGATATGAGGGCCAATACTTAAGTTTTTAGGAAGCAATGTACACAAGACTTTATATTGAAATAAAGTATATCATTGCTTTTCAAAATATTCACTTTTCCTGTTAAATAAACGAATTTTTAAATCATGTCTGCCATTCATAAATTTGTATTGCAGAAACTTGAACTATAGGCTATTGCTTGTTACAGGCTTCCAAAGTTGTAGCCATGCATTTTACATTTAATAAGTGGGAACAATGAAAAAAACAGAAGAACAAGGATAACTCACTAGTCTGATTTTCTTGTGGCTCAACTGATTGATAATTAGAAATACTGTGTGCAAGCTGGTGTTGCCATTGTGAAGAATGATTTGATTTTAAACATTTAAAATTCAGAATTCAGCAATTTTTTATGGCAAACGAATTGACATATACTAATTTGCATTCTCACTGTTCTGCTGTCTTACAAAACAATGGTTCCAACATGGCCGAGTTTACTGAAATATTAAACAATGGTTTTTTCAAAAAAAAATTGTGCACGAGCATCTATTGTTGAATTTTGTTCATTTTGAAACATCCAAACAATTCTGTTATTTTGTTTCAGGTTTATAAGAATAAATCAAAGTATCGTTGCCTATTATCATGTCTTATCCCTTTAAAACCGGAAGATTTTTGGTAGAAATGAAAAGTTTTTGATTGGAAATTTATTATTTTTTAAAAATACTTGATATTAGGTTTTGAAATGGGAGGATCCACCCAATTCTGTGGATGCAGGCTCCACTTTAAATCACACAAAAAGAGGAAAACGTTTTTTCTTTTTCTTTAGGATCACCTACACAATTGTGTAGGTCAGGTCTTAAAGGGATAGCAGGTTTGCCAGTTTGGCCTCCATTTTTATTCAGAAATTTCAAGTTCATATCAGAAATAAAGAATAGAATTTTTATACTTTATTTAATAACAAAAAGTTAACAATTACATAAAGTAAAATATTCTTCTTTCGAAATTTACGGTGCAAATTTGAAATTTTGGATTAAATTAGAGGCCAAGCTTGCAACCTTGTGTCGTAGTCATGTTTGCAGGAAGAACCTAATTTGAATACAACTTGCAACGGAATTCACAGTACTAAATAAAACTTTTGTCAACTGCGATTGTCTCCATTTTGAACCAATTATCAATTTAGCTACAGTGCAAGTTTCGCCTTGGTGGACACTTTTGAAACTAATTTTTTTTTTATTGCAATGAATTTCTAATAAGCACCAAAAATAAGTCTCCCAAATTTAGTCCCATTAGATTCTAATACATTTACAGTAATTGAACAACAACCCCCCTCCCCCAAACACACACACTTTAATTATGTCCACTTTATATATTAGTTAATTTGTGTGGTCACATATTCGAGATTACACTTTTTATTATATTTACCTCAATTGATAAAGATTTCATGTACCGTGCAAAAGATTCTTGTGCAGAGTTGTCCAGGTAGCTCAGCTGGCAGAGTTTCGAAAGGTCCTGTGCTTGACTCCTGGCTTGGACAAATTTTCACTTAGTTTGAAAATTTTAAACTCATATTTCTGTGAGGTCCTACTATGAATATTTCACCAAAAGTAGCATATTATAATATTTTAGTTTTTTCTCTGTAGAAAATTGCTCTGGTATTTAAAGAATCCTATTGTTTCAATTACTTATGGTGAACTGCGTTGATATATATGCAAAAATCTGGATAATTAGACTAATTGTAAAAAAAGTTACGTTGTGAAAAATATAAAAAAAAACTTTGGTTTAAAAAATAAAATAGATATAAAAGAAGTCTTCTGTATATTGAAAATATTTCTTTTACTAGAGACGATGAAAATACAGTTCAGTACTTACCTAAAAGTATAAGTTGTGCATTTGTCTAACGATTGGCGATTCAAGCGCTCAAATACGCTATCTGGTGGAGAAAAGATGTAACTTCTCGCTTCAGGAAAATCCCATGCAAGCACGTATATTACATTGTGTTTTTTTAATTTGTTCGGAATGATTTTTTTTTTCTTTTTTTTTGCACAATTTCAGATTTTATGAAACATTTGCGTTCTGTGTTATATGACAATGTAAAAATTATCCGAATTTGAAAATCTAAAACTTTCAAACGCATTTACAATTAAGGATTTCAATGGCACTTTAGCATTAGTTAAAGGGACGATTTTCCTGTACCGACGTCTGTGATCAGCGCTTCTAGAGGCCGTTTTAAGTGCCAATAATGTTTTGCCGCAGTGGAAAATAGAATGCATATTTTGTATGTACTTTATACACGGTACTCTTACCCACGGAGGAAGAGATATGGAAACGAAAGTAGCGTTAAAATTCTGCCATGCAATTTTCCCCTAATAGGTGGCGCCACCGTAGATATAAGGCCATTTATCCATGTTTCTGCAGTGCTTTTCAATAGTATATATATATTTTTTTGATGGCCAATTATCTACTCGAGGGATATAGGCCCAGGGAAGAGTGCCCTTCGTGGGGGCCTTTCTAAGGGAACTTAATCCGTATACTTTTCAATAGGAAACTCATTCGTTTTTTTTTTTTCTAATTTTTATTGAAAATTTGAATTTTAAGAAAGTCGTACAAGTAGAAATCTCATTATTTATAGTTTTCTTCACAGCATTCATATATTTTTTTAAGGTACTTGGCGTTTCGATTGCTTCTTAAGACATTTAAAATAAGAGCTCATTCTGACCAAAACCAACTTGTGTAAAATATAGTTCATTGTCCAGGAATTAATTTTTTCGAAAGTCGTAAGGAATAACTTGTTTTCCCCTTCATACACACTGCTACAGATAACAAAAAGTAAGAATCCTACCTGATAGTTTAAAAATTATACAGTTATTAAAAACATAAGTAAACCTCCTTTCTTTCTTTTCTTTTTTTTTTTTTTTTTTTGGTAGAATAATACATTTCTTATTTAAATGAGTTATTTTTCCTATTATTTTCATAACTTAAATGGCACTTCTACCCCATCTTAATTTATGTTATGTAATCTTAATAATAAAATAAAATATTTTTTAAATTCTAACATAGGCGTCTTAAAAATATAATCCAACGATATTCTGCTAAAAGAATAGCCGCACACGAATTGCAGCGCCCCCGGTATTTACAAAAATATCGTTTGCGTTTTCGGCGACTCATACTCATTTAACAAGGTGAGAACACGAAGTTGGGGACACAGAATCCGGCGACACTTTGCTAATTTCATGTAAGTAAAATTTCTGATTCACGATACGTATGATTCATGAAATCTTTTTTTTATTTGCAGGAAATATTTGGAGAAGGATCAATCACAAGCCTAAAAAAATACTAGGTTTCCGTGATTGCGGAAACTTTTCTGGAATTAAAAGACTAAGTTGATGCCCGTACTGGCATTTTTCGGAATCCTACATTAGTTAGTTCATGTATCCAGACAAGGCGCTTTTGTTCTTTCAGCAATGGATGTCGAAAAATGCGGGCGTGAACGTTGTGAAGATGATGTTTTCCGCGGAAGAGTGCATGTTCACAATTGAAAGTTATAGATAAAAAAAAAAAAAAAAAAAAAAAAAAAAAAAAGTACAAAGGTGTTTGTCAACTGTCTAAATTAAAATTTGGTAAAAATCGATCGCTCCCATATTCAACTCTTCCAAAAATAAGTTGAACGAGAAAAAAGAACTATTTGAATTTCTCGAAGAAAATTACTGAAACTGATGTTTCAAAATAAAAATAAGTGTTAAGCTGTAGGGTGTCCTAAAATGAAATGGACGTTCTTAAAACTCAAGATAGCTATTTAGATTGTTCTTGCAGGAGAGTTATCTGTAAAGTCGGGAATTTATTTATTACGCTTTCTTGTTTTGGTTCCATGTATCATGTATCAATGATACATGGCGATGTGTTGTCTCTAGAGTTGCAAAAAACCCGCAGTTTTTGAGGGGCGGGAATAAACCCGGAATTTTGGGGAATATTGGAAATTTTGAAGGAGTTTTGAAGATAAACAAAACCAGTTATTTTCCAATTTGAAATTTTTATTTTAAAGATATTTCAGGGAAGAATGTTCCAAAAAGATAGATTTTACTTTATGAATTCATAAAACTTATGATTTTACAGTCTAAGTCTTAATAATTTACAGTCTTAGTCTTAATAATAGCTTTACAACAACGGCAGCTGTAAATAGGTGAGGATTTGAATGTTTCTTTAAAAAATGATTTTTTTCAGTTTCTGTTGGTTCGCACATCTCGTTTTCAGGCATACTTTATATTAATTTTCTGCTTTGTATTTTTGCATTGATTTCTTTTAATTTTGTTCGTTTTTTGTTTACATTCGTTGATTCGAAGAACAGAGGTGAAATTTATATTCATGTCAGGGAAGATGAATCTCTCATTTGCCTCTTCCACTTTTTACTTATCGACAATTAAAATAACAAATTTTTTAATTTCTCTTACTTAATATTTCTGCAGCTTAAACCTGTATTTCGTTAGTTTTCATGTAAACCGTGCTATTTTTAAAATATTTTATGTTATTAGTTTTGTATACATTGTCAAAAATTGAAATAAATTAAGAATAATAAATTAAAAAATTTCCATGCTTAAAACTTTCTGAAAACTCCCGATAATTTAAAAAATTTCCTTCCCAAAAAACTCGGTTTATTCCCGGGAATAAACCCTGTTTTTTCCACGCTTTGCAACTCTAGTTGTCTCAGAGGTCTGCACGGGCCGAAATTTTCGGGCCAATCCCCGTCCATTTATATTTTTGCAGTTCCCTGTCCGACCAGTGCGAACGACAATGAAATCAAGCCCGGCTCGAGTTAATTTCTACAAAAAATTCCGTTTTTTCTTAAAATGCAATTAAAATTGTTTTAAAGAATACTGCATAGATAATTATGCGAAAAAGTTTACCATTTGTTTCAAACTATATCTCTGAAAGTCATAGAATACAGAATAGCAACATTAACGATCACTTATATTCTTAGACTATTGCATTCAGATATAGACTCATTAAAAAAAAAATAATAATGTAGTGACAAACGAAAAAAGATGTTTAAAAACATCATAACTTTTGAAACTGTACATTAAAAAAGTATATTTTTTAAAATTTTTCTCTAATTTATTAAAGTATATTTCCAAAGATTCCGTTAATGAAAGTTCGTTATCACTATTATTTTTACAAATGCCCGATACATCCTGGAAAAAATTAAGCCCCGGCTCGATCCGAGTGTGTAGAAAAAAAATATTAGCCAGCTTGAGCCCAGCTCGAGTCTGCTGAAAAAATAAGCCCGGGCTCAAAGACAATGTAAACGTCCGATGCAGATCTCAATGTTAGACATGTGAAATTTCTGTATTGATGTTGTCAAACTAGCATCGGCTCGTGCAGCACATTTATAACTAATTCTCGGCCATAGCAAGGTCCATTGAGAATTGTTCATATTTTGTCTTTAACCGACCCTTTTATTATTTTTTATCGGCCTGACCCGTTAAAAAAATTGTCTTTATTCTGCCGACCCGGCCTGTTTGAAAATTTACCTTCATTTTGCCAGGCCCGGCTTGTCTAGTCTCGAACTAATGTATAAAAATATGTAAGTTCACTCATCTTCATTCTGTTTAGCTGTTGAAACAAAAAAAATGTATTTTGAAATTGCAAGGTTATTTGGAACAATATTATAGTTTTAAAGAGCGCTCCCTAGTGTCAATTTTTAGAACTAAAACGAGGAAGTTTAATAAGGACTTTTCTGACTTCAGACGTTACTGTCTTGACAGAATAACTTCAGAAGTCAAGCAATCAATTTTAAAAACTTTCAATTTATTTTAGGACACCCTATATGCTTTGAAATAAATGGAATTCAATTTCAGCACTGTAAAACTGATAGCCATACAAAAAGTAATGTGCATTTTTATTTATTTATTTATTTATTTTTGTACTCGTCAGTTGTTCTCCTGACTTCTTGAAGTCAAACAGAAATTTTGTTTTTTACACCAAATACTAACAAACAACAGGCGTCTTTTTGTAAAGTTAACTAAAACAATGAATCAGTAGCATAGAGAACGATGAATAATAGTTTGCATTCACTCCAGTTCTCTGAACTTCCGAAACGTCTTGTCGCAGTCCCATGCCAAATGGATAAAAAAGAGAATAGGAACAAATTCTATTTCGTGAACTACGTTTGTATTTTCAGAACAATGTATCTTAATAGCAAGTGCTAACATTTAGTTTTATTTTACGAACAAAATTTAGCACTGCAATTTTCATGTTTTGTTAGCTAACGACGGAAAACAAAGACTATAAATGTATTAAAAGTATTACCGTGCGTGTCAAAAGTTTAAACACAACATTAAATTTCAAAATAAAATTTTATTATTGACTGAAAGTAACTTTCCTTTTCACATGACCTACAAATTGTAGTTTTAAAAAAATATGTAACAGATTTATGCTTTAAAATTTATCTCAAATAATAGAATTTATCAAAAGAACGAAAGTAAGTGTGTGAGTGTGTCAAAAATTTAAGCACAGTAGTCTTTAGTTAAAACACGAATACAGAAAATTAATACTCGATTATTGCTCCACTCTGCAAGATTACTTTAAATATATGGTCTTCTATCGATAAAATGAGGTTCTGTATCGCTTCTGGTTCAATTTTAAACCACGCGTACTCAAAGGGATCTTTCAAATCTTTAACTGAAGAATATTGCTTTCCATTTGGGTAAACTGCATGAGTGAGAATACCCCACATATTTTCTATAGGGTTTAAATCAGGGCTAATTGCCGGCCATTTTAAAACAGATACTTTTTTCGACTTAAGTCATGTTGAAGTTGAGTTTGAGGTATGGATCAAAGCATTATCATGTTGAAATAACTATTTTTCTCACCCTAAAACCTCGGCAACAGGAAGCAAATGATTGGCAGGTATCTCTTGACAGTTTTCAGAGTTTTCACGACCACTGATGAATGCTAGAGATGTCTGACCGTTTAAAGAAATAGCCTCCATACCATTACACAACCACCACCATGTTGCTGGCTAAATATACTAAGTTCTTTGCGGAGATCATGCCAATAGCACTTAAACCCATCAGGGCCATCGAGCTTCCATTTTTTTTCATCACTGAATATGATATTCAGCCACTTATCACCAAATGATATATGCTGTTTGGCCCATTGTAATCTAGCTTCTTTATGGTGTTGTTTCAAACATGGTAACCGAGCCATTTTAAGGTTCTTGATGTATTCCGATTCCAAAACTCTTCTATGGACAGTTTTTCTACGATATTTGTCCTCCAACTGCATGTTTTATTTGCGAAAGAGAGTAATTAAAAGTTGAAGTCAAGTTTCTGATTTCTACGGTTTTCACTTAAATTAGTCACTCGTAGCTTCCCCGAACGGAATTTTCGTTTGAAATCATTACCACGAGCCAAAACTCGATGAATACCTCGTTTTGATCTTTTTAATGCACTTGCAATTTCAGAAACAGACTTCCGTTTTGCTCTCATACTCCAGAAATTTAACACCTTCTCCTCTTAAAATTCTTTCGACTTAAGTATTTTGTAGTAACTCAAAACAGCAACTGACTGCGCTTCTTATACGCCCAGAAATCGTTTGCGTGCGCAACAGCTTACATCAGTTTGTAAAATTTGCATAAAACGATATTATGTTTAAACTTTTGACACGGTTATTTTTGTTATAAACTCCATGGTTTGAAATCAAATTTAAAAGATAATTTTATTGAATGTTAAAACTGCTATTATTAACATATACAGGACATATATTGAAATAAAGTGAATATTTAAAGTTTTATTTTAAAATTGTTATTGTGCTTAAAATATTGACACGCACTGTATAAATACAAAACGTTTAGGTATGGTTATACACATTTAGACTCTCAATTTTTATATAGTAATCTAGGCTTTCCATCAGGTCTTAAGGACTATTGCATTATAGCGTCCTCAAAAACGTGTCCCAGATAGCATGAACATTAGCAGCAAGTTTGATTTTTTCTGATATTATCTTGCCATGACAAATTTGAATTGAGAAATTCGCAGCAAATCTCCCGCAATGTATACCATCACCCACTTGCATGAGTAGTTTGTTGTGAAACTGATGGCAAGACTGTCTTTAATTCACGAAAGGGACGAAAACAAAATATCCCTCTGTTGAGAGAATAGACAATCGGCACATACGCAGAAATTGCAGAAATTTTATTCGGTTGGCACCGCTTTTTTTAAACGCTATACTTATCAAAAACCAGAAAAGGCTCGCATTGAGAAGTATAAATATCACCCTACGTTTTTTTATGGTGGTAAAAAGGATGCATGTACCTTAACGGTGCGTACGCATCAATTGACCTGATCAGGTCTATGGACCCCTTCGAAGGGGTTAAACTTATAGTTGTAACAGTTGTAAACAGTTAATGTGGCATGGAAAGATTACTACTTTGCATATTGTTTGCAGTTTTCTTAATTACTTATTTGCCGTTGATTTACAATAAATTTGATACAGCATGAATTTAAGTTGCATGAAAAGTTAGCTGCAAGTTTAAAGTGTGGTGACTTCGGCGTTTGCGTTATCTTGCTGCAGTCTTGTTATGAACTTTCAGTCTTGTCATGCTGAGCTTGCTGCAAATTTGCAGGATTTCAAAGCAAGATTTCTGCAAATTTTCTGCAAACTAAAAATGCTATGTGGGGTAAGATTATTATAATTTGTGGTTTTGAATTTCATTCTTGTGCGTGAGTATTATACAGTGCGTCTTAAAAGTATATGGACAGGCGATTTTTTGAAATAACAGTTCAAAAAATGAAGCAATAATCACGAAAAAAATATTAGCATATGGAATCATACTATAAGTTTATTACAGTAGAGAAATATCTAACTTATTGCACAGGTTGTTTGTAAAAAAATAAAATGCAAAATAACCTGTCTCAAAAATATATGGACAATGAAAAGAATCGCCATTATTACCACCATATAAAAAAAAAAATTGCATAGCTTTCGTTCTGTACATGTAATGTAACCACTTTGAAATATAAAATCCCTACTCGTTCTTCAATTCTCGAATAGTTGGAAAATGTCTCGCAATCTTCAATTCCTTGCAGCTGATATAGCCAAAATTTGGCGTTTAAAGGCTCAAATTATTAAACGTTTCCGATATTGCTAAACAGATGAAGTGTAGAAGATCTGTAATTTGCGAAATTTTATCAAAGGTGACAATGCTATTGCAAAAAAGCGTTCAGATCGATCAAAAAAAAAAAAAAAAGAAAAAAACATCTCAGAGACCAGATAGAGAGATTTTTCGAGCCGTTTCAAACCAAAATAAGTCTTTTCTTGAATTTCCGAGGGCTTTAGGTTTTCCTATATCGAGATCTACTGATCATCATCGCATACTGGCAAGCAATTTTTATAAATATTGCAGAATGTGTCGGACACTTATGCTGAAATTGTACCTTAGAAAGGCATGCGTTCTTTGGGCTAAAAAACACATAAATTGAATGGATGAATTGTTAAAGGTTTTCTTCTGTGACGAAAAAAAATTCAATTTGGATAGTTCTGATGGTTCGGCATACTATTGGTATGGTCTGCGACGAGAATCTCGCGAGTTCATTAGTCGACAACAAGGAGGGATTTTATCATGGTGTGTGGCGCGTTCTGTTTCAACAGAACAATGAATATTGCTTTTTCTAATGGTCACAGGTGCTCAGAGGATTATCAAAATGTCCTTAAAAGCAATCTACTTCTAACTGGAAATATCTTAGAAAGGAAAAACTGGAAATTCCAACAGGGCAATGCGCCAATTCACACCTCCCACTCAAAAAACAGCGTGATTTACGCAGAATAAAAATGATTGCTATAGACTGGCCAAACATCAGTCCAGACCTGAATCCAATTGAAAACCTCTGGGGAGTACTTGCACGAGAGGTGTTAGCCCATATTCGCGAATTTTGGACTAATCAGGAATTAAAGCTACTAGTAGAGCAGACTTGATTCTCTTTACAGCCCCACATTCTCCAAACACAGTTCGAACCATGCCTAATAGGATTTTCAATATAATTCAAAGGGATGGATCCAAAACTTGAATTTAAATACAAAATACTCGTAAAGTCCATATATTTGTGAGACAGCCTATTTTAATTCTGATTTTTTTTTACAAAAATTCTGTTAAACTTATACTATATTTCTTTGTTGTAACAAATTTATGTTATGATTCCACATGGTTATCATTTTTTTTCGTGATTATTGCTGCATTTTTTGAACTGTTATTTAAAAAAAATCGCCTGTCTATATACTTTTGAGACGCACTGTAAAGTAACATTCCCTTTAGCCTATACCGGTACTTAAGTTTTCGTATTTATCTTGAAACATTTCTTAAACAAATAGTACACATAAATACGAGATTTTGAGCTGCGCTGATGTCTTGGAGTCTGTCTGTCAAATGGCCTGTCATCAGTCTCAGCTAGTGCTGTCCCGTGTTCCGATTTACGCGGGATGTCCCTATTTTCATAGGTTCCAAGATCTGGCATCTCTCCCCCCCCCCCCCCCCTTTTATAAGTGAGTCAATGCGTTACTATCCGAAGTAGCGCAGGGAGTTGGGGGAAAATGCACAGAGAAAGAAATACTGCCTGGCTTCGAATGGACCTTATGCACGCGACCTGAGGTCGAGGCTAAAATTCGTCTGCTGGCGGTATTTACTAGCGGTGTTTAGCATAGCAGTCTATGGAGTGTGAGTTATTAATGCTTGTTTGTTAAAAATACCGCAAAACAATTCTTTGATGCAGCAGCATACATTTAATATATTGTAATCTAAATTCAAAATGTTGTTCTGTATGCGAGAAAATTCCCTAAGTTTGCAAATTTTCAGTTAAAATGTATGCACTCAACCTGGGTCAAGGCTAAAGTCGTCTGCTAGCGGTGTTTGCGCCTGCGCATACTGGTATTCTGCCGGTGCAGTAACTAGAATAACAGATCTTCATACCGCCAGCTCTGGCGTCTGACGTCACCTGAATAGAGTCCATTGCTGATAATTCTTTTAATAGGAGAACTTTAGAAGAAAAATTGTTAATAAAACAGTTCGGAAGACCAACTCAAAACTTAAATATTGCCCAAAAATCAGTCGGTGAACAGAATTGTATATATAATAAGAAAGTTTATGTAATACAGTAAAATTTGCTAAGACATTATTGCTAAGGATTGAAAATAAAATCCGATTTAGGCAGCTTTTCACCTTAGCAGGAATATTTTCGTCGAGACTATGCTATGTTTTCGTTTACGGCTAGATTCCGCTATAACGTCTAGAAGATATAGTGAGGCGACCGGCTATTCCAGAGATTTAACCCTTTCAGGGACAAATAATTTTGTTTCTGTAATGTTCAATTAACACCGGAATTTTCGAAAAAATTATTTGACTAAGGAAATGCCATTTTACAACTTTTTTTCACCAAAGTTATAAAAGTGAAATTTAATGAAAAGATTCTGGTGCAAATCTTGATTAAAATTAAGTGGGATATAATATATCACACCGCCCATCAAGGGGTTAAAAAAAACTAAATAATTTATTCCCATAAATGTTAACGGTGCTAATGACAAATGCCGATCGCAGTAACATCTATAGCCCTTCACCGGAAAAACCTTTCTCAATTGAATCCTTATACAATGTTTACGTTTGAACTACCGATGTTGCTGCGATCACCATTTATCGTTCGGCATTTATGGGATTCAATTTATTAGCCCTTTTGGTTGGTCGATTGTCACACTATATCTTCTAGGCAATATAATTCCGTCTTAGAGAGATTCCATTTCCATAGGTTTTACTTTGTAGTTGGATCTGAGTTTGCAGTGTCAGGAATTCTCTTTTCTATGGACTTTATCTTTCAGCACTAAGCATGTCACATATTTTCAAAAATATAATTTAGTTTTTCTAGCATTTTATTATTTTTATCACAAGCCACCACTGAATGCCACCCGCTTAAATTTGTCAACACTGAAGGGTCTCTCAAGCCGAAACTGGATTTTTGCTCATAACTTGATAGTCCAGGCAATAGAGACCGTATAGAGGTCCTACCTAGCAAAATTCATGGTAGTTCTGGAAAAATGCTTACTATATGTTTCTTGGGTCGCTGAATCCGAATTTTTAACTTCCCACCAAAATTTCCCCCGGCAACCCCCCCAAATTTTGGTAAAATGCCCCCCCCCCAAAAAAAAAGGTTTTTATTAAAAAAGTCTATTTTTTTTTATTGTTTTAGGGGAAAAGTATCTAGAAATTCAGAAAGTAGACAAAATTTGCAACAAATTAGATATGACTTAGGATGAAGGGGAAGGGGGGGGGAGATCTGCCTCGGAACATGCGCGCGGTGCTGCGTGGACTAAGTTGCGCAATTCCACTTAACCACTCACAGGTTTACATTCGTCCTCCCATCTCCCCTCCGAACTTTCCTTATAAGGTTTACTTTAAGTTTTTTGGGTCGCTGAATCCGAATTTTTAAATTCCCCTCCAAATCCCCCCCCCCCCCCCCCCCGAAAACCCCCCAAATAGTTGCTTTTAACTTAAATTTCTTAATTTTTTAGGAGAAAAGCATTACGAAATTCAGAAACTAGACAAAATTTGCAACAAATAGGATAGATGACATTATGACGTATGATGAACGGGGAGGGGGAGGGCTGCCTCTGAACATGCACTGCGGCGCTACGTGCACTAAGTTATGAAGTCCAGGCAAAAGGGGATTTTACCTGGAAAAATTAATACTAGTTCTGGATTTCGACTCACTTTATGTTTTTTGGGTCACTGAATCCGAATTTGTAACTTCCCACCAAAATTTCACCCGGCAACCCCCCAAAAAATTGATTTTTCGAAAAAATTTGATTTTTGAGATAAGCGCGCGGGAATGTTCCGAGGCAGCCCCCTCTCTCCCCATTTTTCTTTATGTCATAATGTCATATATCCTATTTATTGCACATTTTGTCTAGTTTCTGAATTTCGTAATGCTTTTCCCCTAAAACAATAAGAAATTTAAGTTAATAACAACTATTTTGGGGGGTTTTCGGGGGGGTGGGGAATTTTGGGGGTAAGTTAAAAATTCGGATTCAGCGACCCAAAAAACTTAAAGTAAACCTTATAAGGAAAGTTCGGAGGGGAGATGGGAGGGCGAATGTAAACGTGTGAGTGGTTAAGTGGAATTGCGCAACTTAGTCCACGCAGCACCGCGCATGTTCCGAGGCAGATCCCCCCTTCCCCTTCGTTCTAAGTCATAATGTCATATATCTGGTTTGTTGCAAATTTTGTCTAGTTTCTGAATTTCTAGATACTTTTCCCCTAAAACAAAACAAAAAAAAAATGATTTTTAGGGTTCCGTACTTAAAAAGTAAAATCGGAACCATTATAAGATCATTCTTGTGTCTGTCACAGCCGCTTTACTCGTAAACTATGGAACGTGGAAAGTTCAAATTCGGGGAAGTAATAAAGAGTGTTGATCCACATATTTTCAGATTATTAAACATTTATAAATATATTTAGTAAAAAGGTATAGGGGCAAATTCAGTTGCTTGAAAAAAAATATCTTCCTTGTATATCGCCCCACCAGTGGCTGAGAGGTTCTGCTCTCGAAGCTGGTAGACGGGAGGTGCTGGGTTCGATCCCAATCGCGCCCGTTGGCCTAATCGTTCGGAGTTTTCGTGGTTTTCTTCGAGCCATGGATTTCCATGCGTAAATACAGGTTAGGTTTCCTTTAGAAAGACCCCCACGAAGGGCACTCCACCCTCGGGCCTATATCCCTAGTGTAGATAATCGGCCGTCAAAAATCAACCAACCAACCTTGTTTGTGTATCGTGTGAGGTATCGTGTGAAAGCTTTCGTAACGCTGAATTCAAAAATACATTTCTTTTTATTTTAGGTATTACATTTTCAAAGATATAGTCGAAATTGTAGCGCAAAAATATGCCCCCCCCCCATCTAATTCCGAATCTACTGAAACCAAAATTATGAAAAAATTAGAGGGAGCAGATATTAATATAAACCTTGCAGGAAAATTATAGCGATTACCCTAGGTCACATAGTTTTTGAGAAAAGCGCATTTTTCCGTTACACACAAATTTCGATTTACGGGCATTCACCAAAACTGTTGAGCAGCGCTGGAGATACCTGTCGTAGTAGAAGTATAAAAGCATTGTTGATCATGATTTTGGAAAAAAAATCGTCAGTAATTAGCTGAGATATGAACTCTTAAAGACATGGACGGTTTGGACATACATAATGACAGGGGCGGCGTACACTATGTACCATCGGCTTTTAAAGCCTAGATTACAACTTTTAATGATATATGATTGTAATGAAATGGCCAGTAACAGTATAAAAGCAATAAACGTCAAATTGTTATAAACAGATTAATTCAAGGGGTCTCAGGACTCTTAAAGCTTCAAAAAAATTTTTAATTTAAATTTTTTTAGATGTTAATCTTCCTTTATTTCTGAACATTTTAATATAATTGTTTCCTTCAAATTCACATTAGAACAGAAGTTATGGCTTTTAGAATTATACCGGCTCAATAGCTTAAGCGGCATTTTCGAAACTTTTAAGTCATTTTTTTCCAATTGACTTTCTTGGGCATATCGCGCACGATATCTCAAAAATATTTGAATATTTTTTCATGAAATTTCCAAAACATACGTTTTATGTTAATCTGTATAAACTGAACCTAAAATTTCCTTTTTATTGTTCAAAAAAATATTTTTTAAAGTGATTATGTTGTTCAAATTTTCAAAATTTTCTATTAGCCAAAGGTAAACTTTGAACGAATGTTTTGTTTTAGCTGCACTGTAGAAAGAAAGGTTATTACTATGCTGAATTTAGTTTTGTGAAATGCCAAATGAAGTTTAAATGTGCATTTCTTTTGTTGTCAGTACCGAATTAAGTTCATTATAAAGAGATTAAGGTAATATTAAACTAGTCGGATGTGTCAATCCCAAAACTTTCTTCTCTCTCATACATGTCAATACTTCTTGATAAATGCAACACAGCAGCGCCACCGGTTAGGCGATTTATACCAAAATCTAATCAGGGACAACTTTCGTGAACTTCTAATTAAATTTAAAGTTTGGGGAAAATTCGTGCTTTTTTTTTTTTTTTTTTTTTTTTTTTTGAGATAGAGCTATTACGGAAATCGTGAAAAGTTCTGAGTTGCAGTGGAACCTCTTGGGCAATTTACACCAAAAACTTATCAGGATCAGTTTATATCAGGGACTAACTGAATCTAAAGTTTGATGAAAATTCATGCATTAGTTCTTGAGATACAGCTATTGCGGAAATCGGGAAAATTGCAGAATAGTAGCGCCACCTGCTGGGCGATTTACACCAAAAAGTAATGAGCACCAATCTATATCAGGGACTAACTGAATCTAAAGTTTTATTAAATTCCGTTCAATAGTTCTTAAGATCGAGCTCCCACAAAATTTGTGTCACATATGGATAGACAGACTCACAGACAAACATTTTGTAAAAACATGTTTTTCATTACTTCTGTACCCTAAAACGTATAAATCCGTCGAAAACCGAAATTCGAAAATTTTCCCGAATCCAATACTTTCTTCTTGTAAAGATAGAAGAAAGTAAAACTGACTTATACAGAATGGCTGTATTTGATATTTTTTAGGTTCTTTGAACTTTCTCTTTGAACTTTCTTGGTATATCCATTTACATTTTTCTAGTATATACTATTATACCCAACCCTACTTTTCATAGTTTTTTTACAAAGTGTTAGTATTCTTTTAGCAACGGTTTTTTTTTAATAATACAATTACTAATTCATATATTTATTGTACGGAACCCTCTGTGCGCGAGTAATACTCGCACTTGACCGTTTATTTTAATAAAAACCTTTTTTGGGGGCCTTTTTACCGAAATTTGGGGGGTTGCCGGGGGAAAGTTTGGTAGGAAGTTACAAATTCGGATTCAGCGACCCCAAAAACATAAAGTAAGCCGATTTCCAGAACTACCATCAATTTTGCTAGGTAAAATTCCCTATTGTCTGGACTATGAATAATAATAACATATTCTACAGAAATTTTCAACAAACTATCTCTGCTTTTTGAGTAATGGACGATATTAAGGGAACCTTTGAAAGTGCACTGTAATTCCATCCGGACACCATATATACAACCAGCCAAAAAGAAAAAAACAAGAACAAGAACACACTAAGCCAGGGATGGCGAACCATTTTGCATCCGTGTGCCAATTTTTTTTTTCAAAAACTACTTTACGTGACCAAGACCTGCCAATAACAACAACAACAACAACAACAAAAAAAAAAGAATCAAATCATAATATATTAGAATTATTTGAAATTTTGTTTTTAGGATTAAAAAGAAAATATAGGTAACATGCGGTGTTATATTTTAGAAAGTAATTAAAAAAGAATTACGATTTCTGTTGTTGCATTTTAGATGCCAAATAATTGATGTCAAGTTCGCACTTAATTAATTTTAAGGGTATGCAAGCTGAACTGGATTCATTTGGCAAGAGGTTTCTACTTGAGTTCTTCATATTATTTATTTTTGAAAACAATGACTTGCAGTTAAATTTGCCAAAATGGCAAGCGCCAGCTTCTTTTAACAGCTCTTTGTGTCTGTAATTGAATTCCAATTTGTCATAATTTTATCATCCGCATTTTTATAGGTAATGCTAGGTATCTTTCTGTTTCGATAGCCCCCAAATCCTCTCTTAAGGAGAGGTTCTGTTTCTTTGGATTAAAATTCACGCGAATTTTAATTTATTTGTTTTCGGTTACAAAGAAAACAGATATGGGGCATTCTCACACTCTTTTGACTTTTGGAAAAAAAAAAAAAAATCTGACAAAGTTAAACTTGCTAAAATAACATTTTAATCTAATAGATGAATGCCTTAATGATTCAAAATAAAGAAAAAATGATCAGCAGAGAAAATTTTTTTTTATTTAACTGAGGTTTAAGTTAAACTTGCGAGTTTAATTTTCCTTACCATTTTACCCCTATAACTTTTTATTTTCTTCTAAATTTTTACTTATAATGAATTTGCATAGTACCCACAGGACATTCAAATAAGAAATAATAACAATGTAGTACTTTTAATAGAGAATTGTTGTATAACATTGTCTTAAAGGGGTGTTAAAGAAGGTACGGTAAAGTAAAAAAAGGGGATGGTATTGGAAAAAAGGGACGGTAAGGATGGATCGGTAAGGAAAATTACTACCTATTTTTAGGAAAATCATGTTAAGACTAAGTGATAGCCACAATGTTCATTAATTTTTAGAAACAGTTGTTAACATTGGATTAAATAATTTTTTTTTTTTAAATTTACCTCGAAAAGTGCAGGAATAAACCTTGGGAACGGTGAGACTACCAATAAAGCCACGATGCTTGAAATTGATATTTAAATGCTGATTTAAATTCTGCAGTAAATTTACTGCCAAAGAATTTTAGACATTATTTCTCTAGCATACTTCTGCATGAGAAAAAACTTGATAAAAAAATTCTATGGCTGCATCTGAAGTGATTTTCTGTATAATTTTAGAAGAGGGATGGTAAGGAATCTAAAACCCAGGGACAGAGTTTAAAAAATAATAACAACCCTAAAAATGTGTGCAGGTTAATTTTTAGCTACATATTTATATAAAAGAATAGTTCCAGTTTCAGAAAAAAATTACATCGAATTATGTTTATTGAAACAATTTTATCCAGACAGCTCCAAACTTTAAAATCAGCATCAGGGACACGAGACGGTATAGGAGTTTTCCAGGTGTTTGGACCCCCAGCATCGCCCAAAACTTATTTATCTCGTTAATATTGTTGTGCAATCATGCAATGGGATGTTCCCCAGTATATGAAATAAAAAAAAAAACACAAAAAAGTGTATTAAAATAAAAATTATTATTCAGGGACATGAAAGTTAAAAGATTGTGAGATTGCCCCATATCACTTTCGGATTTTTTGCATTATACAGGTCCAAGTCAAAAAATTAGAATAATTCATTTCATTTGTATTTGAAATTGCATTTAGTTTTATTTCATTGTAGTACAATTGAAAAAGAACAACAGTTGATGTTTAATAAATTTGCATGTTATTAAAGAAAATTAAAACTGTAAAAGATTAAATTTTGAGTGGATATTGTATTTTTGTAAAATTATTTTCATTATTCAAAATATTAGAATATTAAAATAGGTGTTTCAAAAAATTAGAGTACTTATGAATTTTTCTGATTGGTTCAAAAGTTAAATTAAGCATAAAATTAGCTTCTGCGGGACTTCTTCTCACGTTATAAAAGTGCTGCATCATCATTGTTTTCATTTTGTGTGAAACATAGCTCGTTCGTCCGACATAATGGAGTTTACAAAGCATCGTATTATTAATTTGCATAAAGAAGGTCGTAATCAGCAATATATCGCGAGTTACTTAAAATGTTCTCAACTAAGTGTTAGTAGAGCAATAAAGCAGTATTTTAACGACGGACATTTTGAAAACAAGAATCTGAATAGCGGGCGAAAGTCAAAAATTACTCAGAGACATGATAGAAATCTAAAGACTATTGCTAAAAAAACGTTTTAGAAGTGCAAGATATTTGCATCGAAAGTGGAAAGAATACGGTGTCGATGTGAGTAAATCTACAACACTAGGTAGAGGTCTGCACGGGCCGGAATTTCCAGGCCCGGGCCCGGCCCGGCCCGAGCGAAAGCTATCTTGGCCCGGCCCGGCCCGGTGTAAAAATTGGAAGTTCGGCCCGAGCCCGGCCCGGCCCGTTTCATTTTTACAGTTCTCGGCCCGGCCCGGCCCGCAAAAATCAGTGAAAACAGGCCCGGCCCGGCCCGCCACAATTTCTACAAAAAAAAAAAATCAGTTTTTTCTCAACATACAATTACGATTCTTTTAATGAATACTACATACATATTTATGGGAACATTTTACAGTATATTTTACATTACTATGATGTTCGCAAAACAGAAAACACACAATAGTAAACATTAACGATTACTTACAGTGTTTTTGTCATCGTGTCTATAGACATTTCAAAATGGAAATAAAACGATTCATTAAAAGATTAATGTAGTTCATCAGAATAAAGGATTAAAAACATGATAACTTTTGAAGCTGTATAATAAAAAGTAGATTTGTGAAAATATTTTTCTCATTTTTAAGGCTTTTCTCAAATCCAATGGGGCTACATTTCGACACATTTATGAATTCTTTTCTTTTCGGAAACGCGTAAAATTAGCAGGTATTCTTATTCAGAAGCTATGTAAATGTCGTTTTTTTATGATAAAAGCAATATATCTCTCTGAAAATACTGTCAAAGTTAGCGTTTTGAATCGAATTTCCGGAAGCGATAGCACAGGAAAGAAGAAAAACGTACAGTCACGTGACAGGAATATCTGTTATCTCTGTAAGTAATTTACCAAATATGGAAAAAGCTATTCGTTTCCAAATGCCTTCAATAGGCAGCTCCTGTCAATTTTATGCCTTTATATATAGTTAAAAATTTTGTCAGAAAATGTGTCTGAAAGCTTCGCATTGTTGAGCAGTGAACATGGGAACCACCTTAAGGTATATTTCCAAAGATACTGTTAAGAGAAGTTCATTATCGCATCCTGAGATCGATTAAGACCAGTTCCGTCCCGGCACGAGTCTGCTGAAAAAAACATTAAACTCTGAATCAGACATCTTGCAACTGTACGATGCCGATCTCTACGATGGACATGTTACATTTCTGTATTGATGTTGTTAAACTCGCATCGGCTCGTGACGCACATTTATACTTCTCGAGAAAATCATATTCATTGAAAATGGCTCGTATTTTATCTTCGCTTAAATTCTTATATCGGGCCGATAGGCCCGATTAATTTTTTTGACGGCCCGGCCCGTTTATTTTGTCTGTCGGCCCGGCCCGGCTCGGCCCGTTGAATAAATTGTCCTAATTCTGCCGGCCCGGCCCGGCCCGTTTGAAAATTCGTCTTCATTCCGCCGGCCCGGCCCGGCCCGCGGGCCGGGCCGGGTACGGGCCTCGGGCCAAGCCCGGGCCCGTGCAGACCTCTAACACTAGGACGTCTTCATAAACTTGGATTTTAATCTCGTGTACCAAAGATAAAGTCCCTCATGACTATTACACAGAAAAGGGAGAGAGTGAAGCAAAAGAGGCTTTTATGGGGTCTGGATGATTGAAAAAAGATATTGTTTAGTGATGAGAGTGTGTTTTGCGTAACATATGGTTGATAAAGGTATTCGTATATGGTAAATGAAGCAAGAAGCATATGACAAGGACTGCATGAAACGATCAGTGAAATTTGCAGCCAGTGTAATGGTATGGGCTTGCATGACTGCAGATGGTCCTGGAAGGCTGTGTATCGTTAACGAAAGGATTGATTCCGAGATATATCAAGAAATCCTGGTGTATTTCATGATACCATCGTCGGAAGATCTGTGGTGACGATTTTATTTTCCAACATGATTTAGCTCCTTCACACAGGTCAGTGTCCACCAAGAACTGGCTTAACCAACGCCAAATTAACGTACTTCCCTGACGGGCTAATTTGCCGGATTTAAATCCAGTGGAGAATTTGTGGGGAATAATGAAGAAAAGATTGCAAGATACTGCGCCAAAAACAAAGTTGAGCTCTTTTCCAGCATAAAGTCGACATGTTCATGTCTAGGTAAAAAACATTGTGAACCACTTGTAGCTAGGCTTGGCAAAGCGAGTTCGTGCTGTTATGAAATGTAAAGGTGTTGCTACAAAATATTAAAGAACAACTATTTTTCCCTTTTTTTTTAAACACGTATTATTTACAATGCATTATTCTAATATTTTGTACCAGGTAAATGATTATTCTAATATTTTGATTTTTTCCAAGTGTGAATAATTATTTTGATTTTTGTATTATTTCCCTTAATTTTTATGCTGAAAGATTCTACAAACTATGTAGATTCTTACAATACTAAGTTTTATCCTGTATTACTTTTTGTATAAGCGATATATATAAAAAAACTTTTAAACAATTCTTTTTTTCTATTATTCTAATTTTTTGACTTGGAGCTGTATTTATTGACATTTCACTTTTGTGTGTAAAAAAGTGAATAATACGTCCCGTGTGACGGAGAGTGCCTGCAAATGCGCGCCACGAACTTCTAATCGGGCGACCGTTTTTCTTCGGCCACAAGCATCTGAAACAAATTGGGCCACCAAGTTATGTAAAAGCATAAAATTCTCTGGAGCTTATACCAATATTTAGTTTCTAAAAGTTGGTTATTGACAAAATGGCGGTCATTGGAACAACAAAGGTCAGTTTTTTTCGCTCTTCTTTTTACCTTTTGCGAGATTGGAAAAATAATCAATAAAAATTATACTTTTCGGTGGTATAAGCTCCAGCAAAAACTTTTACTTTTCTTTTTCTTTTTTAAATGAAGGAAATCAGTCGAATACTTCTCGAAAAAAAAAGGTAGCTCAGTTTGGAAAACAGCGTTTCGAGAAAAAAACAAGTTTAAAGTTTTACAATAGCGTTGTGTTCAACGAACAAAAAAATATTCTAAGGGACTGGAGTATCATGAAGACGCAACAATCTACACACTTAAAGGATGTAAAAAAAGAAAATCGAAAATTTTGACAGAAAGAACTCCTCTTAATTTGAAAAAATCCCTGCTGGCTCGGTCTACAGGCGCAGGTACATTTCGAAGTCAACCACTAATTTCACAACTAAAATTAAATCAAGATTAGAGATAAACCTAGTTTAACTATTTTTTTGGCCGCTTTTGACGAGTTTTTAATTACATTTTTCCGTAAGAGTTGGTTTCATCAAAGGTGGATTAACGGAGATGTGATTTTTTTCTACGATACCCCCTCTTTTTTTCTTGTTTTAATTATTATTATTTTTTTTTCCTGTAAGAGTTGGTCCTCAACATAAAAGTTATAGATAATATTAAAAATATTTATAACCAATTTAAGCGGATTTGATGTCTTGTGAATTGACGAAATTATGAATGTTTTTATTCTTCAACACCCCTCCCCTTTTTTTTCTTGTTTTTAATTTTTTTTTTCTGTAAGAGTTGGTCCTATCAAAAACTTGTTAGTATAAAAGTTTTAGATAATATTAAGAAGATTTATAATAAATTTAAATGGATTTGATATCTTGCGAATCGATGAAGTTATGAATTTTTCTCTTCTTCAACCTCACCTGTTTTTCTTGTTTTTAAATATTTTTGCTCTAAGAGTTGCTTCTATCAAAAACTTGTCAGTATAAAAGTTGTAGATAATATTAAGAAAATTTATAATAAATTTAAATGGATTTGATATCTTGTAAATTGACGAAGTTACGATTTTTTTTTCTTCTTAAAACCTTATTTTTAGCACCCTTTGAGCCCATTTTTAATGATATCAAAAATCTGTCATACATAAATTTTTGGCCCCTTTCCTAGAAGTAATAATAGCTTTAAACTGATTTGATATGCACTGTAATTAAGAGGTTATTAGGCTTTTTCTGTTTTCACAAAACCTCTCCCCATTTCCACATCCTTGATCCGATTTTTCCATTAATGAACTAGACCTAGATTTTCTGCCCCTTGATTTTATGTATCAGTTTGAAAGAGAATTTTACGCTCTGCCTAAAGTTCATAAAATTGGTGTTCCCCTCCGGCCTATCATATCCAATATCGGTTCTGCTTCATACCCTCTTGCTAAATATTTAGTGAAACGTTTTTCATTCCTTTCAAGTTCTAATATTTATACTATTAAGAATTCTAGTTCTTTTGTAAATCGGATTAAAAACTTCACCCCCTCCCCCTCTTTACGCATGGTTTCATTTGATGTTACTTCTCTGTCCACCCATGTTCCAGTTCAAGGTGCACTACAAAGTCTCACTGCTAGATTAAAAGAATTTCATTACACAGATTATGAAATCAACCACATTATTGAGTTATTCAGTACTTGTTTAAAACAAAATTCATTTCAAATTTCTAATCAATATTAATCAATATTATCTCTATGACAGATGGTTTAGTAATGGGTAATCCCCTTAGTCCCTTTTTTGGCAGATTTATTTATGCATTACTTTGAGGTTAGAATGTTTAACCTTATCAACTTCCCATTTTATTGTAGATATGTAGATGATTCTTTTGCACTCTTGGACCTTTCTCTATTTTCTGTTGACACTATATTAACGATTTTAAACTCAATAGATTCAGTCATTCAATTTACTTATGAAGTTGAAATAGATAATAGATTGCCATTTCTGGATGTGTTGGTTACACATCAGCATAACACCTTTGACACTTGCTTTTACCGTAAACCTTTTGCTGTCACACTCCCCCCCCATTTCAATTCATGTCACCCCCTTTCCCAAAAAGCTTCGGCTTTACGTTATTTGATTAATAGAGCTCGCTTAATTTGTTCAGATAATAATTCACTTATTACAGAATTAAATTACATTAGATCTGTGGCTATTGATCGAGGTTTTAGTTTATCTTATATCAATAATTTAATTTCTCATAGTCTTAATAAATGTGTCAATAATCTTGATTCTCCTGTTACTGCAGTTTCCATTTCCAACCTTATCATTTTACCATTTTATAATAGCATTAGCTTTAAGATGGCTAATATCTCAAGACATTAGGGTTTTAATGTGGTTTTTAAACCAGTTAATAAATTAACTTTTTCGCAACTTAAGGATCAAATTCCTCTTCATAATTATTGGGGCGTTTACAACATTCAATGCCAATGTGGTTTGTCCTACATTGGACAAACTAAACGAAAACTCCGTTACAGAGTCAATGAACACAGAAACTATGTAAAGAAAAAAGAATTGCAGAAATCCTCTATCGCCTCTCATTGCTGGGGGGAGGGTCATAATTTTAATTTTGACTCAGCTACCATTATCAAGAAATGCATTACTTCTCTGGATTTAGACTTTTTTGAGGCTGTTCATATCCATAAATTTAAAGACTCCTTGGTTAATAATTTATCTAGTACACCATACATCTCAACTTTCTGGGTGGATTTGTTGTGTCACGACACTTCACTTCCGCATTAATTTCATTGGCTGTTGCAACTTGGTGGTCTTTTGGTATTATGTTTTGACATTTGGGTTTTCACCGTACATGTAGTTGGGGGGGATATTATTTTTAAAGTTTTTTACACTGAGGATGTGAGTCCTAGTTACTCACGAAACGTATATGTCTGATCAAATCAACTTATTTTATTGTGTGCTTAAACGTTGTTTTTAAATAACTTAAGTAAGTACTTATGTACTTTAGTATAGATAATAAGTATAAAAGTCACATGGGTATTTTAAGGAAAAAATAGCAAGGTAAATCTCTGAACAAAAGGCTACGTAAGTACTTAAGTACTTTATCCTTATCCAGGGGTCGCATTATATAGGGAAAATTTTATTGTTCCTTAAAGAAAGGTGCGATGAAGATATTACTTTCAAAATAGTGGTAGGGACGATAAAAGATTCCCTATAGCATAGCTGCCAACTTTTACGCTTTCCTCTTACCACTAAAATATTATAGTAAATGTTGTCTTATTTAATCGTCCAAATCTTATGATTAAACAAAACGAAAATCTCTATTAAATTTTAGTGGTAGCAAGAAAGCGTAAAAATTGGCAGCTATGCCTATAGAATGCAACCCCTGTGTACAGTACAATTTCAAGGTCTGGCTATCTGGCTTTCAGGGGCAAGGTACTTGCATTCGTAAAATGTTGAAGTAATTTAATGACACCAATATTTACAAGAGAATCTATCTGAAAACATGTAAAAGTATATTTTCGCGTACTTAATAAAGGTTAAATTTTAATTATAAAATTCAGGTGCCAATGTGGCAATTAGGAATTAAAATTAAGTGATGCATAACGGCATCAGCGCCTCTCAAGGGGTCAAGAAATTTGGTTTGATACCACTCAATATGCTTTTTTTTAAATTTCATTACGTTATTTTAATAAAGTATTCTATCATTTTCTTTATTGTGAGCAAAAACCAATGGAGAAATTTACTTCCCGTAGTAAGATAAACACAAAAAAATTATTTATAACTATTGGGGTAACTAAATCCAGCATGGGCCAGTTACCCCAGATACATGTCCTAGTTACCCCATTCTTGAAACATTTATCGGGTAACTGGGACACCGGGCTTACATTTAAAACATGAAGTAAATATGTATAGTTACCTAATAATATTAATGTAGTTATATGTCTAATCTTTAAAAAAAAAATGATTGTTTAATAAAAGTACTTACAGTATTTTAATAAAAATCCGAGGAAGTTCAACCATATTGACGTTGTTTTAAAAAAAAAAAGAAACGTAAATTTTTGACAACCTATCACAGCAAAGTGAGAGTTATGATTGAGTTGATACACGTTGTTTTAGGAAGTAGAGATAAAGGGGCATTGCTCACAAAAGCTAAAACTTAAAAAAACACCAACAGTTTTTTATAAAATAGCCTATGGCCCAGTTACCTCGTGGTTCCAGTTACCCCAATAAACCTTACATTTACATTATTTGTTAATAATTTGTATTGGTTTAAAATGGTATAAAATTTTTGAACTGGGGCGGCTTTGTGTTCTGACGGTCATGATCGGCGTAGATCTGCAAATATTATTTAGAAATTCCAACACAGGGCAGAATATAATAGGTAGTATTTCTTATGAAATCTTCCTAAAAAAATGTTACGCCGATATTGAGCTACACTAGAATGCATTAAGTTGCATTTCGGTTTCTCCTATTTACAGCCAATAGAATTTAGGCAAATTTAACTAGTCTAAACACGCGTATTTTGTGCAATTTTGAATTATATCATTCGATGCCGTACTGACAATATTTTTCCACATGCCACTTGTGGTTCTCCGTATACATTTTTCGATATAAACTGTAGCATATAAAAACAACATAGCCATTCAATTGCGAATTATGTATCTACTAAAAATAACTTTTCAAAAGTTAAAAAAAACAAAAACAAAAAAACAAACAAAAAAACATGCAAAGTTAAAAAAAATCCCTGCCGGTTCGGCCTACAGTCATAGGTAGATTTCGAAGTTAAGTACTAATTTCATCAACAAAAACTAAATCAAGATTAGAGATAAACCTAGTTTAACAATTTTATCTAACCGCTTTTGACGAGTTTTTAATTTCATTTTTCTGTAAGAGTTGGTTTTATCAGAATCATGTTAATGTGATTTTTTTCTACACCCCTCTTTATTATTATTATTATTATTATTATTATTATTTTATTATTTTTATTTATTTATTTATTTTATTTTTTTTTGCTGTAAGACTTGGTCCTATCAAAAAATTGTCAATATAAAAGTTGTAGATAATATTAAGAAGATTTATAATAAATATAAGCGGATTTGATATCCTGTGAATTGACGAAGCTATGAATTTGTTTCTTCTCCCCACCCCTTTTTTTCTTGTTTTTAATTGATTTATTTTTTTGCTCTAAGAGTTTCTCCTATCAAAAACTTGTCAGTATAAAAGTTATAGATAATATTAAGAATATTTATAATAAATTTTAATGGATTTGATGTCTTGTGAATTGACGAAGTTATGATTTTTATTTTTTTTAAAACCATATTTTTCTCGCCTCTTGAAGCCATTTTTAATGATATCAAAAATCTGTCATACATAAATTTTTGGACCTTTTCTTAAACGTAATGATAACTGTAAACTGATTCGATATGTATCATAATTAAGAAGTTACGGGTTTTATATGTACCATTGTCCGATTTTGCTCATTAACGAACTTGACCGATATTTTCTGTCCCTTGATTTTATATATCAATTTGGAAGAGATTTAGGCAGAATTATGGAAGTTATCGTATCCATAAAAAAGTGATATATATATATATAACCATTAATTAAACATAACCTACCACCATCAAAAACCGTAATATTGTGAATTAAAGCAGTAAGTATAAAATAAAGTGCCAAATAATTTATTATAAGAATTAATACACTATATGGGAAAAGGTGACCGGTCACTTGCGATTTTTGACGTTTTGTTAAATATCTAGAAAAATACGTGAGGAATTAACTTGAAATTGCAGGTGTGTAAATAGTATTGTATAGGTCATATATTTTCGCGAAGATTTTTTCCCGAAACCCCATAGGGGACCGTCAAAAAATTGAAAAAAACGAATATCTTTTGGATAACCCTGTAAAAACTAATGGAGCGAAAGCGTTTAAACTCGAGATTATTAATAAGTGGCTCATTGTAATATACTGTGTTCATTTTTATGAGGATAGCATGTATACTCGTAGAGAAATTAAGGTTTTTTATAAAAACAGTCCCAAATTTCGCCAAGTTTTTTGCTTATAATTTGCAGAGTTCTTAATATAAAAAAAAAGTTCTTTTCAGAAAATATGACGAACAACATTGTACACTATACCCCGCAATCAGAATGAAAAAAATAATAAAAATTGGATTAAAAATGAGCATGCTTACTAAAAAATGTTTCAATGCGCATGCGCGAATGCAATCAAAATATAATGTGCATAATGTGTTAGCTAAATGTATAGAGCAACTTTTGTAAACGTCTCAAAAACATAGTTTGAAAAGTTTTATAATAATCGTTTATAGAATAAGCTCAAAATCCGTTGTTCCCAAAATGAAGCAAAAACATAAGGGGTTGTATCCATATATCCATTGATTAGTGTCAATTTAGCATACACAATATTACACGTAATACTGCATTTGGATACAATCCCTCATCTTTTTGCTTCATTTTGGGAACAACGGATTTTGAGCTTATTCTATAAACGATTATTATCAGACTTTTCAAACTATGTTTTTGAGACTTTTACAAAAGTTGCTCTAAACATTTAGCTAAAACATTATGCACGTTACATTTTGATTGCATTCGCGCATGCGCAGTGAAACATATTTTAGTAAACCTACTCATTTTTCACCCAATTTTTATTATTTTTCATTCTGATTGCGGGGTATTGTGTACAATGTTGTTCGTCATATTTTCTAAAAAGAACTTTTTTTTTTATATTAAGAACTATGCAAATTATAAGCAAAAAACTTGGCGAAATTTGGGACTGTTTTCATAAAAACCTTAATTTCTCTACGAGTATACATGCTATCCTCATAAAAATGAGCACAGTGTATTACAATAAGCCACTTATTGATAATCTCGAGTTTAAACGCTTTTGCTCCATTGGTTTTTACAGGGTTATCCAAAACATATTCGTTCTTTTTCAATTTTTTGACGGTCCCCTATGGGGTTTCGGGAAAACATCTTCGCGGAAATATATGACCTATAAAATATTGTTTATAAACCTGCAATTTCAGGTTAATTCCTCATGTATTTTTCTAGATATTTAACAAAATGTCAAAAATCGCAAGTGACCGGTCACCTTTGACCATATAGCGTATATAGATAGATAGATAAAGTTTTGAACTGGGGGTGGTTTTGTGTTCTGAGGGTCATGATCTGCATAGATCTGTAAACATTTTTCAGAAATTCCAATATAGGGGAGAATGCCAACCACATTTTTTGATACGGTGGGCAAGATAAAAAAAACTACTCAATGGATCATCTTGATTTTTTTTTAAATTAAAGCTTATTTAATTGCCTTCAATATGAATTAAAGCTTTTACTAAAATTATTAAAAAAAGTTATTAACAAATAAGAACGAATTTTTTTTTTTTAATCAGCCATTACATAACTTTTTTTAAATAAATTTATGGGTTTCTTTAATTTAACTAGAAGCTATACTCACGAAGTTTACGAAAAAAATTTATTTTTGTGTTTCAGATAATTCTACAATGCGCTATTATGCCCACCGTCCAGACGAAATTTTCCAAAGCAGTTGAACATATTTGTTTATAACTTAGAGTAGACGCAGCAAAATCTGAAAAAAAAAATTCTTGTGTATACCTTAAAATATGTACAATAAACTGTTAAAATTTCAAAAAGATCCATCATGCAGTTTTCTTACAAAAAAAAAAAAAAAAAAAATCCTAAAAAAGTGGTTTTTTTTTGGGTCTCCTAAAGTAGAAAGTCCCCTTAAGCCTAGCAATACAGCAACTTCAAGCCTGCTTGCTCCTGAGCGAAATCAATTCAACTCAAACAGTGCGATTCTTTTGTTGTCTTATCGCGATTTCTTGTTAGTCTCGAATAATGAAAATAAGTGTTTCTTTGTTTTTTAAAAAGTGTTTATGAATTCGGTTTGTCTGTCTGTCCGCGCTCTAACTCGCGTAAATATAGTCTGATTGCCATGAAATGGATACATTTTATTTGGGTTTACTATGGCATGTTCGGTATTGAAAATGAAGTGTGTAGCGTTTCCGGTTCATTTACAGGGCTACTGAAAAGAATTCCGTTACATTACGGTGTATGGGGAAAAATCGTTTGCGTGTATTTTAATGATATTACAGTATTTTAAACATATTGAAATTGATATACATCACTGATGTATACAAGGTTCTTACTATAGAATATGGTGTGCATAAAACTTATTGTTTATTTACAGGGGCATACAAAAGAATTTGGCTATAGAAGAAAATTAGCAATAACTGAAATATTGAAGCCTAAGAGGAATAATCGATGGAAGTGCGTTTTTGATTGTGGTATGCGTTTTTAAATTTAACTATTTTTTTAAATATTACTTGGTGTGTATAAATTCTATAGACCATACACAGGCCGCGCGAAAGTTCTCAACAACATCCGTTTATTGGAGAAAATTGCTGAGTGGAAATTTTCAACTGTGCTATGCGTTTAAGTTTTAGCCTGTTATATAGTATGCATACACATCTGTAGATCATATACAGGGCTGAAAAAATCGTATATGTTAATGACTATTCATGGTAATAGCAAAAATCGGCTTTTCAAATGCGTTATGCGTTTTCCATATTGTTCATTTAGACGTCAATTTTCACCTTAGTAAACTGAGAAGTTTTGTTATAGTATTCTGAATGTGTTGGAAAGTGTTTCATAAGCTATGCTATAAGCATGATTTTTCGTTCTTGTTTAATTTATGTCTAGGTTTAAGGAGTTGTCTTGTATGATTTTCTTTGTTATGACTAAAATGACCATTTATTGTGTTTATTTTTTAATTTTGCGCCAACTAGATACATTTCTTAAGAGGGCTGGTCACTCAGCTTCGGAATTCTCCTCCGTAATATTAAGTCTATGGACTTAAGTTTTAAGGACTGTGAATATATTTGTATATTTAAAATATCTTTTTGAGAAATTCATATTTTTAACATTTTTTTTCTGTGTACTCTTCTTAAAGGATGTCTCTTTTTTTCTTAGTTTTCAAAATATTTCTAAAATTTATGCTGAGTTTAATATTTTATGTGTTAAAAGCGAGCGAACTGTAAGTAAGATTTTAACACTTCCTGTAAAAGTATGTCTATACTTTAGAAATATTTTGAGAACTAAGAAAAAAAAGAGACATCTTTTAGGTTGGTTGATTGGTTGATTTTTGACGGCCAATTATCTGCTCGAGGGATATAGGCCCAGGGGGGAAGTGCCCTTCGTGGGGGTCTTTCTAAGGGAACAAAACCCGTATTAACGCTTGGAAATCCAAGGTTCGAAGAAAATCACGAAAACTCCGAACGATTAGGCCGACGGGCGCGATTGGGATCGAACCCAGCACCTCCCGTCTACCAGCTTCGAGAGCAGAACCTCTCGGCCACTGGTGGGGTAACATCTTTTAGGAAGTGTACACAAAAAATAGAAGTTAAAAATATGAATTTCCTGAAGAGATATTTTAAATATACGAAGGCATCCAATGCCCATAGACTTTACATTAGTGAAGGGAAATCGGAAGCTGAGTGACCAGCCCTCTTAAGGGTAACTACTACTCCCTCATAGCATGCATGGTCACAGTGACGTCATTGTGATGTCACTGTAAGTCACTGTGGTCACGTCACATCTGTGACCAAAATGCCGCCACTCAGTGATGTTACATTGTGACTGAGATGTGAACTCCTTAGAAAACTTAAAAATACAAAAGCTCTTTAAAACATGTTATTTACTGTAAAACTGGAAATTTAAAAAAATTGTGACGTCATGTCCCTGCATGTAACATACTTCACGTCACATATATGGCCAAAAACCTACCATATTGTAAACTCACAGTGTGACAAAACTATGAATTTCAGAAAGATTTGAAAATGAAGAGAAATATTTTAAACAGGCCGTCTTAATGCGTTTTGAAGTTTGGATCGGATTGATTTTGTAGTATTCTTTATTATAATAAATAAATCCATTTTTATACTTTCTATAATATTTTCCTTTTATGTTAATATTTAACTAGTTTAAGTCACTATTTAATAATAAATGTTGCTATTTGTTTCTGACTTTTTTTTAAAACAAATTTAACATTATCTGAAAATATAATAAAATATACAAAATATATGCAAAACGCATGACATATTTATTCATATTTTAATTTTTTCCCCAGAAATTTCTTTAAAAAATAGTTATTGTGCACTCTGGTTTATTCTACAGGAAATGAATACAGAAAAAAATAAAAGATTATAAAGAAAATAAACTTTCTTTCCCCGATAATCTTCTTTTCTTTCTTTTTTTTAGGAACATATTTGGTATTTATTACATGTGATACAAACTTTAACTTTTTTTTCAAAAGGCCTTTCTTTATTGTCCACTAGAAATTTCAATAATGTTTTATTTTATATACTCTAATTATGACTAATACAATTTTTATAATTTACAAAAAAGAGACAATCCATTATTACTTCAGGGTTCGTACGCATCAGGGGATTCCTGGGATTTTAGGTGTTTTAGTACCAGGAATTTCCTAAAATACTGGTTGCTATATCTGAAGATAGATTTTTTGTATTAAATCACTTCATTAATATCACTTTACAAAAATTCTGGTAAAACGTCCTTGAAGCGTACGAACCCTGTACTTGAATTGATTTGAAATTGATTGAAAGCTAAAGTGAAATGCATACACACACACACACAAAAAAAGATCAAACAGAACATTTTAATTAGCCACGCTCTCATAAATGTATTCACCGCCCCCTGAATACTAGGCCTGAGCGCTGGATCAAAAATGGCGGCTGCTGAAGGCGGATTTTTTTCAGCGTGTGTATGGTCCCTTAAATATTCCTACCAATAATTTTTTCAAGTTTCTTCGGCTTCATTTTTCTGAGAATAAACAAGGTAGAGAAATCTTTTATAAAATACTGGTGTCCACATTTAAGGGACCGTACCTACGCTAAAAAAAATCCGCCTTCGGCAGCCGCCATTTTTGTGTCATTTTTGTGTGAGCGCTCAGGCCTAGTATTCAGGGGGCGGTGATGTATTACACATTTAACTTACAAATCTACAATAACAAATAAAACAATCTGCCCGCGAATTTTGTTTTCTGCAGACGATAACAAGAGGAAACAGTGTATTTATTCTTTCGAACAGTGGCAGCAGCTGAAAACAGTAGTTCTTTTATGAATGTGTGTAGTTGGCACGGGTTTTTTAAATTTTACAAAAGTTATACAGGTACGCGTTCAAGAAATATTTTACATAAAATATCAGTCCGAAAAAAGTACAATGTGCAGTGACCGGTTAATCTCAGCTGGTCAGTGTCTTTGTACTGTATTTGGACATAATTCTTCGACTTTAAGAACTTTCGCTTTTTGGATTAACATAATGGAATTATAGAGGACGATGTCAACAAGAAATGGGTAAGAAAAAATGATTTTTCCTGCTTTCTTTTATTATGATTTCAGTTAATTTTACATAAAAAATATGTTATAAAAGTAATAAATGCCAATAATTTAACTTGTATCTATTCAATAAAATTTAATAAGTTTAATGTTTATTTTGAATAGTTGCAAGAAAAAATAGTATGTCAACAATTTTAATCAGATGGTTAAAACCATTCATTTAAATTGCAGTTTAATCGCATTTATGTTCCTTTTTAAAACTATCTGGTTAAAATCGCATTTTTGTAAATTAAAAAAAAATATATATAATCAATAATTCACATAATTAATAAACATTTATAGCTAATTAAATTACTGAATAAAAAACCTTTTATAGAATAAAAGTGTTTGCAAACTTAAATTTTTAATTTTGCGTTAAGTAATGTTTTGAAATAATTTGCATTTCATGTTTTTAAATAATAAAAAATGGATATCTGCTCAGCGATATGGAATCTTCCACATCAAAGTTTCATTTATCATTTGAGGTTTCACATCGTTATTGCTAAAAGCAACTTCTTAAATTTTATAAAATTAAAAAGGCTGGTGATGGCCAAAAAATATATTTTTTAAAAGGTAAATTTGTATTCTTTACAAGTTTGTGTTAGAAAATTGACAGTATTATGAGAAGTATGGTAATTTTCTGTTTATTGCAAATATAAAAAAAGATACCTTTTAGCGAATAATTTTTTATGCTTAATTTTTGTTTTTTTATATGCTTAAAATGATTTATTCTAACATCCTAGTAATTTCAACATTACATAGTGCTTAAAATAGTTCTTTGATAATTACAACTTTCACCCACATGATTCACCTTTAGTTCTTTGATTCTTTGATAACATCAATTTAAAATTTACGTGCATAACATTTTACGATGTATATGACGAATTTTTTAGCCATATGACATATATATGTGACATGTGTATAAGGCATATATGAAGCATATCACATAATAAAACGCATGAATATTATATAGGGTAGGTGTGAAAGTAATGGATACCCTTCCAGTAATGGACACCCTTGAATGTTTTTGGTTTCTAAAAAAATAACCAATAAAAATTTAGCTTTTATTATTTTTTTCATAATTCCCTCTTGCATGTTTTATAAACTGGGTTATTGTTGACACTCTTAATCAAAGCAATAAAGAAGCAGAAAATAATGTTTCGAAGTTCTACCGTTTTTCAGTGAAAATCTTAATGAATCTGTTAAAAGCTTAACTCACTTAATAATTTTACATACTCTTTATTTTCTTACAAAACTTCCATGTTTTTGTTTTGGTAGTAATAGAAAACTTTCAAACGCTTAATTACTCAATTTACAGTAATGGACATCCGATGTGGACATTGCTAAATATGCAATTTACGTATTGTTCGTAGTAGATAAGTCTTTTGACAAAACTGAAAACCTAAGTAATCAAATTTAATAATTTATATCGCACTTACCAGAATGTAATAACACAAATTTTATATAACTTTGCCTTACATATTTTATAATCTGATAATGAATAAAACAAATTAGGAATAAGAGAATATTGTTTAAGGACGTAGGGGAAATAGGTGCTCAATTTCTACCCATTAAAAAAAAAGTTACAGAAGCTGTTAAAAATATACCTATTATTTCCTGTCTTAAACGTTTTTCATTCGTCTCTGACCAAAATGAATAAATAAATAAAAATTCCATATTAGTAATTAAATTTATACTTATAGTAGTAAATGAAACTAGTAAATCTGCGGATCAGTGGCCTCATACATCAGTTCTGAACTTTTATTTTGAAATTATTTTATTTAATATTTAAAACATTCAACCTGCGGTATTATTTCTTTCATATTTGTAATACCAATTACTGCAAGTAATATATCAAGTAGTTTCGGGGTGTTTCACTGTTAAAAATAGTGGTAAATATACGAATTTATGCCCTAATATTCCAAAACATTTTTTTTCAGATTTTTTTGAATTACCTTCCTAAATCCACCACTGTCTCTAAAATTTGACAACTGTAATTCCCTGTCATTTATTATTTTAAACCATCTATCTAAAATAATTAAAATATTGATTTTGTGATAATCACAATAATTGATTTAAACAATGAATAATTATCATATATATTTTATTAATTATTGATAATTTAATTGTTAAATTTATTTGAAAATAACTATTTTGTTTCGTTAGTTAGTATGCTTTCGATAAACTCTGGTTCTAAATACAGTCATAAAAACAATTATATCTACGCTATATGTATAAAATCCTAATGAATCGAATTGAAACGAATTTATGTAACGATTCTATGAAACGACTGATTAAACAACTGATTAAGTTTTACGGCGATTTCTCCTAAAATATGGAATACTTTGCGATGAAATTAACACCAGACATCCGTATTGATCCACAGATCTCAAAACTGGTATTAGAATTTTAAAATTACAATTAGTTTTCGAAATATTAATTTTTTTCTAATTTTAAATACTTTTTTCTAATGATGGCAACTCAAATTTTAATCGTAACAGATATTTTTTTTCTTCATATTTTAGAAAAGGTTATTTTAAATTAATTTGGCGGCGAGTTTGGCCTCCCTTAAATGTATGCTAAGAAATGCATCATGTTACTTTTATTCAGAATTCAATTTGTATTTCATTATCATTTTATTTAATACAAAACTTTCATTTAAAATTGAAACCTTTAAAATAAATGACTTTTACTTCATTCTTTTTTTTTAAATGAAACGAAAAGAAAAATATTAGACACAGATGTCATATACGCAACGGGGTACGCAAAATGGCGTTATTTTGCCTGACATGGTAACCCGGCTTTGTTGCTTATTTATTAAATTTTTATTTGAATTTATTTTCTTTTTACTTACAAAAAATGTTATAAATTGTTTTGTTCTATAGTTATTAATTAATTTTTTTTATTGATTGTTATTTAATTTTGAAAATAATTTAAAAATACATATGTAACAGGTATTTGAAAACGAGGTTTTCGCCAAATTGTCGTAAAAAAAAAAATCACGCCAAACCCGGTGCGTATGTGACAATGCAATAAATCATGAGATTTCATTTCCACTTCAAAGAAACGTTTTAATGTTATTACTTCTCCCGTCGACCAATTTCGCCAAATTATATAAATAGCCAAATTATACAAATTGACATTTTTTTTTATTTTAAATAACAAAAGAACAAATAAATTAGTATAACATTAATAAAAATACAAATAAAACGTCGAAATAAAAAACAATTGATGGCGTGAACATGTGTAACTTCTTTAAAGTCAAGTGAATGTGACATTTACGATCAACCATTATTGGCATTTAATCTTATAGTTTGGCGACAGATTTTTGGTCGATGGGATAACCAAGTAGCACCGTTTTAATTTACCACTCGAAAAATAAAAAAATGCTAACTGGCGAGTTAAAAAAAAGCTATTGGCCAGATTTTCACCCGGCTAACATAAAAGTACCAGGAATTCTTTGTGATCATGGCAACTTTTATGTAGTTTTATTCGAAAATATAATTTTGATTCTTTAATCAAAGTGGAAACCTTTCTTATGAAAAGCGAAGGAATCAGCCCGTTGTTTATGGCAGTTACATGACTTGGACTATTATAATATAAACGAAATAATGGGGATAGAATAATATTTGGCAACTTATCACACCTGTGGCTGGCTAACATTAAAGTACCAAAATGGCCGCCTGGAATATAAAAAGCGAAGGGATCTGCCTGGAGCTGTTGATGATAGTCACATGACTTAGGCTATTATTATAGAGATTGTTTTCAATTTTAAAATCAGCGCAAAGAATAATATTTCCTAACGATTAAAAATTTATTTTCACGTGACTATTAAAAACAGAAAAAAAAACTTTAAAATTAGCTATTAAAGGAGTACGTGTTAAAGGCAGGAAAATATTGAAAATTATGTCCTGAAAATTGTATTTATACGTGAATATTAAAAGGGAAAGGAAACTTTAAAATAATAAATACATTAATATGCGTTTAACCCTTTCACGGACAAGGCACTTCTATTCGTAAAATCTTGAAATCAGTGAATGGCACCAGAATTTACAAACAAATTTCGAAATACAAAAATGCTTTTGTTCACTTAATAAAAGGGAAATTTTCCTCCCAATATTCTGATGCTAATGTGGTATTTAAGAATTAAAATTAAGTGGTCCAAAAATGAACCACAGCCCTTGAAGGGGTTAAAACAGCAAATTTTAGTAATTGTATTATGTCAATCGTTTTATAACGCTGTTAAAAAATAGCGAGAGTCAAAGACTCTGTTTACTTAATTCATTTTATTTTAGCTTATTTTCAAATGTTTAACTGATCTTCTTTAACCAAACACGAAAACAACCATTGGATGTCTTAACAGCAACTGATTCCACCTTAAATTTTTGCAATCAAAGGGAATTGAATGGAAACCCGTTTACAGGGAGATCGCTACAGGTTTTTTCAGTATAATTCAATCTTCTCTAATCTTTTTAAAACCTATCAGATTAGCGTGCTTTTAGATTCTACAGTGTCTGAACGGGGGTTGGCGAGCGTAGCTTGCAGGGGGCAGAGCCCCCTAGTGTACTATATTTTGTGGACTGTCCATGACTGGAATTGTGGGTATTTTGATATATTTCTGTTTTTTACAATAAAATTTTGAATAATATTGGAAAATGAGACTATGAGAATAGTTGACTATTATTGATATATTAATATAATACTGAAAAAACTGGAATATAAAAATTATAGGTATTAATTAAAAAATAGTTTTTAAAGAAATTCCTTATGGGTGTCCATTACTCATCTACCCTATATGACATATAAAACATATATAAGACCTACACATGATATATATATATATATACGTATATAAGTTAAACTATGACTTTGGCAAAATCGCAACTGAAACCTTGGCGTAATCGTACATACACAGACCACTTATAATAAGGAAGTACCAAAGCGTAATGGCAGAAGTAGTTGCATCGTCTTCATTTATACTCAAGATTTTCAACTGAAATCTGTATGTTGAAATATTGCGCAAATAATATACAGAGTTTTATCAAAAGATAATTCTATATTAACTTTAACAGGATGATTCTAATTGGTAAATTATTCAACAAAGTTTTAATTTTCCTAACTGAGTGAAAAAGTGTCCAAGTCAGGATTCCAACCAGGGACCTTTGACGTATGCTGCCAATGCTCTGCTAACTGAGCTATCCCGAACAAATTTCACCCAGAGAACTATTATTATGTACTTATATGAGTAGTATGTGTTATTAATACGGGTAGTATGGAAAATAATTAAAGTATTATTATATAAGGTTGTATAATAATAATAAGTACATATTCATATTCACTGGGTAAATTGTGCGCGTCAGATTTATCCAGAATAGCTCAGTTGACAGTTGACAGAGCATTGGCAGCTTACGCCAAACATCCCTAGTTCGAATCCTGACCTGGACACTTTTTTCACTCAATTGGAAAAATTACAATAAAAGATAATTTTGCTTGAACATCAGCATTATTGGTCAGAAATATTGGCAAGCTGTACAGTTTTACATATGTGCTGATACCTTTAGATGTTAACGTGAGTAAAAGCTTTTAAAGAGAGCGCAAAAATACTTAATGGCAGACAGTTTGCAATAACCTTCTTTCTACAAAATGAAAGAAATAAAAAAGTTTTTACTTTTCGCCTGGCCCACCACAGAACAGAAAATAGTCTATGTGTGTATGTTATAAATACAATTAAAGCTGTGCAGTTTTTAGCATGTGTGTGTGTGTAGGGGGGATATATAAATATTTTTCAAAGGCAACATTCATCAAATATTGAAAACAATACAATCTGTTACAGTTGTAAGGCAAGTGAGGGAAATTGAATTTTTAACTTTAATTTAGAAGGAAGTCTGTATACTGTATATGACTATTTATACATGTTATACAGTATTTATTCATAAATTGTGAGTATACGATTTTAGGATTCCAAACCAATTCTAACACAAAGATCGCGTGCAGTAATAATAATTTCAAACGATACTGTTTCTTTTAAATTGTTTGAGAATCTTCAAAAGAAGTTAAATCGTAACAGAATCATCACAGAGTTAATGACAATTTCGTCACAAATGGCACATATTTCACAAATTGGTCACAATGCGACTTCAAAGCAATGTCACTTTCGTCACAAGTTCGTCACAAAGTTATTGCCAAAATAGTCACAAATGACACATTTTTCACAAATTTGTCACATCGTGACTTCACAAAGTGGTCACAATGGGACGTCACAAACGATCTCTAAAACGGCCATAACGACCTCCCATTGTAGTCACCATGACTTCACATCGACGTCACGTGACGTCACATCGACGGTCACAAAGTCACAGTGTGACTTCTCAACGACGTCGCTGTGACGTCACCATGCCTTACGGGCTGGTACTCCGACATGTTTCCATAAGGAATAGTGAACAGCTCTCTCCATTACTAGTTTATGTGCTTTTTTTGGTCAGTGCCTTTCTAAAAACTTTTCAACATAGTCGAACAGTGTTTATGACTTCAGTTCATCTGTCTGTCTGTCTGCGCTCTAACTTTTGTAAATATCCTTGTATTATTACGTAATTGGCTTATGTTACTGAAATTACTATAAGACGTTCTCTACTGAATATAGAGTGTATAGCATTCATATTTCGTTTATAGCGGCACACAAAATAAATCTGTTACATTATCGTCTTTGTCGGAAAATTGTGTGTAGTTAATTTTAATGATTTTACACTACTTCAAACATAATGAAAGTAATATGCATTACTAAACTTCACTACAATTTCTATAGAATATGGTGTGAGTGGTGTTGTCCCCCCTCCTACTCGTCAACGGCTTTCAAAAGCGTAGACACAGGCACCCGGATTTGATTTTATAAGTCGTTAATACAGTCTATAGAGGGCGCATAATGTTGGGGCTTCAATGTATAATCATTTAAATGACAACCAATATAATGTGGCTTTAAAGTAAGCTATTTTGGCTTTTATTAGACTTTTCTGAAAGAATTCTAACATGTATGCTTCTTGATTTTGCGGTTCCACTACTGGCACCTTTTATGCAATAGCAGTAAAAAAAAATGCGAGGCAAATTGTTTAAAGTATCGACATTTGCAGTACAGTTCTGTATAGAAAGAGTTAAGATATCTCACACTCGCTGTTGTTACAGTCCTTAAAACTAATAGTCCAAGAACTGACAGCACAAAAACCTATGTTATCAAGCACAAGAAAAAAACCTTTATTTTATGGAAGAGTAGAAGTAGGGGAATCTAATGATCCATGTCTGCCAGAAGTGAAGCGGTGCATAAGCCAAAAATTAATACCACCAGTGGTTGACTCGTAGGTTTATCATTGTGTTTGTCCTACAAACAAAGGTATGAAAACATGGAGGATAGTTGTAGGACAAACACAATGACAACCTCTGGTGGTATTAATTTTTGACTTATGCACCACTTCCCTTCCGGCAGACATGGACAATTAGACTCCCTACTCCTACTTTGCCATAAATAAATTTTTTTCTTGTGCTTGATAACATAGGTTTTTGTGCTGTCGGCTCTTGGACTATAAGAACCATACACTAAAAATAGATAAAAAATGTGCTTAACGTGCCCACTGGTGGTACCTTAGTATTAAATATTAAAAAAAATAATTATATGATCTTCAAGCATTAAGATACGTAAAATATGAATAATGAAATTGATATTTGGAAAAAAAATGAATTGTAACCACTTAATTTGTTAACAGCAACTGATTTTTCCATGCGTTTATACAAAATTCCAGCTCACTCTTCCAAGTAGTTTTTCAGGTATGCTTAAAAGAACTTAGTACATCCGTTTGAGGAACCATGTAATCAGTGAAAAATATTACTTTTTATAAAAAGTACTAATACATGTGTAACAGCGGTTACAGTTACTCATTAGAAAATTTAAACGGTTATTTAGCATTTATCTAATACTAATAATGCTTACCATGATTGAAAACCATTTATATTGAATTGAATCTGCACCTTAAGCTAACGAATTTCATATTTGAGACATTTCCTAAAACTAACCCAATTTTTAATATTGATTATCTAATGAACTAATCATGCATATTTCGAGAAAACTTATACCTTGGCTAATTTGGCCTAGATTCGAATGGAATATTAAAATTATGTTGCTGTTCGTATTGAATAATAGCTGAGGACGTGAGTTTCAAAACGCGCCTTATCTGAAATTTAAAAAATCGTGTTTTCTCTATCAATCTATTCTATTGGAAAACATGCGCCGAAAAAATGCTACAATCTGCAAAAAACTAGTCTAATCCTGTATTTCTGGCATTGTAAAATTTAGGTTTACAATGAAAACCAATGGACATAGCTGGAGGTTTTTCGCGGTCTCCCAAGATTTGATTTTCTGATATATGTTAATTTTAGACAAAGAAGATAATTTACAAACGAATGAGTATATTAGTTTTCCTCTGCAACAATTTGGCGATTAAAATGTATAAGGTTATTTTTTTTTTGGGGGGGGGGGAGGGAAGCGACTATACTGTCAGCTGTCTGTATTATGGAGTGACAAGAGTAGTGTTTTTTTGGACGCGAATGGTGGCCAATGTGGTGTCGTAACATTTTATAGGCACCAAAGTTAGTTTGTTGAAAATATCGTTGCAATATCTTCATTATTAGCAAAGTTATGAACGAAAATTCGGGTTCTGCTTGGCGAGAAACATCCTGGATAGGTACATAGCGACAATGGTTTCTTATAAATTATTTTTGCCGAGTGCTTTATCACTCTTTAAAATAAGTAAAGACGAAAAAGACTCTTTACTTGTGTCATTTTGCGATTACATATCGACTTCAATGCCTAAATGTACGGTATTTGAAAATAATTTTTTCAAGGCCCGGTCGGCCTTGCCAGTGTCCGCGATAATAACTTTAAATAAACCTCAAATATATTTGTATAATTTTATATGTTTAACTCCATTCTGTATTAATTTATATTTTAAAATAAAAAAATCGCGAAAAAAATATGGATATTTAGTTTTAAAAGCGCTCATAAGAAGACATTTTCTTTTTTTAGCACGTTGGGTCGTTTCATAGTTTAAAAAATAGTTCTTGTTTTCCGAACTCCTTGAAATTTTTATCAGTTATAAATACAACGGTTTTACAGGCCGTATAAAAATTTCGTGAAAAAATATTGATACCTAGTTGTAAAAAAAAAAAAAAAAAACTTAATAGTAAAAACATGAGCGGAAACTGCTCCGAAAAAGCCCGCGTTTTAGCTTTTTCATCGAAAATTTCTGAAATTTTGTTTTTAAAAAATACTTCTATTCGTCCGAAAGTTTCAAAATTTGCATAGGTGCTGGAAATCAGGTCTTCAGCGATTCTCTGAAAAGATTGTGTTGAAATACTGACGTTTAGTTACTTTTAACGTAGAAAAAAATCGTTTTCGGGAGCCGTGAATTGACCTGCAGTCGCGAATCTTTTCGAATGGGATAAAATTCGTATTTTTTTTAAAAACCGATTGCACCGTCGGAGAGAAGAAAGTATCAGCTTTAAATATAGGTACTTTTTATGTATCGATACTTCTGTATTACAAATCCTAGCGGAGCGGAGCCAAAAGGAAGAAAAATTCAACCACGAAAACGACCCTTTTTTAAATTTTTCTTCAAAGGATTATCAACAATACTTTTTCGAACTGATTGCAGCGTGTAAGACTTAAAAGGTCAAGAATATGTTATATAAGTTAAGTTATATAAGTTAATAATATAAGTTAAGAATATGTCTTCCGTTTTTTCTGTATCCCGAACCGTTTTGCCGATGGGAGTTATGACAAACGGAAAAAAAAAGAAAAAAAGAAGAAAGAAAGAAAACAAACAGCATTTGCTTCCTCCCTTCTACGCCCTTTGGAAAGCATCAGGGACTGAGCACTGAGCATGCGCGGTCGCCCTTACCGATTTTTCAAAAATAGAATGTGTTTTCGATGAATTTTTAATTAATACGAGCATAATTTATACGAGCATAATATACGAGCATAATAATTATAAATCGTATCTCGGCTAATTATCCAAAAATGAAAAATCTGTGCCTCAGGTACATCAGGATCGACTTTGGAATATCCTCTTACGAAATTTCAGACCTCTGTTTGGTAGATTTTCCTAGCCATCACAGACAGACTGACAAAGCGAAACTTTCTTTTATTAGTATAGATTCCCATTTCATTGTTTACGAAAATCCACGCTTTTAAATGTTTTTCAATTATTTAAAATTATTGTTAAAGCGGGTTTGCTGTTCAAAAGACAATGATATACAGTGTGTTCCAAAAATATAGACAAAAGCATAAAATGCAATTCACAGTAAAAATAAGAATGGGGTGAAATTTTTTTTATATGTGTCTAATTACAAACACTACTTGAAGCATAAATTAGGAGTAATTTGTATTAGCAAACACAACAAATGCTGAATTTATTTAGAAAAACAGAAAATAGGGTGTACCATAATTATAGACAATATTTGTTTTATGGATTTTTTAAGGTTGAGGAACAAAGTTACAAATGTTAGTATTCAATCGTGTTTCCATTATCCTTAATCACACGGTTTTCCATCGAAAGCACTGAAATTTGCATTACTTCTGGCTAACGTTCATATCATGCTTGCTCTATCGTTGTTCTAAGGTCCTTCGTAGAAAAATATTGCGTCCATTTTCATATACTTTTCGGGCTAGATGTCCTCCACACGTTTTCCATGGGATTTAAGTCCGGACTAAGCGATGACCAGTCCATGACATTGATATTATTCGTATTAAACCACATCTTTGTCGAGAGAACATGACACTAGACACATGAATAGGCTAAGAAGCCCGATTCTTGTTGAAATACACAGTTTGGTCCTCCCAGAAAATCCTGTAGTGGAATGGTCCTCTAAGGTTTGCTGATAGTCCCCATTTTTATGCTACAAAAAGGCAAAAATATTTGTCCATTAAATCAAAATCATCGCAAGTCATTACTGATCATCCACCTTGGTGGCTACTGAAAAAACTTCATGGCTCGCTTCTTAAATCATACCAGTAAAATTTATGTTTATCTGGTCCATCCAAGTTCCACTTTTTTCTCCTCACTAACTATTCTTGACATCCATTTATCACAATAAGACATCATTTTCTTGGCCCAGTTTAAACGTAAAGTTTTGTGGTGTTTTCTTAACCCATTTATGCCTTAATTTTTGTTCTCTCAAATTGGTTGGTAAAATCACTTTAAAATGTTGCAAAAGGAACTGGAAAAATACTAAAAATCATTACGCTAAAATATTTTTGTATTTATTTGATAAAATGTAAACATACTAAATATGGGAATATCCATATCTGGAAAAATGTATAATTATATGTTTTGCCTAAATTTATATAAATTAAGCTTTTAAATTGCATATTATATACTATAATTAGTATTTTTATGAACTATTAAAAAATATATTCATTTCTTTACAGAGGCTAATAACATTACAACTATTATTAATAATAAATGAAGAATAATCGTATTTGAGGCTAAAAAACAATTTATTTCAAAATCATCTTGAAAAGAACTTTACATCAATAACTGCCCCCTAGCTGGCTAATAGAAATATGTATCCATTTGCGCCGAGCGCTCTATAATTTGTACGTTACAAACATACATAAAAAATAGGTTTGAACATATAATTTCGCGATTTAAAAAAAATACGTATTTCAAAGAAGTCTACAAGCTAAGATTATGACTTATTTATTTGGTTCCTTGATACAAAAAATACAAATAAAATTGGTTTTTACATTTCGCTATCTTGAAAAATGAAAACCTACAAACATCGATAAAAATACTTCATTTAACCAAATGAATATCAATCTTATGCTGTCATCTCTCGGTAATAGATAAATAATAACTTCATACAATTTTCATGTTGTAAAGAAGATTTTAATTTAAAAAAAAATGTTAAAATTCGAAACGTCCCAAAAATGGGACACTAGGCATAAATGAGTTAAGCATGGTTTCTTCAACATTTTCTTGAAAGTTATTCGTTTAGATTCCAGTATTCTTCTGTGAATGATATTTTTTGACACTCCAAATTTGAATGCAGTATTTCGCAGTGAAATATTGTTTCTAGATGCGCTCAGAATGGTTCTGTCATCACGTATGGATGTAATTCTTTGTCGACCAGGTCTTTTCTTATTACAACACTTGTCGCCATTATGCAAAATTCTGTAAACACATTTTAAAGATCTCTTTAAAATCTTGGCTATCTCTTTTGGATTTTTGCCTTTAAGTTTTAAATCTAAAACTTTGATAATCTCTTCTTTTGAAATCTCTTTATCTCTAAGGCATTTTGTCGAATTTATAAAAAGATCGATTAGTTAGCCGAAAACAAGACGAAAATGGTTCCAAACCAATAAAAGTCAGAACAGCAGACAATACATACATTCAAGAAATAATCGTCTGCTGAAAAAAGTATTTTACTAATAATATTTCTAAGTAAAGTCAGACGATGTCTATATTTATTGGACAGGCGATATTACAATTTCTTTTTTTTTTAGTTTTTACGTATTTTCTAATCTTTTTTTACAATACATCCGAATAAATCAATTAAAAAACATGTATCTGAATCATTCCTGGAAATACATGAAAGGTATTTTAGCTTGGGATGTCATTTTTGATCTTTGTCTATATTTTTGAGACACACTGTATATTGCATGAGAGTAATATTTTTCACTTCACTGAAAATGTTAAGTATTATTATTAGAGGATTATTCATTTCCTAGGATTTTTAACTTTGAGCGACGGATTTTAATATAAGATCCGTTAGAGATGACTAGAGCTAATTATTTTTAGAACTTTTCTTAGAAACTGCATTTTGATGAATTTGAGGATTTTCTGTGAAAATTTGCATTCAGGCAAATTATAGGAGATAAATTATTTTTATGATAAGACGAATTTGGTTACTTTCGAAAACATATTATTAAATGAATTTCAATGTGATAGAGTGTCATTAAAATAATCTTATTAAATAAATGTCTAATATTTTTTAAATGCGATACTGCTGTTTATAAAAATAAACTTCTAAAACATTTCTTAATTAAAAAAATGAATCTAAAGAAAATTCTATCTAAAGTATGGGACTAAATTTAACATGTTCAAAATAATTTTCACTAAGCGTATAGTCTCAAGCATTTTTAGAATAAGTTAAGAACAGCAACTGCGAAATCACACTTAGAACAATCGACATTGATGTACCCTTTTTTCGGGAACTACTGAAGAGATTTATGTTTTTAAAATTATTCTTTTGTCAGTAGTTAAACTAAAAATTGATCTTTTGCAAAGAATAAAAGTAAATATGCAATAGTTACGCGAATTCGCAAACAAAAAACGTCACATGTATAAAAAAGCTGATGTTGGTGTACCTTTTTCTAGAGAACTACTTGATTGCAATTCTTTTTGAAAATAGTTTTGGCAGAACTGTGAACTGGTTATTAGGCAAGAAATAAAATTAAAAAAATTTACTAGTTATTAGTTAAAAGGAAAAAAACCCTAGTTTGTTTGTAAAATTGCGTAATTATTGTGTTTTTCATTTTCATTTTTTGTTGAACGATCAATTTTTACTTTTGCTGCTCAAGAGGGGCTGCTTAGATTATTAAACAAAGTCTGTAGAGCATAGGTGTCCCTCCCGGAATGAAAGATCAATTTATGGTTTTGGGACATTATTTGTAAAAATCTTTTCGCAAGCGCAATCTTATAATATTTTCATATCGCCGAAATGAGTGCTATGTTGCCGATGTGACAATCAAATTAGCGCCAAGGGAGTAAACGTGGTCAGTTAAGCTTTCACCCACTGTTTTCTAACAAAGTTCTACATAAACACACATTAAGGGGTTAACCCTTAAATGTTTAAAAAATCGATTATTTTGTTTTTTAATTCGTTTGAAAGCTAATGTTTTTCTGAACAATTTGCCGCAAACCGCAACAAAATATTCGTAAAGTTGCGCTCGTTACAGTAAAAAAATTAAATTAGACTTTGTCTGTTTCAATCGAAACACTTATGTTTAAATTGATTTTTCTCAAAATCGATATTTTTTTATTGCGCGCACGATAACTCCAAATGTATTAAAGGTAATGATTCGAAACTTTATATTTATCTTTACTAGATCATTTTTTTCAAATTAAACTAAATTCTAAGAAATTTAACAAAAATTATTGAATGTATGGGTATTCGAGTGACAAAAATTATCAAATTTTTTCATATTTTTATTTTCAAAATCAAAAAAATTTTAGAATTTTTTTATTTATTCATTAGATTTTAGTCCATTTTATTTTTGTAATATTCTTAAACTTATATTAAAAGTTTCAAAGTTCTAAAGGGTATAGATATTTTTAAATCACTCGCGCAAGCTATGTACACTGATGTCCAAAATTAAGAACCAATCACAAAATGCTAATTTTCAAATATGCGAATACTCAAAAGGAAATAATATAATTCGAGTAATTACTATCTCTACAACACAGCTAGTCTATATAATATATCATTCATGTCACACATGGTCACAAGTGTCACAGTCACTACGGTGAAGCAAAAAAAAAAAAAAAGGAAATTCCATACATCTCATTATGAGTCTCAAATGATCACTATATGTGACTGCACTGAGACGTCACTGTGACTGCTGCTTTGTGACGAGTCACCATGTGACTTTACAATGTAGTTACATTGTGACGCTCATGTGACTGTCATCTGTAGACTCAATTTCAAAGTAATCGTGAACGCTGTATTGTGATAAGTTATCAAATAATGTCACATTAAAGACACATGATGACTTTTATGTAACAGAGAGACTGCTATGAAGTCACCATTGTGCTCTTTTGTGAAAAGTCGCCATGTGACTATAATGTGATATTATTTGGTGACTTATCATAATGCAACGTTCATGATGACTTTGAAATTGAGTCTAAAAATGACAGTCACATGATAGTCACAATTTAATTACATTGTAAAGTCACCTGGTGGGTCGTCACAAAGCAGTAGTCACATTGACGTCTCAGTGGAGTCACATATAGTGAACATTTGAGACTCATAATGAGACGTGTGGAATTTCCTATTTTTTGTTTCACCGTAGTGACTGCGACACTTGTGACCATGTGTGACATGAATGAGATGCTATATGGACTAGCTGTTCTGTAGGGATAGTAATTATTTGAATTATATTATTTCCTTTTGAGTATTCGCTTACTTAAAAATTAGCATTTTGTGACTGGTCCTTAATTTTGGACACCAGTGTACATTATCATTAACCCTTTGCGCTCGGCGTCTCTTACACAAATTTTATTCGATCGGTACCACTTTTTAAAGAAAAGTTTCGTTCAAGTACACAATTTCAAAAATGCTCTGATTAAATAAGGTACATTTTATTTTCCTTTATTACTGGTGCCAAAAACAAATTTTGCAAAGAAAGATTATGTCTCCGCAGCGAAGCCCTCGAGTGCAAAGGGTTAACAAAAAAGCATACATTAAGGAATAATTATTATCAATTAATTATGCAGTGTTTAATGCAAATTATATATTATATTGCATGGAGACGATATTATAATATTAACAACAACAAAAAAAATTGAGTTGATTAGTGAAAAAATGAGTGCATACTTTAAATATTTGTCTCCGAAATCAAATTTTTTATCTTTTTAAAGGTTCGTATGTCCCGTTAAAAATGTGAAAAAATAAAAATAAAAATTGGAATGCTCTTTTTGCAAGTATACAACACTTACAACTAGTCTATTAATTTTAAAATTGAATTTTCTAAACACATTTTATTCACTGACCAGGTTCCGCATCATCGTATATAATCAAAATTGTTAGAATTCTTTGTTACAGTGTTGTTTTTAAAAAACAAACTTTCATTTGTGCCTTTATTGATGTGATACATCACCAAACTACAAATATATACAATAAGTCTGTCAGTTTCAAAATTAAGTTTTCAATTAGAAAGGAAAATCATGCGTCAAGCATAAGTTATGAAACACTTTCCAACACTTCCAGACTACTTTATAAAACTTCGCCGTTTAATTAGGTAAATATCAAAGTAAACATTAAAAAAAATGTATACCACATTTGAAAATCAGAGTTAAACAATTACCACCGTTAGTGGAAAGGTACTCCTATTCTTTTGTGAAGCTCTGCATATGATGCTTGGAGTTGTACAGATTCTACATAGTATGGTAAAATTTGTAGTTTAGTAAGAAAACGCATAGCACAGTTGAAAATTCACCTTAAGCAATTTCTATCAATAGGCGGAAACGTAATTCTTTTGTACAGCCCTGAATATTATATACAGATTTTTTTACACGTATTTATGTGCTACAAACATATCTTTGTATGTAGCTAAGCTTAACTCAAATTAAAAAACACCTTTAAGAAATTCACATTCATTCTCAGTAATGCTTATGAATTCTTTTGTGTAGCCCTGTATATGGTCTATAGATTTTATGCACACTTCTTAGTACACAAATTTTAGTTAAGCTTAAAAACACATACCACAACTGAAAACGTACTTCCAGCCATCACACCTTTATATAAAACACTTAGGATACAGTATTATATCCGAAATCTTTTACATGTCCCTGTAAATGAACTATAAATGTAAAGCGCATCATATTCCACTGCAAGCATCTTCTAGTAACCCTCAGCAAGGTATATCAATTTCATCATGTATTGAAATAGTGCAGCATAATTGAAATACGCTGTGAACAGCTTTTCCCGTAGATCGTTATATAACCAAACTCTTTTGTGTGACTCTGTAAATAAATGATAAGTGCTTTTCACATTATATTCTACAAAAAGCATGTATCATCAAGGCATCTACCTCAGAAATTCATATCAATTTCATTAGATTTGTTGCAGAGTAACATCATTAAAATACACCACAAATGATTTTTCTTCATAGACCGTAATATAACGGAATACCTTTGAGTTCCCCTGTACGCGTACTGTATGTGTTTGACATAACATATTCTATAGTAACCATCTTCTAGTGCACCTGAATCATGTATATAAGTTTCATTATGTTTAAAATATTGTAACACTATTAAAATACACCGCACATAATGTTTCCCCATAGACCATAATGTAACGGAATACTTTTGAGTGCTCTTGTAAATTAACTATAAATAGAAAACACTTTATTTTCAATACTGAACATGCCATGATGAACCTCAGTATCGTACTGTTCGTTTTCGAAAGCTGCGCCTAGCACTCCGGGACGATTCTACTATCCAAAGGGGTGTTACGTTGAGCTGGGCATTTTCGGAAGGTGTTCATTTGTTGGTTGTTACTAAAATTGGCACTCAGCCAAACGCAGCTAAACGAGCGCTGCTCACCCCTAGTTTGATAAAATCTAAGAAGACCTGACGCATGCGCAAAAGCACGGAGGGTTTTGCTATCCGAAAACAAACAATATATCAATTATATAGCAATTCGAGTATATTTACTCGAGTTAGAGCACGGACAGACAAACCCAACTCGTAAACACTTTTTAACTGTGTTGGAAAGTGTTAAAAAACATTTGATTCATTATCGCAATTCCGAAATGTCGTTTATAAACGTTGTTAATAGCAGAATTCTCTGTTATTACGTTATTTTTTAATACAAAGGTTTTTATATTAATTTTCAAATCTTAATTATTCTTACTCTTAAATGATAACCATACCCTAGGAAAACCTATTCCTTACTCGTATCGAATTTTACACATTTCGTCTAGATTTTTGAATATTTTCCCCTATGCACTTTCTAAGAATTATTAATTAACTATTAATTATTAATAAATTTTGAATTAAAACTTTCTGTGAATTATTCTTTTCAAGATAAACTTGTCCTGAAAAATCTATTCCTATGTTCGCTTGTAAAAATTTACATATTTTGTTTAGATAACTGAATAGTCTTCTCTATATAATTTCTAAGAATTATTGATTAGTTATTTATTAATTTACACTTTCTAAGAATTATTAGTCTCAAATGATAAAGGTACACTAGAAAAACCCATTCCTCAAATTAATGAGATATCTTGTCAAGTTCTATATATTTGGTGTAGGTTGCTGAATAGTCTTCTTTTTTGGATTTCCTAAGAATTATTAGGTTGTAACGAAAGCTTTCCGCCAAATCACTATTACATAATAATAATTATAATGTATATATAATTAACTGTAATTTTATACATAACCACCATTCCGCCAAACCTTCACAGTGTCATATGATACAACACTAGTACCTAAAGCTGTACACTTTATTCGATGACATTCTGTAGCTGTATTTTGTGACAGAACTGGAAGTAAATGATGGTTCTAATCTGGTAGCGTGATAGTTCCATTTCAGACACCTTGTACTTAATGATAACGATATTTTTTACAAATTTCACAACACAGTGTTATAAGGCAAGTCTCTTTCTTTCAAATGCCAAAAATCGTTTGACAAAATATGAGCAAACACGTCAACGCGAACTGTTTGCACAGACCGTATTAGTTGCGGCGGGAAACTTTCGTTACAATCTGATATGAATTAAGAAATAATTATGAGTTATTTATTAGTTGAGAATTTATAAGAATTATTGCTCTAAAATGATAAACGTACCACAGAAGAAAAATTCCTTTATTTAATATGTTCGGTTATCCAATTTTACATATTTTACTTAGATTACTGGATATTCTTCCCTATGGACATAATTTTAAGGGGTCTCAGGACTCTTAAAGCTTTAAAATTTTCGAAATTTTAATTTTTTTTAGATATTAAACTACTATCTTTTCTCAACATTTTAGTATAAATGTTTCCTTGAAATTCCTATTAGAACAGAAGTTATGGCTTTTAGAATTATACACGCTCAATAGCTGAAGCAGCGTTTCAGAAACTTTGAAGTCAATTTTCTCCAAATGACGTTTTTGGGCATAATACGCAAGATATCTCAAAAACTTCTGAATATTTTTTTCATGAAATTTTCAAAACATATGTTTCATGTTAGTCTGTATAAACTGAACCTAAAATTTTCTTCTTATTGTTCAGAAATATATTCTTTATAGGTGATTATACTGTTGAAAATTTCTAAATTTTGCATTAACTAAGTACAACTTTGTATTAAAAATAGAAAAATGCTTTAAATACAAATTTATTTAGGTTCAGAGTAATTATTACAATGTGAAGCATAAGTAGAACACAAAATTTTCCTTCTACTTGCAAAATTTATTTTCTAATCGTGCGCATAATCTGTTATGCCGATTTTCCGATCGTGAAATGTCTGACATTTTAGAGCACACTGTAAATTCTAATTCTGCATCTTGTAATTTTTCAAATACATGAAATGAAAGAACATACTTATATATTTCATCCCAATATAAAATTTTGTCTTAAAATCAATTACATTTTAAGGTATTATACGTTGAAAATGGTCTTTTTTGTTTCGAGTTTTCCAATTTTAACAGTCCTGAGACCCCTTAAATTAATTATTAGTTAAGACTTTCTAAGAATTATTACTCTCAAATAATAAACGTTCACTAAAAATAAAATTCCTTAATTTAAAGTGTTTGGTTATCAAATTTTACATATTTTGTTTAGATTATTGAACATTCTTCCTCATGATCTTTCAACAGATAATTAAAGGGACAGTTTACCTTTTCAAAAAAAAAAAAAAAATAAATATATATATATTTAAAATATCGTTCAATTGGTGAACTCATTTGCATTTCAGTGTTCAACTAAAAGTACATTTAGAAAAAAAACTGCATATTTAATTAAAATTTTTTAAAAATGTAAGAAAATTTGAATATTTTTTAAAAATCCCTAATATTTTGTTAAATAGTAATAGTTTTGCCCAGTTACTTTTTTTTTAGATTTTCAAATGTGTATTACACAAGACTGTGTATGGATCTTTCGATACATCTAATGTTACATTAAATATAATTGTTTTACTGATATATGTAGTGTAAAACGATGAAATCTAACACATTTCATATACTTTTATAAAATAATAATAATAATAACAATAATAATAATAATAACATGAAGGCTGATTCCATGCGCATATTTATCACATATATAATAAAGAACATGTAAAAAAAAGTTTAAATCTTTATCCCAAATGCAAAAAAAGTCTTAGCATTTTTAAAACATGAGAGTGAAGAAAATAGGAACATGGAGAAAAAGCCGTTTAAAGTTTTCATTTATGTGGGGAATTGCGCTGGGTGTATTAACAAAATTTACAATATCAAGCAATATAATTGCCGTATGGGTAAAAGTAAGTTGTCAAAATATTCACAATTAAGCAGGCTTTCATTTAATAGTTAATAAACAAAAATCAATTTTTCGATCAGTTTTTAGGTAAATTTGTGAGGTCCCTTAATTAACTTCAAGAATTTCTCAGAATTATTACTTTCAAAGTAAACGTACCCTCGAAAAACCTATTCCTAACTTCAGTATAGCCGCTTATTAAATATTACATATTTTGTTTACATTTCTAAATAGTCTTACCTATGGACTTTCTAAGAATTATTAATTAACGTTTCTAAAATACTATTCAACAAAAAAAGCGTAGCTTACCTTATTTCTAAGTTTTATTTTGTTTTGTATAAAGTCAGAACTTACGCATGAATTAGATAAAGAAACTTAAGCCCGACAATTCTAAGAAATCTTTGTTGAATGTTAACGAAGGATAAAAATCCAGCAGAAAAATACTTGCAACAAAAGATGACTCATTTTATTATTTTTTAATATTACTTCACTTTTAAAATGCAAAATGCAGAAGCATATTTTTAATGCGCATTCAAGTTATTTGGAGAAATTTTATGTTAATGAAAGGCCACTACAAAAGATTTAGTCCTTTTTGCTTTTTACTATTTTTGTCTTGAGCAGGTGGTAGTATTTCTAAATCCTATTCACACAAATGAATAAGTTAGTAATGTCATCTGTGCTACTGTTATCAAATTTGTGTACCTAAAAGACGAAAGATTTTTTTCTCCCAATAATTTAACTCTGGTTTTTTGTAGATTGTTAGAAAGAAATTAAACAGCTTGTTAGTCGTTAAATTGCATGCGTTTTGTAAAATAAAATTGCAAAAACCGCTTTTGTCTGAGCTCAATGGAAACAGAGTTCGTATCATTGAACGAAGCAGCAGAATAATTAAGTGTATTCGATGGTAGTCTAAAAAGAGTAAAAAAAAAAGGAAAAAAAAAACGCTTCTTGCAAGCCCTTTTTATTTAGATTATTATTTAAATATATAAAATCCTTCAATATGTATTTTAGGTGTACTTAAGGACATTACCACGGGCCCGTACAACGCCGGGCGGGCAGCTAATAATTTAAAAAGGCTTGTGTGATAAGCAGCATTTATTTATAAGATATTTATGCTATATAGAAATCCGGCATATTTAAATTATGTCCTTTATTTTAACAAGAGAGTTCACAACAGAGCTGCTGAGAGTTAGAATTGCTGCAAAATAAAAGTGATCAACAATAATATTTATATCGAATTTTATGAAGTAAAAAATTAAACAGCTTTTCTGTCATTAAACGCCCACTCCATCGTCGCAAGTGTGATTTCCGTACATCAAAATTATCGCTGTAATGAAAAGTATCCCCTTTCGGGACGAGCATCTTTTACAGAATTTTTAATCTTTTATCACTGGTTTTTCAAAACATAAATTTTTGCCTAATTGAATCGGGAAAATGCTCGGATTAAATAAGGCAAAATGTACATTAAAAATTTACTGGTGAGAATACTCACGGATTCTGAGCACCTTACGTGGCACGTATACCGGTCGCTCGTCCCCAAGGGGCTAAAGAACTAACATTTACTTAAAAATTTTGTTAAATCGAAGAAGATTCACCTGTCTGAACACAATGTACAATTTAAAAAAAAAGTTTTTTTTCTACTTAAAAATAATTAGTTTTTATACGTTGCGGGTGTGACATAAAAACGATATAAATTTCCGCTTCTTAATGCATTATTTCAAATACCTGTGAATTATGAACCGGTACATTTTGTTAATATATTTGCAGTTAAACTGCAACATACAACATATTTTCAAAGGACAATTTCATTGTCACATGATTTTGTTAAATTTTATAATTATTGAATTCTGCGTTGCGTGTGTGATACATATAATATATAGTATGCCTAAAAAAATAAATTAAAAGAACTCTTTGCCTTATGATATAACTTTTAAAATTACCGAAAATCTTAAAATACAAATTATTACATTAATTATAAAAATTTTTATATAATATAATTAGAAAAATAATTTTACAAATTTTAATACTAATTATAATAACATATACTTACATTAATAACATTAATAATAAACATTAATAACTTACATTAATAACATATAATTCTAAGATTACGCAAATTAAAAAAATCATAATATTTGCCTCTCCAGTGGCCGAGAGGTTCTGCTCTCGAAGCTAGTAGACGGGAGGTGGTGGGTTCGAACCCAATCGTACCCGTCGGCCTAATAGTTCGGAATTTTCCGTGGTTTTCTTCGAACCTTGGATTTCCTTGCGTAAATACGGATTAAGTTCCCTTAGAAAGACCCCCACAGAGGGCATCCCCCCGGACCTATATTCGTAGTGTAGATAATCGGCCGTCATAAAACAACACACGCACACCATAATAAGTAATTTACCTACTATATAACAGTATCTAGATTTTTGTTTGCATACACAGTTGTTGAAATTACGATGATAAGGTTAATTGTATAGGGGTGTGCAATAATGCATTTAATTAATTAATGCCTAGCTATCCTGCGGGCATACAAAGGCGTGCACATGAGGTGTTGTAAGTGCTGCTGCTGATCGGTTGGAGAAAAACCTTAACTTTTATCCCTGCTATTTCCAGTCATAATGTTCTGTAATGATAACAGAACTTTTCGGTCACCCTGTACCATTATCTTAACATCTTAATGTTAATAACTAGAGAAGCAAGCTGAAATTTAGATTCTGAACGACTCTTAGAAAAAATACATTCATTTATCGCAAATATTTCCTAAGCAATAACGTGTTTTATTGGTAACAGGACATTTTGGGCACCCATAACGCAAAATAACAACGTTTAAAAGATGTATATGTACACTCAAGTCCAAAATTAAGGTCGCAAGCATAAAATCTGTGAAAACTGATGAACTATTCACTGTGTTGCTACGAAATTTGGCACAGAGGTATATTACAATGGGAGGCAGAATATAGCAACATAACAATATGGAAAAGATTTGAATTGTGAATTAAGAAACAGGGTATATCAAAGAGTGTTAAATCATGAATCAGAGATAAAGCATTTATCTCGGGAAAAGTCGGTCTAATATGAAGTGTGACCACCGTGCACTGCTATACAAGCCTCACAACGAGCTCTCATGATGTTTTTGAGGGTGTCAATAAATGTTTGTGGCAGCAAAGCCCATTCTTCCAAAAGCGCGGCTTTTAACTCCTGGCGTGTCCTGGGAGGTTGGTTACGCTGTGCAATGGCTCTTCCTAGACCATCCCAAACATGTTCAATAGGATTGAGGTCCGGAGATCTTGAGGGCCAATTCATACGAGGAATATCCTCTTCTTCAAGAAAATCATCAACAATATGAGCTCTGTGTGGCTTCGCATTATCGTCCATAAACATAAAGTCCGGACCTACAGCACCCCGGAACAACCTCACATAGGCTTCAAGGACCTCATCACTATAGCTATGTGCGTTAAAAGTACCCCATCAAAGACCTGCAGTGATGTACGACTGCCCAACATTATGCCGTCCCAAACAAGGATTCCTTTGCCACCAAATTTGTCAATTTATTTTACGTAGGAGGGATGATAGCGAGCTCCACGTTATCTCCAGATGAAGATTCAATGAGAATCACTCTCCGTGGTGAATCTCGGCTCAACAATGGAAAGAACACGCCCCCATGCTTGATGTGTCCAAGCCTGATGTCTTCGGCTTCACAACAGCCGGCTCTCCTGTTGAATGCAGTGAAAGGGACACACAGGAATGGACGCCGGGAGTTAGGGATGAGGTCCTTGAAGCCTATGTGAGGCTGTTCCGGGGGGCTGTAGGCCCGGACTTCAAGCTTATGGACGATAATGCGAAACCACACAGAGCTCACATTGTTGATGATTTCCTTGAGGAAGAGGATATTCGCCGTATGAATTTGCTCTAGAGGTCTCCGGGCCTCAATCCTATTGAACATGTTTGGGATGGTCTAGGAAGAGCCATTGCACAGCGTAAACCACCTCCCAGGACACGCCAGGAGTTAAAACCCGCGTTTTTGGAAGAATGGACTTTGTTGCCATAAACATTTATTGAAACCCTCATAAACAGCTTGAGAGTTCGTTGTGAGGCTTGCATAGCAGTGCACGGTGGTCACACTCCCTATTAGACAGACTTTTTCCGAGATAAATGATTTATCTCTGATTCATGATTTAACACTTTTTGATATACCCTGTTTCTTAATTCACAATTCAAATCTTTTCCATATTGTTATGTTTCTATATTCTTTCTCCCATTGTAATATACCTCTGTGCCAAATTTCGTGGCAACACAGTGAGTAGTTCATCAGTTTCCACAGATTTTATATTTGTGACCTTAATTTTGGACATGAGTGTATATTTGGTGCAAGTGAATACTTCTTACTAAATTACTTTTAGGTCATAAGTATTGTTTTAAATCGATCGGCCATTCTCCAATGAGAAAAATAAATGTAACTTATGTTGTGGATGTGACAAAAATTAATAGAAATTAAAAATGGTTACATTTGCTAATGGAGAGTAGTAAAATTTTCGCCACAAGTGAAATTCTCCTTACTTATACTAACAGATTATCTATGCCAAAGTAATATTTCATAGCATTAAATCTGTAGTTCTACCTAAACTTGAAATTTCATAGAGTTGGGAGGAATATTTTATCGTGCACCCATGAATTTTCCGGTGAAAATATGAACTTTAATAAACTTTTTACTTATTTTCCTGCAAAATATTTAAATTTTTACTCCCACCAGTTAATCATAATTAATTCAGATGTTTTGGATGAATTTAAAAATTTCCGTCAAATGTCCACTTTTCAGGGGATTTGACGTAAATGACATACGCTTTATACGATTAGCGAAGGCAGAATAAAAATACATCTATATACTTTTTAAAAATATTTATTTTAATCAAATGGAAACTTAAAATTTAACATAGTTGAGCTCGTGTACTTTATAAAATTTTTGTGGAATAAGCAACATTAGTTTATACATTATTTCTTCACGAAATTCAATGCAACTACATTCATGTGAAAATGTTCATGATTCAAATTTTAAATACCCAGTTTTCTATGTACTAAAATTTTACGCATAAAATGGATTAGTATGTATCACCTATCTGTAAAAGAAAAAGTATTGCTAGTGTATAAATGTCATAATAACACATATTATTATCACCCGGAGGTCAAAATATATCGCATTGTGAAAGGATAATAAATGCTTTCTTTTTACTTTGTTTCAGTTAAGCTAGATATTAGTTGCGTTCTGGTGAAGTTGGAAATGAATGTTTGGGGAATATAAGAACTGCCCTATTTTATGATAATAAAAAAGGATTTTTTCTTAAGTACCAGTGTCTAACCTGTTTGTATTTTTAAAACAACTTCATTAATCAGACTAGTTTCTTTCAGATGTAAGTTTAACCATAGTTTTGACTGAATATTTTTGTAGCGAATTATGTAGGTGTCTGTTTTATAAAGTAATTTCATCCAATAATGATAATACATTCACTGATGCAAATACATTTATTAACCATGGAATGCTACAGTTACTTTTATTTATTTTTATTAATTTGTCTAGATACAATCCCCTGATCACTAGGCCTACGCGTTGACTCAAAAAATAGCATCTGTCGTAGACAGATTTTTTTTAAGCGTCCGTACGCTTCCTTGAAATTGTGTGCCGCTATTTCCAAATCGTAAACTTTGTCTTATTTAATTATACACTGTTAAACATGTGCAGACAATTGAAGAGCTAAGTGGGAGAACATGTTAAGTAACAAAAATTACATTTGAAAAAATTTGATGTGAAAGTTTTTGTTGTCAATTTTAATGATTTATTTTCTGTTTGATACCATGTGTTTAAAATATTAACAGGTGTGGTACAGGTAACAGGTATTAAAATATATTAATATTATTTACATTATTAAATAATAAAATATTAAATATTAATGAATAATGTCTTAAATCTTCAAGGCTAAATAGAATTTTGGTATTTTAGCTTTACCATGTGATAGAATACCTGCTAACGCCTTTGTCCAAAAGATAAAATCATTTTTAAGAAAATGTAGCATAACATGTTCTTCCACTCAGCTCTTCAATTGTCCAGTCATTTGACCGTTTTCAAAGATAACGGTTACTTGAACATATTGTGATGCGCACCCGACCATACTAGTGATGAAATTATGGTCAGAATAGAGATAAATTACGGTTATGTAACCCTTTTCTATAAAAACGGGGTCGAAAGACAACACAATTTGCTACAAATTTTTAACAGTGTAGAAAAAAAGCACCCTCTCAACATACAGTAAAAACTGTCGTTAAACATATCGTCGGTACCATGTAAAACTATCCAATATGAAAACAGTGTTGCCAGTGGCCTACTTTTTAAATTTCAGATTTCTTGATTGGCGCTACTTTTTTGAAATAGTGAAATTCACCTTATTTAACCTTATTTAATGACATATTAATTAAGGCGAAAACAAGGGGGATTTTTAAATTTTAGAAAAGACGTGCCAATCAAGAAATCTGAATTAAAAAAAAGAAGCCCACTGACCAAACAGTTTTCATATTGGATAGTTTGACATGATACCGACGATATATTTGAAAGATAATAGTCTTATTAATGAAGTTCTTTTAAAAATACAAAAAGTTAGACACTGGAAGTTTACCATTCAGAAATAGTTGTTCTCAAATTCCAAGTCACAATTCTAACGCTGAGAAAAATCAGTCTACGATAGCTGCAATTTTTGGAGTCAGCGCGAAAGCATAGAATTTAGGGGGCTGGGGCTAGGGTACAGGGATTTCCCAAATAAAAATAAGACATTTAAAGAAGTTTATGAAATATTACCTTTTTAAAATAACAGTAGAGATACATAAATTATATATAAGGATTACAATATCAAAACAAGAGGTGGGGGTACAGAGCAGGTGTACCCCATGTAGCATTCCAAGGCTACTGAAATACATTTATGAATAGAATTTGTCTGATATATCCGCAGTGAATCATATAAAAAAGTTTACAAAAGCATTATTTTGATGCATGAATTAATACAAAAATGAAATGTTTAATGAAATGTAAGGATTGTATGATTATTTGCTTTTATGTCATTGAATCTCTGTTAATTAATCGCCATTAGCTAACAATTTATCTAACAGAATGCAAATCGAAATACTGATTTAACCTTTTGCATCACCGCGTTGCATATTTGCAACATATCCGAAAATCAATGTTACGTATACAGCGGGCTTTAAAACATGATTTTAATTATTACTGTTACCTCCCAACCAGGGGCCATACTCTTCAGGGAATTTTTCAGACAAAATATCAGTATTTGTTTTATAGAAAAATAAATCTAGGTTAAACGCGCGAAATTTCGCCTTATTTAAGAAGAGATTTTCTATAAGAAAATACTGGTACCGAAGAATTTCGTGGTCTTGAAATTTCAGGACAAGTGCGACCCTTGCTCCCAACATAACAGTTAATATAAATTGTTCATGGAATTCTCAACAGACGGCGATAGTGAATTAATTTTTCATGACAAAGTTTCATTTATCCTTTGAGCAGTTTTGCATCGTTATTGCTAAAATGAACTTCGTAAATTTTGTCAAATTAAAAAAGCTGGAGACATACAAAAGTAGATTTTTTAAAAAAGTTTTTACAGTTTTGTATTAGAAAATCGACACTATTTATCCGAAGTGTGTAATTTTCTATTTATTGCAGCTGCTAAAGAAATGCTCTTTAGTCAGTATTTTTCTTTATTTCCATATTCTACTTTTATTTTTATTTCTTACATACAGTGTTGCCAATAGGCTACTTTTTAAAAATTTAGAATTCTTGATTGGCGCCACTTTTTTGAAATCGTAAAATTCGCCTTATTTAATGACATATTAAGTAAGTTGAAAACAAGGGGAATTTTACCATTTCAAAAAAGTGGTGCCAATCAAGAAATCTGACTTTAAAAAAAAGTAGCCCACTGGCAACACTGCTTACATACTTAAAATGATGTGTTCTAACATATGAGGAAATATTTTTCAAATCGGAGTTGTTGAGTCACGAAGGGTTAATACTATGTTTAAACCGTGTATGTTAGATCCGTGTTGGTATATACCTTTAGTAGCATCAGTTCATAGGAATGTACTCGGTCTCTTGTCGCAGCTTCAAAAACCACAGAATAAAAATGCTCCCTTATCTTTAGTGTCTTTTCCGCGTAAAATTGCCTATGAACGATATTCCCCAAATCTTTCTCCATAGCATTTGATCCGTTGACAATTTCCGTTTTCCCAACATTTCACCGGAAAATCTCAGACGAACTCGTGATTGATAGGCTTCTCATATAGATATTTTCTCCTCTGGCTGAGACATTTTTGCCAAGGAATTTCACACTACTAATTAAAATTAGAAATATTTGCCTAATATTTTTCCTTCCGATTGAAAAGCTTTCAGCAATTAATCACAGAACTTGTGATGTTTTCTTGCGATGAAACAAGGCGAAAAATTCCATTCGAAATTTGTTCTAGAAATGTACGCACAAGATCAAATCACCGGGAATCGATTTATAAGGCCGACCAGTTTTTGCTTCTATACTTATTACTTTATATTTATTATTTAATGATGTAATGCATTTTATATCCCCTCTCCTAACGTATGTTATGTAAATTAACATTTCCTATAAATTTCATCAATTTTTAACACATGTTTTTTAATGTCTTTTCCATTTCAAGTTATCCATATAACGCCAAAATCACAATCCGTTATCTGTAATTTTCCGTGTAAAATTGTCTAGGAACGATATTTCCCCAAATCCTCCTTTATCCACGGTATTTGATCCGTTGACAATTTCCGTTTTGACAGCATTTCACCGGAAAATCTCAAATGAATTCGTCATTGACAGGCTTCCCATATATATTTCCTCCCCTGGCTGAAACATTTTTGGTGAATTTCCGATGAGACAGTATTCCTTAACGATAAGTTCTGATCATTAACTTATCTTCATACAATCCTTAGAATTTCCAAGGAGTTTGACACCACTAATTAAAATTAGAAATATTTACCTAATATTTTTTCTTCCGATTAAAAATCTTTTAGCAATTAATCGCAGAATTTGTGATGTTCTCTTGTGATTAAACAAGGCGCAAATTTCCGTTCGAAATTTGTTGTAGAAATGTACACGCAAAATTGTCTAGGAACGGTACTCACCCAAAATCCTTCTTTCTCCATAGCATTTGATCCGTTAACAATTTCCGTTTTCCCAACGTTTCGCCGGAAAATCTGAGTTGAACTCGTGATTAATAGACTCCCCATATAGATATTTCCTCCTCTGTCTGAGACATTTTTTATAAATTTCCGATGAGATATTATTCCTTATCGATAAGTTCTAATCATTTATTTATCTTCATACAATCCTTAGAATTTCCAAGTAATTTGACACCACTAATTAAAATTAGAAATATTTGCCTAAGATTTTTTTCTTCGGATTAAAAAGCTTTCAGTAATTAATCGCAGAATTTGTGATGTTTTCTTGCGATTAAACAAGGCGAAAAATTCCATTCCAAATTTGTTGTAGAGATGTACGCACGAGATCATATAACCGGGAATCGATTTATGGTATAGAAAGGCCGACCAGTTTTTGCTTCTATACTTATTACTTTATATTTATTATTTGGTAACGTAACACATTTTAAATCCTCTCTGCTAACGTACGTTGTTTTTAACATGTGTTTTGTAATGTGTTTTTTTTAGGTTGATTTCGTATGAAATACTACCTATTGCGATCGCTCTTATGCTGGAATTTCTGAAAAATTTTGCAGATCTACACCGATCATGACCCCTAGAACCCAAAACCACACCGACTAAAAAACTTTATATCTATCTATCTATCTACAAGGTGGCCATAATTAAATTGACAGTACTCAGAGTGTTCTGCTGCGCGATCTAATTGAGAAAATGACGCCAAATTTTGTAAGAAGATTAAACAAGACGGGGAACGAAGGATTTCGCGGAAAAAATAATTAGTTCCAAAAGTCACCGCTAGGGGAATATCTGGCGCTATGTAACAAAAACGAGAGTTTTAAAAAAATGTAGAATCATTTCTGAAATAAAATTATTTTTTATTTAGCACATTTAACGATTTAGTATTGATTCTGCAAGTTTTAAACTCTCTTTTCTGTCACACAGCGCCACATATTCCCCTATCGGTGACTTTGGAACTAAATTTTTTTTTCGCGGAATCCTTCGTCCCCCAACTTGTTTAATCTTCTTACAAAATTTGGCGTCATTCTCTCACTTAGATCGCGTTACAGAACACTCTGAGTACTGTCAGTTTAATTATGGCCATCTTGTATATATATCACTTTTTTATGTCCACGATAACTTTCGTAATTTTGCACAAATCTCTTCCAAACTGATACATAAAATCAAGGGGTAGAAAATCTCGGTCAAGTTCGTTAATGGGCAAAATCAGACCAAGGGGGTGGAAATAGGGAGGGGTTTTGTGAAAACCGAAAAAAACCCATAACTTCTTAATATTTATACATATCAAATCAGTTTAAACTTATTATTACTTCTAGGAAAAAAGCTAAAAATTTATGTATCACAGATTTTTAATAAAGTTAAAAATGGGCTCAAGGGGCGCAAAAATAGGGTTTGAGGGATAAAAAAATTCATAACTTCGTCAATTCTTAAGATATCAAATTCACTTAAACTTATTATAAATCTTCTTAATATTATCTACAACTTTTATATTGACAAGTTTCTGATAGGACCAACTCTTACTGAAAAAAGATGGAGGGTGGGGGGGGGGTTGAAGAAGAAAACAAATCATAACTTCGTCAATTCGCAAGATATCCAATCCGATTAAATTTATTATACATCTTATCCATATTATCTACAACTTTCATATTGACAAGTTTTTGATAGAATCAACTCTTAAAGCAAAAAAAAAAAAAAAAAAAAAAAAAAAAAAGAATAAAAAAATTAAACAAAATAGGGGTTGACGAAAAAATTATCGTATTAAGGGCGTACTCAAACCCAAACGGCTTATTTTCTGACTCATTTTTAAATTCATTTTCGCTCTCAAACGCATCCAGTTGGCAGGTTCTTTTATTCAGAAACTATATAAAGTGCTGCATTGGTCTATTTTTAATAAAGGCAGAATATATTTCAAAAAATGCTGTCAAAGTGGGTATTTGAACCGAATTTCCGAATCGATAGTGCTGGAAACGCAAAAACTGGTCGTACTGAGAAAATAATTGTAAATCAAGTTCTCATTAATTGAACTGAAAATAAAAACATAGGTCGCTTACAAATCTCTTAAAAAAATCACGTCAGCAAGTTTCATGTTTACTTTTAAAAATGTTTCAGAAAATATCGAGTTGTTGGAGAAAAATATATATTTTTATTAATGCCGACTTAATATGATTTTGATAAAACGAGCTCTTACAGAAAAATGAAATTAAAAATTCGTCAAAAGCGGCAGATAAAATTGTTAAACTGGGTTTATCTCTAATCTTGATTTAGTTTTTGTTGGTGAAATTAGTACTTGACTTCGAAATCTACCTCCTCCTGTAGGCCGAGCCGGCAGGGATTTTTCAAGTTCAACGTATCCATGTAACGCCAAAATCACAATCCGTTATCTAGTGTCTTTTCCACGTAAAATTGTCTATGAACGATATCCCCCAAATCCTTCTTTCTCCATAGTATTTTATCTGTTGACAACTTCCGTTTTTCCAACATTTCGCTGGAAAATCTCAGATGAACTCGTGATTGATAGGCTTCTCATACAGATATTTCCTCCTCTGTCTGAGACATTTTTGGTGAATTTCCGATGAGATATTATTCCTTAACGATAAGTTCTGATCATTTATTTTCATACAATCCTGGGAATTTCCAAGGAGTTTGACATCACTAATTAAAATTACAAATATTTGCCAAATATTTTTTTCTCCCGATTAACCCTCTAGTGCATGATTTTTTATTTTTCCTTTAAAAAAATGTATGTGATTCCTTAATAGGCATACATTAAAGGAAAAATACTGAAAAAATTATCACTCATATTTTTCCGTATTTTGGATTTTTTTAAATTTTTGCCAAATGGAAACACCATGCATTAAGCATATTCTACGATAATTCTCTGGTCTTTTTTCTATTCATTGTCGGGTGGCATTTTGCAGCGCAGGATTCTATCTCGTTTTATTATTCCAAGGCATGAAATTACTTTTGATTTTAAAAGTGTCATTACGTTCACTGATGTTTATCAAAAATATAAAAAATTATCAAAATACAGCTCCTGATTTACAAGATAAAAACAACTGGATGAATTTAGTCTAGCATTGACTCACACGCTAACCTCCAAGTCATGTCCACTTGGCAGACTGGTTGTATTTTTTTTCGCAATAAATATCAAAATTGTACGCAAATCTTGATACTCCTGCGAAAAATAACAATTTAAAACCACATTTATGCGAGTTTTTCTTTTCTTTCTTTTTTTTTGGGGGGGGGGGGGGGTGGAATATGCTGTTTCATATGGTGACGAGCCTTTGTCGCACTTATTTGCTCATAAACATAGCGAGATTCTTCCATGGGAATGGATAAGAATTTCCATCCAGGGTACCGACTATCGGTCTGAACTTGAATAATTTATCTTCCCTATTAGACAATGTATTATGGTTCAGATGGGAAAATTGTCGTATGCTTGCGAATGTATTCAAGATCATAGAGCGACTACCTGGTGGTACACCAATGACTGGGTCCTCAAACAATCTTATGATTTTAAAGTTTGCAACGTTACTCAAGATACAAATTCTTAGATACTTTTTTATATCTGTCGAGCATATATCGAGTGGCTTTTAACACTAGAAAGACTGAGAATTTTACTCAAATTTTAGAAAAATATTTCACACCAGAATTTTTATTTTAAATTATTAACTTATCCATTTAACTAGTTTTTTTTTTCTTTTTATCTTTTAAACTAGTTTTATTAAAAAAATTTCTGGTTCCAACCAAGGAATATTCATTTGGTAGCAGTCAAAATGACTGCTGGCGGGCTCTCTAGTGTCAGGGCTTCCAAATGGTACGCCAACTGAATACCAAAAACTTTTAACAGAAAATTTTATGATAGGTTTGCGCTACAATTAACTTTCAAAGATGTTTCCGGGGCGGTTTGTAAGAAAAATCTAAAAAGAAAATTTTTCTAAAATAATATTGGTATTCAATTGGCGGACCATTTGGGAGCCATGTAGTGTTAAATATGTTTTAGAACACCATACAGGGTTGTTTCTTCAGGGATATGCTCGAAAAGTACCAGGTGGAAAAATACAAACAATATTTATATGGTGTTTTTAATGATAAAACACTTTCAGGCAGAGAAACATCTCCAATAATCTTTATCCAAGAAGAATCTGGCTGAAGGGTGTGAAGCTTTCACTTTTTTCTGTTTATGTTTACCTGACTGCTTTTGTTTTGATGTAGATGGAATATTCACTATCCCAACGTTTGTATCAACCTTCTAGTCAATTTCATTAGCTGATTGATCTGCTTGTAAATCACAATCGGTCTCATTATAAGTGTCTGAACCGTTTTTGAACAGAAGGTGGTTCGTCATCTCTGTCACTAGAAGAAATGCTCATTTCACTTGACAATACAATCCACATTTCTTCTGTTAATAATTTTTTTTAGTGTATTTGTTTTAAAATATATGTTGAACATGATGAGGCTTTATCAGAAAAAATGTTTTGATGAAAAAATAGACAAAAAGCAAGATGAAACAATCAACAAATTCATTGAACAGAATACTAATTATATAAAAAAAGAGGAGCTCAATTAATGGTGTTGCCAAATGGCAACAAACGTATATTCGCATGCATACAATATTTGTTGCAAATAAACTTACTGAAAATTATTTAAATAATATTTAAAAGCATATTCTTTTGAAAAAGATTTTTTTCAAATGAAATTTTGCATTTTAAATATTTTTTATTTGAGTTAAAAATCCATCTATGGCTAGGAAAATTGAAGGCTCCAAAAGTTCCTTTTTATTTGTAACTGATAAACAACTATTATCACCTATGGTATTTTTAATGAACTAAACCTAATTATAGGGTCAAAATGAATACGTAAAGCATAAAGTTACCAAGGGGCAACCGTAAATGAACGATAAGGAGAGAAAATTCAATTTGTTGCCAATTGGCAACAGTATCCACTAGAGGGTTAAAAAGCTTTCACCAATTAATCGCAGAATTTGTGATGTTACTTGTGATTAAACAAAGCGAAAATTTCCATTCAAAATTGTTGTACAAATGTACGCACCGGATGGAAGGGAATCGATTTATGACATAGAAATGCCGACCAGTTTTTGCTTCTATACTTATTACGTTATATTTATTATTTGGTGATGCAATAAATTTTATATATCCTCTCGTAACATGTGTTACGCAAATTAACATTTCCTATAAATTTCATGAGTTTAAAACATGCGTTTTCCTTTTCAAATAATCCATATAACGGCAAAATCATAAAGCTTATGATTCACTTTTATTTTGCATACTTTTTTCACTACAAGCCAATCTGTTACAGTATAGAGTGAATTAATATGCTTCTAGCATTCATCCGTAAAATAAAAAAAGATATTTATTTGATTTATTTGTATATAAATATCCCAATAACACAGAATATTATCACCCGAAGGGCAAAATATACCTTCAAAAAGCGAGAATAACAATGTTTTCTTTTTATACTTTTTCACATAAGCTGGTATTATTTCTGTTCTTGTAAATCTGGAAACAAATATTTGAGAGATATAAAGGCTATATATTTTTTATATTAATAAAGTTTTTTTTTGTATTTATGAGAAAACTTCTTAAATCCTACTTTTTTTTCACATTTAAGTTTTATTTCCATTTTGACGGAGTACTTTTCTATTGCATAACATTAATGTCGATTTTATTAAGGGGCTACTTCACTCACGTGAAAACACCCATTCGCTAATGTTAATCCTATGGGAGAAATTTTAAAAAAATCTTATTTATAGCTCCATATTTTTTAAAGATTATTTTTTTTAATTGGACAGCGGATGTCGATTTTTACAAAGGCCGTTTTTTACATTTTGGATTTTGTTTGCAAGTTTTTTTTTTTATGAGGATAGTCTCTCTTTCGAAACCAGTTCCGAAAGTAAAAGTATCTTTATAAAAAACTTGTAAACAAAATCGAAAAAGTCCAAAACGGCCTTTGTAGAGATCGACCTCAGCTATAGAATGCAAAATAATCGTTTAAACAAGATATTCAAAAATATTCTCGCATAGGACTAACATTAACGAGTGTGTGTTTTCGCATTCGGAGTGAAGCAGCCTCTTAACTTGAGCGAGCGAAGCTCTTATGCGTCCACTCTAATGGTTTCTCTGTGACGCTACAACTCCTAAACTGTTCGGCCATCAAATGACCATCAAATTCAGTACACTCATAGCTGCCATGGCCGGTATGGTTAGCGTAAAAGAAAACCTGACACAAATCGTATCCTTGAGGTATAATTATAGATCATAAGTGCCATAACTTGTAACATTAACCCTGCTATTTTGCTTGTGTCTATATGACCCGAAATGAAATTTAAATGCTCATAACTTTTTATAAAAAATTATTTTTGCTCAAAGTTTGACGAGTTTGTTGTTATACTCGTATACCTAACATTTAAAATCTTAAATTTTGAGAAAAAGTAATTTTTAGTAAAAAAGTTTTGAGCAATTAAATTTCATTTCCGGTCTTATAGACCCAAGCAGAACAACAGGGTTAGAAGTAGTGATGGGCGATTCTTGAAAATTTTCCAATCGAAAAAATCGTCATTCCAAAAAACACAATCGATACAGTCATCGATTTCTTTCGAGAATCTTCAATCGAGATGTTCTACAATCGATTATTAAAATCATTGTTTTTACATGTCTATAAAGCAGATTTCATGAAATAGTAACTGAGAACAGATGGAATTAAAAAACAACAAACCGATTGGAGGCTATAATGGAGCCACAATAGTGAAAAAGTCATGTGACGGCGACTCCTGGCTACAAAAAGTTGAAAAGGCGCGAGTAGGTATGAAATGGTAAGGGGAGTTTAAGTATCAAATATTAGAATTTTTCGGCAATTAGCAGCAAAATGGGCAGAGAAATGAGAATCGAAAGCACCCCTAGTGGCAAAAACAAAAAACTAAAAAGATGGTAAATGGGGTAAAAAAAGTTATTGATTTTTCTACGTCATTTGAGATCAGATCTATAATTCCCCCCATTATTAGAAAACCCTCTACTGGAATACGTTAAACGAACCTCCCCCCCCCCCGGGAAGCAAAGTGGGGAGAGGGCAATGAAGGTGCATAATATGAATCAGTGGTAACAGGACTTTCCAACGTTATATCACATGAAAGGTGACGGCTAAATTTAGAAAAGTGCCCCCCCCCGCGGGGACAAAGTGGGGGGTGGGTGGGGCGCGGGAGGTATATAAAATAAAATTGTAGTCACAGAGCTTTTAAAGGATATATCACATGAGGGGTGTCGGCAAAAGAAAGAAAAGTGCCCCCAGGATTCCAACTATCGCGGCCCCGGGATACACCCTCCCCCCTCTCTTTGAATTTTTCATGTACTATAAATTATTTATTGGAGCGCTCCGTATAAAAATCCGATCTAAAATGATAAAAACGCTACGATTTCAAAAAAGCTCGAAAAGTGCCTCCCTCGGGTGTGCCAGATTGGGGGAGGGGAGAAGAAAGGTTCATAATATGAAAGAGTGATCCGAAAACTTTCCGCTGATATATCACAGGACGGGTCCAAAAAAGTTTGAAATTTACCCCTCCCACGTGGGTTCACCCTTTCTTCCCAGAATAAACCTGGAAATCATGCAGCCCTTACTTTTAAATCTTTATATTTAATAAATAATATTTACAGGAGGGCTCCATCAAAAAACCACATCTAAAATGATATTTATTGTAGTCATCGTTAAGATTTAAAAAACTCACTTCTCACCGCTCCCCCTCGCGCCCCTCTCCCGAAATTCAACTCCGGGATGAGAAAAGTTCATAATATGAAAGAGTGGTCAAAAGAATGTCCGATGATATGTCACAAGAGGGGTTCGGCAAAAGTTTGAAAATTAATCCCCCCGTCGCGACGGTCCACTCTCGCGCCCCCCGGAATTCAGTCACATTTCTCTTTGAAATTTTTATATTTAATAGATAATATTTAACTGAGGGCTTTTTGTATGGGACAGCATGGCAGAGCTAAAATAAGAGAAACATTGAAAATTCGGGACAAAATGACACTAAATTCAACAGTAAACACTGAAACTAGGACTGTACAGAACTGAATACATAAACTACTACCTAACCCATATCGGTTAGCAACAAAAAGAGATTGGATAAGCAGAAGCACTCCTGTGAGAAATTATGACTTAAACCAGAAATGCGCTAACTTTGACTCTGAAAGCTTCATTTCTCTCTCTCTCTCACATTTCGGTTAATCTCATCTCGATTTTTAGGTGCGTTCGTAATTATATAAATACGTAGCACCTATAGTCGTCGTTCAGTCCGTCCGCATATAACAGCGCAAAAACCACTCCACCGAATCGTTTGAAATTTAAAATATATAATTGCTGTATAATTTTGTCTAGTCATTTCAAATTTTATGAAAATCGGATGAATAGTTTAATTACAGGGACAGTCAAAAGTTTTCCGTTACATTACGGCAAAGGGAAAAAATTATTGCAAGTGCATTTTAATGATGTTACAGCCTTCCGAATGGTCTGAAATTTTAAATATATAATTGTTGCAAAATTTTGTCGAGTCATTTCAAATGTTATGAAAATAGGATGTATAGTTTAATTACAGGGACAGTCAAAAGTTTTCCGCTACATTACGGCCAATGGAAAAAATAAATATTGCAAGTGCATTTTAATGATGTTACAGCCTTCCGAATTGTCTGAAATTTTAAATATATAATTGTTGCAAGATTTTGTCGAGTCATTTCAAATTTTATAAAAATCGGATGTATAGTTTATTTACAGGGACAGTCAAAAGTTTTTCGTTACATTACGGCCAATGGAAAAAATTATTTCAAGTGCATTTTAATGATGTCATAGCCTTTAGAACAGAATGAAATTGATAGGCACATATGAAGCGCACTAAAATATACATTCAATACACTATGCGGTGCAAAAAAATATTTATAAACTAGTTATAGTACGAACGCACCTCATTTGCCATGTTTGATGAGCAATTTCCAACTTGTTTTTTTCTAGCATCTCGTGGCTTCTGGATGATTCCTTTTGCGCTTTTCAAGATTTCATATGTTGGCCGAGAATGAGAAATATTTTTTCTTCGCTTCTCGACATGTTGTTTTCGATAATTGTCTTTTCACACGTTGGCCGAAAACGAGAAATCAATTTCTCGTCCTCGGCAGAGAAGAGATGTGAGAAGATTTATCGAGAAGAGATATACTAAGGGACGAGATAGAGAAAGAGGCATGACAATGAGCTGTGAAATGAAGCACTAATTTTCAGTTTCTCTTATTTTAGCCCTGTCACATACCTGGAGCCCTCCGGTAAATATTATTTATTAAATATAAAAATTTCAAAAAGGAAGGTGGGTCGGGTGAAATCAGGGGGCGTGAGAATGGACCCATGCGGGGATCAATTTTCAAACATTTACCGAACCTTTCTTGTGACATATAATCGGAAAGCCCTTTGACCACTCTTTCATATTATGAACCTTTCTTCCCCCGAAGCTGAACTTCGGGAGTGGGGAGGGGCGAACAAATTTTCAAAACCGTAGCAATTTTTATAATAAATATAATTTTAGATGTGGTTTTCTTGAGGGAGCCCCCGGTGAATATTATTTATTAAATGTAAAAAATTTAAAGTGTGGGCTGCGTGATTTCCGGGTGTATTCTGGGAAGAAAGAGTGATCCCACGGGAGTGGAGTAAATTTCAAACTTTTTGGACCTGTCATGGGATATATCATCGGAAAGCTCTCGCATCACACGTTCATATTATGAAGCTTTCTTCCCTCCTCCCCAATTTGGCCCCCACGGCGGTGGGTAGTTTTCAAACTTTTTTGCCTTTTCATCATTTAAGATTGAATTTTTTTACGGATCCCCCCGATAAATGTTATTTATAATATATGAAATTTTAAAATGGGGGTTGTATTTCAGGGTGTGCGACAGTTGTCCCGGAACAATTTCCTAACTTTTGCAGACACCCCTCATGTGACATATGATTGGAAAGTCCTTTGACCTTTTATTTTAGGCATTTAGCATGTTTTGAAATGTAATTCATATTAAGCACCTACAGTGCCCCTTTCCCCCACTTTGCAACCCGCATTTTTCTAAATTTTGCCGACACCCGTCATGTGACATATCGTTGGAAAGGCCTGTGACCACTTATAGATGTTACGCATCTCAGGTGTCCCCCCCATTTTACCCCCGCGGTGGGGCACTTTTCTAAATTTTGTTGACACCCCTCATCTGACATATTGTTGGAAAGGCCTGTGACCACTTATTCATGTTATGCACCTGCCGCACCCATCCACCCCACTTTGTCCCAGGGAGAATCTTTTCTAAGTTTAGCCAATTCCTCTCATGTGACATATCGTTGGAAAGGCCTGTAACTACTTATTGATGTTATGCACCTCCGGTGTCCGTCACCCCACTTTGCTCCCACGGGGGGCACTTTTTAAAATTTAGCCGAGACCCCTTATGTGGCATATTGTTGGAAAGGCCTGTGACCACTTACTCATGTTATACACCTCCCGCGGCCCTCTCCCCTTACTTTGCCTCCACAGAGAGGGCATTTTTAGAAATTTAAATCCAGACTCTTCTTGTGACATATGGTTGGAAAGACCTGTGACCACTTATTGATGTTATGCACCTCCGGTGACCCTCCTACCACTTTGCCCCTCCCCCCCCCGGGGCACTTTTTAAAAGTTTGCCGATAACCCTCATGTGATATATCGTTGGAAAGATTTGTGACCACTTATTCATATTATGCAGCTCCTGTGCCCTTCCCGCCTGGGATCCGAGATTATTTGTTTTTACATGATTTTGCAGTGCGTGCACACCACGTCTACTATATGGTGCCGTATGCAGCGGGGACTCAGTTCGAGGTTTCATATTACGAGATTGCGTATAAATTAGAGGTCCCGATTAAAGGAGGCCCGCTAGCGGGCTATGCCACCTAGTTCTTATTAACAACGACTCATACCAGTTCACCCGCAGACGATTCTTGATAAAATAGAATTGGGTATGGCATAAAAGCAATTGGCAAACTGGAGTCACCGAGAAAAATTTTGCACAATCAAAAAATGTCGAGATGTCCATACATTCGAGAAAATCGGTATGAACATCTCGTTATCGTCCAGCACTAGTTAAAAGCTTAAACCGAAACCCGCACGCGGGATTCAAAGGTTGCTTCAAGGCCTTTCGGCAAACTTACGGCTTTTTATCTTATTTGTAGGAACAGGATGAATTATTCAGATTTTCCTACTACTAGTCATAGTCTTTTACAAGCAAGAACTTGACAGAGTTTTCGGTATCTGCACAGAAAATCTGGTGGTACAACTCTGATAGGAGCTGGACTTTTAAGAAATTCATTGAAAGTAACAGTGTCACTTGACAGCATTAAATGTATATTTGCAAATTATCTTGCTCAGCTCAATATCGTGGAGACCCTGTGTGTGCTTTTAAAATATTTGTTTTCCTTTAAAATGCGGTTGCTGTGTTCTTTGTATTTCTAAGAAAACTTCCTTAATAATGCTTTTTTTTTTTTTTTCATTTTATGTTTTATGTCCATTTTGACTGAATTCTTTTCCAGAGGATTTCGCTATAAAAAGCTCCGAGAAGATTCAGGTTATCATGTTTGAGTAGCTTTTTCTTTAACATATTCCATACAGGGCTAACGGTAACAAAACTCAGCATAGCTTCTGATCCGCCCGTTGTTTGGATACCAGCATTTCTGAACAGAAATATTAGCTTTATTTGGTGACAGAAATTCTGCGATAAAATAAGAAAAGTTTTCTTTTATGAACTAGAGGTAAGAAATGCATTTTAGTCGATTGTAAAAAATTTAAAGAGAAAAAGTATTTCCATTTCTTTACGGGTAACAAGGAAAAAGAATTGAGTATTATTTCAGCTTTTAATAACTCCGAATATTTAAGCCTAAAATTTGAAAAACACGCCTACTCTTTTTAGAATTTTTTTTTTCCAAAAATTAAAACCTGTACTTTCTTGCAAATATCCTTTGAGCAGTGTACATAAACTTCAATTTCTTAAAGGCATCGATTTAATAATGGACATGCTTTTATAAATGAAATTTATTTAAAAAAATTTACTTTGAAAGTCAATATTGCCTATAAGCGTAATCGGTGTATCCTGAATGCATTTTTTAAGTTCCTTTTATCCTAGTATGTCGAAGTTATGACAAAGTAGAAAATGTTCATTATTCTAAATTTTACATACCTCACATTTTTTTACAAATTTAGTTTTACGGCACACAATGAATAGATAGGCAGCGTTTAACTGTAAAAGAAATTTTTTGCTTGTACATAAATATCGTAATATCAGAAATTATTATCCCTTCTTAAGATAAAACTATCGTATTGCGATTGGAATTAGTACATTTAAAGAGAGAATAATAAATGTTTTCTCTTTATTCCGTGTCACGTAAAGCTGAATATTATTTGCGTTCTTGAAACCTAAATGTGGATTTTGGGAGATATAGGTTATTTTTTCTGCTAATAAAGAATTTGTTTTCTTTTTAAATTTCAATTTTCTTTGTGTATTTATGAGAGATCTCTCTTAACAATTTTTTTTTCACGTATAAGTTTTACGTGCGTTTTGGCGGGTTACATGTCTAGCGTATTACACAAATGTCGATCTAAAAATAAAATATTTGTTTTTTAATGCGCTGCTGTTTTTCTGTATTTCTAAGGGAGTTTCTTTAATAATATATTTTCAACATTTGTTTTAGATCCATTTTGACGGAATAGTCTTCTAGGAATCCATAACCGTTAATTTTATAAAGCCATGCATTTAATAATAAAAATGAGTTTGTTAATAAAATTTATAGAAAAAATAATATGTTTTACAAATTAATATTGCCTATAAACGTTGCAACGCATTTTTAAATTATTTTTGTCCTCATATGTAGAAGTTATGTCAAAATCAAAAAAGTTCAGGATTCCAAATTTTACATACATCAGATTTTCTTTATAAACTATGTTTCACACTGTAAAAGAAAGATGTAATTCTACAGATGTAAAGTTACAGAAATCTATATACTTAGCAAAATTTTATCTAGTCGCTGTACAAAAAAAGATGTAAATCTACAAAACTAGTTTTTGTAAAGCTACAGATTTCTGTAGCTTTATAAAAGAATCTACTAAGATTTCAATAATCTTACTAAAATTTTATCTGTAACCGGGGTTGCAGTTACATAAAAAATTCTAGGTATCCCAGTTTCCTAAAAAAATTCTTAGTAACCGTACAGATTTTTTGATTTACAGTGCAAAAGCGTATCTCTTACATGAATTTTTGTTGTTGCCGTTACATAAAAAGTTCTTGGCATCCCAGTTTCCTAGAAAATTCTTAGTAACTGTACAGATTTTTTTTTTTTTTTTTTTTTTTTTTTTTTTTTTTTTTTTTACAGTGTACATTATAGAAGGGATATTAGTATAGAAAGAATGAACTTTGTGCCAATATATTAAAATGTAACAATGTAACGGAATAAAAAGCACAAACTACGTTAAAATACTTTCAACATGCGACTGTTACAGAGTATTCAAGACTCCTTCATACGTGCAATTAAGACCAATGTCAGACGGGCGTCTTTTTTGCTGCTTTTTTGCTTAAGTATCATCCATTCACAATGTGAATGGATGATACTTAAGCATTGTGAATGGATAATACTTAAGCAAAAAAGCAGCAAAAAAGACGCCTGTCTGACATTGGTCTAAAAAGAAGCAGTAAATATGTGATATGTGAATGAAATGTTAAAAAGAAGAGAGAGTGAGAAAAAGATGTTCACGGTCAAGGGCGAAATGGCCTTTGGTCAGATAAGTTACAGGTTCAAAAATTTTCAGAATTAATAAAAACTGTGCTACTCAAAAATTTTACATTTTTAAAGAACTTTTTTGTGCTTACTATGGTTCTTAAATCTTTAAACTTTTATATCGGTTATCAGTTATTTATTTTATGAGAATAAAAGTAAAACAAGTCGGAAATTGTACATCAAACGTGTCAAAAGAGGTACGTTTGTACTATAACTAGTTTTATAAATATTCAGATCTTGGTAAATGGTTGCACTCTTGTGCAAAAATGCATGAATACAAAATTTATTACGATTATATATATTAAATTCAGTAATACGGAAATAATATCACTCCATCTTAAATAGGACGTAATCAGCATGACAACCTAGAATCAATACCTATCATGGGATATCGCTGAATTAATTGTGTATGATAGAATTTAATAGAATGAAGAAACCTTTTATTACTATCATTTTAAGTTTTGATTCGATTTTCATAAGATTTGAAATGGCTCTACAAAATTCTGCAACAATTATGTAAATTAAATTTCAAACCATTCGGTTGAGTAGTTCTTGCGCTGATAAATGCGGACAGATGGACCAGACGACGACTGTAGGTGCTACGTATTTATATAATTACTAACGTACCTAAAAAGTATATATATATAAAACAACTTTAAGAAATTACTTCTCATTCTCAGTAATACTTACGAATGAATTCTTTTATGTAGCCCTGTATATGGTCTGTAGAATTTATATACACCACGTAGTGAGCTAAAATTTAGTTAAACTTAAAACGCATACCATAACTGGAAACGCACTTTCAGCAATCATCCCTGATCCCCTGTATAGACAATACATAGACTTTGGATACAGTATTGTATCGGAAATATTTTATGTGTCCCTGTAAATGAACGATAAATGCAATGTGCATCATATTCTATTGCAGCATGTAGTAGTAAACGCCAGTAATGTATATACATTCCATCATTTTTTAAATAGTTCAACGTAATTAAAATACACTGCGAACATTTTTTTCCTCGTAGACCGAATTCTTTTGAGTGCCCTGTAAATAAATGATAAATGTTTTACACATATTCTACATAAAGCATGTTTTAGTGCACTTCAGAAATTCATATAAATTGCATTATATTTGTAACAGAGTAACATCATTAAAATAAGCCTCAAAAAAATTTTCTTCATAGACCATAATATAACGGAATACTTTTGAGCTCCATGTGCACGCACAGTAAGTTCTACACATAACATATTCCATGGTAACCATCTTCTTGGGAACCATAATAATGTATAAAATTTTCATTACGTTTAAAATTGTGTAACACTATTAAAATACACTGCAAATTATTTTTCCCCATAGACCATAATGTGATAGAATACTTTTGAGTGCCCTGTAAATGAACTTTTGATTCGATTTTCATAAAATTTTGAAATCACTCGACAAAATTCTGCAACGATTATATATATTAAATTTCAAACCATTCGGTTGGGTAGTTTTGTGCTGTTATATGCGGAAAGACGGACAGACGGACAGACGGACGGAGCAGACGGCGACTATAGGTGCTACGAATTTATATAATTAAGAACACACCTAAAAAGTTTAAAAATCTTTTGGACTTATGATGCTTATGTGCAAAATGGGATTTAGTACCCTTCAAATGATACAAATATAATATTATACTTATGTTTATAAGGTATCTGGCAAAATAGAACTAAATCATTAACGTCTGCATCTTAAGAGTTGACATTAAGTTGCATAGGTGTCAAATATTACGAATTTTAAATACCACTATTTCCGAATAGCAATATCCGCCTTAGTAAATCGAAAAAATCTGCGATTAAATAAGGCGAATATTAATAATAGTTGTACTCAAAATCCGTAACATTTGAATAATAAATTTAATATTTAATATCTAGCAAGGTATATAATCATATTCACCATCGTGTTCCATCACATTTTCTTCTTGTTCTGTTGTTAGTCATTGTAATATACCTTGATACTGTTATGTGCTAATGCTATTTTTTGAATAAATGACAAATGTTTTGTGTCTTTTGAATGACAACGGATAAACAAATACGTGTAATTTTTGCCTGCGCGCTGTAAAAAAAGACATCAATGAAATAAAACGGAAAAAGCACTATCAGCAAAGTTACTATCTATTCTCCGATTTTTCACAAAACCTCCGTTTTGGTATTCCCAGTTTGCAAAATGAAAATTTTCCATTATTCAAAACGGGAAACTTCCGTTTTTAGAAATAAATGTCAGCAATAAAACAATATTTAAAAATATATAAATAATAATTATATATACTGATGCATATTTACACGGAACAGGCATTGAATATTATCATACCCGTGTTTTATCGCCTTGTCTTCCTCCGGATTCGAATCTCGGTACTCGTCATCAGAGGATGAATTTATCTGTCCTACGCTAACTGGCCACAACCAACGACTTAGTAATAGGACAAACATCAATTACGAAAATTTAACTGATATTTTCTCGCTTTCTTTCAATCGAAAAGAAACATTTTTGCTTGTCTGTCTTAGATGGAACATTTCCGGCATTCAAACATGTTTTAACATTCAACGAGTAAAGTTAAAAAGGAAATTATTTGTTTGTTCCAGGAAATTTACGACTTCCACTCAAAATATCCGTTAAAGAACAGAAATGTCACATAAATTCATCCGTATATGTACGGAATTTTTTACAGTGCGTATAAGAACTTACCTTCAAGGGTATGTTTGCAACAAAAAACACATTTCGAAAAAAAAAAAAATTAAAAATTGTACATTTGTAACTTTTGAAATGATCGATTCAATTGCACAGATGAAGACGTTTTGAAAACTCTGAAATAGTTGTATGCTGAAAACATTTTAACACAATTGATACGCTTTATCACGTTGAATTATAAAATTTTAATAGAATGAACATATTTACAGTGTAGAAACATTGTACTTACAGTAAAGAAAAAAAGCTTTTGTTTATAAATAAATATTGTAATTATAACCCAGAGATTATACTTTCCGAAGTGTAAAAGTATGGTATTACTATAGGAAGTTAGTACCTTCGAAGACAATAATCAATCGTATTATTTATTCTGTTTCTCATAAGCTGAATAATATTCACGTTCTTTTAAATCAGGAAATGAGAATGTTTGAGCGTTAGATACTACACATTTTCATATTGATAAAAAGATTTGTTTTCTTCTTAAATGTTCTGTTATCCTACACAGCAGAGAACACCTATGACATATCGATTTATTGCCGAAGTACATCTATAACGTCCAGAATGTCCTTTAGATGTGTGCGGCATTAAATAAATGGCTATCTATCAGATATTTCCTTTTAGATATCTATTAGAAAACTACGACCTGCTATAGATGTCTTATAGCTATCAATCTTTTGACGTCTAATGGAAGTACTCTTTTTTCAATGTCTACTGTTTAGATGTTTTTGGACATCTAATGGATTTACGAACTATACATGTTAAAAATGTTCAGCAAACTGTCCAGTGATTCAAACGTTGGTTACATAATTGAAATTTAACTTTATACTGACCATATGATGGTTAATAATGTTGTCAGATCCGCTTAAGAATATGGTCAAATAATCGTTATCTTTAAAAACGGTTGAATGACAGAAAAGTTTGCTACAGAGTTTTAACAATGTAACGTATCGTTTATTCTTATTAGACAAAAAAAAACTTCAATGAACCAGTGTCCGTAGGATGAGAAGGTGACCGTCAACACCTGACCGTCACTGACTCTGTTGATAACTATTTGCTACTAAAAGTTCTTTGTTGCTATTTCTGTTTTTTTTTATATAAAGGATCCTTATAGATATAAATCAAGCTACTTAAAGCTAAAAGGAAAGTTTTTCATTTTTTCATTCATTCGTTTATCCGTTTATTGGCTTTGATTGTGTTGGTGTGTCATTCTCCGAATAAAACTTTATAAAAATAATTAGAAACTACTTTAAAAATGCTGATACCGAACTATAAATATGAAGGAATATCTCACAAATATGTCATAAGGTGTGTCATGGTGGGGTGGTTGGCAGCGTGCTCATTTATAATAGAGAGAGAGATCTCAAGTTCAAATCCGGTGAACGAAAATGAGGTTAGAAACGCTTGTGATTCGGATGTTGTTTGTTCCTTTTATTGCATTACTAGCTGATCCATCCGGCGTTGTCCAGGCCCGTGATAATAGCCTTAAATGAATCTGAAATTTGTATATAATTACATCGGGGCCTCAAATTCATATAATTTTTTCCAAAAACCATATAGCAGGCGTGCTGTTCACGCTTTGCAAAATATGTTAGTTCCATTTTCCACCGCCAGGGGTGCACTCTGTTCTAAACAAACCTCTTTGTGAACGAAACTCTGTTATAAATCCTATTCGCGGATATATTTACTCGAGGGGGGGGGGGGAAGCGTCAAATAAGAATTTAAAGAAATTTTCTGAAATTACTATTCAAAAATAATGGTAACCACTACTCATAAATTAAGGGCTCATTATGTTCGGTACTTAAATCAAAACGGGTCCCCGCTATCTCCGGCCCCGTATGTCACGCACTGCAAAATCTGTTAGTTCCATTTTCTACAGCTAGGGGGCGTACGCTATTCTAAACAAACTTCTGTCCGAACGAAACTCCTTTATTCTTTATTCAACCTATCCGATCAGTAGATGTATTAGTCGAGAGGATGGGGGGGGGGGGGACTGAAATAAGAATTTAAGAAATTTGCAGAAATTACTATTCTGAAATAGTGGTAACTACCACTCATACACTAACTGTAAGAAAGTGAGAGGTGATAATTAAAATAATGACAAAAATATATAAACACTGTAAATATTTAAAAAAAAATGTCCCATACAATAGATGAGTGCTTGTCTTTAAAAAATAAAAATAAAAATTTTCCAAGGCAGTATCAAAATCCTAATAGTTTTTCCAACCAGTCACAAAAATCGGCTATATGCTCAAGGCAGTGCAAATGCGAATACTAACAAAATAGGAATTATGAAAATGAAACACCTAATGATAGAAAAGTTACATTTTTTGTTGGGGATAATGTAAAAGATCTCTGGGTGATTGATTCAGGGTCTTCAAATCATATTTGCAATGACAAAAACAAGTTTAATGATTTTCATACCAGTGCGTCTAGCATAACAATCGCAATCGGCCAACAGCTATGCTCTGAGGGTTATGGGACTATAAAATTAAATACATTAATGTCGGGTAAGTCACCCAGAACACTAAATTTCTTATCTCTTTAACTCTAATTTGCTGAAGAATGTCTTTTTGAAAATATAAGTTGTAAAAGAGGTTGTAAATTTATATTACCTTATGCTGGCGTCCACGCTTTGGACCAGTAGATAAACCTGGAACTAAAATAATTTTTTTTCTGAAATCACGATTAAAAAAAGTGGTAAATTTACTTTAATGTTATAGACGGTGATTATTAAATTAATTATAATGTTTGGAATCAGTTGCGTTGAAATGTAAAAAGATGAAGATTTCCCTGAGTTATCGAAAGAGGGCACAGCCTGATAGGGGGAGAAGCCTGCTAGTCTCTATTATATCCTAAATTCAACTCCTTCTTCTTTAAAAAACCTCCATAAAAAAGCGGAATAAAATAAGGATAATTAGTGAGGAAGGCAGAGATTTAAGTAATTTGCCGTAGGAAAATATTTATTTTTTTCTTTTAAAAATCATTTTTTTTGATAAAATAAAAACTTATATGTCGATTTTCTCCATTTTTTATAAATATGAAATAGAATGTTATTTTACGCATATATCTCAAATTTGAAAACTCTACTTCTAATAGCTTTTAAAATTTGAACCTACATTAAAGCTTTACACTGTGGTTTTTATTCACTCTCCAAAACGAGTAATACTGTTACGAGTAAATATGTAAAAAAATATGTACTTATTTAGATATACATTGGAACTTCATCTCACGGAGATAAAAAAAAACAAACCTGTCGAGTTAGCGTAGATCTACTTAATTTCATGCATAAAACTATTTTAAAGATAGTTTATGTATTATGTACATGTATTTTAAAATCATGAAAGTTGTATTATAACTAAGGATGTTAAATATGTGTTAATTATTATCCTTACTTAATAATTGAACGACTCCAAACACCATAATTAAGAGTGTTTGAAAAACCAGTTGAAGCATGTTTGGATGCTTTTGCTTTTTTTGAACCATCAAATAATTCAACAATGTACAACAATGAAAGAAAATTTTACACGCTGTAAATTTTTCAATACAGAATGAATTTGTTACAGAATATTTGTAGCAACCATCCACAAAAGAAAAAAGTATGTTTGTAAATAAATATCGTAATAACACAGACTATTATCACCTGAAGAACAAAACTATCGCATTGCGAAAGGAATTCGTACCTTCAAAGTAAGAATAATAAATGCTTTCTCTTATTCTATTTCAGATAAGGTGAATATTATTTGTGTTCTGCTAAAACTGGAAATGAATGTTTGTGAAATATAAATACAACCGCTCTTTTATTTCTATAAATGTGCTGTAGCATTTTTTGTATTTCTTTCTCTAAAACTTAATTAACCCTTTGTGACTCAAGAACTCTTATTTAAAAAATATTTACTCAGATGTTAGAATGCATCATTTTAGGCATGTAAAAAATAATTTAAAAAATTTAGAACATAAAATTTAAAAATTATTTACTAAAAGGAACTTTTTAAATAGTTATACAATAGACAGAAAATTACACACTTCTCATAAACATTCTCAAATTTTTAATGCAAAATTGTTAAGTACTGTTTGTTTTCGGAAAGCAAAACCCTCCGCTCTTTTGCGCATGCGTTATGCCTGTTTTGATTTTATCAAAATAGAGGTGATCGGAGTTTGTTTAGCTGCGTTTGGCTGAGTGCCAATCTTAGTGATAACCTACAAATGAACGACGAATTAGAACTTCGGAAAATACTCATCTCAGTGTACCACCCCTTTGGATAGTAGAATCGTTCCAGAGAGCTAGGCGCGGCTTTCGAAAACGAACATTATATGAAATTACTTTTGTAAAAATTCTATTTTTTGGATGTATCCAGCCTTTTACATGTGACAAAATTTACGAAGTTCATTTTAGCAATAAATGTGAAACTGCTCAACTGATAAATAAAAAGTTAACTCAATATGACCGTCTGTTGAGAATTCTATGAACAATTTATATTAACATCTGTGTTGGAAAATAGTAGCAATCAATATAATCGTCTTTTAAAGCCGACTGTATAAGTAACATTGACTTTTGAGTATGTTGCCTATATGCAACGCGGTGATACAAAGGGTTAATAAGGATTTTATGTTTCATAATTAGAGTTTAAGGCAATTTTAAAAAGTTTTGTTTTTCACGATGGTAATGACTAGTGTGTAATATATAGATAAATGTAGATTCTACAGAGTGTCCCATAATTATTAACACAACCCAGATAGCATTTTTAATTTGCAGAAAATTAGCAGTAGTCTTGCTTTGGAAACCTGCAAAGTTGCAGCAAGTTCCGCACGACAAGACTGAAAGTTCATAACAAGACTGCAACAAGATAACGCAAACGTCGAAGCCACCACACTTTGAACTTGCAGCTAACTTGTCGTGCAATTTAAATTCATGCTGTATCAAATTTATTGCAAATTAACGGCAAACAAGCAATCAAAAATACTGCAAACTTACTACAAAGTAGTAATCTTTCCATGCCCCACTGTCTGTTTACACTATTACACTGCAAGTTTAACCCCTTCGGAGGGGTCCATAGACCTGATCAAGTCTATTGATGCGAAAACACCGACAGGAGGCGCATGCATCGTTTTCATCACCATAAATAAGTTAAGGTAATAGTTGCACTTATCAATACAAGCCTGTTTTGGTATTTGATATGTATAGCATTTAGAAAAAGCGGTGCCAATCGAATAAAATTTCTGCAGTTTCTGCGTATGTGCTGATTGTCTATTCTCTCAACAGAGGGATTTTTTGCTTTCGTCACTTTCGTGAATTAATGACAGTCTTGCCATCAGTTTCACAACAAACTTACTCATGCAAGTGGTGGATGGTATACCTTGCAGGAAATTTGCTGCGGATTTCTCAATTCAAATTTGTCACGGCAAGATAAAGTCAGAAAAAATCAAACTTGCTGCTAATGTTCATGCTATCTGAGAAAGTGTTAAGAGGCTACTTCAGTCACGCGAAAAACCCCGCTCACTAATGTTAATCCTATGGAAGAAATTTATAAAGATATCTCGTTTGCATTTCAATATTTTTAAATGCTTTTATTTGAATTAGATAGCAGAGATCGATCTGTACAAAGACTGTGTTTTACTTATTCGATTTTGTTTACAGGAATTTCTAATGAGGGCATTTTTCTTTTCGGAACCGGTTTCGAAAGCGAAAGCATCCTCATAAAACAAATCTGCAATCGAAATCGAAAAAGTAAAAAAACGCCTTTGTACAAGTTGATCTTAGCTATCCAAAGCAAAAAAAAATCATTTAAAGATATTGAAATGCAAACGAGATATCTTTATAAATTTCCTCCATAGGATTAGCATTAGCGAGCGAGTCTTTTCGCGTGGCTGAAGTATCCACTTAAGAGTGAAAGTATATAAGTGAATACAAACAATTTTTATGTAGGAAATCTATGTCGTAATCAACTGATTTAACAAAAAACACAGAGCAGCTCACTCTTATACGAAACCCGATTTTTATTTATAGCTTTAACAAAAATGAAAAGGATTTTTACGAAACTTTCAATAGACTTATATGGATTTCTATGAAATGCTATGGCATTATATTAAAGGCTGGAGAAACATTCTAATTTTGAAAAGCGGCTCTGTATGCAATATGAACTGCATTCTGAAATATAGCGGATCCTGTTTATCACATCTTGGATACAGATAGCGAGCCCTTCTACTACATCTTGTGATAATTGCTCATTTTCCACAAAGGGAGGAAAGTCCGCTGAAAATTTCTTTAAAATCATGAACAAAAATCCGGGTTTAGACTGGAGTGGGACGCCCTGTATATTTGACTGCACACATCATTTGCGACCAGAGGTTTCTGTACAAAAATTGTTTGTTGTAGTATTCTTTAAGTTTCCTTTATCTTTTCACTCCAATCAGAATCCGAAATTCCATCTGTAATTTTTCTAATAAGGATACTTTGGCGATATGGGGCATTCTCACAATCTTTTGACTTTCATGTCCCTAAATAATAATTTTTATTTTAATACACTTTTTTGTGTTTTTTTTTATTTCATATACTGGAGAACATCCAATTGCATGATTGCACAACAATATTAACGTGATAAATAAGTTTTTGACGATGTTGGGGGTCCAAACACCTGGAAAACTCCTATACCGTCCCGTGTCCCTGATGCTGATTTTTAAGTTTGGAGCTGTCTGGATAAAATTCTTTCAATAAAAATAATTCGATGTAATTTTTTTCTGAAACTGGAACTATTGTTTTATATAAATATGTAGCTAAAAATTAACCTGAACACATTTTTAGGGTTGCTATTATTTTTTAAACTCTGTCCCTGGGTTTTAGATTCCTTACCATCCCTCTTCTAAAATTATACAGAAAATCATTTCAGATGCAGCCACAGAATTTTTTTCAAGTTTTCAGGTTGCAGAAGTATGCTAGAGAAATAATGTCTAAAATTCTTTGGCAGGAAATTTACTGTAGAATTTAAATCAGCATTTAAATATCAATTTCAAGCATCGCGGCTGTATAGGTAGTCTCACCGTCCCCAAGGTTTATTCCTGCACTTTTCGAGGTAAATTAAAAAAAAATAATAATTTAATCCAATGTTAACAACTGTTTCTAATAAAATCAATGAACATTGTGACTATCACTTAGTCTTAACATGATTTTTCTAAAATTAGGTGGTAATTTTCGTTACCGTCCCTTTTTTTACCATTTCGTTCCTTTTTTCCAATACCATCCCCCTTTTTTACCTTACCGTCCCTTCTTTAACACCCCTTTAAGACAATGTTATACAAAAATTCTGTATTCAAAGTACTACATTGTTATTATTTCTCATTTGAATGTCCTGTGGGTACTATGCAAATTCATTCTAAGTAAAAATTTAGCAGAAAATAAGAAGTTATAGGGGTAAAATGGTAAGGAAAATTAAACTCGCAAGTTTAACTTAAACCTCAGTTAAATAAAAAAATTTTCACTGCTGACCATTTTTCTTTTTTTTTTTTTGAATCATTAAGGCATTCGTCTATCAGATTAAAATGTTATTTTTGCAAGTTTAATTTTGTCAGATTTTTTTCCCCAAAAGTAAAAAAAATTGTGAGAATGCCCCATATTTTCATTAGACTTAGTTTGCTTTCTGTGAAATGAGATGGCGTTACGATATGTGCTGTAAATGACCCCTGTTTGTATATAATGTCACTGACCGAATTACGGTGAAGTTACTGCAAATTCAGTGATATTATCAAATTTACCTCAAATCAAAGTTTGTCTTATCAAAACTTTGCAAATATTCTTCATTATTTTTAAAGTTATGAACGAAAATTCGGATATGTCTCTGAGTATTTTTCTCTTTACGCATTTATATCTACACCCTGTATTTTTGGATGAACGACAATGTTATCATTTCTGAGTGGCTTCTACTAATAACTTTCTGGCCCCCTATATAAATTCAACGCTATCATAACTGTTTTCCGTTCATAGTTGTTCTCTAAAAATCTTTTAACACTATTTTTAATAGAAAAAAAACTGGAAAATATTTCAAAATGTTTAATGAAATATATGATTTTCCTTTGCTACTAATATCTAGTAAATTCGGACAGTAAGTAAGAAAAAAAAAACAAATATTATTTTCAAGAGAAAAAAAAAATATCTCAGTTACGATTGGTAGAAATAAAAATTTCGTTTTTCAGTTTTAGGATTTCATTTTGTATAAGATATTCAATTGAAAATATCAGCTAGTTTATAGGCCATTGATCAATAATTTTCCATTTAATAACAAAATACTGTCTGGTAAGAAAGTTTTATACTAATAATGAATATTTAAATATTCCAAGTTTATTAAATCGCGAATATTTAAAATTTCCCTAAAAGTTTTAGAAAGTTGCTATAATTAAACTGAAAGTACTTGGCGGCTTCTACACGAGGTTTTAAAAGATCGATGGAAATGAATAATGCATATATGCCCTAGTAAGATAGTGCGAAAGACTCTGAAAATCTGTAAAAAAAAAAACAGTTCAGATTTTCATAACCAGGTGAAGCTGTGACACTGTATGCAGTGGTGGAAAATTGGCGCAGAGGAGGAGCCTATTGACACCGCTAATATTTTGAAGTATTCTTCACCTTAATAAAAATTCAGAAATCCTATTATTAGATAAGTCAAAGAATACTACTAAAATTTAGTGGTGTCAGTAGGCTCCTCCTCTGCGCCAATTTTCCACCACTGCTGTATGTCAGTCAGTGTTGCTAGTGGGCTGCTTTTTTAAATTCAGATTTCTTGATTGGCGCCACTTTTTTGAAATGGTAACATTTACCACCTTTTCGCTTTGTTAATATGTCACTAATTAAGGCGAATTTTACCATTTCCAAAAAGTGGCGCCAATCTAGAATTCTGAATTAAAAAAAAGTAGCCCACTGGCAACATAGATGACAGTCATGTAAGCACTGGTAAATTGTAAATTTATGCGCTTAATGTGGAAGATTTTTCTGTCGACTGAGTTTTCCCAAGGTAGCCTATAGTGTGCAGTTATGAACACCATTTGAAAAGGGTAGGGTTGATATGACAATACAAAAACAACAGAATTCCTCTAATTTGGAGCATTGCTTGGCCAACCGAAAAAATAATTTCGTCGGGCCACATCGAATTATACGGAAATCTGAGCTACTGACGATTAGGTCAAGGTTGGTCCTTTGTTAGCAAGTGGTTCGCTGGCCAATGGTACGGCATGGAAAATATTTGTTATTGTTGGACAACGTGGAACTCCCCAAATAGCCAACCAGGACGTAACCATTGTCTGCTGCTTGGGTCCGTGTCCTTTCGCTAAAAAGGTCTTTTAGGTAAAGTAATACTGCTCCGCTAATCGGTTATGAACATAGCCTTCTGCGAGGATTTATTCCAGTTCTTTGTGCTAGTAAAAATCTTTCTTGTGCTATCTGTTCTTCATTTGACGAGACGGCGACTGATATATGAATCCTCGACATGAAGTATAGTCTGGCTATGATATGTTTACCAATTAACTTAATAACGCCCACGATGATACGGGGAAAGGAAATTGCTAAATTGCTAAAAGAAACAAATGTTTAAAGAAAACGCACTATATGATGAAAAATTAGATTCTTCTAGTTACTAGATGTAATTGTCAAATAAATTTAACTCAATTTGTAATATTAATCGGCTAACTTATAATGGGCGGATTATACGAGTCGGAATATATGCGTAAACATAACGCGCAGGATATATGTCAACCAAATTGTTGAAATCACCATCATTTGTATACATCTCTTGCGGAAAATACCCTGATGCGAAAGTTTGAAGTATTATTTACAGTGGCTTATTTTATACAGGGTTCTAAAAATTCCAGGTATTTTATGAAAAAACCAATCCCGGCGGAATTTATTAAAACTCAGGTTTAAAAGGCAGTAAACCTGTGTTTCTTTGTAGGAAATGGGAAAAATTATTTTTTTGTTCTAAAAATTGATAATGTGTAAAACATGTTTACATATGTTTGCATTTTGTATTATGCCTGAATACACACAGTTGAGCAGGGTCTAAAAGCATATTTATTTAATGTGATTGTATGATATGAAGTATTTTTTAAACGTTTGCACACATCCACCAGAAAGAAATTGTGTCTGTATTTTCACTGCATGAAAATAGAAAAGCAGGACAATTGGAAGAGATACTAATAATTTCAGTTAAAGGTTTGCTATACTGAGAACTTGTTAACAAAAAGTATGTAATGTGCTGAAAAAAAGTAAGTTTTATGATTCTTTTTATCTATGTTAGAGAACGAAATAAGCTTTTACTTTTTCAATATTGCTTTCATTCAGTGAAAATAGATTTTTAATTTTTCTTTAAATATCTAATTCTTACTATTTCTATAATAGGCTCATTAATTTTGTTATAAAAAAGATGAAAAACTAACAGAAACAATACTATAGTAAAACATCTTTAACACATTTTTCTTATATCTGATATTATCGATTATAGGTCTATCCTTTCTAGCCCTAAGGCATTTCTATGTATAATAATTCTTAAATGTTTCTTTATTAAATCATATTTTCAATTATATCTCTTCTATTCATTGCTGTGAAAATGCCTAGAGTGGCTGAGAAATGTCTACGATCATTTCTTTTCTAAGGATTGCAATTAAAAAAACAACAAATGCGATACAATTAAAACTATAAAAGCTTATGTTTTGCAGGTACTTGAATAATGATTCTAATGCAAGATTCTAATGCCCCATAAGGACCATGATCTTACTCTTGAAAGTAAAATAGTTTACGAACTACGGTATGATGAATATGATTTAATTCTGTCTTCAGAAGTAGATAATGGAATAAAATACGAAGATAACAGTGAAGGAATTTCTTAAATATATATTTTAAGATTCTAGTTTCTCTACTAAGAATTGAAAAAAAAAAAAAAAAAAAAAAAAAAAAAAACCCAAATACGATACAATCTGTAAAAGCTTATGTTTTGCAAGTACTTATGCAATATTCTAATATCCCATAGGAACCACGATTCTACTCTTGAAAGTCAAATGGTTTAGAAACTACCTCTCCAATGCTTAATATGATTTAATTGTGTCTTCAGAAATAGATAATGTAATCGGCAATAAAGATAACAATGAAGGAATTTCTTAAACTATATTTTAATGCTTTTTAACTTTCAAAATATGAAGTGAAAACATTTCATTAGGATATTATGAAAAATTCATTTTTAATTGCCATTACTTTTATTATTTCTTTTGTACATCTTTTTCTATTGTTCTCTTCAGCGACCTATAAAAGGTGCTTTATCTGTTATCAATATTCAATTTAATAACAATTCCTACCTAAGGTTAAGTGACCAAATGCTCCAATCTTGAGGAACGCATGTTTAGAAGATTAGTCTTAGCTATTGGATAAAAAAAAAAAAAAAAAATATTGAGTTTTAGAAAGATATAAATTTTAAAACTTTGACCTTGAAACATTTTTGAAAATTCGTCACTTTTTAGCCTAAGAGCATCTAAGGTAAACTACTTAAAAGTTAATATTTTATTCTTAAATAAAAATTAGAAGAAAAAAAATGAAAAGAAATTACAAAAACTCTCTTTCTCTTTTGTTGTTCTTTACACAAATTAATTGTTACTCTTTTTTAGGTAGATTTCGTATGAAATACTACCTATTGGGATCGTTCCCATGTTGGAATTTCTCAAAAAGTTTTGCAGATCTACACCGATCATGACCCATAGAACACAAAACCACCCTCAGTAAAAAACTTTATCTATCTATCTATCTATCTATCTATCTATCTATCTATATATATATATATATATATATATATATATCACTTTCTTCTGGACACGATAACTTTCGTAATTCTGAACCAATCTCTTCCAAACTGATACATAAAATCAATGGGCATAAAATCTCGGTCAAGTTCGTTAATGGGCAAAATTGGACCAAGGAGATGGAAATAGGGAGGGGTTTTGTGAAAACAGAAAAACCCCCATAACTTCTTAATTTTTGTACATATCAAATCAGTTTAAAGTTTTTATTACTTCTAAAAAGTAGGGCCAAAAATTTATGTATCACAGATTTTTGATAAAGTTAAAAATGGGCTCAAGGGGCGCAAAAAATAGGGTTTTTGGGAGAAAAAAATTCATAACTTCGTCAATTCTCAAGATATCAAATCCAATTAATTTTATTATAAATCTCCTTAACATTATCTACAACTTTTAAATTCACAAGTTTTTGATAGGACCAATTCGTACCGCAAAAAAAAAATTAAAAACGAAAACAAAAAGGGGGTTTGAAGAAGAAAAAAATCCATAACTCCGTCAATTCAAAAGATATAAAATCCCCGTGAATTTATCATATATCTTCTGAATATTGTCTACAACATCTATATACACAAGTTGTGGATAGGACCAATCCTTACAGCAAAAACAAATTAAAAATACATAGCAGTTGAATAAAAAAATCATCTTAGTAAGGGTGTATTCAAATCCGAACTGCTTATTTTCTGACTCATTTTACAATTCATTTTTGCTCTCAAAGGCTTCCAGTTGGTACGTTTTCTTACTTAGAAGCTATATAATGTACCATAATGGTCAATGTTTTGATAGAGGCAGAATATATTTTAAAAAATGCTGTTAAAAAGGGCATTTTGAACCGAATTTACCGAAGCGGATTGTGTTTGAAAAATCATTGTATTAAGGATGCACTCAAATCCAAACTGCTTATTTTCTGACTCATTTTTAAATTCATTTTTGCTTTCAAACGCATTTAATTGGTAGATTCGCTTATTCAGAAATTATATAATGTACCGTAATGATCGATTTTTTGATAGAGGCAAAATATATTTCAAAAAATGATGTTAAAGTGGGCATTTTGAACGGAATTTCCCGAAGCGATTGTGTTAGAAACGAAAAATATTGTCCTTCTGAGAAAATAATTTTTTATATATCAAATTTTAATTAATTGAACAAAAAATAAAAACACAGTTCGCTTGTAAATCTCTTCAAAAATCACGTCAGCAAGTTTCATATTTTTTTTTTTTATTAAAAATGAATCTGGAATTATGCCAGAAAATTTCGAGTTGTTGAGCATGGAAAAGTATTTTTTTGAATACCGCCACATGATTCTGATAAAACCAGCTATTATATAAAAATTAAATAAAAACTCGTCAAAAGCGGCCAGATAAAATTCTTAAAGTGGATTTATCTCTAATCATGATTTAGTTTTTGTTTGTGAAATTAGTATATTCGACTTCGAAATCTACCTCTGCCTGTAGGCCGGGCCGGCAGGGATTTTTTTTTTTTTTTTTCATTTAGTACACACTTTTCATATCCCTCGTCTACGTTCTGATTTTTTCGATATATAATAACCTGTATAGTCAACAACTAAAAGGAAGAGAATAAAATTAGGATAGGATGTTGTTATTTCAAAGAGAACATGTGAAAATATAGAAGAAAGATATACAGGGTGTCCCATCAAGACAGCCAAAACTCTGCCAGATTTCTCACTTGGAATACATAAGCCCATAGATTGCCAGCTTGGAATGCCCAAAGGACTTATACCTCTACAACTTATAATTTTTGGGGAAAATGCGAAAGAAAACTATGACGTCATATCCGTTGCAAGAAAAATTTTTGTTGGAAACATGATCATTGGTATTGGAAGTTGGTAAACCAATTAATCAGCATATAAATATACTATATACAAAGTTTGGTACATTTTGGTCGATTAATATACTAAATATAGCTCTGAGTCGCTGAGACAACCGAAGGAGGTTTCACCGCCCCCTGAATACTAGGCCTGACCGCTGACACAAAAATGGCGGCTGTCGACGGCGGATTTTATTCGGCGTGTGTACGGTCCCTTAAATATTCGTACCAATAATTTTTTTAAGTTTTCTCCGCTTCATCTTTCTGAGATTAAAGAACACAAAGAAATCTTTTATAAAATACTGGTGTCAAAATTTAAGGGACCGTACATACGTTTAAAATAATCCGCATCGGAAGCCGCCATTTTTGTGTCAGCGCTCAGGCCTAGTATTCAGAGGGCGGTGGAGGTTTATTAAATTATTATTATCCCCCGGTTGTCTCAGTGACGCCTTAGTATATCAATCGACCAAAATGTACCAAACTTGGTTATAGTATATTTTTATGCTTATTAATTGCTTTAGAAACTTCCAATACCGATGTTCATGTTTCCAAAAAAACAAAAAATTAAACTTGCGCCAAATATGACGTCATACATATTTTTCGCATTTTTCTCGAAAACTATAAGTCGTAGAAGTATAGTTCTTTGGGAATTTTTTATGTATTCCAAGCAATGAACCTGGCTGTATATAGTTTGGACGGTTTTGAAGGGACACCCTGTATAGAGGAACGGGGATTTTGCAATCTTGAAAATTTTCTTCGAAGTTTAGTGTGCACTGTAAAAAAAGATAAATGTTTCTTAATCTACGAAAATATAATATAACCACGAACGAAAATATACTAGAACCTTCTTCTAAGTTACTCATCATTCCAAAAAGCGTTGTTTATGTCTAGAAACTAATATATTTTCGAGATTTAGAAAAGGATTCGAAAACAAAGTTTCTTTTGCTGTCACTAATATTCAGAAAAGTTTCCGAGTACTTTTTATATTGGATTAATCAATTTCTCAAACCACAATATCGATATATAGGATGCTATCAAATCTCAATTAAACATTTTCAGTTGTGTAATTAAATTCATATATGCAGGATTAACAATATATTATAAATTTTAATGTTAATGTTAATATTTTAAATTAAAATTTTTGTCTGTAAAACATGTTTGTTGAACATGAAAATGTTTACTTGAGAATAGATAGCATAAGAGAAACCTATATACGGGTTGAGAGAACTGATTAATACACTATAAAAGCTACTCGGAAACGCTTCCGAAAATCACTGGCAGTACAAAAACACTTTGTTTTTATAAATGATTTTTTAAATCTCGAAAATACGTTGGTTTCAAAGGTTTTAAAGATAAAAACACTTTAAGGAATCGAGGATAACTCGTAAGAAGTTATTGTATATTTTCGTTCGTGGTTATAGTATATTTTTCTAGATTAAGAAACTTTTGTCTTTTTTTACAGTGTACTTTTAAAAAATAAAAAAAAATTATGCAGAATTTTTTTTCAGCAAGGATGTGTAGTGTCTTGTATAAAAAACAAATCCTTCTTTTTAATGCGTTCAGAATGAGTACATTAGAGTTGTATTTAAAATATTTTGCTGTTGAAGTTTTCCTTTTAACCCTTTCCGGCGCGGAGTAATTCTGTTTGTAAAATGACGAAATGATGGACTGACACCAAAATTTACAAATGAATTTATTAGAAAATAAAAACTTGCTAATTTTCCCGCACTTTAAAAAATGATAATTTTAATTAAATATTCTAGCCAAATTAGTGCCAGTACACTTAAACTTAGGTATCCTTCTTTGTGTACACCGCCCACTAAAGGGTTAAAAGGTACTTAAATAAAATTTTAATATTCTGTTTTATTACATTTACCACCAAAACCCGTAGTTTTTAGACTAAAAAACTCAGCCCGCTGGGGAAAAGGCATCTATCCGGCAGCAAATGTGAAAATCTTGGTTTTAAGTAACTTGGTTTTAAGAATAAAAAATTAGCGACATACGTACGGGGCACGTACTCAGATGGGCGCAAGTTCTAGTCAAAACCTTGGAAACCCACATTTCAGAACGAGGTTTTACGCAGTTTGACGTGCTCACCTGAGAAAGAGTGTTATACAGAGTAGGCCAAAAGTTACACATTTTAAATAAAAAAGAAAAGTGCCCAGCTAAACTGATGGCATTGGGCTCACAGGCTATTCACACTAATTGTATATTATACTCTTATTTTAAAGAATAATGCCCCTCAAAAAAATAAGTGAAGGGAATTAGCCCCCGTTTCCCCCTTTATACTTAACCAGTGAACCTCCAAATCTAATCAGGGAAGCTCCTTAATAAACCGGTATACCAAATTTGGAGCAAAGCGAATAATTCTGCATGAAAATCCGTTTATATAAATTAAGGGGGGTGGACTAGCCCCCCTTCCCCCTTTATCCTTAACCAATGAACCCCCAAAACTAATCAGGGAAGTTCCTTAACATAATAAACTGGTATACCAACTTCGGAGCAAATCGAATCATTCTGCATGAAAAACGCATTTATCTAAATTAAGAGGGGCGGGCTAACCTCCCTTTCCCCCCTTTATCCTTAACCACTGAACCCCCAAAACTAATCAGGGAAGTTCCTTAACATAATAAACCGGTATACAAAATTCGGAGCAAATCGAATCATTCTGCATGAAAAACCCATTTATCTGAATTAAAAAGGGTGGACTAACCATCCTTTTCCCCCTTTATCCTTAACCAATGAACCCCCAAAACTAATCAGGGAAGTTCCTTAACATAATAAACCGGTATACCAAATTCGGAGCAAATCGAATGATTCTGCATGAAAAACCCATTTATCTGAATTAAGGAGGGTGGACTAACCCCGTTTCCCCCCCTTTATCCTTAACCAATGAACTCCCAAAACTAATCAGGGAAGTTCCTTAACATAATAAACCGGTATACCAAATTCGGAGCAAATCGAATGATTCTTCATGAAAAACCCATTTATCTGAATTAAGGGGGTGGACTAACCCCCCTTTTCCCCCTTTATCCTTAACCAATGAACCCCCAAAACTAATGAGGGAAGTTCCTTAACATAATAAACCGGTATACCAAATTCGGAGCAAATCGAATTATTCTGCATGAAAAACCCATTTATCTGAATTAAGGGGGTGGACTAACCCCGTTTTCCCCCCTTTATCCTTAACCAATGAACTCCCAAAACTAATCAGGGAAGTTCCTTAACATAATAAACCGGTATACCAAATTCGGAGCAAATCGAATGATTCTGCATGAAAAACCCATTTATCTGAATTAAGGGGGTGGACTAACCCCCCTTTCCCCCTTTATCCTTAACCAATGAACCCCCAAAATTAATCAGGGAAGTTCCTTAACATAATAAACCGGTATACCAAATTCGGAGCAAATCGAATGATTCTGCATGAAAAACCCATTTATCTGAATTAAGGGGTTGGTCTAACCCCGTTTTCCCCCCTTTATCCTTAACCAATGAACTCCCAAAACTAATCAGGGAAGCGCCTTATCACAATGAACCTAGAAAAAAATTTTGAAGCAAATCGGATGTTTCTATCAAGAGTTATCGCGTTACGTACATACATACATACATACATACATACATACATACGTACATGCATACAGAACGGGCCGGGCACATTAGCTCTCATGCTTTGATAGCCTGTGAGCTAAAAAGCAATAAAAAAAAAGAATCAAGTAATTGGTGTATACGAGAATGCGGTTTCGACGAAAATGATTCTAATAAACGAAAGTTTTATTCGAGGAAATACAAAAAATAGTTAAATTTTTTTCTCTTAGATGGTGATAGATCTAAAAGATATTTAAGAGACAGAGTGCCTTTATACACAAGAATGGTGACACAGAGCGCGCATGCTTAGATAGAAGTTTTTGCCCAAATTATGGCACCCATATTTTAGAAATTTTCAGTGCTAAACTGGATGAGTTCGATTATACGAGTTAGATGATCAACATAAAATAGCTTAATAATATTGAATGGGCACGATTATTAGCGATTTATTTTTCTCCAAAATTGTCTCGTCAATCAAATTTTACTGCCCATATGTTGCCACTCTGTTATGTATAAAAGCACTCTACAGTGTACGCTCCATGATGTAAAATGAAAGTGTGTGATCAAGGAAATACTATTTAATCTGAAACTTCATTCTAAGTAATGCTGTAGCTCATGTTTTCCGATCTTTAATTGTTTGATTACGGAGCTACTTTACTCTTACAAAAATACTCGCGAACTAATTTTAATACTAAGAGAGCGTTCTTTGAAAAATCTCGTTTGCATTTCATTCTTTTTAAATATTTTCTTTTGTATTGTATACCCGAGGTTGATCTGTAAGAAGGCTTTTTTTACTTTTTCGATTTTGATTGTAGTTGAGGATACTTTCCCTTTCGGAACAAGTTCTTTAACTTTCGGACGTTATGTGTCTGTAATAAATACTAAAACTTAAAATACATAGTCATGCTAATAGGAGTTTTAATTTGTTTTAAATGCAGTTATTTTGTTCTTTTCTTCCTCAATGAAATGCGATACTTAAATTTCCACACGTTTTTATAAGACAAAAAAAAAAAAAAAAAAAAGCACGCATTTATTTTTACTTTGGTTTTATACAGGAATGAGAGCGCTCCGACCCAAATGGCTATTTTTCACCACTAAATTTTAATGGTATTCTTTGCTTTATTAAATCTCAGAAATTCTGTCTTTAAATAAGGCGTGAATTACTATTAATATTTAGTGGTACAGATCGGTCATTTAGGTCGGAGCGCTCTCATCCCTATTTTATAGTTTAAAAAGTGCTGTAGTGAAGTGGCCGATGCTCCCACTCTTCTCAGCTCGTAAAAGTTCAGATATAACACACGTTTATATTCCACGAGCTCTTTATTACAATAGTTAAATTAAATTTAATAAAAAAATAAAGTTACATAAACTAGTGAGACACTCTCACATTATTCAACACATTCTGATAGAAAAAAAAATCCACATGAGTGTATCAGTTCGTACTCAATGTTCACCAGTAGGATGTTACGATCAACTCTACTTAAAATCCATGTTCAACTCGGAGATTCGCTCACTAAGGCTCACTCCTTTTTTTCTTGCTCCCAGCTAGGGACTAGAAGAACTTATTCCCCATTGGTCGCTCATGACATCACTGCTTTTCTTATGCAAGCTCCATAACTCCCTTTCGATTCTATTTGTCCAAGATGTTGAAATTTACTCTTTCTCACAAGCTTGGACATTTTTCAAGATGAACATAACCATGGTTATTCGACTCCTGGATTTGAAAGCGTTTCAATTAAGTCTTTGAATAGAATTCTTTCAACAAAAGGCCATTGTATTGTCCGGATATATTTACTGATTGCCTCTCGGTCGAGTGTTTGAAAACACGATATCGCAAGGCAATTTTTCTTTAGACAAACCCTAGTCGTAATTTTGCGAAAGTGCCAAATGTGGTAATCTGCATTTTTAATGTTGACAAGTGTATTAACCGGATTTTTGAACCAACACAGAAATAATTTTTTTTCACGACTTGCTGTTTCGAGAACTTTTTAAAAAGATTTCAAAAGGATTTCCCTGTTCGGCAATTGCCAAATAATGAATGGGATTAAATTCTTCAAGTATATTATTCTTATTATAAGATTTGTTCATACTATAAGTATCTGATAAAATAAGGACGCAAAATAATTCAATTAAATTTCAGGACGCAAAAAGGCGCTGTGGTCAAAAATGAAGTTATCCACACCGAAACTTGATTTCAAGATTTCCGCATTCGTTTAAAAACTCTTGTGATTCATGTATACTTCCCGTGTACACCAACAGGTTTCTGGTGAATTACACGAATTGAATTTATGTAGCACTACTCTTATGAAAAGAAAATGTCAGATACTTTCAGCAATGCTAAATGAAATCATCAACTTTATGTCGGCCGTGTAGTGAAATTATTAATTATTTTTATTCCATGAAAAATTTCTCTGTATTTTATATTTATACAATGATATTGCTATACAGAGTGTTCCAAAAATAACGATTCATTTCTATGAAAACACAAATCTATTGATTTCTTTCCCAGTTGTTTGAAGAAACGCTCTCCTTAGAAGAAAGAATAGCCATCGTTTCCTGGAACCTGGGGGATAAAACATATGAAGAGGTGCTGTACCAGTGGTTTGAGGAATTCTCAACTCACGGCTCAGCCGACGAACAAAAGCCCGTGGGCTCATTTAAACGGCCTCACGAATGCTCTTGACGGTATCGTCAGATGTTGATGGCCGTCCAGGACGTTTTTTACCCGCTGCGCTACCGATTCGTCTGAATTTATTCACAAGTAGCCTGATATTGGCCCTTGTTGGTGCCTGTTTTTCATATTTTCAATGGTACAGTTGACGCAACTCTTCGTATGTTTTATCACCCAATTTCCAGGAAACGATAGCTATTCTTTCTTATAAGCAGAACATTTCTTCAAACACTTGTGAAAGAAATAAACAGATTAGTGTTTTCATAGAAATGGATCGTTATTTTTGGAACACCCTGTATTTTCAATTAAACTACACGTATATTATTAGGATTAACATTTATTTCTTTTACCTAAGTTATCTTCTACGAACATGCTCCGAAATTTATTTGCGAATCACGTCTTTGTTAGCTTTCGTGCCAACATTTACATTTGGCGCGAAGGTCCGTCTAAGGGAAAAGTACTACAAAATGTTTTAGTAAATTAAGCCAAGTTCTGGTGAAATAACATTATTGTATCTACATAAGATGAGAGTAAGCAATAAAAATATTTAATTGAATAATTGTGTTAAAAATGAATTACTTATTGGTTTTCTCTGGTCACAAAAAGGTTGAAAAATCGTTTAGATACCATGTCCGTTGTCCTGTTTGTACAAAAATGTACGCAGCTCTTGAAACAGTGGTCTACAGGATGACACATACTATGACGCAAATAAAGATAATAACTTTTCACTCGGCGAACAAAACAACCCGTTTTATTCACCATTCGAAAAAGAAGAAAATTCTGTACAAGAAACGATCAAGATAATTCGAAATAGCTTCCTCCTGTGGCTATGTAGATGCCTGGGCGCTTCTGAAAATTCTTCAAGGTGGCCGTGACTATTTCCAGCGTGATTTCAGCCCAGGTTTTTTCCATAGTGCATTTCAGGGAATCCAGGGACTTGTGCTTGATTGCGCAGAATTTTTTCTCCAGGACCCCCCAAACAGAGAAGTTTGTTTAAGGGGGGGGGGGGTTGTTGGGGGGAATGCAGGGCAAACCTTTGCACTCTCTGTTTTACCGTAAAACAGTGAATTAATAGCAACGGAAATAGCAATTACACGACAAAAAAGCACGAAGCAATAAAACAATAGTATCCCAGATAGCATGAACATTAGCAGCAAGTTTGAATTTTTCTGATATTATCTTGCCGTGACAAATTTGAATTGAGAAATTCGCAACAAATCTCCCGCAAGGTATACCATCACCCACTTACATGAGTAGTTTGTTGTGAAACTGATGGCAAGACTGTCTTTAATTCATGAAAGTGACGAAAGTAAAAAATCCTTCTGTTGAGAGAATAGACAATCAGCAGATACGCAGAAATTTTATTCGGTTGGCACCGCTTTTTTTAAACGCTATACTTATCAAATACCAAAAAAGGCTCGGATTGAAACGTACAAATATTATCCTACCTTATTTATGAGGGTAAAAACGATGCATGCGCCTTAACTGTGAGTATGCATCAGTAGACTTGATTAGGTCTATGGACCCATTCGAAGGAGTTAAACGTATAGTGTAACAGTTAAAGTGGCATGGAAAGATTACTACTTTGCAGCATTTTTGATTACTTGTTTGCCGTCAATTTGCAATAAATTTGATACAGCATGAATTTAACTTGCACGACAAGTTAGCTGCAAGTTCAAAGTGTGGTGACTTTGGCGTTTGCATTATCTTGCTGCAGTCTTGTTATGAACTTTCAGTCGTTTCATACTGAGCTTGCTGCAACTTTGAAGGTTTTCAAAGCAAGACTTCTGCAAATTTTCTGGAAACTAAAAATGCTATGTGGGATGGCTCAAAAAGCGAAATACATTGAAATAAATTGACATTTTCATCATTTGACACCATTTATGTATCACCCTGTATAAGTAAGATATTCCTCTAATGCGGGGGTGTCAAACTGTGGCCCGCCATATAGCACTAAAATTTTATAGTAATCATAGCCTTATCTAATCATCCAGTCTATGCTATTCAAGAAGTCGACTATTTCTTTAAAAAATTAGCAGTATCCGTCATGCCACAGTTTGACACCGCTGCCGTAATGGGAATTCAATCCAAAGCACAGTTTGAAAACTATCATACTCACTCACCCACATACATACATATTGACATCATCGAAAATACCATAAAAATAAGTTTTACGGACCTGAAAACATCTAATGTATCGCATGAACATCTAATCGCAAGAGCATCTAATGTATCGCATTATATACAAACATACATACAGAATAGGTTTACAAATAGCGAAAGCGGATTCAGGGTACCTTAAAATGCAAAGATATTCTAAAATATCTCTAATCGGGTTATTATCATAAGTAGCTTATTTTCATTATACTGTATGTGTTCGGAAAGTAAAAATATGAAGTTAATGCTTCGTCCAGTAATAATTTTAACAGAAAATTTTGGCGCAGATTTAAAAAAAAATTATACATATATTAAAAGTTCCGTTACATTAAATTTCGAAAGTTCTAGGCTAACCGTGAACCCATTTTCATTAAAATCCTTGGAATAGCTTTATAACTATTAGATATCAAAACGTGTTTCAGCAATATTACACACATTAAAAAAATATCGATTCCATAGATTTCCTGAGAAAGCAAAATGTACTATCAGAACTGGTCCGTGAAAACGAAAGTGTTTAAAGAGATCTTTATTGACTTAGAGAAAGTCATTCCTGATAGTAAAGTTCCGAGAAAGCGGTAAAAGAGTTCGTTCAATTTTCGTTTTTAGATCAATTTTTTTTTTTTTTTTTTTTTTTTTATGTCGTAACTAAAAGAAAAGCTGACCTCTTCAAGGAAACGGGGTATATTCGAAAAAAATTAGTTTTTTAGACGTGCTATATTAAAAAGAAGAAATTAATACTACTCACGGATTTATCCAAGACATCTAAACCAAAGTGCTTTACCACGCATCTTAAATTTTATGTAATGGATTACCATCCAATTACCGTCATTTATGTAACATGATAACGATATAATGCCACTAGAATCTTTATATTTACAAAAGGTTTAAAAACGTATTTAGTTAAATTTTATGAGGCGTGTAAAACATGATAATGCATTTTAATTATGTAAAAATGTACAGTGTCAGTCAAAATTTTCCGGCAAGCATAAAATTTTTGGTTAATTTGTAAGTATACCATATGAAGAGGAATCTCAAAGTGATACTTATGCACTTTATTGACATAATAGTTAGGAACATATTTATGGAATAAAAAATAAACAACAAGAAATTTAATTGGCAAAATGAATTGCAAAAGAAAACACATGTTCTCAAAAGTTTCCGGTCATTTTGGCAAGTTTGGAGAAAAATGGTGTTATGATAGAAAATAACAGTGATCAACAACATTTACAATCAGTATTTTGTCTTTGTACATTTAAGAATAAGTACTGCGGCACAGCGACATGGCATCGATTCAAAGAACGGTTGAAAATCGTCCATGGTAAGTTTTTTCCACGGTTCTTGCAAATTTTGGGAAAATTCTTCTGAATTGGAATATTTCTAATTCTGCACACGTTTTCAAGTTCGTTCCAAAGATTTTCTAGTGTTTTCTGATCGGGTGATTGGGCTGTACATTTCAAAAGCGGAATTTTTCGTGCTAAAGTCACTGCTTGATGAGCTTGCATGTAGGATTTGGGTCGTTATCATGCTGAAACAAATAGTTACGACCATAATGTTTCCTCCAATAAGGCAGCAAATGATCTTGCAAGATATCTTTATACACTGCACCATTCATCGCGCAGCGAATTTAATCTAACGGACTGACACATTTTCCAGAAAATGTTCTCCACATCATAACGTGTCTTCCGCCATACTTTATTGAAGGAATAACGTATCCTGAATCTTATCTTTTATTTTCAGGTAGTCGGGCGTAGTGTCTGCAATCTTTGAAAAAAGGTTGAACTTCGATTCATCGGAAAATAGTACTTTATTTCAGTTTACGTTTGACCAGTCTTTGTGTTTCTTGGCAAACGCTAGTCGGGCCCTCTGATTTGTTTTATGAAAGATTTTTTAACACCGACTCTTCCATAAAGTCCTACATTAAGTAAGCGTCTTGACAGGCAGACTGATTTATTCCAAGAATATTTTAACGCCGTGAATGCAGGGGAATTGCAGCGGCCTTTTTATGCGTGTCATCAACTGCTATTTTTTCTGATAAATCTGTCCACACGAATAGTCGTTTTCTGGGGTCTCCCGGATCGTGGCAAGTCCTGAAGGCTATGGCCATCTTTATATTTTTTTGAAATATCGTTCACAGTAAATTTTCCGATCGATAACTTTGCCACAATCTCGCGAAAAGATTGGCCCTTTAGCGACAAACAAATCACTCGTTTATGAACAATAATTGTTGAACTTTTGATTTTTGAATTTCAAATGCGTTATTCATGTTGATTAATTAACAAACACGGTCAAAAAATCACTTTACCGATAGCAAAAACTAACGAATGACAAATGGCCGGAAACTTGTGCACATGCGGATTTTGAATTCCTCCTCTTTGCATCAAGTCTCTTCAGTATCCAATCAAAATGATCACGTGGTCAGAGGTCATTTGCTTATCCCTAACTTTTGGACCAATTGTGCTTCTTCTTCGGTGAAACGTTCTGGCAAACAAATCAAAGAAACTAACTGGCCGGAAACTTTTGACCACCGCTGTATGTGCACAAGCTGGGTGTGTGGATGTGGGATTAGTTGAATGAAAAAAATAATCTTTTTAATTTATGAAATCTGTAAAATTTGATTTATTATACGCTTGTAAATTTCAGCATGTGAACCTTTAATATACTTATTAGTTTAATAGCTGGTAAAATATTATAACATTTGGAAAAGTGTTGGGGGGCTAAATGGACGCAATTTCAAAACGGCACAAAACGTTTTGAAGAGCGTACTATGAGGTACATATTTGTGTTTTTGCAGATGTGCACATTATAAACTAAAAAGTCTGCGTGAAAAATGATGGATATATTGATGGGGTCCAATTTATAAATGCCATGTTGAATGTTACAGAACAATACAGTGCGGGGCGTGCGGCCATCATGGATTTTGATTAATTACTTCGCAATAAGATAGGTTACGTGTCCGTGCTTTTGCAGACGTTCAGTTTAAAAACTAAAAAGTGAGTATAAAAACTGATGGACATGTAGACGGAGTTCAATTCTATAAATGTGCTGTTAAATGTTACATTTCACATGCTGCGCGAGATGCGAGTTCTCAATAGGTTTTTCTTAATAACTTTTCTATATGATAGAAAGTACCCTATCATAGTTGATTTTATAATATTACACATTATACAATATATCTTTAGATGAATTTACAAGACATTTCTCGCATATATATTTGAAAGATTGCTAGTGTCTGCTGTAATGCGTCGGTATGAAACACTCAAATAAAGTGTCTTATAATTTACTCATAGTATGAACAACTAATAACCAAGAGACGTCATAGGGTTTTTCATGTAAAGTTAAAATGTCTACTGTATTTTTTCTGCATGTAAATTTATAGAATCTGTGGTAAATTTAGAGATTAGCTTTTCTGTTTTTTAACTGAATCTCGCTTTTCAACTCTCTGATGTAAATTTACATAAGATAAATGATTAGCAATAGATACCCCATCAATTTCGCAAAAAAGTGTTGTAAAAACGTAATGATTGTTGACTTTACATGGAGTGGACATCTGGCTTCCAACCAAGAGCAACATTTTGTGGTTATTACCAAACACTATTTCTACTATTGTGATATTCGCCTTATTTAAACGCAGAATTCTGAACTTAAATAAGGAAAACATTACTATTTGGAAATAGAGGTACTCTCGAACCACAGTTGGACCACGCTTGCCTTAACCCTAGAACTACCGGAAATTTTACTCAAGTTTTATAAAAACATTCTACACCAGAATTTTTACTTAAAACTATTTAATTTGTTTATTTAACTTATTATTGTCTGATTTATACATTTAGTTTGTTTTGAAGAAATTTCTGGTTTGAATAAATATTTTGAATGTACATGTCGGGTCCATTGGACCCTTCTGGTAGACAGAGGGTTAAAAGTCATTCAATAAGCCAGGGCCCGACTAGCAAGTTTCTGTGCCCAGGGTACTTTCAATTTTTAGTGTCCCCTTAGATTGGTTGGTTTAATGATACTAGTTTTATTTTTTTATTTATTTATTTTTTTTTTTTTTACATATTACACACTTATTCGAAAAGTATCAACTCATAAAATTAAGTTTTCCGGAAAATTGAAAAACGGTTCCAGGTATACAAATAAAATATTTTTTCTATTATTTATTGAAATGTGCTTTTAACCATATCAATATATGGCTAAAAGCAGATCGATATAGATAGATATTTTGGTTATAGGTATTTTTGTCATTTCATCGTATTAATATCTCAAATGTCATATTTTTTCAAGATTATGATTTTTAAATGAAAATTTTGATGAAATTATGAAACATTTTGTTCCCCTCCGAAATTTCGTGCTCAGGGCAGGGGCCCCGGGTGCCCGTGCGATAGTCAGGGCCTGCACTAAGCGCTTTCAGCTGATGGACTTCATTGTTTTCCCTGCCGTTTGAGAATCTTCGTGCTAGACCTGAGGAAATATTTTTAAGGACTTCGGGTAAAAAATTCTGGTTACTTTAACACATTATAATGGAATTTAACAAAATCCATCCTCCAATGACTGTTTCTTTGGAAATTCCAGTTCTACGCAAAATGCGTTTTCTTTCTTTATGTTTTTAGCAAGAATGCACGTATATAAATACGATAACAGTTCTAGTTGGCTCATTAATATTCACAGGTCTTTCATATTCTAGTTCTGAATGGTGTATAAGTATTTCATACAATACTGTAACATGTATTTTAAAAACGTAACGCCCACGAGAGGACTTGTATAAGGATTCCGCCGATTTCCTTTTTGAATATCACTATTTCTGTGGAATAATTCCTGTGGTATATTTCGATCGCATATGTTGTAGAGATCCACCATGAAAATTGTTAGGAAATAGTAATATTGATAAATAGGACCAACGGGCTTTCTATAGAAAGGAAATAAACAAGAATTAACATGATCCGTACGCAATATAAAGTATGGAACTGCAACAATGGCTTTATATTTTTAGAATCTTATTTTAGAAACTGTAATCTTGACAAGAAGTGTTCGGCAAAAATGACCCAGTATTGCAACAGTATACCTTGTCTCCAAAGTTAGAGAATTACAGTTCTTGCACTCTTTCTTATGATCACTCAATTAAAAAAATTCTTCGAATAATTCTTAATATTTTACTATTAACAATTACAAACATCTAATCAGAAACAATATAATCCTTTTTATATAGATATATGCTATCAACTTGTGCTATCCTTCAGATACATATCAAAGTATGGCAGAGACACGTATATTTCGAACCAAGAATAAAAGTCGTAACAAAAAAGTCTAACTGATAAAAATATCTATGTATCTCAAATTTCCAAAGGAATATAACATTGTAAAAGAAAAAGAAAATAAAAAACTGGGTTTATGAAAAATCGTTTTTCGCCTTTCTATTCCCTCAAATCCAAGATATCTCTAAAAAAAGATGTCGGCTTCCATTTTACACAGATTTTTCAACTTTCCTCTAGTAGGTTTTTTTAATGATATATTTTTGAAGTCAGGGAACTATTTCAGAAAAATTCTGAAGGATTTTAATGGATCCCCATTGAGTAAAAGAAAGACATTTTTAAGTGCTGGATTCTGAAATGAGTTTTTAGCAATTTGTTCAGTGTCTTTTTAAACTTATAGTTTTACTATTGAACAGAATGGAGGAAATAATAGTCTTTTTTCATATAAAAGCAGTCTGAAAGTTAAAAAGTTTTACTTTCGATTTCATGCATAAAAATCTTTGAGATCAAGAGGATATACAGAATGTGTTATAATTATCCAGCTGAACTTCAAAACATAGAAGAAAGAATGATAAAATTTTTGTTACACGGAATATGCGTCTAGAAACGGCGCATTCAGAAGAGGGGGGGGGGGTATCAGTAAATAGCATTAAGTAAATCATCTTTCTAGCTCTTATTTTGAACTGTATACACTATTTTTCAAATTTGGTGCGTCTTTAACCTTTTCAGGGGTAAAGTACTTCTGTTTCTACAATACTGAAATGATTGAATAACACCAGGATTTATGACCAAATTTTTTTGAAAATATGTAAAAGCCTTTCTTTATGTACATTATAAATGCAAAATTTAATTCCAAATTCCTGGTGTCATTGTGGCATTTTCGGATTAAAATTAAGTGGTATATATAATATACCGGTGCCTTTAAAGAGGTTAAAGAATATATACAAAAAACAACTGGATTAACTGTCAGAAAATGATGCGTAGGCTAGTCTTCGATGACTTTTCTGTGATGTAAATCTCCAGTTCTGACTCGGATTTTGAGATGCGAATCGTTACACAAATGAGACGCTGCAGTAAGCTTCACTAATAACGCCATAACCAAAATCTGACAAAAATGTAAATGAGCCATGATCAAACTACGATACTTTTTGTTGTCACTATAGTCACGTGACGTCGAAGATGAATTATATTTAATCCTTAAATGCGTGATTTTTTATTTTGTTTCGAAAAAAATACATATGATTCTCTGAAAGGTTTATTACACAGGAAAAATAATGAAAAAAATCAGAGATACATTTTTCATATAATATGCCAATCTTTTCTTCTGTTGCACATCTGCAATATAGGTAAAAACTACTGTCGTGTCACTGTTTTACCCTAAATTATTGCAAATTAGTAAATATTTTAATAAGTATGTCTCCCAAAACATTATTTTATGTAATTATTTATTTTATAAAACTTAACATTCAACCCTTTAATTCCCATGACAGAATGCGTTCTAGAAATTACGCAGTTCGGAGAATCTGACTTTACACTAGAAAGTTTCAATGGTTAATTTCGCTTTATTTAAATACGGAATGTCTGTTATTAATTAAAGCGGATATTGCTATTTTAATTTTCTGGTATGAATTAGGTATATACGAATAAAAAAACTTTTAAATTCAAAACACTGTTCTTTGCATATCTGCAAAGCTGCGCACTAAAAGATTAACTAATCGTGGTGTCACAAACTGTCGAAATTTCCCTAAACGCTGCGTAAAACTGCGAAATAAAATTCCCATTAACTTCTTGTACAACTGAACAATATTGTAGATTAATGTCCTTAGAATAGGGATAGCTCATCGTTATGGCGCACAGTGGAGTATTTGACCCGAAATTATGGCCGAAACTATTTTTCAAATGTTATAAAGTTAAAACCATTGCTGTTGATTTACCATTACTAAATACACTTAATTAATGTTTTATTCTCATAAAGGTATGCATTTATTTAAAAGATAAATGTATTATACAAAGCTTACTTAAAGCTGCTAGTCACTCAACATCCGAATTCCCTTCGCTACTGTTAAGTCTATGGTCATGTGATGCATTTGTATATTTAAAATATCTCCTCGATAAATTAATATTTTTAACTCCTTTTTTTAACATTTTCCAAAAAGTAGACAATTTGGAAAACGCATAACACATTCGAAAACCCAAATTGAGCAATTACCATCTATACTCGGAAAAAATCCGAATTTTTTAAGCAGCTCTGTATATGATGTATGGAATTTATAAATACAAAATAATGTGAAATTTCTTTGTTAAATTTAAAAACACATACCACAATTAAAAGCGCACTTCCAGCAAATATTGCTCATGTACAGTACTGTCACTGATTTTTTTTGTGTGCCTTTGTAAATGAACGATAAATGATACTTACACTTGATTAATTTTAACACAATTACTCTAGTTGTCTTCTGGGTGAAACGTGCGTTCGCCAGATTTGTCAAGAATAGCTCAGTTGTCAGAGCATTGGCAACTTCATCCGAAAGGTCCCTGGTACTAATCCTAGCCTAGATATTAGGTAGCTTTCTTTACAAAAAAGCTACCTATTGCAGCCGTTCGGAGGAAAGCGATTTCAAAAAATTTTGGTATATTTTCATCGATCATGACCCCCAGACCCCGAAACCACCCTCCGTTCAAAATTGATATATATATATATATATATATCTATATATATATATATATATATATCTGACCTATGTCACACTGTAACTCCCGTAATTATGAACCGATTTCGATGTAATTCGATGTGTACATAGTACAAACCAATGTCTCGACCGAGTTCGTTGGCGAGCTTCATCCGCCGTTTTGTTTCAAAATGGCGGCCATTTAAAATTTTTAAAAAAATTTTAAACTTGAAATGTGGTACGAAAAAATTAAAAATGGAAAAATATTTTTTTCTTATGTATTTGACCTTTATACAAAGATTCCGGAGCAGTTTTTCTTTCGTCTATATCTTAAAAAATGGCTGAGTTATAGCATTTTGAATTTCTAGCGTGGCTGACATTTTGAAACGTCCTGAATTTTGTCACGAGATAAAAGGCGTATTTATGAACCGATTTGTATGTAATTCGGTGTGTACATAGTACATACCAATCTCTCGACCGAGTTCGTTGGCCAGCTTCATCCGCCATTTTGTTTCAAAATGGCGGCCATTTAAAAAATTTTTAAAAATTTAAAATTTGAAATGTGGTACCAAAAAAATGAAAATGGAAAAATATTTTTTTCTTATGTATTTGACCTTTATACAAAGATTTCGGAGCAGTTTTTGTTTCGTCTATATCTTAAAAAATGGCTGAGTTATAGCATTTTGAATTTCTAGCGTGGCTGACATTTTGAAACGTTCTAAATTTTGTCACGCGATAAAAGGCGTATTTATGAACCGATTTGGATGTAACTTCGTTTATACATAGTACATACCAATGTCTCGACCGGGTTCGTTGCCTAGCTTCACCCGCCATCTTGTTTAAAAATGGCGGCCATTTAAATTTTTAAGAAAAATTTAAATGTGAAATGTGGTACCAAAAATTGAAAATTGAAAAAGTATTTTCTTCTTATGTGTTTGACCTTGATAAAAAGATTCGGGAGCAGTTTTTGTTTCGTCTATATCTTAAGAAATGGCTGAGTTATAGCATTTTGAATTTCTAGCGTGGCTGACATTTTGAAACGTCCTGATTTTTTTCACGTAATAACAGGCGTATTTATGAACCGACTTGGATGTACCTTGGTGTGTACATAGCACATACAAATATCTCGACCGAGTTCGTTGGCCAGCTTCATCCGCCATCTTGTTTCAAAATGGCGACCATTTAAAAAAAATAAAAAAAATTAAATGAGATACCAAAAAATTGGAAAATGAAAAAGATTTTTTTTGTATGTGTTTGACCTTAATACAAAGATTCCGGAACAGTTTTTCTTTCGTCTATATCTAAAAAAAAATGGCTGAGTAATAGCATTTTGAATTTCTCTTGTGGCTGACATTTTAAAACGACCTGATTTTTGTCACGCGATAACAGGCGTATTTATGAACATATTTGAATGTAACTTGGTCTGTACATAGTACATACCAATGTCTCGACCGAGTTCGTTGGCCAGCTTCATTCGCCATCTTGTTTCAAAAGGGTTGCCATTTAAAAAAAATTAAATTTAAAATTCAAAATGAGGTATTAAAAAATTGGAAAATGAAAAAGATTTTTTTTTTATGTGTTTGGCCTTGATACAAAGATTCCGGAGCAGTTTTTGTTTCTGAAAATTTGTTCTTTTGTTGATATCTTAAAAATGGTTGATTTATAGCACTTTGAATTTCTAGTATGGCTAACATTTTGAAACGATCCTGTATTTGTCACGCGATAACACACGTATTTGCCTATTTCGATGTAAGAAGGCATGTGGATAGTATACATCAACACCTCGACCAAGTTCGCTGGCCAGATTCATCAGCCATCTTGTTTCAAAATGGCTGCCATTAAATTAAAAAATATATATATATTTAAAGTGATGTGCAAAAAAACCAGAAATTGAAAAAGGTTTCTTTCTTAAGTATTTGATCTTGATATAAGGATTCAGGAGCATTTTTTGTTTGTCTTTACCTTAAAAAATGGCTCAGATATAGCAGTTTCAATTTCTATTGTGGGTGACATTTTGAAAAATCTGATTTTTTTGCTTGCGACAGCACTCTTATATATTAAGCGATTCCGATGGGAGTGAGCATGTGCACAGCAATTACTAAGGTCTCGACGAAGTTCACTGCTTAGCCTCATCCACCATGTTGTCTTAAAATGACAGGCACTTTAAGAAATTGCCGAATTTGGCAGCCAAATATAAGTTACTTTAAAGAAAAGCAGCTTGGATAAAGCTGACTAATTTCGCGAAATTCTCATTCATTATATTGATAAAAATTAGTATTGAATCTCCTATATTCGGTTTCCACTAAATTGAGCTTCGTGTGTTTGCATGATATAAGTTGGCTTTTTTTAAATAAGGATTATGAAAGCTACCTCTTCCTCCCGGCACTGGCCGGAAGGACTTTTTTTTCATCCATTTGGAAAATTACAACTCGTGGGATAAATGATATGCACACCATATTCTATATACACTTAGTGGTCCGTAGCCACAACTGCTGCCATGTAGGGATCCCGGGTTGAAATCCTCGGGTAAGACATGGATTTAATTGTGAGTGTCCCTCTGTAGTTATACAAATATGTAATGGAAAAAATAAATAATTTTTTTGTGGTTTTTGTTGTTTCTGTGTATAATGTGTGAGCGAGGCAAAAGCCATAGTTGCTATAGTCCCCAAAGCAATCTCAGTGTCCAATGTCCAATGTTCTATATACACTTCAGTAATGTATATAAATTTTAATATTTTTGTAATAGTGTAACATCATTAAAATACACTGCAAACGATTTTCCTCCATAGGTCATAACATAACAAAATACTTTTGAGTGCCCACGTAAAAGAAATATTAATGGTAAACGCTTCATTTTCAATACCCAACGTACCATGGTAAACCTCAATAGCATATATTAATTACATGGAAATTCGAGTATATTTTGTTGAGTTAGAATGCCGCTAGCAAACCGAACTTATAAATGCTTTTCAACTGTATTAGAACGTGTTAAAAAGTAGAATCAAGTGATTGTCAACGAATAGAACCGGGAAAATGGAAATAAAATCAAAGTGCGAGACATAGCGTACACCAGGAGTCGCAGCGTGCTATAGTTTCTCTATCACCATTTCCAATAATTCCATAATCTTTGTGACATATTTCTGTTGCACATAATAAAAAATATACCACGAGAAAATTACTACAGAGATTATTGTTTGGAAATAATGATAGAGAATATATAGGGCGCTAGGACTTTGGATATATATATAAGTGACAGACAGTAAAAATAAGGGAAAATTGGATATTTTATCATTGGCATTATCACATGAAAATAAATGTAATTGGCCTCACTAAGTCATTAAATAAAAATATTAACCATAAAAATTAACCGATATCAGTAAAAATGGTGATTAAAAAAAGGGAAGATAGGCAGATGCTTGCTAACACCTTTTTCAGAAGCTGCTCTGACTCCAGAAATCTATTAAAATTAAACAAACTGGTGTGATACAATAAAGAAAAAAATTTTAATAACGACATAAAAAATAAGATATGCACTTGGTCTTTCGGAAGTCTTTCTTCTTTTGTTTTTCTTCTTCAGGAGTAAAGAAGAGTTCTACCACTTGGAAGGCAAGAGCAAAACATCCTGCTCCTGTCTTCCAAGACATCTTACTCCCGCCTTCAAAAGTAGTAGCACATCTTCTTTGTGCCTGAAGAAGAAAGACAAATTTCAGAAATCTAGCTATAATCTTTTTTCTTTGTTTGGCTATCGACCTGCTTAAACAACTGTACACTTTCTTTTCACTATAATAAAATAATTGCTTTCCTGTGTTTCATAAGAAATGTTTTTATCTTGAAATGTACTATTACCCTCTAATTTTGCCTGAAGAGTTTTTAGTCACACCTTACATGTTATGTTGATTACTCCTGAAATGTAAAAGATTATCGTTAGTTGCTATAGCATTTCCTAAACATTTTTTCACTTAGTAGAAATGAAGAATATACTTATTCACAGTAAAAAATCTACTTAGTGGAGGGGAGGGTAATCTTCGCTTCATAACGCATTTTGTCCACACAAACTATATCCAGCTATAGAAGAGTCCAGCTATAGCTTGTATATTATGTTGATTACACCTGAAATATAAACTGTTGTAGATAGTTGCTAAAAAATACTCGTTGCTGAAATTCAGTGAAATTTCAAAATTACCAGTGATTCTGAAGAGATATTCAAAATATCTACAGGAATCCTTTGGGGAAGGAACAATCAGAAACCTCAGAAGACAATCCGTTTCCGAGTTTACGGTTCCGAGTTAAACATTTCTGAAATAAAACACCTCTCGTAAATTTCGGAAAAGTTTTTTCTGTTAACTTCTTAAAGCTGTTGATTTCAGATGTTTCTAATTGGTTTTTCGGTTAAAAATTTCTCAATATATGGGAGAGATTTCCAAAATCATGAGTAACAACAAGGTTGCACTGTATTTTTGAAAATGCTTCTGAATTTTTTCACAGTGTACAACTATTTAAAAATCCTTTTCCAAAAATGATGATTACTATTTTCTTATCCTCAATAAAAAATCTACCTCGTGTAACTGCAGACACCAGTAAAGCCGCTTAATTAGGGAACTACTTTTAAATAATCTGTTTTTAATTAATGATCTAGAAATTTTCTTTCGTTTTAACATTAGGTAGCGAAGTAACAGAGAAAACTCTATTTGATTTTGGGAACAAATGGGCTTTTTTATATTATCACGCAAGGATCTCCATTTGTGTAATTACTATCTTCTACTTCTTTTAAAAAGATCTTTCTTTTCTTTTTCTCGTTTTCAATCTTAATTTAGTTGTTAAAATTTTGTAAAATTATTCCAAGAACCGATACTTTTAAAGATTATCTAAATGAAAAATGTTTACTTTTTCAAATATAGTTCTTACATTTAAGGAAGTAATTATAAATTTAATTATTCCAGTATTTGGTACTTTAAATTATGGTAAATATTTATTGATGTATTATTATTAAGCAAGTTTTGTATATGCATCTGGAAACATAAACAAAATATTGCTACTCATTACTCTTTTCTCTCTTTTGCTTTTCTTTATTTTGAAAATTGATAACTTTAAATAGAGTTAAACGGCAAAGGCGTAGTAAAGAGGAATCCATGGTTTCAGAGAAAAAAAAAATGCGAAAAAATTTATTTTTTTATAGAATTTAAAAACATTTTATTTTAATATTAGCACAAATATTCGTTAATAATGTGAACTTTCCCCCAAAAAATCGTAGGCCTAAAAAGGAGGGGAGTTGCCCAATATACATGGAATATTTCGGAGATCTATATGTACATCAACAGTGCTTATTATTTTGCAAATAGTATTCTCACACCCCCATTTGCGAAAATTAATATTCTGCTTATTTAATGACAAATATTCTGCTTATTTAATGACAAATATTCTGTAACTAAAATAGTGAATATTTCTGTTAAAGAAAGGGCAACTCTGCGGCCCCCAGGTGCGAACTGAGTACCACTGATCAATATGAAATCGCACATGCTTTCATTAATTCACTAAAGAAAACACACGAGTTTCGCTATACAAATATGCGAATGCAGAAGTAAGAAATAAAATAAGAAGATAGTTGTACTCTTATACGTCACAGTTTTCACGAGTAAATATATGGCATCTATTTCCGATGACGATAAATATTTTAAAACAATGTTTTGAATAAGAGAAAAGTACATATTATAAAAACCATGATTTTATCGTACAGTGAACTCTCGTTAGTGCGGGCTTCCGAGGGAGGTCATTTTTTATTCGCGCTAACCGAAATCCGCATTAGTCCGATTAACCGGAGGCACGTCTTAACCGAAAACGCATTAACGAGAGTCCAATGTATTTTAATAAGACGGCGGAATAGCGCTAGAGAATACGGTAATTTCAGATTCGAGAAAAGATTCAGATTTCAAACTAAATTTTTGAGATTTTCACAAAAGTTGCTCTATATATTTAGCTAACACATTATGCAAATTATATATTTTTTGCATTCGGGCATGCGCAGTGAATCATTATTAAGTATAACTGCTTATTTTTCATACAATTTTTATTATTTTTTCATTCTGATTGCAGGGTATTGTGTACAATGTTATTCGTCATATTTTCTATTTGCTATTCTCATAAAAATGAACACAATTTATTACAATAAGGCACTTAATCATAATCTATAGTTTGAACGCTTTTGCTGCAGTAGTTTTTACAGGGTTGTCCAAAAATATATTCGTTCTTTTTTCAATTTGTTGACGGTCCCTTATGGGGTTCAGGGGAAAAATCTTCACGGAAATATATGACCTGTACTATTCAGTTCACACACTTGGAGTTTCAGGACAATTCCTCATGTATTTTTCTAGAAATTTAAGAAAACGTCAAAAATTGCAAGTGGCCGGTCACCTTTGGCCATATGGTGTATGTACAAGGTGTTTAAAAAATGTATACACAATTCACTCTTCGGACAGGATTATCTTCTTTGAGAGCATGGAGTAATCTTGAATGTAACTTTTCCAATGTAAGCACTTTAAAACGCGATGAATGGTTAAATTTTTAAGTTCTTCATCACGAGCCACTTGCCGAACATATTTCCTAGAATTTTCACCGTATGTTTCTACAAAGGTTTCTAGAAGGGTTTCTTTGGGCTTGTTGATGACCGGGGTCTTCTCGAACGCTGTATATGAACATTTTGAACAGTTTCACGTGCCTCTAATTCTAGTGATTGTTAAGTTGCGTGGAAGGATCTGTTTGAAACTTTCTCCTAAACTATCTGTGCACTCTAGCAATGTTTTCGAATTTACAGTAAAACTTTAAAAAAAATTAAAAATCTTATTCTGGGTACAGCCCTAATTTCAAGTTAGTTAAACCTGAAAAGAAAAGAAGAGCATTCCAGTTATTAGCAAATAAATTAAGCATAATTTTTTTCGAAACACCATTTACACACAGGAGTCATAGTTAATTACCAGGCCATTAGTTTTAGAAGTGTAGTTGAAATTCCAAACATGTATCAAATATTGTTCTTTATCATCCATATACGTCAAAATAGTTATTTGTTAAAAAGTTACGAAATTTAAATCTTTATACGACCCCTTGGTCCCATAAGCTATATTTAGAAAAAATTATACATACTCTAACAAGTAAAACACTATAAATTCCATTTCTTCATGACCAGAACTTACCGAGTTACGATACTTTAAAATTTACTTAATTCTGATGTTTTTAGTGTTAGAAGAAGGCTGCAAATTTTGGACACACAAAAATGGAATTTTGTTTGTTTTACTTGATAGAGCACGGAGAAACCTTTCCTAAGTTTAACTGCTTGAGGAGTGGTGGGATATATTATATCCCACTTAAGTTTAATTAACATTTGGACCAGAAAATTTTAATTAAGTTTACATTTATAGCTTTGGAGGAAAAATGTTGAAAAATTGCTTTTCCTTATTTTGAAATAAATTTTTTCCAAATTTCCGGTGGGAATTAGCAGCACAAACGGAATTGCTTGCCCTTCAAAGAGTTAACAAATAGTACCCAAGAACCGCACAGTGGGACGTTTTGATGATGTAGGTGGACAAAATTATTTCGTTAAAATTTAAATAGTTTTTGCTGTTTTTTTGAATGCATCACTAATAAAATACTCAAAAGGTGATAAATATATGGTTATTTAACAACAATGTCTTAAAATAAAAATACAGGGTGCCTCCTAAAGTCCGTTCATACCCACTTAATTGCCGAACGACTGCATCTATATTCATAAACGTGGTGTCTAGGTATAGTAAAGAAGCTTTGCGCTACTAGAAGCTTTGCGCTTACAGCGCCACCTTGTGCAAAATGGCGGCATTAGCGTTCCTATCGCGAAAACGGTTCGAAATATGGGATAAAAGTGAATGACAAATATGTAGAGCATCATCGATTTAGTTCGAAAGGACACCCTGTGAACGTAAATGCTAAATGAATCTCGTTCTGAGCATGAATTTTATTTTCGAGATAGGAATACTAACTCAGCTGTTTTGCACCAGGTGACGATAGAAGTAAGTGTCATCTGGTAGAGCATAGCCACTTTACTATACCTAGACACCACTGTTATGAGTATAGCTGCAACCGTTCGGAAATTAAGAGCGTTGGAAGGACTTTAGTGGGTACTCTAAATACTTATTATAATGCATTACAAATAATGCGTTAAACATACTTATTTTACAATTAAGTAAAGAACAATTTAATGCACACATGTAAGTTAACATTAATTTCTTTTTTGTATTTTTGCCTACTCAGAATTTCTCAAGAAATTTGTGTAGTCATCCCGAAAAATAAATTTTTAAAAATAAAATGATATTAAAAAAAAACTTTAATTTTTTGTGGTACCTTGTAAAACATGTAAATGCTATCAAAACCATTTTCGGTTGAAAAAATGCTATTCTGTGAATAAATAACCTATATAAATTTTATTCAGTTTGAAATAAAATTTCTGGATATAGACGGTAATGTATTAGAATTTTTTATTTGTCCCTGTAAAAGAAATACAACTGCTACGAACTTTGTTTTCATTTTAAAAAATGCTATTGTGTATCCCACTAACTTTTAGTAATTTTGTAGAAATTTAATTAAAATTTCTGCTTTTTAGAAACAATCTTTCTGCGATTTTTTGTGTGGCCCTGTAAAAAATGCATAATTTCTACGTTCGTCAAATTATAATTTAATAGAATTGTCATCGGAAAAACGCATGTAGGCAAAGTTTCAGCTCAATCAGATAATTAAAAGTGGTTTAAAATTGTCTTGCAAGATTTGAACTAATCTTTTATGTGGCCCTATAAAAAAATGCGTAACTGCTACGTTCCATAAATTATAATAATATTGCATTGTCATCAGAATTAAATATCCTGAGTAAAGTTTCAGCTCAATCAGATTATTGAAATTGGTTTAAAATTAACTTGCAAGTTTTAATCTAAATTTTTGTGAAGCCCTATAGAAACAGTATTCTAAACAAACTTTTACGTTCTTTAAATTATAATAATACTAGCAAACCCCGCGGCTTTGCTCGCATAATAGCTGAAATATGGCAAGTGATATTTGCATGGCTATTTTTTATTAGAAGAACAGTTTTTGGAATAATTAAAAAATTACAAATTAAGTCACAGTTTGACTGAAATTCATTATAAAAGTGCGAGAGACAGAAATGAGATTTTAATTAATAAAAAGAACTAAAACTAATTCCAAATAAATAATAATTTAGAAAGTATTTTGAGACTTTTATGCTCATTTCATACGCTCATTTCAATATTCATTTGATTTTTTGAATTTTTTAGAAACCACCTTAACACATTTACATCTTAAAATTAACCATCATGTCAAATTCCAAGCTTCTTGTTTAACAGTCTACCACCTCTCTGGTGTTACTGGCACCAACATAAAATGCCGAAACAGAGTTGAAATAGAATGTCTCGAAAAATGTGAAACAGAGACTGTCACCATTAATTTGCCAACATTAACCGTGAAATCAGTTGGTATTTCCTAATATTCTATAGAAAACGGAATTTAGATGTTTTTAAAGGCTTTCTTTTTGTTCCTGTCAACCAGGTGATAGTGATACCGGCATTAAATATAGCCCGTATAGGATCAGGGACTATCGCTCTCGATTCGCAACCAATAACTTCTCTAATCGGTTTATTATTTCCTGAGATTCCATAGAAATCGCAATTTAGGACTCTTTCAGAATGCTTTTCACTCCATCCCTTCGCTTCACCCCTTTTTAATTTCGAATTTATTTTCGACTGTTCTTAGAGGACATTTATATTTTAGAAGTAATTACCGTGCTATATTTAAAGTTTCTATCCCCTTCAGTACCGCAGAAATCGCAATTTAGAAAGTTTTTTGCTCCTGCATCCCTCTAGGGGTTGTGGTACCGACATAAAATATAGCTTATGTTTAAGCAGGTTCTTTCACCATCAATTTGCAAGCATTATGTTTGAAATCTGTTTCGCATTTCATACAATTGCATAAAAATCGTACTTTAGAAAGCTTATAAAACGCTTTTCGCTCACTTCATCCTTTTAAATTTGGAATTTTCTTTCGACAAATCTTAGAAAGCATTTGCATCTTTGAAGTAATTACCATTCCAAATTTAAAATGTGAGACCCCCTCTTTAACACAAAAAACGCAATTTCGAACATTTTTTGCTCTTGTAACCCCCGGGTGGTAGTGACAACAACGTATAATATAGGCTATGTTGGACGGGGACTGTCACCATGAATTTGAAAGCATTACTTCTGAAATCAGCTTATATTTCCTGAGATTGTGTAGAAATCGCTATTTAGAACGTTTTGAGAACGCTATTCGTTTATTTTCACCCCATTTTAATTTCAAATTTTTAAGGAACTCTTCTCAGAGAGAATTTACATCTCATAAGTAATTACCATGCCAAATTTCAAGCTGCTAGCCCCTTCTGTATCACAAAAATCACAATTTAGAACGTCTTTTAAAATTCAACCGCAAGGTGGTACACTGTAAAAAAAAATCTGTGAAGTTACTAAAGTTTTTCTAGGAAACTGGGATTCCTAGAAATTTTCATGTAACGTCAACAACAAAATTTCATGTAACAGACAGACTTTTGCGCCGAAAATCAAAAAATCTGTAAGGTTACTAAGAATTTTTTTGGAAACTGGGATTCCGAGAACTTTTCATGTAACTGCAGCCAGGGTTACAAATAAAAGTTTAGTAAGATTACTGAAATTTTAGCAGATTCATTTGTAAAGTTACAGATTTTTGTAGCTTTACAAAAACTAGTTTTGTAGATTTGCAGCTTTTTTCGTACAGTTACAGGTGAAAGTTTAGTAAGCATGTATTTTTACATCTGTAGAACTACAGATTTTTTTTACAGTGTAGTGACGCCAACATGAAGTAGATCCTATATTGGAGCAAGAGCTGTCATCATCAACTTCCAGCCATTATTTTTGAAATCGGTTGAGTACTTTCTGAGATTGCGTAGAAATCACTATTTAGAACGTTTTTTAGAACACTTTTCGCGCATTTTCCCCCCTTTTAAATTTAGAATTTTTAAAGAAATGTTCTTAGAGATCATTTATATCTTATAAGTAACTACCATTCCAAATTCCATGTTTCTAGGCCCTTCAGTAACACAAAAATCGCATTTTCGAAATTTTTTTGCTCCTGCACCCCCTTTGGGGGTAATGGCACCGACATAAAATGCTTCCTATGTTGAAGCAAGGGTTATCACTATCATTTTGACACCATTATTTTTTTAATCGGTTTGGTACTTCTTGAGATTACGTAAAAATCGCCATTTAGAACGTTTTTTGAACGCTGTTTGTGCGTTTTCACCCCTTTTAAATTTCGAATTTTTTAAGAAATGTTCTTAGAGATAATTTATATCTAATAAGTAACTACCATGCCAAATCCCATGTATCTGGACCCTTCAGTAACACAATTGCAATTTCGAACGTTTTTTTTTGCTTCTGCACCCCCTTTAGGGGTAGTGGTACAGACATAAGATGTAGCCTATGTTAGAGCAAGTGTTATCACCATCATTTTGATACCCTTATTTTTAAAATCGGTTTGGCACTTCTTGAGAATGCGCAAAAATCTCCATTTAGAATGTTTTTAGAACGCCCTTTTGCGCATTTTCACCTCTTTTAAATTTCAATTTTTTAAGAAATGTTCTTACAGATCATTTACATCTAATAAGTAACAACCATGCCAAATTCCATGTATCTGGGCCCTTCAGCAACACAAAAATTGCAATTTCGAACGTTTTTTTGCTCCTGCACCCTCTTTAGGGGTAGCGGCACCGACATAAAATGTAGCCTATGTTGGAGCAAGTGTTGTCGCCATCATCTTGACACCATTATTTTGGAAATAGGTTTGGTACTTCTTGAGATTGCGTAAAAATCGCCATTTAGAACGTTTTTTAGAACGCTTTTTGCGCATTTTCACCCCTTTTAAATTTCGAATTTTTTAAGAAATGTTTTTAGAGATCATATATATCTAATAAGTAATTACCATGCCAAAATCCATGTATCTTCCATGCATTCCTTCAGTAACACCAAAAATCACAATTTCGAACGTTTTTTGCTCCTGCACCCCCTTTAGGGTTGTGGCACCGACATAAAATGTAGCCTATGTTGGAGCAAGAGTTGTCACCATCATTTTGACACCATTATTTTTTAAATCAGTTTGGTACTTCCTGAAATTGCGCAAAAATCGCCATTTAGAACATTTTTTAGAACGCTTTTCGCGCATTTTCACCCTTTTTAATTTCGATTTTTTAAAGAAATGTCCTTTGAGATTATTAGTATCTTATAAGTAACTGCCATTCCAAATTTCATGTTTCTAGGACCTTCAGTAACACAAAAATCGCATTTTTAGAACGTTTTTTGCTCCTGCACCCCCTTTTGGTCAGTGGCACGGATATCAGATATAGCCTATGTTCTAAGTTGGACTAACACCATCATTTTGATATCATTACTTTTGGAATTGGTTAAATAGTTCCAGAGCTTACCTCCTACAAATAAACAATTTTTACCTCTTTATAATATTAGTATAGATTGTACTGCCATTCAAATTACACATCTATTCATTGTTTCGGCTCAATAGGATAATTAAAAGTGATTTAAATTTGACTTCTAAGATTTGAACTAAACATACATACATGCACTGAAAGCTAATATGATGTTTGTTTATTAATAAAAACTTACTGATCTGCAGCTATCTGCAGGAGTTTGTTTAATTTTTCAATACTTTAGGAATGGCACTTTGATTTAAAAAAATGCTTATCGCTGAATAATGCTGAATAATTTTTTAAAAGTCAAGATGAAATTTGTAAACAACATCAAGGATCATCCAGAAATTCAACCTTTGGAAAAAGCGGTAAAGCGGGTTTAATATCGCCTATTTTCAAACAAAAATGTGTTAAATCTGACCTTGACAAATCTGCGACATTAGATCAGCAAACTCGTTGTTTCAAATAGAATAGTCACGACGTGCTTTCAAACTTAGAGAAGCTAGTGCAACTTTTGAAACTCCCTCAAACCAACTTCTTTACGGTCATAATTAATCGACACCTCTCATTTTTTACGTCAAAACCAGTACGGATCTCGAAAATACAGATATTCAGCTACCAGTACACGTGGGTTTGTCAAATTCCGAGATAATCGGAAAAATGGATTTTGTCCACCTAGATCATCAAAACGTCCTGTGGACCGTATAGAAATTTAAATTTCGTGACTTAAAAAATATTATTTCGACGTAAATGTATTTTCATATGTTGAAGAACAACATTTAAAACATTTTTGGGTTCTGAACTGTATTTCTAAAATTAATGGTTTAGGAATTATTTATTGTCAACAATAAGAAAGGGCACACTGTATATATATATATATATATATATATATATATATTTCATTACAATATATGTATATATATATATATATATATATATATATATCTGATCTTTGTCATACTGTAACTCTCGTATTTATGAACCGATTTGGATAAAATTTCGTGTATACATAGTACATACCAATGTCTCGACCGAGTTCGTTGGCCAGCTTCATCCGCCATCTTGTTCCAAAATGGCGGCCATTTAAAAATTTAAAATTTAAAATGAGTCACAAAAAAATTAGACATTGAAAAAGATTTTTTTCTTATGTGTTTGGGCTTGATACAAAGATTCTGAAGCATTTTAGGTAGCTTTCATTACAAAAAGCTACCTATTGCAGCCGTTCGGAGGAAAGCGATTTCAAAACATTTTGGTATATTTTCATCGATCATGACCCCCAGACTCCGAAACCACCTTCCGTTCAAAATTGACACACACACACACACACACACACACACACACACACACACACACACAGATATATATATATATATATATATATATATATATATCTGACGTTTGTCACACTGTAACTCTGGTATTTATGAACCGATTTGGATGTGATTCGGTGTGTATATAGTACATACCAATGTCTCGACCGAGTTTGTTGGCCAGCTTCATCCCCCATTTTGTTTCAAAATGGGGGCCATTTAAAATTTTTTTAAAAATTTAAAATTTGAAATGTGGTACCAAAAAATTGAAAATGGAAAAATATTTTTTTCTTATGTATTTGACCTTTATACAAAGATTCCGGACCAGTTTTTGTTTTGTCTATATCTTAAAAAATGGCTGAGTTATAGCATTTTGAATTTCTAGCGTGGCTGACATTTTGAAACGTCCTGAATTTTGCCACACGATAAAAGGCGTATTTATGAACCGATTTGGATGTAACTTCGTTTATACATAGTACATACAAATGTCTCGACCGAGTTCGTTGGCCAGCTTCATCTGCCATCTTGTTTAAAAATGGCAGTCATTTAAATTTTACAGAAAAATTTAAATTTGAAATGTGGTACCAAAATATTGAAAATTGAAAAATAGTATTTTCTTAGGTGTTTGACCTTGATAAAAAGATTCGGGAGCAGTTTTTGTTTCGTCTATATCTTAAAAAATGGCTGAGTTATAGCATTTTGAATTTCTAGCGTGGCTGACATTTTGAAACGTCCTGATATTTGTCACGTGATAACGGGCGTATTTATGAACCGATTTGGATGTACCTTGGTGTGTACATAGTACATACAAATATCTCGACCGAGTTCGTTGTCCAGCTTCATCCGCCATCTTGTTTCAAAACGGCGGCCATTTAAAAAATTAAAAAAATATTTAAAATTTAAAATGAGATACCAAAACATTGGAAAATGAAAAAGAATTTTTTCGTATGTGTTTGACCTTAATACAAAGATTCCGGAACAGTTTTTTTTCGTCTATATCTAAAAAAATGGCTGAGTTATAGCATTTTGAATTTCTGTTGTGGCTGACATTTTAAAACGACCTGATTTTTGTCACGCGATATCAGGCACATTTATGAACCGATTTGGATGTAACTTGGTCTGTACATAGTACATACCAATGTCTCGACCGAGTTCGTTGGCCAGCTTCATTTGCCATCTTGTTTCAAAAGGGTTGCCATTAAAAAAAAATTAATTTAAAATGAGGTATTAAAAAATTGGAAAATGAAAAAGTTTTTTTTTTATGTGTTTGGCCTTGATACAAAGATTCCGGAGCAGTTTTTGTTTCTGAAAATTTGTTTTTTTGTTTATATCTTAAAAAATGGTTGAATTATAGCACTTTGAATTTTTAGCATGGCTAACATTTTGAAACGATCTTGTATTTGTCACGCGATAACACACGTATTCGCCTATTTCGATGTAAGAAGGCATGTGGATAGTATACATCAATATCTCGACCAAGTTCGCTTCATCAGCCATCTTGTTTCAAAATGGCGGCCATTAAATTAAAAAAAAAATATTTAAAGTGAGGTGCAAAAAAATTAGAAATTGAAAAAGTTTTCTTTCTGAAGTATTTGACCTTGATATAAGGATTCAGGAGCATTTTTGGTTTGTCTTTATCTTAAAAAAGTCCTTCCGGCCAGTGCCGGGAGGAAGAGGTAGCTTTCATAATCCTTATTTAAAAAAAGCCAAATTATATCATTCAAACACACGAAGCTCAATTTAGTGGAAACCGAATATAGGAGATTCAATACTAATTTTTATCAATATAATGAATGAGAATTTCGCGAAATTAGTCAGCTTTATCCAAGCTGCTTTTCTTTGAAGTAACATATATTTGGCTGCCAAATTCGGCAATTTCTTAAAGTGCCTGTCATTTTAAGACAACATGGTGGATGAGGCTAAGCAGTGAACTCGGTCGAGACCTTAGTAATTGCTGTGCACATGCTCACTCACATCGGAATCGGTTAATATATAGGAGTGCTGTCGCATGCAAAAAATCAGATTTTTCAAAATGTCACCCACAATAGAAATTGAAACTGCTATATCTGAGCCATTTATTTAATGACCGCCATTTTGAAACAAGATGGCTGATGAATCTGGCCAGCGAACTTGGTCGAGGTGTTGATGTATACTATCCACATGTCTTCTTACATCGAAATAGGCGAATACGTGTGTTATCGCGTGACAAATACAAGATCGTTTCAAAATGTTAGCCATGCTAGAAATTCAAAGTGCTATAAATCAACCATTTTTTAAGATATAAACAAAAGAACAAATTTTCAGAAACAAAAACTGCTCCGGAATCTTTGTATCAAGGTCAAACACATAAAAAAATCTTTTTCATTTTCCAATTGTTTAATACCTCATTTTGAATTTTAAATTTAATTTTTTTTAAATGGCAACCCTTTTGAAACAAGATAACGAATGAAGCTGGCCAACGAACTCGGTCGAGACATTGGTATGTACTATGTACAGACCAAGTTACATCCAAATAGGTTCATAATTACGCCTGTTGTCGCGTGACAAAAATCAGGTCGTTTTAAAATGTCAGCCACAAGATAAATTCAAAATGCTATTACTCAGCCATTTTTATTAGATATAGACGAAAGAAAAACTGTTCCGGAATCTTTGTATTAAGGTAAAACACATACAAAAAAAATCTTTTTCACTTTCCAATTTTTTTGGTATCTCATTTAAATTTTTTAATTTTTTAATTTTTTTAATGGCCGCCATTTTGAAACAAGATGGCGGATGAAGCCGGCCGACGAACTCGGTCGAGATATTTGTATGTACTATGTACACACCAAGGTACATCCAAGTCGGTTCATAAATACGCCTGTTATTACGTGAGAAAAATCAGGACGTTTCAAAATGTCAGCCACGTTAGAAATTCAAAATGCTATAACTCAGCCATTTCTTAAGATATAGACGAAACAAAAACTGCTCCCGAATCTTTTTATCAAGGTCAAACACATAAAAAGAAAATATTTTTTCAATTTTTAATTTTTCGGTACCACATTTCAAATTTAAATTTTTCTTAAAAATTTAAATGGCCACCATTTTTAAACAAGATGGCAGATGAAGCTGACCAACGAACCCGGTCGAGACATTGATATGTACTATGTATAAACGAAGTTACATCCAAATCGGTTCATAAATACGCCTTTTATCGCGTGACAAAATTCAGGACGTTTCAAAATGTCAGCCACGCTAGAAATTCAAAATGCTATAACTCAGCCATTTTTTTAAGATATAGACGAAACAAGAACGGCTCCGAAATCTTTGTATAAAGGTCAAATACATAAGAAAAAATATTTTTCCATTTTCAATTTTTTGGTACCACATTTCAATTTTTAAATTTTTAAAAAATTTTTAAATGGCCGCCATTTTGAAACAAAATGGCGGATGAAGCTGGCCAACGAACTCGGTCGAGAGATTGGTATGTACTATGTACACACTGAATTACATCCAAATCGGTTCATAAATACGCCTTTTATCGCGTGACAAAATTCAGGACGTTTCAAAATGTCAGCCACGCTTGAAATTCAAAATGCTATAACTCAGCCATTTTTTAAGATATAGACGAAACAAAAACTGCTTCAGAATCTTTGTATAAAGGTCAAATACACAAGAAAAAAATATTTTTCCATTTTTAATTTTTTGGTACCACATTTCAAGTTTTAAAATTTTTTAAAAATTTTAAATGGCCGCCATTTTGAAACAAAATGGCGGATGAAGCTGGCCAACGAACTCGGTCGAGACATTGGTATGTACTATGTACACACCAAATTTCATCGAAATCGGTTCATAATTACGGGAGTTACAGTGTGACATAGGTCAGATATATATATATATATATATATATATATATATATATATCAATTTTGAACGGAGGGTGGTTTCGGGGTCTGGGGGTCATGATCGATGAAAATATACCAAAATTTTTTGAAATCGCTTTCCTCCGAACGGCTGCAATAGGTAGCTTTTTTGTAAAGAAAGCTACCTAAAATGGCTCATATATAGCAATTTCAATATCTAATGTGGGTGACATTTTGAAAAACCTGATTTTTTGCCTGCAAAAGCGCTCGTATATATCAATCGATTCCGATGTGAGTGAGCATGTGCACAGCAATTACTAATGTCTCGACCAAGTTCACTGGTTAGCCTCATCCACCATGTTTTCTTAAAATGACAGGCACTTTAAGAAATCGCCGAATTTGGCAGCCAAATATAAGTTACTTTAAATAAAAGCAGCTTGGATAAAGCTGACTAATTTCTCGAAATTCTCATTCATAATGATTTAGTATTGATAAAAATTAGTATTGAATCTCCCATATTCGGTTTCCACTAAATTGAGCTTCGTGTGTTTGAATAATATAAGTTAGCTTTTTTAAAATAAGGAATATGAAAGCTACCTCTTCCTCCCGCACTGACCGGAAGGACTTTTTTAGTTTCGTCTATATCTTAAAAAATGGCTGAGTTATAGCACTTTGAATTTCTAGCATGGCTGACATTTTGAAAGGATCTGATTTTTGTCACGCGATAATACACGTATTTATGAACCGATTTGGATGTGACAAGGAATGTGTATAGTACATAGCAATGTCTCTACCGAGTTCGTTGGCCAGCCTCATCCGCCATCTTGTTTCAAAATGGCAGCCATTTAAAAATTAAAAAAAATTAAAATTTAAAATTGAGGTACAAAATAATTAGAAATTGAAAAAGATTTTTTTCCTTATATGTTTGACCTTGATACAAAGATTCCGGAGCATTTTTTGTTTCGTCTATGTCTTAAAAAAGTCCTTCCGGCCAGTGCCAGGAGGAAGAGGTAGCTTTCATATTCTTATTTTTTTAAAAAGCTAGCTTATATTATTCAAACACGAGAAGCTCAATTTAGTGGAAATCGACTATAGAAGATTCAATACTAATTTTTTATCAATACTAAATCATTATGAATGAGAATTTTGTCAAGGGCAAATACATAAGAAAAAAATCTTTTTCATTTTCCAATTTTTTCATACCTCATTTTAAATTTTTAAAAATTTTTTAAATGGCCGCCATTTTGAAACAAAATGGCGGATGAAGCTGGCCAACGAACTCGGTCGAGAGATTGGTATGTACTATGTACACACCGAATTACATACAAATCGGTTCATAAATACGCCTGTTATCGCGTGACAAAAATCAGGACGTTTCAAAATGTCAGCCACGCTAGAAATTCAAAGTGCTATAACTCAGCCATTTTCTAAGATCTAGACAAAACAAAAACTGCTCCGGCATTTTTGCATCAAGGTCAAACATATAAGAAAAAAAATATTTTTCAATTTTCAATTTTTTGGTACCACATTTCAAATTTTAAATTAAAAATTTTTTTTTAAATGGCCGCCATTTTGAAACAAGATGGCGGATGAAGCTGGCCAACGAACTCGGTCGAGACATTGGTATGTACTATGTACACACCGAGTTTCATCTAAATCGGCTCATGAATACGAGAGTTACAGTGTGAGAAAGATCAGATATATATATATATATATATATATATATATATATATATATCAATTTTGAACGGAGGGTGGTTTCGGGGTCTGGCGGTCATGATCGATGAAAATATACCAAAATTTTTTGAAATCGCTTTCCTCCGAACGGCTGCAATAGGTAGCTTTTTGTAATGAAAGCTACCTAAAATGGCTGAGTTATAGCACTTTGAATTTCTAGCATGGCTGACATTTTGAAACGATCTGATTTTTGTCACGCGATAACACACGTATTTATGAACCGATTAAGATGTGATAAGGCATGTGCATAGTACATAGCAATCTCTCGGCCGAGTTCGTTTTCTAACTTCATCCGCCACCTTGTTTCAAAATGGCGGCCATTTAAAAATTAATTTTTTTTTTAAATTTAAAATGAGGTACAAAAAAATTAGAAATCGGAAAAGATTTTTTTCCTATGTGTTTCAGCTTATTACAAAGATTGCGGATTATTTTTTGTTTTGCCTTTATCTAAAAAAAAGACCGAGATATAGCAGTTTGAATTTCAAATGTGTGTGGTATTTTGAAAAATCTGATTTTTTGCCTGCAACAGCACTCATATATATCAACCGATTTAGATATGAGTGAGCATGTGCACAGGAATTACTAAGGTCTCGACCAAGTTCATTGTACCCTTTATGCTGTTTTAAAATGGCAGGCTATCACCGATAATTCGGGTTAATATAATTATTAATATAATTCGGGATATCACTGAATTTGGCGACAAAATATAAATCACTTTAATAAAACCAGTTTTGATAACGCTGACTAATTTCGCGAAATTCTCATTCATATTCAATATTGACAAAAATTAGTATTTAATCTTCTATAATCGGGTTCCACTAATTTGAGCTCCGTGTGTTTGAATAATATAAGCTGGCTTTTAAAAAATAAGGAATATGAAAGCTACTTCTTCCTCCCGGCACTGGCCGGAAGGACTTTTTAATCGTCGAAATCTCACAATTAAACAAGTCGAAAATCTCTATTTAATTTTAGTGGTTGCAAAAAAGCGTAAAAGTTGGCAGCTATGTATATGTATATGTGCACACATATACATTTTTTAATAACTGGCTTTTTCTTCTTTTCCTTTCAGGTTTAACTTTTAACTTAAAATAATGTCTGAAACCAACTAAGCTTTGACCAAATAAAAGCTTTTCCAAATGCTACCAGAAGCTTAAAAAATTAGCTGAAGTGCTAAGGCAGTTTAGTACAGAGTTTGAAAGTATCCCCCTACATGATTTACAATCGGTAGAATTAGGCGTAAGTTAAAAAGTAAACGTCAAGTGCGAGTATTTCTCGCGTACAGAAGGTTCCGTACAATAATATATCAATTAGTAAGTGTATTATTAAAAAAACCGTTACGAAAAGAATACTAAGAATTTTTAAGAACTATACAACGTAGGGTTGGGTGTAGCTGTATATACTAGAAAAGTATAAATAGATATACCACGAAAGTTCAAAGAGATATTGAACCTAAATAATATCAAATATACCTATTCTGTATAACTCTTTTTTAAATTTTATCATAATCTGTTTAAAATGAACTTAATTCGGTGCTGGCAATAAAAGAAGTGCATATTTAAATTTCATTTGCCATACCTTAAACCTAAATTCAGCGTAGTAATAATCTTTTCTTTTTACAGCGTACCTGAAGCAAAACCCTTGTTCAAAATTAAAACTTAGCATTGTGCTAAGCGTCCTTCGAAAGGACTTCGCAAAGTTGCAACGCCGCTTTGCCGTGCCGCGTTTTTCCACATAGATTTTTAGTTAATCTTTAAAGACACGGTAGGTGTATTGGGTGAGCCACTCAATGCAAACTAGTCGCGAATCTGATATTATTTATGTGATTAAATTAGTCTGTTTTTAACAATTTAACATTCATTGCTTTTATACTGCTACTGGGCATTGCATTACACAAATATATCCTTAAAATTTGTTATCTAGGCTTTAAAAGCCGATGGAGCATAGAGTACGCCTGTCATTATGTATGTCCAAACCGTCCGTATCTTTAAGGGTTAATATCTTGGTTAATTACCGATGTGAGAATTCGACGATATCTCACATTGAAACTCTCAATTTACAAGGCAGAAGCCAGCATAGTGAATCTAATGTATTTTCACCTAGTCTCAAAATTTCTCCAGAGTCCTAGAAAATGTTGCAAAAGATGAAACAAATATATCAATTTCAATCCATCTTTTCAGGTGACACTAGTGTGAAAGGTACTCCTTTATTTAGCAAGAGAAAATATTCTTTTGATGTTCACGAGGATCTCTTTCCCGTGAGAAACTAGATAGTGAAGCTACATATTAACCTGACGTCAGGTTTCTGACTGCAGCCTATAGAGAACGAGCTTATTTATGAGCTCATGGGTCACGGATGGTGAGTGGCTAAAGGAAGTAGCTTTTGTCCGGGACGAAAAACTGAGCTGATAAAGGGAGATGCAGAAGATGCTCTGAAGCTTTTTTCCTTTCTGTTGATGTTGAGACTTCAAGTAGTTTCTGGCCGTGTAGAGTGGAAATCTCTTAGGGGTTAACGGCTTCGGAACATTTTTCGAAGCACGGTGAAAGCGAAAGCCAGGCGTGGCTGTAAAGTTTGCTCCATCACGGAGGGAACATCGGAGGTTCCTAAACCTCGGTTGAATATCTACAAAAAGTGCGACATTCCTGTCGAGCATCTCAAACTCTTATCTTCGAAAATTGTGGACTTTGAATAAATAAGAGACTGACTCAACTGAAAGCGATCTGCTATTCGAGGACTGGACTTGAATCGATGAACACTTTATTAGCAGCTGTAAACGAACCCAATAATGTAGAATGTTGTATATAGTTATTATTTAATCTGGAAAACCATCATTTAATTGCTTGTAATGCAATAAAATATTTTTTTCGATTTTAAAAAGACTCGGCCGTTGAAGTTGCCCTCTACCACACCACCTTACGACACCGGCTCCGTTACACCGACGATTTTTTTCGAAAATCAGGATCAACGATGCTTTTATACTTCTGCTACGTTAGGTACCTCCAACGCTTCTCAGCACTTCTGCTGAATGCCCGTAAATCGAAAGTTGTGCGTAACTGAAAAATGCGATTTTCTCAAAAACAATGTGACCAAGGGTAATCGCTATAATTTTTCTGCAAGGTTTAAATTAACGTCCACCACCTCTAATTTTTTCATAATTTTAGTTTCAGTAAATTCGGAATTAGAGGGGGGGGGGGGACATATTTTTCCCTACAATTTCGACAATAATTTTGAAAATATAATACCTAAAGTTAAATGAAATACATTTTTGAGTTCAGCGTTACGAAAGTTTTCACACGATACCCCACACGATATACAAAGAAAATACTTTTTTTTTCAAGTAACTTAATTAGCCCCTCTACATTTTTCGTAAATGTATTTATGAATATTTATTAATCTGTAAATATGTGGGTAAATAGTCTTTATTACTTCCCCTAATTCGAACTTTCCACGTTCCATAGTTTACGAGTAAAAGGGCTGTGACAGACAGACAGACACAGGAGTGATCTTATAATGGTTCCGTTTTTTCTTTTTAAGTACGGAACCCTAAAAATGAAATTCTTCAAAATGTTCGCTCGCAATGTTCAGAAAGAACCGTTCATCAACAAACCCTGCAAATTAAGATTCTGTTTTGCAATTCCATTGCTTTATGTTATCAACATTGCTTTGACCAGAAAAGCTACACTGTAAATTAAAATGTCTGAAATTCAGACACTTAAGTGTCTGAAAGGGAGTGCTCAGTTTTCAGACATTTTAAAATGCCTGAATTTTTTCAGATACTTTTTGCGTCTGAATTTCAGACACTTCAAACGTCTGAATCGCATCCATTTTTTGTAAGCATCATACGTAGCCATCTTTGACCACGTTGAATCCTGTAAAAATATTTGGCTGTGGTCCTGCCCCCCCCCCCCCAATACAGCCTGATTTTTTTGGTGCTCTCAGTTTTGGTATGCAATTTTCGTTACGCTGATAATTTAAATCTTTTACGACATTGTACTGATTATAATCAATATCTTGAACTTCAGGAGTAGAACAAGATTAAAAAACAAAAAATATTTATCTAAATATTAGATTTTTTTTATTTATTTTGTTTTAACCTTATTTTACTTTAAAAGTTCAAAATATTGATTATAATCAGTACAATTTCGAAACAGATTTAAAATATAAGCTTTACAAATATTGCACATCAAATTTGAGGGTACTACAGTCGTAGGCGGACGGGGCACTTCCCAGTCTTTTAATCAAGAAGTACTTTTGCTAAAAACGCAACTCTGCATTATAGTTGTCTAAATTGAGATGTCCGGTATTCGGGAGTATCCGTTGTGGAGGTTAAGGGACATTCCGGAATAGCGGACACCTCTATTTAACGAATACTTTTTTAATCAGCAGACATACATATTTGTATATTTTTACCTCATAAAAGTAGAGATCTCCAATTATCGGACAAACTCCGCGGTCCCGAAGTGTTCGCTATTAAGGGCTTTTAAGGTACATAGATAAATATATATATATTTTATAATCTTGTCCTACTCTAAAAGTTCAAAATATTTATTATACTCGGTTGAATGTCGAAAAAGATTTAAAATATCAGATGTACAAAAATTGCAAAAATCCCCCCCCCCCCCCCTTCGAAAGAGAAAAAAAAATAAATGAAAATTCATAATTTAAAAATTAGATTTCTTAATAAATATATTGCCACATAGGCAATTTTACATATACATCACTTGATAATCACAACAGCTATTTAACTATGAATAATGAAAATAAATAAATAAATATAACATTGGGGAAAAATTACTTTGGTATTTTGTTAAATATATTTGCGTTTTTAATCTTGTCCTACTCTAAAAGTTCAAAACTTTCATTATAATCAGTGCAAGATTTAAGATATCGGCTTTACGAAAATTTCATGCAAAATCCCCCCCCCCCCCCAAAAAAAAAAAGAAAAAAAAATGAAAATACTTATTTAAAAATTACGTTTTTAAAAAAATTATATTTCCACATGGGCAAGTTTTTATGTAGATCAGAGGGTAATCACAAAAGCTATTCAACTATCAATAAAAATAAATAAATACATATTCTGTATTAAAAACATGAGGAAAAAATAACTTATAGTTTCCAAACTTCTTTCGTCTTAAATATATACAGTAACATCTGTCATTTTTGTATTTTTCGTATAAGTGCGTATAAATAAAGTTACCACAATTTTAAATACGAAATCTAGTTATAGGTTTTCACTTTTTCCCATTATAAATTTCAAATTATTTTTTTATTAAAAATAATAGAAAAATCAGTATTAGAGTTGATTGCAAATCAAATACATATGTACATTTTTACAGGCAGCTTCACATAATAGACGAGTCTATGTACTTTATTTATCTTTTTTTAATCTGCGGTTTTATGCCAGGAAGTAAGAAAGCATTAGGTCATCTTTCAAAGTTTTTTTTCTTTACTTCCTTGTAACCGTCGTTTACTGTGAGATAAGAATTATCCATTGAAACTAAGAACTGACATTGAATATATAATTCGTAATAAAAAACAACGTCATAAGTTTAAAAATATATGCTTCTAGAATTAGTGGGGTTTTTTGCGAACAGATTCAAAACTAATTAAATTTCATGCAGGATTTTGTTTAGTACAATAAATAAAATCATAAAATACACCAATTTTAGTATTACAAAGAAATTATGGCACTTACTTCAGTTGCTGCAAGAGGTAAGAAAAATTCCTCGATTTGAAATTTCAAAAACTACCCCAGTGAAGGAGAAAGGCTTGCATCATTTTAGTACGAAATCCCATAATATATCCGACTAGCGATATTTAGAGAATGAAATGTTTCATCCTCAAAATAGGACCCGCCAGACAAAAGTTTCTTTTTTTTGCCAGCTTCGACAGGACGAAGATGAATAACACAATATTATTGATATAAATTAATACGAATTAACACTAAGTCCATTGCACACTCTTTGTAAAATTTCCGGGTGTAATCTTCAAGCGTCGTCTACTTCTGTTCTGTGTCTATCCCGCCCTTATATCGACGACAGCTTCTAAGAGACATTTGATGTCAAGCACACACGCCAGATGTATGTATTCAATAAATAAATAATCCAAGTGAATACGAATTTAAATCACAGAACTTCACATTCAGCAAAAAACGAATTAAAATACACGCGTACATAAAAACAAACTTTGTTTGAATTACAACGTATACCAACTTTGAACGAAGACATCTAAAACGCATGCGCGACTGGCAGTGCCCCCTGGTGGTTATTCTGTCGGAAGAATCAAAACGTCTTAAATTAAGACACGTTTAAAGCAATGAAGTGTCTTAAAATAAAACGTTTGCGGATATTTTAGACATTATTCTCAGTTCGTTTACACCATGGTCCTAGTAAGACGCTTATGTATCTTAAATTAAGACATCTATAATGCCTTAATTTTCAGATTAAGACACTTAAGTGTCTAAAATTCTTTTTCAGTCACATATGTGTCTAAATTTAAGACGCTTCTATTTGCAGTGTATTAGTTTCAATAGAGATGTTAATTATATAAAACGTTTATTGTACTTCCATTTCAGAATTTGAAATAAAGTGTGTGTTAGGTCATAAAAAATACTTTATAATAAGTTTAATTGTTTATATATATATATTTAGAGCACCCTGTATATTTTCATGTTTTATTCGAGAAAACGGAAACACACAGAAAAAGAATCTTCGCTAAGTCGTGGTTATACTTTCGGCATTACTAAAAATATTCTCTCAGCCGTAAGTTTTCTGGCTTTAGTTATTCTTGTTTAAGATATCATTCAAAGAAATGAAGGTATTTGGAGAGGAATTTAGAAAAAAATGGAAGGACTGAAATTTCATATTGAAGTGCTTTTTTGGATTTTTTAGAGTCCCCTTTTCTTAAAAAGAATAAAAATATATTGTATTCAAGTTCTTTTGAAATATTTGCATTGCTTTTGAAGATTTGAAGCTCCGGATTTCAGTTTTCTTTTCGCTGTTTTGCCAAGTTTGTTACGCCAGAAAAAAAATTTCTCAGATAAACAAACACATATGTATACAATTTATCTATAACAGTAAAAAGCATGATATATTTATTTATATATTTAACTTTATTAAATAGAGATATTGATTGACCCTTTGAAAGGCTGTGATATATTATTTATACCACATAAATTTAAACCCCAACTGCTTAATTTTTACTAGAATTTTTGAATAAAATTTCCATTAAGTTTTGTCATTAATTTTAAATGAAAATTTGGTCTATTTTTTAAATTACTACATATAAAAGTTATGTGTAACCCTAGAAACATGTGACTTACTATATTTTTATTACATTTAATGAATTTCTGAATTGTAATGTTTGTGCGTCCTTGTTGAGATATACTGTATGTGTTCCCTAAAAAGCAATACCTGGTGCATTTTCGTCTTACAAGTAGTATTATATGATACATCTTCATTTAACTGATAGTTCTTACATCCAATTACAGTAAAAAAATTACGGTATTAGAATTGGCCCAGTTTAAAACCAGAAGTCGTTTTTCTACGTTAATAAACACGTTTATAAAATAAAAATGCTTTAGAATATAAATCTCTACTAGATCCAAAAAATCTACATTTCCAAATCTGAAAAATAGAAATACGTCTATATAGCTACGTAAAACGTCTGCACTGCAAATAGAGGCGTCTTAAATTCAGACACATATGTGACTGAAAAAGAAATTCAGACACTTAAACGTCTGAATATGAAATTTCAGACATCATAAGTGTCTAAATTTAAGGCACTTAAGTGTCTTACTGTGATCATGGTATAAATGAACTGAGAAAAATGTCTGAATAATGATCATGTGTCTGAAATTAAGACATGTAGAAATTCAGACACTTATATGTCTGAATGTAATACAATTGTATCATACTGTATATATGATGAAACGATGGCTGTATATGAGGACCCCAGAGGCCAAGGGATACAAGTGACAAACTTTAGATTTGGAGTAAATTGAATTTAACGATGAACATCAATACATGAATAGTATGTGTTTGACTTAAAATATGAAACTGTTCCTAATTTCATAGCGGTCTTTGAACTCTTATTTCAATAACTGTGGAAGAAAAGTGGAGTACAATATATTTTTTAAATTTTAAGTAGAGATTAAGGAGGTTAAGTAATTTATAGAGCTTGAGTAGTTGACCTCTAGAACGCAACAGATAATTAGAAAATCTCTTATATTTTGCGTTTTAGTTTGGCGAACTAGGCAAGGGACTCCAGGCACATCTGTCCAACGTTTCCCCTCCCTATATATATATTTTTTTTCTGAGAGAAATCATAAAACAAATAGCAATATTTCCAGATAGCCTGTGTACTTAACTCAGTTTTTTTCAATTTTGTGACTTATACTCTTTTGCTTCTGGTGTCCTAATATGCAATTGTATCGCAATATATCTGGCAGCACCATCAGAAAATGTTTTCGAATGGATGAAATGCATTGCCATTTACTAAATTTGGTATTAGTGTAAAAAATAAGCAGCTTCATTTGACCATGAGGACGTCTGCCAAAATTGTAAATGGCCGTTTACTAACTTTCGAACTAAATTATGTTTGGTGCAAAAGTACAAGCTAAAGAAACTTTTCACAAAATATAAAGTTTCTCAAAAACTACTTCCACTCATCTGTATACGTAAAGGCCGCTCCCTAAATATAAAGAGATATGATTGCTCTCAGAAAAAAATGTATGGAGGGGAAAGGTTGAACAGATGTGTCTGGAGTCCCCTGCCTAGTTCGCCTAACTAAAATGCAAAATATAAACATGAAATAAGTTAAACAAAAGAATCTTTTGTCAGAACACCTCGTACAAGAATTTTTATATAAAAGAAATATAAAAAAAATTAAGAAGTAAGAGCTATTAAATATTCAAAAATAAATTTCTAACAACATTTTTCAAAATGCAGAACATTTCTTTCCTTCTGGTGGAGGGTATTGCCCTTATGAACACCCCTTGTCTTCCAATTTAAGATAAATTAAAATATATGAACGTCAAAAGGAAATAATTAAAAATTTATATCTATTAGTGGTTTAGGAAGGGAGGGGGGGGGGGAGGTGTTTCTCTTACAAAAATTTATTAGTTCCTTTTTGTCTTAGTCTTTAATTATGTAATAATTTGGAAGAATAAATTTTATTATTATTTTTAAATATAAAGACAATTTAATTCAGTAAATTTCAAAATACAGAGAAGGGAAATGGCCTGCAACCGCCCTCCTATCTGTGATTATGCATAATAAATGTATTATTTAGAAACGTTACGACGATTTTTTTAATTTATCATATGTTTTTCACCCTCTGCCTGAAAGTATAAAAACTGTAATAATTATATTCAGATAATTTATAAGTGTAAGCATTACGAAAAATGCCAAATAAAGAAAGTAAAATGCTTCTGATTTCTTCTTATACAGCGTTCCATTCTAAATAATAAAATAGTTTTAATGAGCTTATCATACTGTAAACCGTATGCTGTCGTAATGACTGACGTAATGCTGACTCAATCTTTTTTTCCTTTGTCAGCCGAATTCGAGTTCTGAGTCCAATGTCGCTTTCAAATCTAAACGTTTTCCAACAGTTCACATCTTTAACCGATCCCATTTCTTACTGTGAAAAGTTTGTCATTATAATTCTACTGTGGCTGCGTAATTTCTGGAAGTGTTATATTTAGAAGTTTCTTGCATTTTGGATTTCTGCGTGAATCATATGCAGTGGTGGAAAATTGGCGCAGAGGAGGAGCCTATTGACACCGCTAATTTTTTATTGTATTACTCACCTTAATAAAAACTCGGAAATTATGTCATTAGATAAACCACAAAATACTACTAAAATTTAGTGGTGTCGATAGACTCTGCCTCTGCGCCAATTTTCCACTACTGCATATGTGTTTCAGATATTGATATAACAACGGAAAAGAAACACTTGAAAATTACATCCAAGAATTCTACAAAGAGCGCGCAACAGAGATAGTATTACTTTTTATTGCTTTTCATCGATAATATAGGGTTATTCATCTCGTCAAAACTTTGTGAATAAGAACTAGCCCCAGACTTACAAACTAGTCCCACGGGTTGTGTTTTAAGAATGGAAAATTTTCATTATTTTAACACAACTAGTAGGATATATGAAGGGGTTTCTTTTAAAAAGATGCAAGTATTTTGTTACTCATTGAGAGATCTTTTAAATCAAGTCAAGGATATCGATAACAGTAAGTGGTTTTGATATTTTGTTTATAGTACCACATAAAATATTGCATGAAATATTAGTTAGGTTTGAATCTGTTAGCGAAAAAACAGCTAATTCTAGAAATATATATTCTTACATTCATGTAATTATGCAAGTTACTGTAACTTAAAAATCCTTAAAGATATACATATATATTTCATTTGAAATCAATTTTAATATTGATTCTTAATTATTTTTAGCAAAAAATAAATTTGAAATTTAAAAAGCTAGAGTTATATACATTTACTTTCATAACTAGTTTTGATTTAAATTGCGGTTTTTATCATTTTATTTATCATCACTTTCATGAAATATTAAAAAAATGACAATTAGATATTAAAATGTATGTTTAAGACAAAAGAAGTTTAGAAATTAGAAGTAATTTTTTCTGCATGTTATTTAAAACAGAATATTTATTTATTTTTTATTTATTATTAAATAAATAGCTCTTGAGATTCTTATCTGATGTATAAAAAACTTGTCTATGTGGCAATATAAATTTAAAAGAAGAATTTAATTTTTAAATGATATGAATTTTCTTTTTATTCGGAAGGGGCGGGGGGGAATTTTTGTGCAATTTTGTAAAGCTGATATTTTAAATCTCTTTCGACATTGCTCTGTTTATAATGAATATTTCGAACTTTTAGAACAGGATAAGGTTAGAAACAAAAAATATATATTTATCCGAATACCGTAAAGGCCCTGCCTTCAATAGTGGACACTATGGGACTGTGGAATTTGTTCGATAATCACTGGTCGGTAAAAAAATTAAAATTTTTCTCCCTGCAAACTAAATATGTAAAGTGTCTAAATATGTTATTGAAAATGCTCCAGCACGTACCATTTTTCCGAGAAACAGTTTTATAATAATAACAAACATGGAAGGATTATTATATTAATTTGCAATGCTTGATAAAATTGAAATCATGAAAGAAATGTTTTGACTGTCTTAGATATCAAAATGACAAAAAATAGCATGGAAATTTTATTTGTTGATACTTGTGTGAAGCATTTTTTTTATCCCCCCTCCCTTTTTCGTGTCCGAATTTACTATTTGCTATCCACTAATATATTTTCATTCCTTATGCCGCTGTAAATCTGGTAATCATATTTATACATTTATTTGCAGGTAATTTACCTATTATTATCTATATTTTATGGTTTAAAAAATTTTCACTCATGTTTTAGCAAGATATAAAATATCTTAATTTTAAATTTAAAAGAAAAACTCTCCTACCAAAAAAATGGTACGTGATAAAGTAATTTCGTTACCATATTTTTTTTTAGAAGATTAAAATCTATAAGAATCAAATATTATTTTTTACAGAGAGAATTTTGGTGCCGACCAATGAATCAGACTCTGTTTTTTTTAGGTAAAATAAACAAATGTGCATGCGTTTTGCTTTTAAAAAGTTTTTGTTAAATAGAGCTGTCCGGTATTAGGGAATGTCCACTAGTCTCCATAACTAACACTTCCGAATACCGGACATCTCTATTGAGCGAATATAATGCAGGGTTGGATTTTTTGCAGAAGAAGGATTTGGTTGAAGCATGAGCAAACTGGGCAGTGTCCCCTACACCCTCCCTACAATTTTAGGGGACCGAATTAGATATGCAATTATTGTAAAATTTATATTTAAAATTTTTTCGATAGTGGGCCGATTATAATAAAAATCTTGAACATTTAAGGCCGACTAAGATTAAAAACTAAAAAAAAAAAAAAAAAAAAAAAAAAATCTAAATACAGTAAAACCTCTCAATCACATGCACCTCGCAACGAATGGTGGATAAATTTCCTTGAAACCTCTATTGAGAGGTTTTATTGCATTTAGATTTTTATTTTATTTATTTTTTATTTTTAATCGTATTCTACCCTAGAAGTTCAAAATACTGATTATAATGTACATTGTTGAAAAATATTTAAATTATCAGCTTTAAGAAAATTGCATGCCAACTTTCAGAGCCCCTAAAATTGCACTGTATGGGGGTGGAGGGGGCAGGACCATGGCCAAAAATTTTTCTAGGATTCAACGTGGTCAAACATGGCTGCGTATAATGCTTAAAAAAAGGGTTGCAATTAAGACGTTTGAAGTGTCTGAAAAAATTCAGACATTTTAAAATGTTTGAAAATTGAACACTCCGTTTCAGACATTTCAATTTGCAGTGTGAGGAAAAATAATACTTGTATAAAGTTAAAAAATTCATTCACGTTTTCCTCATTCGACGGACATCAAATATGACTTTTAATTTAAATACCTTCAAGAAATAAATTTGTTTCTTTCATCTTTTAAGTTACAAAAGTAAGAAATTTTATAAGAATGAGTTTTACATGTAAGAGCTAGACATTCTTTAGATTATTAAAATTCACGTAAAATAATCTTTACCCGTAAAAGTTAAACTTTTTTATTTTTATGATTTCAGCTAAAAATTACCTTTTATGATATTTTTTAAAAAGGCATACTGAAAGACTTACATTCTGCATTTCTCCAAGAGTAAGTCCTAATCGTAAAATAAGCCCCAGTAAGATTTTTCAGTATGCTCGCAAGACCAGTACCAGAAAAGTAAGTCCAACTTTAAAAAAAAAGAAGAAAAAGTTACGTTTCACTTTATTAAAGTAGTAATTTCTAAAGTATAATCTAGACTTTAAATACGGGCTCAATCATTATGAGTAGGATCGAGAGTTTGTCTAATAAAGGCTCACAAAAAATTAACCCTACATTGTAAAAGATATTTCCGTTAAAATACATAAATTGTACTGGCAATCGAGACGCCAGTAATATTACCGTATTTTAACGGAAATTTTTTCCATATATTCCAGAAAGTTTTCGGTTTTCACAAAATTTTTCCGTTTTTTTTTTATATATTTCTGTATTTGAAAAAATTCGTTTCAAAGACAAAATTTAACTTTTCAAGGACAAATTTAATGAATTTCACTGTTCACTTTTAAAGGACACGTTTACATAAAGGTCAGAATATATCTATTTAATTCAAATAAAAGTAACAAAACAACGCTTACCCCAGAACTAGGGAACTGTCCTCTTCCAGCTTAGTTTCCTTAACCATTAAGCCACGGTAACGAAAGCTACGTTTACAAATATCGTTACTGATTTCAGATGCCTTTTATTACAGCGTCTAGAATACCTAGTGTGGAAATATGCTATACAAACAGTGCTAAAAATTTGTATCCCTTAAATGTGCGACGATACTGCTAAAATCCCAAGTGTCGATCGCAGCGACATCTGCAGGATTTTCGTATTACTAGTATTACATTGTATAGACTAGCAATAGCTTGCAGTTGTAGAAAATATCCTGCAGATGTCGCTGCGATCTTTATATTTCAGCACCATCGTTGCACATTTAAGGCATACAATATTTTAGCGCTTTTTAGGTAGATTTCGTATGAAATACTACCTATTGTGATCGTTCCTATGTTGGAATTTCTGAAAATTTTTTGCAGATCTACACCGATCATGACTCCTAGAATCCAAAACCACCCTCAGTAAAAAACTTTATCTATCTATCTATCTATCTATCTATCTATGTATCTATCAATCTATCTATATATATCACTTTCTTCTATACACGATAACTTTCGTAATTCTGCACCAATCTCTTCCAAACTGATAAATAAAATCAAAGGGCATAAAATCTCGGTCAAGTTCGTTAATGGGCAAAATCGGACCAAGGGGGTGGAAATAGGGAGGGGTTTTGTGAAAACCGAAAACCCCCCATAACTTCTTAATTTGTGTACATATCAAATCAGTTTAAAGTTTTTATTACTTCTAAAAATAGGGCCAAAATTTTATGTATCACAGATTTTTGATAAAGTTAAAAATGGGCTCAAGGGGCGCAAAAATAGGGTTTTTGAGAGAAAAAAATTCATAACTTCGTCAATTCTCAAGATATCAATTCCAATTAATTTTATTATAAATCTCCTTAATATTATCTACAACTTTTATATTCACAAGTTTTTGATAGGACCAATTCGTACCGCAAAAAAAATTAAAAACTAAAACAAAAAGGGGGTTTGAAGAAGTAAAAAATCCATAACTCCGTCAATTCAAAAGATATAAAATCCCCATATCATATACCTTCTTAATATTGTCTACAACATCTATATAGACGAGTTTTGGATAGGACCAATTCTTAGAGCAAAAACAAATTAAAAATACATAGCGGTTGAAGAAAAAAATCATCTAAGTAAGGGTGTATTCAAATCCAAACTGCGTATTTTCTGACTCATTTTACAATTCATTTTTGCTCTCAAAGGCTTCCAATTGGTACGTTTTCTTACTCAGAAACTATATAATGTAGGGTCATTCCACACGAATTCAACCAATGGGTGTTGCAGCATAGTCACGGATTTTTTAAAAAAATTTTTTGTAGACAGACATAGTAGTGAAACCCTCAAATCTGAAATTTAAAACTAATTTGCGCAATATTCACTGAGATATACCCTTTTAAAAAATGGTCATTTTTACCAAATGGCGGCCATCTTGGATGCTATCCCAATGTCTATAAATGTCCATAACTTGACAACTAATGATTCAAATTTTATATTTCTGGTACCAATTTAAAGTTATTTATATAAAGAATGCATAAATGATATTAAAACAATGGTAAAGTTTTATTTTAATACTGTTTATTACATTTAAACAGAAAATATCACCCTCAAAAATTGGCTTACTGTAATGGGCCATACAAAAAATGGCCCATCATAAATTTTTTTCAAACTTGCTAAAAACATTGCTCCACATGAATACTTTAAACAGAAAAAAAATTGGAGAGGTAACATTTTTCATTAAAGAAAAATAGCTTTTTACACATAGGATGTCATTTACCTAACAGTGACTATCTTAAAACACGTAAGTATCTTTGGTTTAACAAATAATGGTTAAAAATATTTTTTTCTGGCATATGAATTAATGTATGAGCATCAATATATAAATAATTCAATTTAGAAATACCAATCAGCAGTTAATTATAAAAAACACATACATATTAAAATAACAGTAAATTTTCATTTCAATACTTTTTATTTCATATAAAATGATAATATGTATAATTCTCAAAAAATATACATAATGGAAAATATTTAGAAGGAAAAAGAGCCATAAAACATATTTTTTTGAAATATGGCAGAAATACTAGCTGTAAATCAGTTGAATTCAAATAAAAGATTAAAAATTAATATTAATGAGTTGATTGAGCTGACATTAGTTATTCAGTTCACTGCCAATTTCAATTTAAATGAACAAATCTTGACAAAATGAGTACACAAATCTTGTGTGATACAAATGTACAACAAAAACATCAAATATGTATAAAAGTAAGACTTAGATAAAACTTATATGAAACAAATTTACATAAAATAAGAACAGGATACTTACATGGATATAACTTTATAATATATTGTTGAAAGGAACTTGATAATATGTTGTTGAAAATTACCAAGGATTTAATCTGTCTTGAAGTTTCAGAATAAGAGTTGAATTGCTGTATGCTCCTCTGGAGCAACAGTATATGTTCTTCCTGTAGCAGTCATTGGGGTAGACATTACTTTCATTATATGCTCATATGGAATCCAACAAACATCTGAAGATTTTGGCCATGAATATGATGAACTAGGACCATGAGGATGCATGAACATAATTTTATAGTCATTGAATTCCTCGCAGTAATCTAAAATCCACCAATTAACACCATATACACATGCAACATATTGTTCACTTTTAATTGTTTGTGGTTTGTCGGTTTTACTAAATCTCACAGTAGCAATAAAATTTGTTGAGGAGCCTGATACCCTGGAAACCAGTATTTGGCCTTTATGTATTGGCACAAAGCTGTGATTAACCCTTGTTCCTACGATTGTATCTGCCTTTGCATACCTATCTGCTAACTGATTATTGGCAATTTCAATTTCAGATTTTGTTATAAAAAACTTTCAATTCCTTTAACATATTATTTTGCAAATGTATACAGATCAAATGCATTTAAGGTACCATCTTTGAATGGACGCTGAAGACTTGCTTTGGTGGCCATGCGTTTTATGGTGCAGCCTATTCCATCACAAGCTCTTTTTCCGTGGCAAGAGGCAAAAAAAATGCCATTCAGCTTTCACACCATGGTCTTCTTCATGATGGCATAGATTAATAAAATTTTTATAATTTTTGTATTGGGCTGATGATCCATCACTAAAATATTTTATGTATTTAATCTGTGGAATTTGTGAAATTAAATAATTGACAATTACTTTTTGAAAAGCCCAAAATGTAGTAGTGTCATGAACTAAATGCTCGCTTATTGCACACATAGGAATCGATTTCACAGTATCAGTGATACTGTCCCTTATATAAGCAAGAAAGGGGTGAACTGTAACCTGTTCTTTTTGCCAATGGATATTTTGAATAGCATCTTGCACAATGCAAGTATAGTTTTCAGAAAAATCAGCTGAAATAATAGCAGTTTCTGTATCAATTCATCCTTTGTTTTCTTGAAATATAAACTTTGTGATTTTGCAAAAAAGTGGTGTGAACATAAAGCAAGGAGTTTTGTAATTAAATCATCAACAAATTCATCAACAGGCATAATCACTTTTTTTAATTCTGCTCCATCAGTCTTTACCCACTGTTTATAAATAATATCATTACTCATTTCCAATTCATCTAAACCCATTAAATCTTTCTTTAAAATTTCAGGAGATGGACATTTATCACACCTGTGCAACATGCATTCTTCAGATTCAATGCAACAAACAAGTTTTTTTAGCAGTGATATGTAGTCATTGATATGAATAGCATGAAGCATAAGTTTAATATTTTGATGGTATACACACACACAGACAGAATGAATACTGTTACTGATCGTAATTAAAATCTCCCGTACGAGGGCGCTGTGTCAGCGCCGTAATTTTATTTATTATTCCAATCGTCTGCGTGTTGACGATAGATTGCAATTTAGTTACTAGTGAGTGAAAACACTGAATTTTTGCTGTTGTTGTTATTGAAATAATGGAATGTTTGACTTGGAAACGGCCAGAGAGACTGTTTCACTCTTAACAATTATTGTTTTAAAATAAAGAAATATACAGTTCACTGCGAAGAGTTCCTTAAAAATGGTGTCATTGAGTAACTTATTGTTTTATTCCTTACAAAAATTGGTCCTTCGAGGCCAAAGTAAACGGATTTATCGTTTGCTTTTAGAGTCAAGAATCAGCGACGAGACTTGGTTTCTTCGAATAAGGTAGGACTTTTTCTTTAACATGTCTACTGAATTAAAAAAATATTTTGACAAAAAAAAAAGAGTTTTAAAATGTAAAATTACTAAATTTGTGAGTGAAATTAAATTAAGTGACTCTGATGAATGCTCTTTAGAACTTGTAAATACGAAATGTGATCAATTCAATACAGAATTGAAAGAAATGTTTGATAAAATTTATTCATTGTGCGATGAAGAGGAAATTGATAAATATATCCATGAACAATCATCGATTGAAAAAGAGTTAGATGAAACTTGGTTAAAAATTAAAAGAGCGAAACAAAAACAAATAAATGTTCTTAATGAATCAAAGCCGAAACTAGAGAATAGTGTAACGGAAGTTCGACTTCCCACGATTAATCTACCTTCTTTTAGTGGAAATGTACAGGATTGGATATATTTTAGTGATCTTTTTAAATCTAGCGTTCACAATAATAGCGCACTTTCGGGTGCTCAAAAGTTATCATATTTGAAATCTTCGCTTCATTCTGAAGCTGCAAAAGTTATACAAAGTATAACGATTTCAGATGATAATTATCAAACAGCGTGGTCCTTATTAGAGGAAAGATATTCCAATAAAAGACAACAAGTGTTTGCTCACATTAAAAAATTAATGTCCATTAATTCAATAAGATACCGCCAGTGAATGTATCAGATCTCTAGAAATTCTCGATCAAAAAATTGAAGGGTTTGCGGATACAATAATAACTTATATATTGTGGCAGAAATTAGACGGGTCCACAAAATTATGGTTTGAACGTGAACAAAAAAAAGACGAGCTACCAAAATTAAAAGAATTAATCGAATTTTTAAAAAGACAAGCGAGAACACTGCAAGTTTCCAAACCTCTTATAAATAATGTAACTCCTAAACGCAATGCTCAACAACGAATCACTAGTATGGTATCTACATCTAATGGTAAAAACTCAAAAACATTTAAATGTGTTAAATGTCAAAGTAATGAATTCCACGGTTTGCACAAATGTCCAGAATTCTTAAATCTTTCAGTGGCTTCTAGATATGAATTCGTAAAGAAAAATAATATTTGTTTTAACTGTTTAAAATTCCTCTCGGTTAGAAATTGTAAATCTACTTATTCTTGTCAGAAATGTATGAAAAAACATTCAAGTTTACTGCATTTCGAGAATGAAAATGAAAAGCAAATTCAAAACAGGGATAGAAAAAATAAATTTATTTCAAAACCCGAGGTCAGTGATTGCAATACCCAAAACCAGAATCGAATCGTAGCGCATTCAAATCTAGACCCGGATGCTGCAACATTTCACATTTCTAACGAAAGAGTATTTTCAGGTACATCTGTTTATGAGATGAATTATTTAAGTTCTGGCATCTTATCAACTGTCATTGTTTATATTAAAAATAAATTTGGTGAATTTAAGCCGTTAAGAGGTTTGATTGATGCTGGATCAATGAGTAATTTCATTACGATTCAGTGTGCTGATTATTTAGGAATTAAGAAAGAAAAAAAAAAGTTGCGGTTTCAGGATTAAATGGCATCTCCGTGAATATTAACTCCAAGGTAAAAGCATTAATTTCGAACAATTCAAATTTTAAGGCGGAAATAGAACTTCTTTGTGTACCCAAAATATCGGATACTATTCCAGTAAATCGGATTAACGTTCCAACAGAACATTACCTTAATAACATTAAATTAGCGGATCCAGAATTTTACAAACCTGGAAAAATTCATGTTCTTTTGGGAGCTCAAATATTTTATGATCTTTTAGAAGTCGGTCGAATTGAAGTCCCCAATTCTAATTTAAAATTCCAAAACTTGGTATTTGGATTCATTGCCTGTGGAAGCGTATTAAATCCTGACAATCAAATCACGCAAAATACTCATTGTGGGCTTGTTTGTAACTATGAAGATTTGACAAAAGAAGTTCAAAAATTCTTTCAGTTAGAAACACTAGGGATAAAAGACGATCCCACATGTACTGACGAAGATAGAGTGTTAGAAATATTCGAAAAATCTGTATCTTATAAAAATAAATGTTACGAAGTTACCTTACCATGGAAAAAGGATTGGCGAGAAATGAATGACAATTTCAAAATAGCCAATAATAGACTAAACTGTCTTAAAGTGAAAATGAAGCGAAAATTAGAGCTTCGTGCTCAATATTGTGAGACTTTGAAAGATTATGAAAATAGAGGAATCATAGAAAAAATAACGGAAACGCACAAGCCAGTGGAGAAACCACTTTTTTATCTTCCACATCAACCTGTCTTTAGACAAAGCCTGACAACGAAAATGAGAGTAGTCTTCGATGCCAGCTCACACGATGTTGGCGAATTATCGTTAAATGATTGTCTTTGGCCAGGTCCAAATCTTAATCCAAACTTATTCGATCTACTTATCAATTTTAGATTAAACAAAATAGCATTGATAGGTGATATAGAAAAGGCCTTTCTGCAGATATCCCTAGCGGAGAAAGACAGAGATGCAGTGATGTTTTTATGGATTGGAGATAGAGGTATAGAAATATATCGCTTCAACCGAGTTCTTTTTGGTATGAATGCTTCCTCGTTTCTTCTTGCTGCTACTCTAAGAAAACATATCAAGAAATTTCAAGTTAGATATCCTACAACAACAAAGTTATTAGATAGGTGCCTCTACGTTGATGATTTCATCACTGGTGCTGACAACTTGCAAGGTGCGTTAGAAATCTCTCGAAATGCTGTTTATATTATGAGCGAGGCAAGTATGAAACTCAGAAAATGGTCAACTAATGATAACGATTTGATGGAGCAATGGAAACAAGAAGGGTTTGATACTCAGCCTCTACATAACCCAATTGAATTAGGATTTGACTCAACAAAGGTTCTAGGAATGTCTTGGCATACGAGTGAAGATTGCTTTATCGTAGATGTAAAAGGCTTATTAGAAATTTTATCAAAAAATGAAAACACCAAGCGCTTCATCCTGCGTGCTATTGGAAAAATATTCGACCCTCTTGGCTTGCTCACTCCTTATACTATTCGCATGAAATGCCTATTTCAAGATCTGTGGTTGAGGAGAATTGCTTGGGATGAAGATCTACCAATAGATGTTAAAGAAAAGTGGCTTCAATGGTGTTCTGAGATCCCACGCCTCTCCGACCTAAAAATTCCAAGAATTGTGCTAAATTCAACGAAAGAAGAAAATTCAGATGTGGTAGAGATTCACTGTTTCTGCGATGCTAGTAAGAAAGCCTTCGGCACTGTCATATACCTCAGAATTGTAAAAGAAAATGCTATTGAAGTTAACCTTGTGACTTCAAAAAGTAGAGTTACACCTCTTAAAAAAATCACTTTACCAAGATTAGAGCTATTGGGAGCTTTACTTGCTGCCCGACTAGGTAATGCAGTCAAGAAAATAGTAGATCATAAGAAGCCATCAGATGTGTTCTTCTGGACAGACTCGAAAATCACTTTGTACTGGATTAGAGGTTCTAGTAAAAGATGGAAATCATTCATAGCGAATCGTGTCAACGAGATTCAATCTTTGACTGACTCCAATTCGTAGTTTCATTGTCCGGGAAAGTCTAATGCAGCCGACTTCCTTACCAGAGGCGTCAGTGTTGATATGCTCTTAGAAAAGGATTTGTGGTTTAAAGGCCCCCCCCCCCCCCTTTTTGAGAGAAACTGTTCTCCCAACTAATGACTGCAACATCCAAAATTCGCCAGATGACTATTCTGATGAACTAAAGAAAAACAGTTAAATGTGAAAATGATAACTCTTTAGTTACTCTAGCTATTTATGATCAAAATTATTTATTAGATTATATTATTAGTGTTAGTAATAATTATATAACTATCATTCGTATTTTATGTTATGTGCTTAGATTTATTCATAACCTTCGAAATGTTAATAGAGTGAAAGATCATCTTACTTCTAAAGAATTGAATGCTGCAGAATTATCACTGATAAAGATGGTTCAACAAAGTGAGTATCAGGAAGAAATAAAATGTCTTCAGAAAGGTAATTCAGTACCAAATAAAAGTAAACTAAATTCTTTAAATTGTTTCTTAGATGAAAGTAATATTTTAAGAGTTGGGGGTAGATTGGGTAACTCATATTTGACAACAAATGAAAAACATCCTATGGTTCTGCCAAGTAAGCATCCCCTTACTTTAATTATTGTAAGATATTTTCATTTAAAGTATTTACATGTAGGATCACAAACATTGTTGTACCATATTCGTCGTAAATTTTGGATAACTAATGGTAGAAACATCTGTCGCAAAATAACATATGAATGTGTCACTTGTTTTAAAAACAAGCCTTGTGTTAGCGAGTCAAGTTATGGGTGACTTGCCCAAAGAGCGTGTTACACCTTCATTTCCATTTTCCATTATTGGAACTGATTATTGCGGCCCTTTTTACATTAAATTCAAAAATCAAAGGAAAGGTACATATAATAAAGTGTATGTATGTATATTCGTTTGTCTCTGCACCAAAGCTATTCATCTAGATTTCGTTTCAGATCTCACTTCTGCAGCCTTCATTGCTTGTTTTAAGCGCTTTGTTAGCAGAAGGGGAAAGTGTTCAAAAATATTTTCTGACAATGCAAAAAACTTTGTAGGGGCAAACTTAGAATTGAAAAGGCTTCACAATTTGGTTAGACACCCAGATGAAGCATTAGCTGATTATTTTGCAAGGGAAAATATCGAATGGAATTTTATTCCTCCGAAAGCGCCGAACTTCGGTGGTCTTTGGGAGGCAGGGGTTAAATCATTCAAATTCCATCTAAAACGTGTAATTGGTAACGCGCACCTCACTTTAGAGGAATTTCTGACAGTAATTCTAGAAATTGAAAGTGTTTTGAACTCAAGACCTCTGTCCCCATTATCATCAGATTTCGACGATTTCGAGACTCTGTCACCGGGTCATTTTCTTATAGGTAGGCCCTTAAAGTCTATTATTGAACCCCAGCTCACTGAAATTTCGGAAAACAAACTTAGCAACTGGCAAAAAATAACAAAATATAGCCAGCAAATATGGAAATTATGGAAGCGAGACTATCTGAACACCTTGCAGCAACGTAATAAATGGCAAATAAATAAAAACAATATAAATGTTGGTTCTCTCGTATTGATCAAAGATGAAAATATGCTCAGCACAAAATGGGCAACAGGTAGGATTTCCGAGATATTTCTCGGTAAGGACAAAAAAGTTCGAGTAGTGAACGTTCGTCTACCTAACGGTACAATAATAAAGAGAGATGTGAGAAGTATTTGTCCCCTTCCAATTAATGGAAACTAATTTCTTTAATGTATATATTTGGTATATTTTGAATATATTTTGTTGTTTAATTTCTATAGTATGTTTTATTGTATTCAAATGTAAAGTAATTTTGCCATTTTTCCTTTGTTATTAATTATATCTTTGCATTGTTATATGTAGTATTATGTAATTTTATATTATATATTAGAGTAGTTTTGAAACCTGCAGGTTTCAACGGTCGGGAGTATGTTACTGATCGTAATTAAAATCTCCCGTACGAGGGCGCTGTGTCAGCGCCGTAATTTTATTTATTATTCCAATCGTCTGCGTGTTGACGATAGATTGTAATTTAGTTACTAGTGAGTGGAAACACTGAATTTTTGTTGTTGTTGTTATTGAAATAATGGAATGTTTGACTTGGAAACGGCCAGAGAGACTGTTTCACTCTTAACAATTATTGTTTTAAAATAAAGAAATATACAGTTCACTGCGAAGAGTTCCTTAAAAATGGTGTCATTGAGTAACTTATTGTTTTATTCCTAACAAAAATCTTTGCTTCCAGCAGTAACACATTCTCTTGGACGTAGTGAGCAAAACTTAGACAATCCAATTTTTAAGTCATGTTGTTCTTTAAATGCAATATATAAGTCCTTTAAATTGTGCAAAATCAATCTCTTTTGTTTTAATATTCTGCCGTTTTCAGTTGGAACAGATATGAAATCTTTTTTTCCAGGACACATGCGGCTGTTATTATCATCATAATAAAAATTAATAACTTTTTCTATAACGTCTGGACTCAGTTTAACACTTTTTCTTCCACTAGGCATCAATAACATCCCTTCTGTTGTTTTAAACTTCCTTGCCTTTTTTACAAGATACTGTGTAGTATTAAAATAAGCCATTGTTTGCTGTATTGTCCATGAATCTGGAACTAGTGTTAGAATTTGAACTTTTTCTTTAAAACATGCGTTTGTAAACTTCTCCAATAATTTATCCATCATAGATGTGCAGTCAGGACAAGTTGTGTCTTTACTATTTTGAGGCTTATTTATGGTTTCAACACCTAATACTGTAGCTGCTTTAGTTGCAACACACTTAGTTATTTTTGAAACTTTCTTTTGCATGTAATTAAGTTTTCTCTTTGAGGTACGCCTACTTACCTTTATTGGCGATAACTCTAACAATTCACAACTTTTGTTTAATTGTTCTATTACTACTGTGGGTTCATTAAAATCTGAATCAGAGGGGCTTTCTGTTCCTGAGGTGGTTATCCTGTCAACAATAGACATTTTTTCATATTTACTGATGAATAACAGGAAACACATAATTTTTTTCCTGGAATGAGGATATCTGGATTTGTTTTAGACATATCTAATGATATTGTTTTTAGTGATTTTGCTCTGATGCTATTTGGATGTTTATTAAATGGATCACAACACTGTCTCTGTCTTAAAATATACCATTTTAGATATTTATCCTTGTGAACCTTGCATATACTATTTCCATGGACAAAGCATTTTTCATCTGGGATTACATAATGCAATCTTTTTTTTTAATAACTGCAAACACGTGAAGACAATTGAAGAACAGGAATCAAATCAGTACTCAATGAAACACCAAGTTTCTTGCATACAAAACACTCCATGTCCACTGTAGAATCTTAAGCACAAAATAACTATTCTATGCCAGTGCATACTACATTGAAAACATCAACAGAAATGATGTTTAAAAGGGATAGTCAATTTTTTTTGTACATTATGATGTAATATTTCATCATACTTTAATTACAACCAATTAGAAAACAGATGACGATAAAGCAGCAATCTTTTCCCAAAATTGCATCAGCATGCAACATGATGCAATAATTCATAAATTATGTCAAATATTTTTTTTTATTTAAAATTTTATATATAATGCAGTTTATAATAAGCTTACCCACAAAAGGTTTCAAAAATTTTCAACAAAAGATTTGTTGGATACATTATGATAAAATTGCATAAACATATAACATGATGCAATATTACATCAGGATAGAAGATGATGCATTATTACATCATGTTTTGAATTCAAATAATAAGGAAAATAGATTATGCAAGATTAGCATTCATTTCATGAATTCTGTCATTCTTAGTATGTAAATTTTTTGAAATAGAAAATACATAAACAGACATATTTATATCTGAATATTTAATGCAACTTGAATGATGTAAATACATGCATACAGCAGAATTTTTCTATAAAGTCACATACAAATGTAAAACTTTTTAAGTGAGCAATTTTTAAAGTAAGAAATAGAAATTTAGGTATAAAAATTGAATTTCTTGCATGGAAAAAGTTTTGAATAGATTCCACATATACACATGCAGTAAAATCTCATTTATATATATTGCATTTAAAGGTTTTTCACAATTATACATTATATTCTTTATTTATTTTCTTATTAGGTAGCTTTCATTACAAAAAGCTACCTATTGTAGCCGTTCGGAGGAAAGCGATTTCAAAAAATTTTGGTATATTTTCATCGATCATGACCCCCAGACCCCGAAACCACCCTCCGTTCAAAAGTTGATATATATATATATATATATATATATATATATATATCCATATATATATATATATATATATCTGACCTTTGTCATACTGTAACTCTCGAATTTATGAACCGATTTGGATGTAATTCGGTATGTACATAGTACATACCAATGTCTCGACCGAGTTCGTTGGCCAGCTTCATCCGTCATTTTGTTTCAAAATGGCGGCCATTTAAAATTTTCTTAAAAATTTTAAATTTGAAATGTGGTACCAAAGAATTGAAAATGGAAAAATATTTTTTTCTTATGTATTTGACCTTTATACAAAGATTCCGGAGCAGTTTTTGTTTCGTCTATATCTTAAAAAATGGCTGAGTTATAGCATTTTGAATTTCTAGCGTGGCTGACATTTTGAAACGTCCTGAATTTTGTCACGCGATAAAAGGCGTATTTATGAACCGATTTGGATGTAACTTCGTTTGTACATAGTACATACCAATGTCTCGACCGAGTTCGTTGGCCAGCTTCATCCGCCATTTTGTTTAAAAATGGCAGCCATTTAAAATTTTAAGAAAAATTTAAATTTGAAGTGTGGTACCAAAATATTGAAAATTGAAAAAATATTTTTTTCTTATATATTTGACCTTAATACAAAGATTCGGGAGCAGTTTTTGTTTCGTCTATATCTCAAAAAATGGCTGAGTTATAGCATTTTGAATTTCTAGCGTGGCTGACATTTTGAAACGTCCTGATATTTGTCACGTGATAACAGGCGTATTTATGAACCGATTTGGATGTACTTTGGTGTGTACATAGTACATACAAATATCTCGACCGAGTTTTTTGGCCAGCTTCATCCGCCATCTTGTTTCAAAATGGCGGCCATTTAAAATAATTTTAAAAATTTAAAATTTAAAATGAGATACCAAAATATTGGAAAATGTAAAAGATTTTTTTGTATGTATTTGACCTTAATACAAAGATCCCGGAACAGTTTTTGTTTCGTCTATATCTAAAAAAATGGCTGAGTTATAGCGTTTTGAATTTCTATTGTGGCTGACATTTTAAAACGACCTGATTTTTGTCACGCGATAACAAGCGTATTTATGAACCGATTTGGATGTTACTTGGTCTGTACATAGTACATACCAATATCTCGACCGAGTTCGTTGGCCAGCTTCATTCGACAACTTGTTTCAAAAGGGTTGCCATTTAAAAAAAATTAAATTTAAAATTTAAAATGAGGTATTAAAAAATTGGAAAATGAAAAAGATTTTTTTATGTGTTTGACCTTTATACAAAGATTCCGGAGCAGATTTTGTTTCTGAAAATTTGTTCTTTTGTTTATATCTTAAAAAATGGTTGAATTATAGCACTTTGAATTTCTAGTATGGCTAACATTTTGAAACGATCTTGTATTTGTCACGCGATAACACACGTATTCGCCTATTTCCATGTGAGAAAGCATGTGGATAGTATACATCAACATCTCAGCCAAATATAAGTTACTTTAAATAAAAGCAGCTTGGATAAAGCTAACTAATTTCGTGAAATTCTCATTCATAATGATTTAGTATTGATAAAAATTAGTATTGAATGTCCTATATTCGGTTTCCACTAAATTGAGCTTCTTGTGTTTGAATAATATAAGTTGGCTTTTTTAAAATAAGGTATTTGAAAGCTACCTCTTCCTCCTGGCACTGGCCGGAAGGACTTTTTTTTTTCAGTGTTAAATTTTTTCAATTATACATTTTTAGCAATGACTTTTTTTTTGGGGGGGGGGAGCAATTGGAGGGTGGTCCTACAAAAAACTTATGAGATTATATTTCATTATAGTTTTACATTAATTCAGGGATTAAAAAATATTTAGTTTTGGCCATTATTTCTTAAATCAGGGATATTTACATGTTTTAAGATAGTCACTACTTAGTAAGTGACATCCTATGTGTAAAAAGCTATTTTTTTAAACGAAAAATTTTACCTCTCCAATTTTTTTTCTATTTAAAGTACACATATGGAGCAATGTTTTTAGCAAGTTTGAAAAAAAATTATGATGGGTCATTTTTTTATGGCCCATTACAGTAAGTCATTTTTTGAGGGTGATATTTTCAGTTTGAATGTAATAAACAGTATTAAAATAAAAAATTACTATTGTTTTAATGTCATATATGCATTCTTTATACAAATAGCTTTAAATTGGTATCAGAAATATAAAATTTGAGTCATTAGTTGTCAAGTTATGGACATTTATAGACATAGGGATAGCATCCAAGATGGCCGCCATTTGGTAAAAATGATCAATTTTCAAAAGGCTATATCTCAGTCAATATTGCACAAATTATCTTAAAATTTTAGATTTGATGGTTTCACTACTACATCTGTCTGTAATAAAAATGTAAAAAAAATCTGTGAGTATGGTGCAACAACTTTTCTTTAAATTGGTTGATTTCACATGGAATGACCCTGTACCGTAATGGTCGATTTTTTGATAGAGGCAGAATATATTTTTAAAAATGCTGTTAAAGTGGGCCTTTTGAACCGAATTTCCCGAAGCGGATTGTGTTGGAAAAATAATTGCATTAAGGATGCACTCAAATCCAAACTGCTTATTTTCTGACTCATTTCTAAATTCATTTTTGCTCTCCAACGCATTTAATTGGTAGATTCGCTTATTCAGAAACTATATAATGTACCGCAATTATCGATTTTTTGCGTCAGAGACAGAATATATTTCAAAAAATTATGTCAAAGTGGGCATTTTGAACGGAATTTCCCGAAGCAATTGTGTTATCACTTTCTTCTGGACACGATAACTTCCGCAATTTTGCACAAATCTCTTCCAAACTGATACATAAAATCAAGGGGCATAAAATCTCGGTCAAGTTCGTTAATGGGCAAAAGCGGACAAAGGGGATGGAAATAGGGAGGGGTTTTGTAAAAACCGAAAAAACCCCATAACGTCTTAATTTTTATACATATCAAATCAGTTTAAAGTTTTTATTACTTCTAAAAATAGCGCCAAAAATTCATGCATCACAGATTTTTGATAAAATTTAAAATAGGCTCAAGGGGCGCAAAAATAGGGTTTTTGGGAGAAAAAAATTCATTACTTCGTCAATTCTCAAGATATCAAATCCAATAATTTTATTATACATCTCCTTAATATTATCTACAACTTTTATATTCACAAGTTTTTGATAGGACCAATTCGTACCAAAAAAAAAAAAGAAAAAAAAACGAAAACAAAAACAAAAACAAAAAAGGGGGGTTGAAGAAGAAAAACTTTCATAACTCCGTCAATTCACAAGAGATAAAATCTCCATGAATTTATCATATATCTTCTTGATATTGTCTTCAACATTTATACAGACAAGTTTTTGATAGGGCCAATTCTTAAAGCAAAAACAAATTAAAAATACATAGCGGTTGAAGAAAAAAATCATCTTATTAAGGGTGCATTCAAATCCAAACTGTCTATTTTCTTACTCATTTTTAAATTCATTTTTGCTCTCAAACGCATCCAATTGCTAGATTCTCTTATTCAGAAACTATATAATGTACAGTAATGATCGATTTTTTGATAGAGGCAGAATATATTTCAAAAAATTATGTCAAAGTGGGCATTTTGAACAGAATTTCCCGAAGCGATTGTGTTAGAAACGAAAAATATTGTCCTACTGAGAAAATAATTGTTTATTAATCAAGTTTTAATTAATCGAAAGAAAAATAAAAACACAGGTCGCTTATAAATCTTTTCAAAAATCACGTCAGCATGTTTCATATTTTTTTTTTTTATTATTATTAAAAATTAATCTGAAAATGTGGCAGAAAAATTCGAGTTGTTGAGTATGGAAAAATATTTTTTTAATATCGCCTTAACATGATTCTGATAAAACCAACTATTTTATAAAAAGGAAATAAAAACTCGTCAAAAGCAGACAGATAAAACTGTTAAAGTGGATTTATATCTAATAATGATTTAGTTTTTGTTGGTGAAATTAGTATACTTAACTTCGAAATCTACCTCTGCCTGTAGGCCGGGCCGGCAAGGATTTTTTAAGTATTACAGGGATAGCCGATTTCCACACTATATATTCTAGGTGCTATACCTTTTATGAGGAAAGGGCAAAATGTTAAATAAGGAACGTAGAAATAATATTTTTGAGTATAATTGAGTATAATTTGAGTATAATTGAGTATACAATTCTGAATGTTTTATACATTTTTTTCCATAATTTTGAATAATTAGCTTTTTAATTTCATGCTTTATAAAAGATAAATTTTTGCCTTTAAAATTTACATGCATGAAAGAATGTATTAAGAATAATGGTTGCTTCTTTTTTGCAAGATTTAAAAAAAATTATTGTAATATTATTTTTATTTATTTATTTATTTTTGCAAAAATACCAAGAAATTTTCTCCAAACATGCACTTTTTCAAATTATTTGTGTGATGATCTACTGTAAACTCAAATAAGGGTAATTACTACATGGTATTAAAATAAATTTCCTTTGTTGCTTATTATAACTTAGATGAACGTCAACTTTATAAACAGATTTTTTCATTTTAAAACATACTACAGAGACTTTTAAAATAATAATAATTGCTTGCTATAAATAGATCAAACATTATTTAAATCATAATGAAAAATAAACTGTAACAATTCCTTTTAGACTGTCTCAAACTTAAAAGTAATAACAAGATTTTATTTTTTTTTAGTCATCGTTAAAATATGTTTGCTTTTATTAAAAAAAGAGAAAAGAAAGAAAGAAAAATATTATAGTTTATATTATATAGCGAGTTTTTGAAACATGCATACTATAGATGACGCCATAACTTTAATCGGCTTTTCTTGAAAACCCATGTAAAAACAATACTATTTAGCAATATTGGGGAATCATTGGATATAGTTTCAATATACAGCAACATTTAGCCAATATTGGAGTTCCATTCAAAATAATATCACTATAAGACAAGTATATACAACAATGAATTAATTCGCTTTCCAAACACAGTAACTATTTCTAAACATCATTTACGGAACTTGTACTATTTTGAAAGCAATACAAAAAAAGTCCTTCCGGCCAGTGCCGGGAGGAAGAGGTAGCTTTCATAATCCTTATTTAAAAAAAGCCAACTTATATCATGCAAACACACGAAGCTCAATTTAGTGGAAACCGAATATAGGAGATTCAATACTAATTTTTATCAATATAATGAATGAGAATTTCGCGAAATTAGTCAGCTTTATCCAAGCTGCTTTTCTTTAAAGTAACTTATATTTGGCTGCCAAATTCGGCAATTTCTTAAAGTGCCTGTCATTTTAAGACAACATGGTGGATGAGGCTAAGCAGTGAACTTCGTCGAGACCTTAGTAATTGCTGTGCACATGCTCACTCCCATCGGAATCGCTTAATATATAAGAGTGCTGTCGCAAGCAAAATATCAGATTTTTCAAAATGTCACCCACAATAGAAATTGAAACTGCTATATCTGAGCCATTTTTTAAGGTAAAGACAAACAAAAAATGCTCCTGAATCCTTATATCAAGATCAAATACTTAAGAAAGAAACCTTTTTCAATTTCTGGTTTTTTTGCACATCACTTTAAATATATATATATTTTTTAATTTAATGGCAGCCATTTTGAAACAAGATGGCTGATGAATCTGGCCAGCGAACTTGGTCGAGGTGTTGATGTATACTATCCACATGCCTTCTTACATCGAAATAGGCAAATACGTGTGTTATCGCGTGACAAATACAGGATCGTTTCAAAATGTTAGCCATACTAGAAATTCAAAGTGCTATAAATCAACCATTTTTAAGATATCAACAAAAGAACAAATTTTCAGAAACAAAAACTGCTCCGGAATCTTTGTATCAAGGCCAAACACATAAAAAAAAATCTTTTTCATTTTCCAATTTTTTAATACCTCATTTTGAATTTTAAATTTAATTTTTTTTAAATGGCAACCCTTTTGAAACAAGATGGCGAATGAAGCTGGCCAACGAACTCGGTCGAGACATTGGTATGTACTATGTACAGACCAAGTTACATTCAAATATGTTCATAAATACGCCTGTTATCGCGTGACAAAAATCAGGTCGTTTTAAAATGTCAGCCACAAGAGAAATTCAAAATGCTATTACTCAGCCATTTTTTTTTAGATATAGACGAAAGAAAAACTGTTCCGGAATCTTTGTATTAAGGTCAAACACATACAAAAAAAATCTTTTTCATTTTCCAATTTTTTGGTATCTCATTTAATTTTTTTTATTTTTTTTAAATGGTCGCCATTTTGAAACAAGATGGCGGATGAAGCTGGCCAACGAACTCGGTCGAGATATTTGTATGTGCTATGTACACACCAAGGTACATCCAAGTCGGTTCATAAATACGCCTGTTATTACGTGAAAAAAATCAGGACGTTTCAAAATGTCAGCCACGCTAGAAATTCAAAATGCTATAACTCAGCCATTTCTTAAGATATAGAAGAAACAAAAACTGCTCCCGAATCTTTTTATCAAGGTCAAACACATAAGAAGAAAATACTTTTTCAATTTTCAATTTTTGGCACCACATTTCACATTTAAATTTTTCTTAAAAATTTAAATGGCCGCCATTTTTAAACAAGATGGCGGGTGAAGCTAGGCAACGAACCCGGTCGAGACATTGGTATGTACTATGTATAAACGAAGTTACATCCAAATCGGTTCATAAATACGCCTTTTATCGCGTGACAAAATTTAGAACGTTTCAAAATGTCAGCCACGCTAGAAATTCAAAATGCTATAACTCAGCCATTTTTTAAGATATAGACGAAACAAAAACTGCTCCGAAATCTTTGTATAAAGGTCAAATACATAAGAAAAAAATATTTTTCCATTTTTATTTTTTTGGTACCACATTTCAAATTTTAAATTTTTAAAAATTTTTTAAATGGCCGCCATTTTGAAACAAAATGGCGGATGAAGCTGGCCAACGAACTCGGTCGAGAGATTGGTATGTACTATGTACACACCGAATTACATACAAATCGGTTCATAAATACGCCTTTTATCTTGTGACAAAATTCAGGACGTTTCAAAATGTCAGCCACGCTAGAAATTCAAAATGCTATAACTCAGCCATTTTTTAAGATATAGACGAAAGAAAAACTGCTCCGGAATCTTTGTATAAAGGTCAAATACATAAGAAAAAAATATTTTTCCATTTTTAATTTTTTCGTACCACATTTCAAGTTTAAAATTTTTTTAAAAATTTTAAATGGCCGCCATTTTGAAACAAAACGGCGGATGAAGCTGGCCAACGAACTCGGTCGAGACATTGGTTTGTACTATGTACACATCGAATTACATCGAAATCGGTTCATAATTACGGGAGTTACAGTGTGACATAGGTCAGATATATATATATATATATATATATCAATTTTGAACGGAGGGTGGTTTCGGGGTCTGGGGGTCATGATCGATGAAAATATACCAAAATTTTTTGAAATCGCTTTCCTCCGAACGGCTGCAATAGGTAGCTTTTTTGTAAAGAAAGCTACCTAATATTCCATAAAATATATGGAAAACTTACTCGATTTATACGTATTTGTAATCTCAAAATATCAATTACGGGAATTGTACTGTTTTCTTAGAAAAATAAAACTATTACGTAAAATTTTACGGAAAAATTTGTGCATATTGACGGATTTTTTTTTACAGTGTGTCATTTTCAAACAAATATTTTCGGGGTAAATTTCAGTCCCCAACTTGGCTCGTTTTTTAAATACCACTTTTTTCTAAGAAAAAAATTTCTGTTTAGATTTTTCTTACAAATTTTTGGACCCATATTCGGAAAGTAACTGCTGTTTGAAATGTTGTAAAAACCGAGCACGAAAAAATTCCTTCAGATACACTAGAATTAAAAAATGCACCGGTGGGATACGTGAGATTAATGCAACATTTGCAATACAAATTTATCACAAAGATTATTGTTTGGAATTGGTGTTGTAAACTTTTTCTTGGGTCCTTTCTTCAACGACAAACGTTCAACCATGATAAGGTATTTAATAATATACCATATTGCCAAAAATCGTTGGACACTTTCAATTTTTGACGTTTATTCGAATACTTAAAAAAATACTTAACGAATTCTTTTAGAAGTTATTTGGTAATAGAAAGTGCACATTTGCCTCATATATTTCCACGAAGATTTGATCACGAGGGCAATTAGGGGACTAACAACAAATTGAAGAAAAAAATAATATTGGGAGTCACCCTGTAAAATAAAGTGCACGATAGGATCTGTCGTTGCAGCACAACATTGTCAACAATCGCTGTACAACATTTGTGTCCATTTGTGTAAGCATAGCACCTATATTCATCCTGATATAAATATTTCTGTAAAAAATCCAAGAAATGTTGCATGATTTTTGTTTATGGCATTCAAGGTTTTCCACAGAATTTAATGACAGTTTCAGAAAATTTGACAAAAAGAGTTGTGTGTGTGTGTGTGTGGGGGGTCTTTCTAAGGGAACCTAACCCGTATTTACGCATGGAAATCCATGGTTCGAAGAAAACCACGAAAACACCGAACGATTAGGCCGACAGGCACGATTGGGTTCGAACCCAGCACCGCCCGTCTACCAACTTCGAGAGCAGAACCACTCGGCCATTGGTGGGGATTGACAAAAAGAAGTAGAAACGACATAGTACGATTAGAATATAAATATATTAAATATTTAAGGAAATATGAGCAGATGTATGAAATAATTCTTAACTGCGCATGCGAGAACTATATCAAAGATTTCTTTTCATGTGAATTTTTTTTCTAGAAGTTAACTGTACACTGACAGAAAAACTCGTATTTCGTCTATATATCCTCTATATATATTATTCCTCATTTTTTAAGAAATATTTTCCGAACTCCTAGAAAACATGTTTTATCCGTGAATTCTTCCCGAAAGTCTGAAAAAAGGGAGAAATTCCGTTGATTTCTTGTACGCATACGTACTGGCTTTGTTAATACTAAAATTCGAATAATAATAAAAAAAATTCTATAAATTAAGATTTCTAATTTAATAAAAAAAAGTTATCGATTTAAAAAATAAATAACAAATAATTTTCTCATTCATTTAAAAGTACTCACAATTTAAGTCAGCACCAATTAAACATTTTAAAATGAAGATTCGACGATTGTTACTCAAACCTTTTGTACTATTAAACAGTAATCATGAAATTTTTTTTAAAAATATTATCTTTTAAGTTAATGAGTCTCCAATAATGTGAAATGCTCCGACATTTCGGTCTGACGGATACTAGTATTCATATATTTATAATTCATAATTTTATCCAATATTAATACTAAAGTATTGCAAACCCAGTCACAATCTCATTAAAGACGAAATCTTCCCGAAATTAAATTAAAAATTCAAAGCGTTTTATACAAATTAATCAAGCCATACCCATCTGAAGCAAATATATTTACTTCAAACTGCTTCACAACTGTACAGCCATAGCCGAGTAGTTAGAGTACTCGGCTCCTAACACTAAGGTAGTTGGTTCGACTCCAAGGTCAGCAACTTTAATTTTATCCCCATTTTCTTCGATTGGTGTATATTTTACCTCCTATGACGGGCAAACGAAAAAATCCTAGTAGCACTGCTGACAGGAAAATTTCCGTGAATTGAAGCAAGTATTTCTGAGGGTGTATAGAGCAACTTATACAAAAAGACCAGTCGAATATCTTGGAAATTCATAAAGATATTGCCGATATAGTGAGCTGAATTTCGGTTGCCTTTGAAAAGTAACCATATGATAAAGCATTTTCCGAAATTTGTCATTTTTTTGTTTACTGACTTCCTTCAAAGGAGTTGATATTTAATAAATGTCAAAGAATATATTCCGAACGGATTCCTCGATTTTGATAATTCTTTTGCTGTTTGAATAGGCATGTTTTCGTGGCTTTTAAAGAAGAAACTAAACATTAATAATAAATTTAAAGTTATAAATTAGAATTTGTGGAAAATCTTTTATCACCCAGCTACTTTTAGAAAGCAGCTGAAATTCAGCTCTTTATCGTCGATATCGTTCTGAATTTTCACTATATTTGACTGTTTTTTTTAACCCTTAAATTGCATGAATTATTCTTTTAGAATTGTGTTTTTATTCTTATATTAAGGATCAGACACCAGAAATTTTAAGATAGAGTTTTAACTTTATTTAGTAGCATATTTTTGTAATTTTTAGAGGATTACTATTTCTATATTAATATAGTGGTTGCTAAGAACTTAATTTATTTATTAACAGTTAAATAAAAAGTGATGCAGATAGGCATCAGTATGAAGTTTAAATCATCAGTTTAACCCTAGATCTACCGGGAATTTTATTCAAGTTTTAATAAAACGTTCTACACCAGAATTTTTATTTAAAACTATTTAACTTATTTATTTACCTTATTTTTGTCTGGTTTATATACTTAGTTTATTTTAAAGAAATTTCTAGTTTGAATGAATATTTTGTATGTACCTGTCGGTTCCAATGGACCCGTCTGGTAGACGGAGGGTTAAAGATTAAGAGGATTTGCTCTATACAGTTGACTACCAAACCATGAAAAAAAATCTTTGGTATCGTTCGCACGTGTGCAGTTAAAAAGTATTTCATACAAATGCTCACCTTTCATCCAATATTTAATATATTTATATTCTAATTGTACTATGTTTTTTTTACCGTACTGTGTCAAGTTTTCTGAAAGTGGCGTTAAATTTGGTTAGAAATTCTGCATGCTATAACCGAAAATTTTAAGAAAATTTCTTGAAATTTTTAAAGAAAAATTTATATATCCATAAATATACATGATATTCTTACAAAAATATTGGGTGAGTGCAAAAGTTCTACCCGCTTTCTAGCAAAAACAGAAAGGCGGAGAACACAAAAAGTTAAGCACCTGTGAATTCACGCATGTACCATCGTTATGTATGACCTCTTGCCATATGTCTGGCAGTAAGTTAATCCTACGCCGATAAAACTCCTCCGTTTTACAATCAAAATGCTGTTGTAACGCCGTTTTTACAGTCCCTACATCATTGAACTTTCGGTGAGAAAAGGCGTTGTGTAACGATCAAATAAGTTGATAAATCGAAGTTGCAAGGTCGGGCTATACACCGGCTGAGGTAAAAGTTCCCAACTAAGGCACGGTAATTTTTGCCGAATCCTTAAAGCAACATGAAGCCTGACTTTATCGTGCTGAAGGAGAACCCCTCTGTGATTGATGAATGCTGGCCACTTAGACGTGAGTTTTGCTCACAATATGTGTAATTTTTGGCAGTAGAGGTCTGCCTTGATCATTTGGTTTGGTGAGATGACCCTTTTTTTTTTCCTGTCATTAAATCATACACTAAGCAAAAAATTTTTGGAATGGAGTCCTCCTGTTTAGGTGGATGGAGTACCCTCTACAACGTCGGCACATGGTCCTTTGATGCTTCACATTAAGGCACAGTACCCACTTCTCAAAATCCGTCACAATTCGATTAAAAAATGGTTCCCTACTGTTACAGGAAAGCAAAGAAACAGAGGTGCTGATTCTATCTTCTCGTTGCCTTACTGTAAGCTGGTGTGATTGAATCTGGTGATAAAGCCAAGTGCATGGATCCGTCTTTTGACTGTTGTTCTGTGTACTGAGAACGTTTCCGCTAATTCCGCGACTGTTGGATGTAGGGAATTCACTATGGCTGTGTCCAGAACCTCATCAGAAACCAGTGATGGGCGTCCAAAACGGGCATGATCTTTACAGCTCATTTCTCCTTCCCGGAATTTCCTAAACCAACGGCAGCAGATGCTATTGTCCACGACATCTTCCCCATACACATGACAAATGCTGCGGCAAGCTCCGGCTGCTGTAACGACTTTATCATACTCGTACCGTAAGCAATGTCTGATGTAGTCTTGCCTGCTTGCCATGTTGTTTCCAGCTCCGCATGACTTCCTCTGACAAATGTTGTCCCTATACATACTCTACTGCTCCACGCGTTATTGTCCACTTTCCTGTCCTCAAAACGTCAGCTGTAACGTCTGTATTCCACTTGACATTTACATGCGCTCAAAACGGGTAGAACTTTTGCACTCACCCAATATGAACATAAATGTTGTACATTATCCACATAGTCATTTTCTGCAGCTGCAGATCATTTCGAGCCTTTTATTTTTCAGGGAGATCCCAAATGTAATTTTTTTTAAATTTGCAGTTAGTCCCCTAATAGCCCTCGTGATCAAATCTTCGCTGAAAAATGATGAAGTCAGACGTTTTCTTTATATTGCCAAAGTTTAAGAAAAATTCGTCGAGTATTTCTTAAGATATCCGACGAAATGCATAATATCTTAAGTGCCTGATGATTTTTGGCAATATAGTGTATGTATTTAGATTAAAGTAATGATTTTAAAATTCTATTTAAAAATTTACAGCAAATAGCGTGGATAAAATGCGAAAAAATCTTCTTTTCAATTTCTTTGTTTCAGCTTCATGAAGGAAAATTCAGGTTTGCTTTAACGTAAACATCCTGACTGGCGACAGATCTCCAGCCAGAGTAACAGCAAAAAGTTAAATTATAAGAAATATATTACTTAGAAAATATCATATTAATATGTAACTATTTAATGAATGAATAAGTAATGTTTCAATTAAAGACCAAATGATTTTTTACTGTCGGAAGTGTTCCAAATTTTGGTATTAGTATTCTATATTTGTTTAGAAAATGAAATTTTAACCTTTGAAGGATGGAATTCATTTTTTTTCCAATTTTATTTTCCTTTTGGAATATCCACTCTGTTGCAAAAAATATATTCACCCAGAAAAAATTGAGCTACGATGATGAAACTTGGCATGTGCATAGGGTTTGCGTAGTTGAACAACTGATTACAAATTCAGAAGAAAAAAAAACATTTTATTGACTAGTAGCATTAAAAAGAATATCAATTTGAGTAGGTTGTTAAACCACCCTTAGCAGCTACACAAGCCGATACTCGGTGGGGCATCAAGTCTATTAAGTTACAAGTATCCTTCTGCGGTAGTATCTGCCATAAGTGTAGCAACTGATCAACTAGTTCGGTGGTATTCCGAGACGACTGAAGTCGCCTTCCCAAAATGTCCCAAACATGCTCCATTTGAGTAAGATCTGGTGGTCTGGCAGGTCATGGAAGGACATTATATCCTTGTAGATATTGTTGCGAGAGTCGCGCAGTATGTGGCCCCGTGCGTTAGTGATGGGCGATTTCGTTTTTTTTAATCGATTTAATCGATACTATGGCCAACTCGATTTAATCGATACTATGAATTTTTTAATCGATGTCTCTAAGACAAAATAAGGTAATATCATTTTCATTTTCCTTCAAAAATTGAAGATAAAGTAGTTGGCTGTGCCAATCCCAAACTTTCATCATAAATGTTAAAACTTCAAAATTCGCTATCATAGTGTCAAATTTAAATGATAACCTATGCGCATCATGAGGATTCAAAAAGGATAGGTTCGATGAAGTATGTGCATTTTAAAAGAAAATATAAGCATTGCATTTTCCTAACAAATCATTGAATTTCGGCCCACATCCTCTTAGGCTAATGTCAGACGAACGTCTTTTTGCACGCTTTTTTCGCTCTTACGCCATCCCTACACCTTCGCTAGCATGTGTAGGGACGGTGTAAGAGCGAAAAAAAAGCGTGCAAAAAGACGTTCGTCTGATATTAGCCTAGATGTCCGCAACGGAAAATCCCAATTCAAAGAGCATAAAAGCGACAGCTGTTGGGCGGTATACACCCAAGCCTAATGAGGATCTATTTATCTGAAAGTATAACAGAATGTGAAGTTTGATTAAATTCCGTGCATTAGTTTTGAGATATGGCTATCACGAATATCATGCAAAAAAAAAAAAAACAGTATTGCAGCGCAGCCTGTTACATGATTAACACGAAAAATTCAGGAACAACTTATGTCAATGACACATAATATTAAGTTTGATGAAATTCCGGTCATTACTTCTTGAGAAATTATCGCTAATATCGTGTAAATTCTAAAAAACAGTGTTAAATTCAGGGGCTGGTACGGGTGGACAACCCCGCCCCCCCGGAACATTGAAATGTCCCTCATGAAGATTTGAGATTTTATGCTTAATGGACAAAAGTCCAATCCCCCCGCCCCCCCCACACCCCGAAACTCTAGAATGCCACTCTCCAGAACCATAGAAATCCCTCCCAGAGAAAGATGTCGGAATTCAACACTGCTATAAAAAAGCAGCATGGCAGCACAATCTGTTATATCATATACACGAAAACCTAATCATGAACAACTTATGACAGAATATTAAGTTTGATGAAATTCCGTTCATTAGTTCTTGAGATATGATCCTTAAAATCGATTAAATCCAGAAAAACGTGTTGAATTCCAGGGGTAGCCCGGAGGGACATCCCCCCCGTGCAACATTCAAATGCTCCCCCCAGAAGTTTTGAGATTTTATGCTTAATGTACAAAAGTTCAATCACCTTCCCCTCTGAACTGTCCGTCTCTGGATCCGCAGAAATCCCTCCCGGAGAAAATTATCTGAATTCAACACTGCTGATAAAATCTGCATAACAACGCCCCCTGTTGGGCGATTTACACCGCAATCTAATATGCAATAATTTATGCCAACGTCTAACTGAATGTGAAGTTTGATGAAAATCCGTGCATTAGTTCTTGAGATAGAGCTATTTCGAAAATCGGGAAAAATGCAGCATAGCAGCGCCACCTGCCGGTAGATTTACATCAAAAGTAATCAGCACCAATTTATATGAAAGTCTAATTGAATCTAAAGTTTCAACAGATTCCATGCATTAGTTCTTGAAATAGACCGCCCACATTTTTTTTGTCAGAGACAAACAAATAGACAGACTGACAGACAGACAATGTATAAAAATAGTCAAATCGTATTCCAGACAAGATCTTCTAAAACTATAAATCCTTCGAAAACCGGAAGTCGAAATTTTTCACGAATCCAACGCTTTCTTTTTTTAAAGACAAAAGAAAGCAAGAAAAAATTAACGAATCGATTCTGCCCGTAAATTAAGATCAGAAATAGCGAATCCATTCAGTTTAGATTCGATGCCGATGTCGATCTTTATATGCGGGCAGAATCGCTATTTTTTGATTTACTTCAATTCTTTAGATTCGGGCGAATCGATTCAGTTCAGATTCGATGCCGATTTTTAGATGCGGGTGAAATTGTCATTTTTTGATTTACTTCAATTCAAATCGCATCGCGCATGATCCACGATTCGGGTTGAATAGATTTCTCCAATTTTACTGTTTTAGTGGCAGAATTGCTGTAAAATTTTGTATAAGAGCCCTTTTTTTTTCTTTCTAGGTTCAGTGTTGAATGGCGGGTTGATTTCTTGACTGCACCGGTCGGGATGGGGGGGGGGGAGATTTTAGAGTTTCGTAAGGGGGGATGCACATTTGTCCATTAAAAAGTATAAAATCTCAAAACTTTCGGGAGGGACATTCCAATGTTCCCCCTGGTCACCCTCTGAATTCAATACTAGGTTAAATCATTATACTTTTGTTTAGAAGCCTATTTATTTGGGTTACTAGTTTATTGCGTTGTATTTTTCAAGTTCGTCCCTTCTAATCCTTTCCGCCCCCCCCCCCTTCCTCGCCAATTGTAATTTACAGGGCCGTTCAAAATATTCATGCTATTTTAAAATTCTCGTTCTATTTTATTATAAATCCACATTTTGAAACCTTGACCAAAGATACATTTGAGGTCACCCCTCCCACCGTTTGAGACTTACCTGTCCCCCGGGGGGCATATTTATTGTTTCTTCCAAACTATCTCGTGTAACATATTGTTGGAAAGCTTTTAATGTCCTCTTTTATTTTCTGTCCCCACCCCCCACTAGTTACACGCTCTTGGCACTTTTTAGTTCACAGGCTATCAAAGTCTGACATCTAATGTGCCCGTCGGTTTTGTATGTATGTATGTATGTACGTGCGTAACGCGATAACTCTTGATAGAAATATTCGATTTGCTTCAATATTTTTTCTATGTTCATTCGGCTAAGGCGCTTCCCTGATTAGTTTTGGGGGTTCATTAGTTAAGTAGAAAGGGGAAACGGGGGCTAATCACTCTCTTAGCTTAGATAAATGGGTTTTTCATGCAGAATTATCAGATTTTCTTCAAATTTTGGTATACCGGTTAATTTTGATAACGAGTTTCTCTGATTATATTTGAAGGTTCATTGTTATAGTCTAAAGGGGGGGGGAGGCGGGACGAGGGGATAATACCCTCCCTAATTTAGATAGATGGGTTTTGCTATCCGATTTCCTTCAAATTTGGTATACCAGTTTATTCTGATAAGGCGCTTCCCTAATTAGATTTGGAAGTTCATTGGTTAAATATAAAGGGGGGAACAGGGGGCTAATACCCCCTTAATTTAGATAAATGGGTTTTTCTATCCGATTTGCTTCAAATTTGGTATACCGATTTATTTTGATAAGGCGCTTCCCTGATAACATTTGGAGGGTCATTGGTTAAGTATAAAGAGGGGAAACGGGGAGGGACAATCCCCCCGCCTCTTAGTTTATTTTTCGAGGGGCATTATTCTTTGAAATAAGAGCATAATATACAGTTAGTGTGAATAGCCTGTGAGGTCAATGCCATCAGTTTAACGGGGCACTTTTCTTTTTAGCTCACAGGCTATCAAAGCCTGAGAGCTAATGTGCCCGCAGTTTCTGTATGTATGTATGTACGAACATACGTAACGCGATAACTCTCGATAGAAATATCCGATTTGCTTCAATTTTTTTTCTAGGTTCATTCTGATAAGGCGCTTCCCTGATTAGTTTTGATGGTTCATTGGTAAAGCATAAAGGACGGGGGTACGGGGACTATCCCCCCTACTTATATAAATGGCTTTTTCATGCAGAATTATCAGATTTGCTTCAATTTTGGTATACCGGTTAATTCTGATAAGACGCTTCCCTGATTAAATTTGGAGGTTCATTGTTTAAGTATAAAGGGGGGAACAGGGGCTAACCCCCCTTAATTTAGATAGATGAGTTTTTCTATCTGATTTGCTTCAAATTTGGTAACCAGTTTAGTCTGATAAAGCGCTTCCCTGATGAGATTTGGAGGCTTATTTTTTAAGTATAGAGATGTGACCGGGGTAGGCTGATTCCCTCCTTAATTTATTTTTCGAAAGGCATTCTTTGAAGTAAGAGTATAAAATACAATTAGTATGAATAGACTGTGAGCTCAATGCCATCAATTTAACTCGATACTTTTCTTTTTTATTTATTAATGTTTAAGGGAGTGCACTCTCTGCATGTCAGCGAATGAGTCAATAACTGTTTATAGTTTTTAGATTACTGCTGAAAAAAAACATATAATCAAGGAATATACTTTTATTTATTTGTTAACCAGAGAAAAGTATGTTATTTCATTGTTAATGGCTCTCGGATGAGAACATTTTTTTTCCCTTAACAGCTGAAAATTTGGTAAACATTAAAAAGAAAGATATTTATAAACTGTAAATGAGATAAGGAGATATATATTTTAAAAAGGGAAAGAAATTTTAGTTAAATATATTATTAAAAGGAGAATTTTGATTATTAATTGGGGGATAATTAGTATGTGATGATTGGTTAATTACATTCATCACAGCTATTTTAAAAGAAGATTTGCAATATTTGAATTTCCCCCACGCTTATAGGAGACCCTAAAAAGACTGAAAAACCATTTAACTTTTTAAATAAATTTAGAGCCCTCAAAATTTCGCTCATCTGCGCATTTTTAAGAAGAATGATGTTTATAGGAAGTAAGTCCCCATCTGTTTGGTTGAAGAAAATAAGAGTTAGAGTACAAAGTACATCTTTTCCGGATGAAAAAAAAATCATTTCTTTCTTTTTTTATCTGACCGAGATCTTTTTTAAAGATAAATTTAAATATAATATAAATTATTATCAAAATTACATCTTAAAAATAATAATTTTAAAAGTTAAAAAACCTTATTATTTGACTCAAAGGTCTGTAGTAGCTTATTTCTAGGCCGCTAACATTGTCTAGGGCCCCCATAAATGGAGGTGAGGGGTGAGAGATAGTCATTACGGACCCTGTTGATTCGCTACGTTTTGGAATTACTATTTTTCAGCTTATCTGTGTGAATCTGTGAACATTGAAATATCGATTCAAGTATCGATTCTAAAATTTGGGAATCGATTCTTATTGCGATCGATTCTGTTTTATACGATGCCGATTTTAATCGATTCTCAAATTTTCCAGAATCGCCCATCACTACCGTGCGTTGTTTTGCTGATAAATGGCACCTGGGAGACTTGATAGAATAGGCAACCGGCTGCAAAATGTCGTCAACGTACAGCCGAGACAGCAGAGTACCTTGCAGCACGACTAAAGGTATAGGCTGCCCCATCAGATCGCTCTCCAGGTTGTCAAACGAGATGTTATGGCAATGTAACGCTCAGTAAGAAATGCAGGATTTAACCGCTGACTTTTTTGCCTCCACACACGATCATCACTGAGAAAAAAAGAGGGAATCTTTGCTGAAGAACCCATTTCTACATTCAGACACTGTTCAGCTTGCCCGAGATCGATACCACTCCAGACGACACTGCCTATGTTGAAATGTTAGTGGCAACTGTATTAATGGCCGTCTAGACCTGAGCTCATATTCGGCAAGTTGTCTATGGATGGTATGCTTTGATACAACCGGATCCATGTCAACTGGCAAATGACGTCGAATAGATGATAGAGGCACTGTTTGTGTAGACGTGGCTGATCTCTGATTGCTCTATCCTCTCGTGCTTTTGTGGCGCTGGTGCATCCTGAGCTATTGCGGCGACTGACTGTGCCTTCTCTGATTCACTATTGTCACCATTGCGCAAGTATCATATCGCTTCGACCAACATGCTGACTGATATGCCTGTTTGACAAACCCGCTTCTCTGAGGCCTATGATGCGACCCCTTTTGAAGTTGGATAACTGTTCGTAGTGCCGTACGACTTAAATGCATCTTTTTTTCCAATCTCGTGTATCAACAATGGTAATACAGCTCTCATTACCTGTGAATTAGAGAATCGACTCTTACCTGCTGCGCAGTTTGAATGCGCGTTGTACAGGTCCCCATTGATTATTGGTGCTGAATTGTTAATAATTTACATATCTCATCAAATCACATCAGCATGCCAAGTTTCGTAGCTCTGGCTCAAAATTTCTTGGGTGCATATACGTTTTTGAAACTGAGTGTTTATATATATACAGTGGACTCGTGATTATTGAAACTCTCTTAATTCGAACAAATGGAAAAGCCCCGAAAATTACTATACAGAAATAATGTAGAATTACATTCGTTTATTTGAACTCAATTTCTATGTCTTCGGATATTTCGAACTGATTTAAATGTTCTTTCATCTTTTTATTTTACTTTCTATGTTATACAGTTCTTTTTTAACTTTGAATTCAAGTACACAATAGCCGGTTTCAATGGTCTAGTTTCTAAGAATCTATTTCTTTCATTGCTTCCAGTAAGTTGCATTGTTAGCATAGAATAAAAGTCGAGGTACGGAAAAAAATGGGAGATGGCCAATCAAAAAGTTACATTGCGAATGAATATGTCATTTAAAAGAGTATACTTTCGACCTATCTGAACAATAAAGATTCAGTTATTCAATCTTGGGGGAACAAAAAGTTAAGAAAAGAAACAAAGCGGGTGAGAACCGTCGCGCACGAGGACTTAGAGGAAGCATTAGTGTTGAGGCTGAAATATTCTCGCTCAAGAAATCTGCCTATAAGTGGTCCCGTATTGAGTACCAAAGCAAGTGAACTAGCCAGTGTTTAAAATAACTTAGTGTGTTAAATAACTGTTGATAAAATTTCAGAAGTTTGTGGAAGCCATAGCAATTCAGATATCGCGAAAGGAATTCGTGATATACATATAACGAAGATTCAGATCTGAAACACACATCGAGAAATAAACTTTTCTCGCGTTCAAAAGAACGGTCCGTAATTCAGTCTAATGAATGTTTACGAAAATTCAAACAAATGCAACCATCTTTAGAAAAGGAACTTCACTGTTGTTGCAAATAGAAAAGCTAGTAATTAAGGCTAAAAATAATAAGCCTAAGGAAAGAAACCCTGGAAAAACATTTTTCATAGTGGTATGTTACGGCATTTCCTATATTCCTTTTGTATAATTGATTAAAAAATAATTAAGTTGTTAGAGAATGGCTAATTTAATTTCTGTTATTATTAGTAACAATATTTAAAATATTTTTGGTATAAACAATAAAAATAAGCTTTTATCTGGTAATGAAATCTCACACAATACTTCTCCCTGTATTTTGTTTTCTCTCACCGCTTTCAATAATTCGAAATTCGTATAACTCGAACTATTTTCATTGTTCGTGGGAGTTTGAAATATATGGAGTCACTGTATATTTAATGCTAGTAATTCAGTAAAATGAACTTTTTGTGGCGAATTTTAAACGGTCTAGCTAAAATACATGGTAATATATATTAACGTTAGTTTCTTCAGGGCAAAAAATTGGAAATATAATAGATTGTTTTCTCATGGATTTATAAATTGTTAAAAGATATCTTTCAGCTTGTGAGAGAAATATGTTACAATTTATGAATATTTGGCATGTACAGGCACATTTTAATAACTATTTAAATGAACAAATATACAAACTTTAAAAATACGAACAACCAAGATGCACATCTCCAAAAAAAAAAAAAAAAAATCTTTGCTCATATAATATCTCATGCCATTTATTTTATTCTGAATTCAACTTGTTATTTGGTTTCGTGTGAAAGTCAACAAAACATTTGACACAAAGTCCTACGTTACATGCTATACATTCTGTTGCGTGTTCGAGTAGTACAAATTATGGTAGAACATCCCGCATTTCAGTAGTTACTTAGAAAAGGCCATTTAACATATGAAACGTGATGTTTTCCTATATTCTTAAAATGAAAAAGTAGAAGAGAATAGGAAGGAAAAGTAATTTTGTTATTCACGATGTTCAACTAAAATGTAAATGCTAGAGAGAAGAGTCGTATTTATATTACCTTGCTCCGAATGAACTTTCATGCTAGGTACATTCGCGAAGAAAAAGAAAAACCCTTAGTACCCCTGTCGCAAATTATCGTATAAAAATATTACTGGTACCAATCGATTAGTAACAACGTCTAGTAATTAATAAATAAAAATGAAAAGTGGCCAGTTAAACTGATGGCGTTGAGCTCACAGGTTATTCACATTAATTGTACATTATTTCAAAGAATAATGCCCCTGAAAGAAAAATTAAGGGGGGGATTGCCACCCGTTTTCCCCCTTTATACTTAACCAATGAACCTACAAATCTAATCAGGGAAGCGTCTTATAATAATAAACCGCGGTATACCAAATTTGAAACAAATCGGATAGTTCTGCATCAAAAACTTATTTATCTAAATTAAGGGGATAGGATTAGCCCCCCGTTCCCTCCTTTATACTTAACCAATGAACGTACAAATTTGATCAGTGAAGTGCCTTATCAGAATAAACCGGTACACCAAATTTGAAGCAAATCGGATAATTCTGCATGAAAAACCCATTTATCTAAATTAAGGGGGTGGTATTAGCTCCCGCATCCCCCCTTATACTTAACCAATGAACCTCCAAATGTAATCAGGGAAGTGCACTATCAGAATAAACCGGTATATCAAATTTGAAGCAAATCGGATAATTCTGCATGAAAACCCCATTTATTTAAATTAAGGGGGAAGAGATTAGCTCCCATATTTCCCCCCATTTATACTTAACCAATGAACCTCCAAATCGAATCAGAGAAGCGCCTTATCAGAATGAAACTAGAAAAAAAATTGAAGCAAATCGGATATTTCTATCAAGTTCCGTACATACATACGTACATATATACACACAGAACCTACGGGCACTTTAGCTCTTAGGATTTGATAGCCTGCGTGCTAAAAACTAAACTAAAGCGGCCGCTCTACTATTCATTAAGGATCTTGGCCTACGGTGCCCAGTCTGTTTTCAGGACAATGAGTACTGAGGTGATATGCAGCATAGGTCCAGGTCAGGTGGTCAGCCTAACACCGGGCCAGAGATGAAAGGTTGAGTGAACCTTGCCCAGTCCGCAGTCCGGAATCGAACTGTGGACTAGTAGCGTGGTAGAGAGAAGCAGTGACTTTTATGCTGCTGGGCTTCCCTATTAATTAATGCTATGCTTAAATTTTGCTTAGAGGGTCTTCTATAGAAATTGTAGTAAAATTTTATTTTTTCCAAACGAATGCCTAATTTTGAAATCGTATTTCGATTCTTCGGTGAATTTTACCTTCGAATAATAAACGGAAAATCATTTGTTTAAGTTATTTCGAAATTATGCAGGTTTAAAGTTTAGAACTTCTAATGTTCAATTAACTTTTAATCGTTTAAAAACCCATTACAATGTGGTTAGTTTTTTTAAAGCAAAAATCAAGTTTTAGATTTACAAATTTCTAAAACTGCTTGGAGAAATGAGCTGTAATTTTGGATTCACATATTTAAAGAAATTAATTTCCGTTAAAAGAAAAAAATCATAGATTACATTTCATATGTTTTTCGAAAATTAATTAGTACAATTTTTTCGAAAAAAAAATTGCAACCTATGATTATATTCAGACAGATATTTGGTTGATTTTTCACCGATATTTGGTGCATTCTCGTATCTCTGAAGAGAGACTAGAACAATAAAATATTCAAACTCTAATTGCGAAATATTGATTCCTGGCTTCCTGTAGAACAGAAAAGCATAATATACAGTTGTATCAATCAACTACATGAAAATGAACCACCATCATTTCTATCGTCTTATGCAGTATAGAGATGCAGTTTTATTCATGCGATCCGTTTCATCCATGAAGCATTTGGAATCACCAACGACTGTTGTCCGCTGGACTTTAATTTGCTTTTATCAGAATGTTAAACAAGTGGATAAGTGTGATCGAAGGTAGCATAAAGGGTTTCCTTTAATATTCCTTTCAAAACACTTTATTCTTTATGAGTAAGAACATAGATGACAGCACCATTAAATTTAATTAAAAAATAATTACAAGCTATTTTTTTTAAATCAAATTAAAAAATATTCAAGAACTGCTTTTCAGGCAATTGTAACAGCATATGTTTGTATATCAGAAAAGCATATTAAACTACAGGATTTAATTTTAGCTAAAAAAACGAAACACTTAAAATAGCAAAAATATATGAAATTTGTTTCAATTAAATCCATCGTACAGTCAAATGTAGTTCGAATAATAATAATAAAAAAAAAAATCGAAATTTTCAACTTTCGACGCTAAAATGGCCAAAAAAGAAAGAGAAAAAAAATCTGTAAAATTCAATCAATTTGATAATAAAATCTATTCCGGGGAAAATTTTTAAAACTTCGACTCCTAGCTTCGAACCAAAAATCTTTTGAATAGCAAACAAATGCTCTACCACAGAGCCATCTAGCCTGCGTGAAAAAAGACTGAAATTAAGGTTCTGTTTTAAAAGCTAAATCGCAGAAATAGTCAGATTTCATTAAATTAATTAATTTAATTAGAATAATATAAGTCTTTTTCAAAATTTTATGAGTTGTCGTGTAATTGGAGGTATTCAGCTATAAGTATACAAAATTTCAAGTCTCTAAATTATTCATTTTCTGAAAACGAACTCTGTGACAGAAAGAGGGATGAGACGAATAGGGTTTTGTCAGATAAACGAATGTCTAAAAATGATCAGCATTAGCAAGTGGATATTACATTATTTTTTATTAGAAGTAAATTTTGCCGAAAAGAATTTTTATTTATTTATTTTTTAATTATTCAATTAATTTACCATGCATTAAATCAACAAAAGCAAGTTTAAGATCAAGTCAACAAATTAAAAAGGTGTAAAAAAAAAAAAAATGCTAAGAACGGTCTGAGATTTCGATTAGCAAAACAAAATCACGTGTAAAAAAAAAAAAAAAAAAAACTATATTAGAACTAAAAGAAGAAAAAAATAAATAAAAATTCTCATGCTTTTCTTATGCCTATAAAGTTTTCTTCTCAACTAACATATTTAGATTTTTTTTAACGACGTTATAAAAAAAAAGGTTTTTTAAATTAGGGTAACTCCGGGAGAGTCGCCGCATACGGGATAGATGCCGCACCCCTTGTATTTCTTGTAATTATCGATAGATGGTCGTCAAACGCACAGTATAGGCACGCAATGAGATTATTTTAACAGTGTATAGCGTGAATCCCATTTCTATGTTTACTTGTAGAAGTGCAATCCTTAATTTGACGTAAGTGCATGATTTCACTGTCCAAACTTTTAAACACGTTATGTTTCAATACTTTTCATACACTAATTACTAAATGCATGCATGATTTCGAAGTCAAAACTAAGTGTAGTGTTTGTACAGATTATTGTGTGTATGGTTACGCCATTTCCCTTAGCGATGGCAGGTAACTGTGATGGCCGCCGTCTACACCATGCAAAATGGGATATATGCCGCACTGCATTCCGGTATACATGCCGCAGTCTCTTTTGCACGGGATGATTAAGTGTTATTAACTTTCCCTTTCTTTTTGCACAGACTAACCATGTTAGGCATGTTATCAAGTTTACTAAAACCAAAGGAGAAAAGGGGGAAATAAAAAGTAAGAAGGATCAGACAAGAAAGATGCAAGTAAAGATGATAATAATGAAAAATTGGATTACGCGTAACGCAGACGTTCTTTGCAAACTACTCCAAAAAAGAGGAGGCGTAATTGGCTTCGTTGCATCATGTGTTTAAATGTAGTTACATAAAGGCTGTACTTTTTCGACACTTTTTCTGTAGATTGTAGTAAAAAAAACAGGTCTCTTAACCCATTCGTGACCATAAGTGCATATAAGAACCTTCATAAAGAGCTTACGAAATTTGTTTCTGGCACCAGTAAAAAAGAAAAGTAGTATTTGCTTTGTTTAATTAGAGCATTTTCACGATTATTTAAGTAAAGGTAACTTCTTTTAAAAAAGTGGTACCAACCGAATAAAATTTGTGTAAAAGCCACCGGTCCCGAAAGTGTTAACAAATAAATTGTCAACACAATTTTACTTTTTTTCTTTTCCCTTTCTAATATATTGATGTTACGCTGTTGCTGAAATAACAATTCAAATTTAATATAAAAAAATAACTCGATAATTTTAATAGTGAAAGTAGGCAACAATTATTAATTTGAATCTACTAATACGTTTCATTGTACTCATTTAGTTTCATTTTGTTATTACATCGTTAATTATAGTCCAGATATGAATATTTCTTTGAATATTTTTATTTATAATTTCCTTCTGTTCTTATTACAAGCGCGGCATAACTACAGCACAAGTGCGGCGTCTCAGCCTGAATATACGGGTGACGCGCCGCAGTGTAATGTTTTAGAAAAAAATTGTTAAAAAATATTAATAATTTGTTTTGAATTTTTTGTCACAGTACACGCGTTGTATATTTAACATCAAATAGCACAGCATGATTTTTCTTATTTTATGTCCACCATGGGACTTTATACACAAATTCAAAAAAATGTGCGACATAAATCCCTGAATTACCCTATAACAAACACTAAAATCAATAAAAATTGAAAACGATCGAAACACACTTTTATAAAGAAGCGGAACCGATCAGTGCCACGGATATTCAAATAAAGAAAGTTGTATGTTTCCCATTTACTGCATATGGATTATAGTCTCACATAAAATAAATATTGTATCATACATTTGTTTCTATATAAATATCAAAACACAGAAAAAAAAAATGCAGTTAATTTTGTCGATACATGATTTTGCCACAGCGAGAAGGGATGCGTTCTTTACAGGCTTACACACAAATGTTTATTCTTTTCTGGATTGAAAAAAGTATCTGCTTGTCTTTAATCTCTCTCTTATAAAGCGTCTTCTGCTATCAAATTCATTAATCTACTGATGTTCATAGGAGAAAATAGCAAAATTTCTAATCCTTATCCCTGGTACCTGTTAGTACCGGAATCGGCTTATCAACCCTTCGGTCCTAATTTCAGTGCTAGAGATACAAAAGTCAAAGAAAATGTCATTTTTTATATTACTAGGGGGCGCTTCCCCCTATGAACTATGCTCGCCAATCCCTGTTCAGACACCGCATACTCTAAAACACACTAATTTGATCGGCTTAAAAACGATTACGGAAGATTGAATTATAATTAAAAATCCAGTGGCGATGTCCTTGTAAACGGGTTTCTATTCATTCCTATTTTACAACATTTGCCTTTTATCTAAGGATTTTAAAGCCGAATCAGCTGCTGTTAAGACATCTAATGACTGTTTACGTGTTTGACTAAATAAGATCAGTTAAACATTTGAAAATCAGCTAATATAATATGAACTAAATCAACAACTTCTTTGTTTTCCGATATTTTTTAACAATGTTTGAGAAAATTGTTTTAAATAATATATATTAAATGTATCGCTTGAAATCTGACGTAATTTACACCAAAGTTTTCTTTTTCTTTGTAATATATTCATATAAAAATACTTTTTCATTTGAAAGGAAATATTATTATTAGCGCTGTCTTAGAATTGACAACAATAGTTAAAAAGATCATCTCGAAATATGAAATAAATGTCTTGTGCAAATATATTTTTAAATTTAAACTGTTTGACAACGTTATTACTTGCCTATTTAAATATGATGTATTTTCTCTCATTTGCTGCACATATTAATTCATTAATTAATTTAACACATATTAATGAATTCATTATTTTAAAGCTATCTTTCTTTTTTAATATTCATGTGTAAATACAATTTTTATGGCGTAATTTTCTATATTTTTCTGCTTTTAACACGTAATTATTTAATTCTAATTTGAAATTTATTTTTCTGTTTCTAATGGTCACGAAAATATTTTTCTTTGCGCTGTTTTTCAAATTGGCAACAGTTTAAAAATAATAACCTTTTCTAAAATATGAATGAAATATCTCTCTAAATGCTGAAAATTTGAGTAAAGAATTGAATAAAACCCTCAAAAAATGAGTGAAATTAAAAAAAATAATTGCACTCTGAACACTGCGAACTTCTAATGTATATCCTTGAAAAATGATTAAATTCCTATGTATAGTTTTTTCTTCTGTAAATTATTTTAATGGAACGATTTTGTTCAACTTAACATTAAATATCTCTTAAAAAAATATTTGATTTAAAAATGGTTTACTTCAGCGTATTGTTCAAACATTTTTCTATAATACTACCCATTTTTCTATTTTTGTAGGCAGTAGTTTTCTTAATATTAGCGAAGGAAGACATCCGGTCACAAAAATGCATTTACTGCGGCGGTGACAGCGTTAGTTACTTTTTTTTTTTTTTTTTTTTTTTTTTTTTTTTTTTTTTACAGTAGAGAGATGCCATTTAAACATGACAGCATTTTTCAACCGAAAAAATCACTCCATTTTTCTGTGATTAGAACTCGATGTTTATGGAGAAGAAAAAATGAAATCTGTACAACCCTTTGGCATTAATCTTAGTTCCACATATATGAAAAGTAAAAGAAAATTATACCATTTTTAAACATTCGCAGGGCCTGACTTATGCAGGGGCATGCGGGGCAGCTGCCCCGGGCCCCTGTTAGGGGGCCTCCCTAAGAGTAATCAGGATTTCATTAAAAGGTAACAAATGATTAAAATTAGCCAAAAGTGACCAAAATTCCTATATTTTCAAACATTTAGAAAGAAGTACGGTCCCCCTTCCCCTCTCTACTTCCAGTACCCCCTGCACCGATGCAAAAAACAAACTATATGATTAAAAAACTAACGATTAAAATTTTATTATGACAACTTAGTATTCTATTGTTTTCAAAAGAAATTCTTTATTAATGTTTCCCTCGCAATGTGGCAAGTTAAAACCATTCATTATGATCAATTTGGGGCATTTTCTTTTAGACATCTCATAACGTACGTAGATAAGCAAAGCAAAAAAAAAAAAAAAAAAAAAAATACTCGTGTCAACCAATCTATCAATTTTTCTGCTATTATCCTACTAGTATTTTTTCTTAAAGTTGTGACCATCGTTTTGTGATACCCCGTTTACATATGGGAGCAGTACTGGGTATAAAATTTATGCATACATACAATACATATGAAGTTTAGTACTAGCCACTTCCACATTATTCCAAAAGAATTCTATAGATATATAGAAGGGGGCCCCCCAGAATGATGCTTGCCCCGGGGCCCCCCATAACCTTAGTCGGGCCCTGAACATTCATGCATGATTATATGAATAAATGTAGATTATTGGAAATGAAAAAAATTGAAAGTGCATGAAAAAAAGCCATCTTTAAATAAGGCGCTATGCGTATTTTGGAAAAAAATTTAATATAAGATCCGGTTTTGTTTTCAGGGAATCACGGTATATGTAAAGTATTATCAGGGTTCGTACGAGTCCTTGCATTTCCAGACTAAGAAATTCTTCGGTACCAGTATTTTCTTATAGAAAATTTCTCCTTAAATAAGGCGAAATTTCGTGCGTTTAAACTAGATTTATTTTTCTATTAAAAAAAAACAAACAAACAAAAAAAACCCCTGATATTTCGCCTTGAATATAACGGTACCCGTACGAACCCTGATTATACATGGCACAGTTATGCAAAAAAAAAAAAAAAAATAAAAAAAAAAAAGATGGTCAGTGCTGTAAAGCTGCTCTTGAAAACAGAAATTTCATTATAAAAGGTTTTCAGAAATTTAAAAAGAAAATTGTAAATTTTAATGAGCATGCAGATTTCTGTAGCTTTCAAAAACTAGTTTTGTATTTTAGATATTTTTTCTGTACAGTGTATAGATAAAATTATAGTAAGCCTACAGATTTCTGTAGTTTATACAAAAACTAGTCTTGTAGATCTACATACATTTTTTACAGTGAAGGAGCAAATTAATGCCACGGCATTAAAATACAGTTGACAAATACTGGGATTCAACATTCGAAAAATGGAATCCCAAATTCCATGTGAGTGTATAATAAAGAAATCCACTCCTACAGAAAACTTTTTCGTAATTTAAATTCTTTTATCAGCACGAAGTAAATAAAAAATTGGATTTTTCAGAAAAGCACTGGGATCTCTTATACACTTTAATTAGATGAAATACAAATTTCCGAAGCTCGTTGTTAATAGTTTCACATAATATTAGTACTTAAAATAATACCGCGTACTCAAATTAATATTCAAACTTAAACACCGGGATTTATAAGGAAAATAAAACGTTGGATTTTTTGAAAAGCCCTAACACTTTCACATGCTTTAATCAGATACAATACAATTTTCAGAAACTTCCAATGAATAATTTCACATATATTAATGATATAAAAGAGAACAAATTTATGATACCTTATTAAAATATGGCTCCCAAAGGCTGGTTCAAAGTTTAAAAAGCCAAATCTCAATTTGTATGAGAATGGAACAAAAAAGTCTCGTTGTTTTAGAAAAACTGTCTGTGATTTAAATGCTTTTATAAACATGAAGTAAATCAAACATTAGATTTTTATTGGAAAAGCTACGACATCTCTAATATGTTTTAATTAGATGCACTACGAATTTCAGGAACCTGCTATGAATTGCTTCATATGTACTAATAATTAAAAAAGAATCAAATTAATGCCACTTTATAATGCGGATACCTAAGAATGAGATTCAACTTCTGAAAAATCAAACTGTAATTGGGTTGTAATAAAGCAATGATTATAGAACAAAACAACTCATTCTTATAACAAATTCTTTGTGTATTAGGTTGTAACGAAAGTTTTGCGCCAAATCACCATCTCGTAATACTAATTATAATATATATAATTAACTGTAATATTATATATAACCACCATTCCGCCACATTTTCACAGTGTCATATGATAGGGTAAATCCGGGATTTATGCCGCAGATTTTTTTGAATTTGTGCATAAAGTCCCATGTTGGACATAAAATAAAAAAAATCATGCTGTGCTATTTAATGTTAAATGTACAACACGTGTACTGCGACAAAAAATTCAAAACAAATAATTTATATTTTGTAACAATTTTTTTCTAAAACATTACACTGCGGCGCGTCACCCGTACATTCAGGCTGAGACGCCGCACTTGTTCGGTAGTTATGCCGTGCTTGTAATAAGAACAGAATGAAATTATAAATTAAAATATAAAAAAATATATTCATATCTGGACCATAATTAACGATCTACTAACCAAATGAAACTAAATGAGTACAATGAAACGTATTAGTGGATTCAATTTAATAATTTTTTCCCTACTTTCACTATTAAAATTATCGACACCTTTACTTAAATAATCATGAAAATAATCTAATTAAACAACACAACTATTACTTTTCTTTTTTACTGGTGCCAGAAACAAATTCTGTATGCTCTTTTTGAAGGTGATTATAAGCACCGATGGTCCCGAATGGGTTAATAGACCTGTTTTTTCCGACCACAATCTACACAAAAAATGTTGAAAAAGTGCAGTGTTTATGTAACTACATTTGAGACATGATGCAACGAAGCCAATTACACTTCCTCTTTTTTGGAGTAGTTTTCTAAACATTCCTTGCAAATGACGTCTACGTTACGCGTAATCCATTTTTTCATTATTATCATCTTGACTTGCATCGTTCTTGCCCTTCTTACCTTTTATTTTTCCGTTTTTCTCCTTTGGTTTTAGTAAACTTTATAACAAGCCTAACTTTGTTAGTCTGTGCAAAAAGAAAAGGAAAAGTTAACAACACTTAATCATACCGTACAAAAGAAACTGCGGCATGTATACCGGAATTGCAGCGCGGCATGTATCCCATTTTGCATGGTACAGACATCGCACATCACAGTTGCCTGCCATCGCTAAGGAAAATGGCGTAACTATACACACAGTACTCTATACAAACGCTGTACTTAGTTTTGACTACGAAATCATGTATCCATTTAGTAATTAGCGTATGAAAAGTATTTAAGCATAACGTTTTTAAAAGTTTGGACAGTGAAATCATGCACTTACGTCAAAATAAGGATTGTACATCTACAAGTAAACATCGAAATGCGATTCACGCTATACACTGGTTAAAATAATCTCATTGCGCACCTATACTGCACGTTTGACGACAACCTATCGATAATTACAAGAAATATAAGGGGTGCGGCATTTATCCCGTATGCGGCGACTCTCCCGGATTTACCCTACAACACTAGTACCTAAGGATGTACACTTTATTCGGTGACATTCTGTAGCAGACTTTTAGAAACAGAACTGGAAGTAAATGATGATTCGAATCTGGGAGCGTGATAATAGCATTTCAGACACCTTGTACTTAATGATAACGACATTTTTTACAAATTTCACGCCACAGTGTCATAAAGCAAGTCTATTTCTTTCAAATGCCAAAAATTGTTTGACAAAATATGAGCAAACACATCGATCGCGAATTGTTTTAGAGACCGTATTAGCTGTGGCGGGAAACATTCGTTACACCCTGATATTTAAATATTTTGATCAGCATGAAACAAATGAAAAAATCCCTACTACAGGCGCAGGTAGATTTCGAAGTTAAGTACTAATTTCACAAACAAAAACTAAATAAAGATTAGAGATAAACCCAGTTTAACGATTTTATCTGGACACTTTTGGCGAGTTTTGATTTCGTTTTTCTGTAAGAGCTTGTTTTATTATAGTCATGTTAATACGATAATTTTTTCTTCAATCCCTATGTATTTTTAATTTGTTTTTGCTGTAAGAATTGGTTCTATCAAAAACTTGTCAATATAAAAGTTGTAGATAATATTAAGAAGATTTATAACAAATTTAAGCGGATTTGATATTTTGTGAATTGACGAAGTTATGAATTTTTTCTTCTTCGACCCCCTACATCCGTTTTTTTCTTTTTTTTTGCGGTAAGAGTTGGTCCCATCAAAAAGTTGTCAATATAAAAGTTTAAGTTACTATTAAGAGGATCTATAATAAATGTATTGGGATTTGATATCTTGAGAATTGACGAAGTTAAGAATTTTTTTCTCCTAAAAACCCTATTTTATTCGCCCCTTGAGCCCATTTTTAATTTTATAAAAAATCTGTCATACATAAATTTTTGGCCCTTTTTCTAGAAGTAATAATAAATTTAAACTGATTTGATCTGTATTGCAATGAAGAAGTTATGGGTTTTATTCTGTTTTCACAACCTCCCACCCTACTTCCACCCCCTTGGTCTGATTTTGCCCATTTGCAATCCCCGACGAGGTATTAGCCATATCAACGTTGTTGGTTAGTTTGAAGACGATCCGTGCATAATTGCGACTTTTATCGTGCGGACAAAATTTAGTACATACATATAGGGGAGACTAGGGACGGTTGACCATACGGGAGGCTTGACCCACCCATCAATTTTCATATTTAAAAGAATTTCAGAGTTTTTTGGATAGATGTTAATCAAAGCTACTGGAATGCTCATACAACAGTCTTCGTTTCACAGAGATAATATCGAAATAGGTGTGGAAAAAATCAATTGTGAGGCGTTTTCAGCCTAAAAGTTGTATTTTTTAGAAATATTTTGTAAGCTTTTTTCAAATAAATTATATCATAGAAATTTAAGTAAGTAGGTATAAAATAATGATGAAATATTGAGCTTTCATTCCAGGCATAAAACCTGTACAGTAAGTTAGGCTTAACATAACAATGTGGTATTCTTTAGAAAAGGTCTATATAGGGGGACTTGACCCAGTCAGTGTGAGGGAGGGTTGACCAGATGCTCAAGGTTCCCTTAATTAAGTGGTTTTGGAACTCTTTTTATTATACACTGTGCATAATGAAAACTTAATCGTATATACATAAAAGAATGTAAATTTGTTCTGTAAAGCTTCAGTAAAAGGCTGTGATGGAAAAGAAAATGTTTAAAACTGACTATAGAAAAATGTGAAAAATTGCTAGAAAATGGGAAAGTTGATATGAACTTTTTTCCATTTAAACATTGCTTACAATAGGTAAATAGAAACAGTGGGAAAGACTAGAAAGGATTAGACGTGATGAAAGTAGTAGTCTTAATCCTCTGAGGGGTTTATAAGGGGAATATGTTTATAAAACCACTTAATTTTAATTCCAAAACTTCACAATGACATCAGAATTTTGCTAAAATCTTTTCATTTAATATGTATGTGAAATATAGCCTTTTTCTTATTTGCAAATAAATTTGTTCATAAATTCCGGTGCCAGTCATTTATTTCATCATTTTAGAATTGAAAGTACTTTGCCAGGTTTAAATCATGTTAATGATAAGTTAAGTGATGCGGTTAAAAAAGAACATAGCATCGATAGAAAAACTTTAGGAAGGTACGTAGAAAAATTTCACCAGTTTGAACACAGTGAGATGAAGCCAAACTGTGTAACAACTACAAATGTCAGATCGAGTGTCACAAAAAATAGAACAAGGAGATAAAAATGCGGGACAGTGGCTTCCAAATCCAGACATACTAACATGAAACACTATGAAAACGGAATCTGTCTCTAACAGAATACAGCCTTAATTGTTAAAATTTCATTTTCCCTGCTGTACAATTATACCTGCTCATACAAAATCCTATTTAAAACGAAATTTTTCTCCTCTGGCTTGCGATTGCGTTTTAACAGGTTTGTTTAAGCTTCATATTTAAAAGAATATTTTTTATAATAATTAAAGCATGTAGAATAAAGTTATTTTGCTTTTTAGGGTTCCGTACTTAAAAAGTAAAAACGGAACCATTATAAGATCACTCCTGTGTCTGTCTGTCTGTCTGTCACAGCCACTTTACTCGTAAACTATGGAACGTGGAAAGTTCAAATTGGGGGAAATAATACAGACTATTGACCCACATATTTACCGATTAATAAATATTCATAAAAATATTTAGGAAAAATGTATAGGGGCTAATTAAGTTACTTGAAAAAAGAAATCTTTTCTTTCTATATCATGTGGGGTATCGAGTGAAAGCTCTTGTAACGCTGAACTCAAAAATACATTTCTTTTAATTTTCGGTATTATATTTTCAAAGTTAAGGTCGAAAATGTAGTGCAAAAATATGTCCTCCCCCCCCCATCTAATTCCGAATCTTACTGAAACTAAAATTCTGAAAAAAATTAGAGGTAGTAGACGTTAGTTTAAACCTTGCAGGAAAATTATAGCGATTGCCATAGGTTACTTGGTTTTTGAGAAAATCGCATTTTTCCATTACACACAGATTTCGATTTACGGGCATTCAGCAAAAGTGTTGAGCAGTGCTAGAGGAGCCTATAATAGCAGAAGTATAAAATCATTGTTGATCATGAATTTCTTAAAAAAGTGGTCATAAAAAATTAGCCGAGATATTAACCGTTAAAGACACGGACGGTTTGGACATACACAATGACAGGGAAGGCGTACTCTATGCGCCATCACTTTTAAAGCCTAGATAACAAATTTTAAGGATATATTTGTGCAACGCAATGCCCAGTAGCAGTATAAAAGCAATAAACATCAAATTGTTAAAAACAGATTAATTTAATGAGAATTAATCACATAAATACTATGGGATTCGCGACTAGTTTGCATTAAGTGGCTCTCTCAATACACCTACTGTGTGTCTTTAAAGGTTAACTGAAAACCTGTATGGAAAAATGCGGCGTTGCTACTTTGCTACCTCCTTTCGAAGCTTAACAAAATGCCAAGTTTAAACTTTGAACAAGGGTTTTGTTTTAGATACACTGTAAAAAGAAAAGATTATTACGACGCTGAATTTAGTTTTATGAAATGCCAAATGAAGTTTAAATATGCACTACTTTTCTTGTCAGTGCCGAATTAAATTGATCATGAACAGGGTAAGATTTAAATAAGATTTATGCTGATATTATTTAGGCTTCATATCTCTTTGAACTTTTACGGTATACCCATTCATACTTTTCTAGTATATATACAGCTATACCAAACCCTACGTTGTATAGTTTTTACGAAATCTTTTTTTTTCTTTAAAAACTATTGTTTTAATAATACAGTTCAAAATTCATATACTTATTGTACGGAACCCTATGAGCGCGAGTAATTCTCGCACTTGACCGTTTATTTTAAACTGATTTTATTTCTCTTCACAAATAGTGCAATATAAAACAAAGTGGGTCAAATCTCCCATATAGTGGGTCAGGCCTCCCATATAGTGGGTCAACCCTCCCGTATGTGGGGAGCCTTGACCCATTATTTTTTCATGATTAAAATCAATCATTTTTCAAATTTCTTATATGTTACACTTATGTAGCAATTAGGTAGCTTTCTTTACAAAAAAGCTACCTATTGCAGCCGTTCGGAGGAAAGCGATTTCAAAAAATTTTGGTATATTTTCATCGATCATGACCCCCAGACCCCGAAACCACCCTCCGTTCAAAATTGATATATATATATATATCTGACCTATGTCACACTGTAACTCCCGTAATTATGAACCGATTTCGATGTAATTCGATGTGTACATAGTACAAACCAATGTCTCGACCGAGTTCGTTGGCCAGCTTCATCCGCCGTTTTGTTTCAAAATGGCGGCCATTTAAAATTTTTAAAAAAATTTTAAACTTGAAATGTGGTACGAAAAAATTAAAAATGGAAAAATATTTTTTTCTTATGTATTTGACCTTTATACAAAGATTCCGGAGCAGTTTTTCTTTCGTCTATATCTTAAAAAATGGCTGAGTTATAGCATTTTGAATTTCTAGCGTGGCTGACATTTTGAAACGTCCTGAATTTTGTCACGAGATAAAAGGCGTATTTATGAACCGATTTGTATGTAATTCGGTGTGTACATAGTACATACCAATCTCTCGACCGAGTTCGTTGGCCAGCTTCATCCGCCATTTTGTTTCAAAATGGCGGCCATTTAAAAAATTTTTAAAAATTTAAAATTTGAAATGTGGTACCAAAAAAATAAAAATGGAAAAATATTTTTTTCTTATGTATTTGACCTTTATACAAAGATTTCGGAGCAGTTTTTGTTTCGTCTATATCTTAAAAAATGGCTGAGTTATAGCATTTTGAATTTCTAGCGTGGCTGACATTTTGAAACGTTCTAAATTTTGTCACGCGATAAAAGGCGTATTTATGAACCGATTTGGATGTAACTTCGTTTATACATAGTACATACCAATGTCTCGACCGGGCTCGTTGCCTAGCTTCACCCGCCATCTTGTTTAAAAATGGCGGCCATTTAAATTTTTAAGAAAAATTTAAATGTGAAATGTGGTACCAAAAATTGAAAATTGAAAAAGTATTTTCTTCTTATGTGTTTGACCTTGATAAAAAGATTCGGGAGCAGTTTTTGTTTCGTCTATATCTTAAGAAATGGCTGAGTTATAGCATTTTGAATTTCTAGCGTGGCTGACATTTTGAAACGTCCTGATTTTTTTCACGTAATAACAGGCGTATTTATGAACCGACTTGGATGTACCTTGGTGTGTACATAGCACATACAAATATCTCGACCGAGTTCGTTGGCCAGCTTCATCCGCCATCTTGTTTCAAAATGGCGACCATTTAAAAAAAATAAAAAAAATTAAATGAGATACCAAAAAATTGGAAAATGAAAAAGATTTTTTTTGTATGTGTTTGACCTTAATACAAAGATTCCGGAACAGTTTTTCTTTCGTCTATATCTAAAAAAAAATGGCTGAGTAATAGCATTTTGAATTTCTCTTGTGGCTGACATTTTAAAACGACCTGATTTTTGTCACGCGATAACAGGCGTATTTATGAACATATTTGAATGTAACTTGGTCTGTACATAGTACATACCAATGTCTCGACCGAGTTCGTTGGCCAGCTTCATTCGCCATCTTGTTTCAAAAGGGTTGCCATTTAAAAAAAATTAAATTTAAAATTCAAAATGAGGTATTAAAAAATTGGAAAATGAAAAAGATTTTTTTTTATGTGTTTGGCCTTGATACAAAGATTCCGGAGCAGTTTTTGTTTCTGAAAATTTGTTCTTTTGTTGATATCTTAAAAATGGTTGATTTATAGCACTTTGAATTTCTAGTATGGCTAACATTTTGAAACGATCCTGTATTTGTCACGCGATAACACACGTATTTGCCTATTTCGATGTAAGAAGGCATGTGGATAGTATACATCAACACCTCGACCAAGTTCGCTGGCCAGATTCATCAGCCATCTTGTTTCAAAATGGCTGCCATTAAATTAAAAAATATATATATATTTAAAGTGATGTGCAAAAAAACCAGAAATTGAAAAAGGTTTCTTTCTTAAGTATTTGATCTTGATATAAGGATTCAGGAGCATTTTTTGTTTGTCTTTACCTTAAAAAATGGCTCAGATATAGCAGTTTCAATTTCTATTGTGGGTGACATTTTGAAAAATCTGATTTTTTTGCTTGCGACAGCACTCTTATATATTAAGCGATTCCGATGGGAGTGAGCATGTGCACAGCAATTACTAAGGTCTCGACGAAGTTCACTGCTTAGCCTCATCCACCATGTTGTCTTAAAATGACAGGCACTTTAAGAAATTGCCGAATTTGGCAGCCAAATATAAGTTACTTTAAAGAAAAGCAGCTTGGATAAAGCTGACTAATTTCGCGAAATTCTCATTCATTATATTGATAAAAATTAGTATTGAATCTCCTATATTCGGTTTCCACTAAATTGAGCTTCGTGTGTTTGCATGATATAAGTTGGCTTTTTTTAAATAAGGATTATGAAAGCTACCTCTTCCTCCCGGCACTGGCCGGAAGGACTTTTTTATTTTGATAACTGATTGTATAGCGAATAAAATGATGTATAAAACTTTATTCTACGTTCAATATTTAAAAAATAAAAAATCATTTTGTAAAAAGCGGGTCAACCCTCCCTAGTCTCCTCTATATAGAGAGATAAACATTTTAGATGCGGGTAGTTTTGGGTTTTTTGGGTCATATAATGAAAAGTTATGAAGGAATTTTTCAAAAGTCGATGGTAACGACGGCAATAGTAGTATTTCTTATGAAATCTACCTAAAAGAAATATATTTTTTTGGTAAACATTTGACAGAAATGTTACATAAAAAAAATGAACTCGCTTTATATGGAAAAAATTTCAGTTTTAGAAATAATTCACATATTAATTTAATATTAATATATTTAATATTAATTTAAGCACATAAAAAAATAACTGATTAACAATTAAAAATTATTAACAGAAAATATGACAAAACTAAATATTTTGTACACATTTTCAAACTTTCTGGTTTAAGAAATAAGTTTTATGTAGAATTTCACTTAGCTCTGTAATATTCATCTTTTGAATTCTATCTTAACTATAATTTTAATATTTTGCTATGTACATTTTTTCATTACTTTTGCCGTGAATACATATTCTCCAGAAAATTTTAAAAATATACCTGCTAAATAATTAATGAGTTTTATTCAACTTCAAAACTATAAGTATGTAATATTAACGTGATTAGTCAACCGGATGTTTCGTTAAAAACCCTTAGTCATTAAAGTTGTATTTATCTTAATTAACGAAAACGACATTGAAGTTAGGTTAATAATTTTACTTTATGTAAAATAAATGTTTTTTAATTCTTAAAAGTGTCAGTATTGTCAACAATATACTTATCTTTCTTTCTAATCTGTCGTCTAAGTTGTTTAGTTAAGCATATGTAAAGATGTTCAACGGAAGCTTAATTAAGATTTTAATTTTCCCAAATTAGCATATTTTCCCCGAGATTAATTTAAAGTGTTTTCGAGTTTAAAATTCTTGTATTGCTAGAGCATATTATAGAAAATAATATAGATGTATTTGCACGATCACCGGAACATTCGATAACACAAAAATTGCTTTAAAAGGAAGAACAAGTCATAAATTGTACGTCAAACGTGGCAAATGATGTGCTTCCGTATTATAACTAGTTTTAAAAATATTCAGATCTTTGTGCAATAGCTGTTGTACTCTTATGCAAAAATGCATGAATGCAAAATTTACTGCCATTGTATATATTAAATTCAGTAATACGGAAATAATATGACTCCATCTTAAATGAGACGTAATCATCATGGCAACAAAGAATCATTACCTATCATGGGATATCATTAAATTAATTATATACGATAGTATTTAATAGAATGAAGAAAACTTTTATTAATGTCTTTTTAAGTTTTGGTTTGATTTTCATATAAAATTTGAAGTGACTCGACAAAATTCTGCAACGATTTTATATATTAAATTTCAAATCATTCGGCTGGGTAGTTTTTGCGCTGTTATATGCGGACAGATGGACAGACAGACAGACGGATGAACCAGACGACGACTATATGTGCTAAGTATTTATATAATTACGAAAACACCTAAAACAGATAAAATTTTATAGCAGATCTTGATTATCTACTTTTGTAAAATATTCTACAGCGGAAAATTTCTTTTATTGTAGTTTCTTAATATCCCTTTAGTATCCACTTTGCTTATTGTGCCCATTATTAAACTGCGCTAAAATTACTTTTAATTTAACCTTTCAGCAAGCGCGCTGTTCTAAACTTTACGATAAACTTGATTTTTCCTACAAGTTGTTCTCAAATGTAAGCACCGAAATTAAAATTCATTTCCTCTAACGTGTTTTCTTCTAAAGTGCACAATTTTTCTTGTAACATGCTTTTTTTATTGTTGTAATGAAATATTTTGCATTTCTAATAGTTGTTTTCTACTGTTGTCCAAAAAGTATTACACGCCTGCTCAGGCCAAAAATTGAAAGGTTAAAGGAAAATGTTTAACTACGTTTTTATATTAACAGAAAACATGTTTCACTCGCCTTTTTGATTACCACCATTTCCAAACAATAATTTTGGTGGTAGATTTTTATTGCAAATTTTGTAAAAATCTACTAGAAAAATAATTTTTTTGGAAATAGGGGCTAGCAAGAAAATGACTGAATGGGCAACAAATGATTAATTGCACACAAATTTTACCTGTCATATTTAAGTGACGGTCACTTAATTCCAAATGACACCGGTAAAGTTTCACATTCTGGTCGTTTTCGTACATTCAGTTATGAGTTTAAATGTGTTTCCTGTATGAGTGATACAGAAATTTCTTCACTTCCAGGTTAAAGAAAATTGCTTAGATTTCTTAGGAAAAAGCAAACAAACATAGAAATGCAACGATAAACAGGAGAAATAAAATAAATGAACTTGATGCATTTGTAATTTGAATGTACACATAAATATTCGTTTTTAAAACCCTTTTGCGGGCAATTTCCACAAAAAAGACCACCCAATTTAAGTTTACTGGCACCCAGAATATATAATTAAAATTTCCATTTTATAATTTACGTGAAAATAAGCGAATACATTTTTTTTTAATAAATTCGTTTGTAAATTCTGGTGTCAGTCAATCATTTCACCATTTCACAAACAGAATTACCCTGCGCCGGAAAGGGTTAAAAGGCTACTGTTTTATTAGAGTTTGCTGTCCGTATTGCTATGATATTTGTGACATATGGTTACGGTATAGTTACGGCTGCTAGATGCTTTGTTATGATTGGTATTATACATTGGTGATTCATTGTTGGGGCCAAGCTAATAAAGAAATGCAAAATTTATGTTTTCATTTTTATATTTATTAGTTATTTTCAAGGGATTATTTTTCTCAGTTCAAATTATTTGATCATTTATATGTAGATTGTAAATTTTTGTGATAAAGGGTTAAAGGGCTACTGTTTTATCAGAGTTGCTGTCCGTCTTGCTATGATATTTGTGACATATGGTTACGGTATAATTAGGGCTACTAGTTGCTTTGTTATGATTAGTATTGTATGTACGGGGTGTTTCTAAATAAATATCGGGGCTTTAACGCTTGGTAGTATTTATTACATAAAACTTAAAATTATAATTAATACATAAAATGAAAGAACATCTTAAACAATTTTACCTACAAGCTTACAAGTGTTTAATGCGAGCACCTTTCGTCACACGGCACACATCAAGTCGATAGCTCAGTTCTTCCCAAACGTTGATTAGCAAAGAAGTTCTGTTCAGACGCTCACCCGATCTGACGCCATGTGATTTCTATCTGTGGGGTTCATAAAGGATCTTGTGTATATTCCTCCACTACCAGCTGACCATTACAGCTGTTGCAACAATGACCCCACAAATACTAATCAACGTTTGGGAAGAACTGAGCTATCGATTTGATGTGTGCCATGTGGCGAAAGGTGCTCACATTGAACACTTGTAAGCTTGTAGGTAAAACTGTTTGAGTTGCTCTTTCATTTTATGTATTTATTATAATTTTAAGTTTTATGTAATAAATACTACCAAGCGTTAAAACCTCGATATACATTTAGAAATGCGCCGTACTTTGGTGATTCATTGTTGGGGTCAAGCTAATAAAGAAATACAAAGTTTATCTTTTCATTTTTTTATTTGTTAGTTAATTTTCAAGGGCTTATTTTTCTCAGTTCAAATTATTTGATCATTTACATCTAGATTGTAAATTTTTCTGATATCCAATCCTCACAGTATTAGTACAAATATCTTAAACTTTATATTACAGTTATTGATCTTAAGAAAGCCAAAATGTGAACCATAAACCTTGGCTTAGCGTGACAACGATCTACCAACTGAGTCATCTTGGACGAGTCTGACCGACACAGTTCACGCGGATAACCTGTTGGCATTGTAATCAATTATGTGATCCTAACCCCTTGAGTTCTTCGACGAGATATACCGTTTGCTTTCAGCTGCTTCAAAATCCAAGGAGGACATATCTCGCCGCATCTTTCAGATTTTAACCCTTAAGTGATGAGGTGATTTTTTTTTTAATAACGTAATTGCTGATGTGGGGTGTATGTAACCTCAGAATTTATTTCTTGTGCACTCCACAAAATTTGGCGAATTAAAATAAGAAAAATTCCTGTGAAATTTGCATTATTTACTTGTATAAAAACAACTGAAAAAGTACTGTAAGTGTACATACATATGTAAGTGTATAGTCCATCTAGTAATGTAAAATGGCAATATTTCAAAATTTAAATTTCTCTGGTGTTCAAAACAACCCACCTCACCAGTTAAGGATCAAACAATATTCTAAATTAAAACAAAATATTTCGTGAATAGAACTCAAGGGGTTAAAGAAAATTCGTGTCTTTTTGACGTAAAATTTTGATATTTAAGATTCACTTTGATTTACTCAAAGAATGAATATTATATAAGGAAAGGACGACCAGTATTTTGAAAATTAAAGAATTTTACAAATTTAATAACAGCTTTAGTCAATTGAATTGTTATCAATTTTACTAGTTTAATAGATGGTACGCTTAATCGTAAACAGACAGGAATATATATAAAATGCAATTTACACAGGAGATACATATTATCATTCATAAATTCCACAGAAACTTTTAATCCTGTTATTAAATGCTGTTTCAAATACTTTGGGATTTACCATATTAATTGAGTATTATTTTTTGACGTTCAATAGAGGCAATCTCTACAATTAAGATAATCGGTCGTAACTTACATATACACCGGGAGGCAGCAGCACAGACAATCACCTCATCGAGTTCACGGCTGAAATTCCAGAATTAGTTAAAACTCGATTTGCATATTAAAACGCAATCGATCTGCCAAATCATATCTTGGTGGAAAATACCTGAAAACCCGATTTTAGCAGTTACTCGTAGGTTTACTATTGTGTTTTCCTGCTTCCAGTTCTCCATGTTTTCATATATTTGGATGCAGGAAAACACAATGGTAAACCTACGAGTCAATCGCTAAAATCGGGTTTTCAGGTGTTTTCCACCGAGATATGACTTGGCAGGCCGATTGCGTTTTAATATGCAAATCGAGTTTTAACTAATTCTGGAATTTCAGCCATGAACTCAATGATGTGGTTGTCTGTGCTGCCGCCACCCGGTCTAATAGAAAAGTATGAATTTGTTCAACATGCACTGTTAAAAATTGTTCAACATGCACTGTTAACATCAAACTGTCCAGTCATTCAACCGCTTTTATAGAAAATGGCTACACAATACTAATTTAATTCTAGTCTTACCATAATATGGGCAAGAATATTGTCAAAATAGAGTTAAATTACGGTTATATGCTTTCTCTAAAAACGGCCGAATGACTGGACAGTTTGCTGCAAATTTTTAACAGTGTGGATATAAAAATTTTAAATTGACTCTTGATCCAATTTCCACAAATATCAACGTGGCTTAATGCTTGCAAACTTTTTCTAAAATTGTCAATTGTTCTAAACTAGTCATATTTTGAGTTCCGTCACTTTGAATGTCCCCAAAAGACACATGATCTTAAAATTAATTAATTTATTAACTGCAATAGATATAAAGCTAAAATAAGTGATGATTATCACGTAGCTCCTAAGTTTTGTATATAATAATTAAAAATAATTAGAATTTAGATATTTGAAATCAATAAATAACGTTTGACTGTCTCAACCTGTACTCTGAAGAAAGAAAAAAAAATGTTGATTTTACGGTATAATAATGGCACCCCAGCTGTCAGTATTACAACGTAAGATTAACAATAATAAATCGTAAATAATAGACCAAGAGCCGACAGCGTAAAAACCTATGCTATCAAGCACGTGAAAAAAATCTTTATTTTATGGAAGAGTAGAAGTAGGGGAATCTAATGATTCATGTCTGCCGGAAGTGAAGTGGTGCATAAACCAAAAATTAATACCACCAGTGGTTGACTCATAGGTTTATTATTGTGTTTATCTTAGAAATAAAGGTATGAAAACATGGAGGATAGTTGTAGGACAAACAAAATGATAAACGTACGAATCAACCACTGGTGGTATTAATTTTTGGTTTATGCACCACTTCACTTCCGGCAGACATGGATCATTAGATTTCCCTACTTCCACTCTCCCATAAAATAAAGTTTTTTTTCTTGTGCTTGGCAACACAAGTTTTTGTGCTGTCGGCTCTTGGACTATAAGCAGTAGTATATCGTCTTATGCACTAGCAGTAATATACGGTAATATATTACTGCTTAACGGTGTATTACTGTTTTTTTTATAGTTTATTGGTGTTGATTTTGCGGCATAATATTGGCAGCTGGGATGCCAGTATTACACCGTAAAATCAACTATTTTTTTCAGTGTAAGCATTCTCAAACTATTGTGTAAAGCGGCAGCAAACCTATTCATTTTCTACTCTTCATTTTGTTTAATTGTTTAATAACGGAAGAAAAAAAACGCTTTGAGTTTTAAAATTTTGGAGTGAATTGTTGAATGAGAAAATCAAAAACTCGAGAACGCATAGTTTAGATTCTAATGGAAGCATTCTTAACATAAAAATGCCATCAAAGCACTTCGGCAAATAACATATTTTTCCTGATTTAAAAGGAAATTTACTTTTAGTATATATTTTGTTAAATATAATTATCAAATTAATTAGTGTCGTTCAGAATATCAGTTTCAAATTTAATAACCATGTCTAATATATTTTTAATTAAATCTTTCGAATAACTTGTTTAAATTATTTATTCATATTTCCCTTACACATATCACACGCATACAATTTGCTTTAAACTTTAATCTTATTAAATAGTGATGCTTTCATACTAAAAATTCTATATATACTGATTAGTTTGATAATTATCTATTTACTCAATTCTATAGTTTTTTAAAATTATTTAAATTAAAATATATGATTATCAGTTATGAATTCATTGTTTGTTTTCAAAATGAAGTGCCAGAATACATTTAATATTCTTTTCTTGTAAAAATTTGATTTACGTGTAATGGAATAAATAAAAACTAAAATATCCAAAGAGATTATAATAGTTATATATAAGAAGTAAAGTAAATATATTATATTATTTCTTTGTCTGAGGAAATATTAAAATAAATGTAAATTTGAGTTAAATTAATTTACATTAATCAATGTTATCTTAACAAAAAGTAGAACTTCTCGTTGCAAATTTAATTAACTTATTTGTATGCATCTGGTCATATATATATATATATTTAATCTGAAGATATTTGTTTTATTTAAAATGAAAATCTTAAAATTATTCATAATTTTAAATGTTCTGTGATATATATCTATAAAACAGGGTGACATGAAGATCATTGTACAAAATTTACAAAGAAGTCTGAAACATGACACTAAGCAATATTGCTTCACAAGAAAATTCAGAGGTATTGCACCACTACAGCAAGAAGAAATCTGCGCAGCACCAACGCATCCATATTTAAATGACCCAGTGGCGTAGCTACATATTCAGCGCCCTGGAGCAAGTAACGTTTGCGCGCCCTCTTGTCACTCGAAAAAGTTTTGGGCAATTTTGTTTTGAAGTTTAAATTTTATATACTATTCTTATTCTTACTTTTATTTGAAACTCAAAGTACTTTAACAACGTATTAAATACAAATATTTAAAAATAAATAATGAATGGTGAAATTAATTATAATTTTTTAAGAGCGGAATATCTTCCAATATTTTCTGCGAATTGGCCGGATTTTCGTTTTAAGTGTGCCAATGGCCTGTACAATCTACCGCCTTTAATATCTGTTTTTCTTTTCAATGGTTTCGAAGCATTGTAGAACAGTAATAAAAAGCACACCATTGTCAAGATTTTTTTTTCCTTTTCGCATATGGATGAAGCATGTTTTTAGTGAAAGAAAATACTAGAATTCCATAAAATTCAAAGCATCATAACTCGGTAAATTTTAGTCGTACAAAAAATAAATTTTTATTATTTTTTTATTATTTATATATTTTATCTGGAGAAGATTTTTCTAAATATAACGTATAGAGCCTAGAAACCGAATAAAAATGTAAACGTCGTAACTTTTAAAAAGTAACTGCTTTGAGATAAATTACTTTGAGAGGATGAAGAACAACGTTGAAATTTTTTTACTATTGGAACCATATTTCGACAGCTAATGATTCAAAAAATTAGCAAATGAACAACGATAAAAGTCTACACCGGTGTTCTCACTGGCTTTTGACTAATCTGAACAACTGGCTAATCGCAAAAAAAAAAAAAAAAAAAAAAAAAAAAAAGAAAAAAAAATAGCCAATTTCAAATAATTTTTCGTGAATCACTACATTACGTAAATAGTGGGTTACATAGAAAAGGTTTAATTGTACAATAACGTTATTGAGAGTGTCGCCAAAAGAAGAAAAAACATCTCTTGCAAAGATTTCAATCTTTAGTTTTCTTTCCAGATGAAACATTTTGGCGCAGTGGCGATCGGCAGCGAGAATTGACACCCTTATTGACACCCTGATATATTACTCAATATTGCAGATTTTACTTTCCATACATACAATGTAAGGAATAAAATAGGAAAACATTGTAATAACGCTAAAACTAAATGAAAATAATGGTATATTTTTAAATCTTCAAATAAACCCATTCTCACAATTCCGTTCTCAGAGCACGATTTGGTGTGTTTTTGATGATGCTGGTATGTTACATTTCTCTTAAAATCTCAATTAAATTAATTTTATTCTGCTTACGTTCATCTTATATCTATACAAAAACGTTAGATCACGTAGACAGTGGCGGGTCGAAAATAATTTCACAATCACTTTACTACTACAGATTTCATGAAAATAGTTTCTCCTTGTTTAATCCTAGAAAATCACATGATTAAAACAGATCGAATTTTATGCACCAGTATTCTGGTATAAAAGTGATTGTGAACTCCTGAAGAGCCGCTACTGCACACAGGGTCGAACTCGGTCACTGTCAAATACTCAGACCTTGGATTTGTTTTGCAGAGCGCAACATTTTGGAAACTCATTATTGTACCAACATGCTAACAGAAACCAATAACATCCACTACTGCTCCATTTTTTCTTGCTGGGAACGCTTTCAATTTTGGAACTGAATCCGAAATTGAAAGTGTTCTTAGAAAAAAAAAATCGTAACAGTATAAAGATAACCGTTTAGACATCGATGCCATATATTATATACAAAAAGGAAAAAATTAAGTATTGAAATGTAAATGAGAAACTTGTAAAGAATCCTGCTGTTGGTTTAACATTAGCTTGCGAGTGAGTAGTGTAGGATTCCAAGTATATAAGAATTTTAGTACTAAATAAGAATGTTATGATTAATTAAATCTATTTTAAGCTTTTTTTTTAATGAGGGAGAATAAAAAATCTTAATGCTGCTAGTCATGTTAGGAAACGTGTAAATATTATTAGTTTAATTTTAAAATAAAGTATATTTTAAGTAGATTTAGTTTAATTTTAAAGTAAAGTATATTTTAAGTAGATTTAGTTTAATTTTAAAGTAAAGTATCTTTTAAATAGATTTTTATACAGTAAACTCCGTCTAAAGTTCTATGTCACACAGATTTCCGTCTTATGCAGAATTCTCCCTAGGCAAAATATATTGTATTAAAAAAAAAAAAAACAAAAAAAAAAAACCTAGCAACTGGGTATAATCGAAGGGGCGTAAAAAGATCCTTCAAAAGGCCCCCGCGTTTAACATTTCTGTTTTTACGTATCTACAAAATATCTGACCGCCGCGCCTTTCTTATTATCACATTTATAGACAATACTGAAACAGTCCCGTTTTCTTATTAAAATGTAATTTTTAACAAAAAAAAAAAAAAAAAAAAAATGCTCAACGTACCTTTTCTTTGCCGCAAATATTCTTCATAAACATTTTTGTGCACCAAACGTCAGTATAATAAACATTTATATAAGGAAAATTATAGTCACAGCTTTGTACAAATACACGAATCCTACACATTTCGAACAAATACAGCTCATATTCAAAATATTAGAATAACAAAGAAAAAGTAATAAGAAAAAATTATTTTTCATTTATTTATTTTTGATACTAAGTAACTGCAATTACATTTCTTATAAATTAAATGTGGAATGCTTAGATAAGATTTTAACATTTACAAAATATAGAATACAGTACAATAAATTAGGTATACAGCTTTCTAAAACACATAAAAATATTAGAATAAAATTTAGATTGGTTCAAAATATTAGAATATTTTATTTTACGCAACACTATTACCTTATGAATATGAAGTAAATGGTAGTTAATATTTTGTAGCATCCCTTTTATTTTTCATAACAAATTACAATCGATCTTGCATGCTATATACAAGGTGTTTACAAACATTTCTATCAATATTAGCCCAAATAGACTTTACACGTGCCACTAACTCAGTTTTACTTGAAGGAGGATTTTTTTTTGGAGTTCTTTCTTCACCGTAATTTTTCGATGGTTTTAAGGCCTGGTGAGTTTGGTGGCCAAGAAAGTACCTTAATGTTGCGTTGGTGGAACCAATTCTTAGTTGACACCGCGGTATGCGGTGACGCTAAATCTTGTTGAAAGATGAAATCATCTTCAAGTAAAACTTCTGATGATGGAATCATGTAATATTCAAAATGTCTTGATATATCTGAGAGTTAACCTTTTCGTAGACGATGCATAACTTTCCAGGTCCTTCTGCACTCATGCAACCCCAAACCATGATACTAGTAGCAAATTTTACAGAACATTTATGGCATTCTTTATCAAAGGCTTCTTTCTTCCTTCGCCAAACTGGAATACCTTGATTACCATATGAAACACAAAACTTACTTTCATCACTAAATAATATATTTTTTCAATCTTCTTCGCTCCATAAACGTCTTGATTTACACCAATTCAATCTTATACGCTTTTGTTTTGCAGTCATGAGAGGTTTTGTTTTCGGTACGCGAGATTCAAACTTAAATTTATGGAGACGTCTTAATATTGTCGATACAGAAACTTCAGCTCCTTCTTTTTTCCATTTTCGGTGCAAGAATCGCACACTTTTAAAAAGGTGTTTCTTAACTATACGCTACAGTTTCCTGTCATTTCTAGCAGATGTTTTTTGTTTTCGGCCACCATTTCGGCGATTATTTTGAAATTTGCCATTTTTTTAATATTGTGTTAGTATTTTACTAACGCTTGATTGCGAACAATGTAAATAATTCGCTATATAACATTGATTTTTACCGTGCCGATACAAATCAACCATACAAAGTTTAATAGATTCAGGAATATCACTCACACGACACATTTTAAGACGAAAAAGCAAACAAACTGCAAAAAGAATACCGATTTTAAATGAAATCGTCTGAATTTAATTAATGATGCCACCAGTTATGAATTGGTGATAATTAATGTGAAATATTCTAATATTTTGACTTTTCAAAATATTTTTTTAAATTCTTTTCAAATGATATTAATTTTAAGATAATAAACAAGTTTAATCAACAATAAGTTCTTGATAAAAATATCGTTTGCATATTTGCATTAAAAGACATTAAATTACCAAACGATCTTTTCAATTTGTAAAAAAAATAATTATTCTAATATTTTAAGTATGAGCTGCAGTCAAGGCATTGCTGTTGCATAGTACATGTAGGTTTCTCAGTGGTGACTTCTTTGGCTACCATTATTTCCGTACAGATATTTTTCCCCATGATAATTTTCTAAAACAAGTTCAATAAAAATGTACCAGGAAGATTATTGTTTGGAAATACTGGTAGCCAACAGTGTGACCGATGAGAGCCCTTTAACCCTAGAATACTAGATGCACGTAATTATCACGACTACGGTGTTTTAACGTTAACGCTGTCTAGTATTATAGGGTTAAATAAGTTTTGATTACTTTAAGATTTGAATATTTTCAACTGTCGTCTGCGGAAAAGTTACAGAAAAAAAAAATCAGGCATGCTGAAACGGTGTGGAGAAGTTACTTGAGGCTGCAATATAGTATGAATTAAAATTTAAACTTGGCAAATAGAAGTAATTTCTTTTAACTCTGTAATAAAAATATGTTTTAAATCGAAATAATTGTGGTTAAACACAAGGTAAAATATCATTGGAATATGCTAATTGTAACACGATTAATTTATAATATATGATTAATAATGAAAAAAATATTCAAATATTTCTGCAAATCTTTACTTCGCTCTTTCAAATTTTGCGCCCTTAGTATCCATGCGCCTGGACCAGTTTGCTCCAACTGCTCCTCTGTAGCTACGCCCCTGAAATGACCAGTCATTGATATCTTCCGAAACTCATCAAATGTCTGCACACGGATCGGACAACCTTTAGAAAAACATCTGACACATGTTGTCTGCTGAAGGATATTTCATCATAAAGAAAGATCGAAACTATCACATACTCCAATAAAACTACGCTAAAACTTATTTATTTATTTAATTGAACACATACATCTGGCTTGTTTACTTGACACCATTGTCCGCTTATAAGCCGTCGTTGATCCATATTTAAATGGCCAGTCATTGATATCATCCAAAACTCACCAAATGTCTTCACACGGATCGGACAACCTTTAGAAAAACATCTAACATTAGAAAAACGTCTGCTGAAGGAAATTGCATCATAAAAAAAGATCGAAACTATCACATACTCCAATAAAACTACGATAAAACTTAATAAGGACTGAATAGACACAAGAAAATAGACATCACTTGAAGAATACAGCAGGGAACTCCCAAAGAGTGTGCAACGGACTCACCGGGAGTTAGACCTGGCGTCTTCTCCTACGCTCGCAAGCGATTAGCGGAGTCGTAAACATTCGGCCAGTGTTGCCAGTGGGCTACTTTTAAAAAAATCAGATGGCTTGATTGGTATGATTTTTTTGAAATGGTATAACAAAACTTATTTTCGTCTTATTTAATCTGTCATTAAATAAGGTGATTTTCACTGTTTTAAAAAACTGGTGGAAATCAAGAAATCAGAATAAAATAAAAGTAGCCTACTGGTAACACTGCACTCAAAAATGGAGGACCCACGAGAAAGCTAATTTCCCCCAATAAGATTCCGCCATCGATGAACTACACCGGCGTTTCCAATCAGGGGCTAATCATCGATTACGGGTATCTGGGTGTAACACTTCCGATGGGATGAAAATTCATCTTATGTTTAAATTCATCTTAAGTTCATCCTATGGAGTGCGTTTACGACCATTGAACATTGGCGCTTCATTCGCTATTCATGCGCACTCCTTATATTATCAGCCTGGGTAATATTATGCGTAAAAACATTTATTTTATTTACATTTTCTTAAATTTAAATAATTATATATAAATTTTTTTTATGGTTCGAAAGCAACTGTATTTTCGTTTCGAAAAATAAGAGTTTGTTCAGGAATCGAGCCCATATTAAAAGACCTGAAAGCCAATGCCTACTGACCTCCTTACTTAGTAGCCTGTGAAAACTTGTAATTTATCCGATTATAAAATGTAACATAAATTTTAGTAGGGGAAGGAAGGGTAAAGTGGTCACTCTTGAATTTTTATGATTCCTTTTTAATGAGTAAAGTTCCAGAAACAAATACCAATAGTAACTCTAATAACTTTAGTTTCAATTAACTATTTTTCTTAAAAAAAAAAAAAAAATTAAAATGTACACGTTACGTGAAAAGAAAAACTACAAAATGACCACTTTGCCCACCTAGGCTGGGTAAAGTGGCCATCATAGGTAAATGAACAAATCACATTGATTCAGGATGTATACAGGGTGCATAGGAAAGTCCTTTTAATCTGAAAATAATTGTGAAGGACGAGAGCTAAAGCTATGCAAGTGAGGTAACGGTATAGTAAAGCAACTACGCCAGATCCAATGCAAGTGACGGCAGCGCACCTAGTGGCGAAATTTAGAAGATAGCCATTACAAATCGAAAATGAAGAGATAGAACAAAATTTCATATTAGAAAGTTTTAGAGCATCAATTAATTAGAACGAAACGATATTTGGTTTACATGGATAAGAAAAATCTTCGCCTGTATACCCCAAAATATCCGAAATCGATGCACTCCATTTTGTGTAAGCGTTTGAATGGAATAGTCAGAAGTATGAAGAAATACGCACAATTTATTGCATAAATACGTACTTATTTCAATACATTTTGACAACATCACACACACACACACAAAAAGACAAACTGTCCCACAGTGATAAAAAGTAGAAATTCAGTATGTTCGAAAAGTTCGCCATTGCTCACGATACACGTTTGTATTCGTGACAGTAATTCTGCATGCACATTTCTCAGCATGGAACGTCATTTGCAAGCATCTTCAATACGTGCAAATTAGCGGGTTTTTATTTTCTAAGAAAAACGCTTGAATATTCTGGTGTCAATCAATTATTTCATCATTTTACGAACAGAATTCTTCTGCCCCTGAAAGGTTTAAACTAAAATTTTAAATGCATTGGAAATTAAATTTTTACAGACATTACAGTACAGTACAACGTCAAAATCTGCAATTGCGCATTGCTACATTTCCGAAATGTGAATATGCAAAGTAGAATCGTCGCTCATCGATTTCTGACATTTTTGGGTATACAGGCGACGATTTATCTTATCCGTGTGAACCAAATGCCGTTTCTTACTAATTAATTGATGCTTTAAAACTTTCTAATTGGAAATTTTGCTCCATCTCTTTTCATTTTCGATTTGCAATGGCTATCTAACAAATTTCGCCACTAGGGGCGCTGCTGTTGTTTGCATTAGGTCAGGTGTAATCGCTGTACTGTACTATTACCTCACTTGCATAGCTGTAGCTCTCTCCGTTCGCAAGTATTTTCAGGTTAATGGGATTTTCCTATGCTCCATTTATTTAATCAACACAAGCTAACCTAACACACATTGAGGATAAGTATTATGTTTTGTACTATTTTAAGTATTAAATAGTTACAAGATAAGGTAAGCACAGCAATGAGTATCAATATGACAAATGGAGGAATACAAGTGCCCCAGCATACACGCAGGCTGCAAATACCGAGAGTAAGCCTTTCTCTGCAGAATTTATTGTCCCGACCTGTCTTCAAAGAAAATACTTCTGAGTAGTATTTTGTTATGAACAATGAATAAAAAATCATCTCCGGGCAAAGTAGCCATCTGGCCATTTTGCCCGATCTCATTGTGGTCACTTTGCTGAGAATGATGCCATTACAAAAACTGTGGCCTAGCATCTAATCTACATGACTTAGCGTTTCCACATACATCATTTAAGAGGTTATTTCACACTGATCAAGCAACATAAGAACAAATAATTATAACACCACATATTATTTAGATATAATAAGGAATTTTATCACTTGCTTAAAATCAAAAATGAGAAAAAAACAATAAAATGAGTTCAGAACTAGAAAAATGTAGTATTCCACTTCAAACTCGCAGACAATACTGACAGCATCTGTGACGATGGTTTTGGCTAGTTCCTGCGTGACGGCGGCACCCTACAGCGAAAAAAACTTAAATAGCCACTTTGCATTCACTGGCCACTTTACTCGTCCTTCCCCTACTAGTTTTCCCAAGGCCACTGCGCAGAACGCTTTATGGCTTTCATATGTTTATTTGCTCAGCATACTGCATGAATATACAGAGGCTCACTTCAAACTGTGTTTCCGACCTCGTATATTCCCCTTGTAAGATGATAAATCTGTACGTATACGGTACCTGTCGGGTCCGGTGGCCTATCAAGATAGTCAGTGAACTACATGTCAGTACTCGGCTCTAGTAGAACTGACCATTTTCCCTTACATCAGATAATATATATATATACAGGGTGGCCATAATTAAACGACCCTATTTTAAAGTTGTCTACAGACGAAGCTATTGGTCAGAAAATTTCGAAATTTTGTGACGGACATAAAGAAAGAATGGGAATTTGTTTGAGCGAAAAAAATTTAGTTCAAAATTTCGCCACCAGAGGGCTTTTTTAAAAATGAATTACACATTTTAAAAAGTTTTTACGCTTTATTTTTCTGAGATTAAATAAGGCAAATATACAGACCACCCCTGAAAAAAAAATAAAGCGTAAACACTTTTAAAAATTATTGGTTTTCGAATTGAACGGACCGTACAAAATCTGAAAAAAAATCCGCCTACAACAGCCGCCATTTTTTTCTCAAAACTCATGTCTAGTATTCAGTGGGTTGTGGCTAAATGTGTAATTTATTATAAAACGCCCTCTGGTGGCGAAATTTTGAACTGCATTTTTTTCGCTCAAACAAATTTCTATTAACTTCATTATGTCCGTCACAAAATTTCCCAACTTTCTGACCAATAGTTTTGTATATGTAGACAACTTTAAAGTAGGGTCGTTTAATTATGGACACCCTGTATATATATATATATATATATATATATATATATATATATATATATATATATACATATATATGTTGATGTAAAACTATATTAACTTTTAGTGTGCTCATGTGGAAACCGTAACTCTGATGATGAAGTTCAGATGGAAGTTACGGCACGGCTTATAAGGGACAAAAGTATCACATATGTAGGGATTTTAAGGTCGATTTTTTAGCAATAATGTAGATATTTTGGTTGGCTTAATAAACACTGTTGTAAAAAATATGGGGCATCCGATTAAGAAAGATTCCAAAATTCCATTGTAAACTTATTTAGTTTTAGTTGAATCGGGATAATGGATGATTTTTCGGATGATTCCGAATAAGTGACAAAGTGATTGCTGTTAATTGTCATTCAAAAAGTAACAGCACAGCGTTTGTATTCTTTTGCTGCATTCGCTTTCAGCAACGTTTCTGAATAGTTTTATAGTGCATTAATCAGCTTTCTCAACTTGAAATATTGGTTTGTATATACTGCTTGTACAACTGTTTGCTGTATGCATTGCAAGAAATATGTGTATTGTCGATGTATGTATGTATGAATGTATTTAAGATGTCTGTATCATATACTTGCCAATTTCTGTTTTTTTTTTTTTTTTTTTTTTTTTTTTTTTTTTTTCAAATCGAATAAAACTACAAATTTTAAATAAATAAAAGAAGTGATTCAATAATCCCACAGAAAGAGGAAACATTTCAATAAATAATTGCTGTGGTTCAAATATGGTTTATACGACTTAGAACAAAAACAAAACAGAAAAAACCCGGAAGTGTAACAGATTTTTATTGTCACATGGGGTGTTGTTATACGATACCCAAGGTCTGTTAAATGATTCAAAAACCCCAACTAGTTAAGGGGACGGACAAATATTTATTAATAGTTAAAGAAAAACCGTGGAAGTTACAAACAGGAGAGGGCCACTACGTTACCTACGCCTAAGCGCTTCGTTTAGATATTGGTGGTTAGCAGGCCAGGAGAGAATTGACGTAAAATGCAATTACAGACGACCGCCAGTTGGCGAGTGAAAGCAATCAACTCATTCTTTGATCAACTCACAAAAGTTTGGCGATAATGCGGGAGTAGACAAAGCACTTGGCGAATGAATTACAAAATTTCCGCAATGGATTTCTTACATTGCGTCTATGGAAGTTTCCCTTCTTCACTCTTCAATTTCTTCAACCACCGCACGCATTTTTGCCGATCCCAACCGTTATAGCAAAAATTAGAAACTACGCATGCGTGGGGACTTTATTGAAATTCTCTTGCTAGAAAACTTGTACAGGGTTATCGAGGTTGCTATATCAATTGGCGATTACTTTTTGGCGTTCGAAAATATTTCAATGTCTCTTGTTATTGTGAAACGGTGATACAGGGTAGAGCTTACGTAAACTTATTTGATTTGAAATTTATAATGAATTTACCTGAACAATATACGTATATTCCTGTCAAAAATGATAAAAATGTTTTCTTAAACAGTTTTGACTCTTTTTCTTCTAACTTTAATGTGATTTATAAATAAATAACAATATTATCTATATTAGATAATAAATTGTTATGTTTGATAATTTAACATTATTCTCAATATCGCAACTAATTCTAGATATAATTTACAGATAATCTAAATTGGTAATTAACAACCGCAACACCAAAAATATTATTATTATTCGATTGACAGTGATGTTTTAAGTTTTAGGACTTGAGTCTCCAACATTAATTTATAGTATATTTTAAATCTGTTTCCTGGTTTATTCACATAAAGATACTTAAATAGTTTATTGAAATATTTTAGCATTACTGATAGTATGTTAGATTTTAAATATTTATTTTTTATCATTATTAATGTATTGTAATTAAATATTACCAGATATTAATATTATAGCTGTATCAATACAAATAAAAAAGAGATACTATTTATAATAAATATTATCTATATTAGATAAATAAATTTATAATATTACAAGATATGTTATAGAAATATATTTTATAATACATACTATAAAATATTAAAATACTATTTTAATTATATAATTATAATTTTTTTATTAACTATTATTATTTTTATATTCTTAATTTTAAAATATTTTGTAAAAAAGAAAAAAAAAATGCTGCTATGTAGTATTTAAATCTATATATATACATTTATTTTAATCATTAAATGGTTTACTGAAATATTTGATCATTATTGATATTTTTATAATGTTATAGTATTTACTTATTATCAACATTAAATATTTTCATTGTAAGTAAAACAGGTGTAATCCATAATAAAAATTATCTTCTTTATTGTCTAAAGAAGATATTTTATAAATAAATATCATACATTATCACTAATTTTTAATGAAATATTGATATGTAAAATTTCATTTATTGAAATATATGGAGAGTATTACATTACTAATATAATAATAATAATATTTTGATAATAATCTAAGTATTAATATTATTGTATCATTATATTTTTAATAATTTGTTATTATCAAACCAATTACCTATAAATTACAGTGAGAATTTTAATTTTATAATATAATAACAAGAATAATTTGATAATTATAAATTACAAAATATAATAATTTATCTTTATCAAATGTTCTATATTCAATATTCTATTATTTCATATTCAAATATGCTATAATTATTTATAAATTGAATGAAAGTTACATAATAATATACTATCAATAAATAATTGGAAAACAAAATATTAAATCTAATTAGCTATTTGGAATATCTAAACATTGTATTATTTATTAATTATAAATAGTTAATTATCTAATTAATGTGAATTATAACTTAATTTGATAATAGTATAACTAAAAAGAACTCTATTTTAAATTAAAAAAAAAAAACTCTTAATAATAATTTATATCTTTGCAAAGTAATTTTTATTTTTTGATAAATGTATGATGTTACATAATATTAAGGTACAAATTGTTTATGGAGTGAAATAAAAGAGAGAGATAACCAATATAAGATAAGACTATTTATTTGAATGTATCCCTAAAAACAGTTTCATATAAATTCTTTATTAATTTTTATACACCATAATTATAATGTGACAAAAACATCATATCATGTTAATCATTAACTGAAAAAAATCTAAAGAAGTATAAATGATATTGACGTTGGATCAAATAATATCCCCCCTCCCCCACACTCCACACAAAAAGCGAAAAAAATTATTGTGCTGCCATCTATGTCCAGTGATTTAAACGAAATTGGTTATTAAAAGAATTTTATAATTATCTGAATATATAGTTTTTAATTGCTTATAACTGAATTAAAAAAACAGTTACGAGAAGTTGTATTTAAAAAGGAACCCATAGTAAAAATATTCAATAAAAAATGTATTTAATATTTAGTAAAATTACATAAAGTATAATAGAATTGTAAAAAAATAATGCATTATTAAATTTGTAAAAATCATAAACTATTACATTTAAATTTATATGTACTGCTTAAAATAAATTAATAATGTTTCTTTAAAAATAAGCTATTTTGGCAGCAGAACATACAAGATTTAATAGAATATATTTTTAACTTTATGTTAAAAAAATAAATATATAAAGTAAAGAAAAAAAATAATAATTCTTCTTATTATTAAGTGTGGAAAGAATAATATATATTTCTAGCTACATTTTTATTAGTAATCCGTTTAAATTACTCATTGATAAGCTCATTTGCAAAATTTTACTCTTTATTTGTTGAGTAATAAATAATTTCCTATTTGTGTTAGTATTAAATATTTTAAGAAAATCACATGAAGCTATTTATAAAGCAGTGTTGTTTGTCAATAAAAATAAAATAATAATGTAATTGACATAGGAAATTACAAAACAAATGAAAATAGAATATTAAATAAAGTTGTGTATTTAATAAATGAATTATATTAAATAATATGCGGTTCCTTCTGTTGAAATTAATAAAACTTTACATGGACTTTCACCAAATTACCTTCAATTATTTAAAAATATATTTTGCAGGTGATTTAAAATAACTAAACAATAAGAGTAAAAATATATAATTTATAGTAGAGGTATTTTTATTTATTATAAGCCATTGGCTTGCTACAACATTTACAGAAAGTTTTGCTAATCAACTGAAAAAAATGTTGATGGGATAAAAATGTCACGCCTGATATGATAAAAGCGCCAAGCTGATAACCTCGCACATATTTGTTTTCTAGTAAGTGAATTTCAATCTAAGTCCCCACGCATGCGCTGTTTCTCATTTTTGCTATAACGGTTGGGATCCGCGAAAATGCCCACCGCACATAGAGGTTTTAGGGTTACTTGAAAAGAAATTCATGTGGTCAAGAGTGTGAAAGATTATCACCCATATATGCCTTTTACATGTACGTTATAGGATGTAGACGAAAGTTTGGATTCATTACATTACTAAAAGAGCCATCTGGAAAATTTCTGATACAAAAAGTGCGTGGGACGTTAGAGAAAAGATGTAATCATGAACAAAAGCTAAAACGCTAAACTAAATCAGGCGCTATCTCTTACATGAGAATTCGAGGTAGTCTTTATAGTGCATTAATCAGTTTTCTCAACTTGCAATATAGGTTTATCGGATGCTAACCATTCTCAAGTAAATATTTTCATGTTCCACAGGCAGGTTTTACAGACAAACATGATGAATTAACAGCATTAACATCTAAACTAATAATATTTTTTTACACTTGCATGTATGAATTCACTTACGCAGCTGAAAATGCTTAATGGACCTTATGCACGTGACGTCAGACGTCAAAGCTGGCGGTATGTTGATCTAGAGGTCTGCACGGGCCTAAATTTCCAGGCCTGGGCCCGGCCCGGTAAAAAACTTAAAAGTTCGGCCCGAGCCGGCCCGGAAAAAAGTTAAAATCTCGGCCCAAGCCCGGCCCGGCTCGAGTGAATTTTTGCAAAACATTGATCTTTATGTCGATTTGGTTAAAACTTTGTCTCGTAAGAGGAAACTCTGACCAAAAATATTTATCTTAACCTTTTTTTCTCATGTTTATAATCTTCATTTTTATAGAAGTGCCGCATGCTGCGATATGTATTTTTTTTTTTTTAACGAATTTCTATTTTTTGTATGTAAATGTTTCAGTAATCATTAATATTGTTAATCCATATTCCATGTATTAACATACATGTATTCCATGTATGCTAAAAATCTGAAAAATGCTATACAGTAAAATCTTCTAAGACGGAATTACATAGAAAAAAAATCCGTTATAGACACGTTCCCTTCTTAGCAAGTGTAAATGTATCATATAGTCTTTCCTTACGTATTAGTATATTAATTTTGTATGGATCAACATGTTTTTCAGTTTAAAACAGGGTTCCGTCATAGGCAGTCCTTTTCACACGTTTTACTATATTTTAAAAAGCGTAGAAATCTACTATTCTTTAAAAAGAATAAATTTTAATATTTAAATGTAGAATAATGGCAATTTAAAAATGTATGCATGTTTTGCAAAATTTTTTGGACCAGGTCTAATTTAACTGATTTTTCAATGGATCTGGCCAAGCTTAGACAATGATTTTCATACGGGCTGGGTCAAAACTAGGAATGAAACTAGTCCCGGCTCTGTACAGAAAAAATAAGTTAGGCCCGCCCAGGCACGAGCTTCAGAAAAAAGTATGGCCCGGGCCCTTCCCGGCCCGAGCCTTCAGAAATAAAGTACGCCCCGGGCCCGGCCTGGCCCGAGCCTTCAAAAATAAAGTACGGCCCGGGCCCGGCCTGGCCCGAAAAGAGTGAATGAAAATCGGCCACGGGCCGGCCCGTGCAGATCTCTATGTTGATCTCTTATTCTAGCCACTGTACCGCCAGAATGCCAGTATGCGCAGTCGCAAACATCGCTAGCTGACAACTTTAGCCTCGACCCAAGCCGAGTGCATAAATTTTAACGAACATTTTGCAAATTTAGAGAATTTTCTCGCATACAGAACAGCATTTTGAATTTATATTACAATATATTACGTATATACTGCTACAACAAAGAATTTTTTTGCGGTATTTTTAACAAATAAGCATTAATAACTCACACTACATAGACTACTATGCTAATGTTCAATAGTAAATACCGCCAGCAGACGAATATTAGCAAAGCGTTATAAGTAAGCGAACAAACTTAATGGTGGAATCAGGCGTAAATTAACACAGTTGCGCCACCTTGTGGACGGAGTGATAATTCACATACGCGGGCTTTTAGTGTGGCGCGTATTTTGTAAATCTTCAGTCACTCATGGAAATGAGTTTTGTTTGCCACATTTATTGCAAAATAATGGCGTAGCGTGAGGGGCATCCAGACGCACTTGACGCCACGAAGTTTTCTTCGCCTTATCAGAAGCACTTCAGTTATTAATCAAGGTGAAAAAAACAATTTTAGTGGTGTCAGTAAGAAAACAGTTAGGTATCTACCTGTAGTTCACACTCCATCCGCTACGTGGAGCATGACCTTGATTGATGTGACCTCGCTTTTAATCTTGCGGTTACTTCTCCCATTTAAGATAGGACGCTTACTTATATCGCTTTGAATATTAGCTTCGACCTCAGATCGCGTGCATAAGGCCCATTTAAGAATGGATAGCATCCTAAAAACTGATAGTTTGGTTTGAGAAAACCGATTAATACAATAATAAATATTACTCGGAAAAGTTTCTGACAATCAGTGCCTGGAAAAAAAAACCCTTTAAAAAAAGTTCTTTAAATCTCGAAAATATATTGATTTCTAGGGTTTTTAAAGTTCAGAAACGGTTTTCGGCATCGCGGGTAGGCCAGAAGAGGTTATTGTATATTTTCGTACGTTGTTAGCGTGGTTGTATTAAAATTTCGTACGTGGTTATATTATATTTTCGCATTTTCCTACGTGGTTGTATTATATCGAGGCTAACGAAAAAGACAGGCTACCGTGGTGCTTCCGAAGTGTCTTTTTTAACACTTTCCAACAAAGTTGAAAAGTGTTTATGACTTCGGTTTGTCTGTCCGTCTATCAGCCTGGCCACCTGTACGCGCTCTAACTCTCATAAATATACTCAGATTGCTTTGAAATGTTTGGATGTTATTCACATTTACCATCGCACGAACCCTATTTCAAATGAAGTTTGTAGCATGTTTAGTTCATCTACAGGGACAGTCAAAAGTATTCCGTTACATTACGGCCAATGGGAAAAAATCGTTTCAAATGATTTTTAATGATGTTACACGCATCCAAACATAACAAAATTTATATGCATTTATGAAGTGCACTAAAATATGCATTCCGTATAATATGCGGTGCAAAGAATAGTTATTATTCATTTACAGGGCCACACAATTCCGTTACATAATGATATAGGGAGAGGGGGAATGTTTTGCGGCGTATTTTAATTAAACTATTTCATACATAACGAAATTGATATACGTCGCTGAGGTTTAATATAAGTTATTTCATGTATAATACGAAGTGCAGAGCATTTACAGGGATACACAAAAGATTTCAGATACTATATTGTATCAGAAGTACTGTACATTAGCGGCGATTGCTGGAAATGCATTTTCAATTATGATATGCGCTTTTATGTTTCACTCTATGCATACTATATGGTGTGTATAAATGCTATAATTTATATACAGGCCTATAGGGGTTACTGGGTATGAGCGCAAATTACTTAAGGTGGTTTTTAAATGAGTTATGCATTTTTACGCTGAACTACATTTAGTTTATTAAGAAATAATTGTAGAATATAGATAAAATGATATACAGGGTCACTCAAAGAATTGGATACATGCAGTCTATGGATGATAATTTCTGGAAATAGGATTTCAGTAGTTTTAAGAGTGTTTTAGTTTGAATTACATTTGAGCGAAATGGTGGCGTGTAATAAAGGTACTAGGTAAACTACAGGGCTGTACAAAAGTATTCAAGTATGTTTCCATGTATTAGTAAAAATTGCTGAAAGAGAAATTTCAACCTGTTTTGCGTTTTCTTGCTAAAATAAATTTCCCCATTATATATTATATACTATATCAATATACAGATTAAATGCAGGGCTGTTCGAAAGAATTGGGATACATATTTAGCTATGGACGTTAACTGCTGCAATTAATTTTTTAATCGTTTATTTAGTTATCTTATTTACTTCATTTTGCTAAATAACGAAGTTTTGTTAAGATTTCAGGGATTGTTGGAAAGTGTTTCATAATTTATGCCGTACGCATGATTTTTCTTTCTTGTTTACAGACCGCTAGAGTGACGTGATTTTCTTTTCGTACACCTGCATTGGTGCATTCGAGCATCACGTGACTCCAGCGGTCAGTAAAAAGGATACGTGGAATGCACCGCGGTAGCCTTTCTTTTTTCGTTAGCCTCGATTATATATTCGTACGTGGTTGTATTATATTTTCGTGCGTGGTTATATTATATTTTTGTATGTGGTTATATTATATTTTCGTAGATTAAGAAACATTTGTCTTTTTTTACAGTGCGCTGTTTAATTTTACTTTTTACTTTACAACATAAGCAAAAAAATTACTTCAACTAAGGATGAACAAAGTGTGCCAAGGCATAAAATGTTGCCTAGGGAAAATATTAATACCTTTTCACATGTTTTATTTCAAAAGTTTTTAAGTTCTTTTTATTAAATAAATAGTTTTTAAAAAGTTCAAGACTTTCATTTCGGTATGTTAATATTTTGTTAATTAGTTTTTAAATAAAAGCTATTTTAAATAATAATTTTAAAACCTCTTTTGTCTCTTTTTTAATTGGTACACCCTCCCATTTAAAATTTTATTCGCAATACTCTTTTCTGCAAAATGAACAATTCGAGACTTTTGTTCGAAGAAAAATGAAAGAAACATTATTAAATCTTCATGCATACGGAAAAAGACATTGAAAATAGCGTTCATTGATGTTAATGTAAAATTTTAAAGAAAGTTATTTTCACAAACATAAAAAAGTAATTTTTTTAGTTAATGCAGAATGCCAAGATTCTTTTAAAAAATTATTCAGACATTTTACAAAAGCTAATTAGTTTTAGCATTTCAAAGCTATAAAGAGCATAAAAATTAATAAATTTACATATTTTAGCAATTTCCAATTAGTTAAAAAAGTGTTTATGAATTTGGTTTTCTGGCTGTGTGTTTTTCTGTCTCTTTATCAGTGCTCTAATTCGCGTAAATATGGTCCGATTTTATTCGGAATGATACATGTTTTTCAGGTTTAGCACGGCATGTGCGTTATTGTAAATGAAGTGTGTGGCATTTATAGTTCGTTTACAGTGTCATACAAAAGGATTTCATTATATTATTGTCTAGGGGGAAAATCGTTTGCAGTGTATTTTATTGATGTTACACTATTTTAATCATATGGAATCAGGTGTACTATTAGATACTTACTATAGAATATGGTGTGCATAGTATTTATTGTTCATTTGCAGGAACACACAAAAGAATTCGGTTACAGTACTGCCTGAGCAATAATTGCTGGAAGTGCGTTATAAATTGGGGCATGCGTTTTAAACTTAACAATTTTTTTGCATATTACTTGGTGTGTATAAATTCTACAGATCATATACACGGTTGCACAAGATAATTAGAGTACATTTCCGCTTATTGGCGTGAAGGGAAATTTTCAACTGTGTTATGCGTTTTCTAACTGAACTAAATTTTAGCATACTATATGTAGTATATACAGGGTGTATCTGAAATGCTTCAACAAACTTAGGGGGATGATAGTACTCATCATGATGAACAAAAAATGCAATGGAGCATGGGGTCGCAAACCACTTATTGAGTCACAAATACAGGGTGTTTCACCCTAAGTGAAGTCGGCTTGTCGGTAATAATTTTGCGAAAAGTTAAAATATTGCAATAAAAATGTAACGATATGCACCTTATTTTGTATGAAATGTGATAACATCACAAAAATTTCTGGAAAAACAGGTTACTCGCACAATCGATGATACCGTATGAACTGATAATCACAGTCCAAAATGGGGAGCGTCCAATGCATACTGCTGGCGCGTAGAATGGAAACTTCTACCACTTTTTATTGTGATGTTATCACATTTCATACAAAATAAGGTACATATCTTTACATTTTTATTGCAATATTTTAATTTTTCAATTGAAATATTTTATTTTACTTGAAATTATCTTCTTTTTACTCATAACAAAAATTAAAAGGTGCGTAATCTCTTCTTTAAATTTGTCATTTTTTAAAATTTATAGTACTAGGGGCTCAGCACCATACGAGCTACGCTCTCCAATTCCCCACCGAGAACCCGCAGGGTCTAAAAACATGGCAATTTCACAACTTTTAAAATGATTACTTGATTACGGAAGATTAAATGATATTATCACGATCCGTACTGATTTTCTGTAGTCGAGTTGCCATCAATTTCGATTTTGCTAAGGGAGTTTTTGGTTCCCAAGGCCGCATCCACCATTTTCACGACAGCTGACGGCTGTTTTTGTGATTTATTAAGAAAGATCAGTTACACATTTGAAAAGAAGTTTCTATAAAATGATTAAGCAAATAAAGACGCTGCCTTCTGGGCATTCATAACGTGTAGAAGAAACGTTTTGCTTTAGATACTATAAGAATTCGTTTTAAATATGAAATTTTACATATATCGTTTTAAGTACGACGCATTTTTCCCCAGTTTGGTTTCAGCACCTAATAATCTAATTAGTTTAAAAGGTTTCTTTCTTTTTCAAATATATATTTCAGTTAAAAATACAGTGTTTGGAAACACTATAAGAAAAGGTTTCTAATACAGACTTTTTAAATATAGCCGCTTTAATTATGATTTTTTAAATATATCACATTAGATGTGACGTAATTTTAACCATTTAATACATTTCGCACGTAATATCTTAATTAGGGTAGACCGGGGCTACTTGGCCATAGGGGCATGTTGGCCCAGTCGCGATATTTTTAAAACTTTGCGTTAGATGACATTGTCAATCCAACCAAGTATGCGTTGCTTCGCTTTCCACCTCCAATATCAGCACCATTGAAGTCATATTTAGGCGTCTGATAAAGAATTATTGAGAATTTTCAAAATTTTGCAAAGGTGAGTAAATTTCCTCTCTTATAAATAATTGTTTTTTATTTGTTTGTAGATTACATTTTAGATTTTGATATATAATAATTCAGAAAAATAATTGCTCGTAGTTATTGTAGGGCATGTTTTTTTTATTGAAAGACTTTCAGAATAAGTCCTTACAGTCATGAAAATCAAAAATGACGATACGGGGTTAGTTGGCCTATTTGGCACCCGTAGGAATTTGTCTCTGGGGTATTGGAATTTTGATAGTTTTAATGAATTATTTTAATAAACATTTATTATTATTTTAATTAATTTGTTATTAATTAATAGTAAAGAATCATTTTATTAATTCAAGCCTTGGTTATTCCAGTCAATCTTTAAAAAAAAGAAAGTTATAATGTTGTTTATCTCCTCCCAAGTTAAATCAGCTGCTCCTGTTGTACAAAAACATTTATAACTTTCATAATTATAGAAAAATCCCTGTTGGCTTGGCCTACAGGCGCAGGTAGATTTCGAAGTGAAGTACTAATTTCACCAATAATTTACGGATTAAGGGAAATGTGATTTATTTCCATATACAGCCTCCCCCCCCCCCACACACACACTTTAATTTCTTTTTGCTGCAAGAGTTGCTCCTATCAAAAGCTTGTCAGTGCAAAAGTTGTAGATAATATTAAGAGGACTTATGATAAATTTAAGTGAATTTGACATCTTGTGAATTGACGAAGTTATGAATTTTTTTCTTCTGAAAACCCTCTTTTTTGCACTCCTTGAAGCCATTTTTAATTATATCAAAAGTCTGTCGTACATAATTTTTTGGCCCTTTTCCTAGAAGTTTTGAAAACTTTAAACTGATTGGATATGTTATCGTATACACAGAAAAGTAATATATATATATATATATATAGATAGATAGATAAGGTTTTGATCTGGGGGTGGTTTTGGGCTCTAGGGGTAGATCTGCAAAAGTTTAAAAAAAATTCCAACATATGGGAGATTGCAATAGGTAGTATTTCTTACGAAATCTGCCTAAAAGTTCGTCCTCCTACTCCACATACATACTACAGCTCAAAGTAAAAAATCTAACAATCAAAATCTACCCGACTCTGATATTTCTCAATTATTAATAAAATCCCCTTGTTTCCCCGTCCAGAGAAGAGTTTGCCACAAATAATGCTTTAATAGCATCACATTTTATGAAGTGAAAACCTCTTACCTGGGCACCTATTCGTTGAAACTAAATAATCCTTTCTGTCTTCATAATCCATAAAAAGGGCAGTTTCAGGAAACAATTTTTTAATTATCAGAAAATATATTTTCCTTTAAGAGACATGTTGTCCCTTCCACAGACAGAATAGAACTACACTTCCTGAACTGTTAATAAAGATCAGCAGTTCAAACAAAAAATATAAAAAAATGATATCATCCAACATAATTATATCAAGCACATTGCTATATCCTAACTTATTTGATTATCTAAATCGCATTATACCAATAATAAATCATGAATGTAATCAATAATATATATATTTCATGATAAACAAACTGGGTTTTTTTAATACTTGATTAGGAATTAAAGTTTAATATAAACGGAAATTATCATTATTTTAAAGAAGCTGGCATTACCCAAAGCATCATGAAGCAATATTACATTTTACTGGCAGAAATTTGAAGGGAACGATGAGTTAGAAAAACATAATAAACTAAAGGAAAGAATTATTGCACTTAACAGATGTACAGAGGCCTTGATACAATTTATTTATCATCTGGTGTTTATAATAAATCACCTAATTAAGGATGAATGATTTCTTAAATTACTGTACTCTAAGATTTACGGTGTTTTAAAAACTAGCATGCCTGTATTAAAATTTATTACTATTCCGTAAAGTATTAAAGACATTTTTTATGAGAAAATAAAATCAATTTTTAAAGCAATTTTTGGTCGAAGTTAATAATTTGAAAAACTCACAGTTTTAATATTTAATATTTTAAGTTTAATTTAGGAGGCTATATTGTGTTTTCGTTCGCAAGAAATAAAAATTAAGATTTGGTAAAATTTTGATCATTTCTTAAACTTCCCCACTATCAGAACATTAAAAAGTGACGTGGGCCAACTTACCCCGCAATCGGGCAGGTTGGCTCAAGCGACTTTGTGTCAATTTGAGCTTCTAAACTAATACTTATAGTTAATATTTTCAAGTTTTACTATTGTGACTTCTTCCTGAAAGTATACTGATAGTGGTAACATAAAAAGAAATTTAAAATGTTGAATTGTAATTTTTTTTAATTATTAGAAGAAAAAGCGGACAAACTAGCCCCGGTCTACCCTACTTTCAATCTTTTTTATTCTTTTAATTCACGTGTAAATGCATTTTCAATTGAAAAGTGTTTATAAATATTATTATCTGGGCTTATTAAAATCTGGCAACAGTAGGTAAAAACTTGCTTTTTAAAACTATGAATTAAATCTCTATTCAAATAATGAAATTTTGAATAAAAAAATGAAAAAAAAAAAACTTAAGAAAGTTAGATAAAGTAAAAAAAAAAAAGGATTGGACAGTTCACTCGTTAATCTAGTTAAACATGTGCCTGCGAATAGTTAAACTTCTATGTATAGTTTTTGATCCTATAAAACTTTTTAACTGAGCTATTTTGACCAAATTTAAGATTAAATAGCTCTTAAAATAATTCTTCGATTTAAAAATGCCTACTCCAGTGTATTTATCATACATTTTTCTTTTACTAGTTTTTATGTTTTTATATGCAAAAGTTTCTTTTATTATGAGCCGAGAAATTCAAAAGGTCTCAATAAATTTAATTGCAGCAGCGGCGGCGGCGGCAGCACATTTGTTACTTTTATTAAAATAGAGAGAATCATCATAAAATTCTTTTATGATGTTTCTTTTATTTCGTTTATAACGTTTACTTTACTTAGTTATAGTATTTCATTTTATGATTTTAGTTACTTATATTACTTATTGTAATTTTAATTATAGTTTTGTATTTGCATGGTTAAATAATGCATCAGATACTTGTTTTTCCGATTATCCAATGATTTCGATTCTCTGACATATTTCCAGCCTCGTGAGAGAATGATAATCGGGAGTCTACTGTATTTTTTATGTGGCCGAAATGGCATTTTTCATAGGTCAGTAAATTAATTTTGCAAATTTAGACAATTAAAATATAAAGCGTTACGTCATGCGCCATTAAAAACATGTGAATTTTGATGTTGTGGCTGGATACATTTTACGTCTTATTTTTTCCATCTTTCGCTACTCCATTTTTCTACCGTGCATTGACGTTTATTCTAAGATAAATTGCACTTTAGATATATGAAGCAAACTCTTAAAAGAGACAAACGGTTGAAAAACTAAAAGACAGAGAAGAAAATAAAGAGTTTTATTTCAAATAAAATAGTCTTAAAATTCAAGCTGGAAAGCGTTGGTAAAAAACATGAAAAATGTTGCGAAATAATGAGTTTTTGGGCTTTTTCCAGATTTTCATTCAAGTTTTGGGAACGTAAAGTAATTTATTTTTGTTCTGGAGTAAATTTCTTTATTCTATTCTTATCATTTGATAGATAGTAAGCTTATTTTATGACAAAATAGAAGACTGAAAGAAGAAAATGTGAAAAAAAAATTCTTACTCAATATCGCACAAGTGGAAGAATCTATGTTGCTTCAGATGTTATACTTAGTAGAATATTTATAACGAAAACATATTATTACCATTTTCAACTACATGAGTAAATTGAGATTAATATGCTCCTGGATTTTTAAAAGTTTCTCTAAAGAATATTCAGCCTGTTGCAATAGATAATGTGCAAAGACAGGCTGCCGCGGTGTGTTATACGTGTTTCTTTTTTCAGACGGCTTGAGTCACGTGATAACTGAATGCGCGAATATCGCATCACGTGACTCTAGCGACCTAACACAAAAGGTAGTGCGGCAGCATTTTCTTTCTCGTTAGCTTCGTAATGTGCATGTGACGCCACGAAGCAGCAGCACACAACTAAAGACGTACTTCGCAACTCCATGTAGACAGAAAGTAACAATTCCCCCGGAGCTAGTAATTAATAAAATATTATTTCCTACACATTATGATGTTTTATAAGTATGCGTAAATTATATCAATTTACCTCAAAGTTTTGCGTACGCAGAGTTGAGTAGACAAATGCCAAACCAGTTTATTGATAAACATGCACATTATCTATACATATTTTTTTTTTATAAATGTATCGCTGTTATATGGAAATATGGAATATGGAAATAAAATTTCCATATTGAAATTCTAGCTTAGAGCAGTAATACTCACCCTTTTATTCGAAAAGTATTCTCACACCACTATTTGCAAAAAGTAATTAGTATTTAATGACAGACATTCTGCAATTGAAAAGGGTGAATTTTCCCCTTTTTTAAAGTGATAACTCTAAAGCTGCCCGTAGACCGTGTAGTGAGAGAGGTTGGTTTAGAGCTACTGGGTTAGTGAAAATAGAAATAATGACTATTATCTCGTAAACTGCTGATGATAGAAATGTGCTTCCAAATACAGAAAGTATACAATTCAAGTAGGAAAGACTAGGGCAGGTTTTCAAACAAATAAAACTTTTTAATTTTGAAATATTTAGGTATTATTAAAATTACCCTACTCCAGTAGAAACTATTATATTTAGAGCAATTTTTAATTTTTTTAGACTGCCAAAGTATTTAGTAGAAATTTATCCTTTACAAGTTTGAAAATTGTAGGAATATTGTGACAGCTTGCTTCAGTCATGGGTTGGTTATCACAGTGCATAGGGTTTGTTGTCACATGGAATATTTTTGGCTGGGAAGGTTTGACTGAGAGTTTGAAAAGAAAGAATTAGTTTAGAATATGACAACGCCATTAGTAAAAATGACAACGTAAGAGCATCATTGTTTTCACACAATGCAAAGAAAGTTGATATGCAGTTTTGCAAGATAATAAAAATAAAAAAATAAATTAATAAAAAGTACTGAAATCGAATATAGTCATTCATTAGATGAAAAATCAGGTTGGTAGTGGTGGCAAACATAAGGGCTTTTGGGTTTTGGGATACAAAGTTCATGGACCCCATTATCTGCATTTAATGCATTGTAACATAGTTCCATTAGGCACACTGTTTGTGTATGGCATTACACAAACTACATTAAACATTTGACTTGTCAATTTACTTTCAGACTTAAGCAAAACATTATGTAATGGAGTTTAGTTCCTAAAAAGTTTTATTACTAGTGTTGTGGGAAAGAAAAAAAGTTTTAACTATGTCAGTGTCAATGCAGTCCACCTACTGTCGATTCCTTTCGTCCCACACCTCCACAGTTTCCACGAACTTGAAATAACCCCTATGTAGAAGTGACACACGTTCTTTGTCTTTCATCTTTCCACAAATATTTCCAGCAAAAAAAGAAAAAAGAACGATGCTGGGAGAAAACATTCTGAGGAAATCGGTTATGGCATGACAGAAAAGACGTATAACCGGCGTTATGTGTCTTATAAACGAAACATGACAACATTAAAATACATAGGTATGAATCGGGACAGTGCTGAAACGACTTATAAATGAAAAAAAACGTGTAAATGAGAAATGTATAAACGATGCTTTACTGTAATTGATGTGCAAATCATGGTCATTAAACCGTGTCATCAGAACATGTTCACTGGTACTGACGAATAGGTGAACTTTCACAGGTTATACTAGGCTGATTCTATATGAGAGTGGCGACATACAATGCTCAAACTATGCTTAGACGCGTTCGTCCAAAGTATGACAAAACGGCATTCCAGAATTTATCGATACATGTCTGGACGAGTTCAATTACACTGGTGAGACAAGTTAACAAGCATTAGATTGGCGATAATGGCAGGCCCACCAAGATGCTTGGCGATTCGCTTTTATCCAAAATCGTCTCTTAATCAAATTTTATATACCGGGTGTCCCAAAAATGACAGAAGGATTTTAAAATTCTATAACTTGCAAACGGTGACAAATATTAAAAAAAAAATCTTGCAGGAGTGTTATGTAAGATGTCAGGAGTTTTTTTACTACGATTTTTGATTTTAGTTCGAATTTCAAACAATAGATGGCGCTGCGAGAATTAGGTACTAATTCCAGACCCGATTTTTGGTACTTCGGGATCCATTTAATGCATTTTAATCTCCTTTTTTCGCATGGGAGAAGCGAGAGGCCGAAAAATCGAGCTTGGATTTAGCTCCCATTGCTTGCAGCGCCGTCTATCGCTGGTATTTGTAACTAAAACTGGGAATCGCAGAATAAAAACTCCTGACATCTTACATAATCCTCCCGCAAAAAAAATTTTAAATATCTACCACCGTTTGAAAGTTATTGATTTTAATATCCATCAGTCATTTTTGGGACACCCGGTAAATAAAAAACAACGTTCAAAGCACCAAAACAATTTATTTCTTCTTGCTAAATAGTTTCAGTAGCCATAGTGTACCGTCATCAGTGCAAAATATTCAAAGCACCAAATCACTTTATTTCTTCTTGCAAACTAGTTTTAGTAGCCATAGCGTACCGCCATCAGTGCAAAATATGATGATATTTTGCACTGATGATGGTACGCTATGGCTACTGAAACTAGTTTGCAAGAAGAAATGAAGTGTTTTGGTGCTTTGAACGTTGTTTTTTATTTATATAGTACTGCGTCAAGTAATTTTTTATTGTAATCAAATTTTATGTTTCTCGCGGCAGACATCACATGATCATACTCAGATTCCTGCCCTTCTACATCTTTAAATATGCCTTGTAAAAAAAAAAAAAAAAAGTATTTGATAATATTGCACTGAAACGAAGCTTTAAAAACTAGTGTAATTATCAATGGAAAAATTTAAGCTCATTTTATCGTATTTAAATAAGTATTTTATTTTATTAATATAAATAAATCTGATTGTTATTAATATAAAAATTAACTTTTATTAAAATATTCCATGCATAACATTTTAAAATTAAATTGTAGAAGAAAATTCTGAAATAGAATATTTAAGTAAGTATTTTATTTAAAAAATAAAAATTAATCTTTAATTATTATTAACCCATTAGCTGCCAAAACTATAAGGTTGAAATTTTCCACTTTTAAGTTGAACGATATTTGCTACCACAAACTCTGAAAGATAATTTTCGTTTTATATGGTCTTAAAATTTTATGTCTTTAAGTAAGGCCAATTTTTTAATTCAAAAATAGTGGTGGGTATGTAAATAACTTAAATATGCGCATTTATTTTGACCGTTGTGTAAACGCAACACCAGCGGGTAATGGGTTAAGATCAAAATTTTCTTTTATTATATTCCATTTATCATGTAAAATATAAATCAACCGATAAAATATTTTAAAATAAAAAAGTTGAAAATAAAACTGAAATAGAAAACTTCACCGATAAAACATTTATAAATAAAAAAAAAAGTAAAACAAAAACTAGAAACAGAATATTTTAACACATAAAACATTTGAAAATAAAGATCTAGAAGGAAAGTTAATAAAAAGGAGACGTGAGGTTCGAATTCATGCTACCTAAACTCACATGTATCGATCTAACCATTCAACCACCAAGCACACAGCCGTTTAGCAGCAAAACATTAATCCTTAAATACATGAATTTCTATTTTGTTTCAAAAAAATTATATATGATTCTCAGAAAGGTTTATTACACAGGAAAAATAGTAAAAAAAAAAAAAAAAAAATCAGAGATACGTTTTTCGTATAATACGTCAAACTTTTCTTATGTTGCACATCTGCAATACAAGTAAAAACTACTGTCACAACTAAAATATTACAAATTAGTAAATATTTTAATAAATATCAATCTAAATACCTTATTTTACATAATTTTTTATTTTGTAAAACTTAACCCTCAAATGCATGAATTATGTTTTTAGAATTGTGCTTTTTATTCTTATATTAAAGATTAGACACCAGAAATGTTAAGATAGATTTATAACTTTATTTAGTAACACATTTTTGTCAACTTTACAGGATTAATACTTCTACATATATGCTAAGAGTTAAATAAAAAGTGATACAGATATGCATCACTATGCATTTAACCCTTTAGTGCGCAGCTTTGCATATATGCAAACAACGGTGTTTTGAAATTAATAACTTTTTTTTATTCGTATATACCTAATTAACAGCAGAAAATTAAAATAGCAATATTTGCTTTAAGTAATAACATACATTCCATATTTAAATAGAACGAAATTAACAATTACAATTTTCTGGTGTGAAGTCAGATTCTCTGGACTACGTAATTACCAGAATGTATTCTATCATGGGAATTAAAGGGTTAAAGGTTAAGTTTTATAAAATAAATCATTATGGAAAATAAGGTATTTGGAGACATACTTATTAAAATATTTTCTAATTTGCACTATTTTAGCGTAAAACAACCACACGACAGTAGTTTTTACTTGCAATGCAGATGTGCAACAGAAAAAAAGATTGACATATTATATGAAAACTGTATCTCTGATTTTTTTCATTATTTTTCCTGTGTAATAAACTTTTCAGAGAATCATATATAATTTTTTCGAAACAAAATAAAAAATGGCGCATTTATGGGTTAAGGGTTAAAATAATTAGGAAAATTTGTTACCTGAAGGAGGAATCTTAGTACGGTCACGTGATGTCTGCCGCGAGACACTAGTAATTTTATATCCCGTATGTCGCCACTCTCATATCAAGGCACCCTGTTATACGATGAATGAAAAGAGTTTTGAGACAATCAATTCACGTGACTGGCACCAATCCCCGTTATGCTCTGTACTTTTCAACTATGATATTTGTTTTAAAAGAGTTTGTATAAATATTAAAGTATGAAATTTAATTTTTTGTACGTTTTCATTTTCCTATAACATATATTTAGAAAAAATTTGCCCTGCATCAAAGAAAGACATTAACCCTTAAATGCGTGATTTTTTATTTTGTTTCGAAAAAATTATATATGATTCTCTGAAAGGTTTATTACACAGGAAAAATAATGAAAAAAAAACAAAACAGAGATACTTTTTCGTATAATACGTCCAATCTTTTGTTCTGTTGCACATCTGCAATACAAGTAAAAACTACTGTCGTGTGGCTGTTTTACGCTAAAATATTTCAAATTAGTAAATATTTTAATAAGTATGTCTCCAAATACCTTATTTTATATAATTATTTATTTTATAAAACAACCTTTAATCCTTTATTTCCCATGATAGAATACGTTCTAGAAATTACGTAGTTCAGAGAATCTGACTTTATGCCAGAAAGTTTCAATAGCATAGCTGCCAACCTTTACGCTTTCTTCCTACCACTAAAATTTTCTTGTAAATATTGCCTTATTTAATGGTCAAAATCTCACGATTAAACAAGACGAAAATCTCTTCTAAATTTTAGTGGTAGCAAAAAAGCGTAAAGGTTGCCAGCTATGCTATAGTTAATTTCGCTTTATTTAAATACGGAACGTCTGTTATTAATTAATGCAAATATTGCTATTTTAATTTTCTGGTGTGAATTAGGTATATACGAATATAAAAATCTATTAATTTCAAAACTCTGTTGTTTGCACATATGCAAAGCTGCGCACTAAAGGGTTAAAGTGACCCATACTTTTACAGTCATAACTTACCAGGTTAACAGAACTTCTGGTTTTCAAATAATGAATAACTCTTAAATTCTTAGAACAACGGTAAAAATAAAATTTCTTCACGTATGCAATATGCAGATTTGGAACGAAACCTGTTAAAGCCAATCACTCCTACGATCAAATTATTTTATATGCATGATATACATATTTTTAAAGATATTTATTATAAAGAAATTTTCTGCAAATAATGTAACTGCACATGTATAGCTTCTTTTCAATATTTAATAAACCGTTGAGATCAAGTTTTCCCTTCAAATTTAACTAGAACTTACATGCAAAATTAACTTCTAAATTTGCCGTGAATCCTTATCAACAACTTCATCTTATTCAAATAACTTAATAAAAAACATTTTATTGGCTTCAGAGGAAGTAAAGATAAAAGTTTTCAAGCTGTTTTCAAATAAATAACCTTCCAGTTTCTATAGGAAAGTTAAGAAACCTTACAACTTTTGGTCTAAATGAAATATGTGTCCTGGTTAGGTGTTTACTATTCATCTTATTCAAAGAAAAACATTCAGTTTTATAAAATTTCAAAGATTTTCATAGAATGTAAATAATTTGATTAATATTTTATTAATACCTCATAAATTTAGCATTTTAAAGGCATTCAGTATCTATTGAAATATTTTTTTATTTGATAATTTTATAAATTAATTTAACATATTATTAAATGGTTTTATGAAGAAAAATGATTTATTTAAAAAAAAATCAATTCTTAGAAATTTTTAAAAAAAAATAATATTTTTTAACTAAAATTTTTTTGAAACCACACTTTTCCTGCAATTTGGAGCTTTTGCATATTTTTCTTAGAAATGTTCTCTATAAAGGGCATAGCCGGATAAGCATTGGAAACATACCTTTTAATCAAATTTCCTGATTTTTTTCCCAGACGTAGCTACATATCTGATAATATTTTACTCCTATTATTCCCCTATAAATATTGATATTTAATGAGTTAAAAATGTTTTTTCGATTTTAAAAAAAATGGATTTTCTCAAAAACTGCTGCGCGGAATTTCATGCCATTAACTGAGGATATATAGATACCAAAGATGCATAACTGGTAATTTTTGTATAATTTTCTGTGTATAAAAACTGTGTGAAGTAGCGAAATAAAACTTAAAAAAAAATAAAAATCATATTTTATAGTTAGCCGAAAATTACCATTTTCTTGTAAAAAATTCCCCATATGTGCCCATATATTCAATATAAATGCCGAAAGTTTGCGTTGGGTACTACATATAAATATTTACAAAAATGTATATTAAAATTGCTGAAATTCATTTTAAGGCGTTATTTTGGGCGGAGCTACTCAACTTCCACAAGCGAAGAATTTTTGGAATAAACAGTTACGGAATTGCTGTATTTTAAATTTTAATGAACACATGAGCAACATTCTCAACGCTGTCGATATCAAAATGAACATGATGTTGAAAAACATGGCTTATATGCTTAATGGAATGTAAAATACTTCAGTTGACATATTGTCTGCGGACTTTGTTCCAAAAATTCTTCGGATGTTGAAGTTAAGTAACCCCAAATAACGCCTTAAAATAAATTTCAATAATTTTAATATACATTTTTGTAAATATTTATATGTAGTACCCAACGCAAACTTTCGGAATTTATATAGAATATACGGGCACATATGGAGAATTTTTTACAAGAAAATGGTAATTTTCGGATAACCATAAGATATGAATTTATTTTTTTGAATTTTTATTTCGCTATTTCACACATTTTTTATAAACAGAAAATTATACAAAAATTACCAGTTATGCATCTTTGGTATCTATATATCCTCAGTTAATGGCATGAAATTCCGCGCAGCACTTTTTGAGAAAATCCGTTTTTTAAAAAATCATCGAAAAAAACATTCTTATCTCATTAAATATCAGTATTAATAGGGTGATAATAGGAGAAATGTATTGTCAGATATGTAGCCACATCTGGCAAAAAAATCAGGAAATTTGATTGAAAGGCATGTTTCCAATGCTTATCCGGCTATGCCCTTTATTCCCTTGAAGGGCAGTGGTTCATTTTTGGCCCACTTAATTTTAATCCCTAAATGCCCCGTTTGCCACCAGAATTTTGGAATGAAAATTTTCCTTTTATGAAGTACGTAAAGAAATGCTTTTACTTATTTTCAAATAAATTTGTTTGTAAATTCTGGTATCATTCAATAATATTGATAGTCTACGAATAGAAATACTTTGCCCTTCAAAGGGTTAAGGATCATCCATTAAGTTAATTATTTTTAAAGAAAAAAATGTCATGACATAAGAAAAAGAGAGGAAAAATAACTATCACCCTTAAGGTTTTTATTTTTTGAAAATAAATTATTTATATTTTCGCAAACCAAATTTAGAAAAACTCTCACCATGAAGAACGTGTAAAAAAATTTAAATAAATTGAGAAATATATGTTGAAGCTTTAGCAATTTGAACACGGTGACGAAACAGTTAAATACATTGTAAAACACAAACTAAAAAAAAAAAGATTTTAAAAATTGTAACTCTGAATCAGTAAAAGGGAGATGGATGCAGTCAAAGCCTTTTTCGCATACTTAAAATTCTCGGATCTTTATATAACTTCGCCAGGATATAATTGGAATATATTGGAAAATGGCAAATATATATTGCAAAAAATTGGAAAATTGATATTTTTGTCCTTTTACGATAAATGCCCCCCTGGTCAAGCGAAGATACTTGAAAGCTAATGTTAAACTAATGACTGAGATTTAAAACAAATTTCTCGCTTGCATTTCCATTTTTTTTTTTTTTTCATAGGATAGCTGAGTTCGATCTCCAATTGCTTTCTTTTTTACTTTTTCTATTATGGTTACAGATATTCTTTTAACGAAGTGATTTTTTTTCGAAAAGTGAAAGTATCTTTATAAAATATCTGCAACCGGAATAGAAAAAGTAAGAAAAAAAAATGTTCTCGTTTACACTGAAAAAAAATGAAGTACTCAAACATGAGTCAATGTATGTACTCATATTGAATTTAGTAGGTTTGTATCAAAAGTGAACATATGCTTTCTGAATTCTGAAACATCACATGTTATCAAACACAAACAAAACGATCATTTTGTACCCATTAATCGTTTATTTCATTTATGGCGGCATAAAAAAATGTTTATTAATGTAAATATTAAATTATGCACAACATTTTAAAATAATTTAAAAGTGCCTGCAAATAATGCTCTTGTCATAAAAATATTCGATTTGGGTACCTTTTTAATATTTTTGCTATTTTTCTTAATAAATAATCAATTAAACGTTTCTTGTTAATAACTTTGAAAGAGAAATAAATGTCAGTACATTTTTACTTTAATTTGTATGTTCAGGGGGTCAGTACATAACGATTCCTATTTGAACACAACCATGGAATCAAAAATGAGTACATGTGTTTCTCAGTTTTGAGTACATTTGGATCGGAGCTATTTTGAGTATGTGACTTATTTAAAATTGAATACTTTTTACTTAATTTTGAGTATCCATTTTTTTAGTGTATAGATCGACCTCAGATATCCTATTCAAAAAGGAAAAAAGAAGAAAATGTTTTAATAGTATTGAAATGCAAACAAGATATTTGAAAAGAACGCTACCATCGACATAACATTAGCTTGCGAGTGTCTTCGCGTGACCAGCGTAGGCTTTGGGACGCTGGATAGAAAATATCGCTCAACCGCAAGAAAAGTGATACATCTCGACAAAAGTAAATTTCACAGGAGAGGCAAACGAAAATTTGCATAATTTTACTGTAAGATGAAATTGCAGCGCTTAACTCTACATACACGATTAAAAATCGCATAAAAGCATATAACCCTTAAGAATGAAGCCGTAGGATGAGGTTTGGAGGGTTTCAAAATTTTACCTCCCCACACAATCCACACCTCTTCTGTGGTCACAAACGGACATATAGCGTAATAAAGGGATTTTCCGTATAACTACACTTACGAAACTGTTTGTGTTGCAAGACACACCTATGACAGACCATTTTGTGATATAAAACGCAAAATGAATTTTTTCGATATGTGTCACTTTTCTTGCGGGTGAGCGATATATTGTACTACAACAAATCCCTGTTTAGGACTCTTTTAACGCTATTCTCAGATACAAAATTTCTACTTTCTGACACATTCACGAAATCCTTTTTATTCTTAAATGCACGAAATTGGCAGGTGAAAAGAAGAAATCAAATAGCGTTTATTATAAGCTTTCAAAAAAATGTGTAAATATTAGCATTTTAATCTGCTTTTTGGGACATCGCAACACGGAAGCTGTCGTTTTGAGACAACTTCGATTATAACTCAAGATGTAATACGTTTATCGAAAAAGGTGGAACGCTATTCAGTTTTAAATCACTTCAATAGTAACGCCTCTATATTTCATACTTTTATGTATTAAAACGACTCCGTGAATGTGTCAGAAAATTTCGCGTTTTTGAGTAGGGAAGACTATTTTTATGAAAACCGCCAAGGGACCGTTAAAAAATGACGTATAAATGAAATAATGTATAATAGGAATTTTAGCTTTAAGTAATAAATCTTTTTATTTTGACAATTTTCCATAATAATTCATTCCAACATTAGTTGAAAGTGTTTATGACTTAGATTCGTTTATGTGTCTGTCCGCCCATCTGAACTCTAGTTTGCGTAAATACACTTGGATTTCCACGATATTGGTATTGTTATTGAGGTTTCAATAGCAACTGCAAATTGGTAAATTCCCTTATCTTCAGAAAACTTTAAGTGATAAACCAATCAGAAACAGGGGAAATCAAAGATTTCCAAATAATCAGAAATATCTTTTTCCCGAAAATTACTGGCAGGAAAGATTTCTTTAAATTTCCGAAATGCTTCCGTAAAACCTCGAAATTATTGGGTTCTAAAATTTTTAATTAACATTCTTCAAAAGGTTTATGGAAATAAATGAAAGGTTTCCTGAAAGATGGGTAAACACGAGACTACATTAAATTTTCGTAAAGGTTTCTGTTATACCAGAAAAATTTCTGTAATTTTTCATACTGTAAGGGGTTAATTGAGGTTCCAGATTTTAAAGGCATAAATAATAATAATAATAAAAAACTCTCAAATTTAAGAAGTTTGTTTGCTGCTCTCCACTGCGTTAAAGAACAATTTTATTTCTATTCACTTCACAATCTTTCACCTACGAACAATTATTATTATCATCATTATTATTATTATTATTATTATTATTATTATTATTTTCCATTGTGGATGATCTAACACATTTGAAGAATAGGGCTTAACTGAGACTTAAGATTTTAAATAAAAAACATAAAAAGGAGAAACGTATATGTTACACCACTCTATTACAGGGTTCATATACGGGTGCCGTTATTTTCCAAGTGAAATATCAGTATTTTTTTATATAAAAAAATCTAGTTCAAACGCGAGAAATTTCGTTTTATTTAAGGAGAGATTTTCTATAAGAAAATACTGGTACCGAAGAATGTCCTAGTTTGGAAATTCCAGGACCCTCTCGAAACCTGATATTAACAAACAATTTCATTTCTACTAACTGTATTAAAAAATGAATAATAAATGTTTAGCGAATGATCTAACAGATTTGATAAATAGGTTTTGATTAACCCCTTCGGGACGGGCGTCTTTTACAGAATTCTTAATCTTTAATCACCGGTTTTTTAAAACAGAAATTTTTGCCTAATTGAATCGGGAAAACGCTCGGAATAAATAAGGCAAAATTTACAATAAAAATTTACTGGTGAGAATAATCCCCGATTCTGAGCAGCTTACGCATCATGAATACCGGTCGGTCATCCTCAAGGGGTTAAGACAAGTTCTTACGTTATCTGTATGTCTTTGAAAATGCCAATTTTTTTAAACTTGCCTTTTGCAATTTCTATTGCCTTTTAAAACTATTTAAAACGTTAATTTCGATCAAAATTTCAATTTTCTATTTTCTGAATTAATTGAAAATTTCAAGTACTTTTCTTATTTCCGAGATTTGTAAACATTTATATTTCCTACAAACTTTAAAAAACTAAGTTGAAAGTTGTTTTATGATTTTTCTCATACGTGATTTTTTTTGTAAAATTGTGTTGTTAAAATTGTCATAACTCAATAAATAATAGTTCAATGACCACAAAATTTTTAAATTATGTTTTAAATACCGGTTGTTCAGACGTTCTGGGAGTTTTGAAATGTTAATAATTAATAAACTATATACATATATACACTGTAAAATGAAATGTCTGAAATTCAGACATTTAAGTGTCTGAAACGCAGTGTTCAATTTTCAGACGTTTTAAAATGTCTTAAAATTTTCAGACACCTCTTGTGTCTGAATTTCAGACATTTCAAATGTCTTAATTGCGGCCATCTTTGAACCCCCGCCCCCCCCCTTTTTTTGCCAATATGAAGCCATCTTTGACCACTTTTTTTTCTAAGCCATATACGCAGCCATGTTTGACCACATTGAATCATTTTTTATAAATGGGAATACTTTGTTACCATAAAGCAGAGCTGATTGCAGCGTGTGAAAAATGGGTTGCTTATGTGCCCCCTGATTTTAGGGTACCCCAAATTGGATATGAAATTTTCATAAAGCTGGTATTTTAAATCAGTTTTGACCTTATGAGGATTGTAATCAGTATTTTGTAGTTTTAGAATAGGATAATATATGTATATATATATATATATGTATTCACCTAATTATGTATTTATGTGATATATATGTCCTACGGCATCAAAAATGTTTATTACTTTTAGTGAACTTCAGATTAATTCTAGTCCAAAGACCTAGTATTCATTCGCCCCCTTACCCCACTGCCTTCGTATACTGTTACAAAAAAAAAAAAAAAAAAAAAAAAAAAAATTAAGCCTATTTGATGCCGTCAAATACATATTTGGATAAATATATCATTTTTTTTAACCTAATCATGTTCAAAAAGTACAAAATATTTTTAAAATAAGTATAAGATCAAAACAAATTTAAAATATCAGCTTTATGGAAATTTCATACAGAATTTAGGGGCCCGTAAAGCTAAAGGCCCATAGAAACATCCCAGTTTACCCATGCTGCAATCAGCTCGGCCTTATGGTAACAAATTATTCCCATTTATAAAAAAGGATTCCCTCCTTCAGAAAGAATTCCATCCCTGCTTTGTAGTGCAATTTTTCCCATTTAAATAACATATTCCCAGTGCAATTCCCAGTTTAAGCATTTTTTGCATTTTTATTTCCGTGTTAAATAAAATCTAATACTAGATTCCCCAAAATTTGCAGTATATGAGAACCCAATATTTAAAAAAAAAAAAAAATGAGTATGAAACTCTTCATTTAAAGAGTAAATTCGATTTTTTTTTTTTTTTTTTTTTTTTTTTTTTTTTAAGAGGGGTTTATTTACCATAAGAAAAGTTGAGAATTTAATTATAAAATATTCAGAATTTCACGATAGCTTCATTCTAATGCTCCTATGATTTGTTTTCATGTTCACACACGCACATGCGCACATGTATAATAACATACAGGAAAAGTCACTTCTAGTTTCAAAACATATTTTGCCTAAATATACATTTTTTTGGCCTTGTTTGTATAAATGAACTTTGAGGAAAACTGCAATTTTTTGTGCGAAATGTAGTTATGCATGGAAATATACAAAACTCTAGCTTTTTTCTAATTTCCATTTTAAACTTGTAATAACCTTTTAACTTAAAGCTGTTCTCAACTGCTCTGCTCAACAAGCACAAAACTTTTTGACACATTTACAAATTCATTTTTTAACGGAAAGGTATAAAATTGGAAAGCCTGAGCATTGAATCGAATTGTGTTTTCCATTTCTTGATCTATAAATTACCTATTGAGTTATAAGCGATTTTGATCACATGACAAACACGTTTTTTGCCCTTTCTTGAGTGGTTATTCCTCTTTCACGCGGAAATTCGGTTCAAAACGCCCACTTGGACACTATTTTCTGAAAGACCTGTTGCGTTTGCAAAAAAAAAAAAAAAAAAAAAAAAAAAAAAAAAAAAAAAACTGAAAAAACAGTTCGATAACATGGTTTCAGAACACCTGCTAGTTTCATGCATTTCCCAACAAAAATAAATTAAAACTTACGTCATAAAGTTGCCGTTTTGGATTTTAGAGCAGCCTTAGAATAAAATAAGCTTAGTTTTCAATTTCTCATGTTTTGCTAATCCAAAATTTAAAATTTTGAACAAAAAAATCTAAGTAAATAATTTTTTTTTTTTTTTTTGAGAAAATGGAATTATAGCTGTAAATAATTTATATTCTATACAATGTGCTTATAAAAAATGAAAATTTCTAAAACTGATTTTATATATAATAATCACAAAATTGCAGTATTTTTCTTTCTTTCAACTGTATATTTTAGAGAATATACGGATGTGCCATATAATTAAAAATTGCTTTGAAGCCAAATAATATCGTGCAGAATATATATATATATATAAGTTGACACAAAAAAGTTTTGACAAATCGGATTTCAAAACACAAATCAATTTTGCTAAAAACAGATTTTTGGCTAAAAATATTTTCCTCAAAAATTATACATCTCTAATTATAAAATATAAAAAATAAATTGACAATAGATGTTTGTTAATTTTCCAATTATTATCCAATATTAAACTTTGAGTGAATTGCATATCCTTCATAGCGAACAAACAATTAATTTAAAAGTAAGTTTAAAATAAAATGTGGTTATAACTGCGATAGAAAACGTTACAAGGAATTCAACATGTTCATCAAAACGCTAAATTAACCTTTTAAAAAATAACCTATTTTTTTCTGAGTTCTTTTAAATCCAAACAAAGTATTTCTTCTTCAACAAAAGTTTCGACAATTTTACGTTTTTGCTTTTATTTTTATAGACATTCTAAATTAACCAATTGTTTACATAATATTACTGATATTTTTACATAATAAAATTAGCCCACACTCACACAAAAAATATAATATATAATTCTGGAGCTGCAGTTCCAGAATTACATGGATGTAAGAATATATATTTCTAGAATTAGCTGTTTTTTTTTTTCGCAAACAAATTCAAACCTAACTTATATTTCATGCAACATTTATCTGGTAAACAAAATATCAAAAACACTTACTGATATCGATATGACTTGATTTACTGTCATAGTGAATGAGAGACAAGAACTTGCATCTTTTTCGAAGAAAACCCCTTCCTATATCCTGCTAGCTCTGTTAAAATAATGGAAATTTTCCATTCTTAAAACAGAACCCGCGGGACTATTTGTAGGTCAGGGGTTAGTTTTCTTGTTTACCAAGTTTAACGAGATGAATAATTATATTCTTGACGAAAAGCAATGAAAAGTAATACTGTCTCTGTTGGGAACTATTTGTAGAGTCATCAGGATGTAATTTCCGTCGTTATATCGATATCTGAAGCACATAAGATCCCTCCAGCTATCCAGAATGCAAGAAACTTCTAAATATAACACTTCTACTAATAACGCAGCCGCAGTAATAACACAATGACAAAATTTTTCACAGTAAAAAATCCGGATCGGTCAAAGATGCGAACTTTTGAAGAACGTTTAAATTTGAATACGACAACGGACTCCGGACTCACAACGCAGATTCGCTTCACAAAGAAAAAAAAAGCTGCGAGTCAGCATTTCCATTGGAAACAGATGGCTATATAATTACGTCAGTCTACGGGTTACAGTATGATAAGTTGTTAAAACTTTTTTTTATCAGTGGGAAGTGGAACGTTGTATAAGAAGAAGTCAGAAGCATTTTATTTTATTTATTTGGCGTTTTTCGTAATGTTTACACTTATAAATTATATGAATATAATTACTACAGTTTTTATTCTTTCAGTCAGAGGGTTAAAAACATATTATAAATTAAAAAAATCGTCGTAACGCTAGTTAAAAAAATAATAAATTTATTCTTCGAAATTATTACATAATTGAACACTAAGAGAAAAAAGAACTAAGAAATTTTCGAAAGAGGAGCACCGCCCCCCCCCCTCCCTTCCTAAGCCACTAATAGAAATCAATTTTTAATTATTTTCTTTTGACGTTCATATATTTAAAATTTATCTTAAATTGGAAGATAAGGGGTGTTCAGAAGGGCAAACCTCTCCACTAGAGGGAAAGAAATGTTCTGCATTTTGAAAAATATTGTTAGAAATTTAATTTTATATATTTATTTAATTTTTAATACTTCTTACTTGTTAATTTATTTATATTTCTTTTATATAAAAATTATCTTGTACAAAGTGTTCTGACAAAAGATTCTTGGTTTAGCTTATTTCATGTTTATATTTTACGTTTTAGTTAGGCGAACTAGACAGGGGACTCCAGACACATCTGTCCAACCTTTCCCCTTTCTACATTTTTTTCTAAGAACAATCATATCTCTTTGTATTTAGGGAACGGCCTACGAGTGGGCCTATGAGCATACCTATGAGTGGAAGTAGTTTTTGAGAAACTTTATATTTTGGGAAAAGTTTCTTTAGCTTGTACTTTTGCACTAAAAATAATTTAGTTCGAAAGTTAGTAAACGGGCATTTACAATTTTGGCAGACGTCCTCATGGTCAAATTAAGTTGCTTATTTTATACACTAATACCAAATTTAGTGGATGGCAAAGCATTTAATCCATTCGAAAACATTTTCTGATGGTGCTATGGTGGATATTGGGATATTGCGGATGGTGGATATTGCGATATAATTGCATATGAGGACACCAGAAGCGAAAGGCTATAAGTGACAAAATTTAAAAAACTGAGATCAGTGTACAGAGGCTATTTGTTTTATGATTGCTCTCAGAAGAAAAATGTAGGGAGGGGAAACGTTGGACAGATGTGCCTGAAGTCCCCTGCCTTGTTTTCTAAACTAAAACGCAAAATATAAGAGATTTCCCAATTATGTGTTGCATTCTGGAGGTCAACTACTTAAGTTCTATAAACTACTTAACCTCTTTAATCTGTACTTAAAATTAAAAAAAAATATATCGTACTTCACTTTCCTTCCACTGTTATTGAAATAAGAGCTGAAAGACCGCTATGAAATTAGCAACAGTTTCATATTTTAAGTCAGTCACTTACTATTGATGTTAATCGTTAAATTCAATTTATTCAAAATCTAAATATTGTCACTTGTATCCCTTGGCCGCAGGGGTCCTCATATACAATCGTCGTTTCATCATACATATGATATAATTGTATTACATTCAGACATATAAGTGTCTGAATTTCTACATGTCTTAATTTCAGACAGATGATCATTATTCAGACATTTTTCTCAGTTCATTTATACCATGATCACAGTAAGACACTTAAGGGTCTTAAATTCAGACTCTTATGATGTCTGAAATTTCATATTCAGACACTTAAGTGTCTGAATTTCTTTTTCAGTCACATATGTGTCTGAATTTAAGACGCCTCTATTAGCTGTGTAATAATTAATAAACTATATATATAGAAAGATTCGGTTGTCGCAGAAATGCTTAAAAACATGCGGGATTTGTTTTTTTATGAAAAAAATATGTTATATTAGTTGCAATTTATGTTATATTAGTTGCAATGACGCTGAAAGTGATAATATAGTTTTGCTATGGTATAATAAAGCGGATTGAGTACTGGTATCGTGTTCTATCTTAGTTTACGACTGCAATAGATGTCTGGGGTCTCCCGCTTCTTTGACGATCTTCCAATGAGCCCGTTTCTACAAACCTTCAAATTTGTAACGTTCAACGGTCACTTTCCAGTTTTAACTCCATGCATTGTACGATGAGAAAGCGAAGTTAAATTTTTGTAAAAATCTTTTTTTAAATCAGCATAACTAGCAAAGCTCTGTCACGCAAAAAAAATATGTCTAATCATAGAAGTTACACATCAGATTTTGTATAAAAATTTCCTTTAAATGCCAATTTTTTTAACCTTTGAAAGAGCGTTTGAATAGAAATGACTGCTAAAGCGAAATCTGAGCAGTATCTTAGAAAATATGCTGCGCAACTCACCCGCTTATACAGGGTGTTCCGTTAAAGGGGTCCAATATTAATAGGGGTAATAGAGGAGATCACACGGAGCATAAATCAGTATATAATGCCTGGCCGGATCTCAATAATTTTCAAGTTACAGCAAATAGAATGAAAAATCGGAAATTTGTAAAAAAAATCCCTCATTGCTAAACTATCGATAATGCTACATAAAAACGAAGCACATATTTAGAAAGAGCAGAAAAAATCCTACGAAATGACATAAGTTGTTTTAGAATATTGAGAATTAATGGCGAGTTACAAGCTCTGAAACAGTGAAAAAATACAAAATCAAATATTTAGCAAAATAGTTAATCGTTAATTCCAAAAATGCAACTCTACCTACATCAAGGAAAATGTTATAAAATTTGGTCCATTCCGAAAGCTTTCGAAGAAGCTGACAATAAACCATATCAGTTTAATTGTATGGGAGAAATCAAGCAGTTCCCTAGTTACAACTCTGTACTGTTGCACGCTCGGAAAGGGCGAAACTCCGCCCATGACGATTGTAAACACCCCGTTTTAATATCTTTCAATTATACATTTCTGATCAACCTCTATCAATACCCTTTCATTATTCAGTCTGGTCAAGTGAATGACATATTGTGCAGCTCTCGCCTTGTCTTAAAGCAAACTCCGTGACTGCTGCGTTTCCTCCATGAACTTTCAGGATGATGAAGAAGAAGTACTTTTTATGCAAATTTTCTATGTGTATAGGAAGAAAAGTGTAATAAAACAGCAGTCATCAGTGGGCGTTATGTTAAAGGGAGGCTGTTGCAAGTGGGATTGTAGTAAGTTGATGTATAATAATTATGCCGGAATACTCTAACGAAGAATATGCGGACATGCATCTGATGTACGGGCAAGCTCATGGAAATGCATGTCTAGCACAGCGCATGTACCGTGAGCAATTTCCAAGGAGACGTTGCCCAAGTTCGAAACTCTTCATAAAAATCGATAGACGATTACGGGAGACTGGATCGTTTAATACAGCAAGCATTGATGCAGAGAAACCTCGACATGTACGAACACCTGCAATGGAAGAAGATGTACTGAATATTTTTAAAGATAACCTCTCCACGAGTACACGAGCTGCTGCGTCTGAAGTCGGTGTTTCTCACCAAAGTGTGTGGCGTGTTCTGCGTGCAGAAAACATGCACCCCTTTCATGTGCAGCGGGTACAACTGTTATCAGTAACAGATTGTGCTCAGCGGACAGAATTCGTACGCTGGTTGCTTAATGTAACAGAAAATAATCCACAATTTCTGGAAAATATTTTATTTACTGATGAAGCAACATTTACGAGAGAGGGCGTGGTAAACACGCACAATATGCACACATGGTCATATACAAATCCGCACACTGTTTTCCCGTCGAACGCACAACAAAAGTTCAGTGTGAATATATGGGCAGGTGTCCTCGGCGATTATCTCATCGGACCATATTTACTCCCAGATGTACTCAATGGCAGTACGTACTTGGTTTTCCTACGGGATATCTTACCGCAGTTACTGCAAAATGTGCCAGCAACATTGCGCCACAATATGTGGTTTATGCACGATGGCGCACCGGCACATTTTTTCATAGGTGTTCGCAATCACCTCAATTCAACATATCCTGGGAAATGGATTGGACGCAGTGGACCTGTTGCTTGGCCTGCACGCTCTCCAGACCTCAATCCGTTAGACTTTTTTGTTTGGGGACACCTTAAATCGCTGGTGTATGAAACGCCTGTGGATACACCGGAGGATTTACTAGCGCAAATCGTTGTCGCTGCAGGAGACATTCCCAACTCCGTCGGAGTTTTTCGGCGTGTTCGCCAATCTTTACGACGTCGCTGTCGGCTGTGCGATTCTGTTAATGGGCGCAACTTCGAACACCTATTATAATAATGTCCGTTCGTCTGCCTTCCGACATTGAACTGTGCAGCGCAAGCCAGAAGACTATGCTTCACATATGTCATAAAGTCCGTGGAATGTAATTCTTTATTTGTCATTTTTCTTTTATTTTCAACACTTTTTGGCACAGTATTTTGTAAGTCACAGACTGTAGTGTACTCAAATTGTAAATTACAAAGTTTGTATGAATTAATTTAAAATTTAGTGTCTTTTTTAAATTTATAATTAATAAAATTATTATGCTATTTGTTATTATTATTTCCTATCCTAAATTATGATGCACATATACATACAATAATTGTCCATGTAAAACATATACTGAAACTTCTTGCATAGTTACAAATCGCAATATTTTTAATTATTTCCGAATTTTCACCACCAGTTTAATTTTAAAGAATTTAACTTAAGCTTCAAATCAATAAAAGACCACTTTAAAATGTAGACTATTATTGTAAAGTTATTTTGGTTCATTCAACTCTTGAATAATTAAAAATGTTGCATCTCAGAAGAAGCATGATCGAAAATGTATAGTTGAGAGTAATTAAAAAGGCGGTGTTTCCAATCGTGATGGGCGGAGTTTAACCTTTGCTAGTGTCAAAGAAAGCGGAGTTGTAACTAAGAAACTGATTAATTTCTCTCACACAATTAAACCGATATGGTTCATTGTAAGCCTTTTCGAAAGTTTTCGGAATGGACCAAATTTTACTACATTTTCCTTGTTGTAGCTAGAGTTGTCTTTTTGGAATTAACGATTAACTATTTTGATGTATATTGGATTTCGTACTTTTTTCACTGTTTCAGGGCTTGTAACTCGTCAATAAATATTGCTATTTTAATACAATTGATGTCATTTTGTAGGTTTTTTTCTGCTCTTTCTAAATGTGTGCTTCGTTTTTATGTAGCATTATCGATAGTTTAGCAATGAGGCTTCTTTTACAATTTTCCGAATTTTCATTCTATTTGCTGTAACTTGAAAACTATTGAGATCGGACAAGGCTTTATATACTGATTTATGCTCCATGTGATCTCCTATATTACCCCTATTAATATTGGACCCCTTTAACGGAACACCCTGTATAACACATGGTACAGATACTTTCGATGTTCTACAGCAGCGTCATCTGTTTCTAAATCTTTAACTATTTATTTAAAACAAATTCCTTATAAACAAAAATCCCCCACGTTTCTGAGCATATATGTGAAAACCACACCATTCTATTGCATATAGTTTTCTAATTATTAAGATTTCAAAACTCCCGGAACTTCTGGATCACCCGGTATATATTCAAAGTAAGTAAAATATTCTTATGCTGCTTTATTGAAAAGTTTGAGTTACTCAGTTTTAATTGATAAATTATTAATTTTTTCATGAAGTTTGTCTTTTTATACCTATAACTTTTAAAATATTTATGTTATTGTAAAAAAAAAAAAAACAGTTTAGTTCCTGTGTAATATTATTATATTTTTTATCGAATTCTTAAAAAGTATTTATATTTAATCATTTTAAATTGAAATAGTTTTAAGAAAATAGCATTTTTTCGGCCAATTTCATGAAATTTTCTAACTCCTTGAAGGGCGGTGGTTCATTTTTGGACCACTTAATTTTAATTGCTAAATGCCGTATTCCCACCAGAATATTAGAATGAAAATTTTCTTTTTATTATGTGCGTGGACAAAAGCTTTTGCTTATTTTGAAATAATTTTGTTTGTAAATCCTGGTGTCATTCGCTCATTTCAGCATTTTACGAATAAAAGTACCTTGCCCCTGAAAGGGTTAACCACTTAATTCTTGCTCCCGTGATATTCACCGGATGTCTCTGTTATGCAGATTGTTTGATTTCCACCTTCTTTATAAAATAGTGCAATTGGCTTTTTCATTTTACTTATCATTAAATAAGGTGAATATTTATTTTTCAAAAAAGTGGTGCCAATAAGCAATTTGAATTTTTAAACCGTAATTTAATGCGGCCGTTAAGACGTTATACAAAAAATTAAAAAAAAAATAAATTGCTTATTTGTATGTTTCTGTCACATTTTTATGAAATTTTCAATAATAATTAGCAATTTTAAACTTAACATTTACAAGGATTCAAAAAAATTGTTCCTTTAATGTCTTGAAGGGCGGTGGTTTATTTTTTGACCACTTAATTTTAATCCGTAAATACCTCATTGGCACCAGAATTTTGGAATGAAATGTTTCCTTTACTAAATTACCTGGAGAACAGCTTTTAATTTCTTTTAAATAAATTTCTTTTTAAATTACTGGTGTCATTCAGTCATTTTAGCATTTTACGAACAGAAGTACTTTGCCCCTGAAAGGGTTAAACGCATAATAAATTAAAAAATCAAAACTGTGAAATAGTGCTCTGCTTCCCTATACATTAACCCTTTCAGGGGTAAAGTAATTCCATCGCTAAAGTGTTGAAATTAATGTATGACACCGGAATTTGAAAAGAAATTTATTTGTAAATAAGAAACAAAAAAACTATATATCACACACATAATAAACCAAAGTTTTTTTTAAAACCAAAATTTTGGTGCCAATGTGGCATTTGGGAATTAAAATTAAGTGATTTCATAAACATACCACCACCCCTCAAGGGGTTAACGGAAAGTTCGATTTCAATTTACTGCTCTATTATTCACCATGAAATAGTAACATTTTGGCGAATGAATACAAACGCACAGTGAATTTTTTTAAAAAATCTAACTTCTGCAATTTGATTTTCTAAGTATTAGAACTTTTCAGCTATGTTTAATGCCAGTTTTTTCATTTCTAGTATATGAAACATTTGTTTTAGCTAAAAATTCTAAATGTTGCATGTAAAAAAGCAGAAACTGAAAAACCTGAAATCTTTTGAAAAACTTTTTTCTGAATTATATTTATCTCAAATGGTTTAAATTAATGGAGCATTAAACTAATTTTAACGCGTTATTTCATTGAGAAACAGAAAATGTCCTTATATTTAAAAGAACAAACTAAAACGAAATCATTAAATGGCTCTGACAAATTTCAGTCAACAAAAAGACAGACATAATGAAAAGAAAATGGGTTAATTGTTTCATTTGCAACTTGTTTTCCATTCTATTTTTATAGCAGTTTCTTTTAAAGAATAACAATGTCGTAAAATAAAGGTAGTTTCTAGCTAACATTTCATTATATTTAAGAGGGTTCGCGGCTCAAAATACATTTTTTTTTATGTGTAAGAGTTTCACAATGATTTTTTTTTTCCGTGTGTGATCTTTTTATGCTCTTAAAAGCATTTTATATGTAGAAAAGCTTTTAAAAGTTTAAGATTTTTCTTTTAATAATTACATTTTCAATTTTTAAGTATATATTGAGGTGACTAGAAGTTTCCTGTTTTTAGAGGAAAGTTGTCATGTTGAAGACATTTTGCTCCGTTTTGAAAATTGAAATTAGTATAAACAGACAATATGGTCAGCTAGTAATAATGAGATTTCCCGTCACGTATAGATATGCTTTAAAAATGAACGCTGTACCGTAAAAGGTAGCATACATAATTTTTTACATAGCTTCTGAATTGATAAGAACATTTGCATCTTTTTTAACTTTTAGGTACAGAAAAATTTTATAAATAATTTATGGTCAGCTTTTCTAAAAATATTTTGAAAAATGTTTCGAAAAATTGAAATTAAGATAAACTAACAAGATGGTCAGCTAGTCTTAATCAGATTTATGGTCATATATAGATATCCTTTAAAAATTAACGCTGTCCTGTAAAAGGGAGGGCACTTAGCATACATAATTTTTGACATAACTGCTGAATTGATTACAACGTTTACATACTTTTTGTTTACTTTTAGGTACAGAAAACTTTTATGAACCTTCAGCTTTTATAAAAATATTTTAAAAAACGTTTCGAAAAATTGAAATTAGGATAAAGTAACAAGATGGTAGTTAGTCCTAATCAGATTTCTCGTCACACATATATATGATTTTAAAAATGAACGTTGTACTTTAAAAGAGAGGACACTTTAGCATACATAATTTTTGAAATAGACATTGAATTGATAACAACATTCGCATATTTTTTAGCTTTTAAGTACACAAAGTATTTATGAATATTTTATCTTCAGCTTTTATAAAAATATTTAAATTTTTTTTCAAAAAATTGAAATCAGGATAAACTAACAAGATGGTCATCTACTCCTATTCAGATTTTCCGTCATATATAGATATGCTTTAAAAATGAACACTGTACGGTAAAAGACAGGAAACTGGAAAATGTAGCATACATAATTTTTTACATAGCTGCTGAATTGATAGCAACATTTGCATATTTTTTAACTTTTAGGTACAGAAAACTTTTATAAATATTTTTTCTTCAGCTTTTCTAAAATTATTTTGAAAAATGTTTCGAAAAATTGAAATTAAGATAAACTAACTAGATGGTCAGCTAGCCTTAATCGGATTTCTAGTCACATATAGATATGCTTTAAAAATTAACGTTGTTCTGTAAAAGAGAAGACCTTTTAGCATTCATAATTTTTGACATAACTGCTGAATTGATTACAGCATTTACATATTTTTTAACTTTTAGCTACAGAAAGGTTTTATGAATATTTTATCTTCAGCTTTTATAAAAATATTTTAAAAAACGTTTCGAAAAATTGAAATTAGGATAAACTAACAAGACAGTCAGTTAGTCCTAATCATATTTCCCGTCATATATAGATTTAAAAATTAACGCTGTCCTGTAAAAGAGATGGCAATTTAGCATAGATAATTTTTGAAATAGCTGCTGAATTTATAACACCATTTGCATATTTTTTAACTTTTAGGTACAGAAAAATTTTATGAATATTTTATCTTCAGCTTTTATAAAAATATTTTGAAAAATGTTTCAAAAAATTGAAATTAGGATAAACTAACAAGATGGTCATCTAGTCCTAATCAAATTTCCCGTCATATATAGATATGCTTTAAAAATGAGCGCTGTCCTGTAAAAGACATGACACTTCAGCATACATAATTTTTCACATAGCTACTGAATTGATAACAATACTTGCATATTTTTGAACTTTCAGGTACAGAAAAGTTTTTCGGATAACTTATCTTCAGCTTTTATAAAAAATTGTACTTATAGAGGTTTTTTTTATATGCAATTAAATATAAAAAAGTATATGATATTTATAGGGGTGTTTGTTTTAAGCAAAATTTTTAAAAACATTTTGGTCGAAATGAAAAACTCTAAGGACAATTTATCTAAAATTCAATCATGTAACCTCGATCAAAACTTCATGCATTTACCTTTGAAAGAATTTAAGATATATATTACTTAATAGACAAATCGTAAATATAAATAATTCTGCGATAAAGAATAGAACGGCCATACCGGTCAGTTTGACCGAGGTCAAATAAACATACCTGGAACCATAAATAAAAGAAATCAAACATATACCACACAGAAGTAAATTAAATACTTATTGTAAAGCTATTAAATAAAAATTCTGGTTTGAAATGTGTTTATCTGATTTGAGTTAAACTTATCCAGGTGGTCATTTTAGTGTTATAATGCACCAGGCATGTAAGTTTGTATGGATAATGTAACACAGAAGATGTAATAACTACTGAGGTATACACTGTACGTGCATACATGTGAAATAAAGAATCTTTGTTGAAAAAATCCCACCAAAAACGTTTAAAAGAGCACCACAAATTCGTTTCGATTTAAAACACACTTCTTCAGGGATAAAAAAAGCCGCTCGTAATTTGAAGGACAACCGCGCAATCTGCGGCTTTCAAACTACAATAGTTTTTTTTTTTTTTTTCACCTGCCCACAGAAAGATATAAAGAGCGAAAAGAGCCTGCTAATATATACAGGCCTGCTGCGGCTCGTCAAGTGATTTGAAGAAACAGGTGAGTTCTCGTTTTATGAAAGCGGCTTAGCTAACAAAGTGTCGCTTGTAACATTCGCGTAGAAACATTAGTTTCTCCTATTAGTGACGTTATGCACAACAACCCTTTTTTAACACTTTCCAACAAAGTTTAAAAGTGTTTATGCATTCGGTTTGTCTGTCCGTCTGTCCACGCTCTAACTCCAGTTAAATATACTCGGATTTTCATGCAATTGTCAAAGGTTATTTAGGGTCACCAAATCATGCTTGCTATTGTATATGAAGTATGTAGGATTAACAGTTCATTTACAGGGCACTCAAAAGTATTCCATTACATTAAGGTATATGGGAGAAAATGGTTTGCTGAGTATATTTTAATCACATTACACCGTTTCAAATGCATTGAAACTGATATAAATCACTGAATTTCACTACGGTCACTTAGAACAGGGCATTCTTAGCATTTTTCATTCATTTACAGGGACACACAAAAGAAATCCGTTACACTACTGTCTTTGAGTAATAATTGCTGAAGTGTACGGTTTAAAATTCGGTATGCGCTTTTATATTTAATTAATTTTTCGCATGTTTCTCATTAGATATAAATTCTATACCTCATATACAGGGCTGCACAAAAATATTCACGTACCATTCTCCTTATTAGAGGAAACTGCTGAAGGGGAATTTTCAACTGAAGTATATGTATTTCTTAAGTGAACTAAATTTTGGCACGCATGTAGCTAATAGATACAAATATATATATCACATACAGGGCTGCTGAAAAAAGTAGGATTTTTCGATTGCAGATTGGAACAGCTGAAATCGGGTCTTGAAATGTGTTATGCGTTTCCATATGGTTGAATTAGACGTAATATTTTAATATTTTAAACGGTGCAGTTTTGTTACATTATTTTGAAGGTGTTGAAAAGTGTTTCAATCTATGCTTGACGCATGATTTTTTCTTTCTTGTTTCTCTTAAAAGCATCCCGTATCTTGACAAAACTTTCAATGACAACCATACTTCTTCATCGTTATTTATTTTATTTATTTAAATATATTTTAAAAGTTTATATAGACTTTCTCTCAACCTTATATTTATAAGACATGGTACGAGAAGCATGTTTAGTTCTTTCTGTAAATTTAAAATTCTCAATAAATAACACCTGTACTTTACATAATACCTACACGTCCACAGAGTCAGAATTATCGCTGGCAAGGAAAGACAGTCATTTAAGCATTTAAATATTCTGCAATCACATATAAGATATGAAGATAGTGGAGAATGTTATTCTTTATAATTTCTTTAATAAATATTTTTTTCTGAGCTCAGCAATTAATATAACCTCACACTTTTCTAAACAACAAGTTAAACAAAGATTACACATTCTACTTTCTGTTTACAGTATGGTTTAATTTGAAATTTAAACACTTTAAATAAAACATCCCCTAACACTGTAAAACAAGCACAGACAACTGCACTGTAAAAAAAAAATCCGCCCTGTTTTCCTGTAGGAATCGGAAAAATAGTTGCCCTTATCATACCGGAAAAATTTCTGACACAGCTCGGAATAAAATTTGTAAAAAAAAGAAAATAGTTAGTAAAATGGTATTTTACGGATTTTATTCCAATTTTACGGATTATATTCCGAGCTGTGTCGGAAAATTTTCCGCTACGATAAGGGCAACTATTTTTCCGATTCCTGCAGGAAAACTGGTCGTATTTTTTTACAGTGTGGCCATTCCTTCAACCATTTTTGTAAATAACGATTACTTGGCCATATTATGAAGCGCTAACATTGGTCAGGATAAAAATTACGATTAAGTACCCATTATCTACGAGTATAAAGGTGGTCGAATGACTGGACAGTTTGGTGAAATTTTTTTTCAGTGTACGCTGTAAAAGTTTTCACCGCGAGAAAACGATCATTTTAAAATTTATCATTGCAGCATAATCTACAGTCCTACTATAGTATTTTTAAACACATCATGTAGTCTACAGGCCTATCTTTTTTGAAAAATGCTAGATAAAAATCTCTAGTCTGGTCTATACACACTGTAAAAAAAATCCGACCAGTTTTCCTGTAGGAATCGGAAAAATAGTTGCCCTCATTGTACCAGAAAAATTTTCGACCCAGCTCGGAATAAAATCCGTAAAAAAAAAAAAGGAAATAGTCGATAAAACGGTATTTTGCGAATTTTATTCCGTGCTGGTTCGGAAATTTTTCCGGTACGATACGGACAACTATTTTTCCGATTCCTACAGGAAAACTGGTCGTATTTTTTTTACAGTGCACTGTAAAACCTTTGCAGCAAACTGTCCAGTCAATTAAGCGTTTTTATAGATATGGTTACTTAATCGTAATTTTAATCGATCCTGATCAATGAGAAAACTTTATAATATGATAAAAAGTATCTGTTATTTACAAAAACGGTTGAATTATTGGACAGTTTGCTGCAATTTTTTTTATAGTGTATATGCTTGGAAAATTTATTTTCGCAAGAGTAAACTTTCTCTCTATGTGTATGTAAGTGTGTAATCAAAATTTATGCACTTTATGCAGTCTCACACACGTATCTTTTTATGAGAAATTCTCAATAAAAATTTGTAGTTTGGTGTGCATATATGTTTTGAAGATTTATTTTCTCAAGTATAAACTTTGTGTGTGCGTGCATATGTGTAATCAAAATTTATGAACTTTATGCAGCCTCGCATATTTATCTTTATTTGAAAAATTCTTAATAAAAACTTGTAGTCTGACCTATATATGTTTGGAGGATTCATTTTCTTAAAAATAAACTTTGTGTACGTGCTTGCGTGTGCGTGTAATCAAAATGTATGCACTTTATGTAGCCTCACACATCTATCTGTTTTTGAAAAATTCCCGATGCAAATTGGTAGTCTGGTTTATATATGTTTGGAAGATTTATTTTCTCAAGAATAAACTGTGAAATCTTTTGTATCATCTATGGCCCATTAGCAACGATATTCGCGTTACACTTTTCAACACTTGTAACCAGGAGTCATTCTGAAAGCCAGTAACCTGTATATGCTGCCACTCGGAGTGTTTTCCTAAAAAATAGTGTTCTTAGAACTGCATTTCGACTATTTAAAGAATCGAGATTTGTTTCTTAGGGGATTCATGCAGTTGTTCTTTTTGTGGGTTATTTATAGAATTCAGTATAAAAACTCGACGCTATAAAGATTTAACTAAAGGATATCCGCATATACTTTTAAAACATATCCTTTTTATTATTAAATATGCTGAAAGGGATAAAAATGCAAGGTAATATATTGTTGGAATTTATCTTTAATTGATCCATTAACCCTTTATGTACTGAATTATGAATTCATGAAAATTTTATCTTCTAAAGCATTTTTTGTGAATTTTTGAAACTACATTGGAAGATTTACATAATCATTTAAGAAATTTTAGAAGGATTGAAGGATTAATTAAATTTGAATTTATAGAGATTTTGTGCAATGTCCCACTCAAATCTTTTATTTTAAATATTTTTCTTAGTAATTTGTAGAATTAGGAAATGTACAAATCTAATGTTATTACAACTGACTCCCCTCCCCCCCCCCACTGCCCTAACGCCAAGAAAGCTGAAAAGATGCAAAGGCAAAAGAAATGATCCTTTTAAAAATATTTTTGTTTTGTGTAACCCATAATGCTTTTGGAACAAGATAAAGTAATGCATCTATAACTCATTGTAAACTGTATTACTACTAATCGATGTATTAAATGAATTTTATAAGAAGTTATTTTAATGGTACTTATAAGTAACGTCAGTAGATAAAGGGTATACGAAAAAATATACTTTATTATATTTTTTCGTCCGGTTAAATCTTCGTATATTGGTTAAATTATAATCAATATTTAGGCAAGGCACGCACTCAGGTCTTCCAAATTTGGGGGGGGGGGGGGGCAAATCTGAGGATGAAGTTTTATGATATGCCGTAGAGTTTCGTTATTTATATAATTTTATGTTGAACTACAGTACGATGTAAATATTAAATCATGAAAATATTTTTTTCCCTCTTCAAGATTACTAACTTCCTACTGGGGTAAATTTGCACTTCTTACTGTTTATGAGTACTACTTATGAGTGCTACTGTACTACTTATATATACACTTATATATATAATAGTATTGTAAAGATTTTATGAAACGAATTTATGTTAATGATTTTATGAAACGAATTTATGAAACTTTTATTTTCAAATACTGAAATGCGGTGCTGTTGGAACATCGACGGGAATGTTGTTAGTCACCTAGTAAATGTCTTTTCTTGAAAACGGTGTATATAGTCATTTACAGTTATTTTACAGAGCAGGCACAAAATTATTCTATGTCGTCTATGACCGGTAATTACTTAACACGTTCACGGTGGCGTGCATCACCAGTGGGTCACGCTTGACTGCCCCCATCGGGCGGCGTGCATCACCGGTGGGTCACGCGTGCTGTCGCATCGGGCGGTGTGCATCACCGGTGGGTCACACCCCACTTTTAAATAGAAGGCGTGCACTACAAGTGAGTCACACTCGACTATGCTATAGACGGCGTGCACTACAGTGGGTCACACTTGAATATTCGAAAATTCAGCAGTAAAAACAATTCAAGCTTATTAAGCTTATACATTTACGACGGGAAAGGAGAATTCTCGTTTTCATTCCAAAGATATCATTGACTAAGGGCGTGGCTTCTACCTTACAGAAAATACATTTATATCACATTGTCCATATTTCTTTAGATTTTAAGACATTTTATATTAAATTCGTACATATGCAGTCAATAAAATCATGTCTCTAAATAATTTGCCTACTCCTTACGAACTTTCAGACATTCACAATCAACTCTGCTTATTATATTCGATTTCAATTTAATAAATATGAGAGGGGCGTGTCTTTACATACAGTGTCTGAATAAGCGAAAATACCGCGCCTCCAGCTGAAACAAAACATGAATTCGAGCGCCGCCTCACAGCGAAAAACATGAATATAGGCGCCGGCGTGAACGTGTTAAACTGCATTTTAGTGTTATTATGTTATTTGGAACTCTACAAAATTTTTATATGTTACTAAGGCTTATAGCGGTAGGTTCTCCATTCAAAATATGTGTAATATTGATAGTTCTTTTACAGGACAGCACAAAAGATTTCAAATGCATTACATTCTATCTCCAAGTACTGTCAGAAGAGCTATTTTCTATGATTTTTATTTAACTTACGATGTGTCTAAATGTATAACTATATCTTCAACTAACTTTTCAAATGCATTTTAAACTCACTTCCCACGGGCGAATTTTGTTCAAATTTTCAGAATAAGTTTCCGCCATTGTCAAATTTATGTATTTATAAAATGTTTCACATTTTTTTTTTTTTTGTTAACAGTAGTTTTCTTTTTTCTTTTATTATTTATGATGGTAGTGCCCCTAGTGAGAATCTGCATAGCTAAAATTTTAAAATAGATTTTGTTTTATGTCTTCTCATATGGCAAGTAATCAAGTCATTCAAGTAAAAAACTCAATTTTCTTTTACGTCGATAACACTCCCGAGCCAGAAATATACTAACCATATTTAAATGAAATATTTTTATATAAATATTCAATACGTGATTTATGACATTGCTAACTAAGCGTAGGATCAACAGAGTGAAAAATGTCCAAGCCAGGAATCGAATACGGAACCCTTGGAATAGCGCCCCAAGTGCTCTACCATTTAAGCTAAGCGGACGATACCCAGCTCGGTATCTCTCACTCATATATGTTGTTAATGTTGCAACTGCAGCACAAGGTGGAACAGTCTTCCCGAGCACACAATCCTGCGGCGAAACATGAGACATAAATAAACCCATCATCAGCAATAAACCGATGCTCAATTGAATTCCGATTCAATATTTAAAAGAATTTTTTTTACATTGGATGCTGGGGTTGATCTCTAAAAAAATCCCTTTTTACTTTTTTGATGTTGTATGCGACTTTTTTTTATGAGGATACTTTCACTTTCTAAATCGGTTTCGAAAGTGAAAGGTCTTCATAAAACAACAACAACAACACAAAAAAAACCCTGCAACCAAATAAAAATATAAAATAAAATAAAATAAAATAAAATAAATAAATAAACAAAAGTAAAAAGTGAAATAAAATAAAAATAAAATAAAAATACTGAAATGCAAATGAGAAAAAAATTCTCTTATAAGTTTAACATTAGCAAGTGGATGTTTTCACGTGAGTGAAGTAGCCCCTTAATCCTAAAAATCAATATCCTTAACTTGATAAGCCATATATTACATTTACTACCTGGAGGGAGGAATGGGACATTTAGAGAGATAGTAAGAAATGTTGCTTGTTCAATTTCTTCCGTGTCCCCAAACAGTTACAAATATTTAAATTCATAACTTTAAATATATATATATATATAATATATATATTTGTAATACTGAATAATTTCTGCAATATTTATTTTCCATTAAACGTCAAAATCGATTTCACATGGAATTACTATTTACTATTCAACTATAAATGATTTTAATCTTTTAGTGGCAAATATTTTAGAACACATAGTAATAAATAAAGCAAAATAAGGATTTCATTTAGCCATAGTTGCCAAATTTTCAGAATTTTAAATACCGCTGTTTTCTGAAAGAAATATTTGCTTTATTTATTCTTCTAATTCTGCAATTAAATATAGAAATTATTCCTTTAGGAAAATAGTGGTTTTAAAAAACTATGAATTAGCTTACAAGTGTGAAAGTAAAATAGTCGTTAAAACATAAATTTTATAAATTTTATATTTTTAGATGTATGTCACACTCCTTTCGTACTTGTGTGACAAAATTTTCACAATTTTCAAATTGTCTGGAAATTAGACATTAAAATATTTTGAATTATTTTATTTTATTTTATTTATTTATTTATTTATTTTTTTATAACGCTAAGCAATATTATATCACAAGTTTATACAAAAATAAGAAGTATACATTGAGTAAGAAATTAAAGAAAATTGTCCTAATTCCAGCTTCTTCTCTCTTGTATATATATATATTTAAAGCAACTATTTGTATAGCTACTTTTAGAACAAATTTTTGAGTTTCGCATATATATTTTTTATTTAACACATTTTCTAATTTAATGTAACTCTGCATTTTTTGTGAGGAACACAGAAAACGAATTCAGATTCAAAATATAAATATGATCTAAAATCTGTAAAAATTTTATGTAAAAATATGAAGTTGTTCAACATAAATTTTATGTACAATTTTAAAGAATTAAATTTTCAGATAAATCACTTTAAAGTATTTTATTAATCATTGGTTACAGAGAACACCTGATACACGTTTCACATAACTTGATTGATTGCAAAAAAATTATACTTTTTTTAATGCTGAGAAAATGTTGCTTTTTCTTACACATTTATTTCCAAAAATCGTATCTTCTGAAGATTTAACAGGCGTATAACTACTTAATCTTTATTTAATCCCCTGAAGTGTATATTTTTGTCAAATCTTTGGACATGGATTAGAAACTTCTTTTTAAAGGAATTTTTAAATATTCTGTGACATTAAAATTTACTTTTTTATTTATAGATATCTTTTCACATCTTTTTTTCGTGAAATATTTTTTCATATACATTCCTTTAAATTTAGACTCTTTAAAATGTTTTGAAATTTTAGATAACTTTAAAGTTCGATAATCTTCTGAAAGAATAACAACTTTTTCATATTTTTTCCGAGTACAGAAGCGAATAAATATTAATTCGTTTTGTGGATTTACAAAAATATTTAATTTTAAAATCTATATTATAAAGCAAAAACATGTTCGCTTATAGTAACAAGTGCGTCATATTGACGGTGGTAACAACTGACCATTAAATTTCGCTTTTTTTTCACATTTTTTTAAAACTTCTAAATATTGCACAATTTCAAATTTTACACCGTCTAATAGAAAACATAATTCTTTCAAATGGAATTTATTTGAAAATATCTCCATTTGCTGATTTTCTATGGTTTTAAAAATAACTTTCAGACATTTTTTAAAAATCTATCCCTATCACCTGCAGCCAGATTACAAAAGATTAACGCCTTTGTACTTAAAACATTAGAAACATTTCAGCTTTTGTTTTTGGCTAATATTCCATAACGAAATTAAAGCTTCATCCATTGGAAAACAAATAAAACACAAATCTAACAGACATGGGATTGAACTACGAGCTTAAACCACTGAAATTACCAGAATCGAAATGGCTACAGTAAGTAGTGAAATATTCGTGGATTTATTCGGCTATTAACTCCTGGCATCGCTTTTAATGAATTTTAAAACATTATTTGAATGCACATAAATCATATTTTTCACATAAAAGTACTTTTGGGTGTTGTTAGTGGGCAATTTTAATACAGTGTGTGGATATTAATTTCCAGGACTGTAGCAACAATTATGGGAATTGAAAGTTTGTTGAAAATTGGAAACCTTGACGATGGTATTTGAATGGTCATATATCTGCGCAAAAGATCTGCTCTGCGTGTCACATTCGTTTTACTTTCTGGTGTTGAAACACGCAAGCAGACGTTCGCTGTCAAAGCATTGTTGTTGAAGTGAAGGAGCAGAAAATAAACAATCAATTTTGTTGCAAATTGGGAAAGAGTGCTAGCGAAACGCATAAAATGTTGCAGCAAGTGTGCGGGTGATGGCGCATCATAACGTTCTCACATTTTCGAATGGTTTCGCCGATTTCTGGATATTAATAACATCAAGGAAAACGTGACGTTCGAAATTAAGGAGATTCCCAAAGATGACTTTGCAAGTTCTTTTAAACAAATGTACATCCGAGCGCAAAAGTGTATTACGTCAGGCGGAACTTACTTCGAAACATCTTGAACAATTTTGTACTGTACATTCACATTTCAGAAGCAATTGCATTAGTCCTGGAAATTATGGAGACAGTTTACCTCAAAATTAATCAAAAATCGATTTTTGTTTTTAAATATTAAATGAAATCCTGTTTAATTGTGAATATTTTCATACCTCAGTTTTATCCATACCGCAATTATATCGCGAGATATTGTAAATTTTGTTAATACACCCAGCGCAATTACCCAGACGTATTAAAACTTTAAAGGCCTTTTTCTCCATGTTCATATTTTCTTCCTTTTCATGTTTTAAAAATGGTAAGACCTTTTTTTGCATTTGAGATAGAGATTACAAATTTTTTGAACTTGTTCTTTATTATATATGTGATAAATCTGCGCATGGAACGAGTGTTCAGGTTTTTTGTTATTTTTTTAAAAATAAAAGTGTATGAAGATGTGTTCGATTTCATCGTTTTGAACTATATATATCAGTAAAAAAAATATGTTAAATGTAATATTAGATGTATCTAAAAATCCATTGCGCAGTTTTGTGTAATGTACATTTGAAAACGTAAAAAAAGGGCAAAAGTATCTATATTTAAAACAGTAGTAGGGATTTAAAAAAAATTAATTTTTTGTTAGCATTTTAAAAAACTTAATTATATGTGAAGTTAATTTTTTTTTCAAAATGTACTTTTAATTGAACATTGAAATGCAGAGAGCGCAACCACCGCGGCGAGAGGCCTCTTTCCGTCCGCAGCCCTTTATTCTACTCTTATTCCGACTCTTTTGCGGAAGCGAGATTGGAAAAAAAAAATCAAAAATTGAAACCGGACAAATTAAAACCGAAATTACACAAATTAAAGACACCAAAAAGCGGGAAGGGAGGACTCGGGGCCCTGAAGCTACTAAACGATCCCTGCTGCGTGGAGCTTATTATTACCATTTGAAACATATTTTTAAAAATAAACAAAATTGTTGTAAAGATGAACTGTCCCCTTAATAGCCACAACTTGTATATGAATAAATTACGCATTGTTGTATACATAATTGTATATAAAGCATCACTTGTGTATAAAACATCTTGTATAAAAATATCCATTAGAATTTTTAATTAAAGAGAAGGGTTTTCAGCTAATTTAGGTAACCCGGGAACCGGATCCTTTAGTTTTAATGATTAAAAAAAAATAAATAGTCTTTTTCACGAGTAATGTTTGCAGCTAGAATCATTATTTAAAAAAAAAAAAAAAAAAAAAAAAAAAAAAAAAAAAAAAAACTCTCTCAAACAAAACATTTCAAAGATAATTTATAGAATTTATCACTGAAAAACCTTGTACAAAGTTTTATAACTTTATCTTTCATAGAAATTTAAATATATCAATTTAAATATGACAAATATTGAAAATAAAATATTCTGAGACACATAGATTTAAACCTTAGACGAGAGAATAGTAACAACATACAGTACAACATGAAAATAGCAGTGCTTTTCGATATGAATATTGTATTTGCATGCGCCATTTTATGCTAAAAACCATAGCTGCCAACATCTTATGCTTTTTTGTGCCACAAAAATTCTGCAGGGTGATAAAAAGAAAAAAACATTTACAAAATGACATGGCAAATCAGGCACATAGCAAGGACAAAAAATCCCATAGGAACATAGGGTCGCAAACCACTTATTGAGTCGCAAATACAGGGTAATAATTTCGGTAATAATGACGGTAATAATTTTGAGAAAAATAAAAACATTGAACTGAAAATGCAACGATATGTACCTTGTTTTGTGGGAAATGTGATACCATCACGAAAAGGTCTAGAAAAACATGGCGCTCAAGCAAACGGTGACACCGTATGAATTGATAATCAATATCCAAAATATGGGGCGTCCAGTGCATACTGCTGCCGCGTATAATGCAAACTTCTACCCCTTTTGTTTGGGGTTATCACATTTACAACAAAGGTGAGAATGTCTGTTAAAGGTTTTATTATAATATACTTCAGCTTTCTGAAAGTTATGACCGTCAATCCAAATTGAGTTCGGATGAAACACCCTGTATTTGTGACATGATAAGTGGTTTGCGACCCTATGTTCCTATGCGATTTTTCATCTTTGTTGTATGGCTGATTTGCCATGTAATTTTGTAAACGTTTTTTATGAATCACCCTGTATAATAAATTTTACCTTTTTAAATCCTCGTAATCTGCCGATTACACAAACATTTTTATTCAATTTTTGCGTTACAAAAAAGCGGAAGAGTTGGCTAAAAACCTTGAGTATTTTCAAGGCTTATAGTTGTCCGTCTTTTGTGTACCGATATTTCCTAAGAATAATTTTCATGATAGGTTGTTACAACATTTGTAATAGAAAAAATAGCCATCGGTGTAGGTTTCTACAAAATTTGCGAGGAGAAATCTAAAGAGAATATACAGGGTGTCCCAGAAGTAATGGGACAAACTTTAAGGGGAGGTAAGGGACATCACAAGTATTCAGATTTGCATAGCAACCCAGGGTCGGAAACGCTTTCCTGGCGCGGTAGTGACGACACAAAACACAAGAAAGACAGGATACGAATAAGAGGAGAAAACATGTTTATTATCCTTAGTACAACAAAAAACTAAGAAGAAAGAACATTAAAGGGACAACGATCTTCATCAAAGTAAGTGTTCGAAATTACGACCCCGGGCCGTGATGCATGGAAGCGCATCTCCGGCGTATGGAAGATCTAATGTTCTCGAAAATACTGGGAGTGCTCCGGACTTCCCCAGCAGCTTCCACGATGCGTGCAACAAATTCCTCAACACTTTCCAGCATTGTCCCGACATTTTTGCAGTACTAAGAATAATAAACATGTTTTCTCTCCCTGTTCGTGTACTTTCTTTCTTGTGTTTTGTGTCGTCACTACCGCGACAGGAAAGCGTTTCCGACCCTGGGTTGCTAGGCAAATCTGAATCATTGTGATGTCCCCTACCTTCCCTTAAAGTTTGTCCCATTACTTCTGGAACACCCTGTATTAGTTTTAAAAAAGTGGAAGTAAAAAACTTCCCGAGTGGGAATATTGTATTTTTTATATCAAAAGAGTAAAAATATATTTCACATCGATAGTTATGTTCCTTGAACAATATTAAGTAAATTACACGAATAAAAGTATAATCGTAATATCATAACTCATAAACCGCATAAAATTACAGCACGTATAAAGTTTCAATGTACTAGTTCAATTATATCTTTATTTATTATTTCACTTATAGTTTACATTATCTTAAATATTCGTTTCTGTATTAAAATTTCTTTTAATATCATCTTCTTTAAATAGTAGCTTTGGTGAAAAATTAGTGCAGTAGCACAAGAAAACATATATTGTCAGTATTAAACTCATATATATATATATATATATATATATATATATATATATATAAAGATAATTGTAGTAAATTAGTACCGAGCACGTTAAATGTTCATTAAATTATAAAAAAATAATTAAAAAACAGCAAATAAAATTCTGCCCGGTTATTATTAGACATTAGATATTGGAATCAATCTCTAATAATTAAATGATAGAATTTTACGGTACGAATTGATTTTATCAAACGGACACACGACTTTCCGAACGACCTAATAAAAAAATAATCGCCTATAGCAGCCCTGCAGGTGTAACAAATGATTATGTAGACTCTGTACAACGTTTTATTGCATTTGTGTAAGAATAGAACGTATATTCATGACAATATGTTTCCTTTAAAAAAAACCCCATGTTTTTTTTGTTTATTACATGCATGGTCATCAATCAAATGTAACATTATTATTACATATGTTATATATTAACGTTATATTAAAGTACAATAGAAATGTTATACAGCAATATGTTTCCTTTCACCCCTTACGAATATATAGAATATGTGATAAAATACGAGCTTTGCACGATATAATTTTTAACTGAGCAACCGGGAAGCGAAGGAAGAACATTTTTTCTTTTACAATTTAGTAGTCAATTATATAGAACTACCTATATGAAAGGCCACTCGAACATATTTGAATATTAATAAATAAATGAATTTTCAATTAATTAATGCAAAGTGATTAGTTATAATTGAAAAACATAAGCGAAAACGTGACTGGTTTTCAAACTTGTAGTTTTTTAACTTTTTCTGCTACGAATAAAACTTTTGTTTATCTGAAATGGCCCAGGACCTAATTTGCCATTCCATGTTTCAAAATAAATTTGTTTTGTCTTATCGTACAATCTTATTGTCTCTTACATGAAAAGAAACTGATAGTTAACACAAATTGCCACTCCAAATAAAAGAGTACTGTTTCTTCTAAATGACGCCAGCTAATACAAATTGTCAAATCGCAAAAGAAATTTGCTTTACTTAAAAAGGATTAAACATTAAGCGGAAGGAATTGGGCTGATAAAGGCTATATTTGGCTAACTCAAAAGTCGAGTTTTTTTTTTATTATTTATTGTAAAGTGGTGTATGAATGTGCATTTATAAACAACTGTCTATAAAGGAACAAATCATAAATGCGTAAAAAAAAATTCTATTTATTTTTAAACCTTAAGGAGGTTCTCAATTTCCCTCCTAAACAACGCAAAACTTTCTGGGACATTTTCTGACCCATTTTTAAATGCAAAGGCATGAAATTGGCAGTCCTGTCTATTGAAGCGATTTGGAATCTAAATGAGTTTTCCATATTTTGTTAAATAACTTAGCGAGCTATAAGTGGTTCTGGAGACGTGGTAACCGGTTCTTCTCCTGTTTCATTTCGCGGTGTTCAAAATGCCCACTTTGATAGGATTTTCGGAAAAATCGTTTGTGTTTTCCAAAAGATGGAAAACGTCTTTCGATTACACAGTTTCTGAATAACAACACCTGCAAATTTCATGCAAGGAATTAAAAAATGTGTTAGAAAGTAGTCCCTTTTGATTTGAGAACAGTCTTAGTAATGAAGTCACAAAGGAATAATCAACAACACACACACACACACACACAAAAAACAAAAACAAAAAAAAAACAGAAGGAGGTAAATGCGCACTTTTGCACACCTTAATGTGTAAAAGTTGGAGTTTCCAGCGCCATCACAGGGATTAAATGCATTCTCAACTTAAAAAAAAAAATTGATTTTTTGTTTTTGACGGAAATCAAATCCTTTTAGTGTGTGTAATTATGGGCAAAAACATTTAAAGTGATATCCCAATTATTACCCGACTGAAAAGAAGGCTTATGTGTTTCACGCGTATCTGGGTATGTGGATTTCTTTATACCCTCGAAACATCCCAACGGCTGGATGGATTTTAATGAGTGAAGTCTCTATCGATTCGTCTTAACAGCCCGATGGTTATATGCTAGGTTTTGTTTTTAAAAATTCAAAATGGCGGCTGTAAAATACAAAATGGCGGTAGAGAGGAAAAAATATTTTTACGCACCCTATTGAGTGGCATATCATTGGATAGGTCTTTCAAAATGAAGACGATGTTTCATTGACGATTTTACAGTCAGAAGCTCCGTTAAAATATTATGCAACCTGGAAGCTGTGTAGGTAGGATCTCTAGCTTTACTGAAACTATATCCATCATAGACATCTATAGACCTTATCAAAACAGTGTTTATAGATAGGAACTAACAATTAAACACAACTTAAAAGTCATCAATACAAGTAAATAAAAAAAATAGGTAAGTAATTTATTCACATTGATGAGAAATAATTAATCAGTTCTCTTTTTGCGCAGTCGGGTTTTTTGATTTTTTAAATTTAATTGTATTATTAAGGTAAGCAAAAATGTGAGCGCGTGCACGATCAAAATGTATATTGAATCCTAAAACTTCAAGCGCGATTTTTCTGGAAACTACATTTTTCAACATGGGCAGCATGATAACTTGAACAATTTTTAACATTTTTGGATAAAATTTGCGCTCATCTACGCATTATTAAATTTTCTGATAAACATCGAGCCATTTTTCGAAAATTTAATATTTTTATATTTTTCCAATAATTTGAGGCCAAAATTTCAAACGAAAAATGATTTTTCTTTCTCAAAATAGCGCAATTTTCTTATTTTTCAAAAATTCAAAAAATTTAGCCTATGGCCATTATATACAACCTTATTTTACAAGAAGAAACTGAGATTTTAATATATTTTTTTTGTTTCTACAGGAAGTTAGGATGTTGCCCATCGAACCCGGATATTTTGGTACAAGTCAATGCGACTGTAGGTTTTCGACATAATATGTGACCAAATTTAAAACAAAATATATTTTTAAATACTTGAAGCAATAAAAAACAACGTGGAATTATTAGTTTTTCAATTAAGTTTTTTCCCTTCCTAAAAGAAAAATCCAAAATGTGCCATTTTTTCGTCGCCGAGAACGTATGTAACTCTCTTTTGATTTCTCTTTACCGAAATCGTCTGTTTTTTATTACTTTTTTTCTGGGGTAACAAGAGACTGCTGTTAAAACTTTCATATAAAAACTATAACTAAATGAGGTTATAGAATGAACACTTAAAAAAACCTTTTTTTCCATAGCTTATGAGATTTAAAAAATAAAATTTCTTTTACAGAATGCTAAAAGAGCGATTTCTTGAATGACCCATGAAAGTTTCTTTATTTTTTCTACAAATACATACAGGGTATTTTAAAACTATCTGTCAGAAATGTAAAGGCGGGTAGGGGAGACCTAAGTAAGCAGATTTCGCATAGGAATGTGGGTGCGGAAATGCAGCGTTCAGGCAGTAGAGGGCGCTGTTGAGTTCAGTGGATAAAAGCCCTTCGCTGGCTTGAATCGTCATTCTCCGTACGGGTTTTGAGCAACATGCGTCGTTACCACAATGCGGAGCTTGCCGACATGCATTTCCTGTATGGGGCTGCACAAGGAAATGGAGCGGCTGCTCAAAGGATGTACATGGAACGATTCCTGGGTAGGAATCTGCAGGATTGCCGAACAATTGAGTGTCTTCATCGGAAGTTGTACGCGAGTGGATCCTTTTATGCTTCGATGAGTGATACGGGCACTGGAAGATACCGCAGAATTCCTGCAGTGGATGAAGCAGTATTACGAAGCGCTTTCATCTGCCGAACTCAACAGCGCCCTCTACTGCCTCAACGTTGAATTTTCGCACCCACATTCCTATACGAAATCTGTTTATTTAGGTACCCTCTGCTTTTACGTTTCTGACATATAGTTTTGAAACACCCTGTATGCAGCTCTGGATGTTTTTTTGATACAATATATTAATATCGAAATATTAAGCATATATTGAAATAAGGGAATAAATCTGAAGCTTCACACACAGAGATATATAGAGACAATAAGATATCATTGTCTCTTAAGACTCAAGCAAATTAACAAACTGTGTAATATGAGACATCCACCAAAACACTCATCGAAAACAATGTTTCACAATTTATAAATTAGAATATGAATTATCATTTAGTCAAAAATTGACATTTCAATTATGACTAAAATTTTAACCTGTTTTACGCTATTTATCGTGAAAAAGTCTTAAGAAAAAACTATTTGAAAATATTGATATATATATATATATATATAATATATATATATATTTATTTTATAGGCAATAATAAGTTAAAAGTAAAAACTGTATTTTAGCTTACTTTTTGTATTTTTTTAATGTGTGTTAAAGGTGGGTATTCTGGCAGTCTTGTATTACACCTATTTATTATTACCCCACCTTTACTTACATGAAACAAATTATTAACTTTTTATAAAAAATAACTAGACATCTTCCAAAAATTATTTGCTTTTAGTTTTGTAGTGGTCGTTATTCTTTCAGGATGAGACACAAGGCATAAAAAAAGTCATAATGTGAAGGAACTTTTGGGTCGCATTGTACATTTACATTTTTAAAATATAGGACTATTTACCAACTCTTCATTTTCCTTCTTAGACCAAAGATAATAATAAATTTGCAAATTTCCTTATACCATATTGACTCCTTCACTCATATCATTAAAGTAAATCTTGGCCACGTCTGTACATATAATGTTGTACCATTTCTCTTCTTAAATGACTGCTTTCGAAAATCTCAGAATGCAAAAGTATTCCTATTTAGGAGCATTTTATGTTATAGTCTTTCAAAGAAATTTATATTAAAGAACATTTTATGGTAGGTTTTAAAAGAAATGAACAACGGGCTTCTTTCAGCTCTTCGGTTTTGTACTCATATTTCGCGCTGTTAAAAAAGAGATAAAAAGTTAAATAGGACTTCAATTTATGAAATTAACGACTTGGCTTATTCAGTAAAGAATCGCTAAAGTTGCGCTTTCATTTCTTTTTAGATTCTTGTAAAATTGAGTAGAGTTTTTAAACCGAGAAAGAAAGGTGCGTTATTTTAGGTACTTTCACGCATAAATTCCAGATACTAAAGCTAACTTACAAAGTTCTAACATACTTTAAATTAAATAATTCATCGACTTTGATAATAAAAAAAATGAAATAAGTAAAATGTTTATGAAATTGCTCGCAAATTTTGTATGCAGCAATTTTTAATATTAATTAGAATTTTAGCTGCTGCACTTGTGATGAAAACCATCCCATCTGGGTTATATAGACCTTCTGTGAATGTTCACGGCAGGTCTTCTGCTTTAACAGTTTTGTTTCGCAAGTAACACTGTGTGTGTAATACTATCCTGTCGATCTCTAAGTTTCTTAAGTTACGATTGAGCTCTGCAGAATATGGGTTTGTAGCTCACAGGCTATCAAAGCCTGAGAGCTAATGTGCCCGAAAGTTCCAGGGCCGTGCAAAGCGGGAGGCGAAGGGGTCGGTCGCCCCTGGCGCAAAAATTGAGGGGGTGCCGAATCTACGAACCTGGTTTCTTCTTTTTTTGAAAAAGAAAAATTATACATTTACAGATTGGGAAATTTTTCCCAATGAAAGTACGTTCATTTTTCGTTTCAAATTTATCGCATTGTACCTTAGCCTATAGGCTAAGGTACAGGTTCGTAGTATAAATTTGGCGCCCCCTCAATTTTTGCGCCCGGGCGACCGCCGCCTTCGCCCCCCGCTTTGCATGGCACTGGAACCTTCGGGCACATTAGCTCTCAGACTTTGATAGCCTGTGAGCTACAAAGCCATATTCTGCAGAGCTCAATCGTAACTTAAGAAACTTAGAGATCGACAGGATAGTATTACTCACACAGTGTTACTTGCGAAACAAAACTGTTAAAGTAGAAGACCTGCCGAGAACATTCACAGAAGATCTTTATAACCCAGAAGGGATGGTTTTCATCACAAGTGTAGCAGCTAAAATTCTAATTAATATTAAAAATTGCTGTATACAAAATTTGCGAGCAATTTACATCCAAATACAAATTTATGAATACGGACGTCTTTCGTTTCAAAACTTGTTTTAGGCCTTTGTTTTGGTCTCTTTCGCTAACCTTCTCTTTTCTGGGTCTGTATTTTTTTTTTCTGTGCTTGTGACAAAAACATATGCTCTCAAAATAGCACAGAATTTTTCTTTTGGCAATACAAAAGGGTTGCAAACTGTTATACTTTACTGCTATATACATATTTTCTACATCCATTTCCCTGATATCGTTTGCCAAAATATAAGTGCAATTTCCTCTTATGTTATTTAGTTGTTTGGAGTTTCTGAATTAAAATTAAACATAAAGTTCCAAAATAAACGCGAAATATGTATTCAATAGAATTAAATTCTGTTTCTACACTTTTCAGTTTTGTGATACATCTCACAAAGAAAAGTGTGTATGTGTGTGTGTGTGGGGGGGGGGGGGCAAATTGAAAGTTTACCCTGGGCTCAGTTTTCTCTTCGCACGGTGCTTGCAGGTTCTGTATGTACGCATGTATGTACGTAGCGCGATAACTCTTGATAGAAATATCCGATTTGCTTCAAATTTTGTAGATAGATTCATTCTGATAAGGTGCTTCTCTGATTAGTTTTGGGGGTTCATTGGTTAAGTGTAAATTGGGGGAAGGGGGCTAATCCCCCTTAATTTAGATAAATGGGTTTTTCATGCAAAATTATGCGATTTGTTTCAAATTTGGTGTATTGGTTTAATCTGATAAGGCGCTTCCTTGATTAAATTTGGAGGTTCATTGTTTAAGTATAAAAGGGCAGGGGATGGGTTCTAATCCTCCTCAATTTAGATAAATGGGTTTTTCATGCAGAATTATCTGATTTGCTTCAAATTTGGTATACCGGTTTATTTTGATAAGGCGCTTCCATGATTATTTACAGCTTTGCACAAAAAGATTGAGTTGTATTTTATGAATAATAGACATAAATAAGACTATAATATACAGTTAGTGTGAATAGCCTGTTAGCTCAATGCCATCAGTTTAACTGGTCACTTTTCTTTTTTATTTACGTAATATGATAGTGTGGGTTTAGTTCGCGGTTGTTCTAAAATCAAAGATTCCACTGGGAGAGTTTGGTGCTCCAAGAATCAAGGTGTGCCGCTGATCAAAAAGCTATAGCTCCCTGAATACTAGTATTACTCGCTGATTTAAAAGTAGGCGATTGTCCAAGGTGGTCATTTCTTGGGATCGTACTCTCCTTTGAACATGAGTATATCTGTTTTCGAAGCACAACTTGCGTTTTATATAATCGTCTTTAGTTTTTGAGTACTAACTCTCTCCGAATTATAATATCCAACTAATTTAATCGGAGAATTTTTCACAAAATAAGGCGAATATAAGTATTCGTGAATAGTGGTATATTCAAATTCAAGGGAATGTGTGAATCATGAAACACGGCGGTCTCCGATATCTGCTTTTGATTCAAAGCATAAATTAGTATTTAGGATGCTGTGAAAAAACATTGAGAAACACTGATTTAAAAGAATAAATTCATTAAAAAATAGGGTTGCGTTAATGCTTTACGAAAAACTTAACAAAAATATATACCTCTGACATAAAATTGTCCTTCAATTGAAAATAAATATTTTTGGTTTAAATTCACGAATGTTACCTCGGTTTTCTCTATAAAGTTCCAATTTTTTAAGTTCCATTTTTAACACATTTCTTATGAATAATTTCCGTTTATGCATTCTCAAAAAATCACCAGTCTTTTACTTTATTTTATTTTTTATGCTTATAGCCCCTAAGTAATAGTATATATCTTAAATGTATCGATAATTCCGACATTATTGAAAAGAAAAAAATAAAAGAAAAATGCGATGCCATAACAGTTGCATATGAGAAACTAAAATGAGAGATAATTAAAAATATATATATATTGCATTACTTATGAATAATTTCAATTAACTTACTGCCAAAAATGCATCGTCTTTTTTCTTATAATTAATTTTATTTACTGCTTACAGTCATGTATGTCTTAAAAGTATTGATAATGAGCCATTATTAAGAAGAAAAAATGCAGAAAGATAAGATGCAGAAATAGTTGCAAATGATGAACTAAAATTAGAGATATACTTTGAAAAAATGCAATTTTTATTGCATTCCTTATGAATAATTTCAATTTATGTGCTCTCGATAATTCACCGACATTTTATTTTATAGTTTATTCATTTACGCTTATAGCTACTAAATAATATTATATGCCTTAAAAGCATTGACAAATTAGCCTTCATTAAAAAAATCGGATACATGGGATGCAGAAATTAAATAGTTGCATTTGGTGAACTAAAATTAGATAGACCCTGTAAAGGCTAACAAATGGAAAAAAAAAAGAGAGAGAAAGCAACGATACTGAATATAAGGTTTGTTGGGGTAACTGGAACCACGAGGTAATTGGGCCATAGGCTATTTTATAAAAAACTGTTGGTGTTTTTTAAGTTTTAGCTTTTGTGAGCAATTTTGTGCCCCTTTATCTCTACTTCCTAAAACAACGTGTATCAACTCAATCATAACTCTCACTTTGCTGTGATAGGTTGTCAAAAATTTACGTTTCTTTTTTTAAAAACAATGTCAATATGGTTGAACTTCCTTGGATTTTTATTAAAATACTGTAAGTACTTTTATTAAACAATCTTTTTTTTTTAAAGATTAGACATATAACTACATTAATATTATTAGGTATCTATACATATTTACTTCATGTTTTAAATGTAAGCCCGGTGTCCCAGTTACCCCATAAATGTTTCAAGAATGGGGTAACTGGGACATGTATCCGGGGTAACTGGGCCATGCTGGATCCAGTTACCCCAATAGTTATAAATAATTTTTTTGTGTTTCTCTTACTACGGGAAGTAAATTTCTTTATTGGTTTTTGCTCCCAATAAAGAAAATGATAGAATACCTTATTAAAATAACGTAATGAGATTTAAAAAAAAGCATATTGAGTGGTATCAAACCAAATTTCTTGACCCCATGAGAGGCGGTGATGCCGTTATGGCATCACTTAATTTTAATTCCTAATTGCCACATTGGCACCTGAATTTTATAATTAAAATTTAACCTTTATTAAGTACGCGAAAATATGCTTTAACATGTTTTCAGATAGATTCTCTTGTAAATATTGGTGTCATTAAATTATTTCAACATTTTACGAATGCAAGTACCTTGCCCCTGAAAACCAGATAGCCAGACCTTGAAATTGTACTATACACAGGGGTCGCATTCTATAGGCATAGCTGCCAATTTTTACGCTTTCTTGCTACCACTAAAATTTAATAGAGATTTTCGTTTTGTTTAATCATAAGATTTCGACGATTAAATAAGACAACATTTACTATAATATTTTAGTGGTAGGAGGAAAGCGTAAAAGTTGGCAGCTATGCTATAGGGAATCTTTTATCGTCCCGACCACTATTTTGAAAATAATATCTTCATCGCACCTTTCTGTAACGGTTCTGGTAGGAACAATAAAATTTTCCCTGTATAATGCGACCCCTGGATAAAGTACTTAAGTACTTACGTAGCCGTTTTTTCATAGATTTACCTTGCTATTTTTCCCCTTAAAATATTCATGAGAATTTTATACTTATTATCTATACTAAAGTACATAAGTACTTCCTTAAGTTTTATGTTTTTGGTATAAATAAATCTAATATTTTCACTTTTAGTGCTTTTTTTAGACACATTGACAGCAAAGGTTTCCCTTACAACGCTGTTTATTGACATATAATTTACATGATCTGCCTGGTTTAAATTTTTTCAAGTTGCTTACACTTTTTCAAACAGGACCTGATATTCGATATGAAAAAATATGAAAGCGTGTGGAACATAGAACCCCCTGGTCCAGTTACCCCATTTTTTGGGGCAACTGGACCCATGAGGAAAGAGAGATGAAATATGCATATTTTTATATTTTTAAATGTTAAAATGTAATTTTGAGCATTTCTGTCTGATAGAGGGAACCTAACTGAACACATTTACAGAAGTTCAGACTTTAATTGAAAGGAACATTAGCTTTTTGAAGCTGAATTGTCAGAAGCTCCAGAGTCACATTGTAAAATCATATCCCAGTTGCCCCAACTAACCTTACTTGTAAATTATAACGAAATTGACATTCTCGTTGTTGAATGATGCAATATTTAAACAAAATTGTAGCATGTCAGCCTATAAAAACTATACGTGATAGAAAAAACTTAATGCATATTTGAATTCATCGAATAAGAATTATATTAAAATAACTCAGATTCATTAAAAAAGAAAATGATTTTTGAAATTGTTGTGCAGTACGGTCCTAATATATCCTGTATACCTGGTGCAGAGTTGGGCAACTTTGTAATCTCAATTATCCGCAATATAATTACAAGTTAATTTAATGTAATTTATTATAGCTACACACTTTCAAACGCAGAAATTTCGTTAAATAATGGAATGGGGGCGGTTTCGGCTACAGTGCTGCAAGAATTTTTACGGCATGTAATTTTAAATATAATTAATTACATACATTTAAATTGTAATTACATTGCAAATAATTGAAATAATAAATTTGCCCAACTCTCACCTGGTGAAACATCGTTTTAACCCTTTATCTACTGTCGGTACTTATAAGTACCATTAAAATAACTTGATATAAAATTAATTTAATACATCGACTAATTTTAATACAGTTTAGAATAAGTTACAGATACATTACTTTATCTTGTTCCAAAAGCATTACTGGTTATACAAAAGAACACTATTTTTAAAAGGATGCTTTCTTTTGCCTTTGCATCTTTTCAGCTTTCTCGGCTTCGGGGGGGGGGGGGGGGTCAATTCGGAAATATTTCTATATTTCTGTTGCAAGAACATTATATTTGTACATTTCCTAATTTTACAAAATACTAAGAAATACATTTAAAGTAAAAGATTTGAGTGGGGCTATAAATCTTTCACTAAATCCCTATGAATTGAAATTTAATTAATCCTTCTAAATCCATCAATCCTTCTAAAATCTTTCTAAAATTTATTAAATGATTATGTAAATCTTCTAATGTAGTTTAAGTAATTCACGAAAAATGCTTTAGAAGATAAATTTTTTATGAATTCATAATTCAGTATAGATAATCTGATATAGATATCGATTTTATTTACCGTCTTTTTCCCAGTTTTTACTTAAAAAGTGGTTATAATAACATTTCAGAAAAATCTGTGGCATATCTGGTGAAACATCAGTTCTATTTGATCGGAGACCGGCTAACTGCGCCTATGCCGACCCTTCTTTGCCTCCCCCTGTATGAACTGCGCTCGGCGTCACGGGGAACGGATATCCTTGTCGGGTGTACATCAATTGCGCATACGGTAGGAGGAGATCATGAATTGCGCTTACAGCTTCGATGCCATTTGTATGAACTGCTCTCGAGAGGGCGAGATAAGCAATCCATCATTGTATTTAGGGTTGCCTTTAAGAGTTATTTTTCCCCAAAAGTCTTCCGGATGCAAATCTAGCTATAATAAATCCTGGCGACAATAATCACAATGCTTATAAGCACGTGGCTTGCATTCATCTAGCATTGCATGCATTACATCTTTACTTTTTATTTAAAAGTTAAAGTATTTTAGCGATAAAATATTCAACGTAATAAATACAAATAAAATACTAAAATGAAATATAATTCCTCAAGTAGAGGATACTAACTAATACTATTTACTTCGAAAGAAGGGCAATAATCAAAGGATTATTGTAAAGTAAGGCAATAATCAAAGGATTATTGTAAAGTAAGGCAATAATCACAGATGTAAAGCAAGGCAATAATCACAATTCTCAGTATAAGCAAAGGGGGATTTAGATTTAAACGGACTCGGTACAAACTGCCGCTCCAAGTTCTGTTAGCTCTTTCAAGGAATTCCAAGTAATATCTAATGTTAATTAAAAACACATACCATTGTTAAGAAATTTTTTATTTTGACCTGACATTTTGACATTTGAATAAAAAGCGATTTTCCGTTTTTTCTTTATTATCACAAAGAAGTAAGAAAAATCATGCGTTAAGCATTGATTATGAAACACTTTCCAACACTTCCTGAATGCTTTAACAAAACTTCGTTATTTAGGGAAATAAGGTATATAAGTGAACTAAGTAAACATTTTAGAAAACGCATAAAACAATTGAAAAACTGATTTCAGCAGTTACCGTCCATAGCAAATATGTATTCCAATTCTTTTGAACAACCCTGTATTTTATCTGTAGGTTGACATATATATACTGCATAATGGGGAAATTTAGTTTAGCAAGAAAACGAATAACAGATTGAAATTTCTCTTTCACCAATTTATACTAATAGATGGAAACATACTTGTATACTTTTGTACAGCCAAGTAGTTCACCTAGTACCTTTATTACAAGCCACTATTTAGCAAAAGTTTAATTTAAAGTAAAACACTCTCAAAACTACTGGAATCACATTTTCAAAAATTATCATTTATAGACGGCCATGTATCCATTTCTTTACGTGGCCCTGTATATCATTTAATCTATGTTCTATAAACATTTCTTAGTAAACTAAATGCAGTTCAGCGTAAAAATGCATAACTCATTTAAAAACCACCTTTAAGCAATTTGCAAACATGCCCAGTGGCCATTACGAATTCTTTTGTGTAGCCCTGTACATGGATTACAGCACTTATACACACCATATACAATGCAAAAATATATAGTGAAACATAAAAGCACATACCATAATTAAAAATGCATTTCCAGCAATCATCGCTAACGTACAGTACTTCGGATACAATATAGTATCTCAAATCTTTTGTGTGTCCCTGTAAATGCTATGCACTTCATATTATACATGAAATAAGTTATAGTAAACCTCAGCGACGTATATCAATTTCATTATACATGAAATAATTCAACTAAATCAAAATACGCCGGAAAAAATTCCCTCCATCCCTATATCATTATGTAACGGAAATCTTTTGTGTGGCCCTGTGAATGAATAATAATTATTCTTTGATCCGCATGTTCAACAGAATGCATATTTTAGTGCACTTGATAAATGCATATCAATTTTATCATGTTTGAAAGCATGTAACATCATTAAAAATCATGTTAAACTATTTTTTCCCGTAGGCCGTAATGTAACGGAAAAATTTGACTGTCCCTGTAAATGAACTAAACGTGCTACAAACTTCATTTGAAATAGGGTTTGTATCATGGTAGAGGTCACTAACATCCAAAAATTTCAGAACGATCCGAATATATTTACGGGAGTTAGAGCGCGGGCAGACGGACAGACGGCCAGACAAACCAAAGTCATGAACACTTTTCAACTTTGTTGAAAATGTTAAAAATGCTAAAAATTCATAAAATTAAAGTTATCATAACTCGGCAAGTTTTATTTGTACAAAAATGAACCTTTTATTTTTTTACTTATTAGAGAAAATTTTGCTAGAATTAGAGAAAATTTTACTAAATATACTGCACTTAGATCCAGTAAAAAAAAAAATTAATTTCTAGAACTTTTAAATATATATATATTGTATAAACGGGTTTAATAGGATGAACAACAACTTTGAAACATGTTTCTAATGAAGCTATACGTCTAAAGCTAATGGTTTAGAAAATTAGTCCTTGGACAACAATTAGAGCTAACATTCTTATATACTATTTGTCACGATTTTTAATATTTTATAATCAAAAGTTTATTGATTTTCACAAATGTTTTCCTCAAGTAATACCAAATCTGCCAGTAGCATGTTTAAATTAACAACATTATAACTGTAAGTTGTAGTATTACTATTATTATTATTATTATTATTTTAAATGAAGCAGAATGGAGAAGGGTCCAATTTAGGATTATTTTAAAAATTATTAATATGTTAAATTTTTATTTCACAGAATAATTTTCATCTATTCACGTATTTGATATTCTCTTTAAGATATCAAATAACTGATCCATTAGTTCTACTTAAAAATTTCGCTTTTAAAAGCCAGCAAAAATTTAATTTAAAAATATTTTAAGGATCAATCATAAAGTCAACTATAATATATTATTTAAAGTGTATTTTTCTTTTATAGGAAGTCATCTATTATTAAAAAGGATATTTTATCTTTATAGATAAATAAAACCTTAAAACTATATTTGGAGAAGATGCGTTGATGTAATACGAAATTAGAAAATAATAATCTTATGCGGATGAAAGTTTTTTAAGATTTAAGGATGTTGTAAGTGTTTCCCTCGAAATTTTCTAACTTACAAACTCATTTTTAAACGTAAAAGCATGTCACTCACAAATGACTATTGAATTGATTTAGAATCTAATAATCTTTTCATTTTTAGATAAGCGAATTACATGTTGAATTAATAACGATTCTTGTTTGATGAAAATTTTATCAGACTGTCACGTCTGAAAATTCAGTTTAGAACACTTTGTGGAAATTCAGTTCAAATGCTAAATACTTTTAACAGTATTTTGTGAAAGATTGCTTTTAATGAAAATTTGGAAAAACCGTTCGATTTCACAGTTTCTAAGTAACAGCATCTGTCACTTTCATGCAAGTACAAACAAATATTAATTCTGCAAAGTAACCAGTATGATTTTAAACATTCTTAAAGCTGCTCTCAAATTCAAAGAAGCTATTTTTTAATACATTTCTGAATTCATTTTTGCTTGAAAACACATTAAATTTGAAGGTGTTTTTATTCAGAAACTGTTATCGAATGACTTTTATATTTTATGGAAAAAGCAGATGATTTTACAGAAAATATTGTAAAAGTTGGCATTTTGAACCAAATTGAAGACGCAGCAGTGCGAGAAAGAAGAAAAACTTGTCGTCACGTAACAAGAATGGCTTATAACTCTATAAGTAATTTATTTATCTGAAAATGGAAAACGCTATTCAATTAAAAATCGCTTCAATAGGCCTGTTAATTTTATTCTTTTAAGTATAAAAATGAATCAGACAATGTGTCATAAAATTTTGTGTTGCGAGCAGAGAATTTGTGAAGCACCTTAAGTACAGCTTAAGAAATTAAGTTTCTTTACACCACTTTTTTATGCATGTTTTTCAAATGATAATGCAATTCTCAGTTTTGAATTCATGAGAATTTAATGCTCTTCTTAATATTATTAATTTATAAGCATGTGCATAAGAGAATCGTGCGTGATTATAAGAATTATAGATATATTCAGTAAAAATTAAATTTGATCAAGAAATACATATTTAAGTTTCGGTTATAAAACATCGTGCAACCGCTTTGGAATTTTAAAATTTACTTTAGAATTTGGAAAAAAATATAAGTTTTGAAAGAAAATAATAAATTATTTAAATGCCATAGTTCCAAATAAGTTAATAATAATAATAGTATAAAGAATAATATTAAGAGCAATAAAAAGAAGTACTAATTAGTGTTCATAGGAATATTTAAGCTGCAAGAATATTCTTCTGTTTAGAATGGTGTTTTTTCCTCAGCATCTTTCTTTGAAAATACCACAGAAAATAACTTTAAGGTGAAAATTATTTCTAGCATAGTAATTGAAATGCGAAATCTGTAAATACCTGTGTATAAATGTTAATGTTTTCTATCTATATATAAATGTTAATAATGCTTAAGTTCTTGAAGAATCTTAGAATGAAACATCTGAAGGCACGTCAACGATAAATTAGTTAAAACCTGGCGGAAATATTTGTTTCCATACATAATTAGACCATGTCAAATGTTATATTTCTGAACGAAAAATAATATGCTTGGAGAAAAAAAAAATGGCATTATTAGGTAACAAGTGTTACTTCTTCATAATATTTTTTTTCTAAAGTAGTTTTAAAAAATTCTCCAACGTTTAAATTTTTTATGTAAGTAATTGAAATTGATGATGATTTGTAATATTCTATAATGCTTATATATTTACATATATATGGATATTTTATCATCATATTTTTATTTATTTTCCTTTTTTTTTCAATTTGTGCATTTTATATTAACGGAATATACATTTTTATATTGTCGATTTTTCCGTGATTTAATGGTTATTATTGACAAAAAATTTATAAAATTTTTTGCGAAGCTTAAGCATTATTGATAGCCGAAATTGTCGATAAAGCGCCTAATTTAACAAATTAACGCCAACAGAAAAGAGTCTCTCTAACAAAAATAGCTGTCTCTTCGTGCACATAAGTATAAGAGACGGGGGTGACAATGATATCCGGTCCAACGTGACGCTGAGCGCAGTTCATACAGGGGATGCAAAGAAGGGTCGGCATCGGCGCAGTTAGCCGGTCTCCATCATTGTCACCCTCGTCTACTTATGGGCACGAAGTGAGAGCTTTTTTTTGTTAGAAAGACTCTTTTCTGTTGGCGTTAATTTGCTAAATTGGGCGCTTTATTGATAATTTGGGCTAGCAATAATGTTTTTTTTTTAAACTCACAAAAATTTTATACACATATATTTTATATATGTATATAATAAATTTTTTTGTTAATAATAACTATTAAATCACAGAAAAATAGACAATATAAAAATATATATAATTTAATATAAAAGGCACAAATTGAAAAAAAGGGGCAATAAATAAAAGTATGATGATAAAAAATCCATATATAAATATATATTTACACAAGAAATTTAAACATTGGAGAACTTTTTTTAAACTACTTTAGAAGAGAAAATTTTATGAAGAAATAACACTTGTTACCTAATAATGCCATTCCTCCCCCCCCCCCTAAACATATTATTTTTCGTTTAGAAATATATATTTTTTAATATTTGACATAGGATAATTATGTATGGAAACAAATATTTTCGTCAGGTTTAAACTAATTTCTCGTTGACTGTGCCTTTGGATGTTTCATTCTAAGATTCTTTAAGAATCTCAAGCAAATGAAATATTAACATTTATATACAGATATTTCGTATTTCAATTAATATTCTAGAAATAATTTTCACCTTAAACTTATTCTCTGTATTAATTTGAAAGAAAGATTCAAGAAGAAAAGAACAACATTCTAAATAGAAGGATATTCTTGCTGCTGAAATATTCCTATGAACGCTAATTAGTACTTCTTTTATTGCCCTTAGTATTATTGTTTTTATTATTATTATTATTAACTTGTTTGGAACTATGGTATTTAAATATTCATCTATTATTTTCTTTCAAAACTTTTTTTTTCTTCAAATTCTAAAGTAAATTTTAAAATTCCAAAGCGGTTGTACGATGTTTTATTACTCAAACTTAAGTATGTACTTCTTCATAAAATTTAATTTTTACTGGATATATAATTCTTACAATCACGCTCTATTCTCTTATGCACATGCTTATAAATTAATAATAAGAAGAAGAGCATTAAATTCTCATGAATTCAAAACTGAGGATTGCGTTGTGAGAATTCGACAATATCTCACATTGGAACTCTCAATTTACAAGGCAAAAGCCAGCATGGGGAAGCTAATGTATTTTCACCTAGCCTCCAAATTTCTTCAGAGTCCTAGAAAATGTCGCTAGAGATGAGACAAATACTTCAATTTCAATCAATCTTCGCAGATGACACTAGGGTGAAAGGAACTCTTTTATCTAGCGAGAGAAATATTCTTTTGATGTTCACGATGGTCCCGTTCCCGTGGGAAAGTAGAAATTGAAACCAGAGATGAAACCGGACGCGAAGGTTCCTGACTGCAGCCTATAGAGAAAGGGCTGGTCTATGAGATCATGGGCCACGGATGGTGAGTGGCTAATGGGAGTGGCTTTGGTCCGAGACGGAAAAACGAAACTGATAAAAGAGGATGCAAGAGTATTCTCGAGAGCTTAATTTTTCCCTTCTGTTGAAGTTGAGACTTCAAGGTGTTTCTGGCCGTGCAGAGTGGAAATCTCTCACGGGTCGACGGCTTCGGGGCATATTCCGAAGCACAGAAATGCGAAAGCCAGGTGTGGCTGTTAAGATATCTCCATCACGGAGTTGAAGATCGGAGGTTCCTAAACCTCGGTGAAACACCTACAAAAAGTGCGACATTCCTGCCGAGCATCGCGAACTCTATCTTCGAAAATAGTGGACATTGAATAAATAAGAGACTGACTACACTGAAAGCGATCTATTATTCGAGGACTGGACTTGATTCTATAAATATATTATTGTCAGCTGAACTCGAACCCTTTTATGAAAAATGTTGTAAATAGGACTTATATAATCCAGAAAATATTATTTAATTGTTTGTAATGCAATAAAATATTTCTTCGACTTTAAATAAGCCTTGGCCGTTGAAGTTGCCCGCTACCACACCACCTTACGACATCGGCTCCGTTACAACTTGGTGGCAGCTAGAAGATTTTCAGCAAGAATAATTGTTATTAGAGGAAAGCCCAGGAGGAAACAGACGGCGAACACCCGAAGTTTCTGACAACAACTCGAGAGGCAGCCGAAAGAATCGAAACGACAATTCCGAGGAAGACAGACGGACAGCCCTTCCGGAGCGGAGACCGTTCATCTAGATCAACCAGACAGTGCTTAGAGACAGTGCAACGTGGACCTTGGACGACAAACAGTAGGACACAATATGCCCGATACGATCCCTTGAGCTACAGTGGACGACACCCTCGGAGTGCCATAACGGACCGTTCCCCAGACAAGATACTTCAAGCAACAACTGCAACAGGTAAGCTCATTTCATTTTGAGTGGCTCTTAAACTATTATTTATCAGACTGATAGGATGTTAAAATGTTGTTTAGATAAAAATAAGAGAAACTTTTGAGTTTGAGGTAAATGAAAATATTAAGATTATGATAAAGCGATAATGTGTAGTTAATGGAAATCTAACGATTAATGCAAATTTATATGTTATGTTATCTTTATCATTATTTTTAATGTTTGGAATGCAGAAAGGATTAGATAGGCTAAAATCATAACTACTCGAAAAAAAAAATGCCCAGTAAATTTTTTTTTATATATAACTTGTGTAAGAAATATATTTTGATGAGTGATTGTATAAAGAGAAATTTTGATGCATGCTGGATTGCTAAATGACAAACAGAGTAAATTAAACTTTTGCCCTAAATAGTGTAGATGCATTTTGATAAAGGTTGCAAAGAGTGTTCAATTCTTGAGAAATACTGGGAATGTAGTTTGCCTATAGTATTTGAAAAATTACTTATTGTTATCATATTGTGTGTATAGGGACTCTAAAGCTTTAAAATTTTGAATTTTATTTTTTTGCTTTACGTTTGGCACAAAAATATAGAAATCCTGAAAATCTTTTGAAAAATCATAAAATTATTTTTACATATTGGTTATGCATTTGAAATGTTTATTTATATTGTGTGCTTAGGGATAAAATATTGCTTGTGAGGTGTAAGGTTCATATACTTCTAAATTGATAAACAAAACGAATAGTTTCCGTTTGTATTATTTCAACATACCGTAGTCATGTCGAAGTTAAATTCACTGAAGTACTGCAGGAAAGCGGATTTACAGAATCTCGCGGAAGTTTTAGATGTGGAAATAGATGAACAAGACAATATGGCAACGATAATCGAAAAAATTGAAGCAGCAGAAAAATACGACGAGGAATTAACTTTAGTGCAGGCAGGGTTTATCGTGAAAGATAGGGAAGACCAAATCGCGACAGAAAAAGAGAAAGAGAGGGGAAAAAAAGAAGAGAGAGAGAAAGAAAAAGAAAGGGCGTTTACTTTAGAACAGCTAAAATTAACGCAGAGTTCAGAAAGGCGAAATTCTACGGCTAGCAGCGGTTCCGAAAGATCCGTTAAATTACCCCTTAAAACTATTATGCATCGTTTTGATCCTAAACGATCCGACATAACATTATTCCTGAATTTGTTCGAGCGACAGGCGAATAGGTCCGGAATAGAGCAAGATGAATACGTCACACACTTGTTAGCATTATTGCCGGTGGAAATTGCAGAATTAATCTTACGCGAACCAGCTCAAAAAATTGACAATTTCGAACATTTTAAACCGCTTTTATTAGCCCGGTACAGGCTGAGCGCGGAGGCGTACCGTCAGAAATTGAATAAACATACACGTAATCCAGGGAACCCGTGGAGAGATCTCATATTTGAATTGAATAGTTTTCTTGAAGGATAGATTAACGGTTTGGGAATTACGCAATTTTCTGAATTAAAAGACTTGTTGATCACTGATCAGATCAAATGACGCGCGTCGGTCGATTTGAAAGAGCATTTTATTGATTCGTGGGCGAATTATAAAGACCCCTTGGTGCTCGCTACGGCACTAGACGAATATGAGGCGATAAAAGGAGTGTAAAAAAAATCGTGGAATACGAAACCAAAACTTGAAGGAAATTCGCGGGATAGGAGAATGGAAAAAACGGAAAATGAAGACGAAATGAGAGATTGGCATTCGGAAACCGAAACTAATTGGAGAGAGAAAAACACGGAAAGCGAAAGAGAAAGGATCTTCGGACGTAAAAATTGGAATAAGTGTTTTATTTGCTCCAAAATTGGGCATTTAAAAGCCAATTGTCCGGAAAACAAAAGGAACTTAGAACCTATTACTAGCGTCCATCACATTTGCGTAGGTACGAATTTTGAGGAAAGTTTGAAACCTTATCTTAGCCGTGCTCTAATTAACGGAAAGGAATGCACGACTTTAAGGGATTCCGGAACTCGCTATGATGTGACCCCTAGTCAATTGATTAAGCCCAATCAGTTAGACGGTGGTGCTGTACGAGTTAGGCAACCGTTGACGAACAATACGCTTCGTTTACCGACCGCCCACGTTGTCGTAGAAATCGAAGGAGTGGGGAATATAAAAACGAGGGCCATAGTAGCAGATAATAAATTAGACTTGTCGTACTATATATTAGGAAACGAAACTCAAAAATTAATCGATAAAATTAAGAAGGGAAAGACTGAGACTTTAGACGCCGGAAAAACCGAAAGTGATGCCAATCCGAAACTGAAACAACAGCGGTCCGATCCGACGCAAGGGAACGAGTCGAAAAAGAGAAACCCCCGGGCAAAAATGATTGACGTGAATACGGGAGAAAAATCTAGTGAGGATGAACGTTGGTTAAGGAAGATGAATGGGAATTTTAAAGTAGACGGAGGGGACCTTTTGTTACCCGATCGAGAGGGGAATTTAAGCGTTGGATTAAGCAAGGTTGGGAGAGAAAGGCTTAAAAGAGAACAAGATGCGGACAAGTCGTCAAGCGAAGCTAGAACAAGGTCAAAAATAAGGAAGACGCATTGTATTTGTGGGGATTTCGAGAAGTCAAATGACTGGTATGGTATAGCTTTAACGGGCGGTCAAAGAGATAAACCGGTAAGAATTGGGCAGACCAGGAACAACAGGAAATCCAGGCGCGATAAAGATACGTTAAAAAGAAATGCAGTGTCAGGAGATGCAGGATTAGGTTCCACCAGACATGAGTCGTATGAAAGGGGTACGGGAAGAATGAATCGGGGGAGAATCGATTATAAAAGTTCCGCGACTAATCTTTTTACAAACGTCCCAAGTAGACGCGAAAAGTCTCAAGTCTATAGAGTAAACATACCAAAACCTAATGAAAAAGGCGTGGAGAATAGAAACGTTTTGACACGTAAAGTTTCGCTGCCCAAACACTATGCTAAATTCAGAGGTAAACTTTCAAGTGACATGTTTTAGCAGTTAAGGATTTAGTAGAGGATTGTGTGACTCAAACTCAACTTAAATATATGTATATATTAATATTCATTTTATTATGTGTAAATGTAATCGTGTAAAATACAAATGTGTTTTGTCTGTTAAAGAGAAATTTCGTAATCAAATGTGTCCAGTATTTGCAAGCTAAGTATAAAATACAGGAAAAGGTTTTTTAAGGAAGTGATGTAATTAAACATGGGCCACTTGAAATGTATGAGCTAACCACTTCCCTTACAGCATATTACGTCTGGTAGCCGAAATATGATTTGAGGGAGGGGTGTTGTGAGAATTCGACGATATCTCACATTGGAACTCTCAATTTACAAGGCAAAAGCCAGCATAGGGAAGCTAATGTATTTTCACCTAGCCTCCAAATTTCTTCAGAGTCCTAGAAAATGTTGCTAGAGATGAGACAAATACTTCAATTTCAATCAATCTTCGCAGATGACACTAGGGTGAAAGGAACTCTTTTATCTAGCGAGAGAAATATTCTTTTGATGTTCACGAGGGTCCCGTTCCCGTGGGAAAGTAGAAAGTGAAACCAGAGATGAAACCGGACGCTAAGGTTCCTGACTGTAGCCTATAGAGAAAGGGCTGGTCTATGAGATCATGGGCCACGGATGGTGAGTGGCTAATGGGAGTGGCTTTGGTCCGAGACGGAAAAACGAAACTGATAAAAGAGGATGCAAGAGTATTCTCGAGAGCTTAATTTTTCCCTTCTGTTGAAGTTGAGACTTCAAGGTGTTTCTGGACGTGCAGAGTGGAAATCTCTCACGGGTCGACGGCTTCGGGGCATATTCCGAAGCACAGAAAAGCGAAAGCCAGGTGTGGCTGTTAAGATATCTCCATCACGGAGTTGAAGATCGAAGGTTCCTAAACCTCGGTTAAACACCTACAAAAAGTGCGACATTCCTGTCGAGCATCGCGAACTCTATCTTCGAAAATAGTGGACATTGAATAAATAAGAGACTGACTACACTGAAAGCGATCTATTATTTGAGGACTGGACTTGATTCTATAAATATATTATTGTCAGCTGAACTCGAACCCTTTTATGAAAAACGTTGTAAATAGGACTTACATAATCCAGAAAATATTATTTAATTGTTTGTAATGCAATAAAATATTTCTTCGACTTTAAATAAGCCTTGGCGGTTGAAGTTGCCCGCTACCACACCACCTTACGACATCGGCTCCGTTACAGCGTTATAATTTGAAAAACATGCATCCAAAAGTGGATAAAGAAACTTAATTTCTTACGTGTATCGCAACACAAAATTTTATGACACATTGTCTGATTCATTTTTATACTTCAAGGAATAAAATTAACAGGCCTATTGAAGTGATTTTTAATTGAATAGTGTTGTCCATTTTCAGATTAACCCATTAACGCTCGATTTATTTTCTTCGTTAAAATTTATATTTTGGATTTCCCACCACTTTTAAAAGAAGAGAAATTATCTTATTTTATCAAGGAATTCGTCTCATGAAAGAAAGTATATATTTATCTTCATATTTCTTGGTGTGAAAAGCGCTTTCTTGCCACTAAGTCTAGCAATCTAAAAATATGCCACAGGGCTTTAATGGGTTAATAAATTACTTATAGAGTTATAAGCCATTCTTTTTACGTGATGACAAGTTTTTCTTCTTTCCTTAACTGCTGCGTCGTGAATTTAATTTCAAATCGCCAACTTTTACAATATTTTCTGTAAAATCCTCTACTTTGAGCACAAAATGGAAAAGTCATTTGATTACTTAGTTTCTGAATAAGAACACCTTCTAATTTATATGTGTTTTCGAGCAAAAAGGAATTAAAAAATGTATCAGAAAATAGCTTCTTTGAAATTAAGAGCAGCCGTAAGGCTGTTTTCAAATCCAAACTCATTACTTTCCAGAATTTATATTTGTTTGTACTTGCATGAGGGTGACAGATGCTGATTTAAAAACTATGAAATCGAACGGTTTTTCCAATTTTCATTAAAGGCAATCTTTCACAAAATGATGTTAAAAGCATTTAGCATTAAAACTGAATTTCCACAATGCGTACTAAACTGAATTTCCAGACGTGACAGTCCGGTAAAATTTTCATCAAACAACAATCGCTTATAATTCAACATTCAGTTATCAAAAAAATGAAAGATAATTAGATTCTAAATCAATTCAATACTCATGTCTGCAAGTGACATGCTTTTACGTTTAAAAATGAGTTTGTAAGTTAGAAAATTTTGAGGGAAACTCAAAAAAAAAAAAAAAAAAAAAAACTTTCATACACATAAGATTATGATTTTTTAATATCGTATTAAAGCAACGCATCTTCTCCAAATATTACGGTTTTATTTATCTATAAAGATAAAATATTCTTTTAAATAATGGATGACTTCCGATTAAAAAAAAATAAATAATAGGCTATAGTTGACTTTATGATTTTGATCCTCAAAATATTTTTACCTTTCTGCCAAGAAGCGTTATGTGTTTCACGCGTATCTGGGTATGTGGATTTCTTTATACCCTCAAAACTTCCCAGAGGCTGGATGGATTTTAAGGAATGCGGTCTCTATGGATTCGTTTTAATCGTCCGGTGGTTATAGGCTAGGTTTTGTTTTTATGAATTCAAAGTGGCGGCCGTAAAATACGAAATGACGGCAAAGACAATAAAAATTACGCACCCTATTGAATGGCCTATCATTGGATAGGTCTTTCAAAATGAAGACGATGTTTCATTGACCATTTTACAGTCAGAACTCCATTTAAATATTAAACAACCTGGAAGTTGTGCAGGTAGTATCTCCAGCCTTACTGCAACTCTAACTTCATAGACATCTATAGGCCTCATCAAAGCAGTGTTTATAGATAGGAACTAACAATTAAACAAACACTACTTAAAACTCATCAATACAAGTAAATAAAAAAAATTGGTAAGTAATATAAGAAATAGTTTCACATTGGTGAGAACTAATTAATTAGTTCGCTCTTTACGCGCCTCACCAGTGGCCAAAAGGTTCTGTCCTCGAAGCTGGTAGACGGGAGGTGCTGGATTCGATCCCAATCGCACCCGTCGGCCTAATCGTTCGGAGTTTTCGTGGTTTTCTTCGAACTTTGGATTTTCCAAGCGTAAATATGGGTTAGGTTTCCTTAGAAAGATCCCCCCCGCGGAGGGCGCTCCCCCCTTTAAGGCCTATATCCCTCGTGTTGATAATTGGCCGTCATAAACACAACCAACCAACCATCGCCCTTTACGCAGTCGGGTTTTTTGATTTTCTAAATTTAATTTTTACTTGTTAAATTAAATTTTTCTTGACTTTTAAAAGCCAATTTTTTAAGTAGAACTGATGGATTAGTTATTTGATATCTGAAAGATAATATAAATGCATGAATGGATGAAAATTAGGTTGTGATAGAAAAATTTAACATATTAATGATTTTTAAAATAATCCTAAATTAGAGCCTTCTCCATTCTGCTTCATTTAAAAAGCAATAATACTACAACTTATCATCTTGTTAATTTTAACATGCTACTGACAGATTTGGTATTATTTGAGGAAAAAAATTGTGAAAATCAATGAACTTTTGAATATAAAATATTAAAGATCGTGACAAATAGTATATAAGAGTGTCAGCTCTATTTGTTGCCCAATGACTAATTTCCTAAACTATTAGCTTTAGAAGTATAGTTTCAATAGCAAAAATGATTTAATGTTGTTCTTCATCCTATTAAATCCATTTGTATAAAAAATGTGTTACTTTTAAAAGTTACAGAAATTTAAATTTTTTACGGGATTCAAGTATTGTATTTAGTAAAACTTTGTTCGTGTACTAATAAGTAAAACAATAAAAGTTTCATTTTTGTACAAATAAAACTTACCGGGTTATGATAACTGGAATTTTATGAATTTTCCGCATTTAAAATGGAAAAACGCTTTTTATCCAAATGTTAAAAGTCAAAATAAAAATTTTCTTAACAATGTTTTTTTTTTTTGTGTGTGTGTAATTAATGGAATACCTTGAAAGAGTTAACAAAGTTTGAGGCGGTAGTCTGCACCGGGCCCATTTAAATCGGAAGTCCCCTTCTTTTGTAGTAAATATTAGTAAGCACCTTCTACTTGAGGAATTATAGTTCCTTTTAATATTTTATTTGTATTTATTACATTGAATATCTTATAAGATGCAATGCAATGCTAGATGAATGCAGATCACGTGCTAAGTATTGTGGTTATTGTCGCCAAGATTTACCATGGCTGGATTTGAATCCACACTGTAAAAACAAATCTGTAGTTCTACAGATGTAAAGTTACATGCTTACTAAACTTTAATCTGTAACTGTACAAAAAAAAAGCTGCAAATCTACAAAATTATTTTTTGTAAAGCTACAGAAATCTGTAACTTTACAAATGAATCTGCTAAAATTACAGTAATCTTACTAAAATTTTATCTGTAACTCTGGTTGTAGTTACATGAAAAGTTCTAGGCATCCCAGTTTCCTAAAACATTCTTAGTAACCATACAGATTTTTTGATTTTTGGCGCAAAAGTCTGTCTGTTACATAAGTTTTTGTTGTTGCCGTTACATAAAAAGTTCTAGGAATCCCAGTTTCCTAGAAAAACTTTACTAACTTTACAGATTTTTTTTTACAGTGCAGAAGACTTTTTGGAAAAATAAATTCTTAAAGGTAACCCTCAATACAGTGATGGATTGCTTATCTCACCCCTTCGAGCGCAGTTCATACAGAAGGGGACGATGCTGTAGGCGCAATTCATTATCTCCTCCTACTGTAGGCGCAATTGATGCACACCCATTGATCATATCAATGAAAGAGTTTCAACCACTACCGTTTTCTTTAAAGCTTTAAACGCTTATTATCATTTAGAAGAATCAGTTTTATATACACTCTAAGGAGTGAATAGTCACTCTATCGCAGAGTCAAAATATGCCCAACATCTTTAGAGTGACTATTCACTCTGAGCAAAAGTGAAATTTTTGCCTCTCTGAAAGAGTGAATAGTCACTCCTGGGAAGTGAATATTCACTCTAAACAGGGGTGGATAATCACTCTTTCGGACGGGTGACAATTCACTCTTGCTAATGGAGTGCGGTTTTTCACCCCTGGTAGGAGTCAATAGTCACTCTTTCATAGAAGTGAATGTTAATTTTTTATGGAGTTAATTCTTTTTTTATTTTGCTTTTATGGGCATTTTAAAATAATCACATCTTTTACAGCATGCAATGAAAATAGATACAAGCGTGGTAAAGATTGGAATAAAATACTTTATCAGCAATATTTATTTAATTCATAGTTTGTAACACTAATTGAACTTTTACGGAAAAAATCAGTTAAAGTTACATATGAATTTAATTTAGATTACTGACAGAAATAAACTAATATATTTTATTCCAATTTTATCCTTTGTGTTTGCTTTTATTGCATACCCTATAAAAATATTACTTTTAAAGTTTTATAAATAACTTTTTAAAAGGTGGATATTATATGTTTAACAATGTTTGATGTCATTTTAATTTTTGGTTTTAAATATAAATTCCTATCTTTTTACCGTACTTTTACCGTAAATTATTGCCATTTTTGCCAAGTCCTATTGTTCTAAAATACTTTTCATTTTTTTACTTAAAAACAATGCTTCTAAACTTACATATTTTTTTAAAAATGAGTTCTAAGTATGATTTAAATATTAAGAATATGTATTTTTTTCCGCTGTGATTTGCTTTTGTTTTATTTAATATGATCATGTAGTCTAAATTTTAAGTTCTCTGGAATATGTATATATATGTCTTTTAAACATATTCCTTAACTTAATCATGATTTCTAATTTTGGCCCATTATTATTGAAAACAATACTTATTAATGAAACGACACTGTAAGTCATATTTAATTTAAATTTTTTATTCCCGTAGATATTGTATTTTGGGAATATGAGCAAAATAGATTTGATATGTTTTATAGGAAAAGATTGACCTAGGAAATAGAAAAAAATAAATATAAAAATAAACACATTACATTTATTTGTATCTGTATGAATTTTAATAAAAAATAAAGTGAATGACTGCATATAAAAGTTCTTATTGTTTGAAAAACATTTTAATGTAAAAAAGTAGTTATTAATCTCTTTAAAAAAATATTCAGTCCTAAATCATGTAAGAAAATATAAACTTTTTAAAAAATATACTAAAGCTGTCTTATCGATAAACTTCAAAACAGGCACAAAAACATTTTATTTCAATGCTTAAATATCATGTTTTATTTTTAGTGCCAAAAATTACGTGCATCAAAAACGTAGAAAATGCGTTTAAATTGAAGGAAATTTAATAACTGATGCAGAATGTCTATAATTATTATTTTTTTATATTACTCAGTCTCGAAATTTTAAAATCATAACCCGCAGAAAAATGTTTAGATACAATTAAAAAAAAATTAATATACAGTAAAACCTCCCTAAAACGACCACGTACTGTTCCAATAAAAATTGGTCTCTCCGAGAGGGGGTCTCTTAAAGGAGGTCACGTTTAAATCTAGATTTTAATTGTTGAAAAATGGTAACAATGTTACTTAAATTTATTTTTCACACTAGGAAAAATATAAAAATTTAAGTATCAAAATAAAAGTTAAGTACATAAGTTAATTACTTCAGAGTTTAAAAAATGAACACATTGAGCTTTGCTTTAATTTTACAGTTTTATATTTTATAATTTTTATTTCCAAGTCCTTTCGAAGTTCAGTAAATAAATGCATTTTTTTGTGAACGGGAACAAATAATGACGATTTCATTAATTTATCTATTTCTTTGAGAGTTTTCCTACACAACAGAGCAGAGGAGTTTATTAACCGTCAGTCTTAATTTGTAATCAGAGTTCAATTCATTGCCTAAAAAGGCACAAAGGGGTTTAAACACTTAAAAGTTACCGGGATAAAGAAAAAAAATTCTAAACTTAGTTTAGTAGTTTGATGAATAATGCACTATTTTTTTAAATAAAACCTTCTTCAAGCGACCAGGAAAAAACGGAATTTATTTCATTTTCTTCAAAGAAATCGGTCTCTCATGGAGGGGGTTCAACTGGGATGGTCTCTGAATGGAGGTCAAGTTAGTATTGAGCCTATGGGAATAAATTTCGTTCCATGAAAAAATGGTCATTGAGGGAGGTGGTCGCCTAAGAGAGTTGGTCGCACAGGGAGGTTTCACTGTACCAACCTTTTCATAATATCATAAACATTAAATATCATATTTAACTCCGAAACAATAATAAATACTCTTAACTGTATATAATCCGAAATCAAAATTAAACCAAAAAAAAAAAAATCTCATAGAATGGCAAATTAATGTTTTCGAATGACGTGTCTCCTACGATTGAGAAAATTTATCTTCTCTTATGAGTCAGTCACCCTTTCAAACGAAAGAGATAAAACTTCTTTGTTTTTGTCGTTGGTAAACGTTTTATAATTTGCAAACACAGCATTGAAAGGGAATAAAGAAATATTTTCACTCTTTTTTTTTATTCACATTTCCCGAACTAATGAAGTTTGGATTATTTTTTTTGCTAAGCATTGTGAGCTTAGAGGTCTGCACGGCCCGAAATTTCCAAGGACACAGCCCGACTCATAGAAAAAAATTCGGCCCGGCCCGTAGAAAAAAATTTGGTCCGGCCCGGTAAAAAACTTAAAAGTTCTGCCCGAGCCCGGCCCGGAAAAAAGTTAAAATCTCGGCCCGAGTGAATTTCAACAAAACATTGATTTTTTATATTTTTGAAGTGTTAAAAATCTGGAAAATGCTATACAGTAAGATGGAATTGTATAGAAAAGAAAAAAAAAATGCGTTATAGACAAGTTCCCTTCTTAGCGAGTGTAAATGTATTATATATTCTTTTCTTATGTATTAGTATATTAATTATGCATGGATCAATACGTTAGTGAGTTTAAAACTGGGTTCCGTCATACGCAGGTTCTTTTCACACGTTTTACTATGTTTTAATTTAGCTATATTTTAATAAGCGAGGAAATCTATTGTTCTTTAAAAATAATAAATTTTAATGTTTAAGGGTAGAATAATGACGATTTAAAAATGTACGCATTTTTTGCAAAAATTTTTGGGTCAGACCTAATTTTACTGACCTTTGAATAGACCAGGCCACGGTGAGACAATGATTTTCATACGGGCTGGGTCAAAATTAGGACTGAAAATTTTGGGTCGTGAAGACTCGGAATGAACCAGTCCCGGCTTTGTACAGAAAAAATAAGCTAGGCCCGGCCCGAGCCTTCAGAAAAAAGTGTGGCCCGGGACCGGCCCGAGTTCCGTGAGTGAAAATCGGCCCGATCACGAGCCGGCCCGTGCAGATCTCTAGTGCGTAGTCAATTGTTAAATGAATTATATTTCAAACCGCTACATGAAGAAATATAACAGACAATCACTTTTGAACACTCTAACGATCAATCTTTTTCTATACAACGTACAACTATATAGTGCATAATCTTAACATATCTACACGAATAAATGGTTAAAATTAAATAAGACTTACCTTTATTTTATGTATTCCATTAAGAATAATTTTAATGATATCCTTATCTGTTAATCCTAGGATGGCGGACCAGACGAAAATGTGATCATTTTTCATATCTTACGAGGGCGCTGTCGCCTTGCTGTTCTGATTGTCTAATAAGCAATGCATACGCAAGCCACCCTTTCGGGAGTGACAACTTCACTCTCGATAACGGAGTGAGATATTGCACTCCTTTCTAGAGAGTGGGAAATTCCACTCATTAAGGAGTGTATTTTTACAAAATTCACTCCAAAAAGAGTGAAAAGGCCTGTCACTCTTTCAAAGAGTGAGCGTTTCACTCCTCCCAGTTTTAGAGTGTAAAAAAAAGATTTAAAATTTCTTTCTATGTTAATGGAATTAGAAGTAGGATCCTTATTTAGAATTTACACATGAAAAATGAAACTGGATAGATATAACAGAAAGAAATAAAGAAAACGTTCTTATTGGCACATTTGAAGCTTGTGAGTTTTTAAGATTAATAAAAGAACGATTTTTATTTTAAAATATGCATTATGCCCGACTATTGTATCGATAACATCTTTCTATGAAGTATATTTTTAATGATATCAATTGACTATCTCTATATAATTTTTATGGCGTTACAGAATCATCCGTTTTCCATGATCGGACCGTTTTTTCCCAAGGAGTCAGGAAATGGTATTCTTAATTTAAAAAAAAAATATTTAAAAAATCATTATAGCGTATTTCAAGAAAACTATTAACTAAGACTATTAACTACTAACTAAGAAACTATCTTAAATGAATATTCTGTTCGACCCTTTTATTAAAAGTATGTTTTATTCAAAACATTCAAAACGTTCTAAACATTTATTCATTGCTCGTGGATTAGTTTGTATAAAAACAATTCCGGGTTCAACTAAATCCATAATATACATTTGAATTAAAAAATCTTCCATAATCAGCGTGTCCTATAATTTTGGGTAACAATGCTTTTAAAAGAAACGAAAATAATAACGACATTCTCGCTAATAATGAACGGCGAATAGGACACAGTTAAATGAATTCTATAATATAAACGTTATTATTACAGAATATATATTTCTTGCGTTAAAATATCAACAAAATTCCATTAAGACGTTAATGAAACACATGACGTATGCGATAATTGATCATGATACATACTGACACCACAACAACTGATGGTAGTAATTTGATACCTACTTTATGTGTATTTTGATGCTGTTTATCAAAAGGAAATGTGTCTATTGAACAGACCTCTAATTGAAGTCGGTGATAGTAGGCTTACTATAAATAACTGTAGTGAAGACCGCCTAGAATTGATTGCAAAGATGTGCAATATAGAAGAAGGGAAAATCTACCGAAGGTCAGAGGTTAGATAAATATTCTCCCGTGTTACCCTGCCTTCCGGAAACTGTTTTATTTTTAGAGCACTACTCGAGGTTTAGATTTTACCGAAACTTTCAGGCTTTGCTTACATAATGGTAAGTTAGAACAATGTTGCTTTAATATTTAAATTTGAAAATCTTTTTTAATTTTGAGGAAATTCCCAAATATTTTATTTTTCTTTCTGAGTTTTCTGACACATTTATGAACATTTTTTGACATAAATAAAGGTGCGTGCAGGTTTTAGAATTTCCATGGAGACTGGCACTAACATTTTAGATTAGAAATTTATACTTAATACTTAAATTAGAAGTAGGATGCTTATTTAGAATTTACACATGAAAAATGAAACCGAATATACATAACAGAAAGAAATAAAGAAAACTTTCTTATTGGCTGATTTGAAGCTTGTGAGTGTTTAATATTAAAAAAAGAACGATTTTTATTTTAAAATATGCATTATGCCTGACTATTGTGTCAATAACATCTTCCTATGAAGTATATTTTTAATGATATCAATTGACTATCTCTATATAATTTCTATGGCATTACATAATCACCCGTTTTCCATGATCGAACATTTTCTTTCCTAGGAGTCAGGAAATGGTATTCTTGATTCGTAATCCCGGCGTTGAATCGCACGATTTGTAATATTTTCTTAGATTAAATAAGGTAAATAATTATATTAAAAATTGTGATAGAACTGTACGCGAACTGATAAACGCATTAAATTGGATGTCATTTCTGTTTAAGTGACTAAGCTTCTAATGTTATTTTTATTTTTTCATAAATGGAAATTAAAGGACTAAAAAGGCCTAAGGCATAAAGGGAAATGAATTTATAAAATTAGTTTAATTTTCATATGCGAAAAGTTTTTGTATTTTAGACACTTTGGTTAATTGTTTTACACTGCTATACTTTTTTAATAGATACAAAGTGTGTATGCTTGATTAAGTGAACACAGCTGTTACTGTATGTGATAGACATCAAGTGGTCCTATTATTAATGCTTTTGGATTGTGATTGTTTACTCCCTATTGACAACGTTTTACAGACTGTCGCGCATCGAAAATTGACTTAAAACATAAAATTTCACAGCATTTTCTAAACCTGCCTTTATAGAAAAATGATAAACGCTATTCTATTTCTTGGATTAAGAACAGATGCAAATTTTATGCCCTTATGAATGAAAATACCTTAAAGAATGTGTCAGAAATTTGATAGTTTCAATTTGAGAACAAATTAACTACATTAGTGAAATAACCATTAAAATGATGAATTTTTTACATAGTTTGTGCGGGCTTTATCCTAAATACAGTCTCCCGTTTAAACAAATATTGACGGTTCCTGAAAAAATATTCGATTAAGCGGGGTATTTGATTAAACGGGGAATCATAACTGAAATATTTAATGCGTAATAAAAAGGCAAAATAACCATCTGCTGTATCTTTAATTAACAGCATAATAAATCGTTAAGAGAATAACATAAACTAAAATAAATACAAATGCTAATATAAAGTTAAAACGTATTAATTTAATGTCAGTACATACATTTATATGGTTTGCGTCACACTTAATGCAGCTCGTTTGAATTTGGCCAAAACTTTACTACTTCTAATTTACGTTACTTATACTGCCTTAAAAAAATCGTTTAAAGTGGTTTGTTTAAGTGGAATTTTAACCCTTTAACCGGCTGGCCCGGATTTTTCCGTTTCTAGAAATCATGTTAAATGGCTGTACGTAAAAATATTTTAACCAGAATTTTATTTTGAACCATATGTAGAAAGAAGTGATGTTAAAGGTATTATAGCATCAAACTCCGATTAATAAACATATTTATTTTGGAATTTACAATCATTCTTATAAAAATACAGGAAAACCCTCGGACGGTGAAAGGGAGGAGTAAATATCGAGTTATTATTCGAATGAGCGCAAAATATCACAACTACCATCTAGACATCTAGAGTCTCGAAGTGACGGCTCATTGCCAATTAAAGCCTGGCTAACAGCAAGAAGTGATGGTGGGGAGCTCATAGTGGGGAAATAATTTGACCTGTCCATTATACACCTGGCGGCCGAAATCATTGCAGGAAGAACTGAAAATTTGTTTTCAGCGTAAAGGAACCGAAAAAGACAAAAAGTGGAAGGAAATTCCAGCTGAAACGTGCTTTCTCACCTATTTTCAAACATCGGCCACACAGTTCTTATTCGATTAAGCGGGACGTTCGTAAAAGGCATTTGGTTAAAGCGGGGAAAACAACATGAAACCAATAGGAATAAATTCGGTTCCGGAGGATTCTATTCGAATAAGCGGGATATTTGATTATCCGTGACCCGATTAAGTGGGGGAGGACTGTAATATGAGTTAGTCCAAAAGGTAACTGCATGGCCGTATCAGAAAAATATTTTAAGGAAGTGGGTACTGGATTATGTAGTGGGTTAATCAAATAACCATTAAAAAGCTTATTTTTTTTTACATCGTTTATGCGGGCTTTAGCCTAAATAATATGAGTTAATTTCAAAGGTAACAGCATGGTCGTAGTCAGAAATGTATTTCGGGGGGGGGGGGGGGGGATTTAGGTTCCAGAATTTTATTCTTGCTTTAGATTTGTTTTTTCTAAATGAATAGAGGCAAGTGTTCTTTATTAAGTTTTATTGTGAATTCCAATAGTAATTCAATTTAATATAATTACAAAAGAAAATTTATATTTTTTCATTGTAAATAAAATTATAATCTCATTTAAATCCTTTCTCTGTGACGTATTGGTGTTAGTGTCGACAAAATTAATATTGCAAAATTTGTGCAAATGTTTTCAAACGTTTTATCGCCTAAAATGTTTTCTCAGTAGCATACGTCAGAACAGCTAATTTGTGGATATAAATGACTTTCATGGCATTATTCAAAAATTTGGCTGCTTTTATAAAATCCCATTTCGAAAAATTCGAATGAATTTTAACCCTTTATGTCCCAAATTATGAATTCATGAAAATTTCATCTTCTGAAGCTTTTTTCGTGAATTTTCAAAACTACATTGAAAGATTTAAATAATCATTTAATAAATTTCAGAAGTATTTTGGCAATTAAAATTAATTAATTAAATCTGAATTTGTAGGGATTTTGTGCAATATACTTGTGGACTTTGTGGGATTTGTGTACTCAAATCGTTTATTTAAAATATGTTTTTTAGTATTTTGTAGAATTAGGAAAGGTTCAAATACAATGTTCTTACAATAGAAATAAAGAAATCTTTCTGAACTGAACACCCCCCCCCCCCCCACCAGACTTTCAATGTCAAGAAAGCTGAAAAGATGCAAAGGCAAAAGAAATCATCCTTTTAAAACATTTTCGTTTTGTGCAACCAATAGTGCTTTTGGAACAAGATAAAGTAAAGTATCTATAACTCATTCTAAACTGTATTTCTACTAATCGGTGTATTAAATGACTTTTACAACAAATTATTTGAATGGTACTTTAAAGTACCGTGGGGCACAAAGTGTTAAAGATTTCTTAGAAAATGCATTTATTTTTTCAACATACTACCGAAATCAAACAATAAAGCTAAGCAAACGTAGTATTTTGATTTTTAAAATTTTGACTATACTAATAATTACTAATCTCATATTTACAGTTACCCTGAAAGAAATTTCGGAGGGGTATCAAATCCTGGTGATCCCCGTATTGGATACGGCCTTCGGTTGGGTAACAGTGTTTTAGGCCTATCACGGAGCAAGCTAGTGTGTACACAGTATGTGGAATTCTCTTTTAAACAGAAGTCTCGATTTGATTAGCCCTTTTTTACAAAAGATAACCATAGTCACACTATCTTTCAAAATGTTTAACGTTAATGGTTCAAACTAGTACAAATGTGTTTTAATTTTTCAATTTATAGAGATTTCTTGAAGTTTTATACAAGCGCATTTTTTGAAATTATAGCGTGTTATGTTTGTGATTTTTTTTTCGTAGTACCTTGTTCAGAAGGCCAATTTTCATTCAATAAATAACCGGAAAAGTGGTAGAAATAGTTTTTATAAAATGTTAGACATTTTTAATAATATATTTTTTTATACAATTTTCCAGTAATATTTGTATTTTAGATTTATATAGTGAAGGATGGAGAAGACGAATGTGTATGTCTGAAGCACTTAAGAATTTTTTACAAAGCAACTAGTTTCAAAGATATTATATTTTTTAATTCTCTTTAAAAAGCCAACACAATTTCTTCTTACTAGGGTACACGTACGCTTTCGCCTGATGAAGAGAACTGAAAATTATTGTTCTCAAAACTAGTTTCTCTCTTAAACAATTCTGGAGTATTAAGAAATTTGTTTTTCCCTTCTTCTTGCATCATGTATTTTGCATCAAAATCTGAAAGCAAAATTAGCTAAGATTTATTAGAAATGAGTTAGTGATATACTACAAGGATAAAAAAATCGAAAACTGGCTTTCCTAACGGATATGGTTTACTGATATCACGCGTTACACACAACCACTTTCAAAGATATCGCCTTTTCCAGCTACGTATCTTTACCAATGGGAATTCAGTTGTTGAAACATTATGAAATGTCTTTTAATGAAATGGTCTTCATTGCGGTCGTTACAGATTCCTCAATGGCGGTCTTTGAAAATATCTTCCCAGGACACATTGGTCTCTCACCGTGCACATTCTGCAACATGTGCAATATTTCTTTCGACAATTTCTTAAAACGCTGCACGGTGGGACGTTTTGATGATAAAGGTGGACAAAATTCATTTTTCCGATTATCTCGGAATTTGACAAAACCGCGTGAACTGGTAGCTGAATGTCTGTATTTTCGAGATTAGTATGAGTTTTGTCGAAAAAGTCACAGGTATCGATTAATTATGACCCTAAAGAAGCAGTTGGTTTGAGGGAGTAGTTTCAAAAGTTGCACTAGCTTCCTCTAAGTTTCAGAGCACGTCGTGACTATTCAGTTTTATTTGAAAGCACGAGTTTTCTGATCTAATGTCACAGGTTTGTCAAGGTCAGATTTAACCCATTTTTGTTTGAAAATAAGCGATATTAAACCCGCTTTACCTTTTTTTTCAAAGGTTGAAATTCTGAATGATCCTTGATGTTGTTTACAAATTTCATCCTGTCTTTTAACAAATCATTCAGCATTATTCAGCAATAAGCATTTTTTTTTAAATCAAAGAGCCATTCCTAAAGTATTGAAAAATTAAAAAAAACTCCTGCAGATAGCTGCAGATCAGTAAGTTTTTATTAATAAACAAGCATCATATTAACTTGCAGTGCATGTATGTATGTTTAGTTCAAATCTTAGAAGTCAAATTTAAATCACTTTTAATTATCCTATTGAGCCGAAACAATGAATAGATGTGTAATTTGAATGGCAGTACAATATTATTATAATTTAAAGAACGTAAAAGTTTGTTTAGAATACTGTTTCTACAGGGCTTCACAAACAATCAGATTAAAACTTGCAAGTTAATTTTAAACCAAATTCAATAATCTGATTGAGCTGAAACATTGCTCAGGATATGTAGTTCTGATGAGAATGTAATATTATTATAATTTATGGAACGTAGCAATTACGCTTTTTTTTACAGGGTCACATAAAAGATTAGTTCAAATCTTGCAAGACAATGTTAAAGCACTTTCAATTATCTGATTGAGCTGAAACTTTGCCCACATGTGTTTTTCCGATGACAATTCTATTAAATTATAATTTCACGAACGTAGAAATTATGTTTTTTTTTACATGGCCACACAAAAGATCGCCGAAAGATTGTTGCTAAAAAGCAGAAATTTTAATTAAATTTCAACAAAATTACTATAGGTTATTGAGATATACAATAGCATTTTTTAAATTGGAAAGAAAATGCGTAGCAGTTTTGTTCCTTTTACAGGGACACATAAAAAATTCGGACACATTACCGTCTATAAGCAGAAATTTTATTTGAAATTGAATAAATTTATATGGGTTATTTATTCACACAACAGCATTTTTTCAACCGAAAATAATTTTGGTAGAATTTATATGTTTTACAGGGTACCACAAAACATTAAATTTTTTTGACATGATTTTATTTTAAAAATTTTATTTTTCGGGATGACTACACAAATTTCTCGAACAATTCTGAGTAGACAAAATACAAAAAAGAAATGAATGTTATCTTACACGTGTGCATTAAATTGTTTTTTACTTAATTGTAAAATAAGTATGTTTAATGCATTATTTGTAATGCATTATACAGGGTACCCACTAATGTCCTTCCCACGTTCTTAATCGCCGAAAGGTTGCAGCTATAGTCATAAAAGTAGTGTCTAGGTATAGTAAAGTGTCTATGCTCTACCAGATGACACCCGCTTCCATCGTCACCTGGTGCGAAACAGCTGAGTTAGTATTCCTATCTCGAACTAAATCGATGATGCTCTGCAAATTTATCATTCACTTTTATCCCATATTTCGAACCGTTTTCGCGATAGGAACGCTAATGCCGCCATTTTGCACCAGGTGGCGCTGTAAGCGGTCTCATCAAGTAGAGAATAGCCTCTTTACTATACCTAGACACCATGTTTATGAATATAGATGCAGTCGTTCGGCAGTTAAGGGGTGGGAACGGACTTTAGTGGGCACCCTGTATTTTTATTTTAAGACATTATTGTTAAATAACAAATATTTATCACTGTTTGAGTATGTTATTAGTGATGCATTAAAAAAAAGCAGCAAAAACTAATTAAACTTCTACGAAATAATTTTGTTCACCTAGATCGTCAAAACGTCCACTGAGCGCTGGCTGAATTTGATCATCATAGGTTGTTCTTTAACCCCTTCGCGACGTGAGCCTTTTACGAAATGTTTATTACTTTGCTACCGGTTTTAAAAAACAGAAGTTTGTGCCTATTCAAATCGAGAAAATGCGCTGATTAAATAAGGCAAATTTTACAGCAAAATTTTACTGGTGAGGAAAAACAAGGATTCTGAGCGCTTCATGTGGCACGTATACGTGTCGCTCGTCCCCAAGGGGTTAAACGCCATTTCTACTTTCTAATTTCGACGAACGTGAACGACTACGGTTCACTGAAACGTATTGTGTAAAAAACCTGCACTACAGACGTATTTCTTCATCACCACATCATATATCAGCACAGACTCCGAACTTTTTGATCCAGCTGTAGCTAATCAGTAGTAAATGACCGATTACAGCATCCCTCAAAATTAGCAGTACAAATGTTTAGGAGTGATAATACACATGAAGAAAAACAATATTTGTACAGGAAATCAGGGTTTCAAGTTACTTATTCAGACAAAAATACAGATTATCTCTCCCCCTGAATCCAGTCGAAACGAATAAAAATGTATAATACATGTAAATTATAAACTATTTAGCGTTTTATTCTCTTTCACGTTTTAAGGCTTTTTTTTTTTCTACTTCTAGTCAAACTTTCTATTTCTTCATTCGTTTAGAAGCTAAAGAAAACAAAAATAGGTAAATATGTCATCTGGGACTCAAACATAAAGCTCATGAAAGAATAGATGGCACATTTAATTAGGGCTAGACATATAAAAGTAATTATTTTCTCAGTAGTGTTTATTTATTGTTTTGGTTCGTTTTGGTCAACAGAACATCAATTTATAAACAATTCATTGAGAAAATTTTGAAAATTTTCTGTATCTATCAGATATTAACAATAACGAAATGCAATATGACTATATACAGTGTGTCTGAAAATTATTACGACAAACGTTGATAATACACATAGGAAACCAGGGTCGCAATGGAGTTATTTATTCAAACATACAGTTTTTCGAGCACCAATATGAATCCAGATTTTTGTTCATAATATTTAAAGATATTTTAACGAAATTTTCAATAGATTAACTTTGTTTTGTGAAATGTGATTCCAACACGGGGAATTCTGGAAGTTCATTGTAATTCGGCCAATGCGATCATATATGCACTTTCTGCTACATCAAGATTTAAAAAGTCTAACTGAGAGTTGTTTGGACTTGAATAGAGGTAATTTTGCGCTTATCTTGATGTCACTACACTTCACCGAAAGTAAAGAATATCTTTTGAAAATATATATACAGTATATTAATTATTGTTAAAATCATGAACAAAATCCCATGCTAGGTTTGGACCATGTATATTAGACGAATTAAGTGGATTGTGATATGTTTTTTTAGACTAATAATGTTTGTTTTCATCAGTAGAATCATTCTTAAACGTCTGTACTGCTTTTCAATCATCATGTATCTTCAATTTAATTTCAAAGTATAGAAAGGTGGTGTTATAACAGAAAAAAAACACAACTTTATTTCGTAATGGTAAACGGTCTTGCAAACATAGATTACGTTCCAAAAATTTGATTAAGTTTTGAAAAAAAGCCAATTTTTTGTGTTTAAAAAGTGTTGTAGTGTTTCCGAAATCGCCATTCTCTTATTAAATTCTTTGGTGTTATAGAAGAATCACTTACAAAAACTGTTTCAACATAGCTTGACAGATTAACGAAATAAAATTTGAGTTTTGAGTTAAAGGCGGCTAAAAAATAGATTTCTTGAACTACATAGGGGAGAGTAGCCGAATTTGGACCACTTCACTTATTTTCAGGTGTAACTCATTTCATTTTTGAAATATTTGCAAAATATCACTACACGTGGTCAACTTATTCATCTTATGACTAAATAAATCTTTAGAACAATTTCTTTTTGAAAATATTAAGTTTTATTTTAATTGGAAAAATTTGTCAAAAGTGGTCCAAATTCAGCGACTGGTCGCCTAAGTTGGGCTCCCAGTATCCTGAATTGGACTAAATAATATGAGGCTGTTTTAATGAGTAGGGAATATAACAAATTTTATTAAAAGAAAAGTTTGCGATTAGTGAAACAATCAAACAAAACAACAGCACTGAAATATAATGAACTAAAATGTCTGAAAGAAAGAGTAATTGTTTTGAATCAAAATGTATTTAAAATATAAATCAAAATTATAAGTAATTAAAAATAGAAACTATGGAACTAATTGCCAGTTACTTGAATATCATATAAGAACGGATGCAAGGCTCACATACGCATTTTTTTTGTTCATTTTCTATTCCAGCGCACACAACATTGAACTATATTTGGCAATCTCAACTCTGAATCATTTCTGCTATTTTGTTTTTCATACAAATTAGTCAAAACCAATTATCACTGGCTTGATTTTTCTTTTTAGATTCTGAATCGTTAATTTTTTTTTTTGCAACAGACGTTTTATTTTATCTTATGTCTGTAGTTCTTCCCGTCTATCCCTTTCTTTCGAATTGAATTTTGCTTATTTTTTAAAACTTGTTGTTTCAATTGCTTTTATGCTTTGAGAGCTTCCTTTTTGTCGTTTTTTTTTTTTTAAATTTGTTTTTCTATTTCAAGTTTTACTTTATATGGCGAAGATACAGCTATTTTTTGGCACCCTCTCTACTCTGACTTCACTGATTTTGACAAGGGAGATAACATTCCTATCGATTCTTTGGCTTTTTGGGGGTTTGTAGTTGCAGTCTTATTGCGGGTCAATATTTTCACAACTTACTCTCACAACTCTCACTTTTGCTGTCCCTGATGTTTTTCTTCGAGACTATTTGCCTGTGTCGCTTTCATTATTATTTCTTTTACTCTCTTAATTTTAGTAGGTTTCATAATTACTGACTCTCACTCCGAAATCGCACTAGCAGATGAATCAACGGATCTATCTGCAGTGCCTATCTCCTCGTCAAGAATAAGTGCAAAATGATGATTTTTAAAAACATGCCTGTCAGGAGGCTAAAAGTTTCTTCCATTATAAAATATTAAAAAGTAAAAAAAAAAAAGAAAAATAAAATAGTGTCCAAAGCGTACAGCTTTCGAAATTCACTAATTACTTGTCAAATTAATTATCCTATATCTGGTCCAATTTAAGCAACTCAAATTGGTTCAATTAAGGCAACTGCGCCATTCCTTAAAACACAATAAAAAGACTAAGAACAAAAACGAATGCAAACAAATTCGCGTGAAAAACATGCGCAACAAACACTTGAATTTAGATATGTATATGAAAACATAACAACTCACCTTAGTTTTAAAATATTCTCTTACATTTAGTAGGAAAAAATTAGATCAAAGCAGCTAATTTTATATTTTAAAAAATTGTCTGAAAACAGCACGTGGAAGGCGGATGTTTCTTCTAATCATAAATGACGTCTGTCTGATGAGTAGGATTTCAGCGGTAGATGGCGTCTCATTCTGTAATTAACAGGAGAATTGCAGCAGTCCATTTAAAGTGGCGGTCCAAATATGGCTACTGTCCCCTAACAAACTTTCTTTATCTGTCCTACAAATTAATATTCATATCTAGATATATAACTGATGCAACAACATATGAATTCACACATATTAATCATAGATTGAAATAATGGACTGAATTTGAAACGTTACACAGCGAAATATAGAGAGACAATAAGTGATTCTTGTCTTTTATTACTTTGGCAAAATAAAAAGGTTTGGAAAACTATTTTTGAGTGGATTGTGGATAGTTTTTTAAACAAATAATGTTTGTTATGACAACTAGTATTATTTCATGTTAGAGCTAAAAGTAACAAATCTAAATATCAAAATCTACTAGACTTTCATGTTCCTCAATCATTAACAAAATCCTCTCGTTCACCCGTCCAGAGAAGAGTGAAAATGCTATCCAACCACACATAACGATACAATAATATCCGTTTTTTTAAGTGAAACCTCTTACCCGGGTAGTTATCTGCTAGCTAAATAATTCCTTTGCATCTTCAAAATGCATTAAGGAATTCCTTCAAAAGAGAACTTTTTTAAAAACTAACAGAACATCTTTTCTTCAAAAGAAGTGTTATTTCTTACAGAGCTAGGATATAACAGAACCTTTTTATGAAGATCAGCAGTTCAAAAAACAAGAATGATATAAAACATAATAAAATCAAACATAATGCTATATCATAACATATTAGATTATCTAAAATTCATTATACGAATAATAAATCACGAATGTAATCAATTATTGTTTTTTTATGCTTGATCATTTAGAAATTAAAGTATTATATAAACAATAAATAATCACCATTTTAAAAAGGCTGGCATTATGCCAAAACATCATGAATGAATATTACACTTTACTGACAGAAAAGAGAGGGGGGATGATGTGTTAGAAAAATATAACAAACAAAAGAAAACATATTATTGCACTTAACAGATGTAAAGATGCCTTGATACCATTTTTTGATCTTCTGGTGATTGTAATAAATCACCTAATGAAGGATTGATGATTTCTTATTTAATGCGCTCTAAAATTTATAGTGTTCTAACAAGTATCATTCATAAACGTCTGTACTACTTTTCAGTCATCTTGTATCTTCAATTTAATTTTAAAATACAGAAAGGTGGGGTTATAACAGAAAAAATACATTTATTTCGTAATGGGAAACGGTCTTGCAAAGATGGATTACGTTCCACAAATTTGATGAAGTTTTGAAAAAAGCCAAATTTGTGTTTAAAAATTGTTGCAGTGTTACCGAAATCATCATTCTCTAATTAAATTCTTTGGTGTTATAGAGGAATCGCTTAAAAATCTGTTTCAACATAGCTTGATAGATTTTTAAAAATAAAATTTGATTTTTGAGTTACAGTAGGCTAAAAAATAGATTTCTTGAATTACATAACAAAGTTTCTTTATCTGTCCTACAAATTAATATACAGATCTAGATATATAACTGCTACAGCATATGAATTCACACGTATTAGGCATAGAAAGAAATAATGGACTGAATTTGAAACGCTACACAGCGAGGTATCGAGAGACAATAAGTGATTCTTGTCTTTTATTACTCCGACAAAATAAAAAGGTTTGGACCATCTATTTCAAGTGGATTGTGAATAGTTTTTTAAACGAATACTGTTTGTTATTCCAACTAGTATTGTTGCATGCTAGAGCTAAAAGTAACAAATCTAAATATAAAAATCTACTCGACTTTCATGATTCTCAATCATTAATAAAATCCCCTCGTTCACGCGTCCAGAGAAGAGTGAAAATGCTACCCAGCCACATATAACGATACAATAATATCCACTTTTTTTAAGTGAAACTTACCTGGGTAAGTTATCCGCCAGCTAAATAATTTCTATGCATCTCCAAAATGCATTGAGGAATTCCGTCAAAAGAGAACTTTTTAAATAACTAGCAGAACATATTTTCTTCAAAAGAAGAGTTATTCCTTGCAGAGTTAGGATAGAACAAAACCTTTTTATGAACACCAGCAGTTCGAAAAACAAGAATGATATCATCAAACACTAATTAAATCAAACATAATGCTGCAACAAAACATATTAGATTATCTAAAATTCATTATAGGAATAATAAATCACGAATGCAATCAATTATATCGATTATATATATTTTGTAACTAAATAAACTGGGTTTTGTATGTTTGATCATTTAGAAATTAAAGTATTATATAAACAATAAATGATCATCATTTTAAGAAGGCTGGCATTACGCTAAAAAATCATGAATGAATATTAAGCTTTACTGATAGAAAAGAGAGGGGAATGATGTGTTAGCAAAATATAGCAAGCAAAAGAAAAAATATTATTGCATTTAAGAGATGTAAAGATACCTTGATACAATTTTTTGATCATCTGCTGATTGTAATAAATCACCAAAGGGATCATCAAGGATTAATGATTTCTTATATTAATGCGCTCTCAGATTTAGTGTTCTAACAAGTATCATTCATAAACGTCTATACTACTTTTCAATCATCGTGTATCTTCAATTTAATTTCAAAGTATAGAAAGGTGGGGTTATAACAGAAAAAAAAACAGATATTTATTTTGTAATAGGAAACGGTCTTGCAAAGATGGATTACATTACACAAATTTGATGAAGTTTTAAAAAAAGCCAAATTTGTGTTTAAAAAGTGTTGTAGTGTTACCGAAATCGTCATTCTCTTATTAAATTGTTTGGTGTTATAGAAGAATCACTTAAAAAACTGTTTCAACATAGTTTGACAGATTGAAAATGTAAAATTTGATTTTTAAGTTACAGTAGGCTAAAAAGTAGGCTTCTTGAATTGCATAACAAAGTTTCTTTATCTGTCCTACAAATTAATATACAGCTATAGATATATGATTGATACAAAATATGAATTCGCACATATTAAGCATAGATTGGAATAAAAGACCAAATTTGAAACGTTGCACACCGAGATATAAAGAGACAATAAGTGATTCCTCTCTTTTATTGCTCAGGCAAAATAAAAAACAGAGTAGGAGATATTGCTGAAAATACATACCTACGGAAAACTTTGCACAATTTTAAACTAAGAATATGAAATAGAACATTATTTCTCAAAAACTGAATATCAGTTATGTCTGAAATGTAATCCATTTTACACTATAAAATGTTAGCGTGAAAAATGTCTTTAATTATTATGAGTAGTTTTAAGTAAAGACATTTTTCAAAGGCAAACGTTATAAATAGAGATATCTATAAGGTTAGTTGGGATAACTGGAACCACGAGGTAACTGGGCCATAGGCTATTTTATAAAAAACTGTTGGTCTTTTTTAAGTTTTAGCTTTTGTGAATAGTGTCTCTTAATCTCTACTTCCTAAAATAACGTGTATCAACTCAATCATAACTCTCACTTTGCTGTGATAGGTTGTCAAAAATTTACGTTTCTTTTTTTAAAAAGAACGTCTATATGGTTGAACTTCCTCGGCTGATTATTAAAATACTGTAAGTACTTTTATTAAACAATAATTTTTTTAAAGATTGGACATATAACTACATTAATATTATTAGGTATCTATACATATTTACTTCATGTTTCAAATGTAAGCCCGGTGTCCCAGTTACCCCATAAATTATTCAAGAAGGGGGTAACTGGGACAGGTATCCGGGGTAACTGGACCATGCTGGATCCAGTTACCCCAATAGTTATAAATAATTTTTTTGTGTTTCTCTTACTACGGGAAGTAGGTTTTTCCATTGTTTTTTGCTCACAATAAAGAAAATGATAGAATACCTTATTAAAATTATGTAATGAAATTTAAAAAAAGCATATTGAGTGGTATCAAACAAAATTTCATGGCTCCTTGAGAGGCGGTGATGCCGTTATGGCATCACTTAATTTTAATTCCTAATTGCCACATTGGCACCTGAATTTTATAATGAAAATTTCACCTTTATAAAGTACGCAAAAATATACTTTTACTTGTTTTCAGATAGATTCTCTGGTAAATATTGGTGTCATTAAATTATTTCAACATTTTACGAATGCAAGTACCTTGCCCCTGAAAGCGAGATAGCCAGACCTTGAAATTGTACTATACACATACACAGGGGTCGCATTCTATAGGGAAACAGTTATCGTTCCTACCACTATTTTGAAAATAATAACTTCATCGCACCTTTCTGTAAGGGTTCTGGTAGGAACAATAAAATTTTCCCTATATAATGCGACCCCTGGATAAAGTACTTAAGTACTTACGTAGCCGTTTTTTCATAGATTTACCTTGCTATTTTTCCCGTTAAAATACCCATGTGACTTTTATACTTATTAGCTATACTAAAGTACATAAGTACTTCCTTAAGTTTTATGTTTTTGGTATAAATAAATCTAATATTTTCACTTTTAGTGCTTTATTTAGACACATTGACAGCAAAGGTTTCCCTTACAACGCTGTTTATTGACATATAATTTACATGATCTGCCTGGTTTAAGTTTTTTTAAGTTGTTTACACTTTTTCAAACAGGACGTGATATCCGATATGAAAAAATATGAACGCGTGTGGAACATAGACCCCCCCTGGTCCAGTTACCCCATTTTTGGGGGCAACTGGACCCATGAAGAAAGATAGATAAAATATGCATATTTTCATATTTTTAAATATTAAAATGTAATTTTGAGCATTTCTGTCTGATAGAGGGAACATAACTGAATACATTTAGAGAAGTTCAGACTTTAATTCCAATGAACATTAGTTTTTTGAAGCTGAATTGTCAGAAGCTCCAGAGTCACATTGTAAAATCATGTCCCAGTTGCCCCAACTATCCTTATATGGTTATTGGATAGAAAGTAATAAGTTAAATGTAATAACTGAAATTTAGCATATTTCGTATATATTTTACACAGTTTATATTACAGAGCTTTCAACCAAATTTAACACAACTTTCCGAAAACTTGCCAAAGAATAGTAGGAACAGTATACTGCAATTAAAACATGAATATATTGAATATTTGATGAGATATGGGCATTTTTATGAGACAATTTTTAACTGCGCATGCGCGGAAGATTTCCAAATTTTTGTTTCATAATTTTGTAGTCAGTATTGTGGGGCAATTTATATAAAAAGTCCAGTCAAATATCGCGAAAATTCACAAAGATAGGGTCTATATAGTGAGTTGCTTCCTAAAAATAGCTTTATTATAAGAGATTTTCCACAACTTTTCAATCAGCTCACTATATCTTTCCAAGTTTTCACAACATTTGACTGGACTTTTTATAGAAGTTGCCCCAAAATACTGACTACCAAAATATGAAATAAAAATTTTGAAATCTTCCGCGCATGCGCAGTTAAAAATTATCTCATAAAAAAACCCATATCTCATAAAATATTCAATATATCCATGTTTTAATTGCAGTATACTGTTGCTACTATTCTTTGGCAAATTTTCGGAAAGTTGTGCTAAATTTGGTTGAAAACTCTGTATGCTATAAGCAAAAAACTTTTGAATTTTTCACAGACACAATAACATCTTCACGAATATGAGTGCTATGCTTACACATATGCACACAAACGTTGAACAAGAACCAAATAGTCATTTAACACAGTGACAAACCATTTCTAGCATTTTCTGTTACATAGGTGATCGCAAATATTATTTTATTATTAAATTTGTTATTAGCCCCCTAATTGTCCTCCCGACTAAATCTTTTCCAAGAAATATGAAATCAAACATGTTCTTTTCATCCCAGAATTTCAAGAGCAATTCGCCAATAATTTTTGTAGATATTCGACAAAACGTGTGCAATCGAAACCATCCGGTCCCTGTACCTTAACTTTTGGAGGCCAGTGTATATACATTAAGGTTGGGATTTTTGCCAATCTTCTATCAACCATCTCTATTATTACTATTTATCACTAAAAGAGTTTTGCCCGCTTCTCTTGAATGTTTTTTTTTTCAAAGAAACATGGGACTTTATGAACCTGACGTTGGGAGACTCACTGCCTTTGGCAGAGTACACTCGTGCAGGTGACTCGCGTTCCAATCTCGAATCCAACGAAACTTGAATTATTGTTCATTTTTACTTGAATTTAATCACGCCACTACAATTTGTGGGAGTGTTCTTCCCGTTTCAGAAAAAAACTGTAAAAAAAAATCGCTGCAGAAGGCGAAAAAATGCTAAAAATCGCATAAAAAATTCGTGAAAAATAAAAAAATTCCAGAGTACAAAATTTACTACATTTCGCTAAGTTAATGTAACCAGATTCCTTTTACTAATTTGGAAAAATTGTCTTAAAACTCGAGAAGATGTAATATATACATATATAATCAAACACTCCAAAAACTGCTTTCGATGTTCATAATCCAAGACATACAGGTACCTTCCTGCCAAATCTTCTAAATCTGCGTGCAACGGTGTCTTCAGAAAACAACGCACATTTCGCTGGTCGGTTTTCTCAAAAGAACCTTGAATTAAAGGAACCTGGGATTGGGCCACCAACTATCTTTGACAGCGTACACAATTGATCGCTACGTCCTCTATGGTCTTGAATCTAACGAACCTTGAATTATTGTGATTTCTTATTCGATCCAGATAAAATTAAAATTTTCAGCATCGACATTTATCTTATTATGGGAACCAATTTGGAAACATTCCAACTGGAATTTAACCACGGAGGTTGCAAATTTTTCCGAAGTGTTTCCTTGCGTTTATATATATATAAAAAACAGAATAAATCGGTATTTATTGTATTGAACTGTTTAAATTAACAGACCAGATGACATTATCAATGTTAGCTGGGTGAAATGTGTCTGCCAGATTCATCCAGATAGGTCAGCTAGCAAAGCATTGGCAGCTTAATCCAAAAGCTCTCTGGTTCGAATCCTGGCCTGGACATTTTAAAATCAGTTGGAAAATTAAAGCTCTTTTTTTATAATTACATTAAAATATGACTTTTTTCATTTCGTGTTTCTGATTGAAGTTCGTTGGATTTGGTTCGGGTTTTGGTTGTGACTTCAAATACAATTTTCAGGTCGGGTATAACCTGACCTTTATAGGACTCTAGTGAGTATAACTATACAGTGTTGCCACAAAACACGGAGATAAGAAATAATTCATTCAAAACATTTTTATGTTTTTGTTAAAAATTACTTGTTAATTACACATTTTTAAGAGTTAAAAAAGTAAATCATATAAATTTAAATGGTTAAAACAAGAGTAAAATGTGTCAGATATATTTTCCTATAAAAGATTCATTTTTTTCCGATATGAAACATATTAATTAGAATTTTAGATATAGAGACAAAAGCATGAAATGGCTTCTATTTCAGAAATTCTTCATCTCAATTTCTTCTAATTGTCTTTAAAATAAAATATGCATTACTTCCAATATCAAAAGGAAAAAATAAATAAAAAGAACAAGTTCAAGGGCAGTGTATTTTCTTCCAGCATCTGACAAATAAAGTTTTTCTGATCGATGATTTTATACGGCTATCTCGCACAAAGACATCCACTTTCTATCAGAACAGTGGGGAGATGATTGATTTCACAAAATAAATGAGGCGTTTCGATTATTTGTAGTATTTTTCTTTGTTTCAGTAAATATTTCCTCAGCGTTTCAAGAGCTTATTACTGATTTTTTTTATATCTTGCATAATACAATCTATGACAATACCAAAAGCTACAATGTAAGAAAATTTTTCATATGATTAAAAAAATACGTTAGTAATTATTGCTTTACACAAAGGAAAATAACTTAAAAATACATGAAAAATGAAAAATGAAAAAAGCATAACGCTACTGTTTCAAAGAATTTAGTATATCTTCATCAGATATGAAAACACGTGTTAACTCCTTGGGAACAAAAGCAAGACAGAAAGAAAATAGAAGAGGGAGGGAAAGAGATTTATTTACACGTGGCAGGAAAGTGCCACTAGCAAAGCAGGGGACAACAACTAATCAGAAATAGACACTACAAATACAGAAAGAGAAGGAGAAGCATGAAACGCGTTGTGCTTTTCTCCTACTATGTGGGGTATGTATCACTTTTTTTTACTAGTTATTCCATGTCAATTGACCTAGAGGTTTCTACTCGATACTCTTCAATCTTGATGAAATTGTTACATGATATAAATATAGGTCTAAGATGGAAATATGTAAACAGCCAGAGTCAGAAATAGTATAGTTGGCTCACAAAGGGTCCATCTATAAAGTTGACAATTTCACAGTCAAAAAAGAAAAAGAAAAAAAAAACCCGATAAAATCGCGAAGTTTGTCATCTTATTGCTCATGATAAAAGAAGCATTACTTATAGAAAATATGTGATCTAGTACAACTTTTTGGGCTATAAAACATAATCAGTATTAAAGATCAGAAATCAATGCATTCATCATTTCTTGGCCTGAAAGTTGTCCATACGAATGAATTTTACCCATACTTTAACAAGTTAACTAATAACAAATTACTTTAAAAGTTTGTCACTTTATCAATTAATTACGTATGAAGATGTCACACACCACCCCCTGAATACTAGGCCTCAGCGCTGACACAAAAATGGCGGCTGCCGAAGGCGGATATTTTCAGCGTGTGTACGGTAATATTTGTACCAATAATTTTTTAAAGTTTTTTCCGCTTTATTATCCAGAGATTAAACAAGTCAGAGAAATCTTTTATAAAATACTGTGTCTGCATTTAAGGGACCGTACCTACGTTAAAAAAAATCCGCCTTCGGCTGCCGCCATTTTTGTTTCAGTGCTGAGGCCTAGTTTTCAGGGGGCGGTGGTCACAGAGCTGCTGAAGATGTTTCTTTCCTGCTTAAATATTCATTCATTTAATCATATTTGAAATTTCTTCAAAAAAATTTCACAAGTTCAACTCCATTTTCAGAAGACCATATTTCAAAAGGACCACTTCTGAATTGATTACCGTTTGTACCATTATAAAAAACATACCTTAATTGACAAGAAAACGTTTATTACATTTCGGGCCTCTGTAGTACAAGGTAAATAAATCAAGGTTCGAAACATTGATTTTATGCGAGATCCGCAACTCAGAGTTATAATTTTTTAATGAGCTGATTTAAGGCGTGGTCTTCAAATTTATGCGGGATAATAGTTGTTTGAAATTCTACTGAAAATGATCATGAATGTTTAGTGGAAAAGAAACAAGTCAGTTAAATGATAAACGATCCGAACGCTTTTTAAGGACTGTGTGAGTGTTAAAGACTGCCAAAACTTAATTGTCATCAGTATGACCTTAATTTTAACTGCAGTAATTAAATGATTGAAAATAACAGGCGATATTCAGACACAATATGGCAATATGTTCATTAGGGGCTATACTTATATGTAACGTTATCAACTTTTTGGCAATTTTGGACCCCCTTCCCCTTACGATATCATATGTTATCATTCCTCGAAACCCCCCCTCCCCCTCCCCTAATGATATCGTTATCAGTGTCTAAAAATTCTTTTTATTTTTTTTTGCAATTTTTTTTTTTTACTTTATTTTTCTTTTTACCCGTCTGCCAAGAAGGGTTATGTGTTTCACGCGTATCTGGTGGATTTCTTTATACCCTCGAAACATCTCAACTGCTGGATGGAGATTTTAATGAATGAGGTTTCTGTCGATTCGTCTAAACCATCCGATGGTTAAAGGCTAAGTTTTGTTTTTATAAATTCAATATGGCGGCTGTAAAATACAAAATTGCGATAGAGACGAAAAAAACTTTTTACGCACCTTATTGAGTGGCATATCATTGCATTGGTCTTTCAAAATGAAGACGATGTTTCATTGACAATTTTACAGTTAGAAGCTCCGTTTAAATATTACACAACCTGGAAGTTGTGTAGGTAGGATTTCTAGTGACTCTAACCTTCATAGACATCTATAGGCCTCATCAAAACATATTCACAACCTCATTGTTTATAGATAGGAACTAACAATTAAACACAACTGAAAAGTCATTGATACAAGTAAATAAAAAAATAGGTAAGTAATATAAAAAATACTTTCACATTGATGAGAAATAATTAATTAGTTCGCTTTTTACGCAGTCGGGTTTTTTTAATTTAATTTTTATACGTTTGCAATAATATACAGGTATCGTTATACATTTATTATTCGCATACTTTATTGATTTAAATGAAGAAAAGAAGTTAATAAAATATCCCTGTAATGTATAAAATAACTTATATCAAATAACACTTTAAAGAAACAAGTATATCAAAGTATATCAAACTATATCAAAGTATTTAATAATAGCTTTCGGTTACACAATACATTTAACAGTAAAATTGTATACTTGCACTTGTCCCCTCAACGGGGTGAGTAGAATTTCTTGTAAACAAAACAGGTGGACAAGCATTCTTCCCCATTTTTTACTAGTAAACATGGCAAGCATAATTTTGAAGCTGGTTTCTCTAACAACGAATTATATGGCAGAAGAATAGGAATGGCGAACGTTGGAATATTAAATATTTTGGAAATGAATTATTTTATAAGCATTTAATAGTTTTATTTAATAATACCTTTGTATTTTCATAAAAAAAAAACAGATAATAGAAAAAAAAATCAACAGTCTATATTGATGTAGCAAAAAGTTACGTAAGAAAGGATAATATTGGTTGGATAACAAGAAAAAATTAAATTTATTAACAAGAATTAAATTAACAAGGAAAAGTTAAATAAAAAAACCAGACTGCGTAGAAAGCGAACTAATTAATTATTTCTCATCAATGTGAAACTATTTTTTATATTACTTACCTATTTTTTTATTTACTTGTATTAATGACTTTTAAGTTGTGCTTAATTGTTAGTTCCTATTTATAAACACTGTTTTGATGAGGCCTATAGATGTCTATGAAGGTTAGAGTTGCGGTAAACCTAGAGATCCTACCTACACAACTTCCAGGTTGTGTAATATTTAAACGGAGCTTCTGACTGTAAAATAGTCAATGAAACATCGTCTTCATTTTGAAAGACCTATCCAATGATATGCCACTCAATAGGGTACGTATTTTTTTTTGTCTCTATCACCATTTTGTATTTTACGGCCGCTATTTTGAATTTATGAAAACAACACCTAGCCTATAACCATCGGACGGTTAAGACGAATCGATAGATACCTCATTCATTAAAATCCATCCAGCCGTTGGGATGTTTCGAGGGTATAAAGAAATCCACATACCCAGATACGCGTGAAACACATAACCCTTCTTGGCAGCCGGGTAAAAAATGATACGATATCAAAATACAACCCCCCTCCCCCCAGAGATATCTTACGATATCAAGTGCCAGACCCCCCTCCCCTTAAGGTGATAACGTTATGTATGTACAGCCCCTTAGCAGCATCAAAAATCGCATAACATAACATGGAACTATTTTATATGCCAATTACTTTAATTGTAACACAGTGTTCGTAACCCTCAGGGATTTAAATACTAGTTTTTTTTGTAAATCTTATTTAATGAAGAAATTTTGTGTTTAAATATGGCGACTATTACTGTATGAGAAAACTTGCATTCAAATCCCATGAGGCGTGCGACACTGAAATAAATTTATTATTACCATATTTACTATATTAATTACTGTAATGATTATTCCGATACTCAGACCTCTATAATAAAAGTAGAATGGAAATATGTGGGTCTCAGTATGCGGGAAAAAATCATAAAGAAATTAATAAGAGAGCAGCTGAGAAAAATAATTTTGAATTCCGCATAAAGCATTTGTTAGAATGTTAATCAACTTAAAACATCTTAGGTTTGTATAATAAAAATAGCATGAAAATTTATTGCTCTCGGTATGCGAGAAAAAATTAGAAAGAAATCAATAAGAGAGTGATAATTTTTTTTTTTTTTTAAATTCTGCGTAAGGTATTTGCTAGAAAGTTAATCAACTTAAAACATCTAAAGCGTGTGTAATAAAACTAGCATGAAAATATATACTCCTCTCAGTATGCGGTGAAATATCATAAAGAAATCAATAAGAGAATAACTGAGAAAAAATAATTTTGAATTCTCCTTAAGGAATTCGTTAGGAAGGCAGTAAAACCAAACCAATTCATAAAAAAATCTTTAAGATAATAACTAAGAAAAATGATTTCAAATTCTACGTAAGATATTTGATAGAAAAATTAATCAAACAAAACAGGATGGCTCAGTCGGTAGAGCATTGGCGGCTTCTGCCAAGATATTTCTGGTTTAAATCTTGGCCTGAACTTTTTTCACCCACTTGGAAATTTATAACTGTGCTGATTTATTTAGTAATTGGATAATTGAGTTAAAAATTAATATAATATAATTGCGCATGCAGCGTTTACTACAGTTCCAAAAATAACCTTCGACTTATTCTGTTGAGCTGATTCAGATATCAGATCAGATACGTTACAAGTTAGTTGGGTGAATCAGTCCTCCAGCTTCGTCCGGGATGGCTCAATCGGTAGAGCATTGGCGAATCCAGCCAAGATGTCCCTGGTTCGAATCCTGGCCCGGACTTTTTCACTCACTTGGAAATTTATAACTGTTATGTAAAGATTCACTGTCCAAAGAAAACAATTATTTATACCTTTAAAAATAATTAATATTTTTGTAATCTACTGGGTGTATACAAAAATTAAGTTATAATTCTAACGGATGTATCTGTCAATTTTGGCCTTCAAAGAAGACTTTTAAAAGAAAAAGGAGAAAGTACTGCTTAATATTTAAACGAAATTCAACTTACTAAAGCTTTTATATGTGTAAAGGATATTTCAAGATTTTTTTCTTAAGGTGGCAACAACGCTTGCAAAATCCTATGGCAAACTTTTTTTCTCGGGAACGACTGAAAGGATTAAATATATATATATATGCATATTGCATTTTTAGTATTAGCTAAAATAATAAATGATTTTTTGACAAGAAATAAAAATTAAAAATGCAATAGTTATGCGATTTCATAAACAAATATTCTTTTTTCAAATATATTCATTTTTTTCTTTTAATTAACGTGACTAAAGAGGAATTGCTTTTCCAGAAAAACAAAACGAGAATCAGAATAGATCTAATTATAATACTATATATATATTTACATATACATATATAATATATATATATAATATAAAATAGCTTCAGTATTTACTAAATAAATGGTACGTCCATATTCAGACTTTTCCGATAGGATTTCGCAACTGTTGGTGATCCGTAAGATGTTTTTTAGTTTTGTTTATATATCTATCATAACGATAGCTCAAGCGACCATGTAGTGATTAAAAATTGGTTAATTCCATTAAAAAAAGGTCTCTTTTATTATTATTACATATTATTATTATTTTGTGGAATAATGAAATGGAGTTTTATGTCAATATGTATATATACACCGGGTGTCGCGAAAATGACTGATGGATTTTAAAATTCAATAATTTCCAAACGGTGACAGATATTTAAAAAATTCTTGCAGGAGGGTTATGTATGATGTCAGGAGTTTTTGTACTGTGATTTTTTACTTTAATTCAAATTTCAAACAATAGATGGCGCTGAGAGATATAGGCGCTCAGTCCAGACCCAATTTTTGGTACTTCGAGATCCATTCAATACATTTTAATCTCCTTTTTTCGCATGGAAGAAGAGAGAGGTCAAAAAGTCGAGCCTAGATTTAGCAGTTATTGCTTGCACCACCATCTATCGATGCTATTTGTAACTAAAACTGAGAATCGCAGCATAAAAACTCCTGACATCTTATATGACACTCCTGCAAGAATCTTTTAAATATCTGTCACCGTTTGCAAGTTATGGAATTTTAAAATCCATCAGTCAGTTTTGGAACATCCGGTATATATATATACACATAAATTCATTAAAACACCTTTTTTAGTCTCGTCTAAATAAATTATAAATTTGCCCTCCAATAACTGTTTAATTCGAGAGAGTTTTTCCGACAACCTCCAAAATAAAAAGCAAAAAGAAGCCTGATTGTCGTTGGTTTTTCAGGGGTAAAATAAGCTGCAGTAAAACAGCTTATAAAAAGTAACACAAACACTGTTCATAACAAACTTACCATAATTATTAAAAGTTATTAATTCTTAAAATTATAGAATTCAACTTTTATGCGAATAAAACATTTATACTACGTGCGTAGCTGACAATACTAGTGTTTACTCTCTATATACTGTCAATATTGCATCAAACTTGCATTCATCGTAAATAATTCCAATGAAATTCCTATGTTGGTTTAACACTTAAAAATTGGTTTTGCATTGGAAATATTTTCGATCAAATGTTACTGTTACAAAAACTTTGGTTTTACAAAGTTTGGTTTTACATTGGAAATTTTTAATGAAACTCCAATATTGCAATAATATGCATAAAACATACTTATTTATATAAAGTCTTTTACAATGTCATTTTATACTGCAGCCGACGAAAGCGGTAGGCCTAAAAAATTGTATCCCTTTTGGCTGTCCGAAATCAAGATAGACTGGTTTCCACAAACTGTCGAATTGCCATGTAATTAAAGCTGTTCTCAAATCCAAAGAAGTTCACTTTCTGATACATTCCTGAATTCATTTTTGTTCTTAAACGCATGAAATTGGCAGGTGTTCTTATTCAGAAACTATGTAATCGAATTTGGTAAAAGCAGAAGAATTTTCAAAAAATGCTGTCAAAGTGGGCGTTTTGAACCGGCGAATTCCCGACGCGGCAGCACAAGAAAGAGGAAAAACTTGTTGTCACGTGACAATCAAAGCTTATAAATCGATAAGTAACTTATTTATCAAAAAGTGGAAAACACTATTCGATTCTAAATCGCTTCAATAGTCAGACCTGCCAGTTTTATGCCTTTACGTTTAAAAAAGAGTACGAAACGTCTCAGAAAGTTTCGCATTGTTGAGCAGAGAATTTGAAAATGCCTTAATCCTTTATATCCCAAATTATGAATTTATGAAAATTCATCTTCTAAAGCATTTTTCGTGAATTTTTGAAACTACATTAGAAGATTTATGCTATCATTTAATAAATTTTAGAAGGATTTTGCCAATTAAAATTAATTAATTAAATTTGAATTTATAGGGATTTTGTAAAATATGTAACTCCACTCAAATCTTTTATTTAAAATATTTTTTTAAGTAATTTTTTTAGTTAGGAAATGTACAAATATAATGTTCTTACAATAGAAATATAGAAATATTTCCTAACTGAACCTCCCCCCCCCCCCCCGCGCCCCAATCTTTCAACGTCGCGAAAGCTGTGATTTTGGAACAAGATAAAGTAAAGTATCTATAAATCATTCTAAATTGTAATACTTCTAATCGATGTATTATATGAATTTTATTAAAAAGTTTCTTTAACCTTTTCACCGTCGTGAACTGATATATACATTCATTAAACTGCAGGTTTCACCGCATTGGATGAATTATTTAAATTAAGTAAAGTATCTATAAATCATTCTAAATTGTAATACTTCTAATCGATGTATTATATGAATTTTATTAAAAAGTTTCTTTAACCTTTTCACCGTCGTGAACTGATATATACATTCATTAAACTGCAGGTTTCACCGCATTGGATGAATTATTTAAATTGATATAATTCTAGAGATATAATGCAATTATAAAAAACTGAGTAAAGATTAATTCCCTAAAGGATTATATTCTTATATACAATTAAGTGGTTTGTACCATCGATGTAAAATCATCTTTCTCTAGCATTTTAATAAAATTAGAGAGAAAACAACTTTACAATTTTGCCTTTTTACTCGTCGGTCAGGGATTTAATGGTACTTTAAAGTGCCGCCAGGGCATAGAGCGTTAACCCATATTGGACCGCTGTCCTATAAATAGGACAGCTAATAAAACATTTAAAAAAATAAAATTGGGAAGGATTTTTTGGATGCATTTTGTTATGACGTCTTTAAAATACATAAAAGTATAACATATAAACAAAAAAACAAGTAACTAATTAAAATTTAATTGAAAAAAATCTATTTAAAAAAATCTTTAATCATTGTGATCTTATAATCAAGAATTTTACCGTTATTATTATCTTTTTATTGGAGAGACATAGAGTATTTTTGTACAACAGAAACAGTATTTTTAAAGTAAAATAAAATATCTGCTCATAAAATTAGTTTATGTATGCATTTTATATGTCCTTACTATGTGTCCTACTAATATGTCCTGTTTATAGGACAACTAGTTACTAAAAAAATTAAAAACATTTTTTCAAAATTTTGCTAGTATCTACTTAATTACACCATATTAATGATATAATTGAAGTTTGAAAAATTTCAAAAATATTTAATCGGTGTGGTCCAATATGGGTTAAGGTATTATAAAAAACAGCCGCGATCTGTGGATTACTCCAGCTTATCTCAACACTGACGGCGTATTAGACGATATTGCATTTACATTATAAATATTGGTAATGGATTGGTGAAATATCTTTTTTAAATGTTGGCACATTCTTGATAAAATGCAATGAATAAGCTTGAAACTGCCGCTGATCGTCTGATTTATTAAACTTAATGAATTATAATTAAGTTTTTAACTTAATGAATTATGCTTTTAAATTTTTATGTTAAATTGCCCATGATCAGATCTACTACCGTTCCTAGGCCTAGTCTACCGCCGCGCCGTCTATCTACGCCGAGTCTAGGACCGTCCGTGGTTCCGTGAGTAACAGCGATCGTTCAACAACACAGTCAGAGCCGTATTTAGGGCACGTACACCATGACCATTATGTTACCAGTATTTCAGAAAAGTAAACTTTGCCATATTTAATCACAGAATTCTCAAATTAAATAAATTGACGAAGTATGAAAGTAAGCTTTTGGTAATAAAATGTACTTATTTAATATATTTTAAATAAGGCTCAGACTCTAATATCATCGAAATACCATAACAGTATTAGCCAATAGCGACCAAAATACAGCCAATATACGCAGGGGCCACTGGTGACTATTTTTCTATTCTATTCGCACCACTATTAAAAAAAAAAATCAATTTTGTTGTATATTTCTATTATAAATGTTGTCAAACTGTATATCAGGTATTTTTGTTTTGAGAAAGTTGTGCAAGGTAGAATTACAAAATAGTCGCCTATGGCAGCCATGTATACTGTCAATACAAAGAATTCTTGTTCAATTTTTCTTACTGTGAGATACTATAATAAATGTATTTTTGGTTTTAAGCGCACAGTTCGCCGTCAACTGGTCAAAAAGCAAGAAAACTCATTCAATTTTCATATTTTTTCACAAACTAATAAAGCAATTCAATGAAATTTTTTGGATTGTTATGCATAGTATTACTTGTTACAATAAACAAAACAGATTGATGAAAAATATTTAAATTAATTAGGAAAACTTAATTAAGTAACCTAGTGTTTTTTTTCTTGTTTTCTTAAGCGCGTGATTTCTCAAAAACTGTTAAAAATAATGGATTGAAATTTTCTGAGTGCATTAATATTATACTTCTGCATAAAATGAACTAAAATCTTAGAATTATCTTAATAAAAATTTTATAAAAAAAAAAAACACGAAAAATTTTACGGATTTTCTTTCTTTAATTTTATTTTTAATTATAAATATTATAAATGAAGATAGTTAAAAGTTTTTAGTTTGTTATGTTAAGCGAAATGTTATCTTTATATTAAAATATATTTAAAGTTAATAAATTAAAATGAACACGAGGTATCATGAGCGAAGTGATTACAAGAACAAAAAACAGTAGGTTAATTAAGTTTTCCTAATTAATTTAAATATTTTTCATCGATCTGTTTTATTTATTTTAACAAGTGATGCTACACTTAATAATAATTTTTTTTTAAATTGAATTTGCTTTATTAGTTACTATGGGATAAAGTCTGGAAATTGTAATAAGTTTTTTAGCATTTTTGACCGGTTGAAGGCGAACAGTCCCCTTAAAGAGAAAGTAATTTTTCTTTTGATTCCAATAAAGAAATACAGTATTTTATTGTATAAATAAAATGAAACGGAAAAAATGTGTTTTAGATCTAGAAATAAATACATAAAAGTTTTCATAAATTGTTTACTTTAATCAGCAGTCTTTTTCCTTATGTGAATATAAAAAGATTAACTGTTTGGATGCAACTATTTGTCTTTTTAAAGTTATATTTTCGATTGGGAATATACTTCAGCATCAATTTTCGAATTAATATATTTTTTATTCCAATAATAAATAGAACAAAAATCTGACAGTATTTGAGGAATGGCTGATAGATAGATGGTATCTCAAGAGAGAAAATAAAGAGCACTGTATGATGTATGGACGATTAATAATATTTATTTAGAATCCAATAATGAAATGTAATATTTCATTGTATAAATTAAAATAGACGGAAGAAATGTGTTTTTAGATCCAAAAGTAAAAAGATTAAATGTTTCATAAATTGTTTATTCATTCAGTAGTATTTTTCCCTATGTAGAACGTAAAACGATTATTAAATATTTAGATTTCCATATTAACTCATTCGGGTCTGATATACTATTAATATTACATGCCTTTTCATTCAGTATTATTTTGTCTAAACAATTAGTTTTGCAACTATCTACATGTGGGCGATTCTCAAAACGTGGGCACTGGACACAAGTCATAACTTTAAGCCTTTCAAACATAACTTTAATTATCATTGACTTTTTTTTTTTTTCTTTACATTGAGTTTTTAATTCTATTCAGAGGCAGAAAATGACATAATTTATTGTAAAAGCTTTGTATAAATATCTTTAAATTTTATTATTATATGCTAAAGAGGCCAATTTCGGACATTCATAACGTTAACTGCTCCAATGTACCACCAAGAAAAAGAGTTTTAACTTGCTTCCAGGTGGTTCTAATAATAAACAACGAATGCATAAATGAAACGGATGATTTTTTGATAATTTTGTTAAGAGATGGCAGGCTGATTTATTGCTTTTCTATAAAGAATTTTTCTGTATTTTGTTATGTCCGAAAGTAACGTACGTAACAAAGCATTTGATTTTATTATTATTATTACTGGATAACAAAAAGTCAATTATACATATATATATGTATACAGACACATTTACTACATTCTTAGTCTTAAGAATTTTTTAAATACTAAGATCCACGCCCAAAATATGTGACGTACGTGCGAAAAAATGTCCAAAATTTGTAACGCATACAACTGCTAATTAAATGCTTTAATCATTAATTTTCCAGAATAGTTGCTGTCTTTTAATATTTGTGTATAATTTTGTAGACATACTATTAAAAATATTTATATATTATATTTATAGACAAATTAAAAAAAAAATGGCGTTAAATTTGAAAATTTTAAAAATTATATATAGTTAACGTTTAATGATCCCACCTTTTGAGAATCTCCCATGTAGTAATTGTAGTATATGTCTATGCATTTCTTATTATAACTTCATTTATTTTTCTGCATTTAGTAAGAATAACAATAATAATAATCAAAGTTTGCTTAATTTTCATTGCAGCATCGCCGATTCTTTTATTTCATTAAAAATATAGTTCACTGTTTAAATTTAAAATATGCATCACTTTTCTGCATAAATCATGTGTGATGAAACGCAAAAAATATTAGAAAGTTATAATATCTGTTAAATCCTTGTGTTGTGATATTTCTCAATCGTCTCGAAAAACTCTTCCTTAGCCTATTGTCATATGAACATGACTTGAATAGTATGCAAAATAACTAAATTCGTTACATTTCAGATGACGACATATTGATTAAACTGCAGTATATCTATTTGGATAGCTACTATTAACGTTATTAATGTAAAAGTAATTTTTTCTCAAATTTGAAAAAAAAAAAAAAATCGGACGCGAAAGGGTTAAGGTATCTCACGCCGTTTAAGTAGTTAATTTTCGGTAAATATCACGGAATATTTCTTTTCTTTCTTTTATTTTTTTTGGATTGATTGTATAATTAGCTAACAAAATGGTTTTTGGTTTCTTCATATGACCATTGAAAGTATAGTTCTCAAATAGAAAGTGTGTATTTAAGTAGCCGGAAATATGTATTTAAACAACCTTAAAAAGGAAAATATCTCCCAATAATGAGATTCAAGAAATTACAAGAGATAAATTTGGAAACTTTTTAACACTAGAACGTCCGGAGTTTTACCCAATCAGAATAAAAACATCTTAACACCAGAATTTTTATTTAAAGCAATTTCACTTATTTATTCAACCGAGTTTGCTTCAGTTGCAATTTAATTAATTTTACGAAAAAATTCTGGTTCGAATCGACATTTTGTTATTTGATCGATGTCGAATTGACACTAGCTGGACGTTCTAGTGTTAAGATATTGGGATGAATATATATAATAGAGGTAAAAAAAAAAAAAAAAAACTTTAAATGTGCTGTTAGAAACACATTACTTTCATGAATAATCAATTATGATAAACTTTTTATCTACAAATTTATGATTATATTTATATAAGCCTGGTTGACTAGAATTTATGGGATATTTTGAACGTAAAGAATTGTTATTGGTTTAAATATCTTAGAATTTACTGAAATTTTACAGCCATTTTTATAAGTTAAAATACAAAAAATATAAGAAAAATCACCAAAATTATATTTTGAATGGGTATAGCTCTGGAAATTTTTATTTTAAGACTTAGACTGCAGTTCATTACATTTTAGAAACTCAAATCGTATATTTATGGCAAAAATGAGCAAACTATCATTACTTCTGTACTGCGAACATTTCCGCAGTAAATATTCATTATTTTACATTAAAATTGCAAAAACTAAAAAGAAATTGGACGAAAATAATTTATTTAACAAACGAAATTACCTTTTATACACTAATCGCTTTGAAACAATCAGCATTATACCCCCTTCTGCTTTATTGGAAAAAATGAATTTGAAACGTAGTAGGATACCTTAATTATGTTCTTATTTCCACAATAAATAGAATAGAACCGTTTGAATGTTCCAGAAATGCCATTTAAGAAACCGTTGTTCGATAAACCGTATTTCAGCAGAGAATATTGTAATGACATACGGATGATTAATTAGGCCAGGAAAATTATTTTTCATGACAATTAGATAATTATTGCTTTAGATTTTATATACCTGAGCTCATATTATGTACGATATACTAATATTTTCTTTTTAATTAATTATAGTATCGCACACGGGCGCCCCTAAGAAGGATTTTAGAGAAGATATGATGAGCCATATAGCGTAATAAAGTGATTTTCCGCATAGCTACGCTTATGAAACTGTTTGTGTAACAAGACGCACTTAAGACAGACCTATTAGTGGAATAAAACGCAACATGAATTTTTACGAGATGTGTCACTTTTCTTGCGGGTGAGCGATATCTCCTCTAAAATCCTTCATATGGGTGCCCATGTGCGATACTATAATTAATTAACAAGAAAATATACCGTATAAACGGGAATGGAATAGACGGGCATAAAACATTTTAGTAACTGCACAAGATACTGAAGTACGGTCGATCCTTGTTTATCTCGATAACATTTGTATCGCGATTTTTATATATTTCCCTACCTAATTAAAGTTTCATTAACAATTTTGGACACTGTCCGCATCTAGCACTTTTCGAAAAAAAAAAAAAAAAAAAAAAAAAACAGCCGATTTCGTTTGCTTTTATAAATATGTCTAAATTCAGTTCTTCGGAATTTAGATTTTTTATCTATTTCTGTGACCACCTAAAAAGAACTAACTTAGATGCTCGTATTGATTCATTTTCATCCTCACCAATGTCTTCGCTCTACACTGTTAAAAATATCGTGAAAAATTACCTCTTTTTTTAAAGGCTATCTATTTTCTGACCAATGAGAGCGCTTCATAGGCGTTTAAATAGCGTTCTCATTGGTCAGAAAATAGATAGCCTTTAAAATCAGAGGTAATCTTTCAAGATATTTTTAACAGTGTACTGTGCTAAATGACCTTTCAAAGAGCATGTTGGTGAAATTATCATATAATTCAGTATAAAACCATCGTGAAAAGTAACTGTGCAGCTTCTGAGAAGAAATCAGTTAGGTTAACTTTCGCACCATGTTTTTTCATAAGTTATACACTGTTAAAATTTTTGTAGTGGATTGAATCTAATTTTGTAGCTGCAGTAGCTGCAACATAACCCTTTAAGACCCAACCCGCACGATCGTGCGGGTTAGACATTCATGTAAATTTTTGCTTCTGAAACAGTCGTATGTAATAAAAAACCGAATAGGACGATTGTTCTGGTTTGCAAAAAGAATAACGTATCATTTTTTATCAACAGATGACGATTGTAGTACATGTTTTACTTTTAGCCGGCATGACTAGCTTTGTTTATGAGTACAACGGATACAACTCATCATTTTATCTGTCGTAAAAAGGTAATTACCAGTAGATTTCTAATTGCTTGGATAAATATTTTTGCTTTAATGTCTAAATAAGTGTAATATAATAAAAAACATTAATTATACACTATTTATGTTGCTCGTAGTACTCAATATTTCGTTACCCACACGATCGTGCGACTTGGGCGTTACGTTAGTCAGTGCTACAGCAAAGGTATAAGATTTCTGAATGTTCATCTTGATTTCTGTTTCATTAATTTTGCTGACAGCCAGAATAAAAATGAAGTATTTATTATATAATTAATGCCATATTATTTTCTTGGGTGTTGTCATGTAAGAATTATTTTTTTCTTTTTTGTTTTTCAATTAATTTTTACTTTTTTTTTTCTTTTCAATTAATAAAATTTTCTAATACATTCTATTATTTTTTATGGAATACTTTGTTAACTTTTAACAAAGCAAAATAAAACACTTTTTCAGATGTCTAAACCGAAAAGAATTCTCACACAAGAAGAAATATTGCAATTGAATAAATCAGACTCTGAATTTAGTGATCTCTCGGATGATGACGAGGTTGCGGACCAAACATTTGAAACAGATTTATTAGAATGATAGTCAAGTTCATATGACCTCGATGAAGAAAAATTTACAAATATTTCTAAAAAATGAGAATTTTGGATCATTCTTCCTCATCAAAGTCTTCTGAACTCATTCCCCAAAGTTCTACATCCAAACCAAATAGAATGAAAAAATAAAAATAAAAAACAATACAAGTAAGATGTTAAGAACTTAATTTCTGTACCTCATCCTAGATTTCACGCAATCGCAGGTATGTCTGTCATTTCTTAAATTTTAATTTAAAAAAGTTATAGACTTATAGAAAAAATAAAACCGATATTATAAAAAAGCTTTAAAAATATGGCAAACATTTTTAAATTAATTAAAATATGAATATTTTGAAGTCGATAAGTAGATCTCGAATATTAACTTTTTTTCTTCTTTTTTAGGCTTTTAGAGCCAGTAAGGATTTCCATTGAAGTATTTCAGCCAATACTTCCCAAATCATCTTATAATTAATGCTTTCACAGGAAAAGCTCAAAAAGTACGATCGTGCGGGTACTCTCCACGCTCCATGGGGTGACGAAAAATTTTTTAATTATTTTTTTAAGTGTCATTAGGGTCAGTATAGAGTTAATAACCAGAAGAATGTAATATTTAAATATGAAAATGTTCCGGGTCTTTAAGGGATAAAGATGGTAAAACCTCATACAAATACACTGGCGGAAAAAAAAATCCCAACACCAAGAAAGACTTGTGTTAGATAAACGAAATTTGGTAAGTGTGTTTATACATCTGAAAGATGGCATCGATTGAAATTTCGCGCTTCGCGCATAAGTGTGGCGCTAGTAGCGCCACTTAGAACTTGCAGATCAGGTTTTCTTTAAATGCGTGCTGTAGAGTTCGTGGGCTTTATTTAGCTTCGAAATGTGAGGCATTGAGTTGATGTTAGCCAAGAATGCCTTTAACAAGACGAAGAAGCCACTGTCAACAGCTCACCGAGTTGGAACGAGGTCGCATATTCGGGTTACGATAAGATGGATTTTATTTCCGCGATATTGCAGAAAGACTTGGCTGGAATATATCCACTGTGCATGATTGTTGGAAACAGTGGTCAAGGGATGGTACTGCCTCAAAAAGACCAGGTTCCAGGCGGCCACGTGGCACACCTGAGAGGGAAGATCGCCGTATTCGGCATACGACTGTGGCGCATCGTACTGCGTCTGTGGCAGACATTTGAGCTGCAGTTGGTACCATAGTGACACAACGAACTGTTAGAAATCGGTTACTTCAAGGTCAGCTCCGAGCCAGGAGTCCTGTAGCGTGCATTCTACGGAATCCAAGCCATTGCCGTTTGCGACGCCATTGGTGTCAAACCAGAACTCTTTGGAAGACGGAGTGGAGATCTGTTGTGTTTTCTGACGAAAAGGAAACACAACAGATTTCTACTCCGCCCACCAATGAGCTCTGGCTTGACACGAATGGCTTCGCAAACGGCAATGGCTTGGAGTCAGTAGAATTTTTATCACTTTTTGCTAAGCCGATTTCTACACAATATCTTCTAGACACTATAGCTGAAGTAATTGCAGCAAAAAAAGGTGGTTCAACCGTCCACAAAAATTTTAACTGTGTACTTGGTTCTTCTTTTGCCTCATAATTCTCAATGTTATAAAACGGAAAAATTCTGCATACCTTTAACAAAGACATAATTTTTAATATTTTTCATCATGTTGAGATGAACAAAATTGCTTTGAATGGTGTCTCATTACGATCCGTAAGCCTTAACTTGAGCGACATAGTTAACTAAGGGATAAAAAGAGCTGTTCTAATAAGCAAGCAAAACGCTAATAAGCAAGTAAACGCTAATAAGCAAGCAAAACGATCGCAGTGATGTTCCAACGTTGAATTTTTCTAATATAAGTTTGTCAATTTCAAATCAATTCCATGTCAATTTCTAGAAAAACACTGGTATGTTTTAATATCATGAAAATTCCAGGAAATTATTTTTCTGATTTTCTAATGTCTATCAGAAAATTCTCCGGAATTTCCTTCTTTATACGTCGATGTACAGAATGAAAGTCATAATCTACGGACTATAATTTGTTCACAACTGACTCCATATAAGTAGAATAATTAGATATGATTTTAAGACACACAATAACCACTACAGATGAGACTGCAGTATTTAACTCTAAGACTTGTGAATGAGCGTGTTCTTCTCTTTATCAGTGAAAGGTAACTAAAAGCTTCATAGATGGTTTCAGAAGTTATAAGATGTATTGAAAGTATCAGCTAAAATTTATTGTCGTACTTTTCACGGTAAATTCATAGCATATTCTGGCAAATCCTTAAAAAAAAAGAAGTTTGACAGTTGCAATTAATAACTCATTATCTTAAAAAAATCCTTTCAATGAGGTTTCCTATACTTGAGTGTTTAAATTGACTCGGTCAGGGATGAGGGGTCGATGCCCCTTCAAGTCGTGCAATTGGTAACGCAATCCTAATACCACATCAAAATAATATTGGCCAAATATTGTTCGTATTGGCTATATCTAGGCCATTATTGCAAATAATAGCTTGAGCCTGGTCTCAATACTGGGTTGTTCATATTTTGTCAAACTATCAACAATATTGATTAAACTTATTTCACCATTTAATTGTCAATATGTCCAGTATAAAGAACATATTTCTGCAATATAGGTATTTCATTGCAAATATTTACAATGTAATCCGACATTTATGTACCAATGGTGGATCATTACAAATATTTCCAACGTAAAGCAAATATTTAACCGCTGAAGACAAAAGAGACAGGCCACGGTTTCTCGGTTGTCATGTACTCGACATAGATTGAATTTCATCAATAATCCAACTGCTTTTCAGCTTACCTTGATCACGTGGAATTCAAGTATCGTAAACTGTCTCTCTCTTTAATTATACGTTTGATGAATATTTCAATGACAACGGAAGTATTTCTGAAAAATGAAATATTCGCGAAATGCTGGCCCGCAATACAAAAAATATTATTTGTTACTAGGGATGCTACAATTCATAATTATTAAAATTTGTTAATCTCCAAACTTAATGAATCATTTGTTATGTAAATATAACATTTACATTTTAATATATATATATATATATATATATATACATTAATTAAAAATACTAAATAACAGTTCTTCAGATTCCAATAAAGAAATATAAATATTTTATGGTATATGATGGAATTCTTGTTGTGACATGCGTGTTTTGTGACAAACCCCTCCGCGCTTGAAACAACTTTTTTTCTTATGATATATACCGTACATAATTATTTGTTTGCGAAATATATCATCTGTGCTTCGTACAAACCATATTTAACTTTCCAATTAATAATAGTCAAGAACCTACTTTAGTATTTCTGCAGAAATCCACCAGATGAAGACACCACGTTGGGACCAAAGTGTTATTCGAAACTGCCAACAGATGGCAGCATCACGGAAGTCTGCTGCCCTATTCTGCTTCAACAGCAAGCTCATGTGTGCACGAGACGAGAAAAGTAATTATGCAAAGTCCGCAGTTTTCTTTGTTTTTGAACTTTCTCAGAACTTTTAAGAGCCCCAAAGCTTTAGTCCGACTGCTGGTTTCAACCAAGCAAGTACGCGTGAACTCTCAGGCAGAAATCTATTGCCTAACTCTCCGCCCCTGCCCGTATTCGATGCTTAAAATTTATGTAATCTAACCTATTTTATTTTGTGTTTTGCAGTGCTCATCTATATTCAAGACTGTGTTAACCAAATTAAAAGAAGAGTGTTTTAAATTCAGTCTCTTTTATGAAGAAAAAACCTTTCTCATATATACAGTGAATGAACACAGTTTATTAGTAAATAAAATCATTTTAACCCTTTCAGGGGCAAGGTACTTGTATTCGTAAAATGTTCAAATAATTTAATGACACCAGTAGTAACAAGAGATTTTATTTGTAAACAAGTAAAAGTAATTTTTCGCGTACTTAATAAAGATCACATTTTCATCATAAAATCCCGGTGCCAATGTGGCCCTTTAGGATTAAAATTATGTGATGCCGTGACGGCATCACCGCCCTTCAAGGGGTTAAACCTTTTTAGCAATTTCGACATCGACGAAAGAAGAAAGAAAACTCTTCGTCTAGTTACCAGCAAAGGTAAGAGAAAATTTTGATATCCTATTGTTGTGATAAATAAATAAGTGTGCATCTAAACTGGACATTTGGAGCAAGCAACCGAACTCGCTTCCTTCAGTTTTTTATTAGTATAAATAAAATTAAACGGAAAATGTGTTCTTAGAAATAAATACAGTAAATGTTGAGTAAATAGTTCCCTTTAATCAGTAGTGTTTTTCCATAAGATTAAATATTTTAAGTAACTAGATATCTTTTAAATATATTTTTTTATTTGGGAATATATAGAATTTTGTACTTTAGTAATGGGTAGAATGTAGTTGTTACAGTGTTTCAGAAATTATATTTGAGAAAGCTCTAATAGATAGATGGCATTCCAAAAGAGAATATTCTATGACATATGAGATGATTAATCATATTTCTCTAGATCCGAATAATGAACTATCATATTTTATTGCATAAATTAAATGTGACAGAAGAAATGTGTTTTAGATCCAGAAATAAATAGACAGAAGGTTTCATAAATTATTTACTTTATTCGGTAGTATTTTGTCTTATGTAGAATGTTCATAATTAAGAGAAGGAAATAAGGGTTATTACATAGTATAACCATACCATTACCTTACATATTAACTATACCATGATATATTACATAGTATAGTTCAATGGCTAATTACATGGTATACAGGAGTTTCCGTGTTATCACACACTTTCATCATGTAAATGCTACAGTTAATAGTTCGGATGAATGAAACTAGCACTGCAGTTCGCAGCCATGTCCAACGAATAAGTGTGAATTATGCCAGCCACGTACTGTCCGGAAAGCTCAAATGGTAGATCATTGGCACTGCAAGCCAAGGTCTCCAGGTTCGAGTCCTGGTGTGGACATTTTTCACTTTGTTGGAATAAAACCTCAACTGTGCTACTCCAACTATGAATATGCAAAAACTTATTAACCCCTTCGTTCCTACGTATTTATTAGAAGATACTTAATATATAAAGGGCTACAACCTATGTATACTCTAGTACAGCGGTTTCCAAACTGGGGTATGTGGCAGTCCTGTTGTGGTATATGAATGTAATTTCGCTAATGGCGGAAATAACAAAAATGGTTCAAATGAAAACACATAAATAAAGTTGATAATTTTGTATTAGAAAGTTAGTCTCATGTGTAACGCCAATGTGTTACTCTGTGTATCATGCTTTACTCTCAAAATGAGGGGAAAGGTCCACTAGATCTAGTAATTTATTGATGATTCAATCTTACTAGCTTCGTTCATCTCTAATCATATTGTATAATTACTTCTGTTTTCCTTCCATCTTCGCAAAAATTGAAGAGAAACAAAAACTCGGTGAGAAAGCATTAAAACATTTGTTGATTTCAAAAATACAGCTTGTCGAATGAGCATTTTCATCTTATGTGTATCATTAAGAACAAATATCACAATAAGCTTGACGCTGCTTCAGACTTGAGATTATATCTGTCTTTGTTTGAATCTGATTTTAAAAAAACTCAAGGAAGCAAGCTCAAGGATTCCCATTGAGATTATTAAAAATCATGTTTGGTTACACGAATATCATAATGCAAAATTGTTGCAAACTTTCATCGTAAATTATTTAAAAATAGTTTTAATGCTATATTGATTTCTTTTGATCTTAAACTAATATTATAAAAAGTAAAATTAATTTTAAAATGTAACATAAAAAATAAAAGGTTAGAAATGTCAATTGAATTTGAGTCGTTTATTATTAAGCTCTTCTAAGAAGATTATTATTAATAATAATAATGAAAAGAAGTATATTGGCTTTACATGAGTGAGTATACTCACTCATAAAAGTATACTCAGTGAGTATACTCACTTTCAAAAGTTTGGGAACCGCTGCTCTAGTGGATATATGAAATCAGCGAAAAATCTGGGATTGAAGCATGCGCTAGGATATCTTCATCTGGAGGCGAAGGTGTTAACTATGCATATGCACCTACTCATCCTTTTAAAATTATATTTTCATTTGGGAATATACTTAAACATTGATTAAATTAAGATTAATTTGATTAATAACAAAATTTAACTTATCCAACTTTTATGAAAATATAACATTTATTTATTCATTAACATTTATGAAAATATAACTCTTTTTTTCATTTTAAATGTTTAATAACATTTCTTCGAATTCCAATACTGAAATAAAATATTTTATTGTATAAATAAAATTAAACGGGAAAAATGTGTTTTTAGATCCAGAAATAAATATATAAAAGGTTTCATAAATTGATTTCTTTATTCAGTAGTATTTTTTACGTATGTAGAAAGCAAAATGATTATTAACTACCGAATATCTTTATAAAGTTATATTTCCATTTGGGAATACACTTCAGCATCAATTTCCGCATTAATATATTTTTATTTCTGTAATAAATAGTATATATCTGTGACAGTGTTTCAGAAACTACATTTGAGAAATCTCTGATCGATAAATTGTATCCCGGGAGAGAAGATTGAAAGGCATGTGTATAATTAATTAGTCTTGCGAAAATTCTTTTTTAACAAAATTTAAATAAATTTTGCTTTTGATTTTATACTGTCTGAGCTTATTTTAGCTACAATATGCGATTACGTATTGATAATCAGTTACTGTGTTTGTATGTTTGTCAGTTTATATATTCTATGTTTACTTGCCCAACCAATATTTATTTATCTGTATCGTTAATTTTTTTTCAATATTAAAGCATTCCAAAGTAGAAAACGAGCACAGTGTAAAAAAGTTCTTTGTAACTGTCAAAAAATTCTCTTTATTGTTAATACTTGAAAGTATTTTCAGTAGTAGAGTACTTTTATAAGAGAGTGGCTACATATACATCTAAAACATGCTCAGAGTGTACGTTTTAACCCAAACTATGGTAATTTATGGTACGCAACTTGGCGATACTGGCCTGAACGAGTTCGCTTTGGCAAGTTAGAAAAGTAAACAAAATTAGCTTGGCGATAAAGGCAGACTCGCCTAGTCCAAAATAATGGTAAGCGCAAACGTAAGATATTATTGCCCTACTGTCACCAGTTTTTATCTATAAAGATCACTCTATTATAGTGAATCATAAAAAATCTGGTTACAAAAAAATATTTAAAAAAATGAAATACCAGATAAATCCCAACAAATTTCATCCTATTTTAGAAATTAGAGATGATCAATCGTATGAAATTTTCTATATTTGTGCAATAATTAACCTCAGGGACTTATCTAAAGTCAAGTCAGAGCCACATGGGAAAAACGTTTTCTGTTGGTCAGTATAATTTTATATTATTTGGAGTTTTGTAGAAAAAACAACCCTCAATAGAGAATAATTTAATTTTCATTGCATATGAAATTGTATTATTCTATGTAATGTCATTGTAAGCATGAATTCAGATTTTTTTTAATAACAAACATCTTTTTTTGTCAATTTTGTGTGTAATATTTTAAGATATGCAGGATCCCTAAATTTTCATTAGAAGAGAAAATTGAGTGAGCAAAGATTAGAAAAGTCTTTCTAAAATAGTAGTTTAGAAAATTTTCTGTGCATTTTTTTATACCGAGAGAATTATTCTTTAGATATTTTAATGTCTAATTTATGTCAGTATTTCATGTACGCATACATTATGCTTTCTTTCTTGATTGGCGATGTGCTAGTAGAAAAGATTGTTTTGAGGATATGGGAATTTTTCGACTTAAAAAATAAGAATACTTTATGAAGTCGTTTTGACGTCTAGAAGCGAGGCAGAAATTCCCTACAGCTAAAAATTAAGCTAACTCCCCCTTTCCTCTACACAGGAATCAGTGGCGTGGCGTCCGGTCATCGCTGGATGCGGCGATGACCAAGCAATATTTTAAAACTCTTAATAAGCTTTTAAAACTCTACGATCCAGTTTTAGCAGAACATTTGGAGTTCATGTATAAGTGAAGGTAAGATTTAAAGTTTCTTTTTTGAACATTCAACCATTGAATTTTAGAGTTAATAATTTTTCACCACAAACTTAAATAATTGCGATGACCACCGAAAATTTTCACGCCACGCCACTGACAGGAATGCACAATGTGCGCAGTGTGTCGGCGTCCGCCGTTACTCCAGTGGACCTCCTGAATTAAACTCCGTCGGAACACCAAGGAGAAAGCCGAACGTGAACTTTCAAGGTCGCGAGTGTTCAGGGAAAGCTACGAGATGCTTTACGACCTGGAAAGTTTCCGTTTGGCGTTTCTCTTCAGTGTACCGAAGTGTTCTGACGGATCTCCCATCTGGAGGTCCATCGGTGTGACGGTGAAGGCCGCTACTGTGGGCATTCTGCATTCTTACAGAATTCCTCGGGAGGAAAAGGTGTGCTCTATGAGTATGAAGGTTGTTAGACGGAGAAAACATGTTTTAAAATTTCAAAACCATATTTTTATTAATTTTTATTGAAAAATGCACATTTTGGACTTGTTTTTTATGGATGTTGAGCGACTTGTAGCGTTATATTAGCTTTCATAGAAAAAGCAAGAAAATCTGTTCATCCGTTTCCGATATAATTTGGGTGCCTATCTAAAAGATATTGTTTCTAAAAAATCACATTTAAAGTTTTGTAACAAATACCTCTCGTTTATACACAGTGGAACATGAATCACTATAACTTTTATATGCGTTTAAATTTTTACCGCTTCCAGAGAAAATTTATGGAATGAAATATCAGAATAAATAAAATGAAAAAAAGGGGGGGGGGGAATGGAGTTTTTGAAACAGATAAACTCCCACAACGCCTTAAATGATCAGTATATCGATCTTTCGCGATCAAAATACTGATGAAAAGAAAAGCATTTCATATTCATTTGAAAAGAATTAAGTTTCAATATTTTTATTATTAAGTCAATGGTATAAAATTAAATTATCTGTTACAAAGACAGAATCACAGTAGCAATATAACTAAGATCGTAAGTTTTTAAATGTATTCAATAGAGAATTTTTCTTCCATTTTGTGTTAGTCTCTGAATGAGATACTTTTTACATTGATGTATAAAGGATATCTGACACCGAAATTTGGTTCATATGGCACCAACATTTTTAATGGTATTTTTCAACTTTTTAAAATGTATTCAGCATCAATTTCTGTATAATAATATTTTTTCATTATACTTATCCTTTACCATCTCTTCAGGCATTATAAGCAAAGTAGCTATCACAGTATAGACATTTTTCCTTATCTGTTATAAAATTTCAGTTATATAAAACCATGACACAGTTATTTTTTTCATTAAAAAATTCTTTATCTTGTATACTTTTACATAAAAATAAATTTTTATAAGATATATTTCGTTATTTTATTTAAAAACATGTACTACCAGGTTTAGAGTATGCTACATAACATCTTTACTTTCCAACTCCTTTTAAAAACAGGGGCCTATATCCCTAGTGTAGATAATCGGCCGTCAAAAATCAACCAACTTTTTAAAAACAGATGTAAAGATGTTATGTAGCATACTCTAAACCTGGTAGTACATGTTTTTAAGTAAAATAACGAAATATGTCTTAAAATTTTTAATGAAAAATAACGAAATATGTCTTATAAAAATTGATTTTTATGTAAAAGTATACAAGATAAAGAGTTTTTTAATGAAAAAATAACTTTGTCATGGTTTTATATAACTGAAATTTTATGTAACAGATAATGAAAAATTTCTATACTATGATAGCTACTTTGATTATAATGCCTGGAGAGATGGTAAAGGATAAGTATAAGTATAATACGGGCATTAAAAAAGACAGCGAATTCTGCCGATAAAAATTAATTCAATATATTTTCAGTAATATATAGAATATGATTGTGACAAAATTTCAGAAACTTCTTTAGAGAAATCACTGATAGATGGATGATATCCCAGGAGAGAATTTTGTGTGGCATGTAGATGATTAATCAGTTCTGGGAAACTTCTTTTCAAGGAAATATAGATAAGTATTGGTTGTGATTTTATACCGTCTAATCGTATTTTCTTTACAATGTACTAATATTTTCTTAGTATTTAAGTACGGTGTCAGAATTTTATCTTCCTAAACTATCTTTATTCACATGTGAGTGAATCAACTATTCTTTGCATCAAAGACGAGTTAGGTAATTCTTTCTTTCTTTCTTTTGAAAAAAAAAAAAAAAAAAAAAACCATAAATAATTAATTCAAAATTTTATTTGGCATGTTTACTAGATTAGTAAATGAAGTTTTAGATACTCTAACCAGCAATGTATACTTTTATGACCGTTTTTGGCTTTATTAATATCTATATTTGACCCCTGTGATACAATCTCCATAAAGTTTATACTATAACTAGTTTTATAAATATTCAGATCTTGACGCAATGCACTCTTATGCAAAAAATGCATGAATGCAAAATTTATTACGATTATTTATATTAAATTCAGTAATACGGAAATAATATGACTCCATATTAAATAGCACGTAATCACCAGGGCAACTTAGATTCATTACCTATCATGTGGTAACATTTAATTACGTATGATATGATTTAATAGAATGAAGAAAACTTTTATGAATATCTTTTTACGATTTGATTCGATTTTCATAAAATTTGAAACTACTCGACGAAATTCTGCAACGATTATGGATATTAAATTTAAAACCATTCGGTTGGTTAGTTTTTGTTCTGTTATATGAAGGCAGGTAGACAGACAGATGGGCGGACCAGACGACAACTATAGGTGCTACGCATTTATATAATTACGAAAGCACCTGAAAATGGTTTTCACTTATGTTTTGTAACCCCGAGAAGACCTGCTTGGATCTACTTTCTTTAAACGTACTGCGTAAACCTTCATTCATTACTATTAGATCAAGATGAAGCTTAAAACTGTTAGAGAGCAATTAGCGGAAGCCTTGTCATCTAACGGAATGAATACACCAAGCGTTGCCAAGATAAAACATCTCACATGCTATCCCCCTTCCACATCATAAAACAATGAGATACGTGAACTTTCTTCAGTTGGCGTCACACCTTTACTGTCTTGTTTTAACCATGAATCTCTAACTTTTGCTGATTCATCAATATTTTCTCTTCTGTTGACACTACATGTAATCTATTTTGGAAGTATATATTACGCATTAGGGGTTGCAAGCTGCATAAGAAAACGGTTGTTTGGCTGGCTGAATTAAATTTATAAAATAGTTACACCGTAAGTCGCCGGTTATACGTTTCTCATTTATAGGTGAAATCCCCAGCAACTAACACCTTAAGGATACGCTTTTGTTGAACAAACTATTAAAAAGTATTAAATCTATTTTATTTCTATCGTTATTTTTGAAAGTACAGTACAGATACATTAAAAAATTATTGCTAAGAAAATTTTGTAAAATTATACTTTTTTATTACTAAAAATTAATTTTTTTCATAAATAGGGTCAATAACTTTAGTAACTGACGCCATCCCCATTTTGAAAAATCAATAACCGACTCATAAGTTATAAGAGTTAAGACGAATAAGTTACACCAAGATTTGCAGAATTTTATAAGAAAATTTTTATTTGAGTTAAATTTTTGCTCAAGTGTCAGTTACTGGTTAGGTGACAATAACTGGAGTTTTCTCCCTATACGACTTTGGTATTTTTTACGTTATTCCCTTGTGTTCCTGATCAGCATTAGTCAAAAACATTTAACTTTCTTTAAAGTTTCTTAGTAATATATTTAGAATTGTAAAAATAATTTATAAAACTTATTTTCTTTTTTTTAAGAGGTGAAAACAATTGCGAAATCACATGTAAAACAGTTGACAATGAAGTAACTTTTTCTGGGGAACTACTGCACTGTAAAACAAGAAAGAAAAATAAAGCGTCCAGCGTAGACTATGTAACGCTTTCCAACACATGCAGTATACTGTAACAAAACACAGTTTATTAAGATGAAATATGATATCTAAATAAACAACTTGAAAAATTCATACTGCATCTAAAAACCCAATTTCTGGTATTGCAATAAAATCGGAAAAATATTAGTTTTTTATGCAGCACTGTATATGCTCTATGGATTTGCATGCATACTACATAATATGCTAAAAGTTAGTTCATTGAAACGAATAGCACATTCGGAAATTTCTGTTCAGCAATTTCCGTGAATAAGCGGAAATGTACTTGAGAACTTTTGTGTAACACTGTGTATGATATATAGAATTTATTAACAACTAGTAATATTTCAAAAATAGTTCAGCTTAAAAAGGAATACCACAAATGAAAACGCACTTGCAGCAATTATTGTTCATGGACTTCAATAGTTAAATTTCTTCTGCAGCCGTATTATTTTGTGTGTCTCTGTAAATGAACGCAATGAACTCTGTAAATGAATTCCATGCACACCGTATTCTACAGTAAGCGCCGTAGTACGCCTCAGTGCTATATATAATTTTCAATATGTTTAAAATAGTGTAATTTCATTAAAATACACCGCAAACGATTTCCACCCATATACAGTAATATAACGCAATTCTTTTGAGTGACTCTGTAAATGAACCGTAAATGCTATACACTTCATTTTCAATATTAAACATGCCATAGTGATACTCAATAATATCTACCAATTGCATTGCAATCGGATTACATTTACGCGAATTAGAACACGGACGGACAGAGAGATAGACTGACGGACAGTTAGACAGAAAGACAAACCGACTTCATAAACACTTTTCAACTTTGTTGGAAAGTGTTAAAAAGATAACTGATTCTTACTCTAGGAAAATACAATATAATCACGAACAAAAATATAGAATAACCTCCGCCGATTTACCCACTATTTCGAAAAGCGTTCTTTATCATTAGAAACAGTCAGAAACTAATCTATTTTCGAGATTTAAAGAAGCATTTATAAAAACAAAGTTTCCTTTGCTGCCACTGATTTTCGGAAAAGTTTCCGAATAGTTTTTATAGTGCATTAATAAGTTTTCTGAACCTGGAATATAGGTTTTTCGGATGCAGTCAATTCTCAAGTAAAAATTTTCTTCTTCAACAAACATGTTTTACAGACAAACATGATAAATTAACATTTTAATTAATATTATTGTGTTACTCTTTCCTGTATAAATTCAGTTATGCAGCTGAAAATGTTTAATTGCGAATTGATAAGATCCTAAAAACCGATATTCCGGTTTAGTAAAATTAATTAATACACTGTAAAAAGTACACGAAAACGTTTCCGAAAATCTGTGTAGTACAAATTTCTTTGTAGTAACTTCTGTAAATCGCTAAAATATATTGATTTATGAGATTTCTAAAGATAAAGAATGATTGTCGGAATCGTAGGTAACTCGGAAGAGGTTATTGTACATTTTCGTACGTGATGGGTAGTATTATATTTTCATAGATTAAAGAACATTTATCTTTTTAGGGTCTCGTTCATCTCACGAAACCCTATTCGTCTCGCTCCTTTGTCTGTCTGTCTGTCTGTCTGTCTGTCCGTCTGTCCGTCACAGAGCCCGTTCTCAGAAACTATACATGTTAGAGACTTGAAATTTTGGGTACTTATAGCTGAACACCTCACATCAAACAACAAATCATAAAATTTTGAAAAAGTTGGTAATTAACCGAATTACGAGCTAATTAACTTCTAAAATTAACCAATCCACCTTTTTAACGCAAATTCAAACGGACTTTATCGAAATTATCCGTGTTTCTCCTAAGGGTTGCCAGTAAAATCAGCCGAATGCACGGTTACCACGGAGGAAATTAAGCCGAAAAATGAAGTGGAGATTTTAAAGCGAAATCGTATATCAGAACATACTGGTCCGAGAAATTTGTAAATGGAATAGACAGACGCAGAAAAAAATCTACTTTCATTTGGTATAAAGTTAACATTTCTGCGATGTGTATAAGTTAAAATATCCATTAAAAATCGATCGATAAAAATTTAATTTCTTTAATTGGAAAGACAAGGAAATAAAAAGATTTCAATTCGGCGGGAAAGCAGGTAGACATGACGACGCTGCGGTTTCCCATAATAGCATATTTTAATACGAAATTTTAACTTTTTAAATATTAAATTTTTTGATTAAATTTTTTGGCATCCCGATGTCAAATTTCTCGCTGATTTCATTGATACCCATATCTAAGTCCTATCTTAATTACAAGCTGAAATATTAATTATTATTTAATTAATCGGTTTATTGCTATCAAATGCGTCGTTTAAAATGAAGAGACGCGCTTATTTAACCACGAATTAACTTAAATTAGGAAATCTAATAATTTGCCTGGGCTTTTTGAACGGCGATATGAGATAAGTATAACTCATTCATCATCAGAAAGTTTACTTCATACCACTATTTGCTAATAGTAATTTCAGGAAATATTTTGAATTATTGGTTAAGACCGCCACTCAGTCTGTTTGAAACTTTAAGATAGTTTATAACACATAGAAAAAAGTGTAAAAAAGAATGGAATGTGATATTTCGAGGAGGGGGTGGGGGGTGGGGGGGGGGAGTTAGAATTATTTTTAAAATCTTAGCGTTTGTTACCGCAGCAAATATTTTAAATTCTTGTTTAAGACCGCCACCATCCCTACCCATCTATCTACGGAAAGATTGCGTAAAGGAGTTTCGTTCAGATATGCTTTTGTTAAGAATAGAGTGCATTCCGTGGTGGTGGAATGTGGAACTAACATAACGCGATTTTGTTAAAATTAGGAAATCTAACAAGTCGATCTGTTTGAAACTTTAAGATATTTTATAACACATAAGATAAAGTGTAAGAAAGAATGACACGCGAAATTCCGGGGAGGGGGGGGGGGCGCTAGATTTCTATTTAAAGAATTAGCGTTTCTGATCGCTTTAGGTGATTTTTTGAGGGAGTCCTGAGATATATGCTACTTATTTAATATAAAATTGTCTAAAGTTTAGTTACCACTATTTCCGAATAGTAATTTCAGCAAATATCTTAATTTCTTATTAAGACCGCCACCACCTCGAGTAACATATCTACTTATAGGTTGTTTAACGGAATTTCCTTCCGATACAGTTTTGTTAAGAATAGAGTGCGCTCCCTGGTGGTGGAATGTGGAACTAACATTTTTGTAAAAATTAGGAAATATAACAAGGCGATCTGTTTGAAATTTTACGATAGTTTATAACACATTAGAAAAAGTTTATAAAAAATGGCGCGTGAAATTTCGGGAAGGCGGGGAGAGGGGGAGGGGCAAAATATTTCTTTTTTGTTTCATACCGTTTCAGGTGCGTTTTTTGATGGAGTCCTCAGATACATGCTACTTATACTTATTAAATATAAATATGTCAAAAGTTAAATTACCACTATTTCCGAATAGTAATTTCAACAATTATCTTAAATTCTTGCTGAAGACCGCCACCCCCTCGAGTAACATATCTACTAATGGGTTGTGTAAAGGAGTTTCGTTCAGATACGCTTTTGTTAAGAATACAGTGCGCTCCCTGGTGGTGGAATGTGGAATTAACAGACCGCGATTACATTTAAAGTAGGAAATCTAACAATTCAATCTGTTTTAAACTTTAAGATACTTTATAACACACGATAATAAATTATAAAGAAGAAAGGCGCGTCGCATTTGGAGGAGGGGGGGGGGGGCGTTGAGGGAGGTGCGCGAACAAAATTAGGAAATTTAACTGGACGATCTGTTTGAAACTTTAATATGGCTTATAAAACATAACATAAATTTTTAAAATCAGGGCGCGTCAAAAATCATGGTGACCATCTGCCCACTCCCCCCCAAGGGGGGCACTTTTCTAAATTTGGCAGATACCCGCATGTGATATATCGTAGCATTTTTTTGGGGGGGGGGGGCGAACAAAATTAGGAAATATAACAAGGCGAATATGTTTGAAACTTTAACATAGTTTAGGATGTGTTTGCCAAAATTTAGAAGGTATTCCATGGCGATAAATGTACTGGACGTTTTGAAAGAAAGTGTTTTGAAAGGAATATTAAACGAAGCCCTTTGTGCGATGTATGATCACACTTACCCACTTGTTTTACAATATGAAGCAATTTCAATGTTTTTAAAAAGCTGTTTTGAGAATACGAAACTGTAATGTGATCATAATATAAAATACATTATTTATGTAATTTCGCAAACAAAAGAAATATTGTCTTTTTAAAAAAAATTAACGCAAGTATATGCAATTTTACACTCTTTTTAACACTTTGCAACATAGTTGAAAAGTGTTTATGATTTCAGTTTGTCTGTCCGTCTGCCCGTGCTGTAACTCGCGCAAATATAATCCGATTGTCATGAAATGGATATATGTTATTGTGGGGCATGTACAAGGTGGCCATAATTAAACTGACAGTACTCAGAGTGTTCTGTAACGCGATCTAATTAAGAGAATGACGCCAATTTTTGTAAGAAGATTAGGAACAATGTCAGACGGGCGTCTTTTTTGCTTGAGTATCATCCATTCACAATGCTATAGCCATTGTGAATGGATCATACTTAAGCAAAAAAGCAGCAAAAAAGACGCCCAGCATTGTGAATGGATAATACTTAAGCAAAAAAGCAGCAAAAAAGAGGACCGTCTGACATTGGTCTAAACAAGACGGGAGACGAAGGAAAAAATAGTTCCAAAAGTCACCACTAGGAGAATTTGTGGCGCTGTGTAACGGAAAAAAGAATATTATTGCCGTATTGAACTGGAATTAAATCGTTAAATGTGCTAAATAAGAAGTAATTTTATTTCAGTATTGATTCTGCATTTTTTAAAACTCTCTTTTTTGTTACACAGTGCCACATATACCCTAGCGGTGACTTTTGAAACTATTTTTTTTTCGCGGAATCCTTCGTCCCCCGTCTTGTTTAATCTTCTTACAAAATTTGGCGTCATTCTCTCAATTAGATCGCTCTACAAAACACTCTGAGTACTGTCAGTTTAATTATGGCCACCTTGTATATGCTATGGCATGTTCGGTATTGAAAATGAAGTGTGTAACATTTACGGTTCATTTACAGGGGCACTCAAAAGAATTCCGTTACATTACAGTCTAGGGAGAAAAATCGTTTGGGGTGTATTTTAATGATGTTACGCTATTTTAAACATATTGAAATTGATACTTATCGCTGAAGTGTATTAGAATGTTCTCACTACAGTTCATGGTGAACATAGATTTTATCGTTCATTTACAGGGGCACCCAAAAGAATTTGGCTACAGGAAAAAGTGAACAATAATTGAACTATTGAAGCCTTCGAACAATAATTGCTGGAAGTGCGTCTCAGTTGTGGTATGTGTTTGTAAATTTAATTATTTTTTAAATGTTACTTTGTGCGTATAAATTCTGTAGATAATATACAGGACTGTACAAAAGTTTTCAGCAACATCCGTTAACTGGCGCAAATTGCTCAACGGAAATTTTCAACTGTGCTAATGCGTTTAAATGAACTAACTTTTAGCATACTATGTAGTACACATACATATGAATAGATCATATATAGGGCTGTACAAAAAAAAAAAAAAAAAAAAAAAAAAAAAAACGTATATTTTCCCGACTATTCATGTTAATAACAGAAATTGGGTTTTCAAATGCATGATGCGTTTTCCAAACTCTTCATTTAGACATCATCTTTCACCTTAGTAAAGTGTGAAGTTTTGTTATAGTATTCTGAATGTATTGGAAAGTGTTTCATAATCTAATCCGTACGCATTATTTTTCGTTATTGTTTAAAACTCAACTTGGTTGAGTTTGAAATGTTAAGATGGAATTTTGTAATCAATTTTTCATTCACTTTCTTGATATACTGGAATTATTAGGATGAGCGAAGCGAATCCTCTACTAGTCTACACAAATTACACAAATTACACAAATTACTAGTCTACACAAATTACATTTTGTCGTATACTTTACAAAAAAAAAAAAAAAAAATCAGTATTTTGACTTGAAATTAAACATAAAAATAAATTATGATCTATAGATTTGCACAATATTATTTTTTTTACAGAATAATCTTAAAATAAATTAATAGTTTAATTAATTTATTTTACATGTTTTCCATTACGGACGCATCTTTGCAAATAAAAAACGAAGCACGTATATTTTCAGAAGAAAAAATAAATCATGGAATTAGTCATTATAGATAGAATCATGATTCATTACATAATGTCACGATTTCTTTTATGAAAATTTTAACACACCTTTTTTATGAAAATTACAGCATATTTTTAATGAATTAAAATTTGTGAAAATTCAATTATTTACATTCAATTATGAAAGTATTTTTCAGTGTTAAGAATTCCAATACACAATTTATTCTTAGTATGTGAAATCATTTACGCTGACGATACTTACGCATTTTAAAAGAATTATACTATGATTTTTTTTTAAGATGGCAACAAAAGAATTGTAAACAAATAAAATTAATTGTTAAATTCGTTATATCATAAATAAAAAAATCAGAGGAAATGCTTAGTTATTTGGCTGGATTTACATTTCTAAAATTAAAATGCGCCAAAACATAAAATAACTTTTTTGCTTAATAGAGATGCAAAAATAATATAAAAAATATTGTTACTTTCAAACATTTGTCTTATTAATGCTTCGCGAATCCAAACAAAGCATGGCTTTTGCTAGTTGTAATATGTTTAGAACTAAATTTTATATTAACGAGTTAATTGTAAGGTATTTTTAGGTATTTTTCCGTTAGCCTACCACAGGTAAAAATCGTCAAATTTTCTTTATGGTTACAATTGTATACGAGTTACAACCACAATGGATTTGATTATGCTTCAGACATTAGAGAGAAAAAGATTCACCAATGTCAGCTGTTTTACATATCTGATTTCGTAACTGCTGTCGTCCCTTTAAAGCTGTTCACAAATACAAAGGGGAAACTTTATGTCATAACTTTTAATTCATTTTTGTTCGGAATCGCATGAAATTGCCTGGTGTACTTACTTAGAAATTATGTAATCGAAAGACGTTTTCCATCGCTTGTTAAACGTAAAAGATCTTTCAGAAAATACCTCAAAGTGGGCGTTTAAACCAAATTTCCGGACGGAAGATGAAAAAATAGCCAGAGAAATTAGAAAAACTGGTTGTCACGTGATCAAAATTGTTTTTAGCTCGATAGGTAATTTATTTATTAAAAAACGGAAAACTCAATTTGATTTCAAATATCTTCAGTAGCCAGCCCTGCCAGTTTTGTGTTTTTACGTTTAATATTGACTTAGTAAATGCATCAGAAAGTTTCGCGCTTGTTGAATATTGACTTAAGAACCGCCTTAAATTTTACCTAATAATTTTACAAAAAATAAAATAAAATAGAAAAATACTGAAAAGAAAAATTGAAAAATAACATTACACTTTTGTTTGCTTTTCTCTAACTGTACTCTAAAATGCGTATTATAATTAACGTTATCCTCCAGGATATGAAAAGAAAGTATTTCCCAAGAAATTCTCATAGTTATGTTCCTTTGTTCATCACTAACAAGGAGAGGGCCAACCTTGTTAATCACAGATTTTGATTATTTTAATATATGTTGTAGGGTAGAGACCCCTTAGTGTCAGGTTCAGCGGATTTTATACAACGCTCCTTAGTTCTTGAGAAACCGGGGGGGGGGGGGGGATCTAATAATAGCATACACAACATAAATACTCACACAGCAACCGCAATGATAGGTTGGTCGTAGCTCAGTTGGTATGGTGTTTGCCGGCTGATTTGCGGAGCCGGGTTCGATACCTGAATGCGCTTCATTTGTTTTTCTCATTTTTTGTTTTATAAATATACTTGTAAGTATAATTAATAATCTCATTGTCAATTAAAATTTATAATATTGTATATCAATTATAATTTTAACCTACTTAATTTTTTACTTTTAACTAAATAGTTGTATAAAACATCATAAAACTGCTAATTTTTTAAAAATCACTTTTAAAATGTATTTCATATATTCTTTATCGATGCAATGATATTGAGCAATTGTGTCAATTCGTGATTTTAAAGAAACATCATTTGCGCATTGCTTTAACAAACGAAGTCAATGCGATAATACTATTATTCTGTTTTTAAAGTAGCAAGCATAATTATATTAAAAATTAGCATCAGAATTAAATTACAACCGATTTTTTGCATATTAAAGATTTTTAAATTTGTAATACGTATGCTTGCGCTTTCAATTATTTTGCTTTCACCTTTATCTTCTTTCTGCTTTTAGTTTTATTTTATTTGAATATGCTTTTATTTTATCATAACTAGATGGCACCACAAGAGATTTTTTCACGATTTTGGAATTTTTATCATTCAATAATAGATCCAATTTCTTTTTAAACCTCTTTAAAGGATGAGAAATAATAGTTTAAAAATAAAAAATTATAAATTTAATTTTCTTAACATTATAATTAATGTATGATATTAAAATTTGTAATTGAAATTATTAAATTATACTTACAAGTATATTTATAAAACAAAAAAATGAGAAAAGCAAATGAAGCGTATTCAGGTATCGAACCCGGGACCTCGGATCAGCCGGCAAACGCCATACCAACTCAGCTACGACCACACTATCACTGCGGCTGCAATGTAAGTATTTAAGTTGTGTGCTATTATTAGACCCCTCGGTTTCTTAAGAACTAAGGAGCGTTGGATAAAATCCGTTGAACCTGACACTAAGGGGTCTCTACCCTACAACATATATTAAAATAATCAAAACCTGTGATTAACAAGGTTGGCCCTCTCCTTGTAAGATGAATTTTTTTTTCACTTTTTGGGTTAGCCTATCTCATATGATCTAGTAGAAAGAAGTAATGCCAATTTTATAATAATAATTTTCCGAAATTCTGTATACATAAATAATGCTGTTCTCGACGTCTTTACCCCCAGATACAAGTTTTAAAAAGATTATCATTGGCCATTTTTTATAGTTAATAAGCAATTCCTTAATTTTGTCTTGCATTTAGATTTTACAGGTAAAATAATTAACTTCGGACTTAACGTGGTGAAATATTTTGAAAATTAAAAAAAATAAGGATGCGTAATTTCACCCCTCGACATTTTCTCGATAAGTTATCTTACTCATTTTAATTGGAAAGTATTTCGATTATACGTGGCATAATTTCATTTATAATTACATCCCTTTTCTTCAAGCACAGAGAAGTAAACTTGTTATTTTGTGGTATCCGACGGGCCACAGTTTGACAACCTATCTATATCAACTAAAGATCCTTCTTTGCGATTGCACAAAAATATTGATATTTCTATTTTAAATTTTCTGTTGGTTTCTTTATTACGTGTGAAATTTCTACTTTTTGAAATTTTGCAGTAATTTCTAAGATTAAATAGAAATTTCTGAAGCCTCTGGAAAAAATGTAGTGAAAGTTGAATTAGCGAAAAATGTGTTTTACTTCGTTTTTGTCGTCTCTTTTATAGTAGTAAATGTTAACATATTTAAATTTCAATAATCTGTAAAAAATTAATAATTTTATAAATATAGTTTTAGAAACGTGATAAACCAGTTAATACAGCACTAATTTGAAGAATGGATGTGACACTTTTCATAGAGAAAGTGCTATTGCTATAACTGCCAACTGCTACGATTTGTGTCACCACTGTTTCCGATTAATAATATTGAACCTATTTAATCGAAAATTTCTGTGATTAAATAACGAGAAGATAACCATTCGGAAGTACTAGTAACAAAAAATCGTAACAGTTGGAAGGTACATTGCGCCTTAAAGTGATTATTTCGTTTTTTCATTTATGCGTTCATTCATACAAAATATCATTTAATGCATGGCAGAAAAAAACTTTAAATATCATACAGAAATATATTTTGACAAATCTTTAATAATCCATTCGTTTTAAGCTGATAAATAAAATCCCTATCTGTATTAATTAAAGTGACGATGTAATTGTATATTAAAATAATAGTAAGCGGCTTAAGCGTTTTTAACTCAATATGTTTTTTTGTGTAATATAAAATATCAATCTTGTATCAAGAAATAAAAATCTGTAAATAAATAATGACCATATTTATCAAGGCGAATGCGAATGATCACTAGTGTTTGTTCCCTCTCCAAAACTTCTCTCAGGATGACTATGCTATTAATCATCAGTTAAGATAGTCAAGATTCAAAAATAAAATTCTACGTTTGCATTTATTTATTGCTTGATTGGGTCAGTATGTCGGGAATATGAATACAATATCTAGGAAATCTTTAAAATTCATATAAAGCTTCCGAATTGAGACTTAGAAAATACTAGTCGCATTGCAATCTGTTTTGCAACGATTAAAAATGAATATATAATTCAAAGTTCCAAACTTTAACATTCATAATTCCTAAAGTACTTGATCGAATGGCTTCGTGTTTGGTATTCGAAGGTAAAATTTACCGAAGAACCCTAATCTGAGGAATTTAGGTTTAGTTCTTGGTTAGATTTTATCAAAATTAGGTGCTAGTGTTTAAAATTCTAAAGTATGCTACAATTTCTATATGTAGATGAAACCTAAGCATTAACTGTTTATAGCATTAATTAGTAGACATTATTACTAACCGATTGGTAGCATTTTTATATGATGACTTTCGGTCATTATTACACTGTAAGAAAAGAGAGATGTTTTTCAATCTAGGAAAATACAATGCAGCCACGAATGAAAATGTACAATAACCCCTTCCGAACTATCCATTATTCCGAAAGGCGTTCTTCATCGTTAGAAACCCGGAAAACCTTATCTGATGGATTCAGTTTTAGTTTTTTGATTAGCTTTTATCAAAATTAGGTGCTAGTATTCAAAATTTTAAAGTATGTTACAATTTCTATATCTAGATTAAACCTAAACATTAACCGTTTATAGCATTAATTAGTAGACGTTATTACAGACTGATTGGTACCGTCAATCACATTTTTATACGATAATTTTCGGACATTATTACACTGTAAGAAAAGAGAGATGTTGCTCAATCCAGGAAAATACAATGTAGCCACAAATGAAAATTTACAATCACCCCCTCCGAATGACCCATGATTCCGAAAGGAATTCTTCATCTTCAGAAATCCCAGAAACCAATATACTATTGTGATTTAACCCTTTATCTACTGACAGTACTTATAAGTACCATTAAAATATCTTGTTATAAAATTCATTTTATACATCGATTAGTTGTAATACAGTTCAGAATGAGTTATAGATACATTACTTTATCTTGTTCCAAAAGCATTATTGGTTACACACACACACACAAAAAAAAAATAAAAATAAAATAAAAGGATAATTTCTTTTGTCTTTGCATCTCTTCAGCTATCTTGGAGTTGGGAGGTTGGGGGGGGGGGGGGAGGGAATTTTTCAATTCGAAAATATTTCTATATTTCTAATATAAGAACATTATATTTGTACATTACCTTATTCTACAAAATAATAAAAAAGATATTTAAAATAAAAGATTTGAGTGGGGTTATAACTATTGCACAAAATTCCTCTAAATTCAAATTTAATTAATCCTTCTAAATCCTCCAATCCTTCGAAAAATCCGTCCAAAATTTATTAAATGGTTATGAAAATCTTCTAATGTAGTTTAAACAGTTCACGAAAAATGCTTTAAAAGATAAGATTTTCATGAATTCATAATTCCGTATATAAAGGGTTAAAGAAGCATTTCTAAAAACAAAGTTTATTTTGCTGGGACTGATTTTGTGGAATGTTTCCGAGTCATTTGTATAGTATGCATTAATCAGTTTTCTTAACCTCGAACTTTGAAATTGTTTTTGAATGCTATCAATTCTCAAGTTAACGTTTTCATGTTCAACAAACATATTTTGCAGACAAACATGACAAAAAAATAGTATTATCATTTACATTAAAATTAATATTATTTTGTTACTTTGGAATATATAAATTCAATTACGTAGCTGAAAATGTTTAATCGAGAGTGAATAGCATCCTTAAAGCCAATATTCCGGATTTAGAAAACTGATTGATACACAATAGAAACTACTCGGGAACATTTCCGAAAAACAATGGTAGCAAAAGAAACTTTGTTTATATAAATTCTTTTTAAATATAAAAAATATGATGGTTTCTGAGGTTTTTAACCCTTAAATGCGCGATTTTTTCTTTTGTTTCGAAAAAAATTATATATGATTCTCTGAGAGGTTTTTATACAGGAAAAATAATGAAAAAAATCAGAGATACATTTTTCATATAATACGTCAATCTTTTCTTCTGTTTCACATCTGCAATACAAGTAAAAACTACTGTCGTGTAGCTGTTTTACGCTAAAATAAAGCAAATTAGTAAATATTTCAATAAGTATGTCTCCAAATACCTTATTTTATATAATTGCTTATTTTATAAAACTTAACCTTTAACTCTTTAATTCCCATGATAGAATACGTTCTAGAAATTACGTAGTTCAGAAAATCTGACTTCACACCAGAAAGTTTCAATGGTTAATTACGTTTTATTTAAATACGGAATGTCTGTTATTAATTACACCAGATATTGCTATTTTAATTTTCTGGTTTGAATTAGGTATATACGAATTTAAAAAATCTATTAAATTCAAAACACTGCTGTTTGTATACATGGAAAGCTGAGCATTAAAGGGTTAAAGATAAAGAACTCTTACCGGAATCATAGGTAAGTGGGAAAAGGTTATTGTATATTTTCGTTCGTGGTTATGTTATATTTTCCTAGATTAAGAAATATCTCTTTTTTTACAGTGTAGGGGTTTTTGTTCTTTTTCTTTTTTATAGTTGTACCTCATCAAACTAGTTTAATTGAAACTCTGTGAGATTGTAGTGAGAGTTTTATTCTAAATAACTACAAACAGCTGTTTCAGGGTATTCTCTTGGGAAGACAGTTTGACAGTAAAACATTTGAAAACATATGTTCAAAACATCAGAAAACATTAATTTGGTTGACAGTAATGTCAATAGATCGTGAAAGCAGTATCAACACAAATGAGATTATAAATTTATTTTCACTGAAGTAACCTCCAATATTAATTTTTATTTTATAATTTTTCAATTTAATTAGTAAAACACGGATCTTTAATTATGACATTTTATCATGAATTAAGAAACTTAAATTATGATGTTTTTTACTTAGAAATTTAAATTTTGACATTTTATCATTAATTAACTTGGATTAAGAATAAAATTTTGGACCCGAAATCCCCTCCAAAATGTTTTTCTGGCTACAGGCCTTGATCTCCAGTAAACTTTTTGGCAACAATTTAATAATCCTTTTCGAATTGAGATTTTCTTTATCATTAATTAAGAAACTTGAATTATAATATAAATGGAAGTTAAAATTCTTGTGCTCAATTCACCTTGAGTTAATTAAATTCATATAAACAGTGCAAGACCATATAATTCATATAAACAGACAAATACCTGTACAAGAATTACTTTCAGCTGCATATATACAGTAAAACCTCCCTAAAGCGCTCCGAGAGATGGCCTCTTAATGGAGGTCATGTTTAAATCTAGATTTTATTTGTTGAAAAGTGTAACATTTAATGTTACTAATTGTTTTCACATTAGGAAAAAATATGAAAATTTAAGTATCAAATAAAAAGTTAATTACTTAAGTTAATTTCTACAGAGCTTAAAAAATGAATGCATTGACGTTTGCTTTAATTTTACGGTTTCATCTTTTATAACTTTTATTTCTAAGTTTGGTAAATAAACGCATTTTTTTTGGACGGGGACAAATAATGACGATTTCATTAATTTATCTATTTCTTTGAGAGTTTCCTGACAGAATAGGGCAGGGAAGTTTATTGACTACCATTCTAAATTTGTCATCAGAGTTAAAATCATTGCCTAAAAAAAGCACAAAATTGTTTAAACACTTAAAAGTTACCGGAATAAAAAAAATTCTATACTTAATTTAGAAGTTTGATGAATAACGCGCTCTCCGGAATTATTTTTCTAATAAAACCTTCTTCAAGCGACCAGGAAAAAACGGAATTTGTTTCATTTTCTTCAAAGAAATGGGTCGCTCATGAAGGGAGTTCAACTGGGATGGTCGCTGAATGGAGGTAAAATCAGTATTGAACATATGGGAATAAATTTCGTTCCATGAAAAAATGGTCGTTCAGTGAGGTGGTCGCACAGGGAGGTTTCACTGTATAATTTATAAGTATTTAAAATACATCAAAATATCTTTAAATACATTAGAATAAAACCCAGAACGTTTTCAACCTTCACAAGGCACGTCGTCAGTGGGATTTAAATGTTATTACTTTCTTCGCGCTTATTCGAGAATTGTCTAGAAGAAATTTTATTTCAATTTAAAAGTTGTATGTCAGGTGAGGTGCCAGATAAAGAATTTAAAAATTTGAAAAACTTTATCTGGCATCTCACCTGACGTACAACTTTTAAATTGAAATAAAATTTCCTCTAAACAATTCTCGAATAAGCGCGAAGAAAATAATAACATTTAAATCCCACTGACGACGGCCTTGTGAAGGTTGAAAACGTTCTGGGTTTTTTCTAATGTATTTTAAAATATTTTGATGTATTTTAAATACTTATAAATTATATATATGCACCTGAAAGTGATCCTTGTACAGGTATTTGTACTGTATATATGAATTTAATTACTTAAATTATGATTTTTTGTTTCATTAAGAAACTTAAATTATGACTTTTTTTTATCAAGAAACTTAAATTATGACATTTTATCATTAATTAAGAAATTTAAATTAAGAATAAAAATTTAGACCCCGAAATCCCCTCCAAAATGTTTTCCTGGCTACAGGCCTTGATCTCCTGAAACACTTTGGCAACGATTTAGTAATCCTTTTCAAATTGAGATTTTCTTTATCATTAATTATAAAACTTAAATTATGATTTTTTTTTCATTAAGAAACTTAAATTATGACTTTTGTTTATTAAGAAACGTAAATTATGACATTTTATCATTAATTATGAAACTTAAATTAAGAATAAAAATTTAGAACCGAAATCCCCTCCAAAATGTTTTTCTGGCTACAGGGATTGATATCCTCAAACACTTTGGCAACGATTTAGTACTCCTTTTCAAATTGAGATTTTATTTATCATTAATTAAAAAACTTAAATTATGATTTTCTTTTCATTAAGAAACTTAAATTATGACTTTCGTTTATTAGGAAACTTAAATTATGACATTTTATGATTAATTATGAAACTTGAATAAAAATTTAGACCCGAAATCCCCTCCAAAATGTTTTCCTGGCTACAGGCCTTGATCTCCTGAAACACATTGGCAACGATTTAGTAATCCTTTTCAAATTGAGATTTTCTTTATCATTAATTAAAAAACTTAAATTATGATTTTTTTTTTTCATTAAGAAACTTAAATTATGACTTTTGTTTATTAAGAAACGTAAATTATGACATTTTATCATTAATTACGAAACTTAAATTAAGAATAAAAATTTAGAACCAAAATCCCCTCCAAAATGTTTTTCTGGCTACAGGGATTGATATCCTCAAACACTTTGGCAACGATTTAGTACTCCTTTTCAAATTGAGATTTTATTTATCATTAATTAAAAAACTTAAATTATGATTTTCTTTTCATTAAGAAACTTAAATTATGACTTTTGTTTATTAAGAAACTTAAATTATGATATTTTATGATTAATTATGAAACTTGAATAAAAATTTAGACCCGAAATCCCCTCCAAAATGTTTTCCTGGCTACAGGCCTTGATCTCCTGAAACACATTGGCAACGATTTAGTAATCCTTTTCAAATTGAGATTTTCTTTATCATTAATTAAAAAACTTAAATTATGATTTTTTTTTCATTAAGAAACTTAAATTATGACTTTTGTTTATTAAGAAACGTAAATTATGACATTTTATCATTAATTATGAAACTTAAATTAAGAATAAAAATTTAGACCCGAAATCCCTTCCAAAATGTTTTTCTGGCTACAGGGATTGATATACACAAACACTTTGGCAATGATTTAGTATACCTAACAATATTCGTCAGAATCAAAGGATGTCCCGATTTCAAACTGGAATTTTCTTAAAACGCGAATCTTAAATTATGGCATTCAATCATTAATTAAAAAACTTAAATGATGACATTTTTTTCATTAAGAAACTTAAATTATGACATTTTATCATTAATTATGAAACTTGAAATAAGAATAAAATTTTAAACCCGAAATCCCCACCAAAATGTTTTTCTGGCTATAGGCTTTGATATGCAGAAACACTTTTGCAATGATTTAGTAATCGTAGCATTATTCGCCAGAATCAAAGACTTTCCGGATTTCAAATTGGCATTTTCTTCAAAGAATATCAACTCTGATGATTTATATTTGTGATACACTGTAAAAAATAACTTTTAGTCAACGAAAATATATTACAACCACGGACGAAAATATGCAATGACCTTCTCCGAGTTGCTCACGATTCCGAGAAGCGTTCTTTATCTTTTGAAACCTCAGAAACAAATAGATTTTCGAGATTTAAAGAAGTATTTTAAAAATGAGATTTTTTTCTTTTACTACCACTGATTTTCGGAAACGTTTCCGAGTAGTTTTTATTGTGTATTAATCCGTTTCTTCAGCCCGGAATGTAGTTTTTCGGATGCTGTCCATTCTCAAGTAAACAATTTCATATTTTAACAAACATGTTTTACAGACACGTATAAATAATTCACAGGATTAAAATTAACATTAAAATTAATATGATTTTGTTTCTCGTGCATGTATAAATTCAGTTACACAGCTGAAAATATTTAAATTAGATTGGTATACTGTAAAGAAAAAGATGTAAATCTACAAAACTAGTTTCTGTAAAAGCTACAGAAATCTGTTACTAAACTGTAAGCTTACTAAAGTTTTATCTGTACACTGTAAAGAAAAAGATGTAAAATCACAAAACTAATTTTTATAAAGCTACAGAAATCTGTATGCTGACTAAAATTTTATCGATAACCGGGGATAATTACATGATTTTTTTTGTTGCAGTTAAATAAAAAGTTCTAGACATCTCAGTTTCTCAGAAAATTCTTAGTAACTTTACAGAATTTCTTTTTACAGTATAAACATGCAATTACAAAAAAGTTCTAGGCATCCTAGAAAATTCTTAGTAACCTCATGGGTTATTTTACAGTGTAGCATCTAAAAACTGATAGTCTGGTTTGAGAAAGCTGATTAATACACTATAAAAACTATACACTATAAAGGGAATATTTCTAAAAAGCTGTGACAGCAAAAGAAACTTTTTTAAATAAATGCTTCTTTATACCTCAAAAATATATTGCTTTCTAAGGCTTCTAAAGATAAAAAACGTTTTTTAGTATCGTGGGAAACTCGGGAGAGTTATTGTATATTTTCCTTCCTGGTTATGGTAATATTTCTGTAGATTAAGAAACATTTGTCTTTCTTTACAATATAGGGAAGCTTTAAGTGACACCCTTTTCCTTTATTATATCACAAGCATTATATTAGTTACATTTTCATTCTTTTTTCTATACCGAAAATAATTTCAAAACTTTAGTTTTCGTGATTTTTTTTTCTGTATTATTAAATCTTTCATCTGCCACTCATAAGCGCCGTAGTTTTTCCGGTTTGACTTAAGTGTTCGTTCGTGTGGGTCGGGTTTGTGTATATGTGTTTTAAAGGACTTCCAGAATAATATTTCGGAAGAGAAAATTATTTTTTCAGTACACTGTAAACAAAAATCTGTAATTTTTACAGAAAAAAAATGTATTTTTTACAGAAAAAAATGTTTTAAAGAAAAGTGTTTTCTTCTGTAAAAAAAATGTGGATTTTGTTAGTTTTACAGAGAAAACTATATTTTAACAGAAAAAAACCGTTTTAATGAAAAATTACAGATATTTTCTGTATATTAAACGTTTTTTCATGGTCGCCAAATTGACAGTTTTTTTCTGTGAATTTGAGAGATTTTTTTTTTTTTTTTACATTAAGGAATTTGTACATATGTGTATATCTATATATACACTGTAAAAAGAAGGGAGGATTGGGTTTATGAAATGCCAAATGAGGGTTAAATATTAACTACTTTTGGTGTAAACACCGAAATAAGTGCTATCATACTCTGAGAATAGTTTATCGTTACCTTTTCAAACAAAGTCTCGAAGACAAAAAACTAAAGTTGGTGTATTTCGTAACTTGCGATCCAGAACTGTACAGAATTTTCGCGTTGTCAGCAGTCTTTTTCTGTTTGTCAGCAGCTATTTTATACAAGAAATATTATCGTTTCGAATGCCAATTTCAGTTGGAAAACATAAGGTAAGCAAAGTAATTATCCTTCACAGATTTAACAGACGGGACTAAATAGTGTTTGTATATAAAGCATACATGCGTGTTTGCGTAGATAAGATATAGAGAGCTCAGGAACATTTTTTATGTATTGCTTTCCTTCAGTAAACTAGGTTTTCCGAGCAACAGTGTCCCAGCATTACTGCCAATTTTAATACTTTTTAATAATGTATAATGATCAATAAGGATACTCTAAGATCGATTTTGAGACTTTATTTGCCAATATATTCCAATATTTTCCCTTTGAAATATTAATTTTACTACGATATATCGGTTTGTTTGCACCTTCTGTCACTTTAATCCTGGGTTCTCAGAATACTTTTAATAAAGTTTTACTATGGAATTTCTCTGATTCTCACATAGGTTATTAATTTGAGTGTCCTCTTGAGTAGTAATGTGTTTTATACAGTTATACAGGGAATTTTCAATTTAAAATTTTATTTAATAAATTGCAAGTCCCTCATGTCCGACCCGGTACAGTATTTTGCAGGATTGCGGAGTCGTGGAGTCGGAGTCGGACCCATTTTTGAGCAAAAGAGTCGGAGTCGCTAAAAACAAGCCGACTCCGACTCCAGAATATTTTGTCAAACATTTTAAAGTGAAATTAAACTAATTATATATAATTTTAAATCTATAAAAGGAACTATTATTGCTATTTATGAACTATATCAGGCTACTCAAGTTAAAGATGACCGATTTATTGTGGTGTACAAATTAGATACAGGGGTAGATACAGAGTAAGTACAGAGTACTACCCGTGTACAGAGTAGATGAAAACTGTTTTAATTCACAACTGTAGCAGATATTTTACATTTAGTATATAAGTACTTCCCCTCATATTTTTGGTGTTTTCGGATAGAATCCGAGGTACAAAGATCTGCAAGGAACCAAAGCCCGAGAAATGAAGGCAATTTTTCAAACAGGCCTTGTAAATAGAATTAAGACAAATTATATTGAATTCAATTAATATATAACCATAGCTGCCAACTTTTACGCTTTTTTCTTACCACTAAAATTTTGCAGTAAATATTGTCTTACTTAATCGTCGAAATCTCCCGATTAGACAAGGGGAAAATATCTATTAAATTTTAGTGGTAGGAAAAAAGCGTAAAGGTTGGCAGCTATGTATAACGGATCAGACTGATAAAAAAAATTGAGCGGGCTGACAAGTCAAACATGAAAAATTTGAAAGAATCAAATTACGTTATAGAAATAGGAACAATTTACAATGGGCATGATTGGGGTGACAATAAATACAAAGGCACCGAACTTTTTTGGGGGGCGGGCCTTAAAATTTCGGCTCATGCAGATCGCTTACCGGAGGTAATGCGAAAATTATCAATTTATGCCGATTTTGGAGGCAAAAGAACGAAGAACCCGGTATAGTATTGCAATAGGAGCCCTTTTCCCACTTAAAATTTTGCGGTCTGTATGACCAAAAGTCAAAATTCTAAAATACCCTTCTTTTATTTATTTATTTTTGTGCACAGGAGTCAAAATAACATGAAATTGTAATTCTTTTTGTTCTGAATCGGTGGTACCCAAAATAAAGATAAAATAATGAAATTTTGTTATTTTTCACCATTTGAATTTCGGTTTTTTCAGGTCTGCAGAACCCGAAATATAGCCAAAATTGTAAAATCAATTCAAAAAATGTGTATTTTTTATTTATTTATTTTTTTTTATTAGGATCCACAGAATCCGAATTATTTAAAAAATAATAAAATTTTCATCTTTATTTTTCCTCCATTCCATAGAAATTTTTCGATTCTGGAGGATACAGAAAAATAAACCACTAAATTGTAACGATTTCGCTTTTTCTTTTTAGTCCACAGATCCAAAATAGTAAAATTTTCATTTTGAATTTTTTAGACTTCGATATTTGGATTTTCCGGGTTTGCGGGTGCGAAATTTTCAAATTAATAAAGCGGTTATTATTTTTTTTTGTTTTCCATTTTTGAAGCTCTAAAAAGAGAATCAATGCCGAAATAGTGAGATTTTAGGTTTATTTTTCTGTATTCCATTCTGTATTGGTTTAAGCAACATGCCACACTAATATATTGGCCAGCCCGGAGTCGGAGTTGGTCATTTTTCCCATCGAATTCGAAGCCCTAGTATTTTGGCAGCTTGTTTATCTCTGCAGTTCCAATGATTTCACTTGTTCTTAGAAATCTCAATGTTAGATATATTCCCTTGTTTAATTTGACATGAGTCCCTATTTCTTGGTCGTGCCTGGGGCATTTGGTCTAATTTTTTTTTCAAACTTTCATCTGTAAATTTATTTACCCCTCTCAAAAAGTTCATGAATTTCATAGCTAATTCTCCAAGTTACAGCAATAATTCAATTAAAAAAGCACGGTCATATCGCACAAAAAGTTATGTCAGCACAGAAAGTTCTATCACAGAATTCTTTACTTTCCCTTTCACAGTCATATTAATGGAAAAAATGTTTTTCGGATGGTCCGTCTTGGGCTTTACTATTTTTATAGGTCCGTTCAAAAGATTCAAGTTTTAAAATGTAAGGAAGTGTTTTTCTAAGAAAATTTTTCCTTGAACACATTGAAATGAAGAGGGTTTAAAATTTGAAGTATACGCATAATAGGTGGGAAATCAATTTGCAAAATATAATGCTGACATATTCAGGTTCATTTTCCTCAAATTTGATTTATTTTGAACTTTAAAAGTTAAATCTAAAGCTTTCTTAAAGTCGAACAGTAAAGAGAGGGGGCGGGGGCGTGGATAAAACCCCCTAAAAAAGCTTAAAAAATACAATAATTTTGGGTTATTTGAATCGCTAATTAATGATATTAGCCCTTTTATGAATCATAACTATATGTCAGTATTAGTAAATGTAATTGCAATACTAAATACGCATAATAATGAGATAAATATGGGAAGGGATGGGATAATATTCAAAGTTTTGTTCATTATTTCATTTGCTTATGTATTAAATGCTTACTTTTAAGAGTGACATTTGAAAATTAATATTTCATTTAAAATGAGAACCGTTTCCCTTAAGATATTTTTATCCTCAAAAACTTGAGAAATTTATAAAGTACAACAAATCAGAGGGGGGGGGGGGTGTAACATTGAAACAGAAATGGTGGTAACTAAGTTGCCACCAAAAGCAGTGTTTCTTTACACCAGTTAATTATCGGTGCTTCATTACATCAATTTACTGGTGGTGTTTTCGTACACCATTTTTGGTGTAAAGAGTTACACCGATATTTTTTTACAACAGTGTATATATATATATAGTATATCGCCGACGTTCGTAAATTTGAAATTTCAGTGACCGTCATAAAAGTTCAAACTATACGATTCTAAAAAGACAAATAGCTTTCTATTAATCACTAAGGAAAAAGTACTTTCTAACAATACAAAACATGCCTTTCCCATATTCGAATAGCTTTAAATATATTAAATTTAAATAAAAAAGTACATTCTAAAATTAAAATTACTAGAGGCATATTAATCTTAAGAAGTCAAAAATAACTTGTTTTTATCGTAAATATAATCATATTAACAGAAACAAATCAGAAAACATCGAAATAAGCAATGAAATTAATATTTTTAATGAAGAAAATGACATTTTTGGAAAAAAAAAAAAGAGCCAAGTGATGTTTGTTTTAATTTGCCATGTCCATGTTTTCACCCAATCTATCTATTTCGAATAATCATTTCAGTTCTTTGTTTAAAAAATATCCCTCTGAATGAATTTTCTCAAAATATTAATTGCATCCATTATTGATTTTTCATTAGGATGTTTAAAAACTTTAGGAGTCTCATCATTCGATCCAAAATCATCTCCCGAATCAGTTATAATTTCTTTATCACTATAAAGTGCTTCGAGTACGAATTGAATTGTGGTTCGCCAAAAGCTAGTTTTGCACGTTGACGAAAATTTCTTTGTTGTGTGTGGATCATAATTTGGTAATGAAATTAAGTTCGAGTCGGGCATAATCGATCTGTTAAAATTATAATTAACAAACACAAAAAAATATCGTTTAAATAACAACAGCTAATTAAAAAAATGGTGTCGAAATCTACTCGCAGATTAATTCGTTGCTCCAAAATTGTAAACAGCACTGTTAAAAGTTTGCAGCAAACTGTCTAGTCATTCGACTGTTTTTATAAAAAAACTGCTACATAACCGTAATTTAACTATATATTGACCATATCATTCCTGATGTTATGATAAGATAAATTACGATAGAGTTAAATTACGATTATTTAACTGTTTTCTCTAAAAACTGTCGAATGACTGCACAGTTTGTTGAAAATTTTTAACAGTGTAGAACACTGTAAGGAAATTCACTTATTCTTGTGTGAATTACAAACTTTTCTTTTGCATTGAAGAGAAAACTGACTACTGTAAAATGAATCTTTTACTTTAAATCAGTGGTGCTCAATATGCGGCTCCGCAAGTTGGGCACAAAATTAAAAATATGTATAAGTGAACACACACACACATATAAGGTTAGTTGGGGCAACTGGACCCACGAGGTAACTGGGCCTTAGGATATTTTATAAAAAACTGTTGACGTTTTTTAAATTTTAACTTTTGTGAACAATGCACCTTAATCTATACTTCCTAAAACAACGTGTGTCAACTCAATCATAATTCTCACTTTTCTGTGATAGGTTGCCAAAAATTTAGATTTCTTTTTTTTAAAACAACGTACATTTGGTTGAACTTCCACGGCTTTTTGTTAAAATACGGTAAGTACTTTTATTAAACAAACTTTTTTTTAAAGATTAGGCATACATTAATATTATTAGGTATCTATACATAGTTACTTCAAGTTTCAAATGTAAGCCCGGTGTCCCAGTTACCCCATAAATTTTTCAAGAATGGGGTAACTGGGACATGTATCCGGGGTAACTGGACCCTGCTGGATCCAGTTACCCCAATACTTATAAATAATTTTTTTGAGTTTCTCTTACTACGGGAAATAAATTTCTCCATTGTTTTTTGCTCATAATAAAGAAAATTATAGAATACCATATTAAAATTACGTAATAAAAATTAAAAAAAGCACATTGGGTGGTATCAAACCAAATTTCTTGACCCCTTGAGAGGCGGTGATGCCGTTATGACATCACATAATTTTAATTCCTAATTGTCGCATTTGCATCGGAATTTTATAATGAAAATTTCACCTTTATTAATTACGCGAAAATATGCCTTTACTTGTTTTCAAATAGATTCTCTTGTAAATACTGGTATCATTAAATTATTTCAACATTTTACGAATGCAAGTACCTTGCCCCTGAAAGCGAGATAGGCAAACCTTGAAATTGTGCGATATACAGGGGTCGTATTCTATAGGGAAAATTTTATTGTTCCTACCACTATTTTGAAAATAATATCTTCATCGCTCCTCTCTTTAGAATATGTTAAATAAAATGATCATGAAGATAATTCATTAAGGGTTCTTGTAGGAACAATAAAATTTTCCCTATATAATGCGAGCCCTGGATACAGATAAAGTACTTAAACATTTAGATAGCCGTTTGTTCATAGATTTAACTTGCTATTTTTTCCTTAAAATACCAATGTGACTTTTATACTTATTACCTGTAAACATAAGTACTTACTTAATTTTTATGTTTTTGGCATAAATAAATCTAATATTTTCACTTTTAGTGCTTTTTTAGACACATTGACAGCGAAGGTTTCTCTTACAACGCTCTTTATTCACACACGACTTACATTATCTGCCTGGTTTAAATATTTTTAAGTTGTTTACACTTTTTCAAACAGGACCTGATATCCCATATGAAAAAAAATATGATAAACGCGTGTGGAACATAGACCGTCCTTGTCCACTTATCCCATTTTTATATCGGCAACTGGACCCGTGAGGAAATAAATATGAGATATGCATATTTTTATATGTTTAAATATTAAAATGTAATTTTGAGCATTTCTGTCTGATAGAGGGAACATAACTGAACACATTTACAGAAGTTCAGACTTTAATTCAAATGAACATTAGCTTTTTGAAGCTGAATTGTCAGAAGCTCCAGAGTCACATTGTAAAATCATGGCCCAGTTGCCCCAACTAACCTTACACTTATATATATATATATATATATATATATATATATATATATTGTGAAATGTATTTTGTAAAGACACTGATATTGTTTTTAAAATATGACACAAAAAAAACTAAACAAAAGCCTCTATAACTTTTTTCGAATTATTAGAGTAACTGGAATAATACTCATACATTACAAGTCTAGTCTATATTACTTTATTTCACCTTCAGAAATGTCACATATTATCTAACCAACCTTTTCCACCATGCAGTTAATATTAAATACTTAACATTGGTTCAAATTAATATTAGTATCTACGTATTAGTAATCAATATAAAATATTCTTTTCGATTATAATAATATTATAGACATACGGCTACAAAAATGTAAATGAGTCCGCAGATTCACCACTCGATCTTACACTGTTAAAAATAGCCCTGTAAAATTACGGACAGAGGCCGGCAGCAGATATTCCAGTCATACCCCGTAAAAAAAAAAAAAAAAAAAAATCCATGTCCATCATTTTGTGTCAACGTGTACACCCTCACGGAGGAAAATGTATGGGGTCATACCGTATTTTTGCTAACAGATAGGCTAGAACTGCAAAAATATGTGGATTGCGCTTAATTTTCTAAGTATCTAAAAATATCCTCGTAAAATTACAGGATGAGGCTGGCAACAGAGATTCCAGTCATAGCCCCTAAAAAAATCCATGCCCATCATTTTGTGCAGTCCGTAATTTTACGGGCAAAGATATAATGCACTTCAAAACACAATAACACTTTACTTACTGTTCCGTAGCACGTAACATGTTAGATAATCATCACAGAATCTCTTTTTTGGCCGGTTAAAAAATATGTTACGGTCGCGGTTAAGTGACATTTTTTTTCGAAAGACGACTAAAATGAAGGGTTACACCGTAGCGGAAGAAAATGCATGCGGTCGTACCGTATTTTTTTAGTGGATCAGACCGTTTTTTATCAAAAAGGCTGTTGCCCGTGAAAATTGAAGAGAAAACGGCCGTAAATTTACAGTTTTTTCTGAGAGTGTACTTATTTACAAAATTTTGGCTTTTACATAAATTTTAACCGCTAATTTTAGACAGACACTAAATCATGTATAATTTATGATATTTCTTTAAATTCCACCAAATAAAGTTCAGTCAGTTATCTAAAAATTTTTATATCATTGATACCTAAATGTTCCAATCAATTTTCATTCTTATATGTAACAAGACATACTATTCTAGTAGCATAACACTAATGGACTATTATTGTTTGTTTTGATGGATATACCTTAGGCGATGTTCTCGATATCCTGATATTATCAACATTGACATGAAATACTGCACAATATTTGAGGTGATTATATTTTACAAATATTATAGCAACGTTGACAAGATATATTTCGAATTTTTTTTTTTTTTAATATTTTCCATTTTCTAATAAAAATATAAATTAAAACAATGTACTTTAATAAGAATTTTTTTACTTTGTCCATACATTAAATAGTTTTACATAAAAATAATTAGAAAAGCTCTCAAAATTGCTTTTACTTTCTTTATCTGTAATTCTGCGCCCATTTAAAAAAAAATTCTGTAAAATCCTCAACATATTAAATGCCTAAATATCTAAGTGAGTATTTGCTATAGATCGAGTCATTAAATTCCGAATTGATATTCTTTAAGAAAGAAACACAAAAGGAATAATGCCAAAATCCTCGATTGTATTACAACTATTGTCAAATCCGTAAAATAGATAGCAAATTTTATACTCTAATGAGAATTCAAAAGAATGAATTTAATTTATTTTCAACTTTCAAGTGGATTTTAATGTCTTAAAGTAACAATTCCTTCAGCAACAAAAATAATCGGAAATACTTTTGTTCAATTCTTTTCCATTTTTCGTAGAATTCGGTATAAATAGCTTCTAAGAAACGCTGTTGAGAGAAGAACGTAATTGAATAGGATGACGCAACATTAGATTTAAAAGTCACACGTCGTTATTTTCTCTTTAAGTCCTGAATAAAAAATATTATATTTCAATTCGACTTTATTTCAATACGATAAGATGAATAGTTTAATTTAGGAATTGAAATTTTCATCACAAATATTTCCCAATTTTCAAACCAATAATTTGGTGTCAGTTGTTTCCGAAGGTTTTGTGTTATTTATATTTAAATTTTCCATTGTTTTTTCTTTATTACATTCAACATTAGAGTTTGTACGCATCAGTGGTAGAATACAGGAATGTTTCCTTAATTTAAAGTAAAAATTTCTGTGTTTAGATATGATGATCCTTACTTTAAATAAATTCTGGTATTTAAGCCCCTTAAATCCCCTGCATCTCATAAGACGTATGAACCCTGAACATGATAAACTATAATAGTAGCAATACAATAATGGGCAAATATTGTTTGTATTGGTTAATATATCTTGACAAGCATTAGCTATAGTTGGATTATATCTTGGCCAGTATTGACAAAAATGGTAGAAAATATTGGGTTTATCTTCTACTAATATTGACACGAAATATTTCAATGCATTCCACTGTAAATATTTTCAAAGCAAAAACTATTTTTTTGGTGATATTTACATTTCATTGCTAATATTTCCACTGTAAAAGCAAGAATAATCCAATACTCTTCACTGTCAGAAAAATTCGTCTTTATACATTAAATTATTCGTCATTTTTAAACAAATAATTTCCGTATTCCTAGAAAACATGCTTTTTCCGTTAATTCTTCTCGGAAGTCTGAAAAAGAGGGAAAAATTCGGTTTACTCCTCGCACGCATGCGTATTGGCTGTATTAATGCCAAAGTTCGAATTTATTTTTAAAATGAAAAGCCGAAAATTCAATGAATTAAAATTTCTAATTTATTTAAATACAAACAAACAAAAATAATGCTTTCGAATTTAATAATGTAACAATTTTCTCACCCATTTAAACTTATTGGCAATTTATTTTTTAGAGTATTAAAAAAATATTCGCATGTAAAATATATTCTAAACGAACACATTTAAAAAATAGATAGTACTTCAATCAACTTAGAAAAATCGATTTTTTTCAAAAAAGCAAACATTTCTTCTCGGATTTAATTAAAAATAAAATATTCAAATTTTGCATCTGGCAATCATATTATGTTTTATTAAAAATGAGTCTAATACGTAATAATTTTTATCCTCTACTATTCTATAAGTTTTAAAACACCAACCATTATTCCCTAACGACGAAATGTTCCTGCAATTAAGTTTAAATTTCCGAGCTTTCTGAATAAGAAATTTAACAAGCCTTACCAATCTCCCATTTGAAGAAATCCATATCTTCATTTTAAACCCACTCCCTGCCAAGTGATCACTGGCCGAGTGGTTAAGATGCTAGGTTCGAAACACGAGGTTCCAAGTTCAAAGCCAAGGGGATTCACGGAAGTACGAGAGACGTATTTAAAAAAAAAAAACTCCTTTTTCAGATTGATGTAAATTTTCTGTCCTAGAACAACAACAAAAAAAGAAACCTGAAATTTCTTCAATTTTGGGATATATTCCAGCAGCAGTGCTGGCAGGAATATTTCCGAGAACTGAAGAAAGTATTTCTGGGATTGTTATTTCATTGGAAATGGTTCCGATAAATGCAATATTGGATTCGAATATAACCGATACAACTAATACTGGTTTAATACTATTTAATACTAAGAACACCTTTATTTCTCAAACACACCTTCATGCCATTTTTAAGCTGAATTGAAAGCTCAAAACTTTATATTTTCTAACAAATATATCAATTAACCCTTTATGTTCTGAATTATGAGTTCATGAAAATTTTAACTTCTAAAGCATTTTTCATGATTTGTTTAAACTGCATTAGAAGATTTAGATAATCATTTAATAAATTTTAGAAGGATTCATTAAATTGGAATTTATAGGGATTTTGTGCAGTATTTATAACCCTACTCAAATCTTTTATTTTAAATATTTTTCTTAGTATTTTGTAAAATTAGGAAATGTACAAATATAGTGTTCTTAGAATAGAAATATAGAAATATTTCCGAATTGAAAAAATACCCCCCCCCACCTCCCCGAATGCCAAGAAAGCTGAAAAGATGCAAAGGCAAAAGAAATCATCTTTTTAAAAATATTTTTGTTTTGTGTAACGAACAATGCTTTTGGAACAAGATAATGTATCTATAAGTCATTATAAACTGTATTACAACTAATCGATGTATTAAATGAATTTTATAACAAGTTATTTAAATGGTACTTATGAGTACCGCCAGTAAATAAAGGGTTAAATGGAACTTCTTAAATTGCAATTTCGTACTTTGTCAATATATGCAAAACCTTACAATTAGATATAATTAAAAATATCTCTAAAAATACTTTCTTTTTTCGATTGTAAATTATTCTTTTTGTACTATCCCAAATATCTAAAATGCCTAAATGACCAAGTGCAAGTTTGAAATATATCGTGTCATTAAATTATAAACTGATATGATTTTCATATAAAACGCCAAAGGAATTAAGTCAAAATATTCCATTGTATTTCAACTATTGTTAAATCCGAAAAATGTATAGAAAACTTTATGCTCTAATGATAATTAAAAAGAATGAATTTAATTTACTTTCAACTATAAATCTTCCGAAGGCAATTTTAATATCTCAAAGTAGCAATTCGTTCAGCTGCAGAAATAATCCAGAGTATTTTTTGTTCGATTATTTTTCCATTTTTCATGGAATTCGTTAAAAATAGCTTCCAAGAAATGCTGTTGAGAAAAAAGAGTAATTGAATAGGATTTCACAATTTTAAATTTAAACATCATTATTTTCTCTTTAAATATTGAATTAGAAACATTAGTGCATTTCTCTTTCAAAAGGATATAAAAAATCGTTTAATTTATACATTGTATTATTTATCTTTAAGAATATTTTCATCATTTGAAACTATTAAAGTTCTGTCATTTGTTCAAAAATATTTTATGATATTGATATCTAGATTTTCGGTAGAATTTCCATTCTTATATGCAGTATATGTTTCTTGAATATACAGGGTATTTTATAAAAGATGGGCAAAACTTTAAGAGGAGATAGTTCACATCCAAAAAAAAAAAAAAAAAAACAATGTTCATCAAAAATGCATGGTCGAAATTGAAGCGCAAAAGTGCTAGAGGGATACGACGCAAAAAGACACAAAAAACGGTTAAGTGATAAAAGCAAGGTGGGAAACCGCTCACTGTACATTTGTTGAGCCTCTGAGCCAATTCCATTTGCAGTTCTGTAGATTAAATGCATATCAGCCTTTTCCCTATTAATGAAGGACAACATCTTCAGACATGTTCCTACCCCGATTGACAGTTGCACACTCGAATCAGCGGCTCTTATGTATTAATCGAAGCGAAATTTTGCATACACGTTCTTTTTCTTCCCCATGTCAAATTTGCATTCTATTAATGTAGTTCTTCTCCCCAACAGGAGTGGAGTTTTAACGTTTTCATGGACCAAGTTTCCAAAATGCGCCAGCACCTGTACCTTTTATTTCCGACCATCCATTCTTTGATGAAAGTTGCTTATTTGGACGTGTACTATCACCTCTTAAAGTTTTGAGCATCTTTTATGAAGTACCCTGTATATGCAAAACAATAATAAACAAATTATACGAAGGATATCTTTAAATTCAAATATAAATAATACAAGAAAAAAAAAAAACATTCCATTTTAATTATGTTTAAAATCCTTTATAACTGTATGTGTCTTTTTCATAATAAAGGATCATTTATATATTAAAAATGAAATTAACTTTTAAAAGTCCATTTTTATCTTTCCCAATAGCTTATTCCTAAACCATTGGTTTTAGAGTTATTGTTCCAATTACATGTCCAATTATGCTTTTAAAGTTGTTCTTCATCATACGAAAATCCATTTATATCAAAATAGTAATTTTTTTTAATGTAAAAAGTTTAAAATATGTTGTATTAAACTTTTCCATCCTCTAACAAGCAAAATAGTAAACATTACATTCATCTATAATCAAAACTTAACGAACTATTATAGGGTAGACCAGGGCATGTGTACGCATGGGGCATGCTGACGCAGAGCACTTTTTTTCGAAACGAGTTATAACTGGCGCGCCACCAGTCATGACAGATTGATGCTGCTCCGTAGCGGGTATTCTCACACGTTTTTGAGCGTCAGTCCAGATTCGGTCTAGCATGCGGAACGGATAACCTGTTTTCTGTCAAGGTGAGTAAATTTTGTGTTGAACTTATTGAAACTTATTGTGAACTAATAATAATTAGTTAAGGATAAACAAATATATGAACATTAGCAGAATTTTATCCTTTTTCGAGAACTGTATTTGTATGAACAGAAATTATATTAATTTTCGTTGTACGTTAAAAATAAATCCAAACATGGCGACGGGCACCTTTACGCACTTTATTACTGCGTAAACGTGCCCCTGATACTTTTTTGCTCCGTACTGTCTCAAACCTAAGCCTGTCCAAAACCATTGAAGCCTTTTGACGCTACTATCATTTCCGCCCCACTGCAGTCATAAACTGCAGCCTCTTGACCGCCATGTTTTTGGGCCACTCAAAAATACATTAACACTGCATGCGGTTCATGGATTGCTAGTAACAAACGCCCAATGACAATTCATGACATTCCTTCAATTTTGGCATCAATCTTACACCTAGCAGTTACTTCAGTAAACATAAGGGCTGGATTCAACCGCTAAACCCACTGATATTTTCTGAGGGTGATTTCATGCCATCGTACGTGATTGAAAGACCAGAACCAAGAACCAACATCGCCCTCAACTAATAGGCCTACTAACGCCTCTGGCACTGCAGCAGAAGTCTCTGAGACTTAGACGCTCCACACACCAGAGAGAAATGCGACAATAATTGGGAGACAGGAGACAAAGTCTGCTGTTCAAACTGGTTTTTTCTTTGTTAACAGGGTGAAATTGTCGCATGCCTCACGCTTTTCTGTTGCAGGTCTCCCTGGTGTGTGGAGTGCTTATATGCCTATCGATCCTCCATGCATTTATCCCAGTAGGCCTTCCACTTCGTCACATGTGGACTACCCAACACCTGAACAACTGAGACTATTTGAAAAGGCAGGACCAAGGCTTGGCGCCAAGAAAGGGAAGAAAAAGAGGAAGTCCGCAATCCTAACTGATACTCCGGTTAAAGAAGCCCTCAGACAAGAGCAGTTAGAAGAAAAAAAAGGAAAAAATTGATGGCACAGCAAAACAAAAAGAAGAAATTACGTAAAAATTTACTAGTTTCTATGGAAGCAGAACAAGAAGACAGCAAAGGAAAAAGTACGAAACCAAAAACTGCAAAAGGGAAAAAGTTGGTACATTCTGGAAAAAAGAAAATAGTGAATGAATCTGATGACGAAGATGAAAACTGTGTGTGTATTTATTGTTTGATATCATACAACCAATCCAAAAAAAGGACAAGGCTGGGTTCAATGTCTTAGATGCAAAAAGTGGTCCCATGGCAAGTGTGCAAAAAGTAATACTTTATTTTTTGTTTGTAAAAGTTGTAACAGTGAAGATAACTAAATAGTTTTTGTTTTTAATTAGCAACAAGCCCCATGTTTTCAGTTTAGCCTATAAAATGTTCTTTAATATATTCTCTTTAATTTTTTATTTATTTTTAAACAGTGTTTTAAGTTATAATTAAACCATTTCAATTTGATTAAATATGTATTTCACCCACTCCTTGGTATCACTTATAATATGCGTAAACGCGCCCCACTTGATGCGGAGCAAGTTTACGCTAAAGACTTAAAACGCTAAAGACCAAAAAAAATTTTTTTACGGTTAAAAACACAAATAGGGCAACAACTGAATACACAAATTTTGACTTTATTAACTGTTTTATAAAACCACAATGTCTAAAATTTCCTAAGTTAAAACATAAAAATTAGAAAATTCATTGAAAAAAACCGCATAAACGTGCCCCAGTCTACCCTACTTAGAATTTTATGAATTTTCAGCAATTTTGGCATTATCAACGCGTTTTTAGAAAAAAAACGCTCCAGAAAAAGCAAAATATGAATAGCTCTCTAAAATGTTTGTTGTTTGAGTATCAGTTTACTTTTAAGAGTTAGCTAAAACGTTTAAAAGGATAGCATTGTATAAAATAATTATATAAAGGAAAATCGATAATTCACACTTCGAACGCATCTTTTAAAACGCAAAAAATGTTAATTTTTTATGCTTTTAAAATTTTATGAATAAATTAGCGCTTGGTTTTAACAAAATAGATTTTTAATCATGTTCAGAAACGCACATTTTGAATAAAATATACTATTAATCATGTTCAGAAGTGCATATTTTATATCTCTGAAAAGGAATTAACTTATTAACTGAAATATATTTATATTACTAAATATTTTTATCCATGAATGCTTCTCATTTTCCCTCAAAAGTTTGTTCGAAAGTTTCTGTTCGAAAATATTTTATGCCCCTTAAGGAAGACTTTTGAAAGAATGATATTTAATATAAACTCGGATTCCACATAAGATATAATAATAAAAACACCTTAATATAAATCCCTAAATCAGTTTTTACTGGTGAATAACATAGACAAAGCAAAAGAAAATGCTCGAACTTAAATTGAATTTCTATTGAATGAATTTAATTTTCTGCTTAAAGTGACCTTCTATTTTAAATTTAATCAAAGGAATTATTTTATTCTTATAATACTTAAATTTCAATTATTTATGAACTGTGTTGTAGTGAATTCTGTGTGTTGTAGTGAAACATATTATTTACGCGTCATACATGTCACATAAAATGTTATTGGTCAAAAGTAAATATGAACCAGAATAATACACGAAATGCTCAAAACAACAACAACAAAAAACATATACTTCTCTTTTTAAGTTTTCGAAGAAAGTTCTTAAGACTGTCGGTCAGTCAGATGCCAAATTCACTTTTCCAACGTCAATCCTATAAGCTTGAAATGTATTCATATTTCAAAAATTTCTCATTATAAAATTAGTATTTTTAAGTTATTTTAGCTTTATACTCTTCTTACAAGATGTTTTTATTTATTTTTTGGTTGATAAAATATTCTTAATATATGTTTTTAGCTCACAGGCGATCAAATCCTGAGAGCTCATGTGTTTGCAGGTTCTGTATCTACGACTACGTATGTACGTACATATGTACATCACGCGATAACTCTCGATAGAAATATCCGATTTGCTTCAAATTTTGGATAGAGGTTCATTCTGATAAGGAGCTTCCTTGATTAGTTTTGGGGGTTCATTGGTTTAGTATAAAGGTGGGAATAAGAGGCTAACCCTCCCCTTTAATTTAGATAAATGTATTTTTCATGCAGAATTATCCGATTTGCTTCAAATTTGGTATACCGGTTTATTCTGATAAGGCGCTTCCCTGATTGGATTTAGAGTTTCATTGGTTAAGTATAAAGGGGAGAATTGGGGGAGCTAATACCTCCCTCTTAATTTATCGAAATGTGTTTTTTGTGGATTTCTTTATTTTTCGAGGGGCGTTATTTTTTTAAATAAGTGTATAATATAGAATTAGTTATCCTGTGAGCTTAATGCCATTAGTTTAACTGGGCACTTCTCTTTTTATTTTCTTTTTAAAATTTTAATCAAAATTGATCAGCTTCCTTAAGATTTTAACACATAAACTATAAAATTAATATTTAAGAAATATTTTTGGTAAGTAAGAAAAAAAAAAAAAAAAAAAAAAAAACATCCTTTAAGAAGAGTATACAGAAACCAGAAGTTAAGAATTTTATTTTTCTGATGAGAACTTTTGAAAATAAGAATGCATTCCAAGCCCATAGGATTAAAATTGGAAAGGGCAATTTGAGATCTGCCTAATGGACAGCCTTAAAACTTTAAGTGTCATGGACGCGAAATCTTGCTTTTACGTTGAAGAATTTTTTAGCAGAAAAAACGAATTTCATGTTTGGTAATTTTTGGATAGCTGTAAGCAAACGAGATATATCATTCCGGGCACTCAAAGGGTTTATAAAAAGTATAAATAATCCAATTAATTTTTTAAAAAACTTAAAACTTTTACAGACATTAAAAAATGCCGCAAACAATTTGTGCTTTCGCGGTAATAAAACACAAAAATTAAACTTAAAATTTCTTTTTTCTTGAATTGTATAACGATTTAAATTTAAGTAATATGTTGCACTTAGTGGGAATTAAAGATTTACGGCACGTGAAAGACACACTACGACCAATAAAAATTTTCTTTTTTCATTTAGCTAGGTCGCATTGATTAATTTTATAGTTCTAAAATTCTTTAAAATCTTCAAGCATTTACGAAAGTTTCAAAATAGACGACATTCTTTAACCCTAGAACTACCGGAAATTTTACTCAAGTTTTATAAAAACATTCTACACCAGAATTTTTACTTAAAACTATTTAATTTGTTTATTTAACTTATTATTGTCTGATTTATACATTTAGTTTGTTTTGAAGAAATTTCTGGTTTGAATAAATATTTTGAATGTACATGTCGGGTCCAATGGACCCGTCTGGTAGACGGAAGGTTAATTAAAATAGTTAAGTATTATTACAGCTTTTAACATGACTTTTCGAAAGACGTTTAAACAATTTATGTCTAATTTTTGCATTTTAAATTAATTTCTTTATTTTTTTCGTAACAGGGGGGGGGGGGGGATTTTCCTTTTGTTGTTTTGGACAAATCACTTCCAGTGACTCTTTTCAATTTAAATAATATATGTCTCTTGTTAGGAACAGCAATGGGAGATCTTTTAAAAGTGATAATGAATCGCTTGAAAGCGGAGTAGGAAATGGTTATTAAACAATCAATATGTCAAATTGTCATTATACAGGGTCTCGAATATTAAGATTCTATAATTCATTATTTCTACAATAATATGAAGATGAAATAAGTGACATATGATTGAGGTTGTTCATAAAATGTTTATATAATAATTTTAAATATAATCCAAATTTTTGTCAGTAGATGGCATTGTGCTGGACTTTTATGTCCCACTCTTTGACCAGTTGCAATCGGTCATTGTGACTTCATAGTGCAGACACGGAACGACCGTCATTGGAACTGGACAGTAATGGGACAAATTTAAGAGCCTACACTAGTCACTCAAAAAGACCGGGATGATAATGTTAATCCTATGGGGAAGTTATTTTCAAATATCTCGCTTGAATTTTGACATTTTCGAATGATTTTTGTTGCATAGGATAGCTGAGGATGATCTACAACCGGGCTAGTTTTTAATTTTTCGATTTTGGTTATAGTTTTCTTATATTAGGATAGTTTCAATTTCAGAACCGGGTCAAACCGGTTCCAAAAGTAAAAGTAATTAAAAAAAATATGAAACCAAAATAAAAAAGTAAAAACTAGCCCGGTTGTAGATCGTCTTCCGCTATACTATGCAAAAAAAAAAAAAAAAAAAAAAAAAAAAATCATTCGAAATTCATCAAAATTCAAGCGAGTTATTTGAAAATAACTTCCCCATAGGAGTAACATTATCATCCGGGTCTTTTTGAGTGACTAGTGTGGGCTCTTAAGAGCCTACGCCAGTCGCGCGAAGAAGTTTGAACTCTAATGTTTGAACTCTAATGTTGGGAAATCTTTACAGATTTCTCGCTTGTATTTTAACATTTTAAAATGTTTTTTTTTTTTGCAATAGAGTAGGGGAGACTGGGACAAGATGACTATGTTAACAAATTTTTGTTGTTTATTAATTTTTTTTTAAGTATAGTAAAATTAATTTTACATGAACTGTTAGAGTATTCCTTTGTAATATTAAACATATTACCATTTAATTTTTCAAATAAAAAAATAGAGGATAATTTTATTTTTTCATAACATTTACAAATCGTCATCTTTCCCCAGTACTGGGCAAGATGACAACACTGAAAAAGGTTGAACATATTTTATCTTTTGAATATGTTATATGGTTTAACAAATGATAACTGTGTTTTTTCATCTTACAAAGTATCAAACTAAGCATAATGCATTGTAACGTAATGTTGAAGTGTTTAGTTGTGCAGCTAACAATAGTCACAAATAAAAATGCCTTTTTCATAATTGGAACATTCTTCATGCCACCATTCTTGACATTTAGAGCACTGGATCCATTCTTCTGTTGGTGGGTCACAATATTCCTAGTCACAAGCAGGACATCTGAAAACACCACTCTTTGAAGTTGATGCAACTGGACTGTTTGGCCTGGATTTAATAGACTTAGGCCTACAGGAACGTAGTTTGAGTTTTTCTTTACTCCCTTTTTAGCTTCACGAGCTTCTTTTCTCTGTTTTTTAAACATTCCTGTTCTTCCTTCTGCCTTTCTCTTTGTTCTAACATTTCTTTGATGGATATGCTTGTAAGAATGCTTGAGCTCGGTGGTTTGCTTTTTCTTTTTTTCTCACATTGCGTTGCTTTAGGCAATGGTTTGAAATCAAAAACACTAACAGGCTTCTTTGGTGCATTGGAATCAGCATTTTTCATAAGTTCTGGTTCTTCTGGGGGGTTTATAAGTTGGTTTTCTACTACCAGGATCTGAGGATGTCGAGCTCGTCATCTTGCCCCGGACTGCCTGTTTAAAATTATTCGTTTTCATTGCCATGAAGGAAGCCGATTAATCGATATTTATTCATGGTAATAGGTAGTATTTAAACTAAGTTACTCATAAATTTTAAGGAGAAACGATATATCTTACCTGTATTTGTAGAAGATCTTATTTACACATGCATAAAAGTTATGACGTGGCAGCGGTAAACAATCAAAGCTTGGCGATTTCAGCGTCTCTATACTGTTAACGAACGGCCGATAGGAGAGCTAGTAGTGTCCGGTTGATTCTGCTACCTAGTGGAAGACGGCTTCTTGTCCCGGTCTCCCCTACCTAAGGTGGATATTTTATACTGTGCGTTTGCACTTTTTCGATTTTCATTACAGTATTTTTAAATGTCGACACTTTCACTTTTGGTACAAGTTGGAACATGTTCTGAAAGTTAAACAACACTCATATAAAAAACTGCACCTAAAATCGAAAAAATATAAACGCACAATATAAGATATCGACTTCAGGTAACCCATGCAAAAAAAAAAAAAAATCAATTAAAAATATTAAAATACAAGCGAGAAGATTTCTTCCATAGATTTAATATTAGCATTGTATTCTCGTTAGAAGCCACACTAGTCACGCGGAAAAACTCGAACGCTAATGTTAAGTCTATGGGAGCGTTATTTTCAGATATATCGCCTTGATTTTAATATTTTGAATGATTTTTCTTGCATAGGATAGACGAGGGTGATCTATAACCGGGCTAGTTTTTACTTTTCCGATTTTGGATTCAGATTTAAAAAAAAAATGTACTTTCACTTTCGGAACCGATTGGAACCGGTTTTGAAATTGAAACTATACTAACATACAAAAAAAAAAAAAAAAACTATAACCAAAACTGAAAAAGTAAAAACAACTAGTTCGGTTATAGATCGTCCTAATCTATCCTATGCAAAATAAATCATTCCAACATATTAAAATCAAAGCAAGAAATTTGAAAATAACGCCCCATAGACTTAACTTTACCATTTTCTTTTCTTCCCTTGACTGACTCTTCAGTCACGAAAAAAAAGAAAAAAAAAGGGCTCAAACTATTGTTAATCCTATGGGAGGATTGTTTACGCATTTCTCGCTCGCATTTTAATACTTTTAATTGATTTTATTTTAACAGGATGCCTGAGGTCGATAACTTTTATTGTGCGGTTGTACGTTTTCGATCTTGATTACAGTTTTTTTTATATGAGGATAGTTTCACTTTTGGAACCGGTTAGAACCAGTTCTGGAAATGAAACTATTCACACATAAAAAATCTATAATCAAATTCGAAAAAGTACAAATGCACAATATATAATATCGATCTTAGATATCCTATACAAAAAAAAAAAAAAAAAAAAAAAAAAATTAAAATGTGAGAGACAAATCTGTTACACAACGCTCCAATAGGAGTAACATCAGCGTTGGAGTTTCTCCACGTGACTAGTGTGAACTCTTAAAAAGTCACTCTCCGGTGACCGTTTTCACCATGAAGCTTGTTAGCATTTGTGAATTCATAGTAACGTCACATCAACAGGTAGAGCATTTTAGAGCATTTTTTTTAAATAACTTAAATGAAAGATCTATTCCAGTGGTGTCAAACTGAGGCCCGCTGGATACCAATAAAATTTTATAGTAATCATTGTCTATCAAATCATCGAATCTCTGAGATTCAAAAACTCGACATTTAAAAAAAAATAAATAGTGGTATCCGGCGAGCCACAGTTCGGCAAACTTTTTCTACTCATTCATAGCTTGTAAAGCAAACGGTATACAAGCTATACTGTATACAAACAGTATGCAAACAGTATACATAACAGTATACAAACAGTATACAAGCAAACAGTATACATAGCGAAACATTGTTGGAATTTCAACCACAAGTTCAATTATCCACAGGCAAAACTTATTCAAAAATGTAACTCAATTTTTGATCTAGAATTTTACGAAGCTCACTATATTCATAAACATACTTCCACCTTAGTAAATGATATGACCAGCACCCCCTTTCTTTCACCAGTGTGGAGAGATCCTGCGCAGTGACTCTTTTTTAGTTGGTTTCTGTTCAATTACGTCATTTCTTTGGGATATATAAACTCTTCCGCCTTTTTCAATCATTCCATAAGCCAGTTCTCGGGGCTATAGCCGAGGGGTTCCTTGAACCCACTTAAATTCTTTTTTTTTCACTGAGGAAGGGGATCTTGGAATTCCCGAAACGATCGTATGAGTATTTTTATCGTTTCTGTACGTTATTTGTGCGTAAAAATCGTTGTTTAAGATTTTAGCTTTTTAGCATTACGACTTTTCAGTTAAGTTTGATCTTATTTTATTAATTTTTTTTCTAATGTATTAAAAAAAAATGTATCGATAAAATTATAACGTTCTACGATTAATAAATCTAATTGATAAAAGACAATTCAGAAGAATTTTAATGCAGAATGCTCTTCAAGCTGCCTTTGTATGAAATACTTTTCTTTTCCAGCAAGAAAATGCCATATTTATTTATTTAAGGTTTTTTAAATTTAAAAATAATACACTTGCGATAAAATTAAAACGTTTCTTATTCGGAAACTATTTTTATAAATATTTTATAAAGATAAAAATGCCTGGGTTTTAAATTTCGTTTAACTGATACGTTGCAGGGCATAAAATAATTGGAGAATATAGAATGAACTAAAACATAAATATTTAAAATTTTGCCTTGAGATAAAAGATCTTTGAATTTAAATTATTTCCTATAAATAACACGGCAAAACAGCGTGGAAAATTTCATTGATAACTCTGAATTAAGTAATAATTTGCTGATAAAATATTAATTACTAGCACAGAGTATGCAATTTTGTCTTTTATGTATTTAAAACAAATGATTTTAAATGTATTTCTTGCATAAACCTCCTTTATTTTAATGCTTGTCTTCAGTCACGAAAAAAAAGAAAAAAAAAGAGGGCTTGCTCCGAAAAAAAAAAAAAAAAAAAAAAAAAAAAAAAAAAAAAAAAAAAGACCATTTTCAACATTTGATATCTTAAAATATATTTGATTTTAAAAACGCAATTTTAATTGGGGTGAATGATATAAGTATGTTCTTTCATTTCACGTATTTAAAAAATTGCAAGATGCAGAATTAGTATTTACAGGGGGCTCCAAACTGCCAGACATCTGACGAGCAGAAAATCGACATAATAGCTTACGCGCAAGATTACAAAATAAATTTTGCAACTAGAAGAATGAAAATTTTGGTGACTACTTATACTTCAAATTTCAATAATTACCATGAACCTAAATAAATTTGTATTTAAAGCATTTTTATATTTTTTAATACAATGTTGTATTTAGCTAATGTAAAATTTAGAAAAATTCAACAGTATAATAACCTAAAAATATTTTCTTGAACAATAAAAGGAAAATTTTAGGTTCAGTTTATAGAGACTAACATGAAAACATATGTTTTGAAAATTTCATGAAAAAATATTCAGACATTTTTGAGATATCGTACTCATGAAGCCAAAAAACGTCATTTGGAGAAAAATGACTTCAAAGCTTTGGAAACGTCGCTTCAGCTATTGAGCGGGTATCCATATATGGCTAAAAGCCATAACTTCTGTTCAAATCAGAATGTCAAGGAAACAATTATATCAAAATGTTCAGAAAAGAAAGGAGTTTAACATCTAAAAAAAAATTTAAAATTTCGAAAATTTTAAAACTTTAAGAGTCCTGAGACTCCTAAAGTGTTCTGGTTTATAAGATATTAAATAAAATCTGCAGCAAAAAACAAAACAAAAAAAACCTATATTTATTTTTTATTTTGTCTAAATTTATTTGTTAAAATAAATTTCTCTAATACTGTTAATCATTTACTTAAGAAACTGTATACAAAAGGTACACCAATATTTAATGTACGTCGGCGTTATCCAGAATTCCATAAAGTTTTGTATTAAATAAAATGCCATTTTTCTGCCCGTAAATGCCTTAACCTCTTGAAGGGCGCCGGTATATTATATATACCACTTAATTTTAATCCCAAAATGCCACAATGCACTAGAATTTTAGAATTAAATTTTCATTTATAATGGGCAAAAAAAGCTTTTGCTTATTTACAAATGAATTTGTTCGTAAATCCTGGTGTTATTCAATCATTTCAATATTTTAGCAACAAAAGTACTTTGCCCCTGAAAGGATTAAAATACTATTATGTTGATTTCGAAAAGTATTGGTTTCTATTAGTTTTCCTGTCCTCTAACCCGGGTTGGCGATATCAGCACAGTCTCTGAATTAGTTGATTCTATCTAATAGTGACAAAATAACATCTTCGTATGGATTTTTGATAGTTTATAACTAAGTATATATGCATATATATTATTTATTTCCTGTCTTATTTATCTATCTTATTTTCCTTTCATATTAATTTTTCCTTCTGTCCTTCGTTTCCTTTATTCCATTTCATCTAAAATTCTTCCTTCTGCTTTATGACGTCACGTGATTGGATGTTGTGTCCCGCTTTTCTACAATGTAAAAAAAAAAAAACACGATCGAAAATATACAGTGTGTCCTAAAAGCTCTCGTACTCCAACTTAAAGAACTCATTGTACGTGATTTTTTTTGAAAAAATAAATTTCAACGTCTGCTTATCATTGCACCAATTCTTGAGTTTTTATCGTTTCGTTCTTTTTGCGCTCGATTGGTGCGAGAATAAAGTTCTACATCATTTTGTTCTTCATAGTGAAATGAGTTTACCACGCATTTAGAGAATTGCGCTGATCGAAACTTCTTTTGCATGTAAATCGTATGAAAGGTGTAAAGAAGTTTGGCGAAATAAATATCCAAATGATGCAATAACGAGTAGAGATACGCTATATCGGCTCGTTCGACGATTTCTTAATGCATGTTAAGTGTAAGATAAGCACAGGAGTGGAAGACCAAAAGTTGTTACACCAGCCTTTCTGCATGCCATACAAGTGATGAAACCATGGACATGCTTGGAGAATTTTTTGGCGATAGACTCATCTGAAAAAAACTTTGGCCACATCCATCCCCTGATCTGAGCATTCCGGGTTTTTTCTGTGGGGATATTTAAAGAACAAAGTTTATGGAAATAATACTCAAACAATATATGATCTGAAAATTGCCATTGCTCAACGCATACAAGAAGTCACTCCCAGCATGTTAAAACACGTTTCTACAAACATGTGCAAACAAGTTCAGCTGTGACTCCTAGAAAGGGGTGGACATTTTGAACATTTATTATTAATATAAGTTCAGTAACTTTTTCTACGTGATGTTAAAAGTGCTTTTTATCATTAGCATAAAAATAATCGTTTTAAGGTTTGTTGTTTTGTGAATAATAAATACATATGTCGCCAGTACGGAAATTTTTAGGACATTCTGTATAATAACCTCTTCCGCGTTACTCACGATTCCGAAAAGAATTCTTTATCTTTAGAAAGCTCCGAAATCAATATATTATCGCAATTTAAAGAAGCATTTATAAAAATAATGTCTCTTTTGCTGCCACTGATTTTCGGAAACGTATCCGAGTATTTTTATGGAGTATTAACCAGTTTTCTCAATCCAGAACATAGATTTTCCGATGTTATCAATTCTTCAATAAACATTTTCATGTTCAACACATATGTTTCACAGACAATTATGATAAATTAACAACATTAACACTGACATTAACAGTCATATTAAAACTAATATTATTTTGCTACTGTATAAATTCAGTTACAAAATTGAAAATGTTTAATTGGGAACTGATAACATCCTAAAACTTTATATTCTAACGATTACCTTCAACATCAAAGCGGATTCAAATGTATACGAGAAGTATTATAAGAAAAAATGAATAAAAAATGGGGTGATAAAGCTATCCCGGGTTTGGGTTAACTTTGTCACCTAACAACAAATATGCTTTAAATGCTCGCAATAGGCGATTTTTGTCAAAGTTACCTCAGATATCGATGTAAAATGAAAAAAGTACACCACTTAGACCACCTAGTGGTATTTGGACGATTCTATTTTACGATTTATTAACAGAGGATCGGGATCGTTTAGTATTATTTACATGCTATTCTCGCTCATAAAGCGTTTCTCTGGATGAAAGCATTGATCGTATAATCACCTGGAGTGTTGATAGTCAATATAGGGATATTAACACCCTTCCGGTCAAGGTATTTTTTAATTACCATCTTGACATCGTGCTTGGTTAAGGGAAAACCCCAGTCAGCCACGACTTCCAAGGTCTTGGAAATTAACTGCTCTTCTTCCTGAGTAAAGATTGTCGGACGACCCACAGACATGGTGTGTCATCCAAGGCACTTATTGACAAGAGTGATACGTGGTATTTGGAATGTTGCGGTAGCTAGTTTTTTACCCATGCCATTATTGACAGCTGCTTCTGGGTTTGCCATGTAATTGCGATAATGCCGGGCACCTGGTGTTTTTTCGTATATCCTCATTTTTCATTTACTCCCTAAGACTTGTAAGAAAAGCAAGAATGATTCACATGAATAAAACACATGAATAAATATATATTAAACGATAATAAATCAGTCTGCCTACGAGGTGACAAAGTTACCCCGGGATTCCAAAGTAGCTCTGGTTTACGGTACACCATAAAAACTACTCGGAAACTTTTCCGAAAATCAGTGGCAGGAAAAGAAACTATGGTGCTGTAGTTTTATAAATGTTTCTTTCAATATCATAAATGTATTGCTTTCTGACGTTTCTAAAGATAGTGATTACATTTTGGAATCTTGGGTAATACGGGAAAAAATATTGTTAATTTTCGCTGGTGGTTATATTTATTTTTGCAGATTAAGAAGCATTTCTTTTTTATTACAGTGTATTGGCTATGTTACTTCTGCCTTTTTCTTGTTTTTTTTCAGTCTTAGAACTGCTTTCAAATTGGTAGTATGTCTTACTTGCGCCTAGTAAAGAAATATATGTTTTATTTTTCTAAAACGCGTTGTTGTATTTCTCATTTTAATTAGAGTTTTCGCCTTTGTATTTAAATCAATATTTCGATTGTGTATTTGCTTATGCACAATTAAGTATATATTCAGCCATATAAAGGGTTTATAATACATATTTTAGACAAAAATTTAACTTAAATTTTTCCTTTAATTAAAACTACATTTCGTTTTTGTTTTCTCCTTACAGCTACCAAACATTATTATTCAAAAATCACACAGAGAATTTTTTTTCTAAATATGAATAGCACGTCTCTTTGAAAATTCAAAATTCTTTACAGAAAATCCTTTTGTCTGAATTCTCCAATTCAAGACTTTCGTAGCAGACCTATTGGGATTTCTGAACTCTTCTAGCAAATCTACCAATGAATATCTTTCACTTTTAGAAATCTTTCTTGCACAATACGTTAAATTTTAGATCAGTTTCCTATAAGAAAAAGAAAGGAATTTGCATGAAAAGAAACGATTGTAGTTTGCGTGCATGTCAGCGCACAGCTGCTAAAAAAAAAAGAGAGATTTTGCGACTATATTTTGTATTTGCATTTCCAAATCCAGAAATCTTTCCAGCTATGAGTTACTTTCCATATCTGTGATCGAAAGTAAGTCTTACAATCAATAATATTTGTTTGGAAAATTTTTATGCAGGATTTTTCATAATACATATGTAAAATATACTATTAGTATCAAACTGATATTTGTTACATTTTTTTTTCCGGGAAAGAATATTGAGCTAATAGCTTATTCGTCGGAAATATTTCGAATATAATACCAATGTTGATTAAATGGATTGATTGGCGTTATTTAACTCTTTGTATCACTGCTTTGCATATCTGCAACATATCAAGACGATTTTGAAGATTTTATTTATTGCTGCTATCTCCAACACAGCAGGTTATATAAATTGTTTATAGACTCCTCAACTGATAACGATACTGAGTTAATTTTTATGCCAAAGTTTTATATATCATTTGAGCTGTTTCAGATCGTTATTGCTAAAATGAACTTCGTAAATTATGTAAAAATAAAAAGGCTGAAGACGTCTGAAAATATTTTTTTTAGGAAGGTAAGTTCGTATATTTTACAATTTTGTATTAGAAATTTGATAATATTTATGATAACCATGTCATTTTCTGTTTATTGCAGATGTGAAAAAACTACATTTTGGTCAATAATTTTTTAATTTTATGTTCTACTTATTTTTAATTAGGGTAACCCTGCCAGTAGTGGATATCCTTCCAGTAGTTGATCAAATTTTTGAAATATTGCGGCATCTCAGGCGGAAATGAGCTTTATACGTGGCACTGGACATAAGGCTTTTGTTTGAACGTTAGTGCACCTGTTGTCACATTTCTATCAGATCTCTGCTGTAAGAGAAGCCATTTTATGATTTTTTTTAATTAGAAAGTGTAAATATTTCGTTTTTGATTAGTTGGAGACAATTACGGTAAATTAAAATAATCCATTTTCATCTTGCTTATTTCAACTAATACTTTTATAAGAATTATTGTTAATCGCAACCCAAGAATGATATTTTAAATATTAATTTTTAGATTTTCGATGGACTTCATTCGCCGGACCAACCGCTGGGAATATGGCAACTAAAAAGAACTTTTTATTTATAATTTTGTTGGTATTTAATTTCAGCGGATTTCATGTTTGTCCATTATGGGACATTCATGAAGGGTTGTAGCAATCATGTTAGTTTACTTCTAAAACTTAAAAGGAAGGAAATATAATGAAAACCCCGTGTAGCACTGACTTTATTTGATCAACTACTGGCAGGGTCACCCTACTTGTTACATGTTTAAAATGATATATTCGAATTTCTGAGTAAATACTTTTCAAATCGTAGTTGTTGATTCACAAGGTTAAGAATGTTCGATATGAAATGTTACTGTTTCAGAGTTATTGACTTAGCATCGGAAATAACGCCATCATGACAAAATATTATTTTAAATTGAAAGTATTAACAATGTTATGGCAAAAAAATTCTTGCCAATGTTGTACAAATATTGATTGAATGTTACACCCAATGTTGGGGCAATATTTCATCCCATCCATCATAAATATTTGTAATGAAACGTCACTACAGCTGAAATGTTTGTTTTACATTTGAAATGGCAAGATATTTCTTGTACCAATCAGTATTAGCTAACATTCCAATGTTGAGAAAATATTTCTGCCTAATATTGGCAATACTGACTAATATATAGACAATAAAATAGAAAATTAGTATAACTTTTTTTCTTCAAGGGAGGCATAAAAAATAATAAATGTAAAAAAAATATTATTCGTGAACGTTTTTCTGTATCGAAAGGCATTTCATAAATGTAAGATTTCACAAGCCTTTAACTCCATACCCTCCCGTTTTTTTAGATTAACACTATTTTTACCGGTGTCAAATGACACCTTTTAAAAGATTTCGATTTATGCTTTTTCATTGGTAATTTTTTGATTGAAACAATTACAAATCATTTTTAATACATTGAAGATTTTTTTATGTTTATTACATTTAAAACTACGAGCAAAATAAGCAATCAAAACTTTTAAAAAGATGTTATTTGACACCGGTAGAAATAGTGTTAATCTTAGTTTCCCAGTTTCGAGCCTGTCATCAAAGTTTTGATATTCTAGAGTCACCAAATATTCCAGAACTACTTCACATTCGCGTAGCCAAAGGCGGAGGAACTATGGATATAACTATTTTTAAACAGAAATTTTCGTCTTATTTACTCACAAAAATCTGTGAGTAAATGAGAAAAAATTTTCTATAGGAAATAATAGTATTCATAACGCATACATCTGTCTACGCCACTGCTACTCCACTTTCTCTAGAGTAAAAATTAGGGGTAAACTTAACGTACAGTCGTGAGGAAAAAAAGTAAATACCCCCTACTAACTCATCAACAAATTATCGTAGAAGAAAGTTACTGATTCCGAACGATTGGAAATAAAGTCTACTTTTAAGTGATGTATATAAAATTTGCTTAGGGGGCCATCTACATATTAAAACGAACCCAAACTTAAATTTTTTCAATGACAATACCCAATTTTAACAAGATATTTCAAATCTTCGGTTCAAACTATGCCTAGACATCGAATTTCAAGTCATTTGAATAAGTTTTTGAATTATAAACATTCAAAATTGCGTGCTTCTAATGTTAAATTACATTTTCATATTTTTATTAATATCTCCTGCAATTATACTCCTAATGTGCTAATTTTTTGTGTAACAATAATACTAAAATACCCAAATATAAATACGTTGAATTTGCAATTTGTATAATTTTATGACATTAATTATAAATTATGAAATCAATATTCGAAAAAATTATGAATTGCAACCTACAAATTTTTTGATGGATTTAGATTTATTATGTCCTGCTTTATGGAAATCCAAAATTTCACATTATTCTTCCAAGTAGTTTTCAAATTATGCTTAAAAATTGGCAAAATGATGGTTTAAGGGGCCGTCTATGATAGAAGTGACTAGATATTTTGAAATTTCTTATGATATCCCGTAATCTAGCAGTCTTCAATGACTGCCTAAGTGGGGCTTAAGGTGCCTTGATCAAGAAGGAGGCTCTCTCGGTCAACAATCCAGTACCGAACATCAATTTGGATACAGCCCCTAAAATACGCTCGTTTTAAAATAATTAATTTCTCGGAAACTTAGGGTACGAATTGCATAAAAATTTGCTTTTAGGCTAATTGAAGGGTGTAGATTTCATTTATGGTGTCAGAATTGCATACTGCTATTGAAAAAAACAAAGTTATGGTTCGTTTTAATATGTAGATGCCCCCCTAAGCAAATTTTACATACATCATTTAAAAGTAGACTGTATTACGAATCGTGTGGTAAAAGTAAATTTGTTCTACGATAATTTTTTGCAGAGTTAGTAAGGGGTGTTTACTTTTTTTTTTCCACGACTGTACTTGTGGAGTATGATACATTCTGTATCCCTTGTTTTAGAGGAGGGCGACAGTAGGTTTCGTTTCAATAAGGTTTTTTATTATAACACAATTGGCACTTTTTCATTGACAAATGGAACTTACATTCTAGATAAACCATGTACGAGTTGTTCCAAAAAGGGCACACAAACTTTTAAATTCAATAATTCTTCAACTATAATAAATAAAATAAATGACATTTTTTAAAGTAGCATAAAAAATTTGTATAAAGCGGTGGTTCCCAACTTTTTGACTCGCAGAGTCTTTTTACTTTCTTTTTTCTAAAAAAGAAAGAATTGTAATCGAAATTTTTTGGACTTTCGGTTTTTCACGGATTTACAGGTTTTAAGGGTCAGAAATCCTGAAAAACATGTTTTTGCAAAATGTCTGTCTGTCCGTGTGTTTGTGTGTCCTCTTTTTACCATCGGAAAGTGTATTAAGTTATGCATAGAATTGAACAAAATTTCATATATATGCCAGCCAGCATGTCTGGCTGGCAGGTCTACGGCCACCAGGTCCCACTTGAATTTGGGAATATTTGTGTCATTTTTAGGTGCGATCGTAATTATAGAAATACGTAGCACCTACAGTCGTCGTCTGGTCTGTCCGTCTGTCCGCATATAGCAGCGCAAAAACTACCCAACCGAATAATTTGAAATTTAATACATATAATCGTTGCAGAATTTTGTCGAGTCATTTCAAATTTTATGAAAATCGAATCAAAACTTAAAAAGATATTAATAAGTTTTCTTTATTCTATTAAATCCTATCATACGCAATTAATTCAATCATATCCTATGATAGGTAATGATTCTTGGTCGCCATGGTGATTAAGTCATACTTCAGATGGGGTCATATTCTTTCTGTATTACTGAAATTTCGTATTCATGCGTTTTTGCATAAGAGTGCAACAGCTATTGCACCAATATCTGAACATTTATAAAAATAGTTATAGTTCGAACGCACCGCATTTGACACGTTTTATGTACATTTTCCGACATGTCATTATTGTATCATCGAAAAGTGTATGAAGTTATGGATAGAATTGAACCAACTTTCATATATATGCTTTTAGCAATAGCGAGCAGGTCCCAATTGAACTTGGGGATATTCTTCCAGAAAGGTGTCCATTAATAGCGATTTTTGTGCAATTTACTCAATTTTTTGTTGTTTTGTACATCGGCTGATCGTGCAGCGACGGGCTCTTCGCATTCAGCCAACTCAGCTATCCGCAAACAGCTGACGTATGCCAGAATAACAAAAAATATTGATTTTAGTAAATATCATGATAGAGATTAACTCGTTTTGATCCTGATTAATAAAATGAAGCAGAAGTTTAAGATGGAAATAAAAGTTGGTGTAGTATTGAAGTGATAGCATAGAAGTATTAGCATGTGTAACAACTTTTTAAAATATTAATATAGAAAAAAGTTTTGGGATTGGCACATCCAACTTGTTTACAATAAAGTTCTATGACGGAGTCCCTTAAGTCTGTCGTACACTGAGTTAGAAGTTAATGGTTTTTAGGTGCTACCGAACACAGAAAGAGGGAATGGATCGTAAGCAAAACAATTGTGCATTGCCCGAAGAACAAAATTTATTTTGAAACTTTTACCGTAATACTCAATTTAATTTCAATTGTAATCAATACAGATAATATTGTTAAAAGTTTGCTACGCTTAAAAATACTTAAAAATTAAAAAATCGTAACATTTGTCTTACAATAAATTTTACGTTGTTAGTGGGACAAACAATAACGCATAAAAGTTTAATTACATTAAAGTTTAATGTAAAATCTGTGGATTGTTTTATATGATTTTCTTAATTCCGAACCATTTGAGATCAATGCAGATGAATGTCCGATTCCACATTTCGTTTTGGTAGCTGTTTAAGCCAAGAATCGTGCTTCAGAGAGACATGTCGTTGAGAAAGACAGCAAATGCTTTCTCACACAAGATTTTGAATTTATTTGACAAACGACGTCGAAACTGTGATAGACTTTGGTTTAAAAAACTATCTTTAACTTACTGTGAGATGTCAAATGAAAGAAACCTCGTGTTTAGCTGAGTTTAAACTGGTTGATTTAATGTTAACTGTGAACACATTAAGTACACATTTAAAATTGTCTAAAGCCTTCTACTGAGCTGTTGAGAAATTGACACCATCGAAGCTTAGGATGCCGCTGAATATTTCTCTGTATTTTCTTTTCAATCTGAGTGTTGTTGTCATTCCATCTTATCAAAAGGAAAATAATCGAAATCCTCCTTACCCTCTCAATCCAGCCAATGAACGTCCCATCTTAAACTGTATCGAAAACTGTAAAAGTTTTTCATTACAATGATAGAATCATGTAATTTATTTTTCTAAGGATGTCGGTCAAATACGCAGTTTGTACACCCAGTCTTCATTATTTAATTTTTTCACCGGTTGAGCGCAACGGTTCATCTAATATCATCTTTGCAAGTATATTCATCAAACGTGTAAACGCTCTTCTCCAACTTAATCGAGTTACTTTAGTATGCAGGAGAAGAGGTGGATTGTCCCTACCAATGACTTCGCATATAAGTTTGAAAAGTTTGCTTTTGAGGTCGTGATTTTATATAGCTTATTAGTTTAATGGCACCATTCAACATTGTCATAAGTTCAGAATGAATGCATTTTCCCGATGATAGTGAGTGTCTATAAACATCGCAATAGATGATGCAACAATGCTTTGCCTTATTTTTAATTTTTCCAATGCCTCGAGCATTGTGACTCATCATTGCTTTCGCATCATCCGTGCATGCAATGTCAAAAATACCAATAAAACTTCTAATCCAGTGACGTCAGAACGTTTATCCATTAGTATTGCAAATTTTGTTCCTCTGAAGTGGTTCTGAAGTGTTTCTTTTATGTCACGAGTCATATCGTAGATTTTTCGAGCAATGGTGTTATTTCACAAAGAAAAATTGGCACTAAACTTTTTCATCAGGCAAAGTTTTGCCTAATTATTGGTTTTAACCGCATCCCTTACTATCCAGAGTTATCTCGGGTTCGTATATATGACAATTAATTATTATCTCCTTAAAACTCGGGCGGGGCATAATTTGTCACTACCATTTTTTTTTACCCGTTTTTACTCAACCTGAAGGTTAAAAAGTAAGAAAATATTCTTATATAATACAATAAATTATGTATAATATTTGATTGGAAGTTTTTGCAAGTTTTATTATATGAAGTGCAAATGATGAAATGCAATGATGTGATTGCAAAAAAAGTGATGATTTTTTGAATTTTTTTTTCAAAAAAATTGGTAAGGGAAGCGGTTAACAAATTGTGTGATAGTTTCGTTTGACGCATACATTTCGTTGCCCTTCATATTGAAAAAAATCAGGCGGTTTATTTTTCATGACGAGATGGTTTCCTCTAAAATGGTGACGCAGTTTAGCACGAAACATGTAGTTATTTGTTAACACTTAGACACAAATCGCAGTGTGAAGAATTATGAAATTCAAATTTTCCACTTTTCGCCTAGAATGCAATTCATTACATTTACTTTTCCCGTATACCGCATTTTGTGAGCGAAAAAATTAAAAATAGAGTGGTAGTTGAAATTAATGTTTGCACCGGAAAATTTTCATAGAAAATAAAAATTAGTTTAGTAAAAAAGTTGACTTGGTTAAAGATAGCTTTCAATTGAAAAAGATTTTTGTAACAATAAAGTCCGTTCATTTTTTTGAAAAAAATCCCCTGCTAGAAATGTACAGATTTCTTTCATATTTTCTTTATTCTCCTAAAGATTGTCGGAGCCTATGGAGAGGGTAAGTGGCGTTCTTAGGGCTCTGCGGAGCACAGTTGGGGAACCTCTGGTACACAGTAATGTTAAAAATGGTTCAATATTTATTTAACAGATGCGCTTCACTGTCTTAACTTGAAAGAATCTTAAAACACTGTCTATCAAATTTCAAAACACCCACCTTCTTTTCGCATTTCAAATTGTAAATAGTTTGAAGAATAAAACTGATTGAACTTTGATGCAGTTTTACCGGATTTTTTGCACATTTTAAAAATTTGAAATAGCAGTACGCCATCTACTAAGAAAATATGTAATTAAAAAAATATTCTACGCAAAATTTAAAAACATGACGCTGTTGAGCCAAAAATGGGCCCCAAGCATTAAAAGGTAACCAAGGTGTGATCATAGGCGTGAGATCAAAACAGAGTAGGGAAGAAAATTGGTTAAAAACCCTACAAAGTGTATAAACGTGAAATGTTGCAAAAAATTGTAAAAATCACATATTTATTCTTCATATATATTATAGTTCATGTGTTACTCAATTTTAAAGTTCGGCTAACGATTTTTGAACACCCAGTTAAAAAAAATTATTTCTGTGCCCTGAAAAGCTAGAAATTTTATGATTAAAAAAATTAAATTTTGCCTTGTCTTAAATTCCTACATCATCATTAGAATTAAATTTGTTATAAAAAACCTTTGTTTTCATTTGAGCACCGCTTACGAATTTCCTCCCCAAAATTATTTATAGCGATTCCTCGGGTGATTTTAATTATGTTAAAAAAACATCGAATAATGAAGGTGAGACTAATTATTGGGATAGAAGATTTTGCATCGGTGACTGCAAGTAAATTTAAATATTGTATCTTTTAACTTATAGGTGTTGTATACACAAAAATATCGTAAACATAAGACAACTTACATGTGTTATTTCTTAACTGTCTTAGCATTTGAATGATCTTTTTCTGTAACATTGCGTATAAATTCAGAAAGCATGTAATAAACTTTTGAAATTCAGATTCATTTCTTTCCAGTGTAAAAATAAATAAATAAGTAAGATATTCAAATACAAACCCCCATGTCAAAGATTTCCATAGCTATTACAATGACACCTCGGCTAGTGAAAATAATTCCTTCCGGAATCACATTCGTTAGCAGAAATCCAGTAAACGGACTACTTCACTCACGCAAAAACAACCACTCGCTCATGTTAAAACTATGGAATTTCTTTTTTTACTTAATCTTGGTTGTATTTCAGTATTTTTAAATGACTTTTTTTGCATTGGATAGCTGAAGTTGATCTGTACAAAGGCCATTTTTTACTTTTCGATTTTGTTTAAAAGATTTTTTCTGTTAGGGTACTTTCACTTTCGGAACCATTCCCCTGTTGAGGATCTCGTCGCTTGAATATCCGTTGATGCTGCACGTGCACGTTAAATACCGGGCATCTTTGAAACTGTTACACAAATAGCTCCTTTGCCAGGCATGTATTACTCTTGGTGAACGCAATTTTTAACACTTATTGTAAACATAGAACTTGTCAATGACGCTGTCAATAAACAATTTTTCTTTCCTGTGTTTGTGCCTCAACGCGTCACTTGCGCCCATACATTCCTATGCAATAAATGATTGTTACAGCGTCCTCTAACAATCGTTAATGTTTGTACATGAGCTTGGAATCGCTTTCGGAATGGTTCCGAAACTGAAAGCATCCTAATAAAAAAAAACAATCAACAATAACAACAACAACAACAACAAAAAACTGTAAACGAAATCGAAAAAGTAAAAAAAATGGCCTTTGTAGAGATCAATTTCAGCTATTCAATGCAAAAAATTATTTAAAAATATTGAAATGCAAACGAGATATTTAAAAAAAAATTCTCGCATAGGATTAACGTTAGCCAGTGGGTGTTTTCGCGTGCTTAAAGTATCCCCTTAGCTGGTACATCATTTCCCTTCCAATTTAAGCGAAATTCGGCTTCGTTACGTTAGCGCCCGCATTCAGAAGAAACATTCGTTAGCTGAATCCATACTCGTTAATCGAGTAAAAAAAAAACAATAACAGTGAAAGAAATCTTCGTTATACAAAACATTCGCTATCACAGGTATTTTCTAGTCGACGTATCACTGTATCTTATATCTTATGAATTGTTAAAAAAGTATGGTAGAATACTGCCACACGCTTAGAGGGTTGATCATGAAACCTAATCTAGAACAATTAATTAAATATCAATTTAAAAAAATGATAATACATATACTTACTATAATGAATGATATTAGACTAAGGTTATAGTAGTAGAATCAACATTAAGAAGAAATTAATATTATGACAGGATTAAGAATAATATTAAGCGGAAATAAACATATGTCATTAATTTATTCAATATCACAATATATATTCCAAACGGAAAAGTCAAAACATATATTAAAATATTTATTTGCTTAAAAGACGTTGCTAAAAACACATTAAAAGTAAATTAAAAACCTATATTGACATGTTTCAACTACTTCACTGAGTCGTCATCAGAATGTATAACAGAAATTACAAATACAATGCATATGAAAAATGGAAAAAAAAATATTTATGGAAATGGAATTTATTCAAGTAGGAAACTATAATCTTACCAATTAAGTTATTGAATATTAAAAATTTTAATAATTAGCTATAAAATTGGATAATTCTGTTTTGTATTAAGGACTTTAAATTTCTTTTATATAATTACCCGGTCAATTAATTGAAGTAAATACCTGCAAACATTTTAATTAATACAAGACTTGCAACACAGTTACAGGATTCGAAAGCTCTCTCTTCTCCCGATAATTAATTCCACCGTTATTCCTCTAGCTGAGTAGCATGAGAATTTGTGATATTAAAGGCCTAAAGCTGATGACATTTTCTGTGGAGCTATTTGGTAACATAGTTCTAATATTAATATGAGACAAACGTCTTTAAATTTGGGCTTTGATCACAGGTGTTCACATTCTATTATTAATGTTATATACAATGTATAAATGGGAAAATAAAAGTATGTGGAATCTACTCATCTCTTTTCTCTTCTTATACTTGCTCCGAGTATTTAAATTGAATTTTTAAAAATTATGTGCACTTTTCTAGATAAATGCAAATAAAATAAGGCATATTAGAGTAACACATTCAGATAAAAAGATAACCCTGAGAAGGTTCAGTTTCGCATTCTTGAGTAAATTATTTAAAAAAATGAATTCACGTGTTTTTAAAATATTAACCCTTTAACACTCGAATTAAATTGCGGTTTAAAAATTCAAATTGCTTATTTTGGCACCACTTTTATGAAAAAGAAATGTTCACTTTATTTAATGACAGGTAAAACGATACTAAAATAAAGCCAAGTACACTATTTAATAAAACTGGTGGGAATCAAACAATCTGAGTAAAAGACACAGCCCGTGAATATGACGGGAGCGAGAATTAGGGGGTTAAACATAAATTTCGGAGTTATTATAAGGGGAGATAATTGCAAGAAACGAGAACATTTTTCTTAATTTTAAGTAAAACATCTCTCAATTTTAAGCAAAAAATCTCCAAAAGTACGAACCTAAACCATCTAGGAGCTAGGTTTTTTACAGTGCATTGTTGAATAGTTATTTTGGGATGGTAAGGATATCTTCAGCACACGCGGAAAGTGAAAACCGACACACTACGAACAATAAATGTTGCAACGGGATTAGAATCCATCACCTCCTTGACTTGTAGTACTTCATAAAAGTCAATCTTAAGGGTACAGTTGACCATCAAAATGAAAATTACAGAAAAATACAGAACATATTTATACTCTTATTAGATATCAGTATGCAAAATTTTGGTTAACATATTTTCATGGTGATTGACATACTCAAATTTAATTTTCTTATTAATATTAATTTTTTTAATTAAAAAAAAGAAATAGCAGTCTTGAAAATATACAATGTCTTTGCGCATTCTATTTTTACATATAGCTTCTATATTGTCATTGACTGTTTTTGCAATAAACGACACTTAATAGAAAACCGATAAATGAACGTATGTAATTTTTGTCGACATGTAGTCGGTACCATATCAAACTATCCAATGTGAAAAAAGTGGGCTAATTTTTTTAAATCCCGATTTCTTCATTGGCACCACTTTTCTGAAATGGTAAAATTCCTCTTGTTTTCGACTTAATTAATGTATCTTTAAATAAGGTTAAACAATGGGATATTTACTATTTAAAAAAAGTGGTACCGATCAAGAAATCTGAATTAAAAAAATAGACCGCTGTTTTCACATTGGATAGTTTGACATGGTACTGACGATGTGTAAACTTCAAGGACACATTTGCAACAAAAAAATAAAATGGATTTCGAAAAAAAGTGGATTTGTGTAATTCTTGCAATCATCGATTCAATTTTTTAATATAATTAAATAATCATAATAAACATAAATAAAATTAAGTCGTACGTTTATTAGGTACTGCAAAATTTATACCATTTTAATATTCACCTTTAAGTTATCCAAAATGCAGTTGTTTGAATTTAATGCTTTTAACATTCATATAAACACTTCTTGCCCTGTCTTTTTTTTTATAGTATTTCTCAATGTATCAGTCAGTGGTATACAATAAAACCAAAATTTCACACTAATAAGTTAAATTTTCAAAATGATTTTATTACCTTAAGAGGAATCCGAAAATTGACGAGAATTTAAATGCTTTGTAAAGCCCATTCAATGTCAATTAAGATCGCTCACGATAAAGAAGTATGTTAAGCTTGTACGCTTGTAAGTTAAAATACGTAAAATAATTAACGCTGCTAATATCAAATCTTCTATCACTTAATCATTCATCGAGGGCTTAACTACTAATGTGATAAATTGTTTAGAGAGATGAAAGAACGGAAATAGCTTTCAATTAATTGCCAGCGATAATTCTAATTGAATATGAGAAACGCTTTAAGATAATCTACTGTTTTGAAAAGTTGGATTAAATCTGAGAGTTACAGACATAGAAGAAAAGCAATATTGCTAATACAGGTTGCATTTAGTCTCCCAGTATTGTGCTTATTATACTGCATTTACCGAATAGGGTAATTCCGGGATTTATGCCGCACATTTTTTTGAATTTGTGTATAAAGTCCCATGGTGGACATACAATGGAAAAATCATGCTGTGCTATTTAATGTTAAAATACAACGCGTGCAGTGCGCCAAAAAATTGAAAACAAATTATTAATATTTTTTAACAATTTTTTTCTAAAACATTACACTGCGGCGTGTCACCTTACATTCAGGCTGAGACGCCGCACTTGTGCGGTAGTTATGCTGCGCTTGTAATAAGAACAGAATGAAATTATAAATAAAAATATTTAAAAAAAAATTTCATATCTGGACTATAATTAACGATGTAATAACAAAATGAAACTAAATGAGTACAATGAAACGCATTAGTAGATTCAAATTAATAATTGTTGCCTACTTTCACTATTAAAATTATCGACTTACTTTTTTTTACATTAAATTTTAATTCTTATTTCACCAACAACGTAACATCAATATATTAGAAAGGGAAAAGAAAAAAAGTGAAATTGCGTTTACATAATTTATTTGTTAACCATTTCGGGACCGTTGGCTTTTGCACAAATTTTATTCGGTTGGTACCACTTTTTTAAAAGAAGTTACCTTTACTTAAATAATCATGAAAGTCCTCTAATTAAACAAAGGAAATATTGCTTTTCTTTTTTACTGGTGCCAGAAACAAATTTTGTAAGCTATTTATGAAGGTGCTTATATGTACCTATGGTCCCGAATAGGTTAACCCCTTCAAGGGCGAAGCACTTATGTTGCTAAAATGTTAAAATGATTGATTGACATCGGTATATATGAACAACTTTATATGAAACTAAGTAAAAGCTTTTCGTCCCGTGCGTTATATAAAACAAAAGTTAATTCCAAAATTGTGGTGTGAATGTGGCATTTAGGAATTAAATTTAAGTGGTATATATCATACACAGGTGACCTTCAAGGGGTTAAGAGACCTGTTTTTTCGGCTACAATCTACAGAAAAAGTGTCGAAAAAGTGCAGTCTTTATGTAACTACATTTAAACACATGATGCAATGAAGCCAATTACACTTCCTCTTTTTAGGGTTTCGTTCATCTGACGAAACCCTATTCGTCTCACTCCTTTGTCTGTCTGTCTCTCTGTCTGTTGGTCTGTTCGTCACAGAGTCTGTTCTTAGAAACTATACATGTTGGAGACTTGAAATTTTGGGTACTTATAGCTGAACACCTCACATCAACCGACAAATAATAAAATTTTGAAAAAGTCGGTAAATAACCGAATTACGGGCTAATTAACTTCTAAAATTAACCAATTAACATTTTAACGCAGGTACAAACGCACCTTCTCCAAATCGTCGGAGTTTCTCCTTCGGTTCGCCAGTAAAATCAGCGGATGCACGGTTACCGCGGAGAGAATTAAGCCGAAAAATGATGTGGACATTTTAATTCGAAATTCCATCTCAGAAAGTATTGGTCCGAGAAATTTGTAAAAGATATAGACAGACGCGGAAAAAACTACTTTATTTTGGTATAAAGTTCATATTTCTGCGATGTGTGTAAGTGAAAATATCTACTAAAAATCGATCGATAAAAAATCAATTTATTTATTTGGGAAGACAAGGAAAAGAGATTTCATTTTCGCGCGAAGCAGGTGTCAGACATGACGACGCTTGCGGTTTTCCGTAATAGAATATTTAATACGAAATTTAAACTTTTTAAATATTAAATTTTTTGATTCACTTTTCTGGCATCCGGATGCAAAATTGTTTTCCGATTTCATACATATCCAGTTCAAACTCCTAGCTTAATTACAAGCTGAGATATTAATTATTATTTAATTAATCGGTTTCATTTCTAACAAATGCGTAGATTAAAATGGAGGCATGTGCTTTTTTAACCACGAAATAATTTAAATTAGAAAATCTAACAATTTGCGTGGGGTTTTTGAACAGCGCTATGAGACAAGTAAAACTTATTCATTATCAGAAAGTTTACAAGTATTCATACTACTATTTTCGAATAGTAATTTGAGCAATTATCTTAAATTCTTGGTTGAGACCGCCATCCCCTCGACTAGCATATCTCCTGATAGGTTGTTTAACGGAGTTACGTTCATATACAGTTTTGTTAAGAATAGAGTGTGCTCCCTCGTGGTGGAATGTGGAACTAACAGACCGCGATTTCATTTAAAATAGGAAATCTAGCAAGGCGATCAGTTTGAAACTTTAAGATAGTTTATAACACATAAGAAAAAGTTTATAAAAAATGGCGCGTGAAATTTCGGGCAGGTAGGGAGAGGGGGAGGGGCAAAATATTTCTTTTTTTTTACCTTTTTGTTTCATACCGTTTCATGTGCGTTTTTTTGACGGAGTCCTCAGATACATGCTACTTATTAAATATAAAGATGTCAAAAGTTAAATTACCACTATTTCCGAATAGTAATTTCGACAAACATCTTAAATTCCGCCCCCCCTCGCGTAACATATCTATTGATAGGTTGTATAAAGGAGTTCCGTTCAGATACGCTTTTGTTAAGAATAGAGTGCGAGCCCTAGTGATGGAATGTGGAACTAACAGTCCGCGATTTCATTTAAAGTAGAAAATCTAACAATGTGATCTGTTTTAAACTTTAAGATACTTTATAACACATGATAAAAAAGTATAAAGAAGAATGGCGTGTCGCATTTCGAGAGAGGTGAGAGAGGGGCGCGAACAAAATTAGGAATTATAGCTGGACGATCAGTTTGAAACTTTAATATAGCTTATAAAACATAACAAAAATTTTAAACATCAGGCCGCGTCAAAAATCATGGTGACCATTACCCCACTTCGCCCCCTCCAAGGGGGCACTTTTCTAAATTTGGCAGATACCCGTCATGTGATATATCGTAGCATTTCCGGGGGAGGGGGACACGAACAAAATTAGGAAATATAACAAGGCGAATCTGTTTGAAGCTTTACGATAGTGTAGGAAGGGTTTGCCAAAATTTAGGTGTTCCGTGGCGAGAAATATACTGGACGTTTTGAAATGAATATTAAACGAAACCCTTTGTGCGATCTATGATAACACTTACCCGCTTGTTTGGAGTAGTTTGCAAAGAACGTCTGCGTTACGCGTAATCCAATTTTTCATTATTATCATCTTGACTTGCATCTTTCTTGCCTTTCTTACTTTTTATTTTTCCCTTTTTCTCCTTTGGTTTTAGTAAACTTGATAACATGCCTAACATGGTTAGTCTGTGCAAAAAGAAAAGGAAAAGTTAATAACAATTAATCATCCCGTACAAAAAAAATCTGCGGCATTCATACCGGAATAACAGTGCGGCATGTATCCCATTTAGCAAGGTGCAGACGTCGGCCATCGCAGTTACTTGTCATCGCTAAGGGGAATGGCGTAACCATACACACAGTACTCTATACAAACGCTGCACTTAGTTTTGACTTCGAAATCAGGCATGCATTTAGTAATTAGTGTACGAAAAGTATTTAAACATAACGTGTTTAAAAGTTTGGACAGTGAAATCATGCACTTACGTCAAATAAAGGATTGTACTTCTACAAGTAAACATCGAAATAAGATTCACGCTATACACTGGTTAAAATAATCTCATTGAGCACCTATACTGCCCGTTTGACGACCATCTATCGATAATTACAAGAAATACAAGGGGTGCGGCATCTATCCCGTATGCGTCGACTCTCCCGGAGTTACCCTATAGTTAAAAAAAACTAATATTCGTTAAATGGCTTTACATTGAAAATATTTCCAATGTAATGATACAGAATTCATAATAGTTCATAATTTTTTTTTCAATTCCACGATGACAGGACTTTCAATGTCACTGGCTCCCGACTATAAGGGGTAATGCTTCTTTGAAATTCTGAAAATTAAGGTTTTTTGTTTTTGTTTTTGTTTTTGTTTTTTGTCTATAGGAAATGCGAAGTGTTTATCAAAATCCATTTATAATAAATTATTATATATATATATATATATATACAGAGTGATTCAAATCTTATCGTTAAAATTTCGTGGGGAGGTAGGAAATACGTCAGGAAACCGATTTTACATAGGAGATTATGTCCGCAAATGTACACATGCGTATGTAGAGGGCGCTGTGTGTTCCCAACGTTCCATTGCGTCCCAATCATTGTTTTGACTTTCCTAAAGCTAGTATTATTTCTTCTCCTATTTCCACTTTTCATTTCGACTTCCACGAAACCTTTTACATCTTTAACGCCCCCCCCCCCCCCACCAAAAAAAACTCGTTAATGACCTTTATTCAACGCCTTCATTAAGTTGACTCCTGGAAACTTCTCTTTTAATCTTGTTCTTTCCTGTTCTTTTAACCTTTATTTAGATGACATATGCGGACATATTTTCCTATGTGAAATCAGTTCCCTGATGTATTCCCTACCTCCCCACGAAATTTGAACGATAAGTTTTGATTCACCCTGTATACCAAACTTAAAAGCTGCATTTTGTTCATTATACATTGAAAAATGGTGATTTGACAGCTGTTACGCATCACCGCTTCTAAAAAAGGTCAACCCGTGGGCACGATAACTCATCGTAGACTTATCCTAAAATAAAGAGGCAAAAAAAAAAATGGTTCTTCAGTCCAAATGTGAGTAAAATAGTCGGCTGTTGTACAGAAAATGCATTTTTCATGAAATCAAATAAATTTAAAAATATGTAATTTTTAAACCAAAAATTTCGTTATAAAGAAAAGCGACACTGTAAACTGAAATGTCTGAAATTCAGACACATAAGCGTCTGAAACGGAGTGTTCAATTTTCAGACATTTTAAAGTGTCTTTATTTTAAGACGCTTGTATGCATCTGAATTTAAGACATTTCAAACGTCTGAAACACATCCATCTTTGACCACCTTTCATTTCTATGCAAAAGCAGCCTTTTTTTTTGTAAGCATTATACACTTAAAAAAAATCTATTATAATATGGAAATTGTACCGCCAATCAAAACGCCAGTACAATATACATCAATTTACGTATTTTAATGGAAATTTTCTTCCGTTGAAAAATTTAAATTTTTTTGGGAATTTCTGTATTTAAAAAATAAAAATCAAGCTTTCAAGGAAGGGCAAACCGACATCTTTAACACTAGAACCGCGGGAAATTTTACCCAAGATTTATAAAAATATTTCACATCAGAATTTTTATTTAAAACATATTTTACTTATTTATTTAAATAGTTTTTGCGCAGCATACATTTAACTTATTACACAAAGAGTTTTCTGGTTCAAATCGACGTCTGTTCATTTGGTGCTGGTCAAAATGACCCGTTGCCGCGGTTCTAGTGTTAACAGACTTGGGATCAGTGTTGCCAGTGTGCTACTTTTTTTTTATTCGGATTTCTTGATTGGCACCACTTTTTTGAAACGGCAAAATTCACTTTGTTTTTGCCTCAATTAATATGTCATTAAATAAGGCACATTTTACCATTTCAAAAAAGTGGTGCCAATCAAGAATCTGATTTAAAAAAAGTACCCCATTTGACAACACTGCTTGGGATTGAGAAAGTCCAGTACATTTTACAAGATTTAATAACTCACATTAGATCAGATTATGAAACTTACCGGTCACAGGATTCGAACCCGGGACCTGCTGGCTTCCAGACTAGTCGATTTATCCACTTGGCCACGAGTTTGCAAGTTGAAAGCTCAAATATTATTACTTACTATGCTACACAGTGAAACGCTACATTGTAAAAAATAAATGTGTAAATTGGTCAATTTTACACACATATATGTGTGAATTTCTAAAATTACACACTTTTCATAAAATTTACACATTTTTTGCAAAATTTTACACATTTTTATGTGTATTTAGCTTCTGAAACTAAGTGTGTAAATTGTTATCGCTTGAAATACACAGACAAGTGTGTAAATGTAGAAAAGTGCCTGAATTTACACGAATTGGAGAGTTATTCTAATTTAGGCATAATTATATATACACGTAGAAGTGTGTAAATTTTTTAATTCACACACTTGTCATTAAAATTACACATTTTGTACAAAATATTACCCGTTGTTATGTGTATTTAGTTTACGACATTAATTATGTAAGTTGTTATCGGTTGATAGACTCAGACAAGTGTGTAAATGTAAAAAATACCTGGATTTACAATAATTGTACTGTTACATGTAGTTATAAGTGTTCAAATCTTAACAGACAGTGTATAAATTCCAATAATAATAATAATAATAATAATAAGATTCAAAATGCACATTTTATTTTAATTATTCCGTTGCATAAATACAGTACTGTAACAGCATTTTGAAAATAAGAAACTGAAAACCTTTATTTATTTATTTATTTATTTTTTATTTTGAAAGGGGTCCTTCTCTTCTGATCCCCCCTCCTATTACCAATAAATTGGAAACAAGTAAACATTTAAATGAAAACATAATTAACTAGTCGGATGTGACAAAACCAAAACTTTCTTCGATCTCATACATGTTAATACTTCCTGAAAAATGCCGCATAGCAGCGCCGCCGGTTAGGCGATTTACGCCAAAATCTAATCAGCAACAACTTACGTGAACTTCTAATTGAATTTTTTAGCAGTGGCAACTGTTGGGCAATTTACACCAAAGACTTATCAGGATTATTTTATATCAGGGACTAACTAAATCTAAAGTTTGATGAAAATTCATACATTAGTTCTTGAGATACAGCTATTGCGGAAATCGTAAAAAATGCAGCATAGTAGCGCCACCTGTTGGGCGATTTATACCAAAAACTAAACAGCACTAATTTATATCAGGGACTAACTGTATCTGAAGTTTGATGAGAATTCGCGTATTTGTTCTTGCGATAGAGCTATTGCGATAATCATGAATAATACAGCATAGCAGCGCGCCACCTATTGGGCGATTTACACCAAAAAGTTATCAGCGCCAAATTATATCAATGAATAACTGAATCTGAAGTTTTTTGAAAATCGTGCTGTAGTTCTTGAGATATAGCTATTTTGGAAATCATGAATAATGCTGCATAGCAGCGCCATCAGCTGGGCGATTTACACCAAAAAGCAATCAGCACCAATTTATATCAGGGACTAATTGAATCTAAAGTTTTTTTAAATTCTGTTCATTGAGATATAGCGCCCAGAAAATTTGGGTCACATACAGACAGACTCACAGACAGACTTTTTGTAAAAACATGTTTTTCGGGATCTCTGATCCCTAAAACGTGTAAATCCGTCGAAAACCGGAATTCGAAAATTTTCACGAATCCAATACTTTCTTCTTGTAAAGATAGAAGAAAGTAAAAATTGTCTTCTGAAAGGGATTCAGAAGACACTGTGATGTCACTGCGACGTCAGTGCCAGCCATGTGTTTATGTTACATCTGTGACCAACATAAGCATTTACAAGGAAAGAGAATTAGAAATTATCTTCTGCAAGGAATTCGAGGATGTTGGCTGTGACAAAGGGGGGGGGGGGGTAACATGACAAGAAATATTTTTAGTTCCTTTTTCTTTTAAGACTTAAATATTCTATAGTCACTTAGAGGAGAATATGGGGGGGGGGCAGTGTTAAATTATTTTAAATAGTTCGGGGGAAAGTATTGTTAACAACTTTTTTTTTCCAATTGAAACTCGTTGATTGCACCTTCGTTTTTGAATTTGATTTATTTAATGCCTGATTAATAAAAAGAGGGATATTACTATTTTGAAAAAACGTAGCATTCAAACAATTATTTTAATGAAAACATGCGGAATAAATAAGTCAACACGTAATCTTTTACTGTAACATAAATATTTTTCATGTATACATGTAAGCATATTATATTTTAAAGGGCTTTATTACGTGGGTAATTAAAATTAATAATAATAATAATAATAATAGTAATATATATATATATATATATATATATATATATATATATATGTATATATATAATCATCTTTAGAACTTTATCAATTTCTTCATATATTTGTGATTTCAAATTTATTATATATATATACATATTAAACTTTCTGTTATATACTATATATACATATACGAGTATATGTGTGTGTGTGTGTTTGCTTGTTTGTGTGTGTGTGCTATGATCTATACGTTCGAAATTATGTTTCATTTATTGAATTATTGAAAAAGTTCAATAAAGAAAATTTAATTAGAATATCATATCGTTATACGGTGTTTATTATCACAAGAAAACTTATAAACAATACTGCTTTAATTCAAAACCCGCCATTTGCAGCTGCGCAGACGATCGAGTCAGATGAGACTTGTGTCTTAGAGCAATTGTTTTATTTAGCCTGCTGAAATATCAAAAATATATTTTTTATTCTAACTTAATGGAAGCAATAAGTTTGTAAAGACAAACGTTTCCGGACAACATTACAGTATTGAAATTACGATAATGTGTGATGCATCTAATCACTGTTTGTACGAATGTTGGGTTGACATGGACTTTATTCTTTGAGATTCGGACAAAAAAAAAAAAAAAAAAAAAAAAAAAAAAAAAGGATTACCACTTATGAGGCACGTAAGCTTTTAATATAGTGAACTCATTTTTAAAAAGATGTAATAAAAAATTGTTCTTTCATATATAATTTTTCGAAAAATCAAATTTTTGATGATTTAATAGTTGTATGCCTCATTAAAATTTCAAGATAATGAGATTTCAATATTTTTATGGTTAATAAAAAATGATTTGATTCATTTTGTAGTCAGGAATATTTAAATTATATATGCAAGTACATTATTAATCTTTTTGAAATATGCATAATACATATTTTACAGTAATATAATCTGTACAATATACTCTTTTTGTTTTTAGATAGTCTAGTGAATTTTAATGGGAAATAATTATTGTATATGTATTTGTATTTCTGTTCATTCTGTGAAGTATATTTTGATGGTAAGGGGTATGATGGTTTTGATGGTAAAGGAATGAAAAATTAAATAATTGTTTATCTAATGATTGCAACAAAATATGAGTAAAGTTTAACAGCGCATTAAATAAATAAATATATGTATATAAACAAATTAAATAATAATAAATTAATGTAAACAACAAACAGGGGTGTTTCTTTATGTTTTGAAAGATGAAAGTATGTATAATATAATTGGAAGTTATATTTTTGTATTTGACTCAGAGTTTAACATTCAAGAATGAAATATTTTGAATAAAAAATATATAAAATACATAAATTCATATTGAAATATTATTAAATTTAGTAAACGTTAAATCAAAAAATATTTTTTATGGTAATTCTTTCATAACAGATTAAACATTTTCTTATTTTTTTTATATCTAAGAAAAATGAAACTTCAATAAAAAAAGGTATTTTTTTCATACAGGAAAAGCAGCCTATAAACATAAATATAAACTGAAAATTAAATCTTAATTTGTAAATAAAAAATAATACTTTTAATAAGGATGTCAACGATTTTAATCAGATGATTGAAATCACAGATTAAATCGCGATTTTAAACGATGATATATATGTGTGTACATATAATTTATTAAAATTACATACCCAAATTTTTAAAATGATCTGAAAAAGCATTTATTCGAACATGAACATAATTTGAAAATATTCTATAGGCATTTTGCTTAATGAATAGACAGAAAATGCTTTAAATACGTTTTTATAAGCTTAATTGGTTAGATTTGTAAAAAAATAAGCGCAATAAGTTTGTAAAACGCAAGCTTTTATCTGCCATAAAAAGCATTTAATTTAAAAATGATATTTAAACCCAATGCTGCTATTTAATATTTTAAGGATTTCAGAAGTAACTGGTGATTCTCATATTTACTTCGTGCATATGAATTAATAGGTGTAAATCATTTTCATAATTTGTTTTGATTAGCATATACATACATGTGGGTAAGTTTATATTGATGGTAGTAACAATAATTTTTATCAGTAGAAATGCAAAACATGCTGCCATGATATTTGTTTGATTTGTTATATTGGGGGTAACTACTGAAATTACATATTTTCAGTTTTTATTTTTTCAGTAATTATATTAAATATAATTTCATTCATTAAAATATAAAATGTAGAATGCTTTCCTAACAACATAATTAATATTTTAATAATTAATAAATTTAAACAGTTTTAACAATTTATTATTAAATGTAGTTATTTATTATTTTAATAGATGCAAATATCTGGAGTATTTAATATAGGCTTACATAATTTTTACAGAATATTAAGACACATAATGTTATTGTATCTATTTCATAAAAAAAATAACTAATTTAAAGTTTTTATAATATTTTTAACTGCTAAGAATAATTTTGTTAATTAAACATAAAAATGTAGATTATGTCAGTAATTAGAGGGCTGATTGTTTTGGAAATTTACTATTCTTCATATAATATAATTGTGGTTGCCACATGTCATCTTTCTGTTAGAGTTAATTTGGAGTCCTTAAATCGCACAGCTACAATTTTTGCGTAGAACCAGTAAAATCTCAATAAATAGCTTAATAATATGAATAAATGTAGAACTGTCTTCCAAATTTAAGTTAAACCTTTCAGGAGCAAAGTACTTCCATTGCTAAAATGTTGAAATGAATGAATGACACCGGAATTTATGCACAAATTTATTTGGAAATAGCAAGAAGCTATTTTTCACATACATAATAAACGGAAGAAAAAATTACCAAAATTCTGGTGTCATCGTGGCATTTAGAAATTAAAATTAAGATGTTTCGTAAACATATCACCGTCCCATAGGTGCCAAGTTGCGACTAATCCTCCGTAATATGTGGGTTAATTTAACCCTGGTTTAATACATTTCGTACCGGAATTTTTTTTCAGAGATGAAATTAAATACGTTCCACGTAGGAAACTGGAATTAAATAAATAAAGATTCATCAAATAATTTTTCTGGTTCGAAACTTCGTTAAACTGGGTTAAGTTAATCCCCGCATTACGGAAGATTAGTGCGAGCTTGGCACCTCTGCCGTCCCTGAAATAGTTACAAAGACGCAACCTTCCAACTGCAATAGCTCGTGTCATTTTTAATATTTATAAAAATATTTTTCAGAAATATTAATGCATTTTTTCCCGCATACTGAAAATTGCATAGTTTAAACTGTATGTATAACTGACACTAGATATTGTGTAGGAAATTTTTTTCAGAAGTATTTGAAAATTTTCCTCCATTTCATAGAATTGCTTCTAAAACTCTGAATAACTTTCTTTTTATGTATAACTGACACTAGATATTGTGTAGGAAATTTTTTTCAGAAGTATTTGAAAATTTTCCTCCATTTCATAGAATTGCTTCTAAAACTCTGAATAACTTTCTTTTTCTGTTTGATGCTATAACGAATATCTCTTAATTTGAAACTTTTTAAGGGGCTGCACATATATAACTTTATCACACTTTAGGGGGTACGGGTGGTCTGGCAATGGATATCGTAAGATATCTTTAGGGGGAGAGGGGAGTCTTTTGACATCGTTATCTTTTTTGACCTAACCAAAATTTACTTTTTTTGGTATGTTTTTCTTTACATCAATATAATCTATTATATATTTTTTCTTTTAGTCTATTACTTATTTTTATGAAAATACAAAGTTATTATTAAAACCATTAAATGATTATAAAATCATTCCATTCCAAAATACGGAATATCGCAACATTCGTCATTCCTATTCTTCCTCTAGTATATAATTCGTTGCTAGAGAAATCAGGTTCGAAATGATACTTATTATGTTTACTAGAAAAAATGGGGAAGAATATCGCCCACCTGTTTCGTTTATAAGAAGTTATGCTTACCCCCGTGCAAAGGCAAGTGTTATGTAACAAAAATATATTATTCAATAATTTTAAGTAGCAAGTATTTCCTTCTAAGTGGTATTTGATATAAAATTATTTCAGATATAATAGTGATATTTTATTAACTTCTTTACTTCATTTAAGTAAAAAACTATATATGGGGCTGTCCATAAATGACGTCACACTTTTTTCAGTATTTTTTACCCTTGACACAAACTGTCGCAATTTCATGACACCCCCCCCCCCCGTCCCTCCAATCGTGGCATCATTTGTGGACGGCCCCTATATATATGGGAGTAATAAATGCATAACCATACTTGTATATCATTGCAAACGTATAAAGAGAAAAATAAAGAAAAAAAATTGTAAAAATAAAAAGAATTTTTAGACATTGATGAAGATATCTTTAGGGAGAGGGGATTGGTAGAACGATGACGTATGATATCATAAGGGGGAGGGGAAGAAGTCGAAAATCGCCAAAAAGCTGATCGTTATAGATATATAGCCTCTAAGAAGATACTTTTAATAAAAGTCTTTTTCTGGAGTATACTTAATTTAAGCTGTTTCAGAGAACGTGTAAATATAGGCAAGCTGATTATACTAAAATACAGAGACACAAGCGTGGTGCCGGCGCAGACGCAGCCAATTAAAGTATGCGCTGGCAGGCTTCGTTCGCGCCATCAGTTACTCAGGCGTCAACTACCTACAGAAAAATTAACAACGTTTTTCGCACCAGGCGCGAAATATTGTTGCTGCGGCGATGCTTAGGTATAAGAGCTTGAAATTAACTTCTTTTTTTCAGCAGATTTCAATATTTTTTTCTGAATCAATTAAATAAAAAATATTTCATCTTTGAGTCGTTCCCGTTTTATGCAAAAACAGGTATATCGATGATAAGAAAACGATTTGTCTATATGTGGCATGTAAATTGCCTAATGACATCATGAGTACACATTTTGCTTACTAGAAAGAACAAACACATTAACCCTATGAGTTTGTTTTTCATGTATTTTTTTTTTACTATCATAAAAACATTTAATTCGCAATTTACAGATACCAAAGTATAAAGATAACATTATGTACACAAAAATCTGCATATATTGAATATTAAAATAAAATCTGTGTTTTGAATATCACGCAGAAATATGTGTAAGAACAGAATATAACACACATATCTGTGTATTTTGCATATTACACAAAATATGTGTATTTTATACATTACACAAAAATATGTGTATTTTGCATATTACACAAAAATATGTGTATAAACAGAATATTACACAGATATGTGTGTAAGAATATTACACAGAAATATGTGTATTACTGTACAATTTACACATTAAAGTGTGTATTTCAAGACTTATCACCTAATTTTTACACATTTCGACTTATCATCAAATTACACATTAAAATGTGTATTTTAAAATTTACACATTAGACGTGTATTTTGGCAATTTACACACCAATTTACACATATAGACAAATCGTTTTTGTATCATCGATATACCTGTTTTTGTGAGTAAATTTACACATTTATTTTTTAGAGTGTAGGGGTAAATATAATGTATTTTACAGTAGTGGTAAATACTTTTCTGATCCAGTTAACGTTTTACACATTTTACCTCCTAGAATTTTGAATATTTGTCTGTTTAATTTCATGCGTTAAAGACCAGCAGAAAGGTTTTTTTCTTCTAGCGAAAACAATTTTTAGAACACAAATATTATTGTTTTATACAGAGTAAACTTTATTTTTGAAATATTAAGGGTGTATTCCAATCCAAACTGCTTATTTTCTGATTCCTTTTTAAATTCATTTTTGCTCTCAATCGCATCAAACGGGGAAATTCTCTTATTTAGAAACTACACAATGTGCCATGCTTCTCGATTTTTTGATAAATGCAGAAAATATTGTAAAAAATGCTGTCAAAGTTGACGTTTTGAATCGAATTTTCCGAGGCGGGAGATAAGGGAATAAAAAAAATGTTCATACTGAGAAAACAACTGTTTAAAAATTAAATTCTAAATAATTGAGCGAAAAATGAAATCACACGGCCTCTTATAGATCTCTTCAAAAATAACATCAGCAAGTTTCATGTTTTTACTTATAAAAATGAGTCTGAAAATGTCTCAGAAAATTTCAAGCTGTTGAGGATGGAAAAATATTTTTTCGAATACACCCTTAAAATATTTAAAATGCATTAAAAGTGTATATATTATATATGCACTGTTAAAGCATTTTGATTGATTTCAAATTATATATATATACATATATATATTTAACTCGGGACCTGTGCCGTTCAGGGGCGTAAAAAAAAAAGTCATTAAAAATGCATTTCTTATTCCCAAAGACAGTGTATAATTTTAATGTAAAGGTATTGATATACTTTTTGTTTTTTTCTTCTGATGATTGAATATATGGCAAAATTTTTGAAATTGGATTGATTAATTCCTTCCTATATGCTATATATTCTAAACCAAATTTCTCAGTTATAAATATTGTGTATAATTTTTCTGCAAAAATATTGACATTTAGTTATAAAAATCCTTGTTTTACGCATATAACATACATTATTAGAAATCCAGAGTAAATGTTTTTTGATTTTCAGAGTAATTTTTTCACGGTGAAATTCGATTATATCTGAGCTCAATCTTTAGCTGAAAGGTTAGTGTATAAAATTTCAGAGCTATTATAAGTAATTTAAAATAATTAAATAAGTACTTTGATTTTTTTCAATTAAATAAATAATTAAATAAATACTTAAATATAATAAATACAATAAATACTTAAATATAATAAATACAATAAATATTAAATATAATAAATACATTAGATAGATAATTAAATAAATACTTTAACACAAGTTGGCGCCACACCTAATTCTTACAGGTATATGATTATTTTTTAATCTAAAGGGATTCTTATGCAACATGTTTGACGTTTGAGAAATGCAGAAATTTTAATTCATTTTCGTTCTTAAACGCATGAAATTTGTAGGTGATATTATTCAGAAACTATGTGATCGAAATTAGTTTTCATTTTTTTATGAATAAATTATATATCGAATTATAAGCGATCAACAAAAATTTGAAGTTTGAATATAAATAAATAAATCATGTCTAATATCTTGTCTATATGGGCTTGTATTTGAAAGATTATATTTTACTTTTAAATGGAACCTTCTAAATACGGAAATATGAAAAAAAAATGGAAATTTTCCTGGAATTTACGAAAAGAAAAAATTACACTAAAATACGTAAATTTGCGTCTCAACTGGCAGTACAATTTCTATATTTTAAACGGATATTTTTTTCACAGTGTTACAGGGTCGAAACTAAGGGAGGGGGCAAAGGGGCATGTGCTCCGGGCGGCAGAAGAAGGGGGCGCCAAATGAAGATTTTGTTTATCGATTTTTCGCACATTTATGTAGCCCAGTATTGTTAAAATCATCCTATCTGGGGTATGCCAAAGCATAGAAGAATCTAAAGATGATATGATATGGCATAAGAATCATGTATAAAGCGGAATTTTTTTCGATTCCGTTTTCAAGATTTTAATGAATCAATATTTGACAAAGCAGATTACGTAGTTCAGTATTACATATTTTATGATTACATATTCTAAATTTTAAAATAAGTCGGCTATTAATAAATTAGTAAAATTCTCTTTGTAAGTATACTTTTCGGAGGAAAGGGGGGGGGGGTAAATCTATGCTTGCCCCGGGTGCACAAAAAAGGCTGGTTTCAGTCCTGACAGTGTATACAGCTTACAAAAAAAGGAAAAAAAAACGGCTGCCTATGCCTATTGCCGAACATGCAGGTTGATCAAAGATGGATGCGATTCAGACGTTTGAAATGTCTTAAATTCAGACACATACACGTGTCTTAAAAATTTAGACACTTTAAAATGTCTGAAAATTGAACACTCCATTTTAAGTCACTTATGTGTCTAAATTTCAGACATTTCAGTTTGCAGTATTTATACTATGATCATAGTAAGACACATAAGTGTCTGAATTACTTTTTCAGTCACATATGGGCCTGAGTGCCTTTATTTGCAGTGGAGATATCAATCCGTAAAGAAATGTCTTACGTATTTGTATAGAAATATAAGTGACGATGAATTTTCAAAAAGATCAAGTTGATTGAAATTTGGTATAGCTACCAATTTTGAAAATGCTGGTCTGGAAATTAAAAGCTTTTAAGATTTTATTATTAGTGTGTACTCGCTGAAGCGCGCCTCAACTCTATACTTCAGAAATTACCCTTTTACTTTCTATGTAGATTTCTAACCACTAAAATATGATTTTTGGGTTCAAGAACAGTACTTAGAGTGGCAAAAAAATTTTAAAATTTTGAACCGGTCAAAAATGTGTCACCCTTTAACCCTTTGTGACTCGACCACTCCGATTGGAAAAATATTTACTCAGATGTTAGAATACATCATTTTAAGCATCTAAAGTATAATAAAAAAATTAGAACATAAAAAATATTTTGACCAAAATGTACTTTCTTCTCTCAACTGCAATAAACAAAATATTACATATTTTTCATAAATATTGTTAATTTTCTAATGCAAAATTTAATGTATACGAAACTACCTTAGTAAAAAAAATATTTTTGGATGTCTCCAGCTTTGATTGAAATTTGGTATAGCTACCAATTTTGAAAATGCTGGTCTGGAAATTAAAAGCTTTTAAGATTTTATTATTAGTGTGTACTCGCTGAAGTGCGTCTCAACTCTATACTTCAGAAATTACCCTTTTACTTTCTATGTAGATTTCTAACCACTAAAATATGATTTTTGTGTTCAAAAACAGTACTTAGAGTGGCAAAAAAATTTCAAAATTTTGAACCAGTCAAAAATGTGTCACCCTTTAACCCTTTGTGACTCGACCATTCCGATTGGAAAAATATTTACTCAGATGTTAGAATACATTATTTTAAGCATCTAAAATATAATAAAAAAATTAGAACATAAAAAATATTTTGACCAAAATGTACTTTTTTCTCTCAACTGCAATAAACAAAATATTACATAATTTTCATAAATATTGTTAATTTTCTAATGAAAAATTTTATGTATACGAAACTACCTTAGTAAAAAAATATTTTTGGACGTCTCCAGCCTTTTTAACTTTACAAAACTTACGAAGTTCATTTTGGGAAAAACAATGCAAAACTACTCAAATGATAAATAAAACTTTGACATGAAATATTAACTCAGAATCCCCGTCTGTTGAGAATTTCACAAACAATTTGTATAACCCATCACCCGCTGGTGTTGCGTTTACGCAACACTAAAAATAAATGCGCATGATTAAATTAACTATGAAGCTACCACTATTTTTTTATTAAAATTTTTTCTTATTTGATTGACAGTAACTGTGACATAAAATAAAGCGAAGATTATCTTTCAAAATTTCTAGTGGAAATCGTAGTAGGCAATCGTAGTGGCAATCGTGGCAAATCGTAAAAGAGTTGAAGCTACCTATCACACAGTTTCGGCGGTTAAACCTTTCAGGGGCAAAGTACTTCTGTTGCTAAAATGTTAAATGATTGAATGACACCTGTATATATGAACAAATTTATACGAAAGTATGTAAACTCTTTTCTTCGCGTACATTATATAAAGCCAAATTTAATTCCTAAAGGCTGGTGCCAATGTGGCATTTGGGAAATGAAATTAAGTGGCATATATAGTATACCGGTGCCCTTCAAGGTGTTATAGGGTTCACGGCTCTGTTAGGAGATAAAAGCAATCAATAAAATCTTCTTTTAAACCTCGCTGAATAAGTAGCATTGATTTTTGAATATATTGCAGATATGCAACGCGGTGAACGATGGGTTAACCTCGTAGTTCCTTTGGGGCTCATTTTCGACTTCATTTTTTGTTTTTGTTGTTGTTGTTTTGAGATTTTTCATGTTTTGAACCGGAAACAGGTAATAATGATTCAAACGTAATAAATTAAATCAAATGGAGACTATGTAAGAAGAATCTACATTTAATAGAATTAAATCTTTGATTAAAACCATGCGTAATTAGGGTTGCTCATCAGAAATTGAAACCTGGTTACTAAAAATTTAAACAAAAGTATCATCAGCCACGAATCATACGCTGGATGTACACTAATGAGAAAAAAACGTAACCCATACCTGCGAACCTTCCGGTTTTTTTAAAGCAATTAAAACAAATAATTTTATAAGTAAAGGAATTTAATTAATAATCACGTAAAAACAATAAAGTTATGAATAAAGAGGAGGTGACATATAGTGTACTGTCTACCAGTAGCGAGTGAAGTAACTGAGGAGATTTTCACAAGATGGCGGCTGCTTTTTTAAAATCGGATCTTCAGTTTCTGATTACCGCCATGGCAAACATCCCAGCAGTAAAATTGAATAGAAAATTTCGTCTTAATTAAGCGTCTTATTCATGGAAAATTTTCTCAAAAATGTCGTAAAATTGTCTATCTGTTTTTACTGGTGTCAGTATACCTTGTAAAACTATCAGTTTGTTTCCTTGGCTGTCACATTATGGCGGAAACGCGGGGCCTAACTACCGCCAAAGTAAACTCCTACCATTAAAAATGAAGATCTGTTTCTACCATTATTTATGATTGAAATTTTATAATAGTAAGGCGTTTAAATAAATTGAGACTTTCTACATAAATCAACTAGTGGAAGTTTCCACCGGTGGCGGTGAACAACTCCTGCCAAAGCGATATAAGTAAGCGTATAAACTTAATACTGGAACCGGGAGTAAATTAACACAGCTGCGCCTACTTGTGGACGGGGTGATAATCCACATACGCGGGCTTTTAGTGTGACGCCATATATGACAGTATATCTACCATCTGCGTATATTTTCTAAATCTTTCGTCACTGATGAAACTGAATTTTGTTTACCACATTTATTGCAAAATAACGGCGCAGCCAGAGGGGCGTCCAGATCCACTTGACACCACGAAGATTTCCTGGCTTTGTCCGAGACATTTCAGCTATTAATCAAGGTGAAAAAACTTTACAATTTTAGTGGTGTTAAGTAAGAAAACAGTTAGGCATCTTCCTGTAGTTTAACCCCGTCCTCTACGTGGCGTGCGACCTTGATTGATGTGACCTCGCCTTTAAACTTGTGATTACCTCTCCCATTTAAGATAGGACCCTAACTTATATCGCGTTGTCTCCTGCGATAGCAGTTACAGTTGAAGCTTCACTATTTTAAGGATATGTCAGTTCCTCTTTATTAACAGTTCTATGGTAAAAACAAGAAAAAATTCAATCAGTAATTTTTCTGGTTTAAATTATGTGTATTTGACAAGAAAAAAAAATCAAAACCAGGAAATTTGGAAACTATGGTAACCCCAGCATATTTTGGCACAAATTATTTTATAAAAATACTGGTACCAATCGATTGGTATCAACCTATATTGTTAAAGACTTTGCCGAATGTTGCCAATCCGCAACTTTTTTTTAAAATTTAGATTACTTGATCGCCAAAACTTTTTTCAAATAGCATAGTTTGCCTTAATTTCTCTTAATTTAATCTTTGATTAAATAAGGCAAATATTACTACAAAAAAGTGGTAGCAATGAAGGAATCTGGATCAAGAAAAAATAGCGAACTGCCAACATTATTTATAGCGGGATAGGAGTTCAAGGTTCGTCTACATATTACAAATTTTATCAACTCTCTTTTAAGGAATAGTAGCTCCCACTTTTGAATAATCCTGTGCATTAAGTTTCCAGAGAACGAACGGGGTTCTGGGATAACTAGATGTACGTATCACATGATATCAGTCATGTCTACTTGACGATGGCACTGCTACGGAAATTATTGCATTCGCTGTACAACATAGGTAGTGGAAACTATATATGCAAAATTTCTTTTCAAGTTTTAACTTACTTTCAACAAATAATTTGTTTATATATAGGAGTGACTTTTCATATTTGGTGCAATTTATCTATGCAGACGATCCTATGCAATATTTAAGTATAGCATTAACTAGAAGACATTATTTCTAACCAATTGATACCAGATACATTTTTCTACGATGGTTTGCGGCACAGATAGTAGGGAGGATAACTTGTTTTTTCCAGAACTATACATAGTAGTAATTTACATTTCGAAAATAGTTCTCGCATCGTATATAGATTTTTACAGAAACACACAAAAAATTCATATATGATCTTCTATTGCGCATCAAAATGAGCAATATTGGCAATAATGTGATTGAAAAATAATGTGTATATCAATAAATGGTTATCCTGGTTATCCTGCCACCTCCCCACCAAAAAAAAAAAAAATAAAAAAAAAAAAATAAATCGCATTGTTGTGACAAACTACTCTCACTAAATTTTCCCAACTTGCGTGCAACAAGTAAATACTAGCTGAGTAGCAACCGGGTATATTGTGTCTCCATTGTATAAGATTTTTGCATTTTTGGGGGAAAAGAAATTTAAATGTAATCTACATTAAAACATATTTATAAATTAATAAAATTATTTTAAATCGAATATAATTTTTTTGAGTTGTGCAATAATATGTGTTTCAACTTTCAATTTTATGTATTTCAATTCTTTATTAAGTATTTCAAAAATTTATAGCAACTGCATGAAAATTTAAGATGAATTGGACATCCGTAAAACGCACAGTGTTGCCAGTGGGCTACTTTTTTTTAATTCGGATTTCTTGATTGGCACCACTTTTTTGAAACTGTAAAATTCACTTTGTTTTCTCCTTAATTAATATGTCATTAAATAAGGCACATTTTACCATTTCAAAGAAGTGGCGCCAATCAAGAATCTGTTTTTTAAAAAAGTAGCCCATCTGGCAACACTGAAAACGCATTGTCACATTTGGGTACTTTGAACGCCTGATTCCGATTTTAACTATTGTAAATGTGACAGGACAAAAATGACCTAAATACGACAGTCATTATATGGTTTGTTTGGATCACAGATAATGATCCCATTTCTAGAAAATAGTTTATTCAATATTTTTCTATTTAATACAATATATATTTATTTAATAACACACCAAATATACCCTAACCGGGACAAACAATAGGGAAGCGCTTCACAATAACCCCTTAATTCTCGCTCCTGTGATATTCACGTGCTGCGTGTTTTATTCAGATTGTTTGATTCCCACCAGTTTTATAAAATAATGTAATTGGTTTTATTATGGTATCATTGTACCTGTCATTAGAAAAGGTGAATATTTCTTTTTCAAAAAAGTGGTGTTAATGAGAAATCTAAATATTTAAACCGTAATTTAATGCGACCGTTAACCCTCTCGCTGCGAAACCCGAGATTTCACAGGGGATGCGTTTTTCCGTCTAATTAACCCTCCTTGATTATTGCCACCAGTTATTTTTTTTTATTGTAAATTTTGCCTTATTCAATCAGAGCATTTTCCTGATTAAATTAGACACGAATTTTTGTTTTGAAAAACCGGTGACAAAAGAATAAAAATTCTTAAATATACAATTTTTGAAGCTATTTTGATAAAACAATTACGTAGCGAGAGGGTTAAGGGGTTAAGGCAGAATGATTTTAATCATTATACATAAATAATCAGACATGTAAATAAAAAAATATATTTGGTGTTTAATTATAATATAGTCATAGGTAGGTAGGTCTGGCAGTTAATTATAATATATTTATTTATGCTATTTGGTCTTTTATTAATTTATGGGCTTTGTGTCATACCTCTCAAACTGATTTTAATAGATAAACTGTATTTTGCTCGACTTATGTCACGGACAATAACATTCAATATATCGACTTAAAAATTGAAGTCTTATTTAAAAGTTATTTTCTCCACTTTTTAAAACTTTAGAAAGATCATCAAGTAACTTTTTCGTAACAACAGAAAAAATCACACAGTTAAAAATATTAAGATAGGAAATGCTTTTTTAAATTTGCGAAAAGTTTTGTAAAATGCTGTGAGGAACAATGTTTTCAGATATGCTTCTTTTGGCTGAACACCAAAATCCAAGCATCTAACTGTATTTGCTTACTTTTATTTTACTATGACTGGTCTTTTTCTTTCCCGAACAAAAACCTAAACGGGATTGATACTTTTTTTGAACGCCTAGAAGAGGCAGATAAAATGTGGCGGAGAAAATTCAGTTTTTTTACGGGATAACATCTTACTTTATGAATGCGCATTGCTCTAGAAAGCCAACGAAAATCCATAAACCAATATTCCAAGAACAGACTTTAAAAGACCCTATATAAAAATAGCTTTGATGTTTCAATAAACCAAATACTTTTTCACTTCGTAGATTTTCCTTTGCAAAAACCTTATACATTTACTTTTCCAACAATTTCATCTGCATAAATTCTGTGAATTTCCCTTTTGAAAAAGTTGAGTTACACACGCCTCAAAGGTTTCTTTTGTGCAAGATTTTTATTCACAAAAGAAGAGAAATCATTGGTAGGTGTGGTACAGAAATAGCTAAAACATGTATTTAGTATTTTATAAAAGAATGTAATTCAACATAGAATTTAAAAAAAAATCTATGAATAAAAACAGTGTTCTTTAATGACAAATGCTTCATTATCGGATTGAACTAACAGTTACAAATATTTGACGACTTTTGATGATAAAGGTGATGACACAATCATCATTTTTAGAAAATGAGCTGTAAAGTTCCAAATCTTAATTTCCGTTTCTTGTCAAATGCCTCCTTTATCAATTTATATCTCTGTGAGTATTATAGATTTTTTCAAACAGTAATTTAACATATGGTAGAGCACCATTGATTATCTTCAATCATACGATTAAATCAATGCTTTTTAGTTTGTCACAAACCACCTTTATTTTCTGAGATCTTCAATTAGTGTACCAAAATCTTATTTATATACTTAAAATTTAAGTATATGAATAAGATTTTCCTAAAATAAAATATTTGAAAATGTTAGAGTAATCTAATAATGAAGCATTTGTCATGAAAGTACACTGTTTTTTTTTTCTTTACTTGAACTCAATGATAAAACCACATTTTTCTGTTTTAAAGGACGAGGAAGCACTGACTGCTGCGGTACAAAAATCTTAAAATATCCATTATATAAAATAATGTAACAATTCTGACATTTCAATAAACCAAAAATTTTTTCGGAAATTTACTCTTGCAAAAGTCTTGTACATTTATATTTCTAGCAATTTCATCATTTGATGTTGTGGTACAGAAGTCACAAAAATATCATTGTAAAAAAGTATCCTTGAAAAATAATGCTAAATTTTCATTTTCTCTAAAGTTGTAGGATTTATTTTACAGCCCGCGCCACTTCCGGGCATCTTCAAAACTGAGGCTGTTGGGAGAAAGGAGCCCCCGAGTACGGAAGATCGCACTGGAAAAAAAAATTAAAAGCAATTTTCGCTTAGTTAACCATTTGCGCTCGGTGTCTCTTACACAAATTTTATTCGATCGGCACCACTTTTTTAAAAGAAGTTTCGTTTAAGTACACAATTTCAAAAATGCTCTGATTAAATAAGGTACATTTTTTCCCCTTATTACTGGTGCCAAAAACAAATTTTGCAAAAAAGATTATGTCTCCAGTGTTGCCAGTGGGCTACTTTTTTTTAATTCGGATTTCTTGATTGGCACTACTTTTTTGAAACTGTAAAATTCACTTTGTTTTCTCCTTAATTAACATGTCATTAAATAAGGCACATTTTACCATTTCAAAAAGTGGCGCCGATCAAGAATCTGATTAAAAAAAAAGTAGCCCATCTGGCAACACTGTATGTCTCTGCAGCGGAGCCCTCGAGTGCAAATTGTTAAACACATCGACTCGCGGGTTGGAGAAGACTGGACGCTTAACCCCTTGAGAGGCAAGAAAAAATGCTCTAAATATTGAATTCTTACCGGAATAATCGAAACTTTTTTATTTTTAAATAAGGAAGAGCAATTTTTCAACGATTTTCCCTCAAAGTTAAGAATATAAAATTTAGTTAAAATCTTCTGGTGAGAATCTTGTTTAAATTAGGTGGGATATATTTTATCCCACCGCCCCTCAAGAGGTTAATAGGTCGGACGACCGCGGTGGCTTAGGGCTCTCTCATTTCTCTTAGCAGCGGACGGGTGTGGGCGTGCTGACCGCCACCCTTCCGGAACAAGTAGAATCGCGGGGCCCTTCAAGACTTTATTATTGCACTTAAAGAGAAAATAAATCCATAAAAATATGGAAATTGCACTGGTGAAATGCGGAAATTCTTTTTAGAGACATCGAAGAGCGGGTCGGGGCAACTCCACGAGCCAATGAATGATTTTTTCTTTATTTCGTCTGCTTTGTGTGACGTTTTCGTGACGCGTGTCAAGGCTTTTTCAAATATCTAGGGGGCGTTGGTCAGTGAGGGCTGGACGTTTAACACGTTCACGCCGGCGCTGTGGGCCACGCTCGATTGTCTCAGAGCTGCAAAGTCTCCGGCTTTTTGGATACCAGTATTTTAATACAGAAAATATTGTTTTATTTAATTAGAACAATTGGGCGAATTAAGGGAACAACATTTTCTCTAAAATAATAGTGTGTGCAAAATGCCGGAGACTTGACAACTCTGAGACAGTCGAGTGTGACCCACCACGCCGGCGTGAACGTGTTAATACATTGGACGACCGCGGTGGCTTCAAGCTCCCTTGTTTATCTCTGCGGCGCACAGAAATGGGTTAGGTCCGCGACATTGGCCAAAAATTAAAAAGAAAAATTATGAATCAAAAAACTAGGTGAATGTGTTCTATATATCCTAGATTTCATACAAAATCAGTGAACGGCACAGAAATATAACATTTACTTTCACTAAACCTGCCTAGTTTATGGAATTTTGCATGATTTTGAAGTTTTGCCAAAATGCTTGTTGGAGTGGGCAGTTAATATTTCCCTTTCAAAACTTATCAAGTTTTTCTTTGTCCTTCTACGTCATTCAATCAAATGCAGTTTAGTTCTAAAACGTATTTTTTATAGCGTTTTTTATCTTTTCTTTATAAAAATAAGTGTTTTTAAATGTAATTTTTACAGACAGTGATTCAAAAATAGTTCCAAATTTTTCGGAAAAACGGGCTTTGTTCTCTTTTTTCTTAGGTGTTGGATGAGAAAAATCCATATTAATTACATCCGCCGCGATCCGTCCGAGTTCGGTAGGTCTGCAATCTTTTTTATATCTCTCACGTTAAAAGTTGATTTTGTAGTCGAATTCTGAAAGTACCAGGTTTAAGCATGAGATGCTTGATTTTCTCTAATTTGTCATAGAAATTTCCCAATTCTGACTCTAGCCTTTAACAACATAAAGTTACCAAATATCAAGTCATTTTGACGTCTCTTACGATCTCTACATTCCATAGCTGCCAACTTTTACGCTTTCTTCGTACCACTAAAATCTTACAGAAAACATTATCTTATTTAGTCGTCGAAATCTCACGATTAAACAAGGCGAAAATGTCTATTAAGTTTTAGTGGTAGTAAAAAGGCGTAAAAGTTGGCAACTATGACATTCTTGTCCTCCACTAAAATACGCCTCTCGTTTCATTGAGCGGCGGTCGGGTGTAGGTGGGGCCAACCATCGATACCCCGGAACAGGTAAAATCAAAGGCCCATTCAAGACTTTATTGTTACACTGAAAAAGAAAAAATCCCCATAAAAATACGGAAATCGTACTGGCAAAATACGGAAATTCTTTTTAGCGACATCGAACAGCGGTTTGGAGAGAACTGGGCGTTTAATACATCAGACAACGGCGGCGGCTTCAAGATAACTCGTTTCTCCTTGCGGTGGTCCGGTATGGGTGGGACCGACCGCCCTCACTCCTGAAACAGATAAAATTGTGGGCCCCTTCAAGACTTTATTATTGCACTGAAAGAGAAAAAAAAAACGAAAATTGTACATGCGAAATACGGAAATTCTTTTTAGTGTGTAAAAATATAAACAATCTCAAATCGTTAGCAAAAATTACAAGTTAACTAGACTTTTAGTACTTTTGTCTGTAAAGCACATTTTTTAATCAATATTCGCTACTTTCTGACACATTCACGAAATCATTGCACAGGTTAAAAAAAATCCCCGTAAGCTTAATTTGAAAATTTGTACAGGATAAAATAACACAGTATTATCTAGCAGTGATATTTAAAGTTCTTTTGTCTATTTTGAGATACCTTCGTATTTGCAAATAATAATGAGAATCCTGTTAGGTTTCTGATTTAAGCAAAATGATAAGGAATCATTGGTTGTTATAGTACAAATATATTTAAAACATTCTTTTTATATATCAATGTAAATTAAACATAGAGAAAAAAATCTATGAATAAAAAATGTATTTTTTAATGAAAAATGCTTCACTATCAGCACCCGTGTCACCGATCCGCTACATTTTTAAAATTCCGCTTGTTTCATTACCACTACTTTTTCGAAGTAATAATATTCGAAATATACGGCATATATAAAAATCTATAGATAATATACATGGTTGTAAAAAATATTTCGAGTACATTTTTGTCTGTTGGTAGAAATTGTTGAACGTGAACTTTCAACTAAGTTATGCATTTTTTAACTAAACAAAATTTTGGCATAGTATGAAGTATATATAGACATCTATAGATCTGTACACACATCAAAACAATTTGACCATCATCTCGAACTATGGACTTTAATTTCTGAAATCTGTTTTTCAAACATGTTATGAGTTATCTAAATTGTTTAGTTAGAATTGTTCTAAATTGCTATTCTTTCAACTTACAGTTAAGTTTCTTTACGGTATTCTGGAATTATTGAAAAGTGTTTCATAGAATTGTGTAGATCAAGTGGTGGTTGCCTGATGCATGAATTGTTAGCATTTGCAGTATCATTTGTTAGTCAACCCAGTGTTGTCAGACGGGCTACTTTAATTAAATTCAGATTCTTGATTGGCACCACCTTTTTGAAATGGTAAAATGCGCCTTATTTAATGACATATTAATTAAGGCGAAAACAAAGGTAATTTTTATCGTTTAAAAAAAGTGGTGACAACCAAGAAAAACGGAATTAAAAAAAAGTAGCCCACTGGCAACACTGAGTCAACGTTTAGTTCTTCTTTCGGTGTTTCTATGGAACTAATTAAGAGCTTCATATAGAAAAAAAATGAAATTGAATAAACCCGAATAACAAACCTAAAATAAACCTGGTGTTATGTGGGAATTACTGCAAAAATTCATTGATGGAAAAGTAATAACTCATCTGCGCAAAATCATGTCGTTTAACAGGAAGAAGCAAAGTTAGCCTCTGTGTGTGTTAATGGTATTTTTAACATATTGCTAATGATGTCACATATCAATGATTTCAACTACAAAGCAGAAAATCACTTATCTAGGAAGATTTTTGCTAAAAGGTTTACTGAATAATTTCTTGTTATAGTAACCACCAAATTTGGCACATTAATAATATTTTACAACAATTAGCCTAAATAAAAATATTCGCTAAGTTTGTATGCTTTTCTTAGAAAATATTCGGTATTCAAAACTCAGCTATGATGGAGGTATTTTAGAAAATGACGTATGTTTAATGTTTACTGTAATGTAAGCTTTAATTGTAGTACCAATTTCATTAATGCTTTTCAATGCGAAATATTCCTAGTGTTAGAAAAACGATAAAACAATCAATATCCCATCAAATAGTTTGAGACCGCTGTGTTTTGCTGTTTTTAAGAGCTTAATAATTTTTTCAATGAATAAACGGATTTAGACAAGGTGTCCCCATTTGTCGTGCACAAACTTTAAGAGGTGATAAAGCACACTGCTACAAACATTTTCTTGTTTAGGAAATTAGTGTTCCAATCTTGCAATCCACATATTCAATCATAAATATGTCTTCCCCCAAACCGAGTAAGGAGTTTCATTCACAACTTTTAAGTGATGACTATAATTTATCAAAATATGCAGTAGAACTTCGTGTAAAATGTGATGTCACGGGAATTGCGCTGTAATGAAGTCACTGACACCTATGTTCTGCTTGATTCATTCTGAATTAAGGAGCAGCTAGGTTAGTGTTGCTTGGATTCGGATCGTGGCTAGGTATAACAAGTTTCGAAAAGTTATCACATTTCATAGAAAGCAATTTAAGTCTGTTGAAAATATAGTTACACTATCTTTATTATTGTCAGCGTTATGGACGAAAACCTTGTATCTATGATTGAATAAATGAATTGAGATTCTGGTTTACTATATAAAAAATATTTCCTGCAGTGTGCTTTGTCACCTCTTAATGTTTGCACACGATCGTTCAAGAGACCCTCTGTAATATATTCCAATGAATGCGGTAATAATATTTTAAAGATACCTAAAAATAAATTGCTATGATCCGTCATTTAACAAAAGTTATTATCTAAAGTTTAAATGAGTGAGTTATGTTAAAGTTCTCAGCAGTAGTTTATATTTCACGTCCAGCTTTAGTGAAAATATTCAACAGAAAAGTGTTTTTCCCCATACGCTTTCCAAATAAAAGCCTTTCTCGAAGAAAATATATTTTACTCCTTTTTCAAATAATATAAATATTCGTATATCAATAGCTGAGGGAAATCTGCATCGCATCATTCACACATCAAAACTGTGCAGATTAAACTTGAAGACTTTTTGTTTATTTTGACTAGCCTGAACAAAAATTGCTGATATTTAATTTTACTCTGAATAACAAAAAATACTAGAAGCTTTACGAGCCATGTGTATTTATTATTCGTTATATAAAAAGCATACTATGAAGAGCGCAGATGATAAAGGTGGTATGTGACAACAAAAAATTTGAGTTAATCATATGATTGAATATAATCAATGATCCTCTACCGTCTGTTAAATTACTATTTGAAAAAACTCATTACTCACAGAGATTTTTATTTCATAAAGGAGGCATTTAACAATAAATGTAACTAAAGATTTAGAACTTTATCATCATTTTCTCAAAATGATGATTGTGTCACTTACCACCTTTATCACCTCAGATATTCCTATAAAAAATAGCGTAAAAACTTCCGTATTATTAGATAAAGCAAAGCTAATGACAAAAGTTTGTAGAGTAAAATTTATACCTATTTAAATATAAATATTCGTATACCAATAGCTCAGGGAAATCTGCATCGCATCATTCACACATCAAAACGGTGCAGATTAAACGTGAAGACTTTTGGTTTATTTTGACTGGCCAAAACAAAAGTTGCTGATATTTAATTTTGCTCTGAATAACAAAACATACTAGAAGCTTTACGAGCCATTTGTATTTATTATCGGTTATCTTAAAAGTATACTATGAACAGCTCAGACGATAAAGGTGGTAAATGTGAAAATTTAAAAAAATGAGTTAATCATATGATTGAAGATAATCAATGGTCTTCTACCATCAGTCAAATTACTATTTGAAAAAACCTAATACCCACAATGATTCTAATTTCATAAAGGAGGCATTTCACATTAAATGTAACTAAAGATTTGGAAATTTATCATCATTTTCTCAAAATGGTGATTGTGTCACTTACCACCTTTATCACCCCAGATCTTCCAAAGTAAAATAGCGTAAAAACTTCAGTATTATTAAATAAAGCAAAGCTAATGACAATAGTTTGTGGAGTAAAACTTATACCTAGCTGTAGAAAAAGGATTTGCGTTAAAGCCGTTTTTGCTTTAACTCTTTATTTACGGAATTATTTATCAAGAAAATGCTTCACCTCAATAATTATCGCCTTTAATATCTAAAGACTAGCAGGAATGACCGAGCTAAGCTCGGTCAAAATTAGCTTTCTGTTTATCTCGATATATTTTCCCCACTGAATCATTCTTGCTGTTTTAGATGCAATTAGCTTGACCATGAAACATAGTGACCCAAAATGACCCACTAATCGAGTTTTTTCGAACATCTGACCTATCACAATGCTGTTCTCGAGCCTGAAAACGATAGAATACAAAATTTAGTGAAAATCGGTAGTCGTTTTCCAGATCAAATAAGATTGATCCACGTTGATTCAAAAAACCACTAACCGAAATTCATCGACAGATGTGAGCTATTTCAATGGTCTTTTTGTACTGTGAAACGGTATAACAAAAAAATTTGCCAAAATTGTTTGAACCTTTTTGAGATGCCGTTAGCTTGACCCCGACCCATTATCACCAAAATGACCCACTAATAGAATTTTCTTGAGCATGCGACCCAGCTCAATGGTTTTATCTTGTCCAAAAACTGTGTAGTACAAAGTTTTGTCAAAATCTTTTGAGCGGTTTTTTAGATACAGTTAGCTTGATCCAGATCCATTAGGACCCAAAATGACCCATGATTGAATTTTCTTGAACATGCGACCCTGCACAATGCTCTTATCATGCCCGGAAAGGGTACTATACAAAATTATGTCAAATTGTTTTGAAGCGCTTTTTACGTACAATTAGCTTGATCCTGATCAATTGTGATCCAAAATGACCCACTAATTGAATTTTCTTGAACATGCGACCTTGCCCAACGGTCTTCTCGAGCCCGAAAAGGATAGAATACAAAATTTAGTCGAAATCGTTTAAGCCGTTTTTTAGATACAATTAGCTGGACCCTGACCCATTGTGACCCAAAATGACCCACTAATCGAATTTTCTCGAACATGTGACTTAGCCCAATTCTCTTCTCATGCCCAGAAACGGTATACATAATATAAAATTTTGTCAAAATGTTTTGAGCATGTTTTTAGATTCAATTAGCTTGACCCTGGCCCATTGTGACACAAAATGACCCACTAATTGAATTTTCTCGAACATGTGACTTAGCCCAATGGTCCTCTCATGACCAGAAACGGCCGTATATTAAAATTGTGAAAATGTCTTGAGCCGTTTTTTAGACACAATTAGCTTTACCCTGACTCATAATGACCCACTAATCGAATTTTCTCGAATACGTTACCCATCCCAACGGTCTTTTTGTGCTCGAAAATGGTTAGATACAAAATTTAGTTAAAATCGATTGAGCCGTTCTTTAGATATAATTAGCTTGACCCTGACCCATTATGACCCAAAATTATCCACTAATCGAATTTACTCGAACACGAGATCCATTTCAATGGTTTTTTAGTGCCCGAAAATGGTTAGATACAAAATTTAATCAAAATCGATTGAGCCGTTCTCTAGATATAATTAGTGTGATCGTGACCGATTATGACCCAAAATGACCCACTAATAGAATTTTCTCGAACACGAGACCCATCCCAACGATCTTTTCGTGCCCGAAAGTGGTTAGATACAAAATTTACTCAAAATCGATTGAGCCATTCTCTAGATATAATTAACTGGATCCTGACCCAAAATGACCCACTAATAGAATTTTCTAGAAGACGAGACCCATCCCAATGGTCTTTTCGTGCCCGAAAACAGTAGGGTGCAAAATTTCGTCAAAATCGTTAAAGAAGTTATCTAGATAAACTTAGCTTGACCCACGGTGACCCAAAAATGACCCACTAATCGAATTTTCTCGAACATGTGACTTAGCCCAATAGTTTTCTCGTAATCCAAAACTGTAGAATCTAGAGTTTAGTGAAAATCGTTAGAGCCGTTTTTTAGATAAAATTGGCTTGACCCATAGTGACCCAAAAATGACCCACTAATGGACGTTTCTCGAACATGTGACCTAGCCCAATATTTTCTTCGTGTCGAAAACGGTTGGATGTGAAATTTGTTCAAAATCGATTGAGCCGTTTTTTAGATATAATTAGCTTGACCTTGACCCATTACGACACAAAATGACCCACTAATCTAATTTTCTCGAACACGTGACCTAGCCCAATGGTCTTATCATGCCCGAAATTGGTAAAATATAAAATTTCGTCAAAATCGTTAGAGCCGTTTTTAAGATAAAATTTACACACACACACACACACACATACACACACAATTTTTGCTCACATTAATATACTGGAATTTTTAAATAGTAATGTGAAATTTGATAAGTTTTTTCATTAAATCTGATTACAGAAATCGGTAGTTATAACTCTTTTTTGTAAAATATTTACAAAAATAATAGGATTAATTAACCAAAAGTACTCTTATGGAAATATTACAATTCTTATAAAAACAATGTATTTAAATGTATTATGATCCTTTCTATAAATGGAAAGGTTTTTGCAGTTGAAAATTTTTCATATAACTTTTTCAGAAAAAGAAGAGCCATACTTATGTAAAAGATTAAGAAAATTACCACTTTTTGAAAATATTTAGCTTCAACTGTTTCTCTATGCTTTCCAAATGTGATCGAGCAGAGTATTTTGAGTTGAAAGAAAAATATACCGTATTTACTCGTGTATACCGCGCACCCCGTACTTTACAAGAAAAAATGGAGATTTTTTTTATCTCGTATATAACGCGCACCATGAAAGATTGGATTAACGTTGTGTGGGAACGTCGGCTAGGTGCTTTACGTCCGCCATCCATGCTGTTCCTGGAAAGCTTCCCTGGACACACGACACCTGAAGTAAAAGCAAAAATTCGTCGGTCAAGTGATTTGGTTGTGTAACTAGGTGGGATGACGAAAGTGCTGCAGCCCTTAGATGTTGTCATCTCCCAAGCATTTAAGGTTGCATTTCAACATGCCTACAATCGGCGGATGACAACAACAGATCACAACTTCACTCCAAGTGAAAGAATGAAGTGTGCCTCTTTCTCAACTGTATTTGAGTGGTAGTAGGAGAGCTGTTGAACACTTTTGAGTAGGTATTTGAGGCACCCTGAAAATTTGTGCAACACTTCTTTTGTAATGCCTGAATACAAAATCGAATGTCTGGCTGAAGGATCGTATCCCAAAAACTGTGCCAGACAAAAAATGGCACTTGACACATGTCTGGCACAGTTTTTGTCCCGACTAAAGTGTCTGTCATTTTCAAAATATTTTTTTTCTAAGCATAAATATTATTCTGTCTCAATCTCAGCGCGCCTCAAATACCTTTTTTGGGTAGTCAAAAAATGGCACTTGACACGTGTCTGGCACAGTTTTTGTGCCGACTAAAGTGTCTGTCGTTTTCAAAACATTTTTTTCTAAGGATAAATATTATTCTGTCTCAATCTCAGCGTGCCTCAAATACCTTTTTTGGGTAGTCAAAAAAAAATGGCACTTGACACGTGTCTGGCACAGTTTTTGGGCCACGATCCTTCAGCCAGACATTCGATTTTGTATTCAGCCATTACAAAAGAAGTGTTGCACAAATTTTCAGGGTGCCTCAAATACCTTCCCTAAAATGTTTAACAGCTCTTGGACTATGGATTTGTGAAGTTTGGAAATCCATCTCAGCCGAGATGATAATAAAGAGCTTCAAAGGGACTGAAATTTACACTGAGATGAATGGAACTGAAGACGATGTAATTTACGAGAATATTGACTGTGCCCGTGAACTGCTAATTAGCATTTAAATAATGTTACTAGCGCTGTAGTATAAAAAAGTGCAAGGAGTGAAATAAAGAGATACTTAATAAATACTTATATTAAGTAGTATTTTTTCAGTTTGTAATGAAAATCGTATAATTACATACAGCAGTAAAAAAATATTCCGTGTATAACGCGCACCCGGGGTTTTTGCCCTAAATTTTTGAAAATAAAGTGCGCGTTATACACGAGTAAATACGGTACATTTATTAATAGGCAGAGTGAATAAATTCTATATATATATTTTTTGAACGGTACTTAAAAGTAGGGTTAATCAAGTAATCCATGAACAAGTTTATCCAATTTGATTCCATCCCTGTATGCTAATCATTAGTACTGCAACCTTATATATCCCCCGCCCCACCCCCTAAACAACAGCTCAATAAGAAATATCTTTATTATTAAGTACTTCATTTTAAACTATCATAAATATTCAACGTTCTGTAAACTGAAATTTAAGCTTAAATCTTCGCGTTTTGTTTGGATTTCTCTGAATACAGGCTTTGGATAATTCTTTAATGGAGGGATAATTAAATAAAAGTGCATAAAAAGTATTCCATGGTTTATTTTTTATTTACAACTTTATTTCATTCTTGCAGTTTCACAGCTATTTGGCATATTTTAGCGAACGTGGTTTGGTGTATAATTAACTCCATTGTTGTAACTCGTAGACATTTCTAATAACACAAACTATTTGGCAATTTACCATCTGTACCCAGCTAACTGAAAAATGCCTTAAAATAAATTTATTAATTTAAAACTGAGTTCTAAAAATATTAAAATACTGTATTTAAGGAGGTCTAGAAGTAAAAATGTAGTCTGGTTTTCAAGGTTTCGCGGTCAGTGTTTCCTATCTGGTTATCTGATTGTTGAAAACACAACGATGATGAGTAATGTTTATTTTTGTATGTTTGTTGTTGTTTTTGTGCATTTGGGTGATTATTTCGATTTTTCACATGCCAACATTCTCTGTACGTGTGATTCCTCAATTTGCAATATGTGCACTGTTTATATTTTTTAAAATTATCATTTGGAAATCTTTTCTGCGTTTTAAACGCTTTTGTTGAATTTTCACCCTGGTCTGCGCTTTCAACCCTTCTGTTGTACTCATCTGTTAATTTACTTTTAATAAATTGTGGTGTAAGCTCGTCCTCATTTCGCGATTCAAGGGCAGTGATTAAAGTATTATAACTAGAGGTTTGCGAACGCAGCAATAAAGCTGAAAGATGGGAGTCACTAGTTGTTTCCCCGATCGCTGAAAGTTTATAGATTAGTTCTAGAATGTATGTTATGGGTTTGATTAAAGTACCGTTTTCTTGGAGCTTGGCTCCATAAAGCTTTCTTAACAAAAATAATTTACTTGACAGGTTTGCCCTTTCGTGTATTGTTTTAAGCGCGCTCCAAGTGTCTCTAGCTGTATTAAGACCCTTGACATGTACTATTTGTGAGTCATGGATTGGCAGATTGATGATGGCTCTAGCCTTCCTGTCTTTCTTCTCCCATTCGATTGTGATCGGCTTGGGCCTATCTTCAGTAATTACATCGAATAAGTCCTCTTTAATTAATAACATTTCTGATTTAAATTTCCATGTACTATAGTTGCTAGTATTAAGCTTTTCAACCAACTGTATCTCACGTGATGTGGCCATTTTACTAGTTATTTAAGTTTTGTTTGTGAGAGGAATTGCTGCTGTTATTTTATTTCATATAAAAACTTATATATATTTAGTTTTCATTCGATTCATAACATTTCATATATATCATCAGAAATACGCAATATTTATTTCATCCGAATGTATCAAGAAACTAACGTAATATGTCTTCAATTTTTCTTTTTTTTAATGTTCGTACTTTTACGGCCAGTAGTTTTTTTTCTTTCTTTCTTCTATTTATATTATTTATTAAATATCAGACTTTATCAGTCTTCATGATCATTTTATGTTGGCAAAAAAGCCACCTCTGCTTTGCACAGTGGTCACGCGCGCTGATATTTAAATATTAAATCAGTACGAATCTGGCCTTTCATAATAAAGCAATTAAATATAATGATATACGTAAATTTCTTACCTTTATGTTTCTTCTACAGCAATCCTCACATACAGCTTGGTCGCATAATCCAAATTTGGCTGCGTATTCAAAAGTGATAAATAACTACTAAGCTGTGGAGAAAATATTTTGTGATTAATTAAATTATAGAACACATGAAGAATTGAAACTGATGAGGCTTCTGTGATTATTAAACTATGTTTAAACTATATTTTAACGTAACATCAATTGTGTTTAACGGTACAAATTTTGCTTCATCTTACGGCAGCTTTTTCTTATATTTTCTTACATGTTTAGCATACAATATAAAACAGTACAACTGAATTAATAATAATAAAGTTTTTCAGTCATTTTGAGTTCTTTTTTGATGATGACGTCAAACTCTTGCTTCATGCGTGGGATAATATAAACATCTTTTATTGATGGCTGTAATTGTTCATTTTCGATGATTATTATTGAGGAAATGTGTAAAGTTTGATTGTACAGTGATGGATGGCTGTCAAATCTATTTTTATAAGTATTAGCGTCCTTGAAGATTACGACTTTTATTTCCTGTTTCGAAATCAAATATTAATATCTGAGAGTGGTTATAAATCCATCAAAATCCAAAGTTGGTAGATTTTCACTGAAAATTACAACTTCGAAGGGCCTAAAGTGACCGGGGGACGATAATAGGGCATCTTACCCTTCTTAATTTCTAAAAACCCAGTCGATGATAATTTACTGTGAATTAAAAGTTCACAACTTTCACAGCCATAACAGCCAAAACGGGACTTCTTTAGTAGGCTTCGCAAGTATGAATCGCTGTCATGTGGTGAACCCAATGTCAATCGCCGTGACCGTTTCTTTGTGACGAGTCATCATGTGATATCGCATGGGAGGGACATATTCGGTGCTTAATAATTGACAAACAGATAAAAGTACTAGCTAAATAACACTTGTAGTTGTTTAAAAATGTCATTAATAGTTTGCAAAATGAAACGTACCAGCATCACATTGACTTGTATTTGATTTCCTTTTTCGCGTAACTCGAAGATAATAGGATTTGAAAGTGACGACACGTTTTGGTCACGGTGCTATGAGGATAAAACAAAACTTTTTAAAACTTTATATCATTGAGTTGCAGTTATAAGTGTTTGGTGGATGTGTAAAATCCTTAATTGTATCAGAAAAACCTTTTATATTCCTTCGAAGTAATCCTTATCATTTGCAATGCACGTTTGACAAAGACTGTGCAATTCGCGCGAAAATTGAATCCTATTTGGTATCGCATGGAGAATTGAGGACTAAGAATGGAAAACGCTGAAAGTCCAGAAGAGAAAATTTTTCAAGAGAACGAAAAAAAGAAAAACTCCTGATACGTACAGCGTTTTCCATTTCACTCCTTCCTGGCTCTTGGTACTTACAGCGTTTTCCACTTCACTCTTTTTGGGCTCTTAGTTCAACACTTTAAAATGTAAGTACCTAGCTTCTTTTCGTTTAGTGTTTAAATACATAATATTATCATTTGTAAACATTTCTTTTATTTATGTATTTAATATTTTTCACCTTGCTTAAAAATATCCCATTGATGTAAACAGTAACAACATGATCAAGTTTTGTAATGGCCACCAGTCGCCGAGCACCTTATCACTGGCACTTTCAGCGTGTTCCACTTAACTTCGTGTGGCACCTCCAGCGTTCTCCACTTTACTTCATGTGGCACTTTCAACCAGTAACGTTTTCTACTCTTTTTTTGAACTATTTATACTAGGATTGGCACTTCAAGGGTTCTCGTAATTGTTAAACTTGGCATTTAAGACATTTTTTTCGGAAAAAAAAAAGATTTTCGATTTTTTGGTACTCTCAGCGTTTTCCATTCTTAGTCCCGAATTCACTTCAAATAGCTTTGAATTTGCTGAGACGGTATTCAGCTCTCGCGTCGTCTTCAAACATTTTATGGACTGTAGATGCGTCGTAGCCCTTGAAAATCTATCCGATCTTATATTCAAACAATCCTGTTCCCGCGCCTGAAACGGAGCAATTTTCTGTTCCACGCATTCAAAGTCATGTGACGAAAGTTTTCCATATGATACCGAAAGAGACTTTGTCTGCAATTTTCAGGAACTTGCCAAAAATACCATGGTCAAAAATGCGTTACAAATGATAGAATTACTTCGCAGGAACCTAAAGTGTTTTTCCTGATTTTGTAAGAATTTTTTCTTTATGTACACATTTACCGAACTTTATTGCCAAACATTTTACAACATGCTTAATCGTTCTTATTAATTTAAAAACCGAATTTTCATAAAATATTTTATTTATAGATTTTTTTTACAGCCTTGAAATAAATCCAATTTATACATTACCATTTTCAAGGAACCACATTACTGTATTGCTTTTGAAAATCAATATTTCATGTGTGTATTTGCTAGGTACACCTGATAACATTTGATAACAAATTTTAAGCTTTTTATTTTGGTTCTTAAAACAAATTCAGATGATTTTAGTTAAATTTGGAGGGATTTAAATAGTTAACCAAATATATTCTATCACTTAACGTTTTTCAAAGTAAAATACCAAATTTTCATTACTTAATATCGAACATGTCAAAATTTCCTGAACTGAGATGATATACAAAGCATTACTTGCCAGGTGTGGTCTTAGTGGTCATGGCTTTCTGTGCGAGATTTTTCTAACCCTTTCCGGCGCGGAATAATTCTGGCTATAAACTGATGAAATAATGGACTGACACCAGCATTTATAAACGAAGTTATTAAAAAATACGAACTTGCTTATTTTCACGTACATTATAAAAGGAAAAGTTTAATTAAATATTCTTGGTGGCGTTTGCTAGCTTTGAAATTAAAATTACGTGTCCTTCTTTAAACACTTGAGGGGTAAGTGATTGTGTTCGTGTAATGTTGAACTCACACCTGAATCTTTGAAAAAATTCTATTTCAAAATAAGTAAAAGCAATTTTACGGCTTTTTCCCACCAAAGTTAGAAAAGTAAAATTTAATAAAATTTTTCTGGTGTAAAACTTTATTAATCGTAGGTGGTATATAATATATACCGGTGCCCTTCAAGGGGTTAAGGACACCGCCCTCGAAAGGGTTAAACATCCTTTACGAAAAGTTTTGCTAAGTCCATCTGTCCCCAAAAAAGCGGAGTGTGGAATCATAAAGAACGGGACAGTGACATCTAAATCGAGGAATAAAATTATAGGAAATCCATGAAAATGGAATCTGTCTATAACGAAATCTTTGACTTAAACGTAAAAAGTCGTCGGTCACGACGGAAAGAGAAACCTATAAATCTACCTGCTAAAACGGAATGTTTCTCCGGACATTTGATATTCCGTCTTAATAGGTTTTACTGTATTAAATAAACACAATAATATTGAAGAGTAAAAACTGTGAAAGAGAAATCGCTAGTGACAGAAAGAAAATTCCGAATTGGAGAGGTTTTCTATTGAGCGATTATAGTTGTATAGTATTTTTTCTTTAAGGATCATAGGTGATTTACGTAATTTGTTATCCGTTTTTACAGCCTTTATGGAACTACGTACAGTAAAACCTGTAAAAACAGAAACGCTAGCGACCTGTGAATTATTCTATTTTAGACAGGAATCTATGTATTCCATTTTAAGGTTCCGACTTAGCAGGTATATTCCTTTCGGCGAGACAGTAAAATTAGGTAGGTTTCGTAAGAAATACTATCTATTACATTATGTCTGTTACATATCATGTACTATTAGGGTGGTCACAAGAAATCAATTTTCGATTTTTTTCGGGGGGACCTCCCAAAAAGTTGCCAATTGACTAGAAAATAAGATTGGCTAAGTTTCAGCTCATTTGGATAATATTAACCCGTGCCTCATTGAGGTTTAAGTTTGTAAAAAACGTGATTTTTCGCAAAAAAATGCTGTTTTTCCTTCATGAAATGAATACAATTGGACCTAGAAACATAATGCAGGTCTCATTTTATAAAAAAAATGTTTTACTTTGAAGAACCACACACCATTTTTTTCTAAAAATGTATAGATTTAAAAATATGTGCATTTTTCAGGACCAGACTTCACCTGAATCCTAAAAATTGACTTTTTATGAAAAAGCGAAAAAAAAAAAATTGTAACATTCCATTTAAACTACTTTCCACCTTTTGTTTTTCTTTTTTTCGTTTTGTGAAGTCCAATAAAGTGTTTGATTAAAAAAAATTCCAAAGAAAAGGAAAAAAATCGAATTTTAAACTGAAAGAATTTAAAAATAAGGGAGGGCAAAGGAAGTATAGAAATGAGAGCAAATAATGCTCAATTGCATTTTATTATTAAAGTTGTGTTACAAGAAAGGAGGCATAATAAAGAAAATAAATTATTTTCCCTTACAACTGTCACGTTAACCCTTTCCGGCACAGAAAAATTCTGTTCGTAAAAGGATGAAATGATTGTCTACTCCGGAATTTACAAACGACATTTTTAGAAATTAAAATCACATTACTTTAACCTTTCATTGTAAAAGCAAAATTTTATTAAAATATTCTTCGTGCCGTTTGTAAGTTTGGAATTAAAATTAGGTGGTCCCGGCGTGGGACACTGAGCCGGAAAGGATTGAAGTGGTAATGGTTTAGATAAGAAGGCTTATGTTGACTTTTTTTTTTACCAAAGTATTATCTAAAAATGAAAATGCAACTTGATCCGGGTTAAGATACCAAAGGCGGTTTGTCATTTTAGCAAGTGCTTTGTCTGTAACCTATTTATCAAATTTTCTGTAGTGAACAAGTAATTTTATTATTTGCAGGTCTTGAATTGGGGGCTAAAGTGGCAGTGGAAGTATTGAAGCACACTTTTGCATAAATATTGATTAAAAATAAAAAATTATCTCTGATACCTTCTTTTTCTAAATTTGTTATTGAAAGATGATCCCTGAAACGATATATTTTGAGAGAATGAATAGTCTGTGCCTCCATCCATCTGACATGATTAAAAGTACCAAGTGCTTTGAGAAAAGTCTTTTGCAGGAAGGAGTTCTATAAAAATTAAACAAAGTTGGATAAACTCTTTTTAATCATCCCTGAGCTGTTAATTTTTAAGAGTTCCTGTAAGAAAAATTGAAATTTCTTCTGATTAACTATTTATACCTAGTATTTCATCTTCAATAACATTTGTATACTTACTCTGGTTTAATTTAAACCACCCAATCAGAATTGTTTTTTTTTTTAAATATCTGGCTGAGGGGCAGTGATTACGCCCATTTTACAATCAAGAACAGCTTTTAGGAAAATTTCTAAATTATGCTGGCGGCATGGTAAATACAGAAGACTTTTCCTTTAACAATTGCTATAGAAAAATGCAGGTTAACTCTGAGGCGACCTGTGTTTACTGCAGTTGTATCAAAAAATAATGCCTGGATTTTACCAACTTCCTCCCACTCTTCAACTGCTGAAAATACGGCTTTCGCCTGAATTATTCCTATACTATTTTCAAGTTGAGGAACTCGTAGAACTGTTCTTCATCCCCACAACTAATTAAAACTTTTATCCACTCTACATTTTCTTTATTCAAAAAATGGTGAAGCAGTTTTCCACCCCAGTGAACAACAGTTCTCTCTAAACGGGAATTTTAAAATCTGTTTTTGATGAGCTCAGTTTTTTGTTTACGAAACAGTTATTTGCAGAGTCGATGTCTGTGGTTAGCTAGTGGATGTATTCTAAGTCTAGCAGCTTCTCTGGCATTCAGTTCATTTTGCGAATATTATAAAATAAAATACATAAAACTTGACAATTACTTGGCTGCTTACTGTCGATGATTTGATGAGACATGTGGCCAATTTAAAAAATCTTACATTTCTGCCATCATATCAAGAAGGGGTTTTACGGAATGTTTCGTCAATTCTAAAAATAGATAACCATAACAGATAACAAAACAGCCTTGTAATAAAAAGAGAAATTCAGAGGTTCAACTGCAACACAAATCGAGAAGCTCTTTCTTACTAGACACAGAACTAGATAACTAATAATCAATTATAATTCGTGAAATATTTTTAAAGTTACAAAAATTGTTCACTTATTTTTGCCTATTGATAAAAATAATACAAAGAAAAAGTAATAAAATTTTTAATTTGTCATTTTTTACCTATGTTTCAAAAATGCTGAGTTTGAGGGTATGGTTCACTAGATGTCCTGAAAAATACTAAATGTTCGTTAAATATAAGTTTTCATGAGAGTAAAAGTTCAAGGCAACAACAGTTTCTATGAAATAAAACAAGAATCAGGTTTCTAAGAGAAATATTTTTCACGTAAGGAAAGAAAAACGACAATTTTTTGCCAAAAATTGCAAATTTTCAAGAATTCAACCTCGATGAGGCACGGGTTAATATTATTTATTTGAGCTGAAACTTTGCCAATCTCATTTTCTAACTAATTGGCAACTTTTAGGAGGGTCCCCCCGAAGAAAACGTTAAAAAAAAAATTTCCCCATGTTGCTTGTGACCACCCTAATGTACTATCTGTTACATAATTACCTATGTTGGAATTTCTGAAAATTGTTTTGCATATCTACGCCGATCATGACGCCTAGAACGCAATTCCCCCCCCCCCCCCCCAGTTCAAAACTTTATCTATCTATATATAGTGAGAGAGCGAGAGATCACTTTTTTATGGTCACGATAATCTCTATAATTCTGCACAAATCTCTTCCAAACTGATACATAAAATCAAGAGGCATAAAATCTTGGTTATGTTCGTTAAGGGAAGGCAAAACTGGGTGTAATCCTATGATAAATATACGAGCTTTAAGACCCGTTTCCTCGGAACCAACACGACCGATTTTGATGAAATTTGCAATCCATTTTCACTGTATTATGCTCAAGACTTATGGCAAACAGTTTTTTTCTGCGACTAAAACTTTTTATTTTAGAGCAATGGCAATTTTTTAGAAATTTTCCATTTTGAGAATTTTTTTTCTGAAACTAATTACAATTTTTAAAAATTCTCTACCACATACGATACTCTACACTGTTAAAAATATCGTGAAAAATTACCTCTGTTTTTAAAGGCTCTCTATTTTCTGACCAATGAGAACGCTACATAAACACCGATGAAGCGTTCTCATTGGTCAGAAAATAGAAAGCCTTGTGAAGCAGAGGTGACTTTTCACGATATTTTTAACAGTGTACCACTAAAATTTTTTTTATCGAAATCGCTCGAGTACTTCAGGAGTTAATGGGGTTTTTAGCTGAAAAGTACAATTTTTCGAAGAGTTAAAAACTTTTATACTTCTAACTTGTGTGATGTTCTTGCACAGTTTTGTCAAAAACACCAATTAAAGTATATTTAAACACTTGGACAGAATATAGCTACATATAATGATGTATATATAATAGCTACATAGTATAAAATTCTAGAGTAAAATTAATGTGAGTGCGCGTGGCGTCCCAGTCGTGCCTTCCCTTAATGGGAAAAATCGGACCAAGGGGTTGGAAATAAGGAGGGGTTTTGTGAAAACAGAAACCCCACCGGAAATTGTTAATTATAATACATATCAAATCAGTTTAAAGTTATTATTACTTTTAGGAAAAGGGCCAAAAATTTATGTATGAAAGAATTTTGATATCATTAAAAATGGGCTCAAGGGGCAAAAAAATATGGTTTTAAGAAGAAAAAAAATCATAACTTCGCCAATTCACAAGATATCATATCCACTTGAATTTATTATAAATCTTCTTCATACAACTTACCTTCTTCTACAACTTTTATATTGACAAGTTTTTGATAACCTCAACTCTTACAGAAAAAAATAATAAAATAATAATTAATTAATTAATAAATAAAAATAAAACAAAAAATGGGGGGGGGATGAAGAAGAAAAATATTCATAAATTCGTCAATTCACAAGATATCAGATCTGCTTGAGTTTATTATAAATCTTCTTAATATTATCTACAACTTTTATATTGACAAGTTTTTGATAGGATCAACTCTTATAGCAAGGGAAAAAAATGGGGTTGAAGGAAAAAATATCCGATTAATATGATTCTGATCAAACCAGCCCTTACAGATAAAGGAAATTAAAAATTCTTCAAAAGCGGCCAGATAAAATTGTTAAACTGGTTTCATCTCTATCTTGATTTAGTTTTTGTTGGCGATATTAGTACTTAACTTCGAAATCTATCTGTGCTTGTAGGCCGAGCCGGCAGAGATTTTTTTCTAAATAAGTAGTGTACACATTTCCTGCCCCTTAGCTTTTAGTGCCACGGGCAGTCACTCGACCTTGCTCCCTCTGTAGTCGGCCCGGTCATTGACCATAAACAAGAACGAAAAATCATGCACCAGACATAAATTCTGAACCTTTTTCTAACACTATCAAATTATTATTAAGAAATTTTATTTTTCCATACAATAAAATGAGATATCTAAATAAACACATTGAAGAACACATAACTCAGTAAAAATCAATTGTTAGCAACTAGTATCCATATTCGGTAATGTACGTGAATTCTTTCGTGCAGCTGTGTTTATGATGTATAGAATTTATGTATATAACTTAATATACTGAAAATTATATAAGTGTGAAAATGAAGCACTCCACCACAGCGAAAAAACCACTTCCAGAAATTATAGATCATTGTCTGTTCTCTAAACGAATCCTTTTCTACGTCTTTGTAAATGAACATTAAATGATTCTTACTTCACAATCTATAAAAAAAACATGCTGCAGCGCACTTTAGTTATCTTTTTTAAATTCCATTATGTTTGACGTATTATAGCATCATTAAAATACACCGAGGACGATTTTTCCTCATATATCATAATTTAATGGAATTCTTTGTCCGTCCCTGTAGACGATCTATAAATGCCATATTCTATGCGTCTATATTTGATCTATAAATGCTTATTCTATACGTCTGAGAAAGTAAGCTGACATCCACCTCAGTGACGCTTGTCAATCTCATTACGATTGAAATACATAACACCAATAAAAGGCACCGGAAACGATTTTTTCCCCGTAGACCATAATGTAACAGAAATTTCTGTGTGATCCTGTAGATGAACTATAAAAGCTACACACTTCATTTTCAATATCCAACACTCCATTGTAAACGTCAATAATATATAAAAATTATTTGGCAATCAAAGTATTTTTAGGAACAAGGACAGGTAGCCAGACGGACAAACGACCAGATAGACAAACCGAATTCGTAAACACATTCAATTATGCTTGAAAGTGTAAAACATATTTTTAAATGCTTCATGGCTATTTCATGCATATTAAGATTTTCGAAGGTGGTGATATATTATGTATACCACGTTTTTAAACTGCCAAATGACTACCAAACTCACCAAACTGCCAAATGACACCCAGAATTATTTTATTACACTTATTTTTCAATGTACGTGAAGAAAATAGTATTTATGTTCAAATCAATTCTTTCCTAAATTCTGTTGACATTCAATAATTTTAACATTTTAACAGTAGAATCATTTTGTGCCTGGAAGCATTAATATATTAGGTAGCTTTCTTTACAAAAAAGCTACCTATTGCAGCCGTTCGGAGGAAAGCGATTTCAAAAAATTTTGGTATATTTTCATCGATCATGACCCCCAGACCCCGAAACCACCCTCCGTTCAAAATTGATATATATATATATATATATATATATATATATATATATATATATATATCTATATATCTATATATATATATATATATATATATATATATCTGACCTATGTCACACTGTAACTCCCGTAATTATGAACCGATTTCGATGTAATTCGGTGTGTACATAGTACATACCAATGTCTCGACCGAGTTCGTTAGCCAGCTTCATCCGCCGTTTTGTTTCAAAATGGCGGCCATTTAAATTTTATAAAAAAATTTTAAACTTGAAATGTGGTACCAAAAAATTAAAAATGGAAAAATATTTTTTTCTTATGTATTTGACCTTTATACAAAGATTCTGGAGCAGTTTTTGTTTCGTCTATATCTTAAAAAATGGCTGAGTTATAGCATTTAGAATTTCTAGCGTGGCTGACATTTTGAAACGTCCTGAATTTTGTCACGCGATAAAAGGCGTATTTATGAACCGATTTGGATGTAATTCGGTGTGTACATAGTACATACCAATCTCTCGACCGAGTTCGTTGGCCAGCTTCATCCGCCATTTTGTTTCAAAATGGCGGCCATTTAAAATTTTTTTAAAAATTTAAAATTTGAAATGTGGTACCAAAAAATTGAAAATGGAAAAATATTTTTTTCTTATGTATTTGACCTTTATACAAAGATTTCGGAGCAGTTTTTGTTTCGTCTATATCTTAAAAAATGGCTGAGTTATAGCATTTTGAATTTCTAGCGTGGCTGACATTTTGAAACGTCCTGAATTTTGTCACGCGATTAAAGGCGTATTTATGAACCGATTTGGATGTAACTTCGTTTATACATAGTACATACCAATGTCTCGACCGAGTTCGTTGGCCAGCTTCATCCGCCATCTTGTTTCAAAATGGCGGCCATTTAAAAAAATTAAAAAATTAAAAAATTTAAATGAGATACCAAAAAATTGGAAAATGAAAAAGATTTTTTTTGTATGTGTTTGACCTTAATACAAAGATTCCGGAACAGTTTTTCTTTCGTCTATATCTAAAAAAAATGGCTGAGTAATAGCATTTTGAATTTCTCTTGTGGCTGATATTTTAAAACGACCTGATTTTTGTCACGCGATAACAGGCGTATTTATGAACCTATTTGGATGTAACTTGGTCTGTACATAGTACATACCAATGTCTCGACCGAGTTCGTTGGCCAGCTTCATTCGCCACCTTGTTTCAAAAGGGTTGCCATTTAAAAAAAATTAAATTTAAAATTCAAAATGAGGTATTAAAAAATTGGAAAATGAAAAAGATTTCTTTTATGTGTTCGGCCTTGATACAAAGATTCCGGAACACTTTTTGTTTCTGAAAATTTGTTCTTTTGTTGATATCTTAAAAAATGGTTGATTTATAGCACTTTGAATTTCTAGCATGGCTAACATTTTGAAACGATCTTGTATTTGTCACGCGATAACACACGTATTCGCCTATTTCGATGTAAGAAGGCATGTGGATAGTATACATCAACATCTCGACCAAGTTCGCTGGCCAGATTCATCAGCCATCTTTTTTCAAAATGGCGGCCATTAAATTAATATATATATATATATATTTAAAGTGAGGTGCAAAAAAATTAGAAATTGAAAAAGGTTTCTTTCTTAAGTATTTGATCTTGATATAAGGATTCAGGAGCATTTTTTGTTTGTCTTTACCTTAAAAAATGGCTCAGATATAGCAGTTTCAATTTCTATTGTGGGTGACATTTTGAAAAATCTGATTTTTTGCATGCGACAGCACTCCTATATATTAACCGATTCCGATGTGAGTGAGCATGTGCACAGCAATTACTAAGGTCTCGACCAAGTTCACTGCTTAGCCTCATCCACCATATTGTCTTAAAATGACAGGCACTTTAAGAAATTGCCGAATTTGGCAGCCAAATATAAGTTACTTTAAAGAAAAGCAGCTTGGATAAAGCTGACTAATTTCGCGAAATTCTCATTCATTATATTGATAAAAATTAGTATTGAATCTCCTGTATTCGGTTTCCATTAAATTGAGCTTCGTGTGTTTGCATGACATAAGTTGGCTTTTTTAAAATAAGGATTATGAAAGCTACCTCTTCCTCCCGGCACTGGCCGGAAGGACTTTTTTAAGACGGAATCTTATGTTAGGAAAAGAAATCGATTTAGGCTGGTTTATCTCTTAGCAGGTACTAGAGATGAGACGGACTCGGAAACGAGCATGTCTCGGTCTTGGGCTCTAAGTGAAATATTTTTTAAATTCACAACTTGAAAAAAAATGAAAAAAAAATTTACTATTTGAAAAACTAGAAGTTAGTTGAAGATTTTAAAATGTTTTAAATTCCTTTAAATATAAAAGGGAATTAAATTGTTATTGACTGGGTATAAGGAGAAATATTCAATCTGATTCTGAAGCCTTTTGCACTGTCAGTGTTAGTAACATAAACAAGTTGGAAATTGCGCGTCAAACGTGGCAAATGAGGTGAGTTCGTACTATAATTAGTTTTATAAATATGTTTTGCACTTCATATTGTACTGAGCGTATATTGTAGTACGGTTAATAAGTGCATATCAATTTCATTCTGTTCAAAAGGCTGTAACATCATTAAAATGCACTTGAAATATTTTTTCCCCCATTGGCCGTAATGTAAAGGAAAACTTTTGACTGTCCGTGTAATTAAACTATACAACTGATGTTCATAAAATTTGAAATGACTCGACAAAATTATGCAACAATTATATATTTTAAAATTCAAACGATTTCGTTGGGTAGTTTTTGCGCTGTTATATACGGACAGACGGACAGACAGAGAGACAGACGGACTGAACGACGATTATAGGTGCTACGTATTTATATAATTACGAACGCGCCTAAAAAAGACGTGCGATATCTCTAGTCGAACTTTACTTTCTGTTTAAACTCTTTTTAAATATTTACTGGAAAACAGAACTGATGACTTTCTGCTATTGTTATGCAATGATATTTTAAAAGAATAAGAATTTCCTTTAATGGTTGGGTATTAAATAATAAAAATCCCATTTTAAACTGATTTCCAAGCACACAAAAATCACGTAACGTTGTCATAAGAAAGAATTTACAGGGCTCTGACTCGGTCCGTCTTTTTGAACACCATCTTTTTTTTCAAATAAATATCTTTAAATTTTTCGTCGATACTTACCTTGAAAGGTTCGTATTTTTTCTAAATATAAGGATTTTCTTTTTAAATAAAATGTTGCTATTGTTGTAAAAACCTACCTCGAATTTTTCTCTTAAAAAAGTACTGGGTTTAAAAAACGGACCAGTTGACCAGTATTTAATATTAATACTTATTTTTATGTTAAAATAGTTTTAACATTACAACGTTCGACATTTTTGGCATCCTAAAACAGTCGCTTGTGTCAATTCGACACTACTAATTAAATTATACAAAATAGTTGCTACAAATTCTATTTTAACACTGTATTGGATCATTGTACTTCAATTATGAATATATTCTTAAATTTGCACAAAAGACCAATGATTTATTTTTTAGAAAAATATATTAAATGATATTAAATTTCATATAGAAAAGGAAAAAAAAATATATAAAAAAGTGAAATAAATATATTAATTTTCTTCACATTATAATATTTAAGCATATGTTAACATTATATAAAATATTTTATATCAGGTACATACCTTATTTACAAATTTATTGTAGAATGTTACAGTTTCTGGTGTTTCCTTTTAATTACTTGCAGTTGTAACGTTTGAATGAAGTGTGCTCAGTATAACGATTTTCTTTAGTTTATTTTCCTTGATTTATAGTAAGTATGGTACCGGTAGTTTCGTGATTTTACATATTCGTGTAATAAAGACTATCTTTTTCATTTTTCAGGCGATCTGGAATTTCTCTTCCAGCTCGATTCACAGTTTCTACCACACTTGTTTTACATTTTATCAGATGTTTTGCTAGTTCCAGTGAACTAAAAATAAAAATATAAACTGCCACTTTATGACCTATATTTTTACATGGTTCCATTAGTTTTAGAACTGCGAATTTCGCTATCGTTAACCATCCGGTCGATATTCATTTTTACCCAAATAAGGAAATAAGTCACAAAGTTCGAATAATAAAAAATTAATTTCTGAAAGTATAAAATATCTCTCAGAAATAAAATGCTTTCAAATATTGTAATAAAGACAAAGAAAATAACTGGAGACATTTAGTCGCCTGAAATGAAATAAACCATTTCCGCCATTTATTAGGGGTGCAAAGTACAATAGACATTCCGTAACTGAAAGAGAATAAAATCAAGGTCACATGAACTAGAAAAAAAAAAAGACACAAGTATACAATTTTTGTTAATTTTCTGCTTGGTGTCGAAATAACACCAGCGGACGTTCTAGGCGAATTTAGCTATAACTTAAAAAAAAAAATAGAATCACACAATAAAAATTTCGACAGTCAGTTTCTTACATAAAATGATTAAAAGTCACTGAATTTGAAGAATTTATGTGAAAAAATGTGATAGAGAGATAACGCTAAATTCGGTTTGGTATCCAAATGACACCAACGAACGATCTAGTGTTAAATGATAAAATGTATTAAATAATGAAAAAAAAATTATGATGTTATTAACAATTTTCTAACACTTACTTTCCGTATCAGGCTTGGGAGGTCTCGGCTTTGAAATCTTCGGAGTCGGGCCAGTGTTGCCAATGGGCTACTTTATTAAATTCAGATTTCTTAATTGGCATCAATTTTTTGAAATGGTAAAATTCGCCTTAATTAACGACATATTAATTCAGGCGAAAACAAGGGGAATTTTACCATTTCAGAAAAGTGGTGCTAATCAAGAAATCTGAATTAAAAAAAAGTAGCCACTGGCAACACTGAGTCGGGCTCCGAAAAAAGTAAAAGCCCGAATTCATCACTATCAGGTACAGCGTCAATTCAGTTGTATTGTTTTCGCCAGTATTGTGAAATTTTTCATTTAAATCAGGATTTTGTTAGAAAATAAACAGTACATTTAAAGGTCTCTGAATTTTGGAAATTCTGAAAATAAGTATATTCATTGAAAAATTTATAATAAATTTATTACAAATTTCATTTTATAAGAAATCTGAGATTGGTAGAAAGTAAACTGGTATCAGATATGTTTATATTTAGCCAAAAATACATTAAAAACACTTACTTTCATTTTAAAAGAAATTGTTGCATAATAGATGGATTTTTAACTTTGCGCTGTGTTGATTTAAACTTTCAAACTTTCTACTGTCCAGAAATAGATAGTGCAAATTCCACTATATAAAGATACTTTGTGTTCCAGAACACCCAAAATACTTGTAAGAAATGTTTAAATTTGTTAAATAATTTTGGTCACATTTTTTACAGTACATTCTATTGTTATTATGATTATTTTTTTTATGTACAGTACAATGCATTTCTCGCATTTAAACAAATTATTTCTGAAACCGAATATTTTTCGATACATAGAAAAAAAATAATTTTAAAACATCAAAATCAATTTAGTTGTATTTTAATAACAATAATGATAATAATATTTTAAATATAAATTGGTTATTTTCGTTGCCTTAGCTCCAGCATCTTGCGTCTTGTCGCTTGCTGAATAGAGCTCGTATATCCAGGAAAATATTCCAACGATGTTTATCGTGCTCTTGAATACTTTTAAGTTATCAGACACTTCGAAGCATAAATAATTGTAAACTACCTTTACATTTTTCATTAAACTTACAAGGTTTTTATATTGCAATAACATTAAATGAAAAACATGCAGTAAGTGAAATTAAATCTGAAAGGGTTAGCAAAATTAAATCTTTACATTGTTTCATACTTGAATTTGGGAAATAAAATTCATAAATATGTGAAATGTCATTTTAAGCACACGAAAAATAACTTAAAATAATTAATACAAATTATTGAACAAAGTTATATATTTTTTACGAGCATTATCAAATTTCTATCACAATAAATGTTTTCACTTATACAATTTGCAATCAGATAAGCAATATATTTATTTCTGCCGATTGCCAATAAAATTTTTAATTTGCTCTGTATAGAAATAAAGAAATAGTATAATATTAGTTAATGCATTTTTCATGTGATAATTTACATTTCGCATAGTTTCCTACTTTTACGCTTTTTTCTTATCCATAAAATTTAATAGATACTTTTGCATTATTTAACAGCAGATTTCGGTGATTAAATAAGACACAATATACTATTAAAGTTTAGTGGTAAGAAAAAGTGTAAAAGTTGGCAGTTATGCGTACGTACCCATTAACCGCCGAAAGTATAAGGTAAGAGTTTTCAAATTTATAGTTGAAAGTAGTTTGCCATCAGAAATTCAGAAAAGTAGTTTTCGCTGTATTAAAATAGCAAAATTCCTACAATATATAAGACAATTTTTTAAATACTAGAATAGTGGAAGCAAAGTAATTAATTTAAGCATAAGCAAATACACTGGCCGTAGCGTCAACGCAACACAATCTGGTAATGGGTTAAGAATCTATACTAATAAAAGAACGTTTCGCTCCGTCTGACTGTGTGTGTTCGTGATTGCTAGCGAAGTCTATCGTACGTATGAGGCTGAAAATTTGTGTGATGACTCTCCTAGGTCTCTCCTAATGTACCTGTGGCTCAGAATTTTAATATTTTGTTAATTAATCGCGATATTAATTAAAAACGACAATTAACCCTCATAAAAAATCACCTTTTACATTGAGATCTCGGAAAAGCGCTTGCACATGCGCAATCCCATTTACGCATTGGGATGAAGCGAACATCGTAGCGTAGAACCAACCGTTCGATTTCCTTTGTGTTTTTCATGATTTTGATTTAATCCTTAACGACCAAAATACTAGGTACAGTAAAAATTGGAAGACATATTCCGAAAGATCGCACTCTTACGTCTCTCAATTGACGCAATCAATTAAAAAAATTCGCAAATAACCCCTTGAAAAAAAAATTCAAAAAGCGTCGTTTTTCCGAAAACGTTTTTCTCCCTATGGCAATGTCACTCCAGGGCTCAATTTTAGAGGTACCAACAAACCTAATAAAGTTCTTAAAGCCTAACCCTTCTTCTAATCGATGGTGTAATCGGTTTTTAAAAATATGAATTTTAACCCTTTCAAATACATCGGCGAACGCAGGTCACTTAGCGCTTCATGAAGATGATATTTTTCCTACACTAAAAGTAACTAAATGCCCATATTATAACACAGTCTTTTTAGAGCATCTCAATAGACCAGATTTACATTACTTACATAAATTTCTAAACGATCGGACGGGTAGAAATATTTTTTACAAAATAAAATTTGTGAAAATTTCGATCGCTTTAGGCACAAGTTTTCACTGTCCTTTTTTTTTCCACGAAATTTTAAAGAGCGATCTATTTATATTTAAAACCTAATAAAATTTCAGAGAATTCGGATTGTAAGAACTATTTATTGTGTTACGCTATAGGACAAAGAAAAAAAAAACAAGAAGAAAACACATTTTTATAATTAGATACAAATATGTTTACATGAATCTTTATCATGAGGTGCACATCCGTCATATTTCTAACCGCTTAAAATATTAAAGAATTTGAACAAGACCCTTTTTTACTACTGAAATAGACCAAGTAAAAAAAAAAAAAAAAAAAAAAAAAAAAAAAAAAATTCTTTTGAGCCCTTTTACCACAAAATATCAATTTTTTTCACGATTTTTTTAACCTAGGCTACGAAAACTTTTTTTTAATTGCTAAACATATCAAAGAGTTTAAACGATAACGACAATATTTTTAAGCATTTAAAATTCCGGAAGACTACCGCCCCTCCCTCCCTTTTCCGGCGTATATCAAAATTACTTATGGATTACAAAAATCAAATTACGCAGAAACGAAAATACCAAATAGCATATAGTTTCAATTCAATATTTTTTCGCGATTTTTCTCATCTAAAAATATAATATCCGACAAAATGGAGCTAAAGATATAAAACCATACAAATGTAAGTTTCATTTAAGGTAATTATCGCGGGCCCAGGCAACGCCAGGCGGATCAGCTAGTATTTAATATTTCGTCTTAACAAAATCAGTAAAGTACTGATTTTACTTTCATATAAATTTTTTGATATTAAATGAAAGGGAGAGATTTTTTTCCGTTACTGAAACTAATGATAGTCAAGCGCTTATTCATATTATCCTTATTCGTAATTATATGCAACTACATTAGTATGATCTGTTGTTATCTAAATTGTTCACTTTTCTGTGTGTACAGTTTTGGTCATAAGTATACTCCTTCGTGCAGAAACCTATTATTTCACAAAACTTTAATTATTTAAATTGTACAAAACAAACATTAAATCTTGTTAAATTATTATAAAGGAAGTTAGAAATTAATAGTTTTCAAACAGTTCGCACGAACCCATTTTATTACGTTGAAGTATGAATATTTAAGTAGCACACGAATGAGATGTTAGTCAATAAGCCAAGTTTTCTTTTTATTCATTAAATTAAAGATTTAAACTTTTAAACTATTTGCGACGAATAATTTATAGCAAATTTCATTTTGTTGAAGTTCAAAAGGTGCATATTTAATACATTTAAAAATAAAAAAAAGTTTTAGGCCAAATTATTAAATTTTAATGCAAATACTTTTAAAACAAATTTTAAAATTGAACTATATCAATTTCGATTTACTGATATTGTTATTTTTATGAATGCATACAAGATAGAATAAACATATGAATGCATCTCATGAATATCATGTAAAAATTATCGCATTAAGTATATTTTGAAAAAGAAAATTTCTTATGTATGATTTTTTCTCATAATCCTTATCATTTTTCATATAATTTGGCTGGTTAGTTTTGGACACTATACACTGTAAAAAAAGACAGATGTTTCTTAATTTACAAAAATGTACTAGAATCATGAACGAAAATATACAATAACCTCTTCCGAGCCACCCAAGTTTCCAAAAAGCGTTCCTTTATCTTTAGAAACCTGACAAAAGGATTTATTTTTGAAATTTAAAGAAGAATTTATAAAAATAAATTTTTATTAGCTGCCCGTAATTTTCGGAAACGTTTTCGAGTAGCTTTTAAAGTGCATTAATCAGTTCTCTCTACCCAGAAAATCGGTTTTTAGAATGCTATTAGGTCTCAAGTAAATTTTTGTAAAAAATGTCTCAAGTTCATGTTCAGCAACACATGTTTAACTGACAAAAGTTTCCGAATTATAACATGCGATAATTATACATTTTAATTGAAAGAGAAAAAGAAAAGAAAATATCTGCGTCTGATTTCAGACTTTTAGTTATTTAAAATAACTTATATGCATCCATTCATTTTTAAGATGTAGCATAATACAGAATTTTATTTCGTGTAGCTCTTCATTATTTCTGGAGTCAAGAAAACAATACAATTCATTTTCATTTACTAGAAACTATTTTTTTTTTTCAAGCAGCTACCTTAATAGCTATCGTGATGGTGTCGCTCAAACTGTATTAAGCTTTTTGTATATATTGACATTTGGTTGACTTTTAAGTAACAAAAATTCCACTTCGGATTGTCGAAATATGTCAGAAAGGATAGGTTTTTGACAGGTTCACATTTTTTGCATAACGCCGCTCTTATCTAAATATGAAATGAAAAGAATTTTTGGAAGTGAAAGAGTGAATGTATGCATTGTTGTAAGTTAAACTGACGTCTTTTTCTTCTGGATCAGTGGAACGAAACAAATTGAAATAGATTTAAGAAAATTTTATATGAGAAAAAAAAATCCTCAGTTTCTTCATTTATTTTAAATTCTCTTTGAGTTATTTTTCCCTTTCTCGTGAGAAAACCATTTTTTATAAATTTCATTTCTGCCAGTGTTAATATGAGTATCATCCTGCAGACAGCGATATAGATGTTTGGAACTATATGCATTTAATTATGAGTTAAGGGGTCTCAGAACTCTTAAAGCTTCAAAATTTCCGAAATTTTAATTTTTTTAGATATTAAACTCCTATTTTTTCTGAACATTTTGATATAATTGTTTCCTAGAAATTCCCATTAGAACAGAAGTTATGGCTTTTAGATTTATACCCGTTCAATAGCTGAAGTGGCGTTTCCGAAACTTAGAAGTCATTTTTCTCCAAATGACGTTTTTGTGCATAACGCGCACGATATCTCAAAAACTTCTAAATATTTTTTCATGAATTTTTCAAAACAGATGTTTCATGTTAGTTTGTATAAACTGAGCCTAAAATTTCCTTTTCATTGTTCCAAAAAATGCTGTTTTTAGGTGATTATACTGTTGAAATTTTCAAAATTTTGTATTAGCTAAATACAACTTTGTATTAAAAATATAAAAATGCTTTAAATATAAATTTATTTAGGTTCAGAGTAATTAATATAGCCTGAAGTATAATTAGGCACGAAAAGTTTCATTCTAGTTGCAAAGTTTATTTCGTAATCCTGCGTGTAAGCTGTTATACGAATTTTCTGCTCGACAAATGTCTGACAGTTTGGAGCGCCCTGTAAATACTAATTCTGAATCTTGCAAATTTTTAAATGCATGAAATGAAAGAACATACTTATATCTTTCATTCCAATAAAAATTGTGATTTTAAATCATATACATTTTAAGATATTAAATGTTGAAAATGGTCTCTTTTTTTTCATGTTTTCCAATTTTAAGAGTCTAGAGACCCCTTAAAATTAAAAAAAAGTCTAAATTCTCTAAAAGCAGCATTCAAAAGAGTATGGTTGTTTAAATTTTTCTTTTAAGTCTTCTACAAATGGGTCTAATAAATTTAAGATAACAAGCTTTAAAACTTTTTCCTAGATTTTGTCATTTTAAAAAGGCTTAAACTCTTAAAACACAATTCGTGAAATAAAGAGAACTGCGAGGATTATTAGCGTTGATATTAGGCATGTCATAAATTTTCCAATTTAGAACAATTTTTAGACCTATTTAGAAATAATATTACTCTAAGTAATCCTTTAAATTAGTGAATGCTTATCACTTTAGCATGAAGAATGAAGTGAAATTCCTAGAGTGTAAACTCAAGATAAATTTCCATTGGGATTAAGATCCCGCAAACATGCCGAAGAATTGATTCTCTTGACTGAATATCTATCTAAAATACAAAGTAAAACTGCACTTTACGAAATTGAATCTACGAAGAAAGATTGAGTAAACCCTGATTAGCTGTAAAATCTATGTCGTAAAACCTTCAGCCGCATTGAAGAATATTTAGTAAAGATTTTTATAATAAAGTTTGTGAATATTAAATGAATATAGTTTTTACTTTTTTAACTATTTTATGTAAAATATGATGCTCCGTTTATACAATCGTAAATTATAATTAGTTGATCATATAATATATATAATTAATAAATTAGATCAGGTTTCTTAGCGTGTATTTTAGCTTTACGCATTGTGTAACATTCAGGGTGTCCCGTATATTATTCTATGCATAATACACGGGATAAGAAAATATTAAATTTGCAAACAAGAACAAAAAATCATGCATCGGTAATAGATTATGAAACAGTTTCTAACAATGACATAATATTGTTAAGAAGTTTCATTTTTTCATAAGATTAAATGAGATGTTTAAATAAGAAATTTAAAAGACACATAACTTAGAAAAATTCATTTTCAGTAATTGTTATCCATATCGGTAATGTATGCCTATTCTTTTGTGCAGCCCTGTATATGCTCTATAGAATTTATATACACCTCGTAATACACTAAAAATTCGATAAGTTTAAAAATGCATACCACAGCAGAAAACGCACTTTCAGCAATTAACGATCATAATCAGTCCTCTAACCGAATTCTTTTGTGTGTCTCTGTAAATGAAGAATAAGTGCAAAACACCCCATAATCTATAAAAAAATATGTTGTATTGCACCTTCGTGATCCTTTTAAATTTCAATATGTTTGAAATATCATGACACCAATAAAAGGCATAGCAAACAATTTTCCCCATAGATCATAATGTAACGGAAATTTTCTGTGTGTCCCTGTAAATGAACTATAAATACTACACACTTCATTTTCAATACTGGTCATTTTATAGTAAACCTCAATAACATGTAAAAGTTATATGGCAATTCGAGTACATATTTACGAGAATTAGAGCACGGTCAGGCAAACAGACAATCCGAATTCATACACTGTAAAAAAAAAAAAATCCATGAAGTCATTAAAATTTTTCTAGGAAACTGGGATTCCTAGAACTTTTAATGTAACGGCAACAACAAAAATTCACGTAACAGATACACTTTTGCCCCGTAAATCAAAAAATCTGTAAGATTACTAAGAATTTTTTTTATGAAACTGGGATGACTATAACTTTTTTTGTAACTGCAACCCGGGTTACAGATAAAATTTTAGTAAGATTACTGTAATTTTAGTAGATTCTTTTGTAAAGCTACAGATTTCGGTAGCATTACAAAAACAATTTTTGTAGATTTACAGATTTTTTTTACATTTTTTCAACTATGTTGGAAAATGGTAATAAAAATGACTCGAGAAATGTACTCTTACGACCTACACGTTTGTGAAAAAGGCAAAAGAATGACGCTATTTTCTCGTGCATGTTTAATTCTCTTTACTGGAATAATGAAACTTTTTATTTAAAACTGAATAAATATATTAGTTAAATAATTTTTTTTCTGTTACCTTCTTAAGTTTTTTAAATGGGGACATGACTAGATATTTTTTCTTCTTTTCATCAGTTTTTCAATGCGCAATAAAAGGTTTAATACTTTTTTTAAGTATTTTAAATGTTTAGTAAATTCATTTTATTTATTTCTTGATTTATGTTCATGAAGCCATGACAGCTGTTAAATTTCTGTACTCCAACGGTAATTTTTCGAGATTATTTTTTAAATCATAAGCGCTTTTTATGTTAAATTTTTATTTCATCAATAAAACACCGTGAACTGATGCTGTACCATTTCGGATGTTGTACGTAATCGGAGATTTTGATAATGTTGGATAAGCTCTCACCGACAAATTTTTTTATTCAGTCCTATTATAAAACTCTAAAGTTTTGGGAATATTATTGTAAAATGTTTCATCCTTAATTAAAATAATAAAACTTTGTAAAAAATCACCATAAAATTAAAACAAAACACAGGACGCGTTTCGAGCTAAAAACATAACAGCTCGTCATCAGCTACAGCATACACGTGTCCGTAAACGAACAAGTTCAAAAATGAACTGAAGATAAAGAATGTTGCGAAGAATGCGACAGATGGCGCTACCTGATAGAGGGATATGCAAAAGGGAAATGTGTTGAAAAAAGATAGAAGAGAAAATGAAATGGAAAAAATGGAAATAAAAGAAAAAATAAAAATAAAAGAAGTAAATTAAAAATATAAATAAAAATAATAAATAAAAAACTATAAAAGAACAAGAAAAAAATCCAAATTATTATTATTATTATTATTATTATTATTATTTTATTTTATTTATTTTTTTTTTTTTTTTACAAAATAAAAAGAAAAGAAACAAGAGAAAAGGCAAAAGAATTACAAAATTAATTTCCACGCTGGAGATAGGAAAGGAGATGATGGGAGATCATTGACAAGATTAGCAGAATTTTTAGAAATAAAATATGCTTCCCGAAAATCCAAGTGAGAGGGAGAGGCAGGGGAAGAAATAATTTTGCCATGGAGAAATTGAAACAATGACTGGAAGACCAACAGTGAGAAGCAATCGAAGATTTAGAGATTTCTTGATTTGCAATATATCTCTGATGCTCGCCTAATCTGAATTTTAAAGCTCTCTTCGTTTGACCAATATAACCTAAATTGCAAGAGCAAGGAATGAAATAAACACCCCACCGGTTCTCAGTAGGAACAGGATCTTTTAGAGAAGAGAATTTAATTTTATTCATAGGTTTGAAGATAACTTTAAAGTTAAAACGAGAAAGTATTTTAGCAATTTTGAAACACAGAAGAGAATAAAAGGGCAGAACTATTATAGAATTAAAATTAGGAGGAGAGTCCTCCTGAGAAGTCCGCCTTTTCTCTTGTTTCTTTTCTTTTTATTTTGTAAAAAAAAAAAAAAAAAAAAAAAAAAAAAAAAAAAAAAAAAAAAAAAAAAAAAAAAAAAATAATAATAATTTGGTTTTTTTTTCTTGTTCTTTTATAGTTTTTTATTTATTATTTTTATTTATATTTTTAATTTACTTCTTTTATTTTTATTTTTTCTTTTATTTCCATTTTTTCCATTTCATTTTCTCTTCTATCTTTTTTCAACTCATTTCCCTTTTGCATATCCCTCTATCAGGTAGCGCCATCTGTCGCATTCTTCGCAACATTCTTTATCTTCAGTTCATTTTTGAACTTGTTCGTTTACGAACACGTGTATGCTGTAGCTGATGACGAGCTGTTATGTTTTTAGCTCGAAACGCGTCCTGTGTTTTGTTTTAATTTTATGGTGATTTTTTACAAAGTTTTATTATTTTAATTGCTTCATATCGCCAGTTTTTGGTGCTGTTTCGCTGTTTCATCCTTACTTTATGCATTCAAATAATCTGAAATTCAATTAATTGCCTTTATTTATTTTTTAAAATTTAGGTATATAATAAATATTTAAAAAAAATTCTTAGTTTTATTTATGAAAATCTTCTTTTAAAATATTATGAATAAATATTTTAAATACTTTGTATGGAAATGACAAACATTTCTTCATTTATATTTAATAAAAACTTAAATTCGAATTATGTGTTCTTAAATTATTTTTTCATAATAGTTGTTTCAATCATAATAGCTGTGTTATATTTTTTTCACTGTTTATCCATCAACATAACATTCTAATTTTTTAAACTACCGAGTTACACTTAAACTGAATATGTGATAGGGGAGACCGAGGCTAGTAGGCGCAGTTTTTAGTTATTGATTTTTATTAATTTTTTGTTTAAATTTTTTATGAAACTTTTTAATGAAACTTTTTTATGAAACTTTATGAAAGAACAGGCATTGGGCTATAAATACCCGGAGTTTCGAGTTTGTAGCTTTTGTAGTTTATGTTTAGCGGAAGCCTAAAGTAAAAGGAAAATTGTGCGCCAACCTACCCCGCCACGGGGCAAGTTGCCTATACCTATGGGGTAAGTTGGCATACGCTTTATAAAAATTTAAATGAAGCTCAAATAAGACACGCAGTTACGCGAAATCAATTTCATTATTACCAGTAAGTTTAAACAAAGGCGTTATAGCCGCACAATGTAAATTCTAAATTATACAGACATAAAAATAATGAATAAAACATTAACAGTGAGTAACTTCTATCCTACTCTATGTCATCATCAGAGTTTCAGTTGCCACAAATAAAAAAGTCCTTCCGGCCAGTGCCGGGAGGAAGAGGTAGCTTTCATATTCCTTATTTTAAAAAAGCCAACATATATTATTCAAACACACGAAGCTCAATTAAGTGGAAACCGAATGTAGGAGATTCAATACAAATTTTTATCAATACTAAACCATTATGAATGAGAATTTTGCGAAATTAGTCAGCTTTATCCAAGCTGCTTTTATTTAAATTAACTTATTTTTAGCTGCCAAATTCGGCGATTTCTTAAAGTGCCTGCCATTTTAAGACAACATGATGGATGAGGCTAACTAGTGAACTTGGTCGAGACCTTAGTAATTGCTGTGCACATACTCACTCACATCGGAATCGGTTGATATATACGAGTGCTGTCGCAGGCAAAAAATCAGATTTTTCAAAATGTCACCCACTTTAGAAATTGAAACTGCTATATCTGAGCCATTTTTTAAGATAAAGACAAACAAAAAATGCTCCTGAATCCTTATATCAAGGTCAAATACTTAAGAAAGAAACCTTTTTCAATTTCTAATTTTTTTGCACCTCACTTTAAAAATAATTTTTTTTTAATTGAATGGCCGCCATCTTGAAACAAGATGGCTGATGAAGCTGGACAGCGAACTTGGTCGAGATATTGATGCATACTAGTCACATGTCTTCTTCCATCGAAATAGGCGAATACGTGTGGTATCGCATGACAAATACAAGATCGTTTCAAAGTGTTAGCCATGATAGAAATTCAAAGTGCTATAATTCAACCACTTTTTAAGATTTAAGAAAAAGAACAAATTTTCAGAAACAAAAACTGCTCCAGAATCTTTGTTTCAAGGCCAAACACATAAAAAAAATCTTTTTCATTTTCCAATTTTTTTAATACATCACTTTAAATTTTAAATTAAATTTTAATTTTTATAAAAATGGCAACCCTTTTGAAACACGATGGCGAATGAAACTGGCCAACGAACTCGGTCGAGACATTGGTATGTACTATGTACAGACCAAGTTACATTCAAATCGGTTCATAAATACGACTGGTATCGCGTGACAAAAATCAGGTCGTTTTAAAATGTCAGCCACAATAGAAATTCAAAATATTATAACTCAGCCATTTTTTTAGATATAGACGAAACAAAACCTCTTCCAGAATTTTTGTATTAAGGTCAAACACATACGAAAAAAATCTTTTTCATTTTCCAATTTTTAGGTATCTCATTTTAAATTTAAAATTTAAAAATTTTTTTTAAATGGCCGCCATTTTGAAACAAGATGGCGGATGAAGCTGGCCAACGAACTTGGTTGAGTTATTTGTATGTACTATGTACACACCAAGGTACATCCAAATCGGTTCATAAATACGTCTGTTATCACGTGGCAATAATCAGGACGTTTCAAAATGTCAGCCACGCTAGAAATTCAAAATGCTATAACTCAGCCATTTTTTAAGATATAGACGAAACAAAAACTGCTCCCGAATCTTTTTATCAAGGTCAAACACATAAGAAAAAAATAGTTTTTCAATTTTCAATTTTTTGGCACCACATTTCAAATTTAAAATTATCTTAAAATTTTAAATGGCCGCCATTTTTAAACAAAATGGCGGATGAAGCTGGCCAACGAACTCGGTCGAGACATTGGTCTGTACTATGTATAAACGAAGTTACGTCCAAATCGGTTCATAAATACGCCTTTTATCGCGTGACAAAATTCAGGACGTTTCAAAATTTCAGCTTCGCTAGAAATTCAAAATGCTATAACTCAGCCATTTTTTAAGATATAGACGAAACAAAAACTGCTACGGAGTCTTTGTATAAAGGTCAAATACATAAGAAAAAAATATTTTTCCATTTTCAATTTTTTGGTACCACATTTCAAATTTTAAATTTTTTAAAAATTTTTAAATGGCCGCCATTTTGAAACAAGATGGCCGATGAAGCTGGCCAACGAACTCGGTCGAGACATTGTTGTCTACTATGTACACACTGAGTTTCATCCAAATCGGTGTATAAATACGAGAGTTACAGTATGACAAAAATCAGATATATATATATATATATGGATATATATATATATATATATATATATATATATATATATATATATATATATCAATTTTGAACGGAGGGTGGTTTCGGGGTCTGGGGGTCATGATAGATGAAAATATACCAAAATTTTTTGAAATCGCTTTCCTCCGAACGGCTGCAATAGGTAGCTTTTTGTAAAGAAAGCTACCTAAAATCGAGTGTATCCGTTTGGGCAAGCCTCGTGTTCCAAAATCTTGCATTGCAACCAATTTTCTCGTTGTTTGCTATTTTTCAAGCTACCAGCACACACCAAACACCGAGCCAACTTGCCCGTTGTTCAATGCGCCTTCTAGCCCCATAATAAATTTCTTCACAAAAGGGACATGTAATCATCTAAGCATAAATAGCACAAGTAAATCACATATGGGGTAGGTACATTTAATCATACACTAAGAAAAACTGCGCAAGTTAAATCGCAATTATTAAGATAAGTATTAGAAATTAGAAAAAGAATGAAGCAGCAAAAAATTACTTATGAGTGCAAAAAACAGAAAAATCGTAATAAATATCCACTGCACGTAGGTAACGCTGCAACACTACAATGAGGATTGTAAAAAGCAAGAAGAAAGGTACTCTGTGACTGGTTGCGCAATCTATCCACATACAGGCGATTTATGAGGACTGCGCCTACTTACCCCTGTATCCAACAAGCCCCGGTCTCCCCTACTCATAATCAGAAACAATTTTAATCTCTTTTCTTACTGGAGCCCATGATAAAAAATAAATAATATAGGTTTGGAAATAATCAAGGGAGGTTTTTTGATTATTTTTCATTTATTATTTATTGGCAAATAAACAGAACTCAAAACATCGAATGGATATTATTAGGGTTAAAAGTTTGTCACGAAACAGATGGCAGGAGTCCTACCAATCAGATTTTTAATACCACTATTACCAAATAATAATGTTCGTAGAAGAGTTCTATTTCAAATGTTGTTAAAATCTACCACGAAGGTTATTGTTTGAAAATTGTGGAATGGAAATGGTGATTGGTGAAACCCTTGTTATATTTTCCGTTACAAATATTCACCAATAGATAATATCATGTTAATGCATTTTAAACGATATATATTCCTTTTGCTTACAATTAAATATGTAAATAGATAATAAATATTTTAAAATGCTGTCTGATTTAATTTAATTTCTTTAAAATTATTATTAAATACTATTATTAAATATTTTATATATTCACCATTAAGCATAATGTATATATTTTTTATTTACGCTATAGAAATATGACAAATAGTACTGTCCGCAAGGAAAACAGAGAGCACTTCAAGTATTATAATCTCAAAATTGTCACAGAAAAAAACGGGAATAGCCATTCAACTGAAAATTGTGTATTCTTTCAATTTATGCTTAAAAAAAAAAAAAAAAAAAAAAAAAAACAGAAAAAAACTTAGGATTTGTCGTTATGAAGGTTTAATGTTTGCAACATCTAATGATAAATTCATTTGTAATGTTTGAAAAACAAAATTGCACTAGAGTTAGTTTTTTAAACATAACTCAAAAACTACTTGGCGGAATCAACTGCAACTTTTATGCTTAAAATACTACCTGCACTTCAGTTTGTTTTGCAACCATTGATAGCAAATTTAATGCATATTGGGAGTATCAAACTTTAAACATTCATAATACCTGAAGTACTTGACAAATGTTTTCTTGTTTGCATCTTTAGGTAAAATTTACCGAAAAACTCAAATATGATGTTAGAATCAGGTATCCCTATTGAAAATTTCACAGTCTGGTACAATTTCAGCATAAAGACAACCGCCTAAGCCTATTTTGTTTTATATGAATTGAAAGGAGACATAATTTTACAATTTCCAGTATAATAGCTATTTCTGTTCTTTTTGTGGGACAATTTTATTATAAAAATGTATGGAGCTCTACAAATCTAACGCTACAATTCTGAATCCTACAATTTCTTTATTCGAGTATCACATATTCTTGATATTTCAGCTATAGATATTTTATGCTTTTACTCTTACTCCATCAATATATTTTACTATTTATTTTTTTTAGCATGAAAGGATTATTATGTCAATGTATGATTCTTGTAATCAGGAATAATAGACCGGGTGCCGGCAGCACAGACAACCACCTCATCGAGTTGGAGGCTGAAATTCCAGAATTAGCTAAAACTCGATACCCATATTAAAACGCAATCGGTCTGCCAAGTAATATCTTGGTGGAAAATACCTAAAAACCCGATTTTAGCGGTCGAATCATAGGTTTACCATTGTGTTTCCCTGCACCCAAAGGTATGAAAACATGGCGGACTGGGAGCAGGAAAACACAATGGTAAACCTACGAGTCAACCCGTAAAATCGGGTTTTTTGGTATTTTCCACCAAGATATGACTTAGCAGACCGATTGAGCTATAATATGGGAATCGAGTTTTAGCTAATTCTGGAATTTTAGCCTCCAACTCGATGAGGTGGTTGTCTCATGGTTCGTACGCCTCCTTGAATTTTGCAGACCAGATAATATTTCGGCACCAGTATTATCTTATAGAAAATCTCTTCTTAAAAGAAGGCGAAATTTTGCGCGTTTAACCTAGATTTATTTTTCTATAAAAATATACTGGTACTTCTCCTTGAGAAATAACGGTATCCGTACGAACCGTGTGTCTGTGGTGCTGGCTCCCGGTTTATAAGCCTATTGATAGAACTTTATGAGATAGTAGTAAATGTTTTAAAATTTCAATGTAGTAGCTTCAGCTATTTCTTCATCTACAATAAAAAAATATGTTTCATTGTACTGTTAAATACTCTACTGCATTTTTTAAAACTTCTAACTAAGCATCGCACATTTTCAAATTTTAAACCATCGTATTGGGAAAAAAAGTACTTTTTAATGCAATTACTTTGAAAACTGCATCTCTATTTATTTTTGAGATATAATTTTTTTGTAGTTTTTAGCGTTATTTAATTTTGGCAACTCAAGTTCTCCATTTCTGTGGAAAGTAAAAGAAAAATATGTGGAAAATATCAATTATATATTTTTGTTGCCATTTTCCCATAAAAACTGAAAAAAAATGTACTTAAAATACGTGCTATTTTGAAAAAAATATAAATGAATGATTTCTGATAAAACATGGAGCTATTATAAACTAAATTTAATTTAAAGTATCTATATTAATATTACAAACAAATGAAGGCATATGAATGATTAGATAGCCGATTTTTTTTGTCGAGTTTCTCGAACGGCGATATCTCTTTTTTTTTGGATTTGTGCATTATTCAGCGATAGTGACGCCCTATGCGTATTTTACTGTAGATGTTGTTTAGTACTGGATCGAAAATGTGGAATTCTTCAGCGGATGTGGGTGACGCCATTTTAAATAAAATAAAAATGCATGTTTTAAGTCTTATGTTGCGTTTTATCGCTGCTCTCGTGGTCTTAATTATAATCGTTCTTATTTTTCGCTTCGCGCAGACGATATTTTTTTGTTGTCAAATGAATGTTTTTAGAACTTTATGAACTGAGCTGTAGCTACGAAATATTAGGATGTAAGATTTATTGAAACGAAAGTATGTTCGCGAAAAGTTATGCGTTTTTGTATTTGTGATGTTAAAATGTATGTTGTTATGTCTGCAGTTTTGTCTCTGCAATTACTCCTTACACAGAATGAACTTTTATTCCGAAGAAATTTAATTGAGCCTTTTACCTCCCGATAAGATGAACTTAGATAAGCCTAATCCATTTGTATGATTAAATAGTTATATTTTTAACTGTGAAATGAATATTCATAAATCAATATCAATATAATAATATTGAACATAAAACTTTATGAACGGGGACTAGAATCAGTATTATTTTGCATCGAAATGCAGGAATACGATGGATTATTTAAGAAAGTAAAATAAGAAAAAAATGCAATTTAACAAATTACAATGACCATTTGGAAAATGATTTTTCCAAAGACAAAAATTTAAGACATAAAAAATCGCACGTAGTTGATCATACATTACGTACGCCATGGATTACATTTTTCGGTACTGTAACTTTTACGGAGCTGGTCGTTCATTACGTATGCCATGGACTAAACATTAATACTCCTGGACAAATTTTAAATGAAATTTCATTCTTAAACTTCTAAACATCCCACAATATTACTTTATACACCGTCGTATAGAGAAAAAAATGTACTTTTAAATGAAATTTGTTTGAAAGCTGTATCTCAATTTGTTTCTGAGTTTTTTTTTGTAGTTTTTATTACTTTTTTGTCATAGTGGCAACAGAAGTATCTATCTCTGTTCAAAGTAAAGGGAAAATACAGATTACTGTATAGACCAATCAACGAATAAAATGCGGATTCAAGCAATAAAACGCTTCAGATATGTTTTTGATTTCCTACCCTGTCAGAGGACAAAAACCATTTTTCCAAATGGTTGAAAAAACATTATAACTACGCTAACTTCTTCATCTTAACATCATGCCTTCCTGACAGAAATTTCATCCTTAACCTACAATGACGGGCATAGCCCGCGTACGATGATCGAGCCAAATATAAATTCTTCTTACCACTAAAATTTCACAGTAAATATAGTTTAATTTAATCGTCGAAATTCCATGATTAAAGAAGGCTAAAATCTTAAATCGTAGGTTAAGGGGTTAACCCCTTGAGGGGCACCGGTATATATTATATACCACCTACGATTAATGAAGTTTTACATCAGAAAAATTTTATTAAATTTTACTTTTCTAACTTTGGTGGAAAAAGCCGTAAAATTGCTTTTACTTATTTTGAAATAGAATTTTTCAAAGATTCCGGTGGGAATTCAGCATTTTACAAACGTAATTGCTTGCCCCTCAAGGGGTTAAGAGCCCATTTCAGTCGCGGGAAGAAAAGAAAACACTAATGTTAAGCCTATGTGGGCGTTATTGTCAAATTCTCGCTTTGATTTTAATATTTCTTAATATTTTTTTGTATAGGATAGTTGAGGCTGCTTTTTATTTTTCGATTTTGGTTTCAGATTAAAAAAAATACTTTCACTTTCGGAACCGGTTGGAACCGGTTCTGAAATTGAAACTATCCTAATATAAAAAAAAAAAAAAAACTCTAACCAAAATCGAAAAAGTAAAAAACTAGCCGGATTGTACATCGTCCTCAGCTATCCTATGCAAAATAAATCACTACTACTAAAATACAGGGTGTCCCAAAAGTCCCTAAACACATTTTAAAATTCAATATAAAATCAAGTAATTATCGTACAGGAGTGCGGTTTGAACTAAAATACCTCTCACGATCTAAAGTTGTCTTCAAGCGAATGAAAATAATTAGTTTCAAACTTCGATCATAGATGGCGCCACTTGTCCGTATGCTTGGTTTCAAACATGATTTTTTCTGATTTTCAGATTAGTTTTGACGCTGTGACACAGAAATGACGACTCTCGGTGAAAAAGCTAATTGCATAGGTTGGTTCATGGATACCAACATGAAACCCATCGTAAAAAAAAGAATCAGAAAAACGCATGTGGCGCCATCTTTGATCGAAATTTGGAACTAATTGTTTTTATTCGCTTGGAGAAAACTTTTAATCGTGTAAAGCATTTTAGTCCAAACCACACTCATGTACGACAATTACTTGCTTTTATATTGAATTTTAAAATGTGTCAGGGACTTTTGGGATACCCTCTACATTTATTTGTTTTATGAAAGTTCGCGCATTTTGTTGAGAGTGGTTTGGCAAAACAGGGTGTTTTTGTGGCAACCATTTATTGTTATCCATGTTAATTTTAAATCTCATTGTTACTAATATAACTCATTGTGATGCACAGTAGATAATCCTATATTGAAATTTTTGACGTGTTCCTGTAAACTATACGTGATACGACGATTATTTTAAAACCATAAAGTTATCCTATTTAACAACATTTTAAAATTTTGTGACAATTGACCAATTTTGTGAAAGTTAGAACATATAAATCTAAATAAAAGACAAGAAAACACACAAAAATATAAGATCTTTGGATTCTAATAAAACGGATACCAACAACAGAACGAACAATTTTAAACAAAAAAAAAAAAATTGATTTATAAAAATCGGAGGATCCGTTCAAAAGTTATGCATGGCATACATAAACTAGTCAGATGTGCTATTCCCAAAATGTTCTTCTATCACATACATGTTAATACTTCGCTATCACTAAATCATATTCGCTATCACAGTGCCAGAATTAAATGGCAATCTATATCCATCATGAGGATTCTAAAGATTTGAAATTCCGTGCATTAGTTCTTGAGATATGACTGTCACTAAATATGACTGTCGTATAAATCCTGCAAAATGTAGCATAGCTGCGCCACCTGTTCGGTGATTTACAGCAATAACTTGTAATCCTAACCTAATCAGCAACAACTTGTGTCAACGTCTAACTGAATCTGAAGTTAGATGAAAATTCGTGCATTAGTTCTTCAGATAGAGCTATTGCGGAAATCGCGAAAAATGCAGCATAGCAGCGCCACACGATTTACACCACAATATTATTAGCACCAATATTTAGTAAGGTATACCTGGACCTAAAGTTTGATGACAATTCATGCATTAGTTCTTGAATTCATCTATTGCGGAAATTGTCAAAAATGTAGCATAGCAGCGCCACCTGTTGAGCGATTTACACCAAAATATAATTAGCATCAATTCATATCAGGGACTAATTGAATCTGAAGTTTGAAAATCCGTGCATTAGTTCTTGAGATAGAGCCGCTGCGGAAATCAAGAAAAATGCAGCTTAGCAGTGCCATCTGTTGGGCGATTTACGCCAAAAATTAAGAAGCACCAATTTATATGAGGGACTAACAAAACATATTTTTTTATTAAATTCCGTGGATTAGTTCTTGAGATAGAGCGCAGAGAAAATATCGTCACATACAGACAGACAGAGAGAAACGTAGACTCACAGACTCACAGACAGACATTTTGTAAAAATCATGTTTTTCGGGATCTTTGACTTCTAAAACATGGAAATCAGTCGAAACTCGGAAGTCGAAAATTTTCACGAATCCAATACTTTCTTCTTGTAAAGATAGAATAAATTAAAAACCATTGCACCCCCTTCTTTGTTAGAAGCCTGTTAAAACCACAATTCAAGCTCAACAGCAAAAAGCGTCTACTTAAAAAAAAAAAAAAAAAAAAAAAAATCATGCATTATGCATAGATTATGAAGCACTTTTCAACACTAACTAAATATTATCAAGAAATTTCATTTTTTCTTACAATGAAATGAAATGTCTAAATAAGTAATTTAAATAAAATGCACTGCAAACGATTTTTCCCATAGACCTTAACGTAATAGAATTTATTTGTGTTTCCCTGTAAATGAAGTATAAATATTATTACACACTTCATTTTCGATAGTGAGCCTCATTTAACATATAAAAATTACTTGTCAATCGAAGTAATTTATGCGAGTTAGAGCGCGAATAGATGGCCAGACAGACAGACAAACATAATTTATAAACACTTTTCCACTATGTTGGAAAGTGTTAAAAATTCATGCGATATTAACGATTCTAAGATAAATATGTTATGAATATTTGAAAAAAAAATTGAATAATTGAAAAAAAAAACTTAGCTTTTGATGCATTTTCTTTTTGAAAATTTTTTATCAAACTATTAACAAATCTGTTAAACGTTTAATTCTTGAAACATGAGTAGAGAACTGCTGTTGAAACTCGGTCGAATTTGGGTGTCAATGGCAGCAAATTATGACTATAAAATTAATGAGATGACCGGTGGTTTAAATGGGCAACAATACTTGCGGATTCTTATGCAAAACAGCTGATACTGAACTACATTTTTTTTCGGGAACAAAGAAAATAAGATTAATTTAATAATGATAATAATTGATTAAAATAATTTTTTAACAGTTGCTTAACCGATAAATTGATCGTTCGAAAGAAAAATATATAAAATATGCAATACTTACTTACGAGTCTATAATTCCATTGATTTTTTTTTTAAACTAAAATTACTAAAGATTAATTGATTTTACAAAAAATAGATCGAAACATAGCTAGTATAAATGAACTTATCGAAATCCTTTCAGAAGTTAAAGCGAAATAGGTACTGTCGCGGAAAAAATATACCGGGGAGCTAACTCTATTACCTCAAACAATCGTATAAAAATGCGACTGGTATCAATCGATTGCAAATAATGTTTACTAGTCAACTAGGGTGGCCCCACCAGTGTTCATCAAATAAAGTCAGTCCTACTGGGTTTTTATTATATTTCCCAAGTTTCAGAAGTAAACTAACATGATTTCTACAACCGTTAATGAAAGTCCTATGCTGAACAAAAATGAAATCCACTGAAATTAAATAGCAACAAAATTATAAATACTTCTTTAATTGTCATTTTCCCAGTGGTTGATCAGGCGAAAGAAATTAATAGAAAATCTAAAAATTATTCATTAAAATATCATCCTCCGACTGTGATTAACCCGGGAGCAGTCGCGTGGGGTTTGCCATACCCTGGTTCTGTGCATTTTTTACAATTGTCACCAGTAATAAAAAAAGTAGTCTTTAATTTAGTTTATTGCAGAATTTGTAACAATTGTCTCCCGTGAAATAAAGTCACGTTTATTATTTGTATTTATTGGTGACAAAGTAAAAACCAATCATACCTTGTGTATACGCGATTCCTCTCGGGTTAACAATAATTCTTATAAAAGTATTAGTTGGAAATAAGCAAGATGGAAGTGGATTATTTTAACTTACCGCAATCGTCTCAATCAAAAATGAAATGTTTACACTTTCTAATAAAAATTTCATGAAATGGCTTCTCTTACAGCAGACAGCTGACAAAAATGTAATAACAGGTGTATTACCATTCAAACCATAATATTATGTCTAGTGCCACGTATAAAACCCATTTCTGCCTGAAATGGCATGGCGCAATATTTCAAAAATTGTATCAACTACTGGAAGGATATCAACTGCTGGCTGGGTCACCCTAAATAACGCGTAAGGATCGTCTACACATAGCGATTGAACCAAACTTTAAAAATTTTAATACTAACACGTAATTTTGACACCACATTTGGATTGTATGTTAAATTTTATCTTCGGATAGAAAACAGGACCTCATTCGGTCATGTAGTTCGAAATTACATAGATCCAAAGATTAGAATTCTTTATGTTAAACTAATTTTACAGATTGCAATGCAGGTAGTTTTTGATGCATAAATAAAAAACTACTTAAAGTATTGAGATGTAATTTTGGATTCACATATTTGAAGCTTCTAGAAATCGATTTTTTATTGAAAAATTCATAGGTTACAATTCATATCTTTTTTCGAAAATTCGTATATCTTTTTTAATTAATTTTCAAAAAAAAAAAAAAAAAAAAAAAATCTGAATTGCAGCAACACAAGGAGTTTTTCACAGAAACCCGTTTCTAGAAGCATAAATATAAAATTACAGCTCATTCAGCTAAGTCGATTTTGCCTTATGCTTAAGAAACTAACTGCATTGCAATCTTCTTCGAAAGGATTACAAATGTTTATAACATTAGATGTTCCAAACTTCAAACGTACAAAATTCCTAAACTAGTTGACCGTATGATTTTCCGTGTTGTATCCGAAGGTAACATTTACTGAGGAATCCCAATATAATCTGAAACTGAAGAATTTAATAGTTGTTATAGTTTCTATATACAGACAACCCCCTCAGTAAAATTCAATTATAGCATTAATTAACAGACGTTATTACTAATAGATTATTACCACTATTATTATTTTTTTTTCGCATTCATGGTGATTTATAAATAAGACATATGAATTGAATTTTTCTAACTGAGTGAAAAAATGTCAAACCGAGATTTAAACACAGAACCTTAACTTAAATTGCTAATGCTCTACCAATTGAGCTATCTGGGCCCACAACCGGCAATTTTTGCTCAGTTAGCAAAATTTAATTCTTATGCGGTTATTATCAGTCACATTTTGTAGGAGAATTTGAAACAGAATTAATATGGAGGAGAATACTTCTTTCTCACGACTCTACATCATTATCAGCTATTTTCCATAGGACTTCTCAACTATCATTGCACAGTTGGAGAACAAAGCTACCATATATCACTGTATTCTTAAGCACTGTAACATTAATTATTTGTGACAATTATTTGAACCACAAACGCCTTTTTTATGTTTATCCATTTTTCTCCATCAATATATCTTCCCGTGTCGTTGTTTTGCAATTTACGCTTATTGATCCATGATTCTTATAGTCGGAAATAAGCCTATTTCGGAAAAGTTTCTTACCAAATCCCATGATAAAAGAAAATAATACATGGTATTTCTCTAGATATTTGGCGAAATGTCTAAAATCGAAATTCTTTGGATACTTTTAATCAGAGAGTGTACTTAGTAGATATATTTTATAAAATAATCAACTAATAGGTTTTATATCATGAATTTTTTGCATTTTTTAAACCAATTTTTACATTTTTTCAGAGAGTACTTTTTTAAATTTTTAATATTTTAAAATTACTTAAAAATGACTTTACACTGTATTTTAAACGAGTAAAGAACGAAAATAGATCATCAGAGTATAAGTATAGATATATTAAAATTAATAAAAAAAAATTACATATATTACTTAATTAAAAGTAATTTATGTAATTTTGTTTGTGATTTTTAATATATATACTTATACACTTATGAGCTATTTTCGTTCTTTACTCATTTTGGAATTATTTAAATTATGGATTTATAGTTAAAATTTAAATATTTATATTATATATATGTCTATATATTGAATGATAGATATTTTAAAATAATTTCCAGATATTTAAAATTTTTATAGCAAGTACTAAAGAGCTAGGAAATGATTATATTTCATTTATATATTTGATTAAATTAATTATATTACTCATTTTCGGCTAATATTGATTAAAAATGTCCAATTTTACATGTTTGATTAACATATATAGAATTTTTTAATTGTTGTATTAAAAAAAAAGGATCCTTTTTAACTGAGTTTATTAAATATTGAATCAAGATTTAAAAAATATACAAATACTTAATCCTGACTTCGCATACAGTCTTGCACCCAATCCATGTTTCATAATTATCAAACTTATGGTACAATCTAGGGATCTTCAACCCAATTTCTGCCAAGTGTATTTTACCTTTGGCAAGTGGTATTTTACCCTTTCAAGTGAGTGATTTTAGTGCCTCATTATGCCATTTCGAATATTTTTTAAAAAGTTTTCAGCGAAATCAAATTTATACTGGAGCGTCAGATGCATCAGCATGCATCTGGCGCTCCACATTTTGGCCTACGATTACCAGTTCATACGGTATTATCGATTGCTTGAACACCTTGTTTTTTCAGAACATTTCGTGATGTTATCACATTTCACACAAAATAAGGTACATATCATTGTATTTGCATTGCAGTGTTTTTATTTTTCTTAAAATTCTTACCGTCAACGCAAGTTCAATTATTATGAAACACTATTAGACCGGGAGCCGGCAGCACAGACAATCACCTCATCGAGTTCACGGAAGAAATTCTAGAATTAGTCAAATCTTGATTCGCATATTAAAACGTAAACGGTCTGCCAAGTCATATCTTGGTGGAAAACACCTGAAAATCCGATTATAGCGGTTGACTCGTAGGTTTGCCAATGTGTTTTCCTGCGCGAAAAGGTATGAAAACATGGAAGACTGGGAGCAGGAAAATACAACAGTAAACCTACTAATCAGCCGCTAAAATCGGGTTTTCAGGTGTTTTCTACCAAGATATGACTTGGCAGACCGATTGCGCGTTAATATAAGAATCAAGATTTAACTAATTCTAGAATTTCATCCGTGAACTCGATGAGGGGGTTGTCTGTACTACCGACTCCCGGTCTATCTGCATTTGTGACTAAATAAGTGATTTGCGACTAAATATTCTATGGCAATTTTTTTTTCCCTCTTGATGTCTGCTATCACCCCTCTGACTTTGTCGGTCAAATTTGGCAACACCCTGTATATTTATAATGCAGTTATCATAAACATTTCTTCATTTATGCTCAACAAATTATAACTGTAGTTGGAATTAATTCCTTCTATACACAAGCATGAATACTTCGTGACAATTATTTGAATAAAAAGATCTCTGTTACATTTTTCCATTTTACCCCTCCACGATACCTTCCTAAGTCATTCTTTCACGCTATATAGGATATAGAGTAAATCCTTTTCATCAAAGTTTTTTGCTGATTCTCATAACAAAAGAACATAATGCCGAAATTGTGCTATATTTTGCACTTATTTATATATATATATTGGTGATGAAATGGAAACTAAAATTGGATGCTGCAATCTGTTGGATACTGTCATATGTGTAAAATATAGTTTAAATAATATTTACATGTTTTGTTTATATTTATAAAGAGAAACTATATAATAAATGTTTATAAAACATTACACTTAAAATAAAAGGACTAAAATACGGAAACTGTACTAGCAATCGAGACGGCAGTACTATTTCCGTATTTTAAGGGAAATTTTCCCCAGTAAATTACAGAAAAATTTCCGTTTTTTCTGGAATTTACGGGGAAATTTTTCCGTTAAAATACGGAAATAGTACTGGCGTCTCGATTGCCAGTACATAGAAATATAGGAATAGTTCCGAATTCAAAAATCCCTCCCTCCCTACCCCCCAACGCCAAGAAAGCTGAAAAGATGCAAAGGTAAAAGAAATCATCCTTTAAAAAATATTTTGTTTTGTGTAACCAATAATGCTTCTGGAACAAGATAAAGTAATGCATCTATAACTCATTCTAAACTGTATTATTACTAAACGAGGTATTAAATGAATTTTATAACAAGTTATTTTAATGGTACTTACATGTACCTTTAGTAGATAAAGGGTTAACATTTTTTAAATATTACTTAGTACATTTAAATTATATAGATAATATGCACAGGGTCGCACAAAATTTCTCAACAACATCCGTTTAGTGGCGAAAATTTTTAAGTGTAAATTTTTAACTGAACTAACCTTTGCTTTAGCATACTATGTAATATCATACATATCTGCAGATCATATACAGGTCTACAAAAACCCGCATATTTTAAGGAATACTTATGGCACCACCAGAAATCGGTTTTCAAATGCATTATGTGTTTTCCAAATTGTTCATTTATACATCATCTTTCAGCTTAGTAAACTGTGAATTTTTGTTATATTACTCTGCTCTAAATGTGTTAGAAAGTGTTTCATAATCTATGCTGTACGCATGATTTTTCGTTCTGGTAACTTAAGTAATATACTTAAGTACTTAATATACTTAATACTTTAGTAAGATCGTTTGCTTTACTGCTTATTGTCAATAAAATAGAACCAATAATACATCATGCTGGAAGAATGTCATATGAATTTCATTCATTTTAAATGATGCTAACGCTTTTTATTTATAGTTAAAAATCTAAGTAATTATTAAACGTTCGAAAAATATTGCATTTGATATAATTTTATTAGTGCAGAGCTGTTATTAAATACTGTTAAAAAGTATTTTAAATGTCCAATGATGTCATTAAGTTTATTTATTTATGCTTAAGAATCCGTAACAACTATTCCAATTCCTATATTACGACATTAATTTTCGAGACAGTTATTTCAACCATAAGCGTTTTGTTGTGTCATTTCCCCTTTTATTCCATCGATCTAGCTTTCTAAATCTTTGTTTCGCAAGTTACGCCTATACCTCACTCTGTGATTCTTGTAATAGGAATAAATTCCATTCACCTAAGTTTCTGGCTGATTTCCACGACAAAAGAAAATAATACAGTTTTGGAAATAATCAAGTATGTAATTAAACTTCGTGATTATTTTTTGATTGGCTGTTTATTTGCTGCGAAATAGAACCCAAAATTAGATCGCATTAGAAGGATATTGTCATATGCACGTATTACATTTTAAATGACATTAACGTCTTTTGTTTATAAATAAATGAGAATCTACATGATAACTATTTCAAAGATGTTTATCTCTGATTCAATTTTATTTGTGCAAGTCTATTATTAAATTACACAATTAAATGTTTGAAATGTTCAACATTATCATTATATTTGTCTTTTTATTTATGTTCAAGAAACCATGACTACTTTTCCAGTTTCTGTGTTTTACCAAATCTTCATGACAGTTATTTCAACTATAAACGCTTTTTCCCCCTCTACGAGTAACACTACCGATCAATCATTAAAGAAATTGTTTGGCAAGTTACGCCTACATCTCAATCTGTATTTCTTGTAATAAAGAATAAACTCTATTCATCAAATTTTCCTACAATGCTTCATTTAAGAAAATATAATAAGAAATAATTAAGTGTGATTTCTTTAATTATTTCTTATATGTAATCTAGTTGAGCCCAAAATCTTGGCAAAGCTGACCAGTTGTGAGTACGATTTTAGTACTTCAAATAAAATTAAGCATACATTTTAGAAAAAAATTATCATCTAAAAAGAAAGAAACGTACTTTAAGAAGAGTATACAGCAAAAAGAAGATCAAAATATTGATGTTTAATCTGTTGGACATTAAAAGTATTGGGGAGTCAAATATCAAATTTCCGTCTCTAATGTTCAATCTATGGGTATGCAACGCTTTTGTATCCTTCAAATTTTTCAAGGGAAATTAAAAAATTTAACTTTATTTTTCTGTATAATCTGCTGCCTGTTTCTTTGTTAGTTGACAAAATATTTCTCAAATATACGCTTAATTTTGATATTTTACTAGCTGACCAGCCCGGCGTTGCCCATGCCCGTGATAATATTCTTAAATGAACCTTAAATTTGTATGATTTTATATCGTTAACTCGATTTTGTCTAAAATATGTGTCCGCTGACTGCGTGAAAAATCGGAAAAAAAAAAAAAGGAAAACCTGTTATTTACCGGTAAAAAAGGCTTGAGATAACTGCCACGTGAAACGAAGGGGGGGGGGGGGATATATTTCCGACGACTGCGTGATTTTCGTGCTAAAATTTTGATAATTAAATGTAAAAATCTCTCAGTTACGTGTAACCATTTCTTTTTGCATCGAAATCCCAAGTGATATATTTTTTTTAAATTTAGAAGCTGATTATTGCCCCCGGGCAACGCCAAGCAGGTCAGCTAGATAAAAGAAATAAAAATAGGGGAATATAAACATATAGGGATGAGAATCTTCCATGTATCGGCAGATTTCCTCTTTTAACTTCATCGAAACCCCATTCTCCCTATCATACAACGTCTCCCGAGTACAAAGCTTCAACATTTTTTCAAAAGGTTAATTTTCGTATTTTTTAAAATGTTTTGCAGTGTTTCAAAAAGAATTGAAAGTATAAGCAGGTTTTACATCTTTAGCATCATTTTGTCGGAAACTATATTTTTAAATGAAAAAAATCGCGAAAAAATGAATTGAAACTACCGGGTGTCCCAAAAATGACTGATGGATTTTAAAATTCAATAATTTGCAAACGGTGACATTATTTAAAAAATTCTTGCAGGAGGGTTATGTAAGATGTCAGGAGTTTTTTTACTGTGATTCTTGATTTTAGTTCGAATTTCAAACAATAGATGGCGCTGACAGCGATTGACGCTCAGTCGAGTGCGAAACTGACGTCAATCAACATTGATGAGAAGGAAGGAGATTAAGGCTATGGAGTGGATCTCATTCGCCAGTAGAATCTTGCTCTTAGGGCCCGATTCTGAACTCATTCGATATGATTTCAATGGAGTGCGTTGTTGCCATGGAAACAACAAATTCTTCGATAGTGGAAATACAGCGTTAAGAACTGGGCATGAATTTAAGAAGTAGTATTCGAGTTTGCAGGCGATTTTACATTGATGAAGTTTTATTTTCCCGGGTTAAATTAATTTTTATGGTCCGAGTATAAAGAATATTTTATGCATCGTATTTTAAAACTAGGTGAAGAGATTTAGTATTTTTTGTTGTTGTTAAAAATTGCATAACTTTTGTTACATTCTAATAAATTTTAGATCTTTTAAGGTGTCTCAAGACAAGACTCTTAAAATTGAAAAAAAAAGAAAAAAAAAAGATCATTTTCAACATTTAATATTTTAAAATGCATATGATTTAAAAACACAAATTTAATTGGGATGAAAGATATAAGTATGATCTTTCCTTTCATGCATTTAAAAACAAAATTCAAGTTGCAGAATTAGTATTTATAGGGGGCTCCAAACTGTCAGACATTTGTCGAACAGAAAACTGGTATGACAGCTTACGCGCAGGAGTACAAAATAAATTTTGTCACTAAAATTACTTTTTTTGTATCGAATTATACTTTAGATTACAATAATTACCCTGAACCTAAATAAATTTGTATTTAAAGCATTTTTATATTTTTAATACAAAGTTGTATTTAGCTAATACAAAATTTTGAAAATTTCAACAGTATGATCACCTATAAAAATATTTTTTTGAACAATAAAAAGGAAAAATTAGGTTCAGTTTATACAGACTGAAACATATTTTTTTTAATTTCATGAAAAAATATTCATAAGTTTTTGAGATATCCCGTGCGTTATGCCCAAAAACGTCATTTGGAGAAAAATGAGTTCAAATCTTTGGAAATGCCGCTTCAGCTATTGCGTGGGTATAATTCTAAAAATCCCTGTCGGCCCGGCCTACAGGGGGAGGTAGATTTCGAAGTTAAATATACTAATTCCACACACCAATACCGTCCTACCCGCCCTCATCAGTAACCAAACTTTTTACCGACGTTTGGAATACCCATCGAAATTTTATTAATATCATTTAAATATTGTTATAGAATGTCAAGATATGCAATATATATATATGAACACCAAAAAAATTTCAATCGAAGAAAATTTGTATTTTTTAGAACAAAAAGTTTGTGGGAGTACAGTACCATTATTTAGAGTAACTTGGGTGTTACTCGTTTAGAAATTTTACACACTCAACCCGAGTAACTTAATCTCGAACTAAGATGTTCTGGGTGGTTACTCTATTATTCAATGAATTGCCCGACAAAGTGTATAATGTTATTGATGCATTTTAAGGACAATGCCAATTTTTTGAAAAGATATTTTAAGCAATGGAGATGAAAGCGTTACGATTAGCGATGTTAATGCTTAATCATTTGCTAATGCTAATTAAAATAGTACTTAACTGACGCTATTATTAGTTGATGAACATTAATTGATGACTATTATTTACAAATAGTAAACCATTGAATAATTGATTGCGGTTATTTAAACATTTATAAATATTATTTAATTATTGTCCTCTGTAAATTAAAATCTATTTCTTTATGTAAATTTTGTGAAAAATATTTAATTTTGTTAAAAATATTAAAATATGTTTCATTAGCGGTAACTAAGTAGTTCTTTAGCTAAGATCTTTTGAAAACAGTTGCTTGTTCAATTCGGTGCGTTAGTTGTAGAAATATATCTCTTTACACAACGTTAAAACATGTTTCGTATTGGGGGTGGAGGGGAGGGGCGAGGAGGATGAGGATGGCCACGCAGGAAAACCCAGCAAATGCTTTAGAATTTTAGTGCAGTCCCTGGGGGAAGAGGGGTGAGGTGGGGGGGGGGGGGCGTGAGGAGAGTATCTGCTGGTGAAAATTTTTCGAAAATATATTTTATTTTTTGCAATGGAAAGTGTTATGATTGTTCATTCTCAATGATTTGCCATAGCTAATTAAAATAGCACTTAATTGATTTTATTATTAATTAAAGGTAATTAATTGGGAAATATTTTTAATTGATAAATAGTAAATAATTGACAAACGTTTATATACAATTGCGTTCAAATTAGCAAAATATATGTCATTAGCTTTAACAGAATGATCGTTTACCCAAGTCTTTCGTTCACAGTTGCTTGTTTAATTCGGTGAGTTACTTGTAGAAAAGTCTTAAAGTAGCGTGAAACAAATTTTCATACTTTGGGGAAGGGGGTTGCTAGCTGATATGTTGCAGTACTCGAACTTTTCACTGTATCAGTATTTGGTGATCCCCCCCCCCCCCACCTACTCACAAATAAAAAGACAAATTTAGTACAGCACACTACAATTTTCTTATAGAAACCAGTGTCATATAAACAAAAATCACTTTATTTTTTACTCCATTTTCATCTTTATTTTGTTATCGTTTTTGTTATTACTTTTTTGTTTATAACTCTGGACGTAAGCTGAAATTCTGTCAGTGACATCGTGTGTATTTCGAATTACATTTCCCAAAACCAAGCGTCCAACTCAATGCTATTTGGTGTTAGATACTAGCACGACTTCCACTAGCAGAACTTTTCACCACTTCGCATATTACATTTACATTTCACGCAGTTCAAGTCAAGCCTAGTGAAATTTTATTTTACTATGCCCAAGTCATGCGCAAAATCTGGGTTTAGACTGGAGGGACACAACGCCGCATCAAGGATGGCGCGGGCGATGCCCCGCACCAGGCGCCGTCATTTAGGTTAGACTTTTACGGCGTTCACAGTTATCATTATTATCCCCCCCCCCCCAACACCCTTTTTTCTCACTTAAATCTGTGTTGTTAAATTCTAAAGGTGTTTACTTCCTTATCTATTGAGAAAAATACAATCGAAACTTATAGCCTAAAATCAAATTTGAAGTCATTTGTATTTCAGAATTTCATTTTTTAATATCATCCATTTATGTGTTATTAAGACAAAATATTTATTATTATTTTTATTATTTTATTTTATTTTTCTGATGCTGACAAGTAAATATCGTTGGTTTAATACTGATATTTTTAAAAGCTTATCATTGGAGTTTTACCAGCATAATACGATCTCATATGACATTTTTCAAGTAAGAAATCATATTAAGAAGCTTTTTTTCTTTGTTTTAAAAATGTATTTAAAAGGTTTTGTGATGTTATTATTTTCATTGCGTTTATTGCGTTTCTCTATATATACAAAAATGCGTTAAAGAAATTCACGCTGGAATAATGTATATAATACTTAAAACAAAATATCGCTGTTGTTAAAATATTACATTGTTCAGATGAAATACATGTTACTATATATAAAAATTAAATCTTTTATAAAAATGAATGTCTGAGACGTTTATTAAAAAAGATTCTATAAACTATCAGTAATGCATATTTAAGGGGGGGGGGGAATTACGAAATTAGTTATTCCTGCAATGGACTATTAGAAGAAGAGAAACGTTAATGCATCTAATTAAAAATAAAATGCTTTAATGTTATTAGAAAAATTCTATTGCTTAATAATGTTAAAAACATAACTGAATTTTAAACAAGCCTAAGAACATATCTGTATCTTTTACTTTATCTTTTATTCATTTCAGTGGAATTCGAGCGTCTCACATTCTTTTTACAACCTCCCACTGGCCTTACCAGTTATCAGTAGAGGTCTTAGACAAAGGGGTGCGAAAGGGTGAAAATCCCTTTAGGGTACTAAAGACATCTGCTAAAATTCGGTGATATTTCCAGGCAGCGAACAAGAAATGCTTGTTAAAAAGGTGTTTCAAATAAAGAATTTTTTGTCTTTACTTTTACAGCATATATTCTTTAACATTTTTTAAAGATAAAAAAATTAGGAATCGTAATCTTTTATTTACTTTTCAAAATGCATGTAAATTTTACTACAATTACTCAGATTAATAATAATAATAATAATAGTAATAATAGTAATACTTTATAACGTTTTGTGTTTAATTGCTAATATCAACAATACTGCATAAGTATGCATTGGTTATTTATAAACAGTCACAGTCACAAAATAATTTTCGAACACAGTTATAAAAGTTCCAGATATTCATATTCAGATTTTTTAAGAACTGAAGATTTTGTTTTAGTATTATTATTTACATATACAAGAATTATCTGTTTTATAAAATTCATTAAATATCTCTTAATTTAGTAGTCAAACGAGCTAGCAAAAAAATATGATGACCGTCAAATAGCTGTATAATCAAAGATATATCTAATTTATAAACAGACAGAAAAAAAAAAGATCTGAAAAAGAAGACATGTGTTAAAAAGTATTTCAAAGTATTCAAACGTGAGGTCAAATACGCTTTTAAGATGATAGCAAATGAAAAATGTTGAAAAAATCCCGAACTATATAGTATTTTTAACAACCGATAAAAAAAAAAAAAAAAATAATAATAATAATATCAGAGTGTTAAATCTCTCATTCTGTGGAAAATTTAGCTTGCCAAAATCTTTTTTGCAGGTACAAAGTAAAGTTTTCAAATGTATTACATTTGTTATAGAAATTCGGTAATCGAAATATAAATATCTAATGACATTTTCGAAAACATATTATGTAAAAACAGAAAAGAATTAATTTGTTACGTCGCACTACGACGGCAGTACGTGGCTACTGCTCTGACGCGGAACACCACACGCTCGCTAATGTTATTCTTTTTTTTTTTTTTTTTTTTTTTTTTTTTTATTTACCTCACTTGCATGTCAATGTTTTTAAATGATTTTTTTTTTTTTTTTTTTTTTTTTTTTGCATTAGATAGCTGTATAAGTTTGTATAGCACTGTAGCACTGGATAAGTTATTTTTATTTATTTATTTATTTATTTATTTAATGAGGATACCTTTGCATTTCAAACCAGTTCCGAAAGTAAAATTATCCTTAAAAAAAAAAAAAAAAAAAACTGCAGGCAAAACCGAAAAAAAAAAAAAAAGGGCTTTATAGAGTTCAAACTCAGCTATCCAATGCAAAAAAAAAAAAAAAAAAAAAAAAAAAAAAAATCTTTTAAAAATGTTGAAATGCAAATGAGATATTAAAAATTTTTTCTATCATAAAAATATGATTAGCGAGAGTGTGTTTTCACTTAAGCGAAGCAGCCTCTTAACGATATCAATATAGGCTAGGAAAATTAAACTGATCATAAGTATTCACAAGGAGGGGTAGATTAAGGCCTAGGCAATCGGGGCCTTGGTGAAAGTCGTCATAAACTTTAGGTCTCTCAAATCTATATGCTTTAACCCTATAAACATAGGCTGTTGAACTGTATCTGAGTGATCGGGGTGAATAGACGGAAATCAATAGATGAAATTTTTAAAAATCGGTTGTTTAGTTTCATTATTTACATAGTTTTATATCGTAAAATACAAAGATAATTAACCAGTTATTCCCGTTGTTAGGTATCACGGACGCATGTGCCTCTGATTTTCATTAAAAAAAAAAAAGGTCAGCGCGATTTACGGTTAATGATACGGTTACTATGAAAATTATATCTAAAGAAATACCCTATCATATATGCATTAAAAGTCATGTAAGGGTGTTCTCGTGTTTTCATCTTTTTTTTTCTGCAATTGGCAACTCTCATCTTTCTAACAAATAAGATATTTGTGCGATGTTTTACATATCAAACAGTGTTTTCCCTATACCTTGTAATGCTGAGTTAATGCCTAACCAAAAGCAACCTTTTTCTCCCTAACCTGTCTCGAAAATTTTGTTAAGTATAAGAACATATTTTTTATTTATAGAAAAATTGTAAATACTATTACATTTTTGGATAGCCTTGTATGTGATTTTATTTATATGCTACAATATGCTTAGTATACTAAATGTAGTTGAGATTGAAAATGTATAACTGAAAGAAAAAGCAAACAAAACTTCAAGCAATTCCCGCTCATTCTCAGTAACGCTTACGAATTCTTTTGCTTACACCTGTGTATGATCTATGGAATTTACGGAAAATTTATGCAAAAATTTAGCTAAGCTTAGCAACGCATATCACAATTGACTACACACTTTCAGCAATCATCCCTAATAGATAACACATTCGATCCAGTATTGTCTCCGAAATCTTTTATGTGTCCCTGTCAATGCGTGATAAATGGAATGCACATCATATTCTTCGGAAAATCATTTTGTAGTAAACCTCAGAAAAGCATATCAATGTCGTCACGTTTGAAATAGTGCAAGATAATTTCCATATGCTGCGAGCAGTATTTCCTTGCAGATAATTATATAGTCAAACACTTTGTATGACCCTGTAAATGAATGATAAACGCTTTTCACTCCATATTCTACAGAAAGCATGTATTTGTGCACTTCATAAATTCATATCAATTTCAATATGTTTGTAACAGAGAAACATAATTAAAATGCGTCGCAAACTATTTTTCTTCATAGATCATAATATAACTAAATACTTACCCCAAATACTTTAACTAAATACTTACCCCAGCACACGTACTGTAATTCTAATAGTAATCATCTTCTAATGCTCCTCAATAATGTATATAAATTTCATTATGTTTAGCACATTGTAACACTTTAATATTCCTCATAGACCTTAATGTAGCGGAATGTTTTTGAGTGCCCTGTAAATGAACTATGAATGGTACACACTCCATTTTCAATACCGAACATGCCTTAGTAAACATTAATTATGCAGATAAATTTCATGGCAATCCGAGTATATTTACAAGAGTTAGAGCACGGACAGACAAAACCAATTCATAACCACTTTTCAACCATGTTGGAAAGTGTTAAAAATTAAATCTTTTACAAAAATAGATGTTATAAAACGTTAATTAGAAAAGTTTAAGACTGATTTTAATCATTTGTTTAAGTTTTAACACAGAATGTTATGAAATCAACATTTAAAACTGTTATTGATGCATATTTAAAAAAAAAAAGGAAACACCTTCTGAAATCATTTATATGTAGTGCAATGGAATATATGAATTTGTTATGAAAGGAAAAAAAAAATGTTTAACAGAAATGTTAATGCTTCTAACTCATAATAAAATACATTAATGTTATTAGAAAGTTCTTTTATTTAATCTGTTTAAAAAACTGCATCTTTAACTCGGAGTAAAGGATACAAGACTCGACTCATTATAGCTATTTACTATCATTTCTACGAAATTTCAAGTGTAGCGTGTTCTTTTAGCACTTATCTACACACCAGATGTTTGCAAAGGAGGGTGGGAATTCGGAAATAGTGATTAGTTTAAGCTCTATCACATGCTTATTAAAGTTTCTGGAATGAAGAAAATGATATTGTGCCTCTTTCGTCAATGTTTTGCCTTCACAGACGAAATTCGTCAAAGAAAGAAAAAAAAATAGCATTCATACACTTGTATATTTTACCGCCTGAAGAAATGGAAAACTGTGAATGCTGAAAATTTTTAGAATTTTTAGAATTTTTTTATATCTCTTATGTGAAATGCAATGGCGCTATAGAAAGTTCTAGAAGTGAGCTGTAATTTTGTCAGTGATACCTCATGTAATGCACTACATTTTAAATTACGGGGCATCTAGTTCAAAACTGTTTGGAGGAACAGAAGGGTAACTTCCACAAATTCGCGTTTTATATTTACATTTCACACGATGGAAATAAAGTCCGGTCAAAATTTAGTACAATATGCCTCAATTACTGTTAAACGTTTGAGAAAATCTGTGTTCAGTCTGGAGTGAGATACCCTGTATTTTTCTCAGAATTTTTTTTTTCGACTTTAGTTTCCAATACAAAAATTGTTTGTTGTAGTGGATTTTCGAATCCAACTAGGACAGAAACACAAAATAAAGATTCATATTTTAAAGAAACTTCTTATTAAAATAATAATTTTTATTTTGCATTCAGATAAATTTCTGCTTTAAAAATAAATATTAGAAAATTGACAGTTTTTTCTCGTTTCTCATTCCTTCTTACCCCCCCCCCCCCTTTTTTTTTTTGAAAAAATATTCGGCTGTATCTTAAACTTTGTGAAAAAAAAAAAATGCGTTGATTATCAAATGAATGTTTAAATATGACATGTGTTACAGGTAAAGCGAAACATTATGATAAAGAAACAAGACATTTTTAATTATTATTATTTTTATTAATAAACTTAAAGGGTTTATGTTATTTTCTTTGAAAAAAAAAGTAAGAATATCTTTAGCTTTATCATATTCTCTTAAGTTCAGAAATCAGATCAGATTATCAGAATGGAACATATGCATTAAAGACACTTCACCTGTTTATGTGAATATGAACCAGATCGGTTTCATTAAGCATTAGTTATAAAAGTTTATTTTAAAAAGTTTATTTAGCTTTCTATAAAAAATATTGCCTTTAAGATTTTTGAAATACTCAGTCTAATACCGGAAAGGTTAAGCTTTAATAAAATATCTAAAATCCCCGCCCCATGTAACAAGTATCGAACCAAAAAGATAAATTTTGTAAACATGTAATTTTGTAAATCATGTAAGCATTCCGCAATCGACATTCAATCCGATATTTCTACATGGATTGTATTTTATTTTTTATTTATTTATATTTATTTTTTTTCGGGGTGGGGGGTGGGGGAGGGGTCAGCTGAGCGAAAAGTCGCCATGAGAAAACAATTGCTCATAACTCAATGTGTAATTCATTTATCGAAAAATAAAAAATCTGTTCGACTCCAAATCACTTCAAAAAATATATACTTTCCAGGGTGATGCTTTTTCGCTTAAAAAAATCCGTAAATTTCTCAAAATGGAGGGGAGGGGTGTATTTTAGAACACTCTTAAATAGAAAAAACTGAAAGTGTCATACACACTCATGCACAGAAACAAATAAATAAATAAGTAAAAGCGTAGAAAAGGTGAAATCTTGCTGTTTTTTATGTTTGTAGTACAAGTTTTCAACCTTTCCAAAAATTTCAATACTAAAGAAAATATTTTGAATTCTTTTCATTAATTTTTTGTTGAAAATTTCAATAAAATTTAAGACCGTTTTTAAAAAGATTTGAAAAATACTAAAGTATTTTGAATTTTTTAATGTATTCTCAAAGCTTATGCATTTTACAAATGAGTAGCATAGTTTGCAGATAATATAATAAAGGAAAATTTGGCCTTCGATTTAGTGGCTATCATATCATTTAAAGATGGTCTCAAATCGAAATTATTTTAATTCGTTAAACGTAAAAATAAATAAATAAATAAATAAAATAAAATAAATTTAAATATGACATGGAATTTGTAAGTACTCATATTCACATAAAAATAAATCGAGCAGTGTTTTCCGTTTTCCGAAAAAAAGCAAAAATCGAAAAAAGCAATGCGAAAAAAAAAAAAGCAATCGTTCAGAAAATGCCTTGAAAGAAGGAGTTTGTAACATATTTTTGAGATGCAGCAATGACACGATAATAGTCATTAGGTATCATTCAAGATATTAAAAATATTATGGGAATATAAAACCATTAGATCCAGTTTTTAACTCTGAATTTTTATGCGTGAAATGCTTACGTGTAAAAATTGCTTTGTGTATGCATCAGAAACATTCCTGTTACTTGAGCTGGGATTCAATAATAAACATGTACTACTATGGTATTTCATGCAATAGAAATCACAAACATTTAAATAAAACTAACTAGACTATTTTTTCAAAACTACAAATAAACATCTAGAATACATTTCGTTCTGAAAAGAGCATGCAAATTTGTTTTGGATTTTATAACATTAAATATATTTTAAATATGGTATTTTTTTTCTACTTTATGAAAATGTGGAAAGCATCAATAATACTTCATTAAACCTTAAAAATACAAAATTCAACATATTTTTCTTAGTCATGTTTAAGAGTCAAAGATAAAGCTAGAAAAAAAAAAAAAAAGTAAGAAAGAAAGAAATTACTGTGTTCAAAAAGCGTAACGGCAATGTCCAAAAAGTATCTTCCCCCCTTTTAAACACTGTTCTCTGTAAACTATTGACCAGAATTCCCGATAAACCTGAGAACCCCCTCCCCCTTTCCACTCAAAGTAAGTGGTAATATGCCCCACTTTTATAATATTATTTAAAAGAAGATCTTTATATATGTATAATGATGCGTACAAATAAATAATACATAGGTTAAAAAATGTTAATTAAAACATATAAAACGAACCTTGATTGTTGTTTTATACTCGTATAAATGATTTTAACAATACATTCCTCTGAGTTAAATATCTGAGCAAAATCGTGATTGGTGTAAATTGAATTTAAATAAAGAATATCTGGAGATTTTCATGCCTATAATTTATCTCTAAAAACAAAACGGAAGTAGACTTTATAATTTCAGTTGTTGCTGCAATGGAAAGACGTATCATTTTTAAATTCTGTACAGTTTTCAAATACAGTGTATTTTCGATATCTCGAAAACCTTGATATGTCGAAAAATTATTTTTCCCCTTGATATTACATATTCCTCTAATGTTGATTTTAATTCTTATCTCGAAGAGTTTTCTCTCAAAACCTTGTTATGTCGAATTCGAAGTAAAAAATGAATTTTTCCGGCTAAAAATTGCCGTCCATTTGTGTCGAAGAAAGGGACGAAATTAGCCTTTTTTGCGCCCGGGGCAAACATGGATTTTGGCGCCCCCTCCCCCCCTTCAGCAAAGTATATTTACAAAGAAAATTTTACTAATTTTCTAATAGCCGACTTATTTTAAAATAATTTAAAATATGTAATACTGAACTACGTAATCTACAACGGCGGATCCAAGGGGAAGGTCACGGGGGGGGGGGGGCATGACTTCCCTCTGAACACGAACAAAAATATTCTAAAGCTCATTTTAATGTAAGTAGACCCCGATTATTCGAGTCCCGCTTAACAGAGTTTCCACTTTAACAGAGTTATTTTCTTTTGATGGACTGATGGCTTCCATTATTATGAAACAGCCATTATAAATTAAGTGTTAGGTGAAGATGAAAGAGCAGTCGTAAAAAGTTGCCGTTTTATTCCCCATTCTGACCAGAAAATCAGAGTTCTAACTTTTTATGGTTGCTCTTTCATCTTCACCTTAAACTTCATTTATAATGGCTGTTTCATAATAATGGAAGCCATCAGTCCATTAAAAGAAAATGATCCATTCCAAAGGTATAATCCTTCATTATGCGCCCCTTCGTTCTGACGCCCGGGGCGCGTGCCCCCTCTGCCCTTTTGTATGTAATGCTCGGAAAACGTGGAAAACGATGGCTTTACCGCTATTTTTAGGACAGAAAAATTGGTTGAAGAACAATATCAAAAGAGAAGTCCCCAGGCCACGACACTGGCCTTTAAGAAATTCTAGTGCTGTAAATTCATTTATGTATTTACTAATTCTTTCCAACTTAACGTAAATTATTTTCTACTATTTAAAAAATTAAAATTATCATCTTGTATTTAGACTTATTGTCAACATTCATTACGTATTTATACTTATTCTCATTTATCATGACTCTAATTTTTATAATATTATTCCGTATCTTGTGATTTCACGTGAATTTTTATGTTTTAGTTATGACCTTGTTATCTCGAAAACTCGCTATCTCGAAATTTTGTTAGCGTCCCTTCGACTTCGAAATATCGAGAGTATATTGTATTTCATTCAAAACAGAAATCACTTGAGCAGAAAAAAGGACTTTTCAATGCGATTAGATCATTATTTGCTTTAAATAATTATAATAATAAATTAAAAGGTTATAAAATCAGTAAGAAATAAAGAAATCATTATTATTATTAAAGAACAACGTTAAATTAATTTAACTGCATTTCCGCCTGTTTAAAGTACTTTCATACTAGTACGCTGAAAAAAAGTTGCTGCATATAGTTGATATTAATGAATAATTAGTCTATAAATCTTTCCATAAGAAATGACACATTTCACATTTTTGTTACATAATTAAAGAACGCTACTCTTAAAAATTGCAATTGAAATTAGTTTTATTACACAGATAATTTAAATGGAAAAGCAAGTTATTTGCAAATTTTAAAAAGTAGCTCATTGAGTATTATAAACGGTTAGCATTAATTAAAATACAAAAAGCTTAAAACTTTGAAAAAGCTTGCGCTATGTCTTCTGAAAGCTATATTTAATATTGCTATACGTTTTGCTATTTTTATTTTACTTCCATAGCAATATTTTTATTATTCCCACCATCATAAATGTGTGCAACACAAAGAAAATCATAAAATTTGTTGATTAAATGCACATTTCTATTACTCATGAGCTACAAAAATATTGCTTTAGAAATTTGTTGTTTATTTGAAGCACTTCTGAAAAAAAAAGTAATAATTCAATTGAAAATTAATGGTATTATAATTATTAATAATGGTATAAAATTGTATTATGTAAGTCTTAAAAATTAGTTAGTTTTTATCTTTGCTTATAATATAAATGTACTTTCCAGTATGTGCAAATTTCTTCAGAGTCTGATTTTTTTTCCTTTTTCCACAGTAAATGTTAAATGAAGAGAAAGCATTATCGAGAAGCAAACACATAATACGCAATTATCTTTGTGAAATAGTTACATAATTATATAGCGATTTTAAATTTGAAAAAGGTACAGCATTAAAATGCATAAATTAAAATAGCAATTAATAATGGTAACATTTTTGTTTTGTTTTGTTTTGTTTTGCAATAGTATATATATGTTTATATATATATAAATTATACATTCAAAATTTGCTTCAAAATTTAAAATCTGCTATAAAGAAAAAGTGCATTTGCGCCGTGGATTAAAAAAAAAAAAAAAAAAAAAAAAAAAAAAAAAAAAAAAAAAAAAAAAGATTGTTCGCTAAATAAAGGTTCTATTATGAAGGTTTTACTACGTATTCTATGAAGGGAGGGTGATGATTTCTCAACACTTTTTTTACCCGTATTTCTTTCAATGAAATGTGGTCATCGTAAGTATAAAACAAAAGACAAAAGGTATGTATATATATATATATGAGAGGAGGTGAGTTTCAAAAATCGCCTAATCCAGACAATCAAATTTCGGGAAATCGCGAAAAACCTCTATGCTCATTGGTTTTCATGGTAAACCAAGATTTTCAATACCAAAAATGCGGGATAAAGCCATCTTTTTTGCAGATTGTTGTGTTTCTTCGGTGCAGATTCCCATTAAAATAGATTGAAAGGGAAAACGCGTTATTTAAAATTTTGGATAACGTGAGTTTTGAAACTCACGTCCACATATAAATTATGGGAGAGGCAGAATTTTAAAATTGTTCAGAAACTGAATATTAGAATATTCGCCTAAATGACCTGTATAAATAACATACCATTAACTCAATCAGTATTAAAACAAAAGATAAAATCACGTATGTTTATTAATCTATACACATTTAAAGATTAACTTTGTCTTATTAGATGAAAAAAAAAAATGCGTATAAACTTTTGGTAAACTTATTTTTTTTCAGAGGAGAATAGGAACATTAGAAATTTTGTAGCTTTGTCATATTTGTCAAATAACCACTAACTACATCAGTATTAATATAACAAAATATAAAATCACGTATAATTGTTTATGAATCTATACACATTTATAGATTAACTTAACTCCGTCTTATTAGAAGTAAAAAAAAAATAAAAAATCTGCGTATAAACTTTTGGTAAACCTTTTTTTTTTTCGTATAATATGAACATTATTAAATTTTGTAATATTTTTAACTTTATCATATCTGTCAAAGAACCACTAACTAAATTTGTATTAAAATAAAGATAAAATAGCGTGTATTTGATCATTAATCTATACACATTTATAGATTAACTTAACTTTGTCTTATTAGATGAAAAGAAATTGCGTATAAACTTTTGGTAAACTCTCCCCTCCCCCCCCCCTCCCCCCCCCACAGAATATGAACATTATAAACTTTGTAATTTTGTAAATTCGTCATTCATTTTAGCATTTTTTTTTCGCCACGCATTATAGTAATGTGTAACCCAAGACTAATTTAGGACAGCAAAATTATGTGCTATTTATGAAATGCAAAATGTTGTATTTCTTTTCTGTCTTACTAGTGCACATGTTCTTTTTCGTTAACGATGTCCCTTGATTTATTCCTCGAAGAGACACAAATTGAATAAAAACACACAGCGATAGAAAGAAAGCAAACGAAAATCATTTGCGCAACAAACAAATTATTTTGGAGAATCTCTTGTATGGGAAAAAAGTATTAAAAAAAATTAAAATGGAAAATTAAATGAAATCATTTTTATGTACACTGAAAGAAAAAAAATATTATCCCCCCCCCCCCCCCCCATCCTCCTTCGCACTTAAAAAAAGTTCTTTGACCTTCGCCACGATATAATCTATTGACGTATTCAATATTTCCTTTCTTTCCTTTATTCTTTCTTTGTCTTCTTCCATCCCCCCCCCCTCTCTTTTATTTATTTATTTATTTTATTTGACACTTAATCAAATTATAGACAAAATTCGAAAAAATAAATAAATATGAAATATTAATTCAAATGTATATTTTACTAATAGAGAAATTTTTTTTTTTCTCAAACTGAAAGAGTGACTTCGTGTTAGTTTTCAAAAAGTTCTTTACTGAATGTCAAGCATTCTAAATTAAATTATTTTACTTTCATCAAACGTTTACGTTCAAATTTAATTACAGCTTACTTTCACTTATATATTTAGGTAACTACACATTTAGCGCAGTTCATTTTCCGTTATTACAGAGATATTGTAAATAAAAGATTAATCTTAAACAAATCAAATTCATGAATTCAACAAATTTAATTTGATGGTAAGAGCATACATACATAAATTGAGTAATTCCACATAAAATCAACACACATTGTTTGAATTATAATCATGCGAAATTATCTGTAATGCAATTAATTTCAATTTTGAAGTAATATCAGGATAATAATAATAATAAAAAAGTAATTTATAGCTTTATTTTTCGAATTTAAAATACTTTCAATTTTTTTTTATTACGAGTAAATCTTGCGTGATAATTATAATGAAATTAAAATGTCATTGAAAAAAAAAAAAAAGATTATGTAAGCAAAAAACACGAAATTATAATTATTAGATATGCCATTGACTGTATGAGATACGCTTCAAATATTACTTCTTTGAAGCAACCATAAATTAGAAATCCAGATAGCTTTAATTTTCAAAACAGGAAGGCTTTTAAATTTTCAAACCATAAAGTATCCTCTCTACAGAACCTGTGATAATTTTCAAATATGCGCATACACCCTCCCCCCCCCCCCCCCACACACACACACACTTTTTTTCCTAAAGCATCTTTGAATAATGATTTGCAGATGTTTTTGTTGCAAACCCGTTCCGGAACATAATAGATAACAGCATACTTTCTGTCTCTTCTCCAATTCCAAGATAAGAAAACTTGTCTTTTGAACTTGAAAAGCATAGTAAACTCTTCTTATAGTTGAAGAGTTACCAGAATTATGTTGGTATAGGGAAATTTAGAATGCATACATATGGTTTTTTTCGTTTCGCATCGTTTTCGCGAAATCATACTTTAAGAGATCAGGGTTTTATTTCAACCTCAACGTAATTAATGAAAATATCGTGATATCAAAAATTTTAGATCTTGTTCTTTCGATAGCTTTACAACTATAAGTATAAGCCCTTTCTTTACCTAATTTATTTAAGAAAATGTAGACCAAAATAATATTTCGATACTTTCTCTGTAGGCAGACGTGATTGGTAAAGCGATTTGTATAACAATTGTTTCAAATAAATCAGGCTTCTCCATCTCCAATGAAAAAGTTATGTTGTCAATACAGCTTTCCTAACATTATATTTCTACTTACAGATGTGGACCCATGTATGTGTTATTAAAAAATATGTATTGGTTCTCAATATTACATTTTTATTTTTTATTTTTTTAACTACACTTTAGGAAGTGCCCTTTCACAAAATATACAGTAGCGTTTTTTTTTTTTTTTTTTTTTTTTTTTTTTTTTTTTTTTTTTAATTCATGAATGCAAAAGAAATAGTACGTAAGAAATAAAAGCAGCAAATTCGTCATTTCATTAGTTCTTTCTCCAATATTTTTCTCTCGAATTTCTATCAAATTTATTAAAAATTAACGATTGCCGTTTTAATTCAAAATCAAATTGGCATGTTTCATGCTTGAAAAAAATATAATGAGCTGGAAATCAGCTAGCACTTTTGTATAATGTAACTCATATTGCATTGTTAAATTATGCCTTTAATATTCATAACGGAAGTGTTTTTTTAGCAAAAATTAGACTTATTTTGATACAAACGTTATATTTAATATAGCTTAGTTATGGTATAAATCAACCTTCAACATTATATTAATGCAATATTAGTATTATTCTCATAGAATTTTGTACAAGCGTTACCCTCTATGTATATGGTGATTTCTTCCATCTATCCTGCACAAAAAAAAAAAAAAAAAAAAAAAAAGCAAGGGAAAAAATCAGGTCTTTTTCTGCAGAGCCTTTTGAAAGTATTTTTCTATAGCAATATAACAGTAATTGTAAGCGTTGGATAATAATTTCCCAGGAATGATATTCAGTTCCAAAGGGCACTGTTTTATATTTTTATAACGTAGTTTTTATTAAATACTTGACTTGTAAAAATCGACATAATAAGTAAGCACCAGCAGCAAAACTTTAGCATTCAGATGTTTCAAGGATTTATAAAAAACGAACATATTCATCAATAAAAGAAAAATAACAAAAACAATAAACACATGTTTTTTTTGTTGTTGTTGTTTTTTTTCCCTATTGGTATGGGTACTTTGACTGAAAACAGCTTCAAGAATCGGCATGCTATTGGCATTGAAAATAAATAAATAAATAAAAAAAGCAAGAAAAGCATCCCCCCCCCCCTCACGCCAAATAAATCAATAAATAAGTAAGAAATAAAATAACATGGCCAGATAAAGAAATGAATGTTGTCAAACATCACTAATCCAAATACTTCGTAATAAAATATTTACCAGGAAAATAAAAAAACCGAAAATTACTCAAAAAATCTAGGAGTACACTGAGAGATTTGAAGCAAATCTATTACTTTGTAACGGAATCAAATCAATTATAAATTTCTAACGTATTCCTATAATTAATTATTCGGATATTAATAAATGCTAATTTAAATGTTGAATGATTTAAGTTAATATGCATTTCAACTTTAATATAGAAAAAGTAGTTTGATAAAGTAGATATGGTAGCAATAAAACTGCCAACTTTTGTGCTTTTCTGCTATTCTACTTTAATACATTCTTCCCGTGATTTAATCCTCGAAATTTGGCGATAGATAAGGCAAAAAATGCTTTTTAAAAAATAGCGGTAAGAAAAAAGTGTAAAAGTTGGGAGCTATGAAACTACCGCTTAAAAGCGTTAAAAATTAAGTATATTAGACTGAATAAAACTAGATAAAATCAACATATCGGACTTGTAACGTATTCTACTTTACATATTTATTAACGAAATCCTTCTAACATAAGCTGCAAGCTCTAAATCTATTACTTTGAACTAACTGAGCAGTGGCAATAACTTCAGAGAAATATTCAATGCACTGACTACATACGAACATGTATGAAGGATTTGGGCGTAAAAAAAATGTTAACTGTGATTTATTATTATTATTATTATTCTCCTGTAAAGCCGTTAACTACATCCTACCATCTTTTTAAATGTACAAGTTTTCTTTTTAAATCATATATGTCATAATATTAGATACGAATTTCAAAAGTTATGCCATAAATTTTATATATAAATTTTAGAAAAGAAGACTTCTTTATATAAATCCAATAAAATAAAATGAATCATACAAAATGTGTGGTACATAAGTGCAACTGAGGATGTTGAGAATACAGTATTTAACACATTAGCTGTTTTAGAGGAAACAATCACGATAGTTCACGAGAGGATAGTATACTTTTCTTTAAAAAGCTCGAATCTTCATCTCGAAATTATCTTTTATTATTTACTTATTTTACAAACGAACCTATGATTTTATAGCATTACGGTTGTTCTCAAATCAAAAGAAGATACTTTATGTCACCTTTCTGAATTCATTTTTGTTCGGAAACGCATGGAATTGGCAAGTGTTATGATTATGTAATTATGTATTTTAATGTATTTTTCATCTTTTTGGTAAAAGCAGAGGATCTTTCAGAAAATCTTGCGCACGTTTGCAATTTGAACGGAATTTCCGGATGCGACAGCACAGAAAAGGGGGAAATCTGCCGTCACGTATCAACAATTGCTTATAACTCCTTAAGTAATTTATTTATCAGAAAATTCAAAACGCCATTCGATTCCAAATTACGTTAATAGCCTGGCCTGTCAATTTTATGCTTTTACGTTTGAAAATGAGTCAGAAAATGTGTCAAAATTTTTCCTATTTTTGAGAAGAGAGTTAGAGAATCGCCTTAAGATTGGAAATAAAAACTAAAAATTACAAAAATGACAGAGCTATTATAGTTTTCTCTTAAATTTTAAAAGTAAATGAATCAGGATGCTCCTAAAATAATTTAAATCAAGTACTGTAAAGTGCCGAAAGTAAGCCCCTCTTTAGCAAACAGGAAATTCTAATGATTTTAAGGGGTGTTTATAATTGGAACTTTTGTGAAAAGGGTAGGAAAATTGGGAGGGTAGGGGGGGGGGGGGGGTATTTCGAATTTATGAAATTCCTCAGGATTTGAACAATTTAAAAAATAAAATCAGATCAAATTAAACTCTCTTCCATAGAAGCTAAGTAGTTTCCATTAATAAAAATATTAAATTAATGAAGCAAGTTTACATAAAATAGTTAATTTAGATATGAAAGAAATATGAACAAATATTATAACACTTTAACTCAATATAAATATCTATTAAATCTTATTAGTGCATAAAAGTCAATGTAAACATTAACAGTATAATATATTGAACATATGCCATCGTGATACAATGATATGTAAAGAGATTCAATAAAAATAAATTGCATAAGATCTATTCATTTAGAAGATATGGAAACAAAAATCTGAAGGAATTTCCTGAAAAACACAGGACGATTGAGAGCGTCAAAAAATAAAACTTCAAGAGGGAGACCTTATAAATGGAACTTTTTCAAAAAAGAAATCATATATGTTGGGGATGGGCGGGGGGTCTTATATTTGTAAGGGGGCTTACTTTCGGTACTTTACGATAGTTCAAAAGTAGAAAAATAAAACAATGATTGATGCTCTTGATTCCCTATTTCGTAATAATATAATTTCCGTGTTTCCGCAAAATCTTCTAAAATTTTGGGATTTATTCTGAGGTTTTTAAACATTTTTGCCACTACCTGTCTACTTACAAATGCTTTTCATATTATCCAGTCAACACTTCCCCCTGCATTTTGACGGCAGATTACTAGTCATTTCGGTGTGCTTCTTTTTCCTCTTTCCTTCGTTTTTTCAATGGTAAATTTATACAGTAAAAAGGGAGGAGAGATACAGAAAACAAAGTAATCTATCCATGGAGCAGTTTGAGTTCCGAAAAACGACAATCCTATAACATTTTGCACATAAATTAATATAAAACTTATTACAAAATAACAAAAATAAACTCTTGTTATCCTATCAATTTAGCTACATCAACCATAAAAAGCATAGTAAAATAACTCAAATATTATTTGTAGAAAAAATAAATGTATGTTACTAAAAAATGTAATACTCAGGGTTTGTAAATATCACGATATTTTCGAAAATATCAAAAATATCCGATATTTTGACATGTATCCGATATTTTCGATATATATCCAATATTTTCAAAATAGTCAACTTACTGCTGATAATAAATATTTTCAAGCATAATATAAATTATAAAATAAAACATATTGCACATGACATGAGAACTTAAACAATATGCTAAAAGTGTGTTTTTTTCCTTTTCTTTTGAAAATACAGGTGTTTGGCACACTTTATCACTCTATCCAGTTGTTGTCAATTATCTAGCAGAGGAGGGTGAGAAATCGCTCGGGTAAAAGCGATTAGTTTAGCTGGGACACATGCTTGTAAAGGGTTCTGGAAAAATGATAGTGCATTTTCAACTTTACAGAATGTATTCTTTGGTTTGTTTTAAAGAAAGAAAAAAAATAATATTCATAATCTTGTATTTTTTTATAAAATGCATGTAAATTTTACAATAATTATTCAGATAATAATCCCCAATTTATTTAACAGCCAATATCAACAATATTGTATAAATATGTATAGAACGTTTAAACTTGGACTTAAAATCACGAAATAATTTTCCAACACAATCATAAAAATTTCAGATATTTTAATTCAGATTCCACACAACTGAAGATTTATTAATATTAATATTTATCTATAACAGTAATTAACTATCATAAAAAATAATTTAAATATATCTTAAATCTGTTGTCAATATATATATATATATATATATATATATATATATAGATATAATATAAACAACGTGGAAAATTGATATAAATAAGAATACATTAATGTTTTATATAAGCTTTGGAGTTTTCAAGAGAGTGGGGAAAAAATCAGATGAAAGGAAATGAAACAAATTAAGTCTTTTCCTGAAATATACACTATGTTTTGCAACCGAAAAAGTTTTTTAATAGTTTCAAAGTATTAATTCTTTTATTCTGTGAAAATTAGCGTACTAAACACTTTTTTACATGTACAGTACAAAGTATAATTTACTAAAATATTACATTTTGTTTAAAGAATTTTCAGCCAATTTTAAGTGAAAATTTAGTGCTATTTTCAAATAAATGTAATGTGATTGCAAAAGAGTATTTATTTATCTTTTGCCCTTTTAACCCTGCCTGTGTTGGCAGGGTTAAACCTATGGTACACAGGGTCGTTAAACCTATCGTACGCGTGCCATTTTTGACACGTAACAGAATAATTTTGGCACGGGATTGTTTGGGACTCTAATCAAGATCCGATAACATTAGACAAAATACATAAATTTAGATTATCAAATCTTGTCTAAATTCAATCGATTGAAAATGGGAGGATTTTTTATTCTGCTTTATTAATGTCAAATCGCAGCTCAATATGGACTGAAAAAATTATCAAACAAATGTAATATTTGGAAACTATTGAAAAGGAAAAATGATTAAATATTATAAGTAAAAATGCCGATGCTGAAATATGACAACTTGGAACTTAATTACAGAGCTGTTTGTAAAAGCGGCAATTTGTCGTTTACGAATTTCCCCTGCTATTCATGCCTGCTATTATTTTTACAAACAAATAATATAGGTAAAAAAGAAAAAAAAACTCAAATAGAAACATAGGTATTTCTAGTTCAATTTATCTTCTATTGAAATGATCTTAGTATGAATCTGATACTTATTATTTTTCATCCTCGATGTCACTACAAAAATCGCCTTTAATCTTTTATTACTTTCTAAAAGGTATTTAATTCATGCATATTACTTAAAAACATTTTAATACTAATAAATAATTTTCAAGTAATTTTTATTTATTATTTTTCATTAAATTTATATTTTAATTGCACGTCATTTTCATAAAAAAAATTGGTACGCGGGTGTAAAACGGTTCGTCGACCCCGGGCTAGAACAATTAAACTGTGCTTAAATGTTCACAAGGCAATATTAGCCAAAGATTGATGCACAGGGCATAGTTCCATGTCCGTATAAGGTTGTGTGTGTATAGGAGGGGGGGGGGGGGTGTCAGTAGGTAGAACAAAAAATAATAGGTGTTGAGTTTCATTATTTATATAGTTTTTACCGTACAACAGGGGCCCAGTAACTCCAATGCATAGTTTCGCAATGCACAAAACATTGTAACAAACTTCGTAACAACAAACTTCGTAATGCACAAAACATTGATAAAGCAAATTACGGGTTAATACTACATCATAAAAATCATGTCTAAAAAAGGTATAAAGCACGCATTTGAAAGTTATATAAGCGTGTTCTCGTGTTTTTTATTTTTGCACTGCAATCAGCAAATCACATCTTTCTACACATTCACTAAGACATTTTTTGTTCGTAAAAATGAAAATTTTTTTACATTAGTTTTTCGGATGTTGTGGAATCAAATAGTGTTTTTCCTATTAACTTAAGACTCTTGTCCCTGCCAGCGAAGACACTCACGAGCTAATTCTAATCCTATGGGGATAGATTTTTCTAATATCTCGTTTGCATTTCGACATTTTTAATCTTTTATTTATTTATTTATTTTTTTTTTTCACTGGATAGCCGAAGTCCGTTTCTACATCGCAACATTTTTACTTTTTCGATTTGGGTTGCAGATATTTTTTTTATAAAGTTACTTTCAATTTCAAAACCGGTTCTAAAAAAAAGAAAGTGTCTTTCTAAAAAAAATCTGCAACCAAAATCAAAAAAGTAAGAAAGGTGCGATGTAGAGACGGATCTCGGCTATCCAATACAAAAAAATAAATAAATAAATAAATAAATAAAAAATAAAAAAAATATCGAAATGCAAACGAGATATTAGAAAAATCCATCCCCATCGGATTAGCATTAGCTCGTGAGTGTCTTCGCCTGCAGGGCCTGAAGCCTTAAGCATCTTGAATTAAAACTGATTCCTAACCGAAACCATGCTTTTTCTGTATGCCCTGTAACAACAGACATTGCTAACTTTAAGAACACTTTTTTTAAATAGAAAAATTGGAAATGCAATTCCATTTTTTGTTATTTCAATAAAACGAAATTCAAATTTTGTGCATTTATGACTAACATCGACTACGTGAAGCCATAAAGTATCAAGTTTAATTTGTGTCAGCCTATTAGAACTATAAAATATAATACGTTTACAACATATTTCAACCTCAGAGTAATCATATATGATATTTACTCCGAGATTTCAACTTAATACACAACATAAGAATGTAGCTCAAAATCGTGTTTGTACCCAGGGCCTCCATATTCTAAGGCGTGTCGTGAATGTTCACGCGTTATGACGATAACTAATTAAAAAATATCAAATGAGAAAAAAAAAAAAGCGTACAAAATTTGTAATTTTTGCGATTCTTGTATTTTATATCAATACAAAAACCCTTAACGGGTTAAAAGTTTGTGACGCAGCGCTTTATCTTATGCTCGAAAGAATTTTAAATATGGAACTTAAAAATAATGATATCAAATTTTGAGTAACGCTATGCTATTAATTATAATCTCTATACATATTTATTTAATCATTTTATTTTGTTATAATTGCATGTGTAAAAATTATGTTCAATTTAAAAAGATGTATAAAAGTTTATTCATTGATCCTTTATCATTCATATCACTCATAAATTCAAAGCATGAGTTTTATAAGATATGATATCAAAATTTAAGTGACACCTTGATGTGGCATTAAACGATTTGTTTTAAAATTCGATTTAAATTATTTTTAGTTTGGCTAAGATATATTCACACATGTAAAGAATATTTTTAATTTTCCAATACACTGTTAAATATGTCACTTTCACTGAACTTATATAATGCATTGAAATGTATTTATTTGAATAAATTGATTTATCTTTGTATCATGCTATTAAAAATTAAAAATAAAATTTATGTAAATAATTTTTTTGCCTCATAGTATCCATTTGAATACATTTCACTTAGTTCGGATACAATGACGCAAAAAATACTGTTTACATAAGTTTTATTTTTAATTTTTGCCCTTTAATTTAACCCTTTGCATCCATTTTAATAAATAATTAAATAAATAAATAATAATTCCAGCTTAATAAATAATTAAAATCTTTCAAACTTAATTTGAAAAAAAAAATCTGCAACATTTGTTGCTCACTTACATAAATAAATAAATTAAGTCCTAACTTCCCAAATGTACATTTTCCTCTCCTCCCTCACCCTACTCCCCAGCAAAAAAAAAAAAAAATCTTTACTTTTAGACAGAAAATTCTATATAAATTATCCTCCTATTCCTGAAAAATACTACTTTCCCGCTCCAGCCTAGCGATTTGAATCTTTAAAGCTATTTATAAAGAAAATTCTTCTGTCTTTTTAAAGATTATTAGTGACAATAAAAACCAATTAAAATAAATTATCCTCCTTTTCCTGAAATTTACCACTTTTCCCCTCCAGCCTGGAGATTTGAATCTTTAGAACTTTTTAGAAAAACTAATCTGCAAAGTCTGTTGCTTAATAATAATAAAATAAAATATATAATCATGTACACTTTAAATTATTTTCCACACAAGCAATTGATATCATAGTAGTTGTTGTGAGCAAATATTGTGTTGGCTGGGTTGTCGTCCAGATAGCTCAATTGGAAGAGCACTGGCAATTAAAGCGAAAGGTTATTAAAGTTCACTTTAATTCAAGATGTTTAACCCCTTTGCGATATGAGTCCTTTGCTTAATTTTTAATCTTTTACCACCGGTTTTTCAAAACAGAAAATTTTCTGTAATTGAATCGTAAAAATGCTCTGATTAAATAAGGTAAACTTTACAATTAAAAATAAGTGGTGAGAATAATGAAATATTCTGAACACCTTAATTGACAAGTATACCGGTTGCTCGTCCCCAAGGGGTTACAGATGCTTTTTTTGCTATTAATACCTTTAGGATTTACAATATACAAAAATCTTAACCACTTCTGAGGTAAATAAAGTAAGTGGAAAAAATTCAAGATGGCAATGCTTTGATTGGTGAATTGTAAGCTGAGTAATTTGTGCCACAGAATGAAAAAATTATAAAGTTGTAATAATGCCTTCTTCAGAGCACTCACAGATATTAAATTTTTAGGGTTTTTGATGAGTGAATTACATATGAAGATAAATACGATAGATCTTTATAACACAGACCTTAGGATGAGACGTTCTGTGTATTACAGAATTTTGCATTACATTGATCATATTTCATTCATCATTAAATTTACCTTGTAAACGTGCTTTAAATTGCATTCCTTGGAACCAGAAATAATGAAAATGATAGCATTTTACATAATAGTATAGGTGTAGATTCGCAATATCTGGAAGAAGAAAGTGGCTCCTAAACCCAAAACATCCAGTGGCCACATTGTGAAACAAACACATAAAAACAATTTTGTGTTTATAAGGGTGAGGGGGGGGGGGGAGGGACTAAATTCAATGTGGAAAATAATTTATTTGATATATACATATGTCTATGTACAAGAAAACACAGACTAATTACATCAAATGAGTATGTTTCATTTAATCACAAAATTCTTTAAATTTGATTATTAAGTGTAATACAAATGTTAAACTATGTTCATATTCAGAAGATATAGTTGGACAAGATACATTTAAAAAAAATGTAAAGCTAAGCAATCATGGTAGTGGGAAATATTAGGACAACAATATTTCTAATTTTGATTTTATCGTATAACATTATATTAAAAAAATTGTGAATGTGTAAAATTATTTAGAGCTATAAAAATCAAAACACACTTCAGACGTTTTTTTTTCTATGTAATAAAATAGTTTTCTGTGTTAAACAGATCATTCTGGACTGTAGGAATTATGAAGGAGAATACACGAATTTCATTTTTTTAAAAAAGGTAGAAATCTACCATTTGCAGAAAAGGAGCATCCCTGTATGACGCATCGCGACTGAGACATTGGAAGTTAGTGGCCAAAGAAAAAAATTTAGTCTTCACATGGCGACTGAATCTGCACCTATACATAATAGGTATAGATCATGTCACACATTTTTAAATTACCTTAAAGCATGATCCAAATATGCCTAGGCAAAATCATTATAAACAGTGGTAGCTCGTGACTAACAGTTTTGGGGGCACTAAATGCATGGCTGGCAAATTTATTCCTTTTTCACTATTTTTAAAAATGAAATCTTTCGCTTATTTTTGGCAGAAGTTTCTTACTTTAAATTAGGCAAAAATTTCTTAAAAAAAAAATAAAATATTACTTTTAGAAGGCATGCATTTAGTGCCTCAAAAGAAAAAAAAACGTCATGAGCTGCCACCGATTATAACACTCATTTACAAAAAAAATTAATATAATATTTTCATTACTCCAAAACAATGCGTTAAAGAAGACAATGTATGAAATTTAGTGTTCCAAGCAATTAGCAATATCTGTGAAATACATGTGCTTTTCAACTGCAAAATTCATTGTTTACATCTGAGAAATACATTATATACATCTTCTGTATTAATTTTTTTTAGTGGCAGGCTTTTGTGATAACACTCATTTACAAAAAATGTTAATGTAATAACAATGTTTTCATTACTCCAAAGTAATGAGTTAAAGACGACAATGTATCAAATTTAGTGTTCCCAGAAATAGTAATATTTGTGAAATACATGAGCTTCTTAACTGCAAAATTTATTGTTTACATCTGAGAAAAACATTATATGCATTTTCTGTATTAAAATTTTTTAGTGGCAGGCTTTTGTGATTGAACAAGGACTGCTTGCAGAATGCTTAAATAATTTTATAAAATTATGGCTCTTGAACTACTATCAATAGAATACAGTAATAGGGATAAAAAAAATCATTAAATAAATAGTTTATTTTAAAAATTTACTTGAATTTTCATCATATATACTAATTATTACTGCCGTATATTATATGTAACATATTTATTATAAAAGTTACAATTATTTTGATGAAGTTTTAAAATGTAAACAAAATGATGCCTTATAAACACATAAAAAATACAGTTCGTTTTCGAAAGCCGCGCCTAACATTCTGAGAAGATTTTATGATCCAAAGGGGTGGTAACGCTGAGATAGGTATTTTCCGAAGTTCCAGTTGTATGTTGTCACTCAGCTAAACAACCTCCAATCATCCCTATTTTGATAAAATCAAAACAGACCTGACACATGCGCAAAAGCGCGGAAAGTTTCGCTTTATGAAAACAGACAGTACATCTGGACAAAATCATTATACATTTCACTCCCTCAAATCCGCACAACTTGGAACCAGAGGCTGTGCAGATTTTAGAATTTTGCAGATTTCTGATCATTGCTTTGTTTACAGTTTTTAAACAGTCATTTGAATATAATTATGCAATCAAAATTATAAAAAATCCTTGCAATATAGTAAAATATTAAAATAATTAAGTACAGTAATAAGCTAAAATGATAAGAAGTAAGATAATTTAAAAAATGATTAAACTATTAAAAGTAAAGATCAAGTAAATAATTAATAATGTATAATTAAATCTGCATAATAAAGATAAGATACATTTTCCTTGAATTATTGAATGAAACTTACCTTCTAATGGTACCTATTAATTCACATCAAAATCATAAATTAAGGAAGTTTTATTTCAGGTATAGCCAGTCTTAATAACCAAAAAATCTGTATTTTAATACATAAAAAGATTTGATAAAAAAAAAGAGTGTGATTACCAAAATCTTGATTTTTTTTCAGAAATAAATTGTACTTCCTTCCTGAACAACCATGAGTTCAGTCATATTACAGAGAATTAATTACATAGTGAAATACAAATAAATAATAAATGTAATATTTGTCTTTTTTAATTAGAGCATTTTTTGGAATTTCACCAATAAAAGGAACTGTTTAAAAAAAGCGGTGCCAACCAAGTAAAATTTGTGTAAGGGATGCCGTCTCGAAAAGGTTAAAGATCAAAATGTGTAAAACTTAATGTTTCGGAAAATAGCAGATATTTCAACTATATGTATGTGAAATACAGGTGATTTGTAAGTGCAAAATACATTATTTACATCTCAGAAATAAATTATATAGATAGTTGCATTATAAAGATTTTCAGCAGAATCCTAGAAAGTATGTTAAATGTAATAATATATACATTATACCAGCCAGTCAAAGAAGTAAAACATTTTTATGAGAAAAAGATGAAAAGATGTTTAGAATGAAACTATTTTATGCATTAATATTTATGTTTTCATTTAACTTTTTAAAAGAGCTTCATTTTATTGTTATTATACATTTTTCATTAAGAGGAGATTTGCTTTTTTTCGATTCAAAAAATCGATTTTTTCTTTTTACATTTTTCTATTCCTTACAGTCTATTTATAATCCTTATAAAATTATTTGGCCGAATTCGAAGACCTTTCGTAGTTATTTTGTACTTTAGCGCAACACGTCCATAGGCTTTTACTGTTTTAGAGCCCTACAAACGCATTTTACGTAAAATGACTTTTTTTAAAGTGGGCGGGATTAGAACCCAAATTCTATTGATCTTGCAGGCTTTTAATTAAAGGGGACTTAATTCAATGGGGCTTGAACCTCTTTCAGCCTTTTTCATATTAAAAAAACATTTTTAAAATAACGCCAAAGTGCGTAAAAGGATGCCAAAAAGAGACTTTTTTTCAAATGGCCCCCATTTTGTTATTTTCAATTTTTTGAATTCAAAATACTTGAAGCGCCCAGACAATCTTATCTACTTTCATAATATTTAACGAAAATTAAATGTAGACGCCTCTGGTAATCTATCGGATCCCGCCCAGTCGGAAGTGCACGACGCGCATCACCTACGCAACTGAATCCACATAATCAATTTTTGATTTTAAAAAATGCAATATCCTTCAAATGATTATAAATAATTTGCAAAAAAACACGGAACACAAATTTTCATTCTTATCCTTAAAAAAAAGCTAAAAACAGCCTTTTTTTCGTTCTTCTGAGACACAAACCACGCTTACACTACAACCAATTATTTAAAATACTATATCGGTTATATATATAGTTCATATTTGCTTTATCCTTTAATTTAGATTTAAAACATTTATCGACGTAGGTCTGCAGTCCATGCAAAAATTTCACAAAACAATAGACCGAATTCTTGTCAGTGAGTCCCCCCTTATCTTACTTCCTCTTTTCCTTTTTATGATATTACCAAAGTGCTCTTATGACTAGATAAAATACAATATCGTCGAATAACTTTGCTTATTGTGTGATCAGAAAGGCAGAAGATCGCATTATCGAGTAAATGAATAATTGAGTGTAAGAATCGGTATAATACCATATGATCGAGTAACTTAGATTGCTTTATGTTATAGCTGGGCAGAAGGTCGCATTATCGAGTAACTGAAGTAGTTGTGTGTAGTAATTTGCAAAATACCGTATAGCCGAGTAACTTAAATTGCCGTGGCGGCAGAACGGCAGCAGATAGTTACAGGCGGCAGAAGTTTGCGTTATCGAGTAACATAGATAGTGTGTAAGAATTAGTAAAGTGCCGCATCTTCGAGTGACCTTAAAATTAGAATTAAATAATTATATATTAAAGGGAGGAAAATATTGAAAATTGCGTCATAAAAATTGTATTTACACGTGAATATTAAAAATGAAAGAAAACTTTAAAATAGTAAATTCATTAATATACGTAACTTTAAACGCAGTAAATGGGGAAATTACTTCATAATATTTAAAAATGGCCAAATAATAATATTGCCAAGCAGTTTAAAATCAAAAATATATTTACACGAGACATTTATTTCATATTTCGAGATGATATTTTTAACTATTGTTGCCAATTCTAAGTCAACGCAAATAATAATATTTCCTTTCTAACAACAAAAGTATTTTCACGTAAACAAACAGACTGCTCAAAATAATTAAAGGATATTGTACGTCTAATGTAGAATAACGATTTATTATTACTTTAATAAATCGATGATTGTAACTAATGAAATATAAACGCGTTTGTATAAAACATCACATAGATATAATTAAAAATGCTGATTTTTAAAATTAGGTGAGATCTTAATAAAAGCTTATGGAAATTACAGTTTTCCTTTATCAACTGTCGTCGATTGCTTGGCGGTAACGTTTATTAATTTACCTCTGGCCCGTCAGGAGAGAAAGTTGATATTTCAATGGTTTAGAATGTTGGTATTGACGAATCGACAAGATTTGGTAGTTAAAGAAAGTCCATATTTATAAATATATAGTTTTTATTTTTCACAGAAAGGTCTTTTAAGATTAATTGCTAATAAAACATCAATTTTAATCTTTTTTGAAATATTATTGTGCCATGTTCCTTGGCAAAAAGAATAAAAGTACCGGTTTTCATATTTAAGGTTTTTAAACTTAAATTTTTAAAATAATTACTCAGACTATGCAGCGATTTGTCAAAATACACGTCCAAATTCTCTTAAATGAGTTCCCCGCCTTCACTCACCTTTTTAACCCCTTGGGGACGAGCGACACGTATACGTGCCGCATGAAGCGCTCGGAATCCTTGTTTTTCCTCACCAGAAAAATTTTACTGTAAAATTTCTCTTATTTAATCAGCGCATTTTCTCGATTGGAGAAGACACAAATTTCTGTTTTTAAAAAACGGTGACAAAAGATTAAAAATTTCGTAAAAGGCTCCCGTCCCGAAGGGGTTAAGGTAAAATCTCTGTGTCTTTATGATGGGATAAAGTACCATATCATCAAGTAACTTAAGATGCGGTGAGTGTAGATGGAAGAAGATCGCTTTATTGAGTAAATGAGAATATGTATGAATTGGGGGGAAAAAAACAAAAAAAAACAAAAAAAACCCGTACTATTAAGTAACTTAGATAGCTGTGTGTATAAATCAACAGAAGATCGCATTATCGAGTAAGTGAGATAGTTGTGTATAGTAATTGGTAAATTACAGTGTCATCTAGTAACTTATATTGCTGCGTAACACACGGCAGAAGATTGCATCATCGAGTAACTGAAAGACCTGTGTGTAGGAATTGGTAAAATATCGCATAGTCGAGTAACCTCAGCTTACTTGACAGAAAATCATTGCATCTGTGAAGGATTTGGGGTTTATAATATCTACTATATATATAAAATGAAACTGGAAATTTCGTTCGGGCTGTTGATTCTGCTAAATGGATTCTGATGGGATTTGCACTGATAATTATGTAATTTTTAGGGGTGTTTTTAGCATTTTGCATATCGTTTTACATCAAATCTTACAATAAATGATCAACAAAAGGAGTCGCTTCTTAACAGCCCAAATTTTACTTAAAACATTCTAAAATATAACAACGTAATGCCGTTCGTATCGTTTTCAGCAATACAGAAAGACAGATAACGTTCCATATTACTTTAAAACAGATGGTCAAATTCACTAAAATTTTTCATTTGCTTCAAAGTTAGTTAGGCGAAACCTACCAGCGAAACGGGCAAAGGCTGCTAGTAATATATAAATGAAGAACAATCTATTTCCGGTACAATGCGCTCTTATGCACATATCGCTGCATGAAATGTAGAATTTAATTCGATATCGTGTTTGGTCGATTTTCGAAGTCCACAATACAGAAAAGGAAAAAGTGTTTCCAAAGACTACAATCGTTTATAACTAAAGAAGTGATACATTTATTGAAAAAGGAAAAACCGATCGATTACAAATTAATGCCATAACTATGTCTGCAAGTAGCATGCTTTTGAGCAATTCCATCTCAGCTCAGGCAGGACATGTCAATTCACCATCATAGATTTTTTTCAAAAAATTACAGTAGTTACAACTAAGTAATACATAAAATTTCCCAATGGGATTTTTCCCCCCAAAATTTTTTTTCTGTGGTTACAGCACTTTAAAGTTTACGATAAAATTGACAATTTTCGAAAAAACAGAAAAACGCTTCATTTTGAATCGAACACAGTATCAAAAATATTTAACGTATCCAGTCAATTTATTTTTTACAAATAGTTATTAAGCTGAATTTTACTTTAGCATAGTTTTAAAAAATATAGTGACATTTTAAATTAATTTTAAAAAATTGTTTCTAAGTACAAAAAATGGAATTATTACTGATTTTAAGATTTTTTTTTCAGAATGAAAAAAAAATATTTTAAAGCTAAACATTGGTGGTGATCCAAAGACCTTTAATGTGAGTTTCACAGTAAATTTTATTTTAATCCTACGATGCACGCAACTTTTGCAATTCAAATTTAAATTATGCAAAATTTCGTAAAATCGCTATTTTTGAGATGCAATTTCTCAAAAACACCATTTTTAAAAAATCTGATAATATGCTCAATTGATACCTTATTAGTTTCTAATAAATACCTTATAAGCAAATCGTGTGTTTTTGCTTAGGAAATTTTATATGATTTTTTGAAAATATCATGTTGTGTATAGTTTTCAAAAGGCCAGAAAGTCAAGCTTTTTCTTATTTCACTGAATTTATAATGTGATTAAATTTTTATAAAAAGAATAATATGTAATAATTTTTAATAAAAGGTGTAGCAAAATATCTAGTAGTTAAATCCAGAAGAATTAAAAAAGAAAAAGTAGTTTATACGTAATCTGATCCTTATATTGGGCATCCTTTATCAATAGAAGCACTAAATGTTGCATTGTCCTGCTATTTAGAGGATAACAAAGATTGAACTAAAGATAGTCCAAACAAAAGTGATGTTATTTGTATTAAAAATGATGGTGCGAAAATTAAAAGAGTAAAACGTTTTATGACACAGTCTGTTGAAGAAACATAATTTAATGAAAAAAGAAAATTCTTCTATGACAAAGGTGGCCAACCGCGGCATGCCAGACAATACTAAAATTTTACAGAAAAAGTCGGCTTCTGAAATTACAGTGATTCGATGATTAGATAAGGAAATGATTACTATAAAATTTTAGTGGTGTCGAGCATGCCACAGTTGGCCACCCCTGCTGTATGAAAATAAGACTATCAAAATTTCATTCATTATATCCAAAATTTATCTAAATTCAGCCAATACAAGTAGTACGCTGTTCTGTTTACTGCAATAATTAGAAATTAATATGTGTAGCTCTTAAAAATTTAACAGGCATTCAAGCTAGAGAAGAAGATCTGATGACGAAATGCTAATATAGAAAAATAAGCAATGAAAATTGTTGACTCGAAGAGTCTGGTGAGTGCCCTGAGGTACAAAAATTCTTAGTCGAAGCTTTTGATTTGAATGAAGAGGAAGGGGTTGTATATGCTATATGGGAAGATGATGACTTAATAAAAAAGTTGGTATGGATTTTAAAAAAATTCTAGAAGATGTAAGGCACTGGGTGAGAAAAGCAATTCCTCATTATCACTCAAGGAAGAATCAGAGACAAAGAATTGCTGAGGTAAAGTTATCAAAAAAAAAAAAAAAAAAAAAAAAAAAAAAAAAATCTGTGCTTGTGATACATTCTGACTTTGCTAAAAACTGGTCGGTAATACTGACAGATGAAGTACAAGGCTTTCACTGGCAAAATACTCAAATATCATTATTTACCTGTACAGCATATTTTAGAGAAGAAATAGAGTTTTATTGTAGTTTCTGATGATATAACTCATGATACAGCTCATGCTGTTTGTGCCATAGAAAATATAAAAAAGGAATTATCTAAGTTGTACCAATTACAAACACTGGAATCAATTGTGTATATATCAGATGGAGATAGAGCACATTTTAAAAAATAAGTATTATTTTGATGGATTGCACAAAAATAATGAAGTTGTACTAAAGAAGTGGATTTTTTCAGCTACTGGCCATGAAAAAAGTGCATGTGATGCTGTAGGGGGATTATGTAAGCATTATGCAACGAAATTTAATCTCCAAAATGAGCCAATAAGAGCCATCCGAGATTCTGTCTCATTTGTTGCTGAACCATCCTCTCTGTTAAAAAAGTATCCTTCTACTCCATCTAGACAGAAACATTATTCAAGCCTATAGAGCTAATAATGAGAAAGAATAAGCTAATGTAAAATGTATTGTTGGTATACAATCGAAACATTATTGGATGATTAAAAATAATGAAGGTTACATAGGGCGAATAATTAAAAATGCATTGACAAAAGTTGAAACCTCCAGCCAGATAACAAAACATTATTCAATGCACGATTTATAAATCGGTGATTTCATTGGGTGGTTTTATGAAAATAATTGATGGATAAGACAAATCAATAGCAAATCATGAGAACTGAGAGACATTACAGCATCATTCATATACCCCATGGTCCAGAAAAAGCATTCCTGTGGCCAGAAGAATCTGGAAAGAAAAAAGATAAATGCATCGAGTAACACTTAAAACGTGGCGATTAACTTTATTGTCCTCACTCGCCAAATTTAATGGGCACCACTCGCCAAATGTGATGGTTGCAAGATGTACCGATGCTCTTTCCTCCCTGGTATCGATTCCAGATTTCTTTCCCGATTCTTCTGGCCACTGGAATGCTTTTGATGGACCATGGGAGTACATGAATGATACTGTAATGTCATTTAGTTCTCGTGATATGCTACTGATTTGTCCTATCCACCAATTACTTTCATAACCAATATTTCATAATAAGTTATAAATTAAGTGAAATAAGAAAAAGCTTGATTTTCTGGTCTTTTGAAAAATATACACATGTTATTTTCAAAAAATCACATAAAATTTTCTAAGCAAAAACACACGATTTGCTTATAAGGTATTTATTAGAAACTAATAAGGTATCAATTGAGCATATTATTAGATTTTTAAAAAATGGTGTTTTTGAGAAATTGCATCTCAAAAGTAGCGATTTTACGAAATTTTGCATAATTTAAAATTGAATTGCAAAAGTTGCATGCGTCTTAGGCTTAAAATAAAATTTACTGTGAAAGTCCCGTTAAAGGTCTTTGGATTACCTTCAATGTTTAGCTTTAAGAAATTTTTTTTCATTCTGAAAAAAAAAATCTTAAAATTAGTCATAATTCCATTTTTAGTACTTAGAAACATTTTTTTAAAATTAATTTAAAATGTCACTATATTTTTTTAAACTATGCTAAAGTAAAACTCAGCTTAATAACTATTTGTAAAAAATAAATTGACTGGATACGTTAAATATTTTTGATACTGTGTTCGTTTCAAAATGAAGCGTTTTTCTGTTTTTTCGAAAATTGTCAATTTTATCGTAAATTTTAAAGTGCTGTAACCACAGAAAAAAATTTTTTGGGGAAAAATCCCATTGGGAAATTTTATGTATTACTTAGTTGTAACTACTGTAATTTTTTGAAAAAAATCTATGATGGTGAATTGACGCATATCAGTACTGCCTGCCTGAATTGAGATGGAATAGCTCTTTATATTTAAAAATTAGTCAGAAAATGTGCCCGAAAGTTTCGAGTTATTATTGGATTTTTTTTTTTTTTTTTGAAAACCAATGTTTAGAACGTTATGTTTAATCTACATGACATGTAAAAAATTATCGCAATTTAAAGCACAAATATCTAAAATAAACTTTCTTTAAAGTTGCATAATGGAGCCCTTTCGTAAGTCTTTCTATCAAAATAAAAGAACAGGGGTGAAAAACACCAGATGATGCAGATTAGTTATGAGGATTAATTGGTTAAGTATAAAGGGTGGGAACGGGACTAATACTCCCTTAATTTAAATAAATGGATTTTTCATGCAGAAATATCCAATTTACTTCAAATTGTAAATATGTTCATTTTGAAAAGGCGCTTCCCTAATGAGTTTTGGGAATACATTCCTGAAGTATAAAGGGGGAGCGGGGGCTAATCCCCCTTTAATTTAGATAAATTGGTTTTTCATGCAGAATTATCCGATTTCCTCCCAATTTGGTATACCGGTTTATTCTTATAAGACGCTTCACTGATTATATTTGGAGGTTCATTGGTTAAGTATAAAAGGTGGGAAATGGGGCAGCTAATCCCCCCTTAATTTAGCTAAATGTGTTTTTCATGCAGAATTATCCGATTTGCTTCGAATTTGGTATAAAGGTTTATTCAGATAAGGCACTTCCCCGAATAGTTTTGGAGGTTCATTGGTTAAGTATAAAGGGGGGGGATTTGGACTAACCCCCTCTTAATTTAGTTAAGTGAGTATTTCATGCAGAATTATTCTTTGAAATAAGAGTGTAATATACAATTAGTGTGAATAGGGTGTGAACTCAATGCAATCAGTTTAACTGGTTACTTTTCTTTCTATTTATTTATTTTTTGTATCATGTATTTATCCAAAAGAAATTATTGTTAAATGCATCAGTTTTTAAAGGTTTTGCAAGAAGTTTTAAACCTATTAAATTACCTTCTACTTTGACGCAGTAATGAAACTTTAAAACTTCCTTACATTAATCAGGTTTCGGACTGAGCGCTGCATTATTAACTAGTTTATAAACTGTTTTTAACATTATAAAATGTTTAAATTTTTTTTATAAGAAACAAGATTTTTTAAAATCTTCACTGTTATTTTAGGGGTATTTCCAGTGACCCCTTTCATTAGAAGTTACAATCAGACACTTATGTCTTTATATGAATCACAAGAACAATGGAGACCATAATGCGTCCAATTACTTTTGCTTAAATAGGTCAACTGGGTATGAAACTGCAACAAAGACATACTTCAAAAATTAAAAAGGAGAAATAAATGAAAGTAAAAAATAAAATTGTAATATTTAAAAAAATACTCTTTTACTATTTAATAGTTTAATATAAATTAAATTATCAAATGTTCCGGTTGCTATATCTTAAAAATGAAAACAAAGTAATTATATATATATATATATATATATATATATTTAATAAATTCACTTTTTCGGTCCTTTTATGAAGCGTAAAAAAGCGTTATTTTTTAATAATCAGGTTCAGGCGTGATTTTTAAGAAAAAAAATTGAAACTTATAAAAGGTATTTGTTTTAGGAACTAATTTTACTTTTATTTATTTAATATGCATCTACAGAAAATATAAGATACATAAGTAAGAAAGACTATTTTTAAAGTATGTGAAACAGGTAAATTTTCGTCTTATTTCGAATAATTTGAGGAAAATTACAGGAAAATGTGACAGATAAACTTTTTTTTTATCTGTAGTGATACCATTATTAAAACGAAATCTGTCACTGAAAAAATTTATGTAAAATGTGTCATCATAGTAAGGCTTTAACTACTGAGAATATTCGAAACTAATTGTTACTATGTATGGAACTTAGAATTATATTGAATGAGTTTGTTATAACATTTGTTGTTCGTTTACATTGATACACAAAAAATCTGTTACACTAAGATGTATAGAGATAATTAAGTTACAGCGTATTTTAGTTATTTCAAACATAATGAAATCGATATGCATTATCGAGTAGGATTCGATCAAGTTAAAAAGAGGTGCAGGCCTGGTATTAATTCGCCTCCTTCCCGCCTTCCTATACTGTCACAGAAAATTTTATATTTTATATGCTTTAGAATACAGATATAAATATTTAAATGCATATGTATATATATATATATATATATATATATATATATATATATATATACATACATACATACATACATATTTTAATCTTATCTTACTGTAAAAGCACAAAATATCAATCATAATTACTATTAGATCAAAATAGATTTAAAATATCAGCTTTATAAACGTTGCATACTCAATTTCAGAGACCCGAAAGTCAGAGACCATAGGGTAACGGATCAGTTAGGCAGTGCTTTAATCACATCCAGTTACTGAGGTGTATTACAAGATGTTTTCTGTAAAACGTAGAGTGTGTAGTATTTCTAAATCTTTTACAAGGATACACTAAAAGATGGCAACAGTAACTCATTTAGAGCACTATACGGTAATTCGGTTTCATTACTGTCTATGAGCGATACTTACATAACTAAAAGTGGATTTTTATTTATTGTATGCGTTTCTAATATTAGCTAAACTTATGTTTATTGCGGAGTGTTTATAAATTCTGCTGATAATATACATGTCTTTAGAAAAGAGTTCTTAAGAATTATCGTTATGATCCTGACTATTGCACGGACATGCAGAGCCACCTCACAGGTCCGCCATTTCAGGACTTTCTTGGGGCGGGGCAAAGATTTTGTGAGCTAAGTTATATTGCTAAGGCTAGGATCCGGGCGTCTACCCGCCCCCTCACCACCACCGAACGAGACACATAAACAGTAAAAACTTTGAATACAAAAACTTAAGAGCCAATTAAATATTTCGTTTTAAACAGGTTTCCGTCTTAACAGGTAAAATTTCAATATATTGCATATGAAAATTTTTCTTTTTAGACTGGATTCTATTATAGGTTACATTTTTACAGGTATCCCCAAATACTGTTAAACCATCCACTCTATAGTATAGCTCTGAAAAAAAGATGTATTACAGTAAAACTTATGAAAACGAAGCCTGTCTATAACAGAATTCTTTCTCAATGGGGGGAAAAAAGATCATACAATTATACTTGCTAAGACAGAGACCTCTCTAAAATGAAACTTTTTTCTAGTGTTTTTCGCACTTTTTTTTTTCAGGTTTTACTACAGGGGCGCCATTTCAAAAGTTTCCTGGCAAAGGACAATGAAAAATTTTGTTCGTGTAACTGGGAACGGTCAGAATTGCCATTGTGCAGAACTGCACAAATCTCACTGAAAATGGGGAAACCCCACACAATAAAAAAAGTTCTGTGTGATTTTGTCTCTTTACTTTCTTTAACGGACATGTGAATATTCTGCGAATTTTTTCAGTGTTCGTGAAAGTCCACGATTTTTTTTTTTTCGAATTCCGAAAATCAATTCATCAAGGGGCACAGAAAAAAATCGCGAATTTTGCAAAATTTTGAAAAAAAATCCCCAAATCTTTGCAGAAAAAAATCGCTAATTTCTCCAAACGACCGTAGAAAATGTTTCTAATTTCATCAGAGATCCCGAAAAGAAATGCAGATTTCGTCAAATGATTGTACAAACTAAAATCTCGAATTTTGTAAAAGGATTGCGAAAAAAACCGCGAATTTCAAAAAAAGATTGTACAAAAAATCCCGAAAACTTACTCAAATAATCGAGGGGAATTTCGTCAAACGATCGTGAAATAAGATACATAATTTCGTCTAACAATCGCGCCAAAAATTACAAATATTTTTAGTCGGTGGTAGAAAAAAAATCACGAATTTCAGCAAATGATCATGGAAAAGAACCGCGAATTTTGTCTAAAGATCTCAGAAACAAATATGGAATTTCGTATTGTAAATTTCGACAAATGGTCGTGAGAAAAAAAAAGCAATTTCAAGAACGGTTGCAGAAAAAAAATCGCGAATTCCGTGAAACGATCGCGGAAAAGATCGCAAATTTCGTCAGAGGATCGCGAAAAAAAGAATAATGAAATTCAATCAGTCATGGGATAATCAGCAGACGAACGTCATGAATAAGTCACGAAATTTGCAACTTTTGTTATCTACAGCGATAAGAAAATTTTCTTTAGTGATTTTCTGCAAGTAAAAGTAAGGTAAAGCGTTAATTGTTTTGGATTGCGTTTTCACTATTATGAGGTGGGTTTGTACTGATACTATTTTTCAAAGAAATCCTGAATATTTTTCAGATGAAAAAGCTACATATTTGAACATTAAGGAATACTGTATTATATCTTCATTTTTCTACATAAAATGTATAATTTATATTAAAGATATAATTATAGACTTCTTCTGCAATAATTGTATTAAAATAAGAATTAAATTTTCTTTCATTTCGGATCGGGTTGCCTTTCAACGGAAATCATTTTAGCGGTTTTCGTATTTACATGAAATTACAGTCCTGCGCCAAGATATGTTAACGTATTTTCTTCGTTGCGACTGAGGTACAGTTTAAGTTTTTCTGATTGTGCTTTATCTCGGTCGGAGTCAAGAGGACCTGGTTTTCCATAAGGAAGTCCTGAATATTTTTTAAATGAAAAACTATATATTTGACTATTAATGGTGGCCGATAGTAATAACTCATGTGTTCATTTCTGTACATAGAGGATAAAATTATAGACTACTTTATTATAAACGTGTTTTTTACTTTGGTATTTGGTGGAAGTCTGTCGGTTTTTGGGCTGAAGAAATTGTATTTGACGGGTGCGCGCAGATTCCATTCCTAGGCGTTGAAGAATTTTGAGAGCGTTCCATACATAATATTGTTTAATAAGGCAAATAATTAAATAATTTGATAACATTGCAGTAATTGCAGTAAATATAATGTGACACTAATAATCCAAAAAAAGTAATAAAGTTGGATAATTAAGAACTTGAATTGTACTCACCCCTTCAATCCCTCTCCCCCCCCCCCAAAAAAAAAAAACTATCAGAAAAAAACTGTACCGCTGAATTTCTAGAATGAGGGGACTAGTTTTCCTATGATCAAGTTGTACACAGTTGAGAAGGAATTGATAAAAGAAAATGTCTCTAATGTATTTTTTAAATTAGCCAAAGTACGATATAGGTCTCACCTTAAGAAAGTTCGAATAGGAAATATTTCTTATAATCATTAATTTCTATCCATATATGCATAGAAATTAATGCTTTATAAAGCATTTATTTAATGCATATGTTTTTATTGCAATCAAATCTGATAATTTACTTTAGCGTTTGAGAAATTTTTAAACTTTTGTTTGAGTTTGACAATTGATAGTTGATAAATTTTCTGAAAAATCAAATTCCTTGGGGGGAGGGTACTTCCCCCCCAGCCCCCTCAAATGGAGCCCCTGCCACTTCATTTGATCTGGTTCACGATGGCAGGAATTAGGATGCCAAATTGAGTAAAATTGGCCAAAAATTACCAATGTTCCTTTTCGCCAAAGAGACTTTCAAATATTAAGGAAGGGCGTTTCCTCTTTTTTCCTCCTCTACTTCCTGTTGCACATGCCCTCCCCCCCCCCCAAAAAAAAAAGAATGAGCTACATCATCAAAAAACTAATGATTAAAATTGTATTATAAAAACATAGTAGTACATTGTTTTCAAGTGAAATTATTGGCGTTTTCCTTTTAACGCGGTAAGTTAAAACAATTAATGATTATCAATGCGGGGGGGGGGGGGGGGCGTTCTTTTAGATATTTCATGACATACATATATAAACAAAGGTGAAGTTCGCAAACTTTTATCCCATAAACCAATCTAACAATTTTTTTTATTAGTTCCCTATTTTTCTACTATATATATATTTTTTTAATTGTGACTATCTTTGTTGTGTTATCAAATTAACAGATGGGAATACTACATGCTAAAATTTATGTATGTATACAAAAGGCATGAAGATTAGTAGTAGTCACTTACGCATACTGTTTATGAACAAATTCTATGGATAGACAGAAGATCGGCCTTCAAAATTATATTTGCCCCACTGCTCTAGGCTCTACGTAGTCTAAGTCGGACCAAGGAATTATTACAATATACAAGTTGTATTAGCTCAGTCGGAAAAGATAATTATATTTTCCTTTTTTAAAAGTAAATTATTTTGGGTGCGTTCATTAATTAAGAAAATTAGGAAATTCGTTTGGAAAAAACGACCCTTTGAATATCTAAATAACAAACACTATGGTCAGTGAAGCTATATGTTCAGTTCCTTAGAAATACATGGTGAATTTCTAACGATTTCATTAAAATAATTGGGAATTTTTTACTTTGGTGACAGACATACTAAAATAACTTTTCATTTGTATCATAATCGTATTATAGCTTAGTATCATCATATGTGACAACCTTAAGTTGTCACAATATCGTCAAAAAAAAAAAAAAAAAAAAAAAAAAAAATAGAACCCAATTTGGGCATTTCAATTCAAAAATAATGGCTATTTGAAAAATTGAGTAAATTTACAGTTAAGGGAACTAGATTTTCAATCCATCAACTCATTATTAGACTATGTTAAAATCGTTTGATTTCAATAAAAGTTGTTTATTTTGCTAGACGAGACATTTAAAAATTTTTATGGCTTTCGTTGAATGATTTGGGTTAGGACCTTGTATGAAAGAGGGTAAATATTATAGCCAGTTGGTATTTTTTATTCTATAATTTAAATAATTGCTTAACAAATTTGCTATAGCTATCTCATATGCATTTAATTACATTACGTAAGAAAATTAAAAATTTCGCTACAAATTAACTTTCTTAACAAAATAATGAATTTGGAGGGAATAACACCAATTTGTTTAAATTTTATTAAATCTGATGCGTTATATCTTTAAAAGAATAAAAAAGAAGAAGAAATAACCTATTGTTTCGGCTGGCGCCGAGAGGGGATGTTTAAAATGAATTTAATTGAAATATTGACAATTTACGCTATTAAAATTAGGCCTGCAATTTCTTTTTAATATTTTGCATTCACTGAATATTTTAAGTTATTTCAGATCTTTATTTCGTAAGAAATTCACGCTCGAAAGCTACGTTTAATAAAATCGTGAATTTCATATTTGATTTTTTCATTATATTTAAAACACTATATAGACAGATATTCTTCTATCAAAAAACTAGTTAAATGAAGAGGAGAAACTTACATAGCAAACCTGAATTATCGAAGAAGCTAAACACACAAGAGTTGCCATTCCTGGATTATTGCCGCTTTAGTGAGTAACTGCTAAATAGAGAGGAAAATCTTATATAGCAAGCCTGTATTACCAAAGAAACCAAACACACAAGGGTTCCCATTATTGGACTATTACCGTTTTACCGAGTAATCATTGGGAAACTCCCTGGGTTTGAGGCTGCATTTTTACACACCGCCAGATGGCGTTATACAGATTTTAGATTTTACATAACACACGGTGTGTATGAATGACTGTGGAATAACGCTTTTCTGAGTAACTTCGGAAAAAGTGGTGCAACGTATAGAAAAATGCTTCAGGAACGTCGTGGTATGCTTAAACAAATCGAGTAACCGGCAAAAGTTACTCGAATTGAAATTGGTTACTCCGTACGTTGGTGTTTAAACCTGTTTAGGTACTCAAAAGGGAGGGTAGGAGAGTGCACACACACACACACACACACACAAAAAAAAAAAAAAACTAAATCATGATTAGAGATAAACCTACTTTAACATTTTTATCTGGTCGCTTTTGACGAGTTTTTATTTCATTTTTATATAATAGCTGCTTTTATCAGAATCATGTTAAGGCGGTATTCAACAAAATACTTTTCCATGCTCAACATCTCGAAATTTTCTGGCACATTTTCAGATTCATTTTTAATAGAAAAAATATGAAACTTGCTGACGTGATTTTTTAAAGAGATTTATAAGCGACCTGTGTTTTTATTTTTCGTTCAATTAATTAAAACTTGATTTATAAACAATTATTTTCTCAGTAGGACAGTATTTTTCGTTTCTAACAAAATCGCTACGGGAAATTCTGTTCAAAATGCCCACTTTGACATCATTTTTTGAAATATATTCTGCCTCTATCTAAAAATCGATTATTACGGTACATTATATAGTTTCTGAATAAGAGAATCTACCAGTTAGATGCGTCTTAGAGCAAAAATGAATTTAAAAATGAGTAAGAAAATAAGCAGTTTGGATTTGACAGCACCCTTAATAAGATTATTTTTTTCTTCAACAGCTATGTATTTTTAATTTGTTTTTGCTGTAAGAATTGGTCCTATCAAAAACTTGTCTGTATAAATGTTGCAGACAATATTCAGAAAATATATGATAAAATCATGGGGATTTTATATCTTGTGAATTGACGGATTTATGATTTTTTCTTCTTTAATCCTCCCCCCCCCCTTTTTTTTGTTTTCATTTTTATTTATTTTTTTCGCGGTACGAATTGATCCTATCAAAAACTTGTGAATATAAAAGTTGTAGATAATATTAAGAAAATTTATGATAAAATTAATTGGATTTGATATCTGGAGAATTGAGTTATGATTTTTTTTCTCCCAAAAACCCTATTTTTTGCACCCCTTGAGCCCATTTTTAATTTTATCAAAAATCTATAATACATAAATTTTTGGCCCTATTTTTAGAAGTAATAAAAACTTTAAACTGATTTGATATGTACAAAAATTAAGAAGTTATGGGGTTTTTTTCGGTTTTCACAAAACCCCTTCCTATTCCAATCCCCTTTGTCCGATTTTGCCCATTAACAAACTTGACCGAGATTTTATGCCCCTTGATTTTATGTATTAGTTTGGAAGAGATTTGTGCAGAATTGTGAAAGTTATCGTGTCCAGAAGAAAGTGATATATATATATATATATATAGATAGATAGATAGATAAAGTTTTTTACTGAGGTTGGTTTTGGGTTCCAGGGGTCACGATCGGTGTAGATCTGCAAAATTTCAGAAATTCCAACGTAGGGGAGAATGTAATAGGTAGTATTTCATACGAAATGTACGTGAAAACCATAACTTCCGTTCTAATCGAAATTTCAAGGATATAATATCAAAATGTTCAGAAAAGATTGTAGTTTAACATCTAAAAAAATTTAAATTTCGAAAATTTTAAGCTTTAAGAGTCCTCAGACCCCTTAAGGAAATTCGTCAGTAGGTTTTTATGAATGTTGGATAATAATCGTGAAAATAGTTAACAGTATATTGTTGTTCAAAATAACTATTTAAAAACAAATATTAGAAGTTACCTTGTTTAACCCTTTTGAATAGGGTATTATATCGTTACATTAAAATTAAAAAAATAAAATAAATGCTAGTTAATTAAAAATTTTGTTTGACAGTTTGATATTAAAATATTGTACTACATGCAGCTTCATCTTGATGTTCGATAAAATAAAAGTAGTAAATATTTTTTATCTACATCCGTTTTAATTTGTAAAAATGTGTTAAAAGAATTCTTGGAGTTTGAATTTTTACGCTTAGGCAACTCTTTCTACACACAAATGCTAATATGCATATATTTTTAATAATAAAGATATAAATGATATATAATGTGATAAACTAAGTTCAAATTAAATTTGACAAGTGTCTAAAACTTAGTAGTACTAAAATTATTGAAGGCCACAAACAAATTTTTATTGAATTTTTTATCTTGATATAAATTAAGACCGTATTTCGAATAGCACATTTGTTGGAATGCAATTGTAATTTTAAAGCTATTTAGTTTATATATATTTAAAAAAAATTCATGAATCGTAATAATCAGGACTTGGCAAATGCGATCGCCACTTGCAACCAATATTTTTTACTCTACGGCCAAGACTTTTAATCTGGCGGTTTTTGTAGTGTTAACGAAAGAACAAAGTGTACACGGCATTATCCATATCATGCACAGAAAACGACATTCTTTGCTGCTCTAGCCAGCTAGCATGTCGTGTCATGTGATTAGAATGTGGGGAGAGGGTAGGTCGTTCTTACGGTTTGATACAACAATCAAAGTATTGATTTAATACAACAATCTAAGGATTGATTTAATACAACAATCTAAGGATTGATTTAATGCAACAATGAAATCGCTAAGGACAAGTACCTCTCCCCCCCCCCCCCCCCCCCTCCAAAAAAATGTCCTTCTGATTTTCAGAGGAATTTTTTTCCATTTACTATGGATGACAATTCAAACACTAAACACGTATAATTATAGAATATTCGTCATTAAATAAAGTTATTATTCTAATATTTAAAATTCTCTCTCAATCTCCCCACCCCCCCCTGGGCCACTACTACCAAATTTCTCTGAAAAACTGTAAACAATGTCCTCTTGCAAAAACATTGGTAAACAACCCGTAAGAACGATCCACCCTCTCCCCACATTCTAATCACATGACATGACATGCTAGCTGGCTAGAGCAGCAAAGAATGTCGTTTTTTGTGCATGATATGGAAAATACCGTTTAAACTTTGTTCTTTCGTTAACACTACAAAAACTGCCAGATTAAAAATCCTGGTCGTCGAGTAAAAAATATTGGTTGCAAGTGGCGACCACATTTGGCAAGCCCTGATTATTACGATTCATGATTTTTTGAATATATATATATATAAACTAAAAAGTTTTAAAATTACAATTGCATTCCAACAAAAAGTGCTATTAGAAATACGGTCTTAATTTACATAAAGATAAAAATTTCAATAAAAATTTGTTTGTGGCCTTAAATAATTTAATTACTATTAAGTTTTAGACTCTTGTCAAGTGTAATTTGAACTTAGTTTATCACATTAGATATTGATATCTTTATTATTAAAAAATATTTTCATTTGTGTGTAGAAAGAGTTGCCAAACTGTAAAAATTCAAACTCCAAGAATTCTTTTAACACATTTTTACAACTTAGATAGTAGATGTAGATACAAAAATATTTACTAGTTTTATTTTATCAAACATCAAGATGAAGCTGCATGTAGTACAATATTTTAATATCAAACTGTCAAACAAAATTTTTAATTAACTAGCATTCATTTTGTTTTTTTTAATTTTAATGCAACGATATAATACCCCTATTCAAAAGGGTTAAACAAGGTAAATTCTAATATTTGTATTTAAGTAGTTATTTTAAACAATAATATACTATTAACCATTTTCATGATTATTACATTCATAAAAACCTACTGATGAACTTCCTTAAAAGATCTAAAATTTATTAGAAAATAATAAAATTTATGAAATTTTTAACAACAACAAAAAATTCTAAATCTCTTCACCTAGTTTTAAAGTACAATGCATAAAATATTCTTTTAATCAGACCATAAAAAGTAATTTAATCCGTTAAAATAAAACTTCATCAATGTAAAATCGCCTGCAAACTCGAATACTACTTCTTAAATTTATGCCCAGTTCTTAACGCTGTATTCCACTATCAAAGAATTTGTTGTTTCCATGGCAACAACGCACTCTATTGAAATCATATCGAATGAGTTCAGAATTGGGCCCTAAAAGCAAGATTGTGCTGGCGAATGAGAACCACTCCATAGCCTTAATCTCCTTCCTTCGCATCAATGTAGAGTGACGTCAGTTTAGACCTCCACTGAGCGTCAATCGCTGTCAGCGCCATCTATTGTTTTAAATTCGAACTAAAATTAAGAATCACAGTAAAAAAATTCTTGACATCATACATAACCCTCCTGCAAGAATTTTTTAAATATCTGCCGCCGTTTACAAGTTATTGAATTTTAAAATCCATCAGTCATTTTTGGGACACCCGGTATATGCTGTTTGCCAATTTCTTTTTTCTGCATAATTTGATTTTTGGAGTCTACGCGTAATTTTGAAATATGCCGGATAAAGGATGAAGGGGCTAAGGTTCTTCTGGTATTTTAAATGCTTAAAAAAATGTCGTTATCATCCAAAATCTTTGAAAATTTCGGAAGTTTTAGGAGAAAACATAATGTTTTCGTAGCCGGGTGAAAAATTATTGATATTTAGTGGAAAAGGTCTCGTAAGAGCACCTTTTCTTTCTACAGCTACGAAATACTCAGGTTTTTACTGATTTCGTCGAAATTTTCACACATTTCATTTTGTAAAAAATATTTCTATTTATCCGAGCTTTCCGAAATTTTTGTAGGTGATGTAAATCAGGTCTATGGAGATGCTATAAAAAGATTGTGTTAAAATGAGGACGTTTAGTTACGTTTAGCGAAGAAAAAATATTGTTTCCGTGAGGCGCGAAGTGACTTGGGTTCTCCCGGTATTTGGGAGGATTAAAATTCATATTTTTAAAAACCAATTGCACCACCAATTAGAAGAAGGTTTCAACTTTAAGAGCATATATTTGGATTGTCGGTACTTTTAAAATTGCGTTTTGGAGAGAAGTTGCCATAAGGGGAAAGAACTTTTCCCGAAAAACGACCCTTTTTGAAATATTTTTTTTCAAAGGGTTAACTGCAACATTTTTAGAATTGACTGCGGAACTTGAGACGTTAGAGTCGACCTTTTGGAATATGTCTTTCAATTTTAACTGTACAGAGCGGTTTGGTCTATTTAGATTAAAACAAAACTATCAAAGAATAGAAATAAACGTGAAAAACGGTTCTTCGCTTGCTTCCTATGCGTAAATGGTTTTGTGTGCGCACGCAAGCACTTTCTTTGACTGGGGAAGAAATCGATAGCTTTTAGATGAGAATGAGCTGCGATTTTTAATTGTTACCTCAACTAATTATTATAAATTTAAAATTCGGAGTCTCAGGTGCATCAAGAGACACTCTGGGCTAACCCCACAAAAATTTTGATCCTCGTACGTGCCGTAAAGTTTGCTAGCCATCGCGAACACACGGACACGCGCAGCGAAACTTTCTTTTATTAGTATAGATGTGTTAAAATCTTGGCGAAGCTGACCAGTCGTGAGTAAGATTCCAGTACTTTAAATGAAATTAAGCATATATTTTAGGAAAATTTTATGAACTAAAAAACAGAAAGAAACATTCTTCAAGAAAGTATAAAGCAAAAAGATGTTCAAAATATAAATTTTCTGGTGAGACAATTTAAAAATACGAATGTATTTCTTGCCCATATAAGATTAACATTGGGAAGAAGAATTTGAGATCTGATTGACTAACAACTTTAAAGGGAGTTTTACTACTTTGGCCAAAATAAATCCTGTTTCTTTGGAATTATTTTTCAAAGTAGGATAAAGATACAGTCTCAGACGCTTTTCACTATATTTACTGATGTTTAGACCATCTATGAAATTTTCAGTCGTAAACATTTAAAACTTTGCTGATATGACGGAAAGTATGTGCCGGTCATCTGCAATCGGCCGGTCACTTTTCTCCCTACTCAATCCGCCGAAGACAGTTTTTAAAATAGATCCTGAAGGATTACGATATTTTCTTGACTATATATCAATATTTAGTTTCACACATTCTCAATTGACGGTTACTTGAAAAAAAAATTATTTTAGGGTTTATATTTACAGGGTGATTCACAGGGTATAGAAAAATAATACATTGAATAACTTTTGAACGAAAAAAGATTTTTAGTTCAAAATTTCAGGATTTGCACATGAGAAAACACGAGGTTCTCAAAATGTTGGCCATCTGAGGAGATAACGAAACTAAGTCTCTGCTCGAAATTCACGATAGCCTGATTGAGTTGGTCTGTTGGATTCGACCTTATCGTACTTGTTATCGCTGTTTTCAGCTCTTCTATGACTTTTAGTCTATCTCTGTAGACTTTATCTTTAACATATCGCCATGAAAAGAAGTATAGTGGTGATAAGTCAGGGCTATAAGAGGGCCAGAAAAGTCCATAGTTAAAGCGGTTCGGCAGCCTCTTGCGATGACACGATTGTCATAGTGACTTCTGAGCAAGTCCAGGATGTCTCTTGTTGGATGTGGAGCAGCTCCATTCTGCTGAAACCATGTGTCTGAGATTCAATGTTCGTGGAAGGTTCGTAACTTGGCAATTAATGCTCATAACATGCTTGAGGATGGCTTTGGCCTGGTGTTAAAGACACTAGATGTCTTTTTGGGTGTTTCGGCAGGTCTGTGGTCACAAAGATAAAATGTTTTGACTAAAAAGCACGCTCTTCGATTGAATATAGGTATATTTTGGGGAAAATAAATATTCTTCGACAGTAACCAGAAGCGGTAAATAAGTTTCCTTTGGGTTCCTGGTGCATCCATGCACAATGTCACGTCACTAGCTCCACCCATTCGACTAAAAGATTCGCTATACCCTGTGACGCACCCTGTAAGTTTAGTGCTGTATAAAAAATAGTATAGTATTAAAAGTAACACATATTGATGGTATAAGTTATAGGGTAGATGTGCCAGTAATAGACTGGACACCCTTCAATGTTTTGGGTTTACAAAAATATAACCAATAAAAATTTAGTCTTTATTATTTTTTTCATAACTCCCCCTTGCATGTTTTATAATCTAGGTTATTGTTGACACTCTTAATCAAACCAATCAGGAAGCAGAAAATATTGTTTCGAAGTTCCACTGTTTTTCAGTGAAAATCTTAATGAGCATGCTGTAATGAATTTATGAATTGATATGAGCTTAATTATTATGCACTTAATGAATTTATATATTCTTTATTTTCTTACAAAAATTGGCATGTTTTTGTTTTGACAGTAATATAAAACTTTGAATTTTATATACCAATAGCCATTTATAAAATTTCATTTATTTTTGAGGATTTAAGACCCGTGTCCATTACTGGAATGCTTAATTGCCGAAACGTCAGTGAAGGCTTACTGTGGAGACACGAAAAGTTTTGGTTTCCGTTAGTCTGTCTGTTCTGCGATAACTACCGCAAAAAGCATCCGATTAGCTTGAAATTAAGTGGGTATGTTGGTGAAGTACCCGGATTTAGCTGTATAGTTTTTTATTATATTTGGTTCATTCATTCTGAAAATATAGAATATTTTATTTTATGCATTAATGCTTTTCTATAGTAATTCAGGCGATTTTTCCATTTTTATTTGTTGAAAGGAAATGGCTCATATCATTGAAGGATTTAAATGGTAAATTATGGATGATGAAATTTCCTAATTAGAACCATACATTATTCATACTATTTTGAAATTTTGTGTATACATTTGTCAGAGTTTTTAAATTCGGTGTATAACTTATGGAAAGATTTTTTATATGTGTTCCAATAATATAAAATATTTTTTTTTTCAAATTTACTTTTTTAAAATGTACATATTTCATTGTTTTAATTTTCTTTTAATTGTTACCTAGCAACGGAACTACACCTAAAAATATCGTAAATGTGAAAATATGTGTAATTGTTTGAAGTCAAATCAACGTCAAGAGGGATTAATTAATGCCGTTGTGTCTTTACATATAGATGGAATTTACCCCAGAAATAAAGAAAGGCTGTGTTCTATTTATTTATTTCAAATATTTTTCTTTTAAATTAAAAAGTTCATAATTTTCATTAGGAATAAATTAACATTTTGCTATAAAATTTAACAATCTTTTTTTTTTCTTTTTACCGTTGCCAAGAAAATCAGATCACGGAATAAAAATTTACCCTAAACAGTTAATTTTGATTTTAAAGAATTTCATGTGCAAGAGGAAAATGAAATAAAAAATAATCATGAATACGTCTTCACATTGGAAATAAAACGAAAATACGAAAAGAAGGTGAATTTGACCTCATATGTGAAAAATAAAACAAATAAGCTTTGAGGTTGAAAAAAAAGGTCCTTGTGTTATGATATTAATTCTTATTATTAAAGAAAAAGTTACCAATATCTCACGGTTTATCGTCTGCACACGGCTAACAGAAATGTTTAATTTTTAATCGAAAATTTCAATCAGAAAAAAAACTTTTGAAAAGCAAATAGATAGTAAATGTCAAAATTATGCACCGCAAAGTTATCTCTGTCGAAATTGACGTCATTGTATCCAGAAATAAATACTTTCATTCTTAAAAACCAAACATTACCTAGGTTGCCTGAAAAAATATTTTTTCATATTTTTTTCTTAATGCCGCCTCATTTCAGAAAATATGAATGAAAATTATTTTATTTTTAAAAGGAAATTACATTTTCGTTCATAAAACCTAAACGCCTCAATGTAAATCATTTTCTGTCTTCCGGTATTGAAAAATAAGGCTCGGAAATGTAAAAAGAAATCTAAGATTTACAATAACCATTAGCGCAATCAATGAAAAGTTACATATGTAAATTTAATGAGACCACGGGGGTTTCAGGGGGGCAGAGCCCCCTGAAGAAATCTACTTTATTATCTAAAAAAATAATACCAGAATTAGTAGCTCATGAAAATTTCAAAATATCCTTACGTAACAACATTTTTAATTTAGCGCTTTTAATGTCTGAAAACTTCGTATTTTTTTTTTTTATTCTTAGAAATAATTACGTAATTTGAAAACTTTAAATTGCGATTTGCAGGAAATTGAATGTTACAAAAGTGTGTTTAAAAATAATGACTTGCAGAGCTGACATTGAGGCTCCTGATCTGCAGATTTACTAATTAGTCAATTTCCAGTAATTGACACCCAACGAACACACTGCTAAAAGTGCAGTTTTAGTAATGTTCATAGTACATAAAATACTTTAACTTAACTGAAAACCTAAGAAATCAAATTTAATTTTTAAATTGTACTTAACAGAATGTAAGAACAGGAAAACTTTTGTAAATAGCTGCTTTTAATTTATTTTGCGTGTTTAGTAAAATTTTCAATATTTTAATAAAATTATTTTTTTATAACTTTGCCTTGCATATTTTTGAATCTGGTAATCAACAAAACAAATCAGTTAGCAGAGAATATTATTTAAAGACATAGGGAAAAGAGGAGCACATAGGGCTCTATCCTTCCCCATTTAAATAAAAACAATTAAGTTATATATTATTTTCTTTTTTAAATGTTTGCTTATTCATCTCTTATAATATATATATATATATATATATATATATATATATATATATATATATATAGTAATGTTAATTAAATTTAAGTAGTTGTGAAACTAGTAAATCTGCAAATCAGTAGCCTCAAAAATCAGTTCTGCAGATTTAATTTGAAATTTATTTTATTTAGTATTTAAAACATTCAACCCGCAGTAATATTTCTTTCGTATTTGTAATACTAATTACTATAAGTAATTTATCAAGTGTTTTCGTGGAATTCAACTGTCAAAAATAGTGGGAAATATACGAATCTATGCATTAATATTCTAAATCATTTTTTTTTTCAGATTTTTTATTACCTCTTTAAACCCCCTCTGTCTCAATAAATTGAGAACTGTAATTCCCTGACATTTAGTATTTTAAACATTCTATTTATAATAATTAAAATATTGATCTTGTGATAAAATATCTTTCATAATATCGTTATAATTTCTTGTATATCTTTTATTATGATCTTTTATAAAAACAACACAAGTTCAATAGTGAAAATACTCTTTTTTAAAGGAATACTAAAATACATTTCAAGTGACATTAACCCATTAACCGCCAAAACTATTACGATAGAAATTTTCAAATTTCTTGTTGAAAGTAGTTTCCCACCACAAATTCAGTAAGGTAAATTTCGCTTTACTAAAATAGCAAAATTCCTGCAAATAATTAAGATATTTTTTTAAATTCTAAAATAGTGGCGCCAATGTAATTAATTCATTGCATGAGCAATTATTTTGACTGTTGCGTGAACGCAACGTCAGCGGTTAATGGGTTAATACCTTTTGTTATGATTTTAAAGTAAATATATAATAAATTCTCAAAAAAAAAAATGATTAGTATGCGGTTTAGTTTTGTTTGTTTTAAACCTATATTATTTGCTTTTATGTTGTACCTTAATGTATGCGAATGTTTAATAGTATTAATCATTTCTTCATATGAGTTCAAGAAACTACTCTTTCGAATTATGTAGTTCAACATTCATTTATCATGGCAATTGAAGAGCTAAGTGGAAGAACATGTTAAGTAGCAAAAATTACATTTGAAGAAATTTGAAGTGAAAGTTTTTGCTATAAATTTTAATGATTTATTTTCTATTTGATACCATGTGTTTAAAATATTAACAGGTATGGTACTAAACTCTCTCAGAAAAACTTATTCATATTTAATTTTCAAATATTAAAAATTATTAATATTATTGACGTTATTAAATATTAAAATATTAAATATTAATGAATAATGTCTTAAATCTTCAAGACTAAATGGAACTTTAGTATTTCAGCTTCACCATGCGATAGGATACCTCATAACGCTTTCATCCAAAAGATAAATTTTTTTTTAGGAAATGTGACATAACATGTTCATCCACTCAGCTCTTCAATTTATTCAGCCATAACACCTTTGTTAGTTTTTTTAAAATAATTATTATATCTTCATAAGTCATTGTTTTCCAAGTTAGACACAGATCTCAACCTGTGATACTTATGATGAGGAATAAGGTACTTTGGCCTTCTGTTACTGAGCCACTTGATAATTACAATAATAATAGAAATAATAAAAATAATAATAATAATGATAATAATCTTTGCATAGCTGCCAACTTTTACGCTTTCTTCTTACCACTAAAATTTCATAGTAAATATTCTCTTATTTAATCGTCGAAATCTCATGATTAAACAAGGCAAAAATCTCTATAAAATTTTATTGGTAACAAAAAAAGCGTAAACGTTGCCAGCTATGTCTTTGGGATATATCAACTTTAATTCTTTGCGATTATTTTGGATTTGATGTTTATTGGTAAAGATATAGTACTAAGGCTTAGCACATATAATAGATAATTTCATAGGAACATGATATTTTTAAATGTTGCTAACACTTGTATATAATTATACACTTAACAGTCTCCTTTTGGAGCTTTTCTAGTGCCTAAAATGTTAATTCCTTATTCAAAATTTTAATTTTATGATCAGTTTTTAACTTGGAGAGGTAATTTTGTACTACAATACCTTGTGTAGTTTAAGAGGTATGATTTTACTAAAGGTTTACTAGAGGCTTTTACTAAATACATGCACACGCACACAAAAAACATGCTTGAACCAATTTTGGAAAACAAAAAAGCTTGGTCACATGTCTGAAGGTGGAGGCTTGTGAATGTTTAAATATGTGGAGCACACCGAAGCCGGGATTCTAACTGCGGACTTTTGATTTGCAAAATAATGTGCTACCGATTACACAACTTCGATGTTTCTGACGCCTTTTCGTTTTATTTCCAGCTTGTTTAGATAGATGCCGACGCCTTACATCATCTCCTCGCCAATAATCCTTGAATGGGTCAGAATTACCAGTAAACGTTTATCATTTTTTCCTCTTCCAGTCACTCATCATACATCACCGCAGACGAGATTTGAACCTGGATTTTGGATTTGCAACCCGGTACACCGCTATGACATTTTTTTCAAGTCTTTATTATCTTCTCAATCTTATTGGAAAGTGGATGCCGGCTCCTTACAAATGATAATGTAAATTTAAAAAATGATTAGTTTGCGATTTAAATTTATTTGTGTAAACCTGGTATTACTATTAATAAATACCTTAAATATTTGATATAGTAATTATATTTATTTCCGGCTTTCTGCTATAGGAAACATAAAATATAATACATTTTCATTATTCCGACATTAAATCTTCAGGACATTTACTTCTGGTATAAATGCATTCGTATGTTGCCTCTCTTAGTCAATCAATCTGTCCTTCTAAGTATTTTCTTCACCGGCTGGGCTTATATTTCAATGTGTGATTCTTGTAATCACAAATGTCTCATTCATAAATTTGTCTCATTTTGTCAGATTTTCCCATAATAATAGAAAATAATACTGCTTTGTGAACAATCAAGTATTTTTGTTTTTATTATTTTTGATTTGCTGTTGAAGCAATGAAACAAAACCCAAAATTATCTCATGCTGGCTGAATATTGCCAAATATATTTGAAATACTTTAAATGATTGGATTGTGTCTTGTTTATAATTAGAAAAGTAACTATATAATAAATGTTTTTAAAAGATTAATCATTGACTTATTGGCTTAATTTGGCTCAATCTCTATCAGTATCGTAACTAGGACTATTTTGTACGTGTGCCCATGCTCCCAACTCATTAAATCTTTTGTGTGTGGGTGCGCGTGGTCGTGCGTGTGTTTGGGTGTATGCATGAGTGTTTGTTGGGGACTATCAAATAAACTCGCATCGAGACAAAACTCATTAATTTGATTAAAATTTGGATTTAAAGTTGGCAGCAGCTTATACAGATTAATAGACAAGAATGCCGTTGCTTGTGATATTGTAATTTTTAATGGGATCAGACATCCTGATTTTCCAAAGATAGCTCCAATTTTTAAATTTATTAGCCTGGCGTCCCAATTTCTTCTTTAATGTCTCCAGTTTTTAATAAAACCACTAAATTATCCCGTTTTTCAAAATTCAACTTTAAAAATTATCTGGTTTTGATTCTTTAACACGTTCACGCCGGCATGGTGGGTCACACTTGACTGTCTCAGAGCTGTCAAGTCTCCGGCATTTTTCACACCACTGTTATTTTAGAGAAAATGTTGTTCCTTTAAATCGCCCAATTGCTCTAATTAAATAAAACAACATTTTCTGTACTAAAATACTGGTATCCAAAAGGCCGGAGATTTGCCAGCTCTGAGGCAGTCAAGTGTGACCCACCGCGCCGGCGTGAACGTGTTAAAGGAACACTGTAACTAAATTTAAATCAGTTAATTCAGTTAACCCCTTAACCTACAATGACGGGCATAGCCCGAGTACGATGATCGAGCCAAATGTAAATTCTTCTTACCACTAAAATTTGACAGTAAATATAATTTAATTTAATCGTCGAAATTCCATGATTAAACAAGGCTAAAATCTCTATTAAATTTTAGTGGTAGCTATGGATTTGCCAAACCGTGGAGCTGTTAAAAGTAAATCCTAGGTTAAGGGGTTAATAAATACACACCAATGAAATAATAATAAGGTCGTCGCCTGTATATAAATTTACTTGAGTTTTCGATTTTTTTTTAATTCTATAAACACAGCTGTCACTGTCTTTTAGTTTTACTAAAGCTTTTTTCAATTTTTATTACGAAAAGACTTGAAAAATTTTTCCTTTTACATTCTAAATCTTACTCATATTTTCAATAAACTTTATTTAGAAATCGTAAAATAAATTTGCAATTTTTTGTGCTTTTTTCTGAGCACAGTTAAGGACATTCTCTTACATTAAACAATTTAAATCTGAAATTATTCTCACCCAGTCTTTAAATTTGAATCTTATTTGGAATGATCTTTCCTCCAACTTAAAAAAACCATTAGATGATAGTTTATGTTTTTTTTAAATTCATCTTACAGGCATTTTACGATACTCGAAAAATATATTTAAATATGCTTTAATTGGAATAAATACTACAAAACACGATATGCAGTGTGTCCGTAAAGTCATGGTGCACTTTTGACCGGTCACAGGAAATCAACGAAACAAGATGGAAATGTGAAATCTTCACCAAACAAAAGAAAAACGCTCCAAATTTCATACCTGTTCAGTGCAGTACGATGTGGTCTCCTTTTGATGCCCTACACACACCTGAACGATATTAAAGTGCTTTCCACACACAGTTAACGACGTCTGGTGTAACAGAATGAATAACATCTGTGATTCTCTGTTTTAAATGGAGGCCACATTGGTGTTCTTCTTTATTATGTGGCGATTTCACATTTCCATCTTGTTTTGTTGATTTCCTGTGACCGGTCAAAAGTGCACCATGACTTTACGGACACACTGTATTATAACGTTTTCGAAGACTACTAAACTGGACTTCTGAAAATTGATATTTATTCTCTTTAGATTGGGATGAAAAGGTAAAAACTCTCGATCAGATTTCGTGCCTTCAGATGAAATATAAGTGTTCATTTTAGGCTCCGGGCCGCAGAACAATTGATCCTTTGACCCATCAAGCACATATCTCAACCAGCGCAATAGTTTTTTACTGGTTCTGGCTACATTAGTTCTAAAATATGTAATTTGTGTTATATCTGTTTGTATAATCTTTCAAAAACTCCGGAAATTAAAATAATAAATATATTGCAGTCATAATATTTCCACATGAATTTGAATTTCTGGGGTGGCCACTGGTGCAACCTAGTCACCCTACCCTTATAGCTACGCTTATGCCTCTCATTTCATTTTATTTATTTAAAACTATTAATTTAATATTTTAAATATTTTAAATATTCACCACAGTCATTATACAGGGAGGTTCAGAAATATATGTCAAAAATGTAAAGGCAGGTAGAGGGGGACCTATATAAGCAGATTTCATACATGAATGTGGGTGCAAAAGTGCAGCGTTGAGTCAGTAGAGGGCGCTGCTAAATTCGGTGGATTAAAGCGCTTCGCTAGCTTGAATCGTCAATCCGTCACGGGAGCAACATGTATCGTTACACCAATGCGGAGCTTGCCGGCATGCATTTTATGTATGGGTCTAAGCAAGAAAATTGTTCACACACAACGCACGTCCAACAGCTTTTGAGCTTGTCGAAGGGCTATCCTATACTCTGCGTAATAGTGCTTCTTCCACTGCAGGAATTCTGCGATATCTTACAGTGTCCTTATCACGTTTGGAAGCATGAAACGATCTACTCGCGCACAACTCCTAATGAAGACGCCCAAATGTTCGGGGATCCGACAGAATCCTACCCGGGGATTGTTCAATCTAAATCCTTTGAGCAGACAATCCATTTCCTTGCGCAATCCCAGACATGAAATGTATGTCGGCAAGCTCTGCGTTTGTTTAATAATCCATGTTGCTCGAAATCCGTGCGGTAAATGACGATTCAAGCCAACGAAGAGCATTCATCCACCGCATTCAATAGCGCCCTCTACTGCTGCAACACTGTATTTACGCACCCACATTCCTATGTGAAATGAGCTTATTTAGGTTCCCTCTACCTGCCTTTATATTTCTGACATATAGTTCTGAACCACATTGTATTTAATATGTTTCAGTAGGGTAGTCAAACTTTGGCCTGCGGGCCACAGAGCTACCGGTATTTTAGAACAGAATAATTTACCTTATTAAGAGCTAGAAACTTGCGATTAAATGAGACAAAGGTGAAAATTCTTAAAACTTGTCGCAAAAACTTTCAGGTAAAAAATTCTGCAGCCCTATGTTAAAGAAAGCATAATAAGTAATATAGTTTCTTTATACCAACATTAAATCTTCATGACAGTTATTTTCGCTAGAAATACTTTGTATATTGTTCTTATTACTCCATCAATCTATCTTTCTAAATATTTATTTCACGGGTTAGTTAACTACTTCAACGTGTGATTCTTGTAATCAGGTTTAAGCCTTCTTCATGAAAGTTGTTGTCCATAATCGTCATAAAAGGAAATAATACTATTTTCGGAATAATCAAGTATGATCTTTGGGATTTTATTTTATGTATTATTTAATGGCAAAGAAATAGATGTCAATTTATCTCATACTGGTTGTATATTGTTATACGTGTACAGTATTCTTTAAATGATTGAAGCACCCTTTGTTTATAATTTAAAAAATAATTATATAATAAAGATATCCGTCGCTGATTTAGTTTGATATACTCAAAACTGTTATGGAATAAATATTATTAAAATGCATTATAAATACATTAACTATGAATAATATATTTATTTCTTCACTTATGTTAAAAAAACATAGCAAATTATACAGTTTATTTATTCCATCATTAAATCTTTATGACAAATATTTGAGCTATACATGCTTTGTTATGTTATTACTCTAACTCCATCAATCTATCGATGTATTTATTTCACAGGTTAAGCTTATATCTTACAAGGAGAGGGCCAACCTTGTTAATCACAGATTTTGATTATTTTAATATATGTTGTAGGGTAGAGACCCCTTAGTGTCAGGTTCAACGGATTTTATCCAACGATCCATAGTTCTTGAGAAACCGGGGGGTCTAATGATAGAAGGCAACTTAAATGCTTACATTGCGACCGTAATGATATGTTGGTCATAGCTTAGTTGGTACGGCGTTCGCTGGCTGATTTGTGGGCTCGGGTTCGTACCCGATCGCGCTACATTCGTTGTTCTCATTTTTTGTTTTATAAATGTACTTGCAATTATAATTTAATAATTTCAATTACAAATTTTAATATCATACATTAATTATAATGTTAACAAATTTAAATTTAACAATTTTTATTTTTAAACTGTTATTTCTCATACTTTAAAGAGATTTAAAAAGAAATTGGATCTATTATTAAATGATAAAAATTCCAATCGTGACAAAATCTGTTGTGGTGCCATCTAGTTATGATAAAATAAAAGCATATTCAAATAAAATAAAAATAAAAGCAGAAAGAAGATAAAGGTGAAAGCAAAATAATTGAAAGCGCAAGCATGCGTATTACAAGTATAAATATATATATCTTTAATATGCAAAAAATCGGTTGTAATTTAATTCTGATGCTAATTTTTAATATCATTATGCTTGTTACTTTAAAAAGAGAATAATAATAGTATTATCGCATTGACTTTCTTTGTTAAAGCAATGCGTAAATGATGTTTCTTTAAAATCACGAATTGACACAATTGCTCAATATAACTGCATCGATGAAAAATATATTAAATACATTTTAAAAGTGATTTTTAAAAAATTAATAGTTTTATTATGTTTTATACAACTATTTAGTTAAAAGTAAAAAATTAAATAGGTTAAAATTATAATTGATATACAATATTATAAATTTTAATTGACAATGAGATTATTATTTATACTTACAAGTATATTTATAAAACAAAAAATGAGAAAAACAAATGTAGCGCATCAAGGAATCGAATCCGGGCCCGCGGACCAGCTGGTAAACTCCATACCAACTGAGTTACGACCAACCTACCATAGCGGTTGCAAAGTAAGTATTTAAGTTGTGTACTATTATTAGACCCCCTGGTTTCTCAAAAACTAAGGTACGTTGGATAAAATCCATTGAACCTGACACTAAGGGGTTTCTACCCTACAACATGTATTAAAATAATCAAAATCTGTGATTAACAAGGTTGGCCCTCTCCTTGTTAGTCTGTGATTTTTGTAATCATGAATAAATTTCGTTCACCAAATTTTGTTGCCGATTCGCATAGTAAAAGGAAATATTTGGTTTGAGAATAATCAAATATGATTCTTTGGGATTAAATTTGATTTATTATTTATTGTCAACGAAACAAAAGGCAAAATCATGTCAAGCTAGTTGCATACTGTCCCATGCGTAATACATTTATGTTGTTTTATCATATTCGTAGTTAAAATAAAGATTTATTTGTGTGTATCTTCGCCTGTCTGTTTGCGATGGCTAGAGAAATCTACCGCACGTAGAGACTTGAAAATTTGAATAAGAACAGACGAAGACAGGTTCGAATGAACCTGAGGCTCAGATTTTTACTTTTCGGATAATTAGCCAATATATTAATTAAAAACCATAATGAAAATCGAAAAATAGTGAGGTTATTTCCTTCAAGGAGATTGCGTTTCTGCATTTTTGGACGTCCCGCTGTCCTTCACGTACGCAAAAGCGAAGCGTTTAGTTTTTCAGCATTTTGAAATAGCGATCTCTAGTAGTCTAACAAAAAAAAAAGGGATTTTTTTCCCTCGCCTTCCCGGTGCAATCGGAATCTTATGTCTAAAAAAATTTATTATTTACTTTTTTGAAAAACATTTTTACTTGCCCACTCTTCGTGTCAGTTTTCAAGTTTCCTGTTTTTTTTTTTTTTTGTTTTTTTTACAGTTGGAAATTGTCGCATCCGTTTCCAGGACAAAAGACAAACACAAAAAATATGCACTTATTTGGGGTACCTTTCTCTTTCTAAGGGTGTTTTTCTTTTGAAATATTAATATGTACTATAAAAAAAAAAAAATTCGACGTTCGAGCCATGCTTTCCTATTCCTCTTCAAGTTTTCTGTTTTTTTATATATTTTAAAACTGCCTCTAGCAGAATTATAAAAAATAAAATTACCCAATACTTTAACGTACTTTTCTGGTTCTGGAGGTATCATTGGTTTTGAAAAATATTAATATTTATCTTTTGAAAAAAATTATTTCTCGGAGGTTGATTCGCGTTTCTTTTCATCTTTTCTGTCTTTTCCCCAGTTTTAAAATAACGTCAACTAGGGTAACTTCCCCAGTAATTGGCACCTTAAGAATTTGTCATTAAACTTACCCCTGTTTTCATTACTTAGGGAAAAAAATATTTACTTGCAAATATTTTTAAATCAAAGAGTGCATATCTGTGCATCTATTTTGTCAACTAAAATCAAAAATATTTGAATAGGTATTTTTATAAAAAAATATTTATAAAAAGCTACTATAATCACCAGTAATTGGCACCAAGTACACCAATGTATGACACCATGTGATCCAGCGATTGGCACATGTGTATATAAGTAAAAATCACACTATTTTTTACTTTTAGATTATATGAAAAATATGGTTATGAGAAACCTTATGATAGAAAAGATTAATTATAACACAATATAAGCAGAAAATCTTGGTTATGAGATAACATAGCTTGATAATATCAATTGTAACAACTTTATGCTGAAAATATTAATCATCGCATAAGTAAATTAATGCTAATTCACACATCTTGATGTTGGTAATATATTATAACTGTTTTAGACTTGTCTAAAATAGTTATAAAATAAAAACATAATTTGAAATGTTACATGGAAAAATAGTAATATAGAAATTAATGCTGTTTTATCTATCGGTATGGAGTCTTGATTTTTAGAATAATGAATAACTCCAGAGAAAAAAGAAAATTTCCTGATAATTCCAAGGAACAATAAAAAAAAGAAACGATTGTCTACAGTCACTAATATCTCACTTTGATGACCAAATATATTTGTTTTCCATTGTTTCTTGTAAAAAATTTAACAGTAGGTTCTGCAGGATCAAATCAATTACATGACCCATATAATATTGCTCATCATAAAAAACATCATAAAACGCATTATTATTATTAGGAGCAGTAGAATCAGTTAATTTTTCAAATGAACTGTAATCAACTCCATCTGGATTAAAGGGATATAGACCACAATGTCTAAAGCCATGTGAAATACATTCAGAACTAATGCTTCTAACAACAACACTTCAAGCATTTTTGCAAACGTAATTTTTGTAATAACTCCATGAAAGTTACTCTCCGTTCATGAGCTACCTCCTTCCACTTCAATTTCATCACTTTGAAAAAGCGGACATCACATGATTGCATTGTATGTGTTGCATTTGGGGGAGAGAAATCATAAATATAACTTTTTCAGCACAATAATTACTTAAATGCAATGTAAGGTGACTCTGATGAAAATCCATAAAAATTATTATTGGTAAATCAATCTGATTTTGCTGCAGCCATGGAAAAAAATATATTAGCTATGTATTTATAAAATGTTTCACCATTCATCTAGCCACTTTTACTTTTCCCTGAACTCCAACTTTTAGGAGCATTATTGACGAGATCTGATGGCAATCTCAGATAAGGATAAATTTTAAATGGTGGACAAACAACTCCATCAGCTCGAACTGTCATCAGTACAGTAAGAGATTCTTTGTCTGAGCCTTGCACAATTTCATAAACATCTTTGCATTCTCTTTTCCAGTTTTGGGACAAAGCAAAAATGCAGGCTCATCACAATTATTGTATATTCTCAGGGGATATTTGAAAAGCTCTTTGAGATTTTCTTTGCAAAAATAATCTGCCATTTCTTTAAACGTAATTCGCAAATCTAACTCAGTTAGTTTGGCTATTGAATGAGTAAGAGTTTCTGTTTCTGGAACGTTCACAATAATTTCAGGATTATAAGCTAAAAATAATTTAAACCATTTTTTCCTAGGTATATTATTTGTGAATGGAGTTTTCTTGTTTGACAGTTCGATAATTTTTTGAACTGTACACAATAAATCCTCTTTTATCAAGGGAAAGCCATCTTTGGTAATGCTCAAAATTCATTTTACTATGTTAACTTCTGCTGCTGCTGTAAGAACTGATGATGCTCTCATTCTTCTTTCTCTTGGAGTTTTCCCATTAACTTAGTTTTCTAAAGTATTATGAGGCACACCAAATGTAACACTGGCTTTATGAAATCTCATGTTTTGAGTATGTGTAGCATGCATTGCATTCATCACTGCTTCTTCAGAATACAAGAATTTGGGTTTAATCCCTTTCAATGAATTTACTGTAGATGAAGATGCCATATTTCAGGTTTTTGAGAAAAAGAAAGTAGCATAATTAGTTCGAAATGTGAACACTTTAAAATAATACAATATATTCATATTAATACCCAATAATTTTCATGCCATCCCCAGTAATTGTCATATGAAGCTTTAATGCATGCCAATTACTGGTAATATTTCATATTTTCAAATAAAAACAATTGCTAAAAAAAATTAGTTTATAACTTTAAAAGAACTGCCAAAATAAGTGGTTTAATGCCAAATTTCATGATTCCCCAGTAATTGGCACATGTGCCAATTACTTGGAACTAGCAAAACTGAAGCACCATTAACTGGCACCTATCATTAATTCAAAAATCCAAATATTTATGTCAAAAATACTTTTACACAATTAAAGTAAGCCCTTTCAACTAAACAAAACTTCTGTCAGTCAAAATTTATAACATATTATAAATCAGATAATAATGAATTGATATGCATTCTACCTTAAGCCAGAGAAGAAGCATTTGCAACGAAAATGGCTAATTTGACACAAGCCATAATTGTTTCTCTTTCTTATGCACTATTGTCATCTAGTAGCATAAATCAAAGTTATAATCTTTAAAGTAAATGTACATATAGCTGGAATATGGTCTTGCATTTTTAAAAGACTGGATGTAAATCTTATTTTAGGACATTTTTGTAGGATATGACAATCACTGGTGACCTGCCACTCACTGGGGATGTTACCCTATTTGCTGACAAAAAAAAACAAACAAACAAAAAAAAAATCCACTTATTCGACGGTTTTTCCCGATCATAACGATATTTTTGGTTTAAAAAATATTAATATTTGCTATGCCAAAAAATACGTTTTCTTGGAGTAGTTTATGGATTCAATAGAGCTTTTTTTTGTCTCTCAGCGGCTTTGAAAATACAGTTTCCCGTAAAAAAAAAATGTGCTTTGTAAACCATTTCACATTTAAAAAAGTGGGGGGATGGTGCGTGTTTGATATTTTTCTTCAGGAACTTCTGGTCAGAATTGAAAGTTTCATCTATCCAAATGTCAGAAATTAAATTGAAAATTATTAAAATGGGAGCCTTTTAGTTAGTTTGGAAGGATTAATAAATATAAAATAAAACAAGATACAGGAGCGTGCGTAGCCCACCCATTGTAAGCTGCTGAAAGCAGCTGGGCCCCATCGCTAGGTTTGTTTGGATGGTTTTTCGTTAGAAAATATTATGTCATACGAAATCCAGGGTATACGTATTCGAAGGCTGTAGGTTTTCGCAACATTAGGTTTGTTTGTAAAAAAATTCCTATAAAAGTATAAAATCATTCAACACTGATTTCAGGTACATTTCAAATTATTATCACGCGGGCCCAGGAAACGCCGGACGGATCAGTTAGTAAAAAATATTTTAAATGATAAAGCTTCTATTCTTTATAATTAAAAAAGTAGCTAGTTCCTCAATGTTTAAGAAATATTAGTCTGTCATTTAGTTTTGTTGGTGCAAAAATTTTATTGAAAACTTTTAGAGAAATATTTGAAATATTCAGTAATTTCATTATATTGATTTCTTTATTTATGTTTAAGAAACAATGGCCACTATTGCACTTTCTTTTCTCAACGTTAATTCTTCGTCACATTTATTTTAACCATAAACGCTTTATTATGTTTTTTCCTTTCACTCTATCAATATATCTTATTAACCCGGGAATGCTCGCGCATATCCAGGATATGAACGATTAGCACTTTGCCACCAATAGATTCAAACAAAAATCATCCTTTTATTTAATTATTGTCATTGTTCACAAATTCTGCGCTAAAATAGTTTGAAGATTACTTTTCGAAAATTAGTGGTGAGAAAGGTAATACCCGTGCCCACCCTGGGTGGGTATAACATACCTGCGCGTGTAATCTCGGGTTAAGTTGCTGTTTCCTACTTACGCCTATTACTCAATTCTTTGATTCAAAGCTTTGGGCCAGTACTGGCGAATATTTTAATATATAATCGTACCACAATTTACAAATTTTCTTTTGTAGTGGATTTCTATTGAAAATATCTAGTATAAATGTATGGCACAGATTATTTTTTAAAAAGTGGTATTAGTAGAATGAAAATATAGTCCAATCGGACGTATCTGTTCCAAGCCCTAGTCAAAGGGTTAATCTGTGATCGTTTAACAGTAAGTCTATAAACCTTTTCACTTAATTTTCTTCCTGATTCCCACGATAAAAGAAAATAGCGGAGTTTTAAGAGCAAATAATATAGGGTTCGTACGGGTCCTTGAAATTCAAGAGCAGGAAATTCTTCGGTACCAGTACTTTCTTATAGAAATTTTCTCCTTTAAATAAGGCGAAATTTCGCGCGTTTGAACTAGATTTATTCTTTTTATAAAATAATACTGGTATTTGACCTTGAAAATAACGGTACCCGTACCAACCCTGTAATATGATATTTTAGGTTAATTTTGTTTTCTTCTTTATTGGCAAAGAAATAAAGATCAAAATGAAGTAAAGTTGTTTGGATATTATCGTACGTATACAATATATTAGTAAATGTGTTTAGTTCAATTAATGAATTTTTTTATAATAATGAACTTTACACGATATCTAGATATCTAGATAGATTTGTAAAGAAATATTATATAGTTTTATCAGAAACATGGTACGCACGCTCCTTGGAATACCAAGGAGTCTGGTACCACTATTTAAGATTATAATATTTCTATTTAATTTTTCAATAACAAAATTCGTAATCAGCTCGTTTAATCACAAAATGTGTAAATTTTGATTTAGATTAAATAAGTTAAAAAATTCTGTTCAAATATTCTGGTAACACTGTATGCATCCGGGAGAAAAAGCAAGTATAAAATTTGTGGTTATATTTAATTTATTGTTTTTCAGATATTAAAAGGAAAACAAATTGAAGACATATCTATTGAATATAGTCATATCTGTACAAGATATTAGAACTTGTGGTTTTAAAATATAACGAACTTTGTTTAATTTAACAATACGTATTATAAAGCATACTGTTTTCCAACTCTGTTAATCTTTAGAGCATATGAAGGAAAAATAGTTACAATATTATTGTTTTTTAAAATAAATGCTCACATTTGTGTTTAACGGCATAATTTAATTTTAAAACTTATGACGGCTATTGTTTTTTTGACAAAAAAAAAAATCAAATGTTAAAATTTTAATTATAAAATCGAATATCTGATTGATAATAAATTATTTTTAAAGAAAACTCAAGAAATTTTTTTGGATAACGAAACATCCCTAATCGCACAACTAATTAACATTTCAGCTAGGAATATCCCTAATAGCTAGTTACATTTGTGCGTTGCTATATTATAAAAAATTGTCATGATTTGTCGAGTGAAGAGGGAACATGCTTTTAATTTTATGGACAAAAAACTCTAATGATTGCGCAGAGTCTGTAATTATTGGCATATCTGTTGTTAACCCCTTAACCTACGATTTACTTTTAACAGCTCCACGGTTTGGCAAATCCATAGCTACCACTAAAATTTAATAGAGATTTTCGCCTTGTTTAATCATGGAATTTCGACGATTAAATTAAACTATATTTACTGTGAAATTTTAGTGGTAAGAAGAATTTACATTTGGCTCGATCATCGTACGCGGGCTATGCCCGTCATTGTAGCTTAACCTTCCGTCTACCAGACGGGTTCATTAGACCCGACATGTACATTCAAAATATTTATTCAAACCAGAAATTTCTTCAAAACAAACTAAATGTATAAATCAGACAATAATAAGTTAAATAAACAAATTAAATAGTTTTAAGTAAAAATTCTGGTGTAGAATGTTTTTATAAAACTTGAGTAAAATTTCCGGTAGTTCTAGGGTTAAGGGGTTACTGAATTAACTGATTTAAATTTAGAGAGTTCCTTTAAAGAATCAAAACCAGATAATTTTTTAAGTTGAATTTTGAAAAACGGGATAATTTAGTGGTTTTATTAAAAACTGGAGACATTAAAGAAGAAATTGGGACACCAGGCTAATAAATTTAAAAATTGGAGCTATCTTTGGAAAATCAGGATGTCTGATCCCATTAAAAATTACAATATCACCGCATTCTTGTCTATTAATCTGTATAAGCTGCTGCCAACTTTAAATCAAAATTTTAATAAAATTAATGAGTTTTGTCTCGATGCGAGTTTATTTGATAGTCCTCAACAAACACGCATGCATACACGCAAACACACGCACGACCACGCGCACCCACACACAAAAGACTTAATAAGTTGGGAGCATGGGCACACGCTACAAAATAGTCCTAGTTACGATACTGATAGAGGTTGAGCCAAATTAAGCCAATAAGTCAATGATTAATCTTTTAAAAACATTTTTTATATAGTTACTTTTCTAATTATATCTAATTTATCGAAACTCACATTTTTCCCAAAATAATCTCCTTATTCCATAAAAAAATAGCGTTGAAAAGAGTTTCATGTTTTTACGAAATTTTTATTCAAATGTAAGTTTTTATATTTAAATATAATTTTTTTAAAACAAGGGAACAAAAAAAAAATTTTTTTTAGGAGCTAAAATTTTAAAACTACCTTATCGAAACTTACATGCTTCCTTCGGATCATCCCAATCGATTTTTCAAAACGAGATAAAAATCGGACTACCAAAATATTTTTGTTTCATATACAGTGGAAAAAAAAAACTCCAGAAAAATTTATAGTTTTCTTTCATATAGTAAATAGATAGTGTAAAGAATTTGTCATTCAAGTATTCGCCATATGTATTTAAAAAAAAAGCTGAAAATATTATGAAATATGTCACAAAGGTGCAAAATAAAATGCTGCTATTAATATATTCCTTAAACATATGGCTTTATGCTTAGGAAAACAAGTGTTAAAACTATTGGAAAAGTTCAAAGAAAAAAAATCACACGGAAATCGTGATTCTTGATAAGATCTCCAGATTTAGCATGGAAATCGATAATGTGTCAAATCTGTTGAGTGGTGTATAATTTATAAGCCTTCAAAAATTAAAAGGGTAAAACAAATATTTTTCACACAGTCAAAACTTTTATGATGAATATAATTTTATTACATAAAATTATACTCAAATCCCTTTTTTGCTATTTTGAGAGAACTTTGTAATTTTGTTTCAAAATTTTTTACATAAATAAAACTGAAGGCAACTATTTGGCTGGGAATTTATAAATTTCTTTTATAAATTGTTGTACACGAGAAAAAAAAGAGTTACATTATCTGAAAACCTTTATTCTTCATAATATCTCTGCTTTATTCTTCATATTATCTATCAATTTAACACAGAAATTAATAATGTCTGGAATGTTTTGAGTGCTATATAATTTGTAAGGCATCGAAAGTTAAAAGGAAGGAACACATATTTTCACTCTAAGCATTTATAATGAAATATAATTTGATAACTTAAAAATTACGCACAAATCCCTTTTTTGAGGGGGGGGGGGGTATTCATAGAAGGGAAAAAGAATTCTGATGATTTCTGAATTCTTTCGAAAAGTGTTTGCTCAAAGATATTTGAACGACAAAATTCAAGGTGACATAACATTGATGATTTTTTTTTTTGGGGGGGGGGGGGTGCACAGAAAAATAATAAATTGCAAAAAAGAGAGTTACACCTGCATAAGGGACTAATAATATGCTCGAAGTAGCTCGGAGTCGTTCGGTAGCTTCATCGCCCCGAGCCCTCCCTTTCAGCGTTTCGGTGTCTTTAATTTGTGTAATTTCCCTTTTAAATTTGTCCGGTTTCAATTTTTGATTTCATTTTTTGTTTCATTCTGGCTTCCGCCAGAATATCTTATACTCGGGACCTACCAATCTTGGCCGGGGACCTACCAATCTTGCTTCCGCAAAAGAGTCGGAATAAGTGGAAGAATAAAGGGCTGCGGACGAAGAGAGGCGCCGCGGCGAGCGGCCTCTCAAGGTTCGGCGGCGGAAGCAAGGTTCGTAGGTCCCCGGCCACGTCCCGAGTGAAAGACACTCTAGCAAAAGCCAGGTTGGGGGGGGGGGGGAATCAAAAATTGTAACCGGGCAAATTTAAAAGGGAAATTGCACAAATTAAAGACACCGAAAAGCGGGAAGGGAGGGCTTGGGGCGATGAAGCTATCGAAAGACTCCTGCTGCTTCTAGCAAAGGTATACTAAATTAAATAGTCATTGGCGAAACACTTAATTTTCGTTAAAAGATTACACCTTCTCACAGTAGCATTGGTAATAGGTTCCAATAACATATTAATTAAATAACGTTTTACCGCTCTTTAGACTACTTATCGACGGCACTTTAATTGGATGTCTCGTAATGGAGCAACCAGGATTTTCACTAGATACAGATTTTAAAAACAGGACAATATTTCTTATAAAATAAACTACTTCGTTGTTTTAAATGCTCTTAAAGAAGTTTTTTATACGCGATGTGTAAAACCGACTTAATAAATAGCACCAGAAATGAAAAAAAAAATTATTTAGTATTCAGATGTTTCAAGCATTCGCAAAAGGAACCCCACTTCAATCTTCTGAGCAGCATAGAACAAAGCCGCCGTAATTGACGAGTACTAGTAACACACGTTCTTTGTTGCTATCGTTCCGCATTATTTCATTTATTTTGTTATGAAGGGGCCCCTATATTGTAAAAAAAAAAAAAAAAAAATCTGTAGTTCTACAGATGTAACTAGTAACACACGTTCTTTGTTGCTATCGTTCCGCATTATTTCATTTATTTTGTTATGAAGGGGCCCCTATATTGTAAAAAAAAAATAATCTGTAGTTCTACAGATGTAAAGTTACATGCTTACTAAACTTTCATCTGTAACTGTACAAAAAAAGGCTGCAAATCTACAAAACTAGTTTTTGTAAAGCTACAGAAATCTGTAACTTTACAAATGAATCTGCTAAAATTACAGTAATCTTACAAAAATTTTATCTGTAACCCTGGTTGCAGTTACATGAAAAGTTCTAGGCATTCCAGTTTCCTAAAAAATTCTTAGTAACCTTACAGATTTTTTGATTTTCGGCTCAAAAGTGTGTCTGTTACATGAATTTTTGTTGTTGCCGTTACACAAAAAGTTTTAGGAATACCAGTTTCCTAGAAAAACTTTAGTAACTGTACAGATTTTATTTTACAGTGTAGTATATAGCCATGAAACTGTTGCGTGCTAGAATTGGTCATGTCTCATCTTAACACTTGGGGTTTTGTTTGAATCATATTAAATTTTAAATGACGTTTGAATCATTAAATCTGTCCACGTTTGCTGCGCCAAACAACGTTCTTCAATATGGTGTCCCATATTAATTACTCTAGTTTTAAAATTTTAATTGCTTCTCCCTAAATCGAACGGGGCAATTATCTCAGGATCTTTGATCATCAAATATGATAACAAATAGCTATTACAAATTTTACACTTGTTACTCATGTTTTAAATAATTATAACAGCAGTAATACAAATTCACAAACATCCACTAATCAGAAAACATTTGAAATGTGCTCGAATCAGCAAGTAAAAACTAAACAACAACAAATACCTAAACAATATTTTCACAATAGCTGCAGATTACGTAGAACTCCCACTCGGACCTTTTCTGAAAATCACTCTTTTCAAAGAAAATCTTTGTTTTATATTTCTCTTACGAATTTTGTAGAAACCTACCGTAAAGTAACTTTTGTTGCAAATGTTGTAAAAACTTAACACGAAACATCTTCTTCAGAAATACGGGTATTTAAAAAACGTACCAATGGTATCCATGAATATGTCAAATGACAATACGTAATTTTCATTTCCGTCTCTCTTCAAACATAAATATCAGCTGCTATCTACAAATTAACCTTATCTTTCCGGCGGCCTTCCAGATTAGTTTCTTCTTCAAACTGAGCGGAGGTCAGAACACCAACCCAAATACCTAAACATGCCACTGCCTGATAATTTCATCGCATTATGTAATGAACAATTCCATTTACAAATTCAAACTTTTATTCAAAGTCATGCTATGACTTATGATGTTAAGTTGTGACGACAACAATGTTTATATTTGTGTTTAAACTTCACCAGCTTCAGTTTAAATGGACAGGTGAACATTCTAAACTGCGTAGCAGACGTCTTAAGTAGTAGTTATACTAACTCTTGAATACAAACATAATATCTTCTGGGCGAAAAAAATGTTCGGTTCTGTAACCAAACAACACTGCGTTGCTTCTCAGTTACTAGTGTTGGCTGAAGAGGGATTAAAAAAATTATCTAATTCTTTGCATAAGTGGTAGAACTTGTGGAGTTCTGGAAGTATTTGAAGAAAAGATATTATTTCCGGAAAGTTGTAGTTTTAAAAAGAAAAAAAAAATCAGAAAATAATAAACAGAACATGGTATTGCTTAAGCATGATTGATGGCACTTTGATTAAGAGAAAAATATCTAAGAAAAAGAGTTTTAATTTCTTTCCATTAACATCTTATTTTTTAAATTACTGAACAGGCGTTGGAATTTTAATGTCTAAAATATGAAATATGTACAGCCAGTAAAAGAAAAAAATACGCCTGCTTTTTTCGTAGACCATTTATGATCAAGTCACATCAAAGATGTCACTGGACTTGGAATAATGTCTTCTTTGAGAATATAAATGCCATTTGTGAAACAGACATTGTTTACATGTCGCATGTGTTTTGCAATAAGGGCGTAAGGCAAAAAGGATTAATTGTTCAGGAGAGCCAAAACAAAGAATTCTCCACCCTGTAATTGCTCACAGTGTAAGCACCCTTGAGAATAAAGTTTTGATTTTTAGGTATATTTTCTAGGTATTTTTATTTCTGCAAAAATTTATGTAATTGGTAATAAGGTTTCAAGTGGCTCCTCAAACCCTTAATGCACAACACCTACGGATAGTATCTGTGACTTAAGCCCTACTCGACTCTCTCATTAATACAGATACATTTACGCCCTTATTACACATTATAAAATAATGCTTCCTGACTCTACATATGCACTTAACACAATTTTGAAAAATATGTGCCTTACGTTCTTATTGCAAAACAGAGGCGATATTAAAAACTGCACCAACTTTGATTTTTCAAACAGTAACACCCACTTTTGACACTTTAGTTGAGTTTCTTGGATCTAGCAGTTTTTGTTTGTTTCCACATTGCTTAACTTTCCAACTATGCATGTTAGATATCTTTGACTTTCGTTTAGTTAGTTGTGTGGACAATAAAATTGGCTGTTCCACATGTGCACTGAATGCAATGCAGGGGTAAAAATTTAGAAAAATACTTACAGTCTGACAGTTTTCTCTCAAAAAAGTAAGTAGATAGTTTAAGGATAATGTTATTCTAACGTTTTCCAAATGTACTTAGGCAGATATGTAAGCTTAGAATAATGTAAATAAAAAAAAAAAATGAAAAAAGTACAAAATAAAAAAATCTTTAAAATATTCTTAAACATGACACAATTTATGCTTATGAAAAAGTGATAAAGTATTGGAAAAATATAAAGGAAAACAAAAGGTTGGTTGAAACTAATGATTTACATGGAAATCGTGATTCTTTATAACATCTCTTGTATTAACATGGAAATCTATAATGTCTAGAAAGTTTTAAACATTGTATAAGTTGTAAGTTATTATAAGTAAGGGGAAAATAATCTTTCAGCCAAAACTTTTCTATTGAAATATTGCAATGCGATTACATGAAAATTGCACTCAGAGTCACCTTTTGTAAAATAGGAATACATGTATTCTTTTCCAAAACGGTTTGCTTAAAAAGAAAGAAAAAAAGAAAGCATTAGACAGACAACTTTAAAAAACAAATTGCTGTACGCAGGGTGGATAAAAGTTCTAGAATCTGGAATGCAGAGAGCGTTACACCTGCGCAAGTGTAAGAAAGGCAACTACGCCAGATCTTATGCAAGCAAAAAAAAAACACTTGCGTATTAGCCATTCAATTCTCAATTATCACCGCAGTTTGTGCCACTTTTGTGCACCATAATTCTTGACCATTTACTACAGTAAACTTCGAGACCTTCTATTATTTTCTAAAGGAACTAAGCAAGCTGCAGAGGAAACTAAGCATGTAAACATATAAAATGTAGAGGTCTAAACAACATTACCTGTTATGACCTGATGTTTCTACAACTTCGCAAATGTTCCTGCGCCCTTTTGACTTACGACGACGCTTCGACATTGCCGAAGTTTAGTGTTTTCCTTGACTTGTAAACGAGGCGAACAGAAATGTGTTTACGTTTCATGGTTAGTTTCACAAATCTTGTATATGAAAATTGTCAAGGAATTATTTCTCCAATTCCATATGCATAATTGCAGTAAGGGGTATGATAAAAACCAAATAACAGAAAAAGACATTTTAATTGCCATTAATATTTTAATTGCCATATAATTGTCATTTTTACAGGCTAAATAACTAAAAACTATTGCAAAAATTAAAATTTCTGTGCTACATCCTTTCATGGGACCTGAAGGATTAACTCAACCACACTGCAGAGATGCCAAAATATTTGCATTTTTCCGGGGTCTGACATAAGCAAAGCATGTTTTGAACCGATAAGGGATTTAAGGAAATGTATTTTAGTTGTATGTTGTACATATTAGATTCAATTTTTTAAATAAAATTTCAGGCTTGAAACATGTTTGAATCACTTCAACCCTGGAAGAATACCGAAATGCTTGCGTCTGTGTATTGGAGAAAATATAAAAATGTGAGACGAATTCCTGCAGGCCGCGCTATGATTTAGGGTAACCATTGTGCGATTTTCAAACTTATTTCAAAAACTACGTCATTATTTCATCTGTATTCGGTTTAGGCGTTTCGATATCTTTTTTCTCGATCCATTTTTCTACGTCTTAGTCTGAATTTCTAAAAAGTCGGTTGAGGGATTTATTTATGTAGTGGAAAATGCAATAAAAGTACTTCAAGAGTGCAAAATTTTGTCACCCTAACGAGAATATTTGAATTTTTACACAAGGAAATTGTATTTCGGAAAATAACAGTTTTGGAGATGCAATGTAAAAAATTGATCTGGATATAAGTCTGTAACTGGTTTAATAATAATAATCTGCTTTTTTCGATTTATATATACTGCTACAGCTGCAAATTAAGCAACACTAATTAAATATTCTAAAAACTGACATTCTTACCATAACATACATGCATAATATGAAGACATAATTAACATTGTGAATCAATTTATATTTCGCTGGTTAAATTTAAAGGAATTGTGAATGGAAATTCTTTGAAATTTAATATTTAAAATATAAAAAGTAACTTTCCGTCTTAGTTGCGAGAGCTGAAATGTGAACTTGCACTATTTATCCCTCCTAGTACCAGCTTTTAATATTTTATAAACATTCTTAATTTTGCATGATTTGAACTAGAAATTTAACTGCATTAAATGTAGCTTCTTTCAAAAAGGTATCTATATGATTTTATTTATTAAATTTAAATTATTATTTTCTCCCGGTTCGAAATTTTAAAAACTTCAAAAAAAAAAAAAAAAAAAAAAAAAAAGAATGGGGTCAAAGAAGACCCCAATGGCACTAGAAGGGAACCGGTGTTTCACAAGGAATAAAGTTTAAAGCTGATTTACTCAATTCAATGGCAGAAGTTTTCACTCAGATGCTGCAATTATTGCGAAACTTGTGTACTTTTCAAAATGAACATGACAGGCCTTAATGTATGTGTTGCACGGTAATACATACGAAAATACTAAGTACGACAAGACAGCAGGGAAAAAGCGAAACCACTGTTTTGAGATAAATTGGGCTAAGCAATTGTCTTGTGTACATTTGGAAAAGGACGTACTATTTAAACTCCGCTTATACATTTATATAATTAGCAATTTCAAAGTAAAGATGATCTTCCGCTTTGCTAAACACAATTTGTTCCTAAAATTATAAAACATACTTTAATTTTTTTTACCTGTAGGAAATAAGCGGGCAAAGTAAATTGCAGAAGTGTTTAAAATAAAGTAGAAAAAATTATTGTGTGTTTTCAAAATATTCCTGCCTTTAATTTACGATATTACTACAACATACTATGTACCTGTATGTTTAAAGGAGTTACGATTAAATGAAAATTGACCGTTGTGAATGGCGAAGATATATCAAAATAGAAACCCAAATATGTAAGATAGTGCAAGAAAGAGGAAAATTGATGAAAATACAGCAAAGAAAACTTTTGCGAATTCTGTATAGACTCGCGATACATTCATGCATTCTTATGTGTACTTTTATTAAGAGAAATGCTTTTTTTTATCTTTAAAAAAATAAACAAAACCACGTATTTCAATTTGATCTTTAAAATAATCATAATTTCGAGCAGCTGAGTTCCTAAAAGTTCAACTCACAGACGATTTTGCCTTTCTTTCAATTGCAATTTAGGCACGTTTCAAATATCTTAAGAAAATTAATTACAAAAATATTTAGTTGATTCAGATTGTACCTCGGTTTATAATACTCGCTCACTACATGCACATGACCCTAGGCTCTGCCATCGAAATACTCAAGGCCTGAGGACACAAGTTGTGACGTCATCACTAATCGACCGACTTCTCACTAGTGTTGGAATTCATACCGGGAAATTTTGAATAGCAATTTCCTTTTATTTTATTTGTGGCATATCTATCATCTTATAAAACAATAGTAACTATTTAAACTTACTGGTGAGAATCTAGAATCCCCTAATAAAAAATCAGCAAGATGTGGCAACACTGTGGAATTCCGGATCTGGCTGAATTTTTATTTAGGGTTTCCGAATTCTCACAAGTAAGTTTAAGTAGCTGCTATTGTTTTATAAGATGATAGATATTCCACTAATAAAATAAAAGGGAATTGCTATTCAAAATTTCCGGGTAGGAATTCCAACACTAGTGAGAAGTCGGTCGATTTGTGATGACGTCATAACTTGTGTCCCCAGGCCTTGAGTATTTCGATGGCAAGGCCCTAGGTCAATGATTATTGATGTTTGTAACGATATTAGTGGCGAAGATTCTCAAAATATTTACAAAATCATTATTAGAAGAGATTAGTTATGTAATGGGGAAATAGTTTCAGAATGTTTTGTACATTGTTTTCTTTGAATCATGTTTCTAGAATTTTAAATTATACAGCTAACTCTGTCTAAGGCGAAATACATAGCACCGAGAAAATTATTCGACTCAGACAATATTCTTCCTTAAAAGAAAATTACTCTTTGGATTAGCTTGGACTTGAAAATCTTTCCGTGTTTGACAGATTTCCGCCTTACACAGAGATTGCTTTAGACGGAGTTGATTGTATTTGTCTCTCGTATGAATTCTGCTTGTGTAATGCTTGATTTATTTGTATTTGTGATGCAGTTGTATTACGCTTAATATATATTTTTAAATCTAAAAACACCAATTTCAATATGCATATGGCATTTATTTTTATTAATTAAACAGCATTTTTTAAGAGTACGTAAGAGTTGCATAAGTCAGTATTTTTTGTCGTTGTATTTCAGTTAATTTTAAAAATACGGGCATGCAGTATGCAGTGTCTTAACGATCTTAATACAGCAGAAAGAAAATTAGTACTTTTCAGTTACCCGAATATTATAATATTCAGTTACACGGCACCAAAGCGCGCAAATGTTGTAAATTGCTTATTTCGCATCGAGAAATCAGGGGCCGATTAACCTTTGAAATTAGAGGAAGCACAGTAAAAGTTTTCGAAATTATATATTCATAAATTTATAACAGTTTTCCCTGTTATATATGTTTTTAACACCCCGCCCCCTTAGAAAATCAACACTTAACTTTAAGTCTTTATAATTTCGCAATTTACATGATCCCCCCCTCAAATAAAATCTTTAAATATTAAATACTTGAATAATCACATTGCTAACAAGTCGTAAACCAACTTAGTGAAAAATGTCCAAGCCGGGAATCGAACCCGGGCCCTTGAAATAGATCTCCAGTGCTCTACCACTAAGCCACAAGGACGATGCCCAGCTTCGGTAAGGCTGCAACCGCAGCACTAGATGGAAAAGTCTTCATGAGCACACAATCTAGATTAAATTTTCATTCAATCTAGATCTAATCTTAATTAAAATTGTATAAAATTGTAATTAAAATCTTTAATTTAATTTAACTTTACATTTTATAGGTAATATTATACCTCTGCACTTGTTAACACCCTGCCTCCCTCACATTTGTACAATAGACCGAGAAGCGGCAGCACAGATAATCACCTCATCGAGTTCACGGCAGAAATTCTAGAATTAGTTAAAACTGGATTCGCATATTAAAACGCAATCGGTCTGCCAAGTCATATCTCGGTGGAAAACACCTAAAAACCCCATTTTAGCGGTTGACTCGTAGGTTTACCATTGTGTTTTCTTGTACCCAAAGGGATGAAAACATGGAGGACTGGGAGCAGGAAAACACTTTGGTAAACCTACGAGTCAACATCTAAAATCGGGTTTTTAGGTGTTTTCCACCAAGATATGACTTGGCAGACCAAATGCGTTTTAATATGCGAATCCAGTTTTAACTCATTCTGGAATTTCAGCCGTGAACTCGATGAGGTGATTATCTGTGCTGCCGCCTCTCGGTCTATAAGTTAAATTAACACTTTTAAAGCTCTCATCAATTAAACTGAGCGCGCTACTTTTTCCTTTTGCTTATCACTTTCACACAGACATATGCATAGATACAATCCTTAACCGCCAGTGATTTCCATTAATATAAAAATAGAATATATATGAATTCCCCTTTTATTGCAGCCGGCAACATGTGATACATACATTGTGCTTTCAGCGCAGACCTGCATCCTCTAATTTTCTTATTGTTTTATGCTCGTATTTGCATCATATCTCACCTTTTTCCCATGACAGATAGCTTCCAGATTCCCCTCTGTGTAATGCAAGCCTTTGTCCAAAATCTTGTAATGTATATGTAAAAAGCATGTATAATGCTATTATCTACCTCGGCTGACCACAAGTTATCATACAATCCTAAAAGTCCTCTGTGACGTGTAACTTAACCTCTGCGAATAGTTCCTGTTTTCCGCCAATACTTTGTCTACTCTTCGCATTCTCGCCAATGTCTTAGGAGTTCTCGTCTAGTACCCGGCAACTGGCGGGCAAATGTAACTGAGCCTTAAGTCACTATGTTTCCTGCCTTCGAGCCCTGCAGACGTTATCTGAAGCGCCTTCGGCACTTGCCCTACCGGCTGTCTATCTCTTCTCCCCTTTCCCTGTACTTCACGGCCTTTCCAAAAGTTTAAATAAAATTTTAAAAGTCCTCTAGAATGTTTGTTGAAGTTTTTTTTACTGTGCTTGTGGACCTGGGTATGGAATAAAACAACCACAAGATTCTCATGGAATATCATTCCCATTTTAATATAAAATTAAATATTATTCACAGGAGTGACATAATCGAATTCACATATATTTCATTAAACAGTTTTTTTTTATGTTTTCTACATATTCAGAGTATAATTGTAGTGTATGCATTTGTTGTAATGTTGGATTTCCTCGGGTGATGTCTAACCACCACATCAGGATGACATAGGATTGGTTAATGGCCTACTGGTCACATTCAGATTTCCCAGTTAGGTAGGATTCCTGACGTAATAGGGATATTCTCTTGCATAAGGCAAACTTCCCTCTCTGAAAAATAAATAAATAAATAAAAAACACAATTAAAAAAAAATAAATATGGACATTAGAGGCTCCATTTTAGAATAATTTTGGGAGTCCCTTAAATTTTAAAGGAGAAACTTGTGCTTCAGGTGCTTTTTGGATAATTAAGCTCTTCAAGAAATATAATGACTCGATTATAAATCATCACATATGAAACATTCGAAGCTAAGAAAAAAGATAAGCTGTCGCACTACATTTTACCTCAATGGTCAGAATTCAGGTAGATTTTGCGCTGTTAGCGAAACGAGATTAACCAATTAGAAGCTTGCATTTTTGAGACCTTTTCGCTGTTTGCAAAAATACAGACGTCTGATTGGTCAATCTCGTTTCGCTAACAGCGAAAAACCTATCTGAATCCCGGCATATATCGTCCTTCGTATCGCTAGGGTCACGAAATGCTCTTTTCTACTAGCATTAATGCTTTTCCTTGGCCTACATCTAGAAAAGAGGATCACGTGGCTCAAGCGGTCCAAAAAAGAGACGAACAGCTTGTTTTTTCGTTAACCTCGTAAAAGTATTTTTTCTTCAAAGTTTTCCTTTTGCGATGAATAGGCAATTTTAAAAATATTTTAATCAGTTACACAATTTGGAAATTGACAAATGTCAAACGCTTCGCTAAACTCTTCCAAGGCAAATGTATAGCTCATACTATGATATTTGTTAATTTAATAACGTATTTGGCAAAACAATGTATTCCTGATTTCAAAATACCAAATGGTACAATGACCAAAGGAGGAAGACATAAACTTTATTTCAAGATTCCTGTATTTCTTAAAAACTGCTGTTTGATTTATATACTTCTGATTTTTCGTTTATCGTCACCTGTTAATATTCTGCGAATCATACTTAAATGAATTCATATAGTGACACTGACATGAGAAAAAAAAAATAATCAGATACCTTTAACATAGCTGCCAACTTTTACGCTTTTTTCTTACCACTAAAATTTAATAGTAAAATATTTCATTTTTAATCGGCGAACTCAGCGATTCAATTAGTCAAAAATTTCTCTTAAATTTTAGTGGTAATACAAAAGCGTAAAAGTTGGCAGCTATTCTTTAAAAAGGTAAACAATCGATAACATTATGCAGGCTGCGTAATGAAATATTGTTTTTACTGTTTGGTGAATTTCCTCTACAACTTATATCGCATTAAATAGTTGTAATTTTCACTAAAAATGTGTATCTGTGACTTGGATTACCATTCCTATACTCTAAATAACTTAGTTTCCCCATACATTTTTCGTCGTATTTGCGAATGGCATTTTTGTTAGCTTTCCCGCCAACATTTACACTTGGCGCGAAGTGTTGTTTCTTTAACGAAAAAGTACCGAAACCTGTTGTAATTGACTAAATTTTAATCAGAGAGCCGTATAAAATATTGAAAATTATAACTTTTTGAAAATTAATGCATGATTAACTCATTATTATAATTTTTTCTACCTTATTTGGATATTTGTGAAATTTAGATTGCTTTACATACCTCGAATAGAAAAAATAATAAAGCATATTTAAACCTTTTCATCCCGTGTAAAAATAAATTACCAGATTAAGTAAAATAATGCTATAAAAAGTGATAAAATATCTTTATTAAGATTGACGATCGTTTCGTCGCACCAACGGCGACATTTTCAAAATCATTCATGATAGAAAATATTTTTACATAATTTAAAAACAGTAAACATAGAAAACAATGTCACGAGGTATGATGCATAATGAAAAATATTGCAAACACAAAATTAAATTAAAATTAAATTAGTTATTTGTCAGCATGCATTAATTTTTATTTAATTTAACAAAACAATAATATGGTAAATAATGTCACGAGACAACATGCATAATGAAAAACATTGCAAAACATAAAATAAAAATAAAATTATCTTGGCTATTTGCGAGCGTGGATTAATTTTTACTATTGTTACTAAAATTACATAGCATCTCTTTCCAAATTTTAGGTAAATCTAGGGATACTGAATCATTGCAAATATTCTTGTCGCGTAAAAATATCTCTATTGATTCTCGGATTATGGATGGTAAATAAACTCTTGATGGATAAATTAACTTGCTATATTTAAAATCGATCCGTAAAGGTTCTTCGCTGCATAATCTGGCCCAAGCTGTGGTTCTTCTGTTGTATTTGATGTCTGCTATATGTTTTTGTAGCATTATTTTACTTAATCTGTTTATAAGTGATACATGTTTTAATAAATTACCAATTATTTTTTGGCATAAAGTTGGTATTCCGGATGTGCTAACAATCTGTTCATCAGTTTTCAGATAAAACTTTACTTAAAATGGCAAAAATCATGCATATAACTACTTTAAATATTATTTGCCTTTTTAGGGGTCTCAGGACTCTTAAAGCTTTAAAATTTTCGAAATTTTAATTTTTTTGCATTAACATTTTTTTCAAGAACATTTCGATATAATTGTTTCCTGGAAATTCCCATTAGAACAGAAGTTATAGCTTTTATAATTATACCCGCTCAATAGCTGAAGCGGCGTTTCCGAAACTTTGAAGTATTTTTTCTCCAAATGATGTTTTTGGGCATAACGCACAAGATATCTCAAAACCTTCTGAATATATTTTCATGAAATTTTCAAAACATATATTTCACGCTAGTCTGTATAAACTGAAACTAGAGTTTCCTTTTTATTGCTATAAAATATTTTTTAGGTAATTATATTGTTGAAATTTTCTAAATTTTGCATTAGTTAAATACAGCTTTGTATTAAAAATATAAAAACGGTTTAAATACAAATTTATTTAGGTTCAGGGTAATTGGTACAATCTGAAGTATAAGTAAGCACCAACATTTTTATTCTAGTTGCAAAATTTATTTCGTAATCCTGCGCGTAATCTGTTATGCCGATTTTCTGCTCGTCAAATGTCTGACAGTTTGAAGTAGTGATGGGCGATAACGAGATGTTTTTCTCGATTTTCTCGATTGTATGGACATCTCGATATTTTTCGATTGTATAATTTTTTTCTCGATGACTACAGTTTGCAAATTTCTTTTATAAATCATATATTATGTATTATATACGTCATACATTTATCAAGAATCGTCTGCGGGTGAACTGGAATGAGTCGATGTTAATAAAGACTAGGTGACTTCGACCGCTAGCGGGCCCCTCCTTTAATTGGGGCCCTTAATTTATACGTAATCTTGTAATATGAAATCACGAACAGGTTACCCGCTATATACGGCACTGATATATGATAGCAGGCGGGTGTGGTGTGCACGCACTACAAAATCTTGTAAAAAATATAATATCGAAACGAATGAACGTCGGACCAGATCTCTTGGGGGAGGGGTGAAAGCGAGCGGAGGGGCACAGCAGCTGCATAATATGATTAAGTCGTCACAGGTCTTTAGGCCTTTCCAACCATATGTCACATGAGAAGTCTGGATCTGAATTTATAAAAATACCCTCCCCGTGGGGGGAAAGGGGGGGGAGGGGTGCGGGAGGTGGATAACATGAGTAAGTGGTCATAAGCCTTTCCAACAATATGTCACATGAGGGGTCTCGGATAAATTTAGAAAAACACCCCCGTAGGGGAAAAGTGGGGGGGGGGGCGGTCACCGGAGGTGCATTACATCAATAAGTAGTTGCAGACCTTTCCAACGATATCTCACATGTGGGGTCTTGGCTAAATTTGGAAAAGTGTCCCCCGGGGGGGGGGGTGTTCAAAATGGGGGGATGGACACCGGAGGATCATAACATCAATAAGTAGTCACAGACCTTTCCAACGATATCTCACATGAGGGGTCTTGGCTAAATTTGAAAAAGTGTCCCTCGGGAGGGGCAAATTGGGGGAGACTGTCACCGGAGGTGCATAACATCAATAAATAGTCACAGACCTTTGCAACGATATCTCACATGAGGGGTGTTGGCTAAATTTGGAAAAGTGCCCCCCGGGGGGGGGGGCAAAGTGGTGGTGGGGACACCGTAGGTACATAACATCAATAAGTAGTCACAGACCTTTCCAACGATATCTCACACGAGGGGTCTTAACTAAATTTGAAAAAGTGTCCCCCAGGGGGTCAAAGAGTGGGGGGGACTGTCACCGGAAGTGCATAACATCAATAAGTAGTCACAGACCTTTTCAACGATATCTCATAAGAGGGGTACTGACTAAATTTGGAAAAGTGTCCTCCGGGGGGGCAAAGTGGAGGGGGGCGGCCACCGGAAGTGCATAGCACTGATAAGTAGTCACAAACCTTTCTAACGATATGTCACATGAGGGGTCTTGGCTAAATTTGGAAAAGTGTCCTGAAATTTCATATATTATATATAATATTTAGCGGAGGGCTCCATAAAAAAATCCGATCTAAAATGATAAAAGCGGAAAAAACTACCCTCGCAGTGGGGGCCAAATTGGGGAGGGGAGGAAGAAAGTCTCATAATATGAAAGAGTCATCCGAGAGCTTACCGATGACATATCACATGACTGGTCCAAAAAAAGTTTGAAAATTGCTCCCCCTCTCTCCCCCCGTGGGCCCACTCTTTCGCCCCGGAATTCACACAGCCACCACTTTAAAATTTTTATGTTCAATAAATAATATTTACCGGAAGACTGCACAAAAAACCCATATTTAAAGTGATATTTAAATTTATTATAGAAATCGGCTACGGTTTTAAAAATTTGTTCGCCCCTTCCCCACCCCCCTTTGAGCGAAGAAAGGTTCATAGTATGAAAGAGTGGTCAAAGGGCTTTTCGATTATATGCCACAGGAAGGGTTCGGTAAAATTTTTAAAATTGCACCCCATGAGTCCACTCTCACGTCCTCCTCCCTCGAAATCACCCGACCCACCTTCCTCTTTGAAAATTTTATATTTAATAAATAATTTTTATCGGAGGGTTCCAGGTATGTGACATCTTGGTAGGGCTAAAATAAGAGAAACTTTGAAAATTAAAGCTTCATTTCACAGCTCATTGTCATGCCTTTTTCTCTATCTGGTCCCTTGGTACCCTCGATAAATTTTCTTACTTTTCTTCTCTGCCGAGGACGAGAGAAATCCTCGAAAAGCTTCTCATAGCGAAATGTTGAAAAGCGCGAGAGAAATCCTCGAAAGGCTTTTCATTGGGAGATTTCGAAAAGGACGAGAGTAACAAGCGAGAGGCTTCCCATCGGGAAAGGTTGAAAAGGGCGAGAGGAAACTCTCGAGAGACTTCCCATCCCGAAAGGTTTAAAACCGCGAGAAAACCAACCATCGAGCAGCTTGCCATTTGGAAGCGTCGAAATGCTGGAAAAATCATCGAGATGAGATTTGCCGAAATGCGAGATGGAAATGAAGCTTTCAGAGTCAAACTTACCGCATTTCTGGTTTAAGTCATAATTTCTCAAAGGAGTCCATCTGCTTATCCAATCTCTTTTTAGCTCACAGGCTATCTAAGCCTGAGAGCTAATGTACCCGTCGGTTCTGTGTGTATGCATGTACTGTACGTACGTACGTATGTTCGTAACGCGATAACTCTTGATTAAAATGTACGATTTGCTTCAATTTTCTTTATGTTCATTCTGATAAGGCGTTCCGCTGTTTAGTTTTGACGGTTCATTGGTTAAGGATAAAGGGAGAGAAGGGGGGCTGGTCCCCCCCCCTCCTTAATTTAGATAAATAGGTTTTTCATGCAGAATTCTTCGATTTGCTCCAAATTTCGTATACCGGTTTATTATGTTAAGGAGCTTCCCTGATTAAACTTGGAGGTTCATTAGTTAAGTATGAAGGGGGGAAAGGGGGATAGACCCCCTCCTTAATTTAGATAAATGGGTTTTTCATGCAGAATTATTCGATTTGTTCCAAATTTGGTATACCGGTTCATTATGTTAAGAAGTTGCCTTGATTAGATTTGGAGGTTTACGGGTTAAGTATAAAGGGGGAGAAGGGGGCTAGACCACCCCCCTTAATTTAGATAAATGGGCTTTTCATGCAGAATTATTTGATTTGCTCATAATATGGTATACCGGTTTATTATGTTAAGGAGCTTCCTTGATTAAACTTGGAAGTTCATTTGTTAAGGATAAAGGGGGAGAAGGGGGGGGGGCTGTTCCGCCCCCCCCCTTAATTTAGATAAATGGGTTTTTCATGCAGAATTATTCGATTTGTTCCAAATTTGGTATACCGGTTTATTACGTTAAGAAGTTGCCTTGATTAGATTTGGAGGTTTACGGGTTAAGTATAAAGGGGGAGAAGGGGGGCTGGTCCCCCCTTAATTTAGATAAATGGGCTTTTCATGCAGAATTATTTGATTTGCTCCAAATTTGGTATACCGGTTTATTATGTTAAGGAGATTCCCTGATTAAACTTAGAAGTTCATTGGTTAAGGATAAAAGGGGAGAAGGGGGCTGGTCCCCCACTTAATTTAGATAAATGGGTTTTTCATGCAGAATTACTCGATTTGTTCCAAACTTGGTATACCGGTTTATTATGTTAAGGAGCTCCCCTGATTAAACTTGGAGGTTCATTAGTTAAGTATAAAGGGGGGAAAGGGTGTAGACCCCCTCCTTAATTTAGATAAATGGGTTTTTCATGCAGAATTATTCGATTTGCTCCAAATTTGGGATACCGGTTTATTATGTTAAGAAGCTGCCTTGATTAGATTTGGAGGTTTATGGGTTATGTATAAAGGGGAGGGGCTAGTCTCCCCTTAATTTAGATAAAAGGGTTTTTCATGCAGAATTATTGGATTTGCTTCAAATTTAATATACCGATTTATTCCGATATGGCGCTTCCATCATTAGATTTGGAGGTTCATTGGTTAAGTATACAAGGGCGAAAAGGGGGCAAGTCCCCTTAATTTAGATAAATGGATTTTCATGGAGAATTATTCAATTTACTTTAATTTTTTTTCTATGTTTGTTCTGATAAGGAGCTTTCCTGATTAGATTTGGAGGTTCATTAGTTAAGTATAAAAGGGTTAAAGGGGTTAGACCACCCTTAATTTAGCGATATGTTCCTTTTTTTCATGCAGAATTATCTGATTTGGTTCAAATTTGATATACTGATTTATTATAGTTAAGGAGTTTCCCTGATTAGATTTGGAGGTTCATTGGTTAAGTATAAAAGGGGCAAACGGGGTATATTTCCCTTCATTTATTTTTTGAGGGACATTATTCTTTGAAATAAGAGTATAATATACAGTTAGTGTTAATAACCTGTGAGCTCAATGCCATGAGTTTAACTGGCACTTATCATTTTATTGCTATTAACCGATGTGGGTTATGAAGTATAGTGGTTTATGTATTCAGTTCTGTATAGTCCTAGTTTCAAACTTTACTGTTAAATTTAGTGTCATTTTGCCACGAATTTTCAATGTTTCTCTTATTTTAGCTCTGCCAAGCTGCCCCATACCTGGAGACTCAGATAAATACTATTTATTAAATATAAAAAGTTCAAAGAGGAAGGTGAGTGTATTCTGGGGTGCGCGAGAGTGCACAAAGGGAGGGGGGGGAGGGCGGGTAATTTTCAAACTTTTACCAAACCTCCCCTTGACATATCATCGGAAAGTCCTTTCACCACTCTTTCATATTATGAACCTTTCTCCTCCCAGAGTTGAATTCCGGCAGGGGTTCGGGGGGAGAGGTGACTTTTTTTTTTAATTGTAGAGATTTCTACAATAAATATCAGGCTGCGTGATTTCCGGGTATATTCTAGCATAAAAGAGGGAACCCACGTGGGAGGGGTAGATTTCAAACTTTTTTTGGACCAGTCATTTGATCTATCATCGGAAAGTTTTCGGTTATCATCGCAAAGTTACTCTTTCATATTATGAACCTTTCTTCTTTCTTCCTTAGTTTGGCGTCCCGAGAGAGGCACTTTTCGAACTTTTTTGAAATCGTAGCGTTTTTAAACATTTTAGATCGGATTTTTTTACGGAGCCCTCCGATAAATAATTTTTAATATATGAAAATTTCAAAGAGAAGGATGGGCAGGGTATATTTCGGGGGGGGGGGGGCACGATAATTGGAATCCTGGGAGTTGGGAGTCTTTTCTATCTTTTGCTGACACCCCTCATGTGATATATCATTGGAAAGCTCTATGAATACAATTTCATTTTATATATCGCCCGCGCCCCTCCCCTTACTTTGCTCCCGAGCGGGGGCACTTTACTAAATTTAGCCAACACCCCTCATGTGCCATATCGTTGGAAAGTCCTGTGACCACTTATTCATATTATGCACTTTCCTTGCCCCTCCCTCCTACTTTGCTCCCCGCGGGAGTTCGTTTAATGTATTCCAGTCGAAGACTTTATAAAAATGGGGAAATTAAAGATACAATCTCAAATGACGTAGAAAAATCAATAAAAAATTTTGATCCCTTTTATCATCCTTTAGTTCATATTTTTGCCACTAGGGGGTGCTTTTGATTCTTATTTCTTTGGCCATTTTGGTACTAATTGCCGAAAAATTCTAATTTTTGATACTTAAACTCCCCTTACCGCTTCATAGCTACTCGCGTTTTTTCAGCTTTTATCAACCAGGTTGCACCCTTACAAGACTTTTTCAGTCTTATGGCTCCTTTATAGTTTCCCTTTGGTTTGTTGTTTTTTTATTCCATCTGTTTTCAGTTACCCTATATTTAATAAAATCTGCCTTATATATATGTAAAAACAATGATTTCAATAACCGATTCTAGAACATCTCCTTTGTACATTCTCGAAAGTAATCGATGACTGTATCGATTGTGTATTTTACGATAACGATTTTTTTCGATTGGTAAATTTTCGAGAATCGCCCATCACTAAGCCCTATCACTACTATGAAATTGTCGGCCAGAATAATAGCTAAGTTTTCCAATAACTGTTTTTAGCTTTTCTCGTTATAATCGATTGTAAAACATCTCGATTGTAGATTCTATGAATTAATCGATGGCTGTATCGATTGTGATTTTTTACGATGACGATTTTTCTCGATTGTCGAATTCTCGAGAATCGCCCATCACTAGTTTGAAGCCCTCTGTCAATGATAATTCTGCATCTTGCCATTTTTTAAGTACTTGAATTGAAAGAACATAATTATATCTTTCATCCCAATTAAAATTGTGTCTTAAAATCAAATACATTTTATGATATTAAATGTTGAAAATAGTCTTCTTTTTTTTTTTTCATTTTTTCCTGAGACCCCTTAAAAAGGACCATTTTTGTCGTGGAAATTTACAAATGCTGCTTTTTATTACATTATGCAAAAGAGAAAATGCATTTTCTGTAGAAAATTTTTAAATGGATTTACCGCATTAATATTCTTAACTCCGGAATTTCTCTCGCTTTGTTAAAACATGCAAACGAAGTTCCGCATGTTTTTTAACGCAATTATACTCAAATAAATATTCATAGTATTACACGTTAGCCGGTTAATTTTCTCAGAAAACGTAATGTTTTTTAAAATTTCAATGTTGGTGTCTCGAGATTATTCATAACTGGCTTTAAAACTGTTTATATTTTAAAGTTTCAAAATGGCAATAGCCTTTTTTATGCATTTTATCAGAAGTACTGATAAAATAACTTTTACTTTAAACAATCCCAAATCACATTAACTTATTATATTTAGCAACGAAAAAACTAGCGTAATATAAATATATATTAAAATATATGCATTTTTTAGAATAAGCAAGCCTTTTTTATGTTAAAAATGCAGAATATTTGATATTTGATACTGAAGGCTTCTTATTCGAATTTGGAGATTAAAAGAAAGAAGTACATATCGCTCACTCGGAAGAAAAGTGACACATCTCGCAAAAATTCATTTTGCGTTTTATTCCAGTAATAGATCTGATATAGGTGAGTCTTGGTACAGAAAAAATTTCATAAGTATAGTTATACGAAAATTAACTTTATTACGCTACATGTCCATTTGTTTCCCCAGAAGAGGGCTGGATTGTGTGGGGAGGTAAAATTACCTTACCCTACTTCTTTATTCTTAAGCGTTTTATGCTTTTATGCACCATTTTATTCCTGCATGCAGAGATAAGGGCTATAATTTCACTTTACAGTAAAATCATGCAAATTTTATTTTGCCTGTTCTGTGAAATTTACTTTTGTCGAGATGTGTCACTTTTCTTGCGGGTGAGCGATATATTACTTCTATTTTAAAGTTAGGTCTCCTTACAAGTATAGCCATTATGCGTAGATAAATTATTTTACCAAATTTTACGATGCATTAATCGAATTATCCCACTTTAAATAATAATTAATGTTATTCCTACAAAAAATTAATTAAATATTTTGATCCATGCACTCAGAACCTGATTATTGAAAAGGTACGTAACGTAAACGATGAGTGTCCCGTCTGAAATTTACGAGTAGCTCCAAATGGATGTAAAATGGGTCTATTATTTACATTTTTTTTTACGTTGAGTTTTTAATTTTTTGAAGGGGAAAGTTGTCTAATGCAAGCGAAAATCCACACTACTTCAACAAAATTATCTAACCCGGAAATCTGAATCTGATCAGTAGGCTGTTAACAATTATATGGAAACCTGATACCCGGGTAACTAAACTTACAACAAATAATATACTACAAATATACTCTATCTTTTTATACACCCTGTATACATAGGCATTATATTAAAAACAAGAAATGAAAATCATGCATATGGCATAGATTATGAAACACTTTCCAACACATCCAGAATACTATAACAAAACTTCATAGTTTATATCAAAACTTTACACTAAGGTGAATGATGATGTCTAAATTAACATTTTAGAAAACACATAATGCATTTGAAAACCCAATTTTTGCTATTACAATGAGTAGCCGGGGTAAATATATGATTTTTTTGTGCAGCCCTGTATATGATCTATAGATATGTATGCTACTACATAGTATGCTAAAAGTAGTTAAGTTAAAGGCATAGCACTGTTGAAAATTTCCATTCAGCAATTTCCGAAAATAAACGGATGTTGTTGAAAACTTCCGTGCAGCCCTGTACATGAACTATAGAACGCATACACAGCAAGTAATATTTAAAAAATAATAAGTTTAAAAACGCATACCACAACTGAGACCCACTTCTAGTAATTATTGTTCGTAAGCTTCAATAGTTCAATTATTGTTCATTTTCTTTTGAGCCAAATTATTTTGCGTGTCCCTGTAAATGAACGATACATTCTATGCTCACCACTTTCTATACGAACCTTGTAGTACACTTCAGTGATGTATATTCATTTCAGTAAAATAGTGCATAATCATTTCATTAAAATAGTGCAATATCATTAAAAAGAACCTCAAACGATTTCCCCCGCCGTAGACCGTAATGTGACGGAATTCTTTTGAGTGTCCCTGTAAATGATCCGTAACTGCTACACACTTCATCTTCAATACCGAACATGCCATAATGATACCCAATAACATATATCCGTTTCATGGCAATCGGACTATATTTACGTGAGTTAGAACATAGACAGACAGACAGATGGAGAGACAAACCCAATTCATAAGCACTTTTCAACTATGTTGGAAAGTGTTAGAAATCTATTTAATTAAATATATGTGAACTCGTCTAATCCACCCCTGGGATTGATCTGCATTGATGAATTTTCATGTATGAAGAATTTAGAAAAAAATTCCGCATGAAAGGGTCCCTAAAATGATATAGTGCTTCCCCGAGTGCTTCCGAGTTAAATCGGGTTCTACAGGCACTACTCTTAAACAGTACACCGTTACATTATTTAAAACAGTTGTTATAGTCAATAAGAATTCAGACTTGAACAATTAGATGTACAGTATAACTTCAAAAATCCGGCGTCATCGAGATGGAGACTATGCCAGATTTTTGAAAATTTCGGATTTTTGAAGGTATATCAAAAGTAGTAACTAGGAATATCAAAAGTAGTACTATATTCTTAATGATGCTTTTAGCCACCAATAATGCCTTAAGCCATAATTTAATTCATTATTAAGTGATAATTATGTAAGAGAAAGAGAAAATTAAATTAAAAAAATACTTTGATTGATCTTTTCTATGTTACAGAAAGAAATATATGTAATAAAGTGTGAAATTATTTATTCTCGTGTAATTTTGAAAACATCGATGTCAATTTTTTTTACCGTTCATTAAAAAGTTTTCCTTGTATTTTATACAAATGAAGAATGTCTATTTCGGAAATACAGTCTTGTTTCTCTAAAGCATATATTAATTTTCCAGTCAAATTTATGCTTTTTTCTAGTGACACCTTTTCTTCTGCCGGTTGTTCATCCTCTTCTTCTGAACTGCTACTACCGTTATCGGCGCTTCTATTTAGCATAGCATCATCGATCCCGCTGCACCTATGCATCGTTGTTCGCAATGCATAGCCAATCATCAGTATCCCTTTTTTAGGCATTTAATGCATTTTCAGATTTTGCTTGTTCAACAGCTCATAAATGGTGGCTTTTTCACGGAAAATGTGAAAGCCTGAATTTTTTTTCTCATCATCGATGTCGCCATTGCCGAAAATTCTTTCCGTTACTATATTGTGCCATGCATTAACCAAACTCTTTGACGTTGAAAGAAAGTCAAATAATCTTTTTTGTATTTTTAATTTCGATCTTAAAGTTTTTGATTCATAAACAATTGCTATTTTCCTTCTTCCGTAACCTAAAAGTGTAGAAGAAAAAGGAAGGGAAAAGATGGTTTTGATGCCGGATTTTAAGTTACCGGATTTCTGAATGCCGGATTTTTGAAGTCATACTGTATTTTGAATAATAATAATTACGATGATGATGAAAAATTTTTGACTCATGGAAATTATAATTCCCTAAGTACTCTTAACTGTTTTTGCAATTTTCTAATTTTTAAATGTATTCTTCACTCCTGTGGGTTATTCTACAAAAAATGCTACTTTATGAGAGTAAAAGTTGCAATAAAAAATTAAAACAAATTTTTTTATATTAATCTGCATAGTCCTTCTTACACCTCTTTAAAGGTTTGTATAGATGGTTGAATAGACTTCTCATTACTAGGTGTCACTTTATCTTCTAAAGACTTAGCGGTAATTCCCTAATAATCTTTCAACAAAGAATACTAATACACATTTTTTATATAGACGGCTTGCACATGACGTCACATGTTCAGAAGAATCTGCCATCGCTTCATATGGCGCCCAAATATAAGATGAATTTGGTGTTCTCCATTTGACTTATTAGCACTATAATAATAAAAACAAGTGGTAAGTGTGATGACAGATCGCAGAGCGGGTTTTGTTTAATATTCCTTTCAAAACACTTTATCCTTTTGAAAAATCTGTTAGTTCCACATTTCGCAAACAGGGGCGCACTCTATTCTAAACAAACCTCTATCCTAACGAAACTCCGTTTTACATACTATCCGTAGATATACACAATATGGCCAAAGATGACCGGTCACTTGCGATTTTTGACGTTTTGTTAAATATCTAGAAAAATACGTGAGGAATTAACCTGAAATTGCAGGTGTGTAAACAGTATTGTATAGGCCATATATTTCCGCGAAGATTTTTTTCCCGAAACCTCATAGGGGACCATAGAAAAACTGAAAAAGAATGAATAACTTTTAGATAACCCTGTAAAAATTAATGGAGCAAAAGCGTTTAAACTCGAGATTATTAATAAGTGGCTTATTGTAATATACTGTGTTCATTTTTATGTGGATAGTATGTATACTCGTAGAGAAATTAAGGTTTTTATAAAAACAGTCCCAAATTTCGCCAAGTTTTTTACTTATAATTCGCAGAGTTCTTAATATAAAAAAAAGTTCTTTTCAGAAAATATGACGAACAACATTGTACAGAATATACTGCAATCAGAATGAAAAAATAATAAAAATTGGATGAAAAATGAGCAGGTTTACTAAAAATGTTTCACTGCGCATGCGCGAATGCAATCAAAATATAATGTGCATAATGTGTTAGCTAAGTGTATAGAGTAACTTTTGTAAAAGTCTCAAAAACATAGTTTGAAAAGTCTGATAATAATCGTTTATAGAATAAGCTCAAAAAACCGTTGTTCCCAAAATGAAGCAAAAACATAAAGGGTGGCATCCATATATCCAATGATTAGTGCCAATTTAGCATACACAATATTGCACGTAATACTGTATTTGGATACAATACCTCATCTTTTTGCTTCCTTTTGGGAACAATGGATTTTGAGCATATTCTATAAACGATTATTATAAGACTTTTCAAACTATGCTTTTGAGACTTTTACAAAAGTTGCTCTATACATTTAGGTAACACATTATCACATTATATTTTGATTGCCTTCGCGAATGCGCAGTGAAACATTTTCTAGTAAACATGCTCATTTTTCATCCAATTTTTATTATTTTTTTCATTTTGATTGCGGGGAATTGTGTACAATGTTGTTCGTCATATTTTCTGAAAAGAACTTTTTTTTATATTAAGAACTCTGCAAATTATAAGCAAAAAACATGGCAAAATTTGGGACAGTTTTTTAATAAAAACCTTAATTTCTCTACGAGTAAACATGCTATCCTCATAAAAACGAACACAGTATTTTACAATAAGCCACTTATTAATAATCTCGAGATTAAACACTTTTGCTCCAATAGTTTTTACAGGGTTATCCAAAAGATATTAATATTTTTCAATTTTTTGACGGTCCCCTATGAGGTTTCGGGAAAAATTCTTCGCGGAAATATAGGACCTATACTGTACTGTTTACACACCTGCAATTTCAGGTTAATTCCTCGTGTATTTTTTTAGATATTTAACAAAACGTCAAAAATCGCAAGTGACCGGTCACCTTTGGCTATATAGTGTATTAGTCGAGGGGATTAGGCTCATAGCACCCGAGATAAGTAGGCGCCTCTGGTGGTAAAAAGTGGAACTGAAATATGTAAGGATATGGTGCATAATATGAAAGAATGGTCAAAGGTGTGTCGGCAAAAGTTGGAAAAGTGCTCCCCGGGTGAAAAGGGCGGAGGTTACAAAAATAGCTTAAAATACACAAGTTAGAGCCCGGAGGAGTAAATAATATAAGTCTTTTTGAAAATTTTATGATTTGTTGTGTCGACTGAGGTATTCAGTCGAGAAGTTTGAGGTCGTATGCAAAAATTCATGTCTCCAACTTAATTAAAGGCTCTCTTAGAAAGAATTCCTTAAAATACATAAGTGTATACATAAGATGTAAAATACTCAAAGGGTTAAACATAAGACTTTTTCAAGATTTTATTATTTGTCGCCTGGCCACAGGTGTTCTACTATAAGCATGCAAAATTTCAAATCTCCAATTTAATAAGATGCTCAGTTAGAAAGAATTGTTTAAAATACGCATGTGGGAGCCCAAAGGGTTAAATGTACGAATTTTTCAAAATTTTATGATTTGTCGCATGATGGTGTTCAGCTATAAGTATGCAAAATTTCACGCCACCAACCTAATTAGGGGCTCACTTTGAAAGAATTGTTTAAAATACACATGTGGGAGCCAAAAGGATTAAATGTACGACTTTTTCAAAATATTATAGTTTGTCGTTTGATGTGAGGTGTTCAGCTTTAAGTATGTAAAATTTCACGCCTCCAACATAATTAGGGGCTTACTTTGAAAGAATTGTTTAAAATAGACATGTGGGAGCCCAAAGGGTTAAATGTACGACTTTTTCAAAATTTTATGATTTGTCGTTTGGTCTGAGGTGTCCAGCTATAAGTACGCAAAATTTCACGCCTTCAGCCTAATTAGGGGCTCACTTAGAAAGAATTGTTTAAAATACATATGTGGGAGCCCAAAGGGTTAAATGTACGACTTTTTCAAAATTTTATGGTCTGTCATTTGATGTGAGGTATTCAGCTATAAGTATGCGAAATTTCACGCCTCCAACCTAAATAGGGGCTCACTTAGAAAGAATTGCATAAAATACACATGTGGGAGCCCAAAGGGTTAAATGTACGACTTTTTGAAAATTTTATGATTTGTCGTATGATATGTGGTGTTCAGCTATAAGTATGCAAAATTTCACGCTTTCAACCTAATTAGGGGCTCACTTAGAAAGAATTGTTTAAAATACACATGTGGGAGCCCAAAGGGTTAACTGTACGACTCTTTCAAAATTTTATGATTTGTCGTTTGGTCTGAGGTGTCCAGCTATAAGTACGCAAAATTTCACGCTTTCAACCTAATTAGGGGCTCACTTAGAAATAATTGTTTAAAATACACATTTGGGTGCCCAAAGAGTTAAATGTACGACTTTTTCAAAATTTTATGATTTGTCGTATGATGTGGGATGTTCCGCTATAAGTATGCAAAATTTCAAGTCTCCAACATGTATAGTTTCTTAGAACGGGCTCTGTGACGGACAGACAGACAGAGAAGCGAGACGAATAGGGTTTCGTCAGATGAACGAAACCCTAATAATAAAAATCTGTATTAAACAGAAAAAGAACACTTGCTTTTACAGGCAAACGGGAAGTTCTGACGTTCCGTGTGGGCTCTAGATGCAATACCGGATAAGAGCATCATTCGTGGCTAATAGCAACATGACGTCAATGCAAGCCGCCTATAGATGCAATGCTAGTCCTTTAAAGTAGGATATGAAAATGGAAGCAAATATCTGAAAAAAAAAAAATAACACTATGTTTGTGAATAAAAAGTTACTTTTATTAAATAAACACGCTCACCCATCCGGCATTTAACAGGCCCCAGATAAAAAACTTCAATGCACTGAAAATTAGTTTTGAATGATTTTTTTTAATTTTAAAATGGAAATCTTTCGAAACGAACCTATAGTTGGATGTCCCACTGCATTCGGCAGCGTACGCCCTCGTTTTTGCCTGATTTTATATTTTAAATGACAATTATCAAACGAACCTAGAGTTTGGCCCCAAACTGTCTTCGGTTGAGTACATCCGGCCGTAGTACACAGTCTCCAGCTACTTTTTTTTAAAAACCAAACCTGAAATTTTTAGAATTTTATATCTTTAAACCAATATTTTATGGGTTTATATTTTAAAAATTAAATTTAAACAAAGTAAGGCCCAGTAACCCCCCCCCCCCCCCAAATATAGTGATTGAGATTTAATTTCTGAATTTCTGACATTTAGGTATTTAAACCTACTTTCAATTCTGACAAACAGCTCCCGAAGAAACGAAAATAAAAAAATGCTCCCCCGCCTTTTTTAAGACATGAAGTGATGTCTCCCATTCCACATCCACACATAATCTTCAACCGAACCACAATAATCTTCAAACTTGTTATGAATTCTGGGAAATAAATGATAAAAAAGAAAGTTTTGCAAATTCATAAGGATTTCGTGGAAGGATCAGCCAGATGCGGCAACACGGTGGCATTCCGCATCTTGCTGAATTTTTATTTAGGGATTCCTAATTCTCTCCATTAAGTTTAAATAGTTATTATTGTTTTATAAGATGATAGATATTCCACAAATAAAATAAATGAAAATTGCTGTTCAAAATTTTCCGGTGTGAATTCCAACAATAGTGAGAAGTCGGTCGATTAGTGATGACGTCACATTCGTGCTCTCTGGCCTTGAGTATTTCGATGGCTGCGGCCCGGGCCGCGGCCATGTACATGCCCCAAGCATGCCCGGACCCGTGCAGATCTCTATGTCAAGGAATATTTCGTAATATAGAATTTGTACTCTCAGCTGTAAATGTAAATTTTATGTATTTTGTACTTTTGCAACAGGACCTTTTGCTTGGCCGAAACGAAATCCATTCTAATTTAAATGGCACTACCTCGAGAGTAAAAATAAATAAATTTGCTATTTAAGTCTTATGCCTTTTCGAAAAATTTATTTGCATCAGTAAACATACTTGAAGTCTAAAAGATGATGAATTAGGATATAAATTGAAAATTTTTGTGAAAACTCTTTAAACGTTTATGATGATCATCCTTTTACAAACTTCATATGAAGCTGCTGTTCACTACATGAAAGAAAATTAAAATACGTTCTTTTTTACTTTGAGAGATCAAAGCCTTTATGTAAGAATCTTAGATAGCTTGCAAAATTTGAAAACTAGATAAATTTCTTGGGAATGTTAAGAAAGATAGACACAGCGCAAAAATGAAAGTAGAAAATGTACTGTAGAATCTTTAAAACGCGTTTAAAGGGGCTTTTAAAAGCTTATAACAGAAAATGAATGTAATGTAGACATAGAAATTCAGGCGATGTTAAATTTTATGAATATTTTATTTCTTTTGTTATTGACATTCTACTTTGATATTTCACCATCAGCTTATTTAATCATCTGTAAAAAAAGAAATGCGGGGGGGGGGGACGCTAACAATTTTCTAAAATCTAATTTGCTGAAATGGTTTAAAAATCAGTTTTCGACAAAGTGATATTTTTGAGACCATCGGCCCATAAAAAAGTTACTTCCTTCAATTAATATTTAAAGAAACGAAGTTTTGTGGGGGTAAGGGAAAGCTTTTTAGCTGATAATAAATATAATTTTGGTTATGATAAATATCCCATTTTAAACGTGGGAAATAAAGACATTTGCTATTATTTGTACACAATCATTATGCTCCTACATACATGTGCTATTAAAAATAATTGAATAATGCATTAAGGATAGAGCACAAAAAGCAATGCAAGAAAAAACACCGTTAAATCTGTACAGCAAAGATGCATAATATTAACGAAAGCAAGAATGGATCAATTCATATCATACGAGTAGTTGTCTCGGATTTATAAAAGCCTTTTATTTTATTAAGCCAGGGCTCACCAATGTGAGTAATATTGAACGCCAGCTGTCGATATGATAGTAAATCACAGTGATGTCCTCGGGATGTATTGGGGGGAAGAAGGGGGGTGTCCATGGAAAAAATGTAGAATTTTTTAGAGATATTAACTTGTTTTTGAGAAATGTTTTTGAATAAAAAAACTCTTATTTTATACTGTTTACTACTCTTATTTTTCATTCTTATTTTCTCCACAACCATAGTAGACCAAGTCTATTTTGAAAAAAAAAAATGAGATAGTTCATTTAGAAGATGCATAAAATCTGTTTTATGCACTCCCACAGTAAGCCAAGACTGTAAACCGATGACATATATGAGAAAGCATGTGAAAACAGATGATTTATATCAAACATATTTATATTAAAACAGACTTGGTTCACTGTGGGAGTGGTTAAAACAGATTTTATGCACCTTCTAAATGGACTATCTATTTTTTTTTCAAAATGGATTTGGTGTACTGTGGTTGTGAACCCCTAAAATATTAGGTGCATATTAGTCAGCATAAGACGGATACGTAAGTTTACACAAAAGTTTCAGCCAAAGAATATGTCTAAAAGAGGTCAGAAATATTGATTTTTTTATTTTTCAAAGTATCTCTTTTCAAATTTTAAACGCTTTTACCATATTTTTCTTAGTATTTTAATACTCATTAAAATTAATCTGCAGATTGTTTAGAAAAATTTTTCACAGTTACTATAATCCGTTTTTTCATAATCATAAAAACATCGCTTTATGACACCCAAATTTGAGTTTCAGGATCAGATAATAGTCAGTTCGAGCTCAATCTGAATTATAAAAGGGGTGCTAAATCTCTGAAGTGCAAATTTCAGTGCAAATTTCAGTGCTAATTCTTTGGCGACGACAGATGCAATTTCTGAATCGCAGTGAAAATTCTAGCTTCTTTCAAGATATCCCAATGTTTCTGTTATTTCTCTGATTTTAAAATTGTCCTTCAGTATTTCCAACCAGACAAGACTAAATAGTTGCTTTTTGACATAAATGTCTCAAATTTTCGACATTAACGAAAATTACTTTTTAAGATTTTCAGTCCAACACTGTAAAAAATTTACGATCAGCGATGAGAGAAAAAGAGAAGCACGAAAATGGTTATATTTACTTGATTTTTGAAAACGCCTGATTATGGTGAATTATGGAGAAACTTTTACTGTGGTTCAACTTTTCTCCGTCCTATGGCAATATGTAACAGAAAAAAGAGCAATGTGATCTCTAAATATGCTGCTTTAAGGTACTATGATGTCCTCTGCTGGTCTAGTGTTTCGAATGCTGATTACGAATCTAATGATGTCAAATTCAAATCTCAGTACATACTTTGATATACGTAGTGTCGTATTCTATGTTTGAAATAATTCCAGATCGTGTAGCGCTTGTTCACAAAAGATAACTGTAGTCATTTCATGTTCAACATTTTACCGATTCTCAGGTCAACCAGTTTTTCATTTTTTTATTAACACTTTCCAACATAGTTGTAAAGAGTTTACGAATTCGGTTTGTTTGTCCGCCTGTCTGTCCATGCTCTAACTCGCGTAAATATTGTCCGATTGCCATGAAATGGATATATGTTATTGGGTATCACTATGGCATGTTCGGTATTGAAAAAGAAGTGTGTAGAATTTATGGTTCATTTACAGGGATACTCAAAAGAATTCCGTTATATTACGGTCTATGGGGCAAAATCGTTTGCCGTGTATTTTAAAGGTAATATGCTATTTTAAGCATATTGAAATCGATATTTATCACTGAAGTGTACTACAAGGTTCTTACTATAAAGCGTGGTGAGTACAGAATTTATTATTCATTTACAGGGACACCCAAAAGAGTTTGCCTGCAGAAGAAAATGAACAATAATTGAACTATTGAAGCCTACGAACAATAATTGCTGGAAGTGCGTTTTCATTTGTGATATGCATTTTTTAATTTAATTATTTTTTTAAATGTTACTTGGTGTGTATAAATTCAGAATATCATATACAGGGATGCACAAAAGTTTTCAACAACATCCATTTATTGGCGGAATTTGCTGAATGAAAGTTTTCAACTATGCTATTCATTTAAATGAATTAACCTTTAGCATACTATGTAGTATACATGCATATCACTAGATCATATACTTGGCAGAACAAAATAATGTATATTTTTCCGACTATTCGTGGTAAACGCAGAAATTTGGTTTTCAAATACGTTATGGTTATGCGTTTTTCAAATTGTTCATTTAGACATCACCTTTCACCTTAGTAAACTGTCAAGTTTTGTTATAGTATTCTGACTGTGTTGGAAAGTGTTTCATAATCTATTCCGTACGCATGATTTTTGTTCTTATTTTACCAAGCTTTGTTTTACACTTTTACCAGTTCTTAGTGCAATCTACACAAATTTATGGTTCAAATGGGACCATGTTTCAAATGTTGAAACATGGATTTATCATCTTATGGAGACAACTTTTTTGACACCATATTTTAGTGAAATGTTACCACATTTTTAGCACTGTATGCAAAGATGTTTTGACTACTCCTTTGCGATAAAATAGAAAGTGAGAAAAATAAAAATAAACGTGATAGCAGGGTTTTTTTTTTTTTTTTTTTTTTTTTTTGTTATTTAGGCCTTCTTAGTTGAAAAATTTAATCCCAGAATAATTATCAATTTTTAACTTTTTATGACTAACTGGCACACGATTACACTTAGTAAACAGTAAAATGAAATGCAAATGTTTCACTAACGAAATTTTCAAATTTATTCAGGTATGCATAGTGTCAATAGTCAAAGTGTTCAATAATATGCAGTGATGTAGAATACACTACAAAACACATTTTTTCTATAGGAAACTACGGCCGCAATCCATTTGTTCAGTCAAAAATGCAAAGTTCTTCATTACACAGCGAACTCAGATTTTGTTCATAACTTTAATATTAATGAAGCTATTTTAACGAAATCTGCAAAAGACTTCTGTCTTTGTTTGTTTAAAATGTAACGATACGATGAAAAGTTGCGGAAATAGACATCATCCGTTTTGAAACATTGTTGAACTAGACATGTCATGTTTCTGAATCTAATTCGCATTGCCTACGGTGTCTCTTACCGAATTTCTGTATTTTTCCGGCACATTTTATAATGCAAATATATTTCAAGCAAATCAAGGTAAGTCTGTTGAAAATTTCTTTACAATACCTTCATTTTTCTTACAGTTTTGAACAACATCCCGGGTTGAGATTAGTGTGAGATACCTATATTTTTGACTGAATACCGGTTTATAAGTCGCGGCCAAAATAAGTGTGTTTAAAACCAGAAATTTTATTTAATAAGTAAATTTAATAAAATAAAATAACAATAAATGCCATGTAAAATAAAGTTTTATTAAATAAAACTTCTGATCGGAAACGAATTTATTTCAGCCAAGGTTTTTACACCAGAAATTACGGTATATGGATTACGACCCTAGTTTCCTAAACAGAAATTTTTTGTGGTAGCATCTTCTATTACCTTGAAAATTATTAAACAGTTTCCCAGAATCACCATGTATATGCAAGAGGAATTTATTACGAATTCACGTTTTATATGTGTTAGTCTAATTTTGGATCTTACTATACAATTACATATAAGAAGGGCTGAAGATATTAGCCATGCTTTGACATGCACATTCAGATTTGACTGCTGGGTAATCTATTTATTTTTCGCTTATGCAGTCTCTTTGTAAGCGCTTATGTAGAATATTATTGTGATTAATGCATTTTGCTTCGGAAGTTGAATTTCGGTCGCAATAACAAACATTATTGTTTAACTGCAAATGTGTCAAAACTCCTAAAGACGCGCTTAATAAATCATTCCCTTGAGTATGTTGAAATCAAATGTTCTAATTTATTACAAGCACTGATTTAGATATTTCTGACTGGAATAATACGTGTAATGAATCAACTAACTGTCGAAAAATTTGAACTATCGATCTATTTATAAAGTTATACATTTATAGATTTATTTATAACTCCCCTACACTGAAAAAAAATGGGTTCTCAAACTTGGGTAAAAAGTACTCATTTTTAAATACGTCACATACTCAAAATAGCTCCGATCCAAATGTACTCAAAATTGAGAAACACATGTACGCATTTTTGATTCCATGGATGTGTTCAAATATGAACCGTTATGAACTCATTTTTCATCTTATGTATGTATTCAAATATGAAGTGCTTATGTACGCATTTTTGATCCCATGTATGTATTCAAATAAGAACTTGAATGCAATTGCTCTCTGTTAAATACTCAATATAGTTTTTCTTTATTTTATGAAATCAGCTGTACCTTCAGTATTATATTAATGCAAATATTATATTATGCACAGTATTTTAAAATAATTTAAAGGTGTTTGAAAACACGGTTTCTGTTATAAAAATATGAAGTTAAACAAGATGGCCGATTAGTAACACGAAACTCTCTCTCTCTCTCTCTCCCCCCCCCCCCCCCCCCGTCCGAGACACTTTACTACATATTACATTAAAAATGTTCTGACATTTATTTACCGCTAAAAATTATTAACAAGAAACATTTAATTATTTACTAAGAAAAAATAGCAAAAATATTATCAAGATACGCTAAACAATTACTTTTATGACATGAGCATTGCTTCCAAGCACTTTTAAATCATTTTAAAATACTGTGCCTAATTTAATATTTACATTAAGATAATATTTACAAAGGTGCAGCTGATTACATTAAACAAGAAAAAAAAAATTTATTGAATATTTAACAGAGAGCACTTACTTTCAAAGTAGTTGGAGAAATATTGATAATCCCATTTTCTAATTATTGTTTTCACGAACAAATCCATCTCAGTTAGCACACAGACCGGACCGAATTTACGAAGCAGTGGTAAACAACAACAACAACAACACAATGTAACGCGTTAGAAAGGAGACACGGGATATAGTTCATTCAAAGGAATAAAAATGTAATACTATACCTCTGATTTCCACGTTATGTTACTATTTTTTCCGATTACAGAACGTCTTTTAAACCGCCATGAATGAAATAAACCACTATAAAGCACAAAATGATCGTTTCGCTTGTGTTTGATAACATGCGATGTATCAAAATTGAGAAAGCATGGTTTCATTTTTGATCCAAACATACTAAATTCAATATGAGTACATCGATTTACTCATTTTTGAGTACTTCATTTTTTTCAGTGTATTATAAATTTAAAATGGTAAATGTGGAGTTGGAGAGATATCTTGTTATGTTGCTTGTTTATAATTTTTTACTATTACAACAAATTATGTAAATTCCGCACTTTTTGATTTAATAAAAGACTAAGATATTTCTAATTAGCACATATTTTTCAATTAATAAGTTTGCGAAATCTCAATTAATACATTCGCAATTGTTGTCACCAAAACTTGATTATACTGTAGATAATGGTGGAACGTGCTTGAACTTGTGGAAGTGTAAAACAAATAGCATTAAACCTACAGGGAGAAAAAGCAGAAACGTTTCCTGATATGTAAGAGAATTTAGTATAACCTCGTTGTTAAACACAATACAGAAAATATTTCTCTTACATAAAAAAAATATAGGAAAAGAACCAATCAGAAACCTTAGCAATCAATAGGTTCTTGAAATTAACAGAAACGTTCTTTCGGAAATTTATGTATAGTAAAAGGGTTTTTTTATTTCAAAGACGCCCCTACAGAGTTTCAAAATCTACTGTTTCGTAGGGTTTTTAAATTAATCCTTCTTCAAATGGTTTCTGGAGATGAGGAAAAAATTTCTGAAAACGTGAATAACTATGAAGTCGCGTTGAATTTTCGTGGGCATTTCAGTTACGAGAGGAAATAATTCTACATATTTTTTTACAGAGCAAAACACTATTCAACAAAATTTAGGAAAAAAGCAACAATCATTCCTCGCAAACCACATTAGAAATTAATAATATTTTTTATACAGGGTTTTTCTACGATCATGGGACAATTTGTAAAGAAAGGTAAAGTACACATAGAGAAGCAATTTTGGTTTCAGCAACGTGCGGTCGGAAATGAAAAATTATGGCGAAAAACAAGAAATGCTGAGGAAATGACAACGAGTTTTTAATTGATATAACAATTACAGTAATAGCTCAAATACATCACTGGTACGTCTAGCAAGTGACTGGCGTACCTTTTGGAAGATTCCAAGTGTCTCACGAACATTTGCAGCGACAACGGAAAGTCTTGCAATGAGGTCCTCACAGAGTCATCTGGTGTATCTATATATTAATATCCGCATAAACTACTTGTTTTGGTCAGTTTATTTAGATTTTCTAATGGCTTTTATATAGACATTGAGCTTTATAAACTTTCTTAAGTCAACAAGAAATATTTTATTTGTTATTCTGTCATTGTTAGTATATCTTTCATTCTATCATTTGTCTCGTTCAGTGGGTGGTGTCGCCATAGCACTGTAGTTCTGTTATTACGATTAGTTTATTTTATTATGCTGAATTTTTGAAAAAAAATCGGGATTTTGTTTTTGTATATATAATTGTCGTTGTCCCGGGCCTGTTTTACTGGCTGAATTTCTCTGAGTAACAGTGGGGATCTTTCCGCTGGGATTTTTTACTCCATAAACCTAAATAGGTTAGCGTCCTGGTCCTTTGTCGTATCATAGATGAGATGTCTGTAACCTTTAAAAGGGTACACCAATCACTTGCTAGGCGCTGCCAGGTATGTATTGATGTTGGTGGTGCCACATTTGAGTATTTACAGTAATTGCTATGTCAGTAAAAGTTTTTGTTTTAATTTCCTCCGCATTTCTTGTTTTTCGCCAAAACTTTTCATTTCTGACCCCACATTGCTATACCAAAATTGCTTCTTTATGTGTACTTTACCTTCTCTTAAAGTTTGTCCCATGATCGTAGAAACATCCTATATAATAGGCAACTAGTATGGCTTGTGAATAAAAAGACATAAAACCATTTATTATTAATTTAATTAAATAATTTTTAAGATAATATGTAAAATCAAATTGGACCATATTATTAATATTTTGTAAATTAGGACTTTTTGAAGACGTGAATTTGTCATGAATTTGTGAAGACGTGTTATTGTTTTTTTGAAGACATGAGCATTTCATAAGTGGCACGATATAATGACGCTAATAAAACAACAAAGCTTGTTAAAAATTTAATCAACGAAAATCAATCACATTAAAAGAAAATTGGGACTGCAAAAGTTAGTGCTGATTCTAAACATAACAAGACAAACCTGCATACGAAATAAAACAATTTGGTTCTAAATTCGAAAGTGTCAATAATTGTAAATTAATGATAGAAATCCATCCATGATTATCAGAGTAGACATATATGCGTAAGGCGTATGCTCAGACTGAAAGTTTTTATGCAAACTATGTCAACTCACAATATCGAATTTGACTGTGCTCGCTTAGATGTGTAAACGAACAAAAACGTAAAAGCATTGTTGGGAAATATCACAAAAAAAAAAGGAAAGAAAAAGAATTCAAACTCAAATTTATCTTCTGAAAAATAAGTTAAATTCACGTTCAAATTCAAAATTTATAAAATCAATCCGCACAATCCCAACTCATCTCTAATAAAGAGCACGATTTACAGAAAAAAATAATATTAACAATAAAAGTAAGGAAATGTGTACTAGAACTTTCATTTTTCGAATATGAAAAGAGTTCTGATCTAGTATTTTGGATATTCAATGTATTTTTTTATCTAACTCACCTGCATGATAAATTGCCATGTTTTTATTTTTAAAGATATATGATTTATAATGAATTCATATATAAAAATTTAAAAAAAATCAAGTTTAACTCTATTATAGGAGGTATACTTTCAATTCTGATAAGAAAATATTAATATCATTTTTTATACCTTCTCACGTAAAAAGAAAAAAAAAAAAAAAAAAAAAAAAGTATTAACTAAAATTATATTATTAGTTTTATTGATTATGTAAAAACATACAGATATAGATGACGAGAGAATGGTGTATGGCTGTCCCCATGCATTTTGAAATTTAATTAACTATATTTTATTTAGCTCTATTGGTTAAAAAAATAATATTTTTTTCTAAATGACTTAAAAAATTAATCCTTTGATTAAGGATAACAAATACGTCCCAGCGCACTATTTTTTATTCTATTCGTACCACTTTTTAAAAAATAAATTCGGCCGCGCACTTATTTTAATGTATATTCAAGAGAAATCTACCAGATTTTCTAAATTGTGGTACGATTGAATATAAAAATAGTTACCAACCCTGGACAGTAATCAGACGGTGAAGTACTGAGAGAATGGGAAACTAAACATTTTTTGTCTCTGTGTGTGTCTTTCCCCTCATCCTTAACCTCACGTGAAAAGCAGTTTTAATTTTTTTTTTTTTTTTTTTTTTTTTACTTTCATGGGTTTGAGATTTATCTTAAAAGGCGGGACATAAAAAATAATGAACAATTTCAATTTCCCATTTTTAAAAATGGTGGTAGAAACTTATTTTTGAATATTTCATATTTTTTAATTGTTAAAATTTTTGAATTGCCTTTTCACTGTTTACCCCTTTATGTTCTGAATTATGGATTCATGAAAATTTTATTTTCTAAAGCCTTTTTCGTGAATTGTTTAAAGCTATATAATTTATATAATTAGAAGATTTACATAATCATTTAACGAATTTTAGAAGGATTTTAGAAGGATTGAAGGATTTAGAAGGATTAATTCAGTTTGAATTTACAGGGATTTTGTGCTGTATTTATAACCCCGCTCAAATCTTCTATTTTAAATATTTTTCTTAGTATTTTGTAGAATTAGGAAATGTTCAAATATAGTGTTCTTACAATAGAAATATAGAAATATTTCCGAATTAAAAAATCCCCTCCCCCCCCCCCCAAACGCCAAGAAAGCTGAAAAGATGCAAAGGCAAATTAAATCATCCTTTTAAAAATAGTTTTGCTTGATGATGTTTTAAGAAGATCTTTTTGTTCTTACGTTGCTGGTAGTCTCCATATTTAATGAAAATATAATCTTTTGATATTTCTTTACACTGTTGAATGAATGGCCTCGAAATATCCGTTAAATATAGCTATTCACCTGTTTTCTGATAACCCATAAATAGTAATTTTCTTTAAATCGATACCTTCAAATTCTATAGCTGACAGCAAAAAAGAGAAATGACTCTTCCCTGAATTTAAAATCTTATCTCATTTTTCTTTATTTTCCCATAACTTAAAATAATTAAACATTAAAAGGGTAAAAGTGCTTCTTTTTATTTTAATACTGCATCAGCTTGTCACATTAACTCATCTAAAAATAAATCTTGTTCCCTTTACCTTGGATTTTGCTTTGCCAGCGCCGATGAGAATCATTTATTAACAAAAAAAAATTCCTGGTTCTCTTCAAAACAAAATTCGAGGGATTATATTTAATGCTGTTCTCTAAATATTTTAATTTCTTTGCTCAACAACATTAATATTTCTGACTTATTAAGGAATAAGTTATTTTTGAACGTAAATGCACAAAATTTGCAGGTATAACATTATAAAAATCGAATGGAGTTTTTCATTTTACTATGAATGGGACACTTCTTTAACCCTTAAATACGCAATCCTTTATTTTGTTTCGAAAAAAATTTATATGATTCTCTGAAAGGTTTATTACACAGGTAAAATAATGAAAAAAAAAAAATCAGAGATGCATTTTTCATATAATACGTCAATCTTTTCTTCCGTTGCACATCTGCAATACAAGTAAAAACTACTGCCATGTGGCTGTTTTACGCTAAAATAATGCAAATTAGTAAATATTTTAATAAGTATGTCTCCAAATAACTTATTTATTATTTTTTTTTATTTTATAAAACTTAATCTTTAACCCTTTAATTCCCATGATAGAATACGTACTAGAAATTACGTAGTTCAGAGAATCTGACTTTGCACCAGAAAGTTTCAATGGTTAATTTTGCTTAACTTAAAAAAACGGAATGTCTGTTATTAATTAAAACAAATATTTCTATTTTAATTTTCTGGTGTGAATTATGCATATACGAATAAACATATCTATTAAATTCAAAGCACGGTTGATTGCATTTATGCAAAGCTGCTCACTGAAGGGTTAATTATTATAACCTATGGCTGCCCAATGTCTCATTTCCAGCTATATTCTATTTTATTTTTCACTAGCGGATCCACCCGGCTTTGCCCGGGCCCGTGTTGAATGAACCTCAAATTTGTATGATTTTGTACCTTTAATTCCTTTTATCTGAATTTATATTTTTAAATATAAAAAATCGCAAGAAAAATATTAAATTGAAGATACGTGCTATTTTGCGTAAGTTGATTTTGGGAGTGTATGCGTACCGAAAGCGAGCGGAACTGCGACAAAACACTAAAGTTTTTACAGATTTCGTGGATATTTTCAGACATTTTATTTTGTAAAAAATATTTTTACTCGTCCGAACGTTTCAAAATTTTTATAGGAGATGTAAATCGGCTATTAAGATGCTTCGATAAACATTGTGTTAAAATAAGGACATTGACTAAAATAAGAAATTAAGAAATTTGCTTAAATTACTGTTCGAAAATAGTGGTTAGTTCAACCTTCCACCGACAGACAGCGCAATATGTGCTATACAAATATTACTCTACGAAACCGTGGTCAAAGGGCTGTTATAACTTACGTGAAAATTTCAAGTCAATCATTTAGTTCGTTTTCCAAATTTTAACAAATTCGCGTTCATTCTGTATTAAAAAAAGCGTATCTTTTTGTTTTTAAAAGTCGATTTTTTTCAACTTCGAACAAAAAGTTCTGAATCAATTTTTTTTATTTACATACTCTTAATTAGTGTACAAATATAGGCCAAGATGCTAAAGTTTAAAATCTGTAAATACTTTATTTTTAAATTTTTGATTTTAATTGAACTCCTATTAAAATTTTACCCTATGGTTTTTATCTACTCTCCAAAATATAAAAGTAGGTGTTTTTCAAAGCAGACATAATGTCTGCAACTTTTAATAAGTAGCATATATCACACGACTCCCTCAAAAAACGGCACATAAAAAGTCAGAAACGCTAATTTTTTTAAAAGAAATCTAGAACCCCTTCCCGGAATTTCACGCACCATTCTTTTTTACACTGTATCTTTTGTGTTACAAACGTTCTTAAAGTTTCAAACAGATCGCCTTTTTAGATTTCCTAATTTTAACAAAATCGCGTTATGTTAGTTTCACATTCCACCACGAGGGAGTGCACTCAATTCTTAACAAAAGCTCCTTTACACAACCTATCAGTAGATATGTTACTCGAGGAGGTGGCGGTCTTCAGCAAGAATTTAAGATATTTGTTGAAATTACTATTCGGAAATAGTGCAACTTAACTTTTGTCACATTTATATGTACTAAGTAGCATGTATCTGAGGACTCCGTCAAAAAACCGCACCTGAAACGGTATGAAACGCAAAGGTAAAAAAAATATATATTTTGCCCCTCCCCCTCTCCCCACCCGCCCTAAATTCCACGCGCCATTTTTTATAAACTTTTTCTTATGTGTTATAAACTATCTTAAAGTTTCAAGCAGATTGTTTTGTCAGATTTCCTACTTTAAATGAAATCGCGGTCTCTTAGTTCCACTTTCCACCAACAGGGAGCGCACTGTATTTAAAAAAAAAACTGTATCTGAAAGTAACTCCGTTAAACAACCTATCAGTAGATATGTTACTCGAGGGGATGGCGGTCTTAAGCAAGAAATTAAGATATTTTTGAAATTACTATCCGGAAATAGTGGTAACAAACGTTTGACATTTTTATATTTAATAAGACACATTTATCTCAGGACTCCGTCAAAAAACCGCACCGGAAACGGTAAGAAACGCAAAGGTTAAAAAAAAATCTATCGCCCCCCCCCTCTCCCCACCTGCCCGAAATTTCACGCGCCATTCTTATATAAACTTTTTCTAATGTGTTATAAACTATCTTGAAGTTTCAAACAGATCGCCTTGTTAGATTCCCTACTTTAAATGAAATCGCGGTCTGTTAGTTCTACCTTCCACCACCAGGGAGCGCACTCTATTCTTAGCAAAAGCGTATATGAACGAAACCTCTTCATGCAACCTACCCGTAGATACATGGATGGGGGGGGGGGGGGGTTCTTTGCCAGGAATTTAAAATATTTGCTTTGCTTTACCGTTATAGCAGGCGTTCTGTACATGCTCCGTAAAATATGTTAATTCCACTTTCCGCCTCCAGGGGGCGCACTCTGTTCCTAACAAACCTACATCCCAACGAAACTCCGTTATTAAACCGATTTGTAGCTATATTAGTCAAGGGGGTAGAGGAATGATATAAAAATTTAAGAAATTTGCGGAAAATTACTATTCGGAAATAACCACTACTCCTAAATCAAGGGTGCAAAAAGTTCTGTACGAACATCCGACATGAGTTCCCGCTGCCTGCGGCACTGTATAGCAGACGGGCGATAAATTCGGAACATTTTTCTGCATTTAAAACATAAAAAAGAGCAATTAAAAAATTGCGTTAAAAAATGTCTTTAAAAAAACACTTCTCCAAAAAAAATCATTATCAATATAAAAAATGAGAATTTAAATTCTATTACAACTGTTGCTACTCGCTACAGCAGCAAAAAGCATTAGAATGCAAGGACTTGTTGTTGCCAATTTCTAATTTCTAGTGGTAAAAGAGCCAGTAAGGAGTATTCTAATCTTTTATTTAACGTTTAAAAAACCCATTTCTTGCTATCTAAATAGATCAGCATCAAACAGGCACCTCCAATTTTCCGTAAACCAACCAATATCGCTGATTTTTTAACGGATATTATCGCTCAACCAATCAAAGTAGAGAAAAAACAGAAAAGAGTGTGGCAATCAAAAAGCCTGCCAGGTTGTCAAGGTGGTTGCTAGGTTCTGATGTCATTTGAAACTAATCCATTCTCTTAAAGTTCATTATTATTAAATATGTTTTCAAAGCACGTGTTTCACCTTCATGCTTAAATTTAATGTTCAGTTGAAAAAACAGCCACTCTTCAAATATTAAGCACTCAAATTTGTTTATTTATTTGTATCCCGGTTTACTTAATTATTTCTGCGAAAGCTTTATACAACCAACCACCCGAAAGCAAGCGGAAAGAAAGAAACGTATTTTTGATGAGCGATGCTTTATGAACCAACCAACCGAAAGCAATCTGAGGGAAAAAAGGCGTACTTTTGATGCGAGTGATGTCCGAATATTAATTAATTACTCTGTTAATAATTAGAATATTAAAATTCTGAGAGCCAGGTATATCAGGAGAGACTTTTTGCTATTCTCAGAAAAATTTTGAACCTCGTACGTGCAGTAGATTTTCCTAGCCATCGCACACAGACAGACAGACACACACACAGAGCGATTTGTTCTTTTATTAGTATAGATATTTCGTCATTTAATGCTTCATTTTAATGATATCAATCAATAAAGTAATGAGACTGGTTTTATTTTAATATTTTTAAATTTATTTTTGAACGTGTGAACAAAAAAGTTTAATGAATTATAAGAAATGTATTTCTTATTGTTATATCTTATATTTTTTTGAACGACATCAGTTACTAAGTACGTTTACCGATTTTGGAAATATTGAACTATTTTTCAAATTTAGGTAAATTTTAAGTTACGCACAAAGAAAAATAGAAAAAGTGCCTTTTTATGATTTGATATACATCTTTTTTATGATTAAAATGTAATTTCTGTTGTTTTTACTAACTAAATCACTTTTATTTTATAACTTTTATTGTTGTTTAACCCCTTGAAGGTCGGTGATGCCGTCACGGCATCACCTAGTTTTAATCCCTAATTGCCACATTGGCACCAGATTTAATGAATGAAAATTTCACTTTTATTAAATAGGCGAAAATATACCTTTACTTGTTTAGAAATAAATTTTCTTGTAAACACTGGTGTCAATCAATTATTTCAACAGTTTACAAATACATGTACGTTGCCCCTAAAAGGGTTAATTTAACATGAAGGAAATTTAATTTTCTTTACATTTTTGACTGCAGTGCTACCAATTCAGAACAGTGGTATCTAAAAGTATAATCAACAAAATTAATATACTACTTTGATTTTAATTTTATAGATTTTAAATTAATAGAACAATAGCTAATACAAATCAATATTTCTCCATATAATCGATAATGACTACAAGATTTTCTACGATAATAAAATGCACGGTCTTAGAAGACATTAGATAAATTTCGGAATGTTAAAAGCCGGCATCTAACTCGCCACTTATCCTGATTAACATCCGGAAGATCTACTCAGCAGCGTAAATGGGAATTGGACCGTAAATGCTTATAGCAAATTTGTCTCGTTTAAGCCTTATATGTTGATAAGACGGATTCAGAAAGATATGTCATCAGCCTTTTCATTCAGGCACTTGTGTCTATTTTGATGTGTATTTCAAGCATTTTTGCTTTTTCAGATTCAATAAATGTTTGTTTTTAAATCTTTCTTATGTTATATATAAAAGTGGTTTAACTTACTCTATGACTAACTATTTCTATATCTCATATAACTTTCCAAAGGATATTTTAGATTGTCTGGAATGCATAATATAAAGCTAGGAAATAATTAGTTTTTGTGAACGAGATTTATTACTATTATTTCTTAGTAAACTTAACGTTTTAACCCCTTCGGGACTGCCGTGATTCACAGGAATTTTATTCGTATGGCACCACTTTTTTTTTTTTTAAAGAATTATGTTTACTTTGAAAATCACGAAAATGCTATAATGAAGTAAAGGAAATATTACTTTCTTTTATTACTGGTGCCAGAAACAAATTCGATATGCACTCTTTGAAGGTGCATATATGCACCCATAGTCCCGAATGGGTTAAACAGCTTTTGTATTGAAGGCTTTCACGCTGGAAGGTATTTTTTTTCCAACTTTAAATTTCTCCCGTCTATTTAAAGTGAACCAAATGCTGTTATTTGCGCAAATATTAAAGCGTTTTTAACAGTGCCGTGCCGTAATAAATTGAATTTCCTGCAATATTTTTTCAAGACGACTTCCATTTATTAGATGCGTTCATAATTATATAAATACGTAGCACCTATAGTCGTCGTTTGGTCCGTATGTCTGTCTGTCCGTCCGCATATAACAGAGCAAACACTACCCAGCCGAAACATATGATTGTTGCAAAATTTTGTCGAGTCATTTCAAATTTTCTGAAAATCGGATGTATGGTTTAATTACAGGGACAGTCAAAACTTTCCGTTACATTACGGCGAATGGGAAAAATTATTTCAAGTGCATTTTAATGATGTTACAGTCTTTCGAACAGTATGAAACTGATATCACTTATGAAGTGCTCTAAAATATACATTCAGTGCAATATACTGTGCAAAAAATATTTATAAATCTAGTTATAGTACGAACGCACCACATTTGCCACGTTTGACGTGCAATTTCCAACTTGTTTCAAATTACAATTGGTCTTTTGCCACATCAATTGTAAATACGCCTAAATAAAAACAACGTTTCTATCAATATTAACACAAATTTGAAGTGAAGATCACAGAAAAAAATGCCACGCTGCAGTAGGTGATGCAATACTAAACTTGTGCATTTGCAGTACTTCTTGAGCTATTGGTAAGATTGTTTTATATCATTGTTATACACTGCATATCATTATCCATTAAGCGCACATCATTGGCGATTCATGGAAAAGCGTTGGAAAATTGTATGTTAGCTAGAGTAAAATGAGCTTACCAAGCTCCATTCTGTGTAGAAATTTTGTTTGGCCAAGCGAGAATAATTTCCTTGAGTCATTGTTTGTTAATCATGAGGGGGTTGTTCCATAGGCGTACTCAAGGGGAAGGAAGGTGATGATATTACCCCTCTGATAATAAATCTAGTGAAGATTAAAAAATGCAACTTTTTCTTTTACGATAAATTTCTAATTGCTTTTCTTCCGTACAACGCACTAGCCATTTTCGTTAGTCCATGTTTCTCTCCGAAATGGTCAGAGTTAAATTAAAAAAAGTGGTGATTTTGTTTCTTTCTTTTTTTTTTAGATAAATTTCATTTATTTTCTTTCATGCAACGAAGTTATTTGTTCTCTTTAGCTCCATAATATCTTTCACGGTCCCGAGGACAAATTACTTGAGATTACAAAATCCATTTTATATTTTTTTTTCTTCAAAAAATTTTAGTGGATAAATGAATACGTATAATATGCTCCCATCAATTGATAAGATCTAGAAGTTATTTCGACAATTACAGAAGCAGTTCAAGTTATTTAAGGAGTTTTTCGTGTCTCTCACAGGCGACGCCAGGACTCAGAGTTAGTGCACAGTAACACCACAGCTAATCGCATCACGATTTCGGTTAAATTGGAAATGAGGTACTATATAGGTGCGGAAGAGTTGACTGTGAAAGGTACTTGTAACTTTCGTTTTTCAAGGCTATCTATCTCCATGCCACAAGATTATGAAAAGTGGATGTGTGTTTGTGTATGTGGGGGGGGGGGGGGCTGATGAGAATACTGCGCTTTTGCCCCTTCGAAATATTCGCAGAGAAATTGAAAAAAAGTAGTGGCTGAATTTGTTTATTTTTATATAAATTTGTTTATATATATGTGTAACTTATTTTATTCATATGTAGCGAACTTTTCTTTCTTGCTGGTCATATATTAATGCACAGTGACACCATAGCTAATTTCCGTGATTTAGGCTAAATCCGAAATAGAGCTATTTCTAGGCACTGTGACAAATATTGATTAAGTTCCGTTTTACAAGGGTATCTCCATGTCATGGGCATACAAAAAGGTGCGGAACTGATGGAAATAGAAGCTCCTTCACCCTCTAAATTAATAGCAGTGAAATGGAAAAAAGACTACTTTTGTTTTTTATTATTTAGATAAATTTGCATAGTACATAAATTTGATTCATTTTTGTTCTTCATGGCTATCTCTGTACATATCACATCATTATTAATTGCTAATATATATATATATATATATATATATATATATATATATATATTTATTTATTTATTTAAAGTTAATATTAGATGATTTACTAAATTAATGATGTCCCAACTTTGCAACCAGTAATTTTCATTTGGAAGGGCTTTAAGTCATTATAATTATTCGTACAAAGAATAAACAATATCGCGTATAAAAATATTTTTTTGTGAGCACGTAACAAGCGAAATCTAATATACAGAAAAGCACAAATAACCAGAATATATATGGCCTGACTGTTTCATAACGGAAGCTTTATATTGCAAATTATTATAAAAGAGACCTTTGCTGGTTTTGTCTGTCTCTCTCTTTTCATTTTATACTGAAAGACCGGATTTCTTTCATGTTGTTGCAGATATCTTTTATTCTGCTTATTTGTGCTTTTCTTGACGGGGCTACTTACGCTTCAGGTATTCATACTAGAAGAAAAGGAAGTCGTACTTGTCCTTTTTTTATAGTTTTAGTGTTCAAGCAGGGAATTTAATACTTAGTTCCTTCCCTTTAATATGTGCTGCTCTACCGAGTAACGTAAAATTGAGATCTAAGATTAGGAAATCTTCGAAAGTACTAAAATATCCCATTTTCGATGTAATTTATTTAGCTTTCTGGCAAAATTTTAGATAGTATGCACCCATGTATCCCACATGCTCATCATATATGTAGGATAGGCAAGAATTGTGTAGATATCGGTTTTATTTCTTTGCCCTTGCAAAAAATGTCTTGTTATTGGTTTTCGGTTTTGGCAGTGCCTTTTAAAATTGCATGGATTTATTACTGGGAATGTTGATTCCTGTTGATTTGTTGACTTTTTACTAACAAATGAACATGTTTAAAATACGTTCTTTTCATACGTAGTATAGGGTAAGTCTTGTAATCGTTTTAAAAGTCGAAAAAAAAAATGACAGATTGACACGTTTCAGATACTGGAGATTCCGAAAAATATATTTTTAGAAAAACAAATTGCCGCCCGTCTGTCTGTGTGTCTGTGTGTGTGTGTAAACGCTCTATTTCCCGAACAAGTTAAGACAGAGTCTTGAAATTTGGTGTGTACTTAGTGTGTAATAATGAGAAGAAGCCTATTGAATTTCAGTAACCCCGATTATCCGGAACTATTTTTTCAGACTCTCGAAATATTCGTTCTGATAAAAGGAAAGCTGTATTTCGAAATTGTTTATTTTAAGGAGTGAATATTAAAAACAATAAAAAAGAACATAAGTTTTTCATAAAGATTGAAGTCGATCGGATAATTAGTTGCCGAGATATTTGTTATCATATTTTCCACACTCTTCGATTTTTCATGATACTGTATTTCATTCAAATCTCAATTCAAAGATATATTTTAATTGGAAATGAACTGTTTAATCCGACGCAGTAAACCGTTAGTTAGTATGATTATCATTTTTGGAGTTACATGGATATTTCTTTTACGCAATTCAGTAATAGAGCATTTAAAGTTTATGACGTCATGCAGCCACGATTTTAAACACTCTATCTACCGAACAAATTGACAACAAATACGTTTAAATTTTATTTTGGGATTGAAATGCATTTTATAAGTAGTTTACACATGTTTTATTTTCATATGTTATATTACGCATATCCATGATGGGTAAGTATTACGGTGGCCCCCAATTACTAGTTTTAAATATTTCAGTGATCGAGTGATACAGTAAAACAAAAAAATTCTTAATTATTCTTTTATGAAAGTACAATGTTATAAACATTGTTCTTGTCCGATCTTTCTTTATTTTACCATAATACACATTACTATTGGCATTATTTCTTTTTTTTTTTAAACAATTGGTTTTGTTATTATATTTCAAAAATTATTTTTAACTAAGAAAAAAAGCTATGTAGTAATACGCACTTGTAAAAAATAATTTTCTTGCAATTTTAGTTTGAAGCAAATCAAATGCTGAGTGAATTTGAAATAGAAATGTCGAAAACAAATTTTCGAATACTCGAATTTTACAAAGCAATTTACAAAATTAATCCACGTGGAATTGAAGAATATGCTACTTTATTAAAATTGGTATTAATGTGTTACAGATTATTTTTCTTACAAAAAAGAAATCTATGTATATGTTACTCAAATAATTTTCTTCAATAACTTTTAGGTAGCTTTCGTTACAAAAAAGCTACCTATTGCAGCCGTTCGGAGGAAAGCGATTTCAAAAAATTTTGGTATATTTTCATCGATCATGACCCCCAGACCCCGAAACCAGCCTCCGTTCAAAATTGATATATATATATATATATATATATATATATATATATATATATATATATATATATATATCTGACCTATGTCACACTGTAACTCCCGTAATTATGAACCGATTTCGATGTAATTCGGTGTGTACATAGTACATACCAATGTCTCGACCGAGTTCGTTGGCCAGCTTCATCAGCCGTTTTGTTTCAAAATGGCGGCCGTTTAAAATTTTTAAGAAAATTTAAAACTTGAAATGTGGTACCAAAAAATTAAAAATGGAAAAATATTTTTTTCTTATGTATTTGACCTTTATACAAAGATTCCGGAGCAGTTTTTGTTTCGTCTATATCTTAAAAAATGGCTGAGTTATAGCATTTTGAATTTCTAGGCGTGGCTGACATTTTGAAACGTCCTGAATTTTGTCACGCGATAAAAGGCGTATTTATGAACCGATTTGGATGTAACTTCGTTTATACATAGTACATACCAATGTCTCGAACGGGTTCGTTGGCCAACTTCACCCGCCATCTTGTTTAAAAATGGCGGCCATTTAAATTTTTAAGAAAAATTTAAATTTGAAATGTGGTACCAAAAATTGAAAATTGAAAAAATATTTTCTCCTTATGTGTTTGACCTTGATAAAAAGATTCGGGGGCAGTTTTTGTTTCGTCTATATCTTAAGAAATGGCTGAGTTATAGCATTTTGAATTTCTAGCGTGGCTGACATTTTGAAACGTCCTGATTTTTCTCACGTAATAACAGGCGTATTTATGAACCGACTTGGATGTACCTTGGTGTGTACATAGTACATACAAATATCTCGACCGAGTTCGTTGGCCAGCTTCATCCGCCATCTTGTTTCAAAATGGCGGCCATTTAAAAAAATTAAAAAATAAAAAAAATTAAATGAGATACCAAAAAATTGGAAAATGAAAAAGATTTTTTTTGTATGTGTTTGACCTTAATACAAAGATTTCGGAACAGTTTTTCTTTCGTCTATATCTAAAAAAAAAAATGGCTGAGTAATAGCATTTTGAATTTCTCTTGTGGCTGACATTTTAAAACGACCTGATTTTTGTCACGCGATAACAGGCGTATTTATGAACCTATTTGGATGTAACTTGGTCTGTACATAGTACATACCAATGTCTCGACCGAGTTCGTTGGCCAAGTTCATTCGCCATCTTGTTTCAAAAGGGTTGCCACTTAAAAAAAATTAAATTTTAAATTCAAAATGAGGTATTAAAAAATTGGAAAATGAAAAAGATTTTTTTTATGTGTTTGGCCTTGATACAAAGATTCCGGAGCAGTTTTTGTTTCTGAAAATTTGTTCTTTTGTTGATATCTTAAAAAATGGTTGATTTATAGCACTTTGAATTTCTAGCATGGCTATCATTTTAAAACAATCTTGTATTTGTCACGCGATAACACACGTATTCGCCTATTTCGATGTAAGAAGGCATGTGGATAGTATACATCAACACCTCGACCAAGTTCGCTGGCCAGATTCATCAGCCATCTTGTTTCAAAATGGCGGCCATTAAATTAAAAAATATATATATATTTAAAGTGAGGTGCAAAAAAATTAGAAATTGAAAAAGGTTTCTTTCCTAAGTATTTGATCTTGATATAAGGATTCAGGAGCATTTTTTGTTTGTCTTTACCTTAAAAAATGGCTCAGATATAGCAGTTTCAATTTCTATTGTGAGTGACATTTTGAAAAATCTGATTTTTTGCATGCGACAGCACTCCTATATATTAACCGATTCCGATGTGAGTGAGCATGTGCACAGCAATTACTAAGGTCTCGACCAAGTTCACTGCTTAGCCTCATCCACCATGTTGTCTTAAAATGGCAGGCACTTTAAGAAATTGCCAAATTTGGCAGCCAAATATAAGTTACTTTAAAGAAAAGCAGCTTGGATAAAGCTGACTAATTTCGCGAAATTCTCATTCATTATATTGATAAAAATTAGTATTGAATCTCCTATATTCGGTTTCCACTAAATTGAACTTCGTGTGTTTGCATGATATAAGTTGGCTTTTTTTAAATAAGGATTATGAAAGCTACCTCTTCCTCCCGGCACTGGCCGGAAGGACTTTTTTAATCTAAAAACTGTTGCAATTAGCATAAGTATTAGAATGTTTTGAATACAGACTAATTAGCTATATACTGAGCCTCATTTAAGGCAGGGTGTTTCGATTACATGTCCTGCACTCTCAGACAAAGGAGATTCCTCAAAACTCGAAATGTCTAAAAATTGAATAAAAAAATATATAAAGTGTTCGAAGAGATCAGAAAACGAAGTGCACAGTCGTGGAAAAAAAGTAAACACCCCTACTAACTCTGCAACAAATTATTGTAGAAGAAAGTTACTGGTACCAAACGATTAGAAATAAAGTCCACTTTTAAATGATGCATATAAAATTTTCTTAGGGGGCGATCTTCATATCAAAACTAACCTAAACTTTGTTTTTTCAATAACAATATCCAAATTTGACATCATAAATAGATTTTACACCCTTTAATTAGCCTGAATCCAAATTGTAATGAGATTCATATGATTAGTTTCCGAGAAATGATTTATTTAAAGTGAGCCTATTTGCGGGGCAGCATCCAAATGGAAGTTCGGTACTCAATTGTTGAAATGATACAGAATGACTGTGTCACTTCTATTAATGTACTATTTCTGTCCAATATGACCATTTCACTTGCTTAATATTTTTCAACTATTGCCATCCCAAATGTTTCATTAAAATGAATGAAATATATTTTTTTCGAAATATGCTTTTCTGGACGGCCCCTTAAACCGTCAATTTGACGTTTTTTGCTCATAATTCGAAAACTACTCGGAAGAAAAATCTGAAATTGAGAACTTTCATCAAACATAACATAATAAACATAAATCTATCGAAAAAATTGTAGGTTGCAACTCATATTTTTTTCGAATATTAATTCTATAATTCTTATCATAAGATTTTTAAAATTACAAATTCGATGTATTTATGTTTGGGTTTTTTAGTATTATAATTAAACAAAAACGTTATCATATTAGGATTACACTTTCAGAAGATATTAATAAAAATATGAAAATGTAATATAACATTAGAAGCTCTAAATTTTGAATGTTTATAATTAGGAAACTTATCATCCAAATGACTTGAAATTTCATACCTGAGCATAGTTTGAACCGAAGATTTAAAATGTATTGTCAGAATTGAGTCATTGAAAAAAAAAAAAACCAACAAAGTTTGGTCTGATTTTGATGTGTAGATGCCCTCCTAAGCAAATTTTATATGCATTGTTTCTTAAAACAGGGGAAGGTTGGGGTAAGGGAACACGAGCAAAAAAATACATATATTTAATACATAATACAATAAAAATACATAAAAAATAATATATATTTAAAATTTAAACACGAAAGAAAAATTACGCGCCAAGTATAGATTATGAATCAATTTTCAACACATTCAGAATGCTGTAACAAAACTTTACAGTTTAATAAGGTAAAATATGATCTGTAAGTAAAGTATTTGAAAAAGCATAACAGATATGAAACACAATTTTAGCAATTAAAATCTATAGTCGGAAAAATATCCAAATTATTCTGTGCAGCCCTGCATATAATCTATAAATTTGTATATACACTACATACTATGCCAAAATTTAGCTCAGTTAGGAAACGCATAATACAATTTAAAATTCCCGTTCAGTAATTTCTGTCAATAATCGGAAATGTACTCGAATTCTTTTGTTTAGCACTGTATATAATCCGTAGAATTTATACACAACAAGTAATGTGCAAAAGTTTCGTTAATTGTAAAAATGCACACGAAAACTGAAAACGCACTTCCAACAATTATTGCTCACAGACAGGACTATAACCGAATTCTTTTGTGTGTCCCTGTGAATGAACGATAAATATTATGCATACCGTATTCTATAGTAAATTTCGCAGTACACCTCCGTGGTGTATATCAATTTCAATATGTTTAAAATAGTTTAACGTCATTTAAATACACTGCAAATGATTTTTCCCCATAGACCACAAATTAACGGCATTGTTTTGAGTGCCCCTGTAAACGAGCTATAAAAATTGCGCACGTCATTTTGAATACCAAACATGCCGTGGTAAACGTCAATATATCAATTAAATGGCTATCCGACTATATTTACGCGAGTTAGATCAAGGGACAGCCAGACAGACGGCTAGACAAACGGTCAGAAACACCGAATTAATAGTCTTCTCAACTATGTTGGAAAGTGTTAAAAATATATTAAAATACATTTTTTACCTTTAAATTATTATTACATATCCAATAAAAAAATTTCATGATTTATATACTGGGTGTCCTAACATGCAGGGCTGCGGAGTCGTAGTCGGACCCATTTTTGAGCGAAAGATTCGGAGTAGGATCTTTTAAAATTCCCGGAGTCGGAGTCGTCCATTTTACAAGCAGATCTGCATTGTCGGAGTCGGAGTCATCTATTTTTCCCACCGACTCCGCAGCCCTGCTAACATGGACTCTGATTTTAAAATACAATAATTTGAAAATGGTGACAGCTATTAAAGAAATTCTTGCAGGAGGGTTTTGAAAGTTTTTTTTAATTTATTTATTTTTTATTTATTTATTTATTTATTTTTTTTACCGCGATTCTCAATTTTAGTTTAAAATTGCAGCGATAGATGGCGCTGAAAACAATAGGGTCTAACTCGGGACCAAAAATTTGGCCTCTCTCTACTCTCAGTATTGTTGCGAAAGAAGGAGGTTAAATATATGGAGTGGACCTCTGAGAGCAAAATTGCATTGGCGACTAAGAACCACACATACATTTAAGCTACTTGTTACGCATCAATGCTGAAAAAAGGGGGCCATAAATCGGGCCCCGATTCAGCACCTGTTACTTGCAGCGCCATCTATCGATGCTATTATAAACTAAAATCGAGAATCGAAGTAAAAAATTTCCTGCATCTTACATAAACCTCCTACAAATTTTTTTAATAGCTGTCACTATTTGCAAGTTATTGAATTTTAAAATCAGTCAATCCATTTTAGGACAACCGGTATACACACACAGATGTATATTATTGTTTTTGAAAAATACTATCACTTAAGATTTTTCATAATAAAATATTTATTACGTAAATAATTATACTAGTAATAATGTAACAATATGGATAAAATAAACACATAACTGCTTCACGATAGATCGTCCAAAATCCATTTTCTTACGTAAAGTCTGCACCAACAATTCGGCTTCAAAACCCCAGGTGAATCAGAAGTAGTTCGAGCAGCGGTGGCCCAGTTGGCTGAGCATCGTATCCGCCGCTAAGGTCGCGGGATCGAGGCCTACTGCTGGCTATAATCCGCCATGTACGCTAATGGCACCTGGTGCATGTAAAATCCGTCGTGGGTGCAAAGTCCTCCACGTTACCTGTGAATTATACCTCTGGAGGTGCCGTGCCAGGTGAAGGTCTCGTTACCTGACCAAGGTTCCAAATTACGAGATCAACATAAATAGCAAAGTGCAGATTCCAAACAACAGGATATAAATGTTAAGCAACCTACATAACACCGTTCACAACAAAGCAAAGGGCGCTGTCGATACGTTCTGGGCGCTCGTTAGGTTTATTGCCGCTACGCGGCGATTAGGCGGTCACCCGCCCCGATACCAGGAATCAAACCCGTTCAGCTAGGGCTTCCCGGCAGGTAGGGACCTGGTCATCTTTTAGAAAGAAAGAGCTTGGTACGGAAATAAAAATATAAATACATATATTTAGAGTGTAAATAATTTTCTGGCTATTGTTACTAGTTTCTACATTGTTCTAGATTGGAGTACACAAATGTAGATACTTAAAAAAAAATATATATATATATTCTTTTTTCTTTTAGTAGAAAACGAAACAACATGGAAGACGTATTAAATTTTTCTGAGATGAAAGATTGAATCTAAATCTTAAAAAAAAAAAAAAAAAAAATTTCTACAACATTTTATTTATTTGCACATTTAGAAATTAGATACTTGTATTACCTCATATTTTTTATAATCCTAAAAAAAATAACTTTCATTTATTAAGGCGAATACTTACTATTCGACTATTCAATATATTTTTCATATCTTAGATTTTGAAACAAACCTTCTTATTATTATCTTTTTTCCGTCTTCGGAAATCCTTTTTATTTTTACAGAGAATAAACCCATAACTGTGACATGATAGATCGTTAATATCTGAGAATGGTAGGAAAAGAAAAACATATAAAGCGATCTTTAGAGTATAAATAGTGTACGACTATTGTTACTTTTCTCTACATTGTTCTGGATTGCTGTGCACATATGTAACAACTTATAATGTACTTTTCTTGTACAAAACGAAACAGCTGGAGAAAAGCATTAAATTTTGTTTGAGGTAAAAAATTGATGCCAATTCTTATAAGGCTCATAGGTTAGTAAATCATAAGAAAATATACAGACAAGGGGGACAAGTTCTCACATACAATTGTGCTATCTTTTGGTACTTTTATTACAAATTAAAAAATAAAATAAAAACAGTACTGGAATGGAAACTAAGTGACATATTAATTTTAGATATAACAGGTGAGTAAAAGATTTTACAAATAAAAAATAAAATTAATGAGTTTTTGAACGAACATTTTTATTATCATATGTTCATTAAAAATGAAAAAATGATGATAAGAAATTACGATGCGCATGAATGGGACTTTAGAGAGGTTGAATGTATTATAATAACTAAAAAATATTGAATCAAAAATAACCGATAGAGGGGACTCAGCTGAAGTATAAAGCATATGCAAATGAACCATTTACCACATAATGAACAGGGAAAAAAGACAGTATTTGACAAGCTTTAGCATACCCTCAGGTGAGATGGGGCGTTTTTCGGTCTTTATTCATTTCTGAATGCTTCGGTTGCTCATTCACCGTTCATGTAAAAAAGGTGGATGTTGATCGGTGATTTTAAATTCCCCTCTTAAATATTAGACCTATGGACATGCAAATTGACGGACCTATGGCATTGTTATTTTTAAAATATCTTTTCATGAAACTAATATATTTTTCTTTTTCTGCGTACACTTCTTAAAGAAAAGTCTCTTTTTTTCAGTTCACTAAATATTTCTAAAATATTGTTTAATTTTATGAAACGTTGGAATCTTACAGCTCGGCATCTTTTAACACATAAAATATTAAATTAAGCATATATTAAAGAATTTTTTTTAACTAAAAAGCAGTGCGAAACCCCTTAAGAAGATAATACAGGAAACAAAAGTTAAAAATATTAATTTCCTGATGAGATATTTAAAAAATAAGAATGCTTTCTACGCCTATATGTTTAACATTAGCGAGGGGAATATGAAATCTCACTGACTAACACCTTTAATCAACAATGTTGATCCATGACCGTAGCCAGACATGGACAAGGGAGCTCACCCCCCTCCCCCAACCTTAGCAATATCTTGAATGCCCACTAGACTTCATAATATTTTAATAGCAGAAGCATCTATATTACTTTTAAAACATTTTTAGGTAGATTTCGTATGAAATACTACCTATTGGCGTCGTTCCTATGTTGTAATTTCTGAAAAAATTGTGCAGATCTAAACCGATCATGACCCCTAGAGCCCAAAACCACACTCAGTAAAAAACTTTATCTATCTATCTATGTATGTATGTATGTATGTATGTATGTATCTATCTATATATATCACTTTCTTCTGGACACGATAACTTCCACAATTCTGTACCAATCTCTTCCAAACTGATACATAAAATCAAGGGGCATAAAATCTCGGTCGAGATCGTTAATGGGCAAAATCGGACCAAGGGGATAGAAATAGGGAGGGGGTTTGTGAAAACCGAAAAAAAACCATAACTTCTTAAATTTTGTACATATCGAATCAGTTTAATGTTTTTATTACTTCTAAAAATAGGGCCAAAACTTTATGTATCACAGATTTTTGATAAAGTTAAAAATGGGCTCAAGGGGCGCAAAAAACCGGGTTTTTGGGAGAAAAAAATTCATAAATTCGTCAATTCTCAAGATGTTAAATCCAATTAATTTTATCATGAATCTCCCTAACATTATCTACAACTTTTATATTTACAAGTTTTTGATAGGACCAATTCGTACCGCAAAAAAAATTAAAAACGAAAACAAAAAGGGCGTTTGAAGAAGAAAAAAATCCATAACTCCGCCAATTCAAAAGATATAAAATCCCCATGAATTTATCATATATCTTCTTAATATTGTCTACAACATCTATATAGACAAGTTTTGGGTAGGACCAATTCTTACAGCAAAACAAATTTAAAATACATAGCGGTTGAAGAAAAAAATCATCTTAGTAAGGGTGTATTCAAATCCAAACTGCTTATTTTCTGACTCATTTTACAATTCATTTTTACTCTCAAAGGCTTCCAATTGGTACCTTTTCTTACTTAGAAACTATATAATGTACCGTAATGGTCAATATTTTGATAGAGGCAGAATATATTTTAAAACATGCTGTCAAAGTGGGCCTTTTGAACCGAATTTCCCGAAGCGGATTGTGTTGGAAAAATCATCGTACTAAGGGAGTATTCAAATCCAAACTGCTTATTTTCTGACTCAATTTTAAATTCATTTTTGCTCTAAAACGCATACAATTTGTAGATTCGCTTATTCAGAAACTATACAATGTACCGTAATGATCGATTTTTTGACAGAGGCAGAATATATTTCAAAAAATGATGTCAAAGTGGCCATTTTGAACTGATTTTCCCGAAGCGATTGTGTTAGAAACGAAAAATATTGTCTTACTGAGAAAATAATTGTTTATGTATCAAGTTTTAATTAATTGAACGAAAATTAAAAACACAGGTCGCTTATATCATGCACTCTTCAAAAATCACGTCAACAAGTTTCTTGTTTTTCCTATTAAAAATGAATCTGGAGTTATGCCAGAAAATTTCGAGTTGTTGAGCATGGAAATGTATTTTTTTTTAATACCGCCCTAGCGTGATTCTGATAAAACCAGTTATTATATAAAAATGAATTAAAAACTCGTGAAAACCGGCCAGATGAAATTGTTAAAGTGGGTTTATCTCTAATCATGATTTGTTTTTTGTTTGTGAAATTAGTATACTTAACTTCGAAATCTACCTCCTCCTGTAGGCCAGGCCGGCAGGGATTTTTTAAATTTGTGATCAAAAGCTTTATGACAAGGGGACTTGCCCTCTATTTCTGTTCACATTTATTTATTTTTAAATCGCAAAAGAAAGATAGAATGTGTATTAGCCCCATCAAAAAAATTCAAAGCCTTCTCTTACTTTGCTGACTGGTTATGACCCTGTTGGAAATTGACAGCAACAAATGAAAATTCACCTGCATTTAAGTGTTTTAATGAAAGCCTGATTTGTATAAATCTACATTTTAGAATGAATGTCAGTGCCCTGTTTTGTTGACTTGTGGAACAACGAACGTGTTTTTGTTGCTAAAACTATCCGACCTCTCTCTCTGATGCCATTCGTGCAAACCGCTAGTTTTACCATATTTTTTAAAATTAATTTCTAAAGTTTTAGGGACGTTTGATGCACCCTATATATACGGAAAGTAGGAACTAGATTATACATATATTAACTATGAATATTGTACTAGATAAAAGATATATCACCAAAGAAAAGTCACCTTTAAAAGTTATTTAGAATAGAAATAGAGCAAGAATTATTTTGGTTCTGAATTCTAAAAATCATCAAAATATTTCTATAAATTTGATGTGTAATTTTCAGTTTAATGCTGAAACACAAATCATTTGGCTTACTTTTAAAGACATGAATAAATTTAAAAAAAACTGAAAACTTCACCCTGCTTGCTTGAATGCTTTTTTAAACCGCACAAAAAATATAAAAAAGAGTTCAATTATTTTACAATCCATGAGCATTTTTTACTTATGTATGTCTGAGATAGGTATTTGACTGCACTGTTAAAAACTAAAACAGAAAACTTATGTAACATTCTTTACGACACGTAAAATTACAAACATGTTAACCCTTTTAGGATCAAAGTAGTTCTGTAGCAAGAATCTTGAAATGATTGACTGACATCAGAATTTTTAAACAAATTAAATTGGGAATTATATTTAAGTGGTATAATTAATGTACCATCACAGGATTAAATATCTATTTTATATCGACATTAAAAAAAAATCACAATATAGTGACTACCTTTTTAATCAGCGATTAATAGCTTTATTACTACTCCAAAAAATCAAGTTCCAAAGTAGAAATTTGCATTTCAATATCTTAATAAAAATTTCTCACTTTAGACAACAAATTTAAATGCAATGATTAAAAACTTTTTCGTTCTTAACCGAGATACAAAGCGACACTCTTTAATATTTCGGTAAATTTCTGGAATTTTTTTTTATGATGTGCAATGTGATATTGAAGAATTGCACTACCCACCACTCCCAATTTCATAAAACACCATAAAACGAGCCATTGAATTCGTATCCATGACAACTTTCCTATCAATGCAGAGACCTGTCATAGCCCAGGCGTTAATCTTAAGCGCCAAGAATCCAAAATGAGCTCCTTTGTGAAGGTTTATAAATGATGACTTACAGCGGTATTATTCTTTATTGAAATTTCTCAAGTTTTTTTTCTTTATTGTTCAACAGTATTGCAGACATTAATTGAAAGGATAGGGGGTGAGTTTTTCGTCCTTTTTTTTGAGAGTGAAATATCGAAACGATAATTATATAACTATAATATCCTTTTAATGATGACTTACTTAGGTATATGATTCTTTACTAAATGCTCTCAATTTTCTTCTTTATTGTTTATTAATATTGCAATAATACAGAGTTGCCGACCCTCAGGATTTTTGCGTACCACTATTTTAGAATAGAAATATTAGCTTTATTTAATGAAAAAATTCTACGATTAAATAAAACAAGGATTACTATTCGAAAATAGCGGTATTCAAAAACTTTGGTAGGTTGGCAGTTCTGACTATATAATTAAATGATCTCATAAATAATTTCATCAATATTGCTGACATTAATTCAAAGATTATCATCAATTCAATCATTAATTCAAGATTTTTGAGATTGAAATAATGAAATGATAATTATATAATTATCATATCTTAAAAAATTCTGTGCTTACCTAAGACGAAATCGAAAACAAAAACTGAATTTTTTATAAAAACATCTATTAATTGACACGATATATTCTTTTAAATAGTCTTACTTATTGACAGAACCTTTGCTTTTAAACTTAAATAAAGTGAAGATTACCTTTCGAAATTTGCGTTGGCAAATGACTTTCAGGGAAAAAGGTTGAAGATCACCATTTTAAAATATCATTAATCCATAAACTAAATGCACTGGTGTCCATAAATTAAAAGGCAAAAACGAAATGTGAATTTTTGAAAATAAAAGTTACTGTGGATTGTCTGAAGAAACTAATATAAACGGTAGGTGTAGCACACAGGTAGTATATTAATAGCGTAGCCAGTCTATGTGAAGTCACAAGTGTCAAACGTGTCACAATCACTACGTTTAATTAAAATGTGATATTTTTTATTTATCTCATTACTACTCTCAAGTAACCCTTGTTTGGTGACTCCACTGTAAAGTCCTCGTGACTGTTATTTTGAGGCGAATCACCAGGTGACGTTACAATGAAGTCACCTGGTGATTCTTATGTAACTTAAATTTGGAGACTCTGCTGTGAAGATATGACAGTTGCATTGTGATGAGGTCCCAAGTAACATCACAATGAAGTAACATGGTGACTCGTCACAAAGAAACAGTCACTGTGACTTCGCAGTTGAGTTACCAAATGGGAGTAAGTTGAAAGTGACAATGAGATCAATGGAGCAATGAGTTCAATAAACTATATCACATTGTCATTTACCGTAGTGACCACCGCCCCTGAATACTAGGCCTGATCGATGACATAAAAATTGCGGCTCTCGTAGGCGGATTTTTTAAATCGTTTGTACGGTCCACAGAAATTACACCAGAATTTTCTAAAAGTTTTTATTATCTTATTTAATCATCGAAAAGTAAGGCTGAAAAAACTTTTACAAATTATTGGTATTCGAATTTAAAGGGGTAACGTACAAACGCTGAAATAAATCCCCCTACGACAGCCGCCAAGTTTATGTGAGCGTTCAGACCTAGTATTCAGGAGGCGGTATACTAACTGTGACAGCCGTCACTTTTGACATCACAGTGATATCAAATTGACTGTTTCTGCTGTTAGGATAGTAACTTTTTGATACAACTGCCTTTTATATCAGTTTTTTTTTACTACTCACAACTAACTTTTGCGTACGAAATTAGAATTTTGTGTTTATCCTTTAATTTGTGCAAATAATTTGACAGCAAAATATATCATAAATTTTTTAAAATTTTATAATTATAAAATAAACTGAAACTTTAAGATATTCTGAACATTCTCTATAATGCCACGCTGTAAAAAATGCAGAAAACTTTCATGATATAGCATATATAGTTATGGTAATTTAATGTATCTTGTACGAGCGGGAATGCTCGCTCGTAGGGCATAGATAATGAGGCAAGAAATACGAGTTTGCGATCCTAAGTTTTCAAGGAAATAATAAAGACGTTACATTTCAAACATATTAATTAAGTGTTGAATCTGAACATCCGCAAACTCAAGATATATTTGAAATGTTAAAAAATACTTCGATGCATCTTAAAACAGTACCAAATAACGATCAAAATAAATATGTCTAGAGAGCTGAACGCAGCATAAGTAAACTCGTATTTGAACTATTTGAAGTTTGATGAAACAAATAGCTATGTAAAATGTAATCTCAGATTAATAATTCGATGCATAGATATGTTGCTTTGCTGCGCCGGTCTTTGCGGGCAAAGATATATACATATATACATATATATATATACATATATATTGCCGAACGTTAAAAATGATATAAAATTATATGTTCGAAAAGCGTCATGTACTTTTCTTATATTCTTTTACGATTTAGTAACATTACATTTTATGTGAAAACCTCTTCTGTTGGTGATACGTCAGAAATATCCATAGGGAATTAGATGTTGAGAGAAAAAGTAAATGTAAAATTTGTGAAGAAGACCCTATTTTAGTAGTTCAGGAGCAACGTTATACTTCTTTATGTGAGAGAAGAAGAAGAAAAAGATTTTTTTCAATGTCGAAACTCTTGAAAAATGATTTTTACTCTAAAAGACTATTTTTGTTAAATACAACTTATTTCTATTGCTATACCACGACTTATTGACTGAGAGTGCCACACATGTTCTTTGCAGACTAGGTACGACAGTTAAAGACGCAAGAAACGATAATGTAAATGTAAATAAGTTAAAAATTAAAACACTACATTGTTTGTTAGAGAAATTTTCACTTTAAAATTCTGCTCATTGTTAGATTATAAATGTTTGTTTAACTCACAGGCTATCAAAGCCTCAGATCTAATGTGTCCGCAGTGTCTATATGTGTGTATGTACAGTCGAGGAAAAAAAAAGTAAACACCCCCCTGATAACTCCTCAACAAATTATCGTAGAAGAAAGTTACTGGTACCGAAAGATTGGAAATAAAGTCTACTTTTAAATGATGTATATAAAATTTACTTAGGGGGACATCTACATATTAAAACGAACCATAACTTTGTTTTTTTCTGTAGCAGTACACAATTCAGACAGCATAAATGAACTCTACATCCTTCAATTAGCCTAGAAACGAATATTTATGCAATTCGTACCATAAGTTTTTGAGAAATTAATTATTTTAAAAAGAGCGTATTTTAAGGGCTGCATCCAAATTGAAGTTCCGTACTTGATTGTTAACGGAGAGAGCCCCTTTCTTGATCAAGGTACTTTAAGCGCCACTCAAGGAGTCAATGAAGCCTGTTAGATTACAGTACAGCAGAATAAATTTCAAAATGTGTACTCACTTCCATCATAGACGGCCCCTTAAACCATCATTTTGCCGTTTTTTAAGCATAATTTGAAAACTACTTGAAAGAAAAATGTGAAATTTTGGTTTTCCATAAAGCAGGACTTACCCAGCAAAGAAAGAAACAGTGGGCCATCAACTGGAAAAAAGATGGCAGCCAGCAGTGCCATCAGCAGTAAAGTGCAAGGGTGCCCTTACTTAAACCTGTCGAAAAGTGCCCGAGCCGAATGCACCTGACCCATCAGTGATGGCCAACAACAGGCCAGCATTGGCATGCCATCACATTACTTCAATCCGGCACTTTCCTACAGTGCTAGCACCTACTCCACTGCTATTCCTTTGCTGGCCCAGCACTTTCCCTTACAAAAATGTCTTATAGAATTCTATAAAAAACAAAGTATTATATAATTATGGCTCTTTTTTCTATAAGCTAGTTTCACCAAGAGCTATAGAAATATCTGTAGAAGTGTCTATAGAAATATTTGAACTTTCAACGGTTTCCATGTGGTCATGCAGTGGTAGGCCATCAGCCAGCACTTCTCCATCATTGCCAGCACCTATCTTGCTGCTGGCCAGCAATTTTCTCTTTGCTGGGTAATAAATCTAAATCCATCAAAAACATTGAAGGTTGCAATTCATATTTTTTTCGAATATTAATTTCATAATCCATAATTCATGTCATAAAATTTTAAAAATTGCAAATTCAGCGTATTTATGTTTGGGAATATTAGTATTATTGCTGAAAAAAAGAAAAAAAAAAGCACATTAAAAGCATAATTTCAGGAGATATAAATAAAAATATGAAAATGTAATTTAACATTAGAAGCACTAAATTTTGAATGTTTATAATTCAAAAACTTATCATTCAAATGACTTGAAATTTGGTGTCTATGCATAGTTTGAACCGAAGATTTGAAATATCTTGTTAAAATTGGGTATTGCCATTGAAAAAAATTAAGTTTGGATTCGTTTTAATATGTAGATGACCCCTAAGAAAATTTTATATACATCATTTAAAAGTAGACTTTATTTCCAATCGTTCGGTACCAGTAACTTTCGTCTACGATGATTTGTTGAGGAGTTAGTAGGGGGTGTTTACTTTTTTCCCACGACTGTATGTATGTATGTACGTATCGCGATAACTCTTGACAGAAATATCCGATTTACTTCAAAAAATTTCTAGGTTCAATCTGACAAGGCGCTTCCCTGATTAGTTTTGGGGGGTTCATTGGTTAAGTATGAAGGGAAGGTGGTACTGGGGGCTAATCTCTCCCTTAAATTAAATAAGTGACTTTTTCATGCAGAATTATCAGATTTGCCTCAAATTTGGCATACCGGTTTATTCTGATAAGGCGCTTCCCTGATTAGATTTGAAGGCTCATTGGTTAAGTAAAAAGGAGGGGAGAAGAGGGGGCTAATCCCCCTTAATTTATTTTTAGAGGGGCATTGTTCTTTGAAATAAGAGTATTATGTACAATTAGTGTGAACAGCCTCTGATCTCAATGTCATCAGTTTAACTGGACACTTTCCTTTTTATTTCTTATATTTTAATCAGTGTCTTGTTATAATTTTCGATTATAAGTGGATTCTTTCAACTGTCGATTAACGCATCTCTTTGGACGGTAAATATCTGTACGACTCTGTATTACCTATTTTTATTCATGTGGTAAGTCAAAGATTGTGTCTTTATTCCACACTTAAAAAAAAAAAAAAGACAAATATTTCATAATTTAGGAAAATATAATATAACAACGAAAGAAAATATACAATAACATTTTCCGATTTACGCATGATTCAAGAAAACGTTTTTTACCCAGCAAAGAAAGAATCAGTGGGCCATCAGCTGGAATAAAGATGGCAGCCAGCAGTGCTTTCAGCGGTAATGTGCAAGGGTGCCATTACTTAAACCTGTCGAAAAGTGTCCGAGCCGAATGCAGCTGGCCCATCAGTGCTGGCCAACAACAGGCCAGCATTGGTATGCCATCACATTACTTCAATCCGGCACGTTTCCTACAGTGCTAGCACCTATCCCACTGCTATTCCTTTGCTGGCCCAGCACTTTCCCTTACAAAAATTTATTATAGAAGTTTATAAAAAAACAAAGTATTATATAATTATAGCTCTTTTTTCTATAAGCTAGTTTCACCAAAAACTACAGAAACATCTGTAGAAGCGTCTATAGTAGAAATGTCTATAGAAATATTTGAACTGCATATGGCCACCTTCCCAAGTACTGACCGCGCTCGATGCTGCTTGGTTTTCGTGATCGGACTAGAACAAGTGCTTTCAGCGTACGCTACGATTGCTCGTAGTTTTCAAGCTCTCATTACAATATTTCAAGTTTGTTCCTTTTGTGATTTACGTTCCCAAGCATTAAACTGGTATAGAAATTATTTTATTGTATAGAAATCCTGTGCATTTTATACGCTTTTTCTTATTATTGATTCTGAACTTCGTAAATTATGAAAACCGAAATCCTTTCTAACCTAGTAAAACCAGATTTAAGGAGAAAAAAAAGTGCGTTGAAATAAAGAATTTATTTATTCATTCATTTACTTATTTGTTTTGTTGGTGGCAGTGGTGCTATATTTTTTACAGTTTCAAAAAAAAAAAAAAAAAAATTAGCTTCACAGCTTAAATTGTTTTAAGATATTCATTTCAGATTTGTGTTCAAATATTCAATGGCTTCGATATTCGCAGCGACACCTAGCGTAAGGATTCCCAGGAATAATACTGCAAATGTTCGTGCACTTCCATCTAGTGGTGGGCCAGCGCATGAGATAAAATGGATGCCCACAAGAATTTTACCTGATGATTTCAAACAACAAAGTTGACTGAAGCTGTCCAGCAGTCGTCATGCAGTGGCTGACCATCAGCCAGCACTTCTCCGTCATTGCCAGCACCTATCTTGCTGCTGGCCAACAATATTCTCTTTGCTGGGTAGCTTTGGGAATCACATAAATTAATATATTTTCGAGATTTAAAGAAGCATTTATAATAAAAAGTTTCTATTGCAGCCACTGATTTTCTTAACAATTTTCGGGTACTCTTTGTACTGTATTAATCAGTTTTGTCAACTCAGAATAAAGTTTATCGGTTGCTATCCGTGCTCAAGTAAACATTTTCATACGTAACAAACATGTTCCACAGACGAACATGATAAATTAACAACATTAACATTAAGATTAAACAAATTGAATATTTCCAACTAAGTAAAAAAATGACTAGGACGGGAATCGGACCCAGATCCTTGGCTTATCTTGCCATTGCTCTACCGTTTAAGATACCTGAGCTGACAACCGGCGAGCAAATTTCGCTCAGATAAAGTTATTGGTAATAACATCTGGTCTGCCATGTAGCAGCTCAACAGAATAGACCGCAGGTAACGGAACTCCGTATAAATGATAGGTACATAGATATACTGATATACCGCAGATGTATCCATCGTTTATATGGAGTTCCTTTACCTGCGGTTTATTCTGTTGAACTGTCTACATGGCAGACCAGATGTTATTACCAATAAGGTTATCTGAGCGAAACATACTCGCCGATTTGTATGATAACGTTACCAATCAGTACGATTGTTTTAAAATAATAGTATTAACATTAACATTAATATAAGTTTATTACTCTCGCATGTAGAAATTCTATTACGCATCTGAAAATATGTAATTTAGACCATATAGCACCTCCCAAAAAACGATATTCTGGTTTGAGAAAAACAGATACACTATAAAAAGTACTCAGTGGTGTTTCTGAAAAATCGGTGGCAGCAAATGAAACATTGTTTTTATAAATACTCCTGTAAATATCGAAAATACATTGGTTTCTGAGGTTTCTAAAGATAAAGAACATTTTCCATATTCGTTGGTAACTCGAAAGTTGATATTGAATACTTTTGTTCTTTGTTATAAATATCGTAGATTAAGAAACATATCTCATTTTTACAGGGCACTGTTTGATAATTTAGTACTCTGCCGTATAGCTCAACAGTCATGTGGAAGAGGGGCAACTATTTTTTTTTATTTATCGTACTGTCCATGAATAGAATTATTTTATTGTAATATATAAAAATTTTGTATGAAGATATTTATTTCAGAACTTGTTTTTGTTTCTTCCTAAATCATGAAAGTAAATGTTCTGAAAACAAGTCATTAAACATGTTTCTAAATTAAATTAACAAGGATAAAAAAATATTCAATTAAAACTTAGAAAGTTAAACGACCCGTTAATCAATAGTTACGTCTAGTAATGTAACATTTCTGTTTTTTAATTCGTCCATTAATATATTTTTTACGTTTGATAAATAGCATGAACTAAATTAACACTCTGTAGCATATTATTAATTAAATACTTAAAATAACTTTCTGTGATTTTTTTCAATAAGCATGCAGTGTTTTACTCATTTGTAAAAGTTTATTTCTGATCGCTTACGCATGACATGAAAAGCACTCCATTAAACTAAGTAGCCTGCTTTAACTAATGTTTCAGCTTCATTAGCTTGATGGAGGTAAAAGATTGCTGTTTTCTTTCAATGTTTCTAGAACGTTGTGCTACAGTTTTCCTGGAATATATTTATCCGCACATCAATTTAAATTTACAGGGAATTTCCATTAATGTAAATTCCGTCTTAAGAAGAGATTAAAACAAATAATTTTTGAAGCATGTTACTTTATAAAGGCGTTTATGCAATATGATTAAAGTGTAAAATTTCCCTAATTACTTTTACGGTTGAATGTGAAAGAAATACAAACAAAACCAAACAGATTTGGAATATAAATTTTATGATAGGATATTTTAAAATTAATGTTTCTAATTATGTTTCAAAATATTAAATATTAAAATTGTAGAAGGGCCAAGGGATAATTGATGATATCCCACATTTTCGAAAATATGAGAGGGCATTGCCATATGTTGTGAAAAGTGTAGTATCATTTCACAACCTTGGTCCAAAACGAAAAGAAAGATAATCCTTTGAAAACACTGTTAAAGATATTTATAAAGGTAGAAAAATTATGAAAAGCCTAAGTAAAAACTTAGTTATAAAGGGGAAAGAACGATGAAAGCCGATGCTTGTAAAAGAAAGGAAGATGAATTATAACCATCTACCTATCTGTGACTATCATCTTTTATTTTTCAGTTGTTTATAAACTAATCTCATTTTTAAAAGCATATATAGTTCGAAAATAATTAATGAGATTGGTATCTATAACTTTCGTTATAACTGTGGCAGATAAAATAGCTTCAGGCCTTCCACTGGCCCGTTTTCTGAATACCAGTATTTGTGGAGAATTTTTTTCGTCCTAGTTTTTTACAACATTTGCAACAAAAATCACGTTCCGAGTAGGTGTCGACAAAATGTTTAAGAAAAATTAAAAAAAAAAGATTTTTCTTAGAAAAAAAGCGGTATTCTAAAAACGGACTGAATAAGGGTGGAAGAGAGGAGGGTTATCTGCAGTTTACACCAAAATTTCTTTCTGTTTCATTACAAATTTTATAGTTATATTTCTTGGAAGGACAGTATAGAAATTTATTTGTATATGAATTTTGAAAAGTTCTGTACGGACGTCTATATTTTCTCCTTTCCTTAGATTTCTCGTGCCGTATATAATCTAAATTTAACTTTTCTTTATTAAATTATGATTAACACATTAATTATGAGTGAAATTGTGTTCGGAACTGCACTGTAAAAAAATTATGTAACTTTACTCCATAAAATTGGTGGTAGCCTTGCTGCCTCTATTTTATTGAGTAATTTAACCGATATAACCGATATTGCGTTATACACCACTTATATCAGTTTAAATTACACCATTATATAAGTTAAGTTACTCTATAAAATTGGAAGCAGCATGTTGCCATCAATTTTATGGAGTAACGTTACATACATTTTTTTACAGTGTATGTCAGTACTGATAAAGGTATTTTCTAGATAAATTGATATTGCAACTAAATCTCTTAACATAATGATAAATAAACACTTTTCAACAAGAGTATGATGTTCATTTGGAAATGAATAAATATATCCTTTATCTCCTCGTATTTACCATTTTCTTTCTTTCTAACTGATGACCAGGCCCCTGACGAATGGGTTTGATGCCTGGTATCGTGGCGGTTGACCGGTTACTTAACATTTTTATCTTGTTGTTTTGCACCTGCACGTTGCTATTCCAGTTGATCTCGTTATTTAGAGGCATCTTCAGGTGACGAGACCTTCACCTGGCAAGGCACCTCCAGAGGTATAATTCAAAGGTAACACCCACGACAGGTTTTACATGCACCAAGCGCCATTAGCGTAAATGGCGTACATCGGCTTTTCTCCAAACTGAGGACCAGACCCCTATCTGCCAGGTGACCGTAACCGAAGGGTTTACTTGTCTGGCATCGGGGCGGTTGCCGTCTGATCATCGCATGGCAGTCATTTCGTGCATAAGCGCCCCGGCCATCCTAATTGCAGAGTCTGTTACTTTGTTAATTTCTCTGTTATGCCGGTTGTTTTACAAATTGACTTTGTTGGATTTGGCTTCTGCACATCACATACAAATCCTGTTTAGGGAGGGGGAAAACCTGGATTTCAGATGCCTAATGGGTGGTAGGTACTTGTCGTGAGTGGTTCATGAACCAATTTAGAGGGTATGAAAAATAAAACGATGAGTGCCGCTATGAAATGGCAAGACAGCGATTTTTAACTCTTAATCTGACACCTTAAACTTTCCGATTTTATATATTTGCTTATAACGTTAAAACTAATTTACAAAAAGGAACAAAAGTTTATTTTCGGTCCTTATTAATAAATAACTAATATTTCAAAAAGAGTTTAATGCAAAATATGCACGCATGATAAAACTTGGATTTTACAATGTTTGATATAAAACCAAAAGTAATGATATAAGTAAATAATTGTCCGAATGTAAATAACCGACGTCCTTTTTTAACAATGATTGGCTTGTTGGTGTTACGGTCGATTAACTGCTCGAAGGATATAGGCTGAGGGAGGAAGTGCCCTCCGCAGGGAAGTTTCGAAGTAATCCTAATCCGTCTTTACGTAAGTTTCGAATAAAACCTCAGGAAAACTCCGAATGGTTAAGCCGACAAGTGTAACACGAGTTCGAACCCAGCGCCTCCCGTTTATCAGCTTTGAGAGCAGAACTTTTCATACACAGGTGGATCTAACAGTAATGGGTTCATTTTTCAATATTTTTTACCTATCAATCAAAAATGTTTTAAAATGTGTATTTGCATGTTTTTTGTCATGCTGAATTTAACCCCTGGATTGTGGAATATATTTGATAAAAACGTGCCAAAAATGATTTTTTTCCTCTTTAATTTTGATCGTTATTATCATGAAAATGTTAGAAATAGACTACTTTAAAAAAACAAAACAAAATTTTAAACAAAATAATTATTATATTCAATATTTTCAAATATATGGGAAATGTTAATGGATTACAGCAATTTTTTCTCAAATTATGGCAAAATTAATCAAATGACATAATTTAAAGATAAATATAATAAACTAATACAACAATATTATTATTTATATCAACTGTCTTGAATTCCATGCCCCCCAGTTTCCTTTGTATTTCACAAATCCTTTACAGTATGGTATATGCGAAAATTTGGGAAGAATTGCAAAATTACAAAAATCTGACAAATGCCTCGAAACTGCCGAATTTTTCACGGGAAAGTATCGCCATCCATTAGCAAATGATAAATTAAATATTATGCAATGGACGAACTGAATTCGGGAATTGAAACACCGATTTGTCTCTTGCTTGAACTCAGGTCGGGCATTCCAAAATTGGCGCATTTGCGTTGCCCGAACTGAGTTCGGTCGTCACAGACAAGGGGTTAAATATGTAAAAAAACATTACAGAGTTTTTATTAAACTTAAACAATGGGGTATAATAATAATACATTTCTATGAAACTTCGCCATAAAATAAAACACATACAATTACAAACCTACTTGACAACCATTCGCAAAACTGTGCCCCTTTGATACAAGTCAAATATCTAGAACTTCGAATAGCTAGAAAAATACAGTAAGCACCGGTTATAACGTACCTGGGATACGAGGGTCACTCTGAAATTTTTGAGATACAACTAGGTTTTTAAAGTTATACTTACAAAATTTTAGGTGTGTTCAAAGTAGACTCCTCCAGCATCAATGCACTTTTGTAGATGAATTTTCTGCAGATTAAATGCCTCAAGCCATTCATTTCTTGGAATAGATGAAAAAAATGCATTTATAGCCACACAAATCTCTTCTTCTGAATGAAAACGACGTCCACGTAAGTTCTTTTTTAGATTAAAGAATAACCAAAGGTCACACATAGCTAGATCAGGTGAATACGGCGGATGTTCTATCACTTTAATTCGTTTTTGTTTAAGAAACTCAACTGTTAATCCGGCTGTATTTGAAGATGCATTGTCATAGTGAAGCATTAGTCCCCTAACATTCACTTCTTGTAGAATTTCTGGAAGACATTTAGTGGTATACCAGTTTGCTGTTACTGTCTTCTGTCCTTCCAGCTTGATAGCTTTGACCAATCCCGTACTTCTGAAGAAAACGGCATACATCACTTTTTTCAGTGCGCGTTGTCTTTTCACCATTGTCGGCGTGGGATCATCTTCAAAGATCCATATTTTGCTTTCTTGACTTGTTGGAACGTCAAAAAACGGTATGTACGTTTCATCACCCGTTACAATTCTAGAAATGATGCGGTGGCCACCATCATTTAGCAATTTAAGAGTTTCTTTACTGATTCTGACACGCTCCTCTTTTTGGTGCTCAGTTAGATTATGGGGAACCCAACGGCAAACTACTTTTTTCATATGCAATTCTTCATGAATAATTTTGTGTATGGCTGCGGATCCAATGGTAAGTTCCTTCTGTATCATTTGATAGGTACAGCGATTATCATCCATTAGCATTTTTCGTATGGCAGACACATTATCCAGGATTACTGCAAAAGGCGGCCTTCCTGTGTATTCTTCATCCTGAAGAAAATTGCGACCTCTACTAATTCTTTAAACCATCTGAATACAGTAGCACGAGCTGGAGATTCATCCCTAAATGCTAATTTCAACCGTTGAATGCGTTCTTCTTGATTTAATCCTGCTTTAAAATCCTAAAAAATCATAGCGTGAAAACGTTCTCGCATCAATTCCATTTTCTCTTCTGTTTAAAATTTATTCTGCGCTAAAAAAGTTGAAGTAAGTCAGTAAAAAATCGTCTGATGTGTTAAAATACTTTGTATTTTAAAATTAAACCGTTATTTTTATTTTGTAAATTCTCGTCTGCACGTATCTCAATAATTTCAGAGTAACCCTCGTATAACATGCTTTGGCTTATAATGTACTCAGGTGCTTGGTCCGAACTGAAATTCTATAAATAAATATTTCTCTAAATAAATATGCAAGTATAATGTCGTTTTCTTTTTTTTTTAAGTAATTTTGAGAAAATAATAAAATTTCTATATAAAATGTATGTTATTGTATTTGCTATCATGCAACTTTCTCATTTACGGTATGTGTTGCATTTTAATAGCAATATTGCTTAAAACACATACTTCTCTTATAACGTACCACATTAACCGGCCCCATGACAGTCCGTTATAACCAGTGACGAATATACTTTATATACGACTTGATTTACGACGATATACTTGACGAATCCTTTTCAAATTTCGGGATGTACAGAACGTATTTTTTTGCGTGAAGATTTAGTCAGAAAGACTATTAGGGGAGCAACAATTAATTGAATAAAAAAATAATATTTGCAATTACCCTGTATCACAAAAAGCTTGAAATAATCTGTAGCTCTAAGAAATAATTAAATTGTCTTTATACAGCGAATGCATGCATTTGTGTAAGAATAGTATATATATTCATAAAGATATAAACGCTCCTTAGAAAAGATTAAAAAATTTCTGCATGTTTTTTTGTTTAAAACATAGAGTGTTTTTGACTACATTTAAAACCACGTTCAGAAAATTTGACAATATGCAGGAGAAACATTGTACTAGAAAATGATTAACTACACTAATATACGAATTGAATATTTCCAACTGAGCGAAAAAATGCCCAGGCCGGGAATCGAACCCAGATCTTTGGCTTACAAGGCCAATGCTTTTCCGTTTAAGCTAACTGGGCCGACAACCAGCCAGCATATATAAAGAGAGAACTCCTGACTGTCTGACTGACTCATCAACGTAGAGCTGAAACGACTAAAGTCAGGCTGACCTACGCAAGCAATAAGAAGGGATTTTTGCAAATTCACCCCCTAAGGGGTTAATGCGGCGGGAGGTCGAAAGTTTTAGGTCATTTCGATATATCTCAGCAGTAGTTTTGGTAGCAGCGTAAAATTCAGCATAAAAAATCTACTAAAAAATAGTTAAACACATATTTTAGCGATTTTAGAAATTGAGCTCCTAAGTGGGTTATATGGGGCGTGTAAAGTTTTAGGACATTTCACCATATCTCAGAAGCAGTTTTAGGTAGGAGCATGAAATTCAGCATAACAAATATATTTAAAAAAAGTTTAACGAGTATTTAAGCGATTTTAAAAATTCAACCACCAGGGGAGTTAAATTGGGGGTCGAAAATTTTGAGTCATTTTACCATATCCCAGCTGCAGTGTTAGGTAGGAGCTTAAAATATAGCTACACCAATGGGCTAAAAGAGTAGTTAAAGACGCATTTCAGCAATTTTAGAGTTATTTTAGCGGTTTCGTCGCCAACATAGGCTATGAACCCGATAATGGAAGATTCGACGAATAAGATAACTATTGCTGATTTTAGATTAGATATTTTGTGTAAGACATATTTCCAAGGAAAGTTTTTTTTTCATAATATATATAGATTCCATACGAAATAGAGTTTCGCTGAATGCTTTGCCAGTTGGTTCATTTTTTGTTGTATTGTCAGGGAAATCGTATATTTTTCTGTTGCATTCACCAAAGATAATGCACATTCTCATTTATAAAGCCGAGGTTTTTTTTTTTCCAATGATTGCGTCAAAGTAACTTCATTTTCTCCTGCTTGCGTTTTAACGATTTATGTGAGGGAATACACAAAGCTTCCTTATTGTGATCCATATATTTTGAATTTTTATTTATTTTACCTGTAAGGACCTCATGGTTAACATGGGCAAAGCCAGGTGGTTCTGCAAGTATTAAATATCGGATAAAAGATGAAGATGTGTATGAAATAATTTTTAATTGCGCATGCTCAAATGGTAGCACAATTTTTATTACATAATTCATTATTCAACTATATCGGGAAACATATTTGAAAGGGCAGTCAAACGTCGTAAAATTCGAGAAGTTATCGGCGATATAGGGAGATTCATTTCAGTTATTTTCTAAAACATATTGACGATAAGGGATTGTTTGTTCAAAAAGTGAAATTTGTATAATGCAAATATTGTAATTTATGAAATGCAATTTAATAAAATGTATTTGGTGTATTTTTTAACATTAATAAGTATGTGTGTATATTTAGAGTATTAATGACTTTTATGTAATTAAGTCTAATTATTCTGGGATTTATTATCAAAATCGCAATTTGTGAAAATCCCTCATCGTCGAGTCATATTTAGAAAGTGTAATTAAAATATAACTAACTTCATCTTCGGTAACTTTTTCAATTTTCAATATGTTTGACTGGCCCTTTGTAATTAAATACCACATTATGAAAGAAAACCTGTGCTACCATTTGCGCATGTGCAATTAAAAATTATAGCATACAAATGTTCATATTTTATCAGATATTCAGTATGTTTATTTTCTAATTTCAGTATAATGTTCCTACTGCATGTTTTCATATTTTCTGTAAGTGGTGTGAAGTTTGTGAAGACCAGTAGCGTAGTGGTCAGCACGCCCGTTTGCTGTGCTACAGGTCGAGAGTTTGACTCCCGGCTGGGCAAGGTTAACTCAACCTTTCATCCCTTCGGGGTCGATAAAATGAGTACCAAGCTTGCTTGGTAACTAAACATCGAGGGTCTCGCGTTAGGCTGACCAACTGACCGGGACATATGCTGTGCACCTCGGGGCCCAGGGTCAAGTAAACAGGCTTGGGCACTTTAGTCCCTGATCCTTCATGGATTGTTTAGCCACAGGTTTAGTCTGTCTTTAGATGTGAAGTTTTCTTGAAAACTCTTCATGTCCAAACAAAAAACATGAGATTTTTTTTACATTTATCACATAAAGAGTTATCTCTTCATGAATATACTTGCTATTTTTACACAAATGCATTCACAGGTTATGCGGGACTCATTTTATTATTCCTTAGAGCTACTAATCTTTTCAAGCTTTTTCTAATACAGGATGAATGAAAATATTATTTTTTAAATTCAATAAGTTGTTGGTGTCCCCTAACTGTTCTCTTCATTCCCGAAGTTCAAGAACAATTTATCAGCTATTTTTTCCAGTTTTTCTACAAAAAGTTTAAAATTGAAAGTGTCAAGATCCTTTTAAACACATGGTGTAATTAAAAAACTTTCTATGAATTCAAACGATACATTTCTTTTTTCTAACATTAGTTACAATGAGAATTATTGCTAGCATTTTATATTTTTTGCACTTATACATACAAAGAGAACAGAATTAGATTGTAAAGGCGATTATATCATAAAAATCTGTCGTCCACTTTTAATGGTATGCATGCAGTGTTTTACTCAATTACAAAACTCTTTAGTGCTGCTTATATAAGACATGAAAAGCACTCCATTAAATTAGTAACTTGTTTTAACCAATCTTTCATCTTCATTAGCCATTTGGTGAAGATAAAAGAGCAGTGTTTCTTTTATAGTGTTTTTTTTTTTTTTTTTTTTTTTTTTAATTTAATCTTAGAACGTTAATATTATGTTGCACGAAATTTATGTACGAATAGATTTTTGCTAATATAAATATAAGAAATTGGGAAATTTTCTAAAAACCTATCTTAAAAACTGATATTCCGGTTTAAGAAAATTGATTTATATTCAACAAAAACTACTCGGAAACGTTTCTAAAAAATTAATGGCAGTAAAGAAACTTTGATTTTATAAATTATTCTTTAAATCTTCAAAATATATTCGTTTTTGAAGTTTCTAATGTTTAAGAAAGCTTTTCGAAATCATGAGTATCTAGACAGAGATTACTGTATATTTTCGTTCCTGGATACTTTATATTTTTGTAGATTAAGAATCATTTGTATTTTTTAACAGTGTTGTAAAAAATACATATGCTTATTAATCTCGAAAATATAGTATAAACACGTACGAAAATATATAATTTATTCTTCAGAGTTACTCACGATTCTGAAATGCGTTATTTTTCTGTAGAAACCTCAGAAACAAATATTTGTTCAATATTTAAAGAAGCATTTACACAAACAAAATTTCTTTTGTTGCCATTTATTTTCAGAAACATTTCTGAACAGATGTTATAGTGTATTAAACTGTTTTCTCAAACCATAATATCGGTTTTTAGGATACTATCAATTCTCAAGTAAATATTTTCAGCTGCATGACTGAATTTGTAGATGCAAGACTAAAAAAATATTATTAATTTTAATGTTAATACTATTATTTGAACACAATCATACTGATTAGTAAAATTATCATACGAACCGGCGAGCATATTTCGCTCAGATAACCTTATTGGTAATAACTACTGGTCTGCTATGTAGACAGCTCAACAGAATAAATCGCGGGTAAAGGAACTCCATATAAACGATGGGTACATCTGCGGTATATCAGTATATCTACGTACCATCGTTTATATGGAGTTTCTTTACCTGCGGTTTATTCTGTTGAGCTGCCTACATGGCCGACAAGATGTTATTACCAATAAGGTTATCTGAACAAAATTTCTCGCAGGTTGTCAGCCCAGGTACGGTAGAGCACGGCAATGGCCTTAAACGGTAGATCATTGGCAATGTAATTCAAGGATCTGGGTTCGAGTCCCGTCTTGGGCATTTTTTCGCTCATTTGGAAATATTCAATTCGTTTAATGTTAATGTTAATTGCTGGACAGATAATTACACCTAATTAACTCCTATCTATTTCTCACCAAAATTTATTATTCGAACCATACCATCCACACTACCACATAGTACTTGGTATATAAATATATATACCGTAAAATTATTCAAAATAAAACAAGTGATCGTAATTTGATATTAATTCTAGTGCAAGAGCAATGCGAATAATTATCCTAAAATTAAATAAAATTCGCGTAAAAATTTTAATTATCAAATTAATTAATTACAAAATAATTAGAAGCTTGCGTTGTGAATATTTAGGGCGGCTCTTGCACACATGAATTATGCTCAAATTAAGCTGAAAAGCAAAAGACATGCATTAAATTTTTAACTCTAAAAGATTACCAGAGAATTTACTCTTGAATATATAATTTTATTTACATTAAGAAAACAAATATTTACAAACACTCTTAATACATTCATTTACTAAAATAATACAAGCAGGAATTTTAGACTGCTTTTTTTTATATTTAAGTTTAAACCTGAGTTTTTCTTATCTCTATTAAATTAGTTTAACATATTTTCTCATTAAAATAGTAAGAATTCAAATTTTACATTTTTAATTGAATTATTCATAAACCTTAATTGGGGGTGGCTTGGCTCCCATCTGACCTCAATTACCATGTAACTTTTTTGTTCAAAATAACTAATTTTTGATATATATCTTGTGGTAAAAAAAAATAATATATAGATGTACCTTGTGTTAGAGGTTTCATCTGCTTTCACACTTTGGCCTCCAGAGCTGTCGAGGGGCATGGGACACCTTTCCAGTAATGTATGAAGAACACTCAACTTTGCGGCAATTAGAAGTATCTTTAACATAAACCCCGTATGGGCATCGGGTGGCATCCTCTCGTTCAGAATTGATGGCTATCGAGTCATCCTTAGTACTGGCTCTATCCTCCTTCGTGTTGTAGCTCCGCTGACTCACGAGGGACTTACATCTTTTAGAGATCATTTAAGACTGACCTCTATCATCGAGAGACTTTTACAGATTCAAATTAATTAATTACAATATAATTAAAAGCTTGCGTTGTGAATATTTTGGGCGGCTCTTGCACATATGAATTATGCTCAAATTAAGCTGAAAAGCAAAAGACACACATTAAATTTTTAACTCTAAAAGATTACCAGAGAATTTACTCTTGAATAAATAATTTTATTTACATTAAGAAAACAAATATTAAAAACACTCTTTAATACATTCATTTACTAAAATAATACAAGCAGGAATTTTAGACTGCTTTTTTATATTTAAGTTTAAACCTGAGTTTTTCTTATCCCTATTAAAATAGTTTAACATATTTTCTCATTAAAATAGTAAGAATTCAAATTTTACATTTTTAATTAAATTATTCATAAACCTTAATTGGGGGTAGCTTGGCTCCCATCTGACCTCAATTACCATATAACTTTTTAGTTCAAAATAACTAATTTTTGATATATATCTTGTGGCAAAAAAATAATATATAGATGTACCTTGTGTTAGAGGTTTCATCTGCTTTCACACTTTGGCCTCCAGAGCTGTCGAGGGGCATGGGACACCTTTCCAGTAATGGATGAAGAACACTCAACTTTGCGGCAATTAGAAGTATCTTTAACATAAATCCCGTATAGGCATCGGGTGGCATCCTCTCGTTCAGAATTGATCGCTATCGAGTCATCCTTAGTACTGGCTCCATCCTCCTTCTGTTGTAGCTCCGCTGACTCACAAGGGACTTGCATCTTTTAGAGATCATTCAAGATTGACCTATATCATCGAGCGACTTTTTCAGATTGCCTTCTTTAAAATTCTATTACCAAAATATCCCTTGCTGGAAGGCGTATCCATTTTTACAGGTCCTCTATTTAATTGGCTGTGGGATAAATTGTATGTTGCTTGGCTCGACCTATAAAATCGAGTCCTCACTGTCCCACACACATTTCTTTATTTTTTTTAAGACTCCTCCCTGTGTCAAAGTTCATGCCCATAAAAATCTAGGTGTTCCCTAGCCATAAACTAATTCAGACACATTTATGCCTTTACGACATCCTGTCGTAAACATCCCTTTCTTATATTATCCATACCACGACGCCATTGCGTCTAGCAGGACCACCCCTTGTTATTTACTGTGATCCAAGCTTGCATATTCGAAATCTGATAGGTATTTTAATATAAAACCATTTTTTAAAAATACATATTTAATTTTTATAATTAAATTAATAATTTTTATAGGAACCTTTATTCCTATTTTATTCATATATATAATTATTACAATTGACATTTGATCACTCTATTTTATAAAAATATATTTGCACATCTATTTCATGAAATCACGCAAATGTTCTGTTTCTTGATCTAAATGTTGCGGAAACTGACTATTGCTAGATAGTGTTTTCCAGCATTAATGCTGTTAATTTTTCAGGTTTGTCTGTAAAACACATTTGTTGAACATGAAATTGTTTTTTGAAAATTTATAGTATCCTAAAAACTTGTATACTAAGTTGAGCTCCAATAAAAACTACTCCGAAGCGTTTCAGAAATTTAGTGATAGAACCGAAACTATATTTGTTGTAAATGCTCCTTTAAATCTCGAAAATACAGAGTGATTCAAAATGAATTGGACAAAAAGGCGAGCAACGTTAAATTGCTGTAATGAATTTATTTAGAAAATAAAAATATAGCACGAAAGAACAAATATACAAGTTTTATCTGGCAACAACGAAACGTCTCTTAATATCGAAATCGTCACTAGAGGCGCTGTTATTCAAAATGGTGACATCTATGCCACTGAAAGCTTATTGTGTGTTAGAATACGCAAAAACTTCATCGGTTGTCGTTGTTTAGAGACATTTTCGGAACAAAATTTTTTAAAGAGCCACATGATCATCACAACATCATAAGGTGTATGAAGCAGTTTGAGGATACAGGCTGCTTATGCAAGGGCCTTGTCAAAAACGAAGGGATGTAAAACATTCGTGAAACGTTTGTACGAAGCCCCACAAAATCAACGCGTCGTGCCGCAGCAAAACGGTGCTCCAGTGCATTGGCAAAACGAAGCACGTTAATATCTCAACAATCAGCTACCCATCGCTAGATTAGCCGTGCAGGATCCAATAATGTGCGATTATTTTTTTGGCTCACGTTGTTTCACGTTAAATTTGTATTTCAAAAATAAACCTGTTACAGCAGTTACAGATATGTTTTCTTTTTGTCCCATTCATTTTCAATTACCCTGTATATTAGTTTATGAGGTTCCTAAATATAAAGAACGTTTTCGGAAACTTGTGTAACTTGAACGAGTTTCTTATGATTCTTGTATATTTTTGTTTGTAATTATATTATATCTTCCTAGATAAAGTAATATTTGTTTTTTTAAGAGTGTATTTTCAAAATTTAGTTCACCCAGTATTTTTTACATCAGAGAGTTGATACTTCCTGTTTAATTTCGACCATCTGTATGTGTATATGAGAAGTACTGAAACAGTATTTGGATTATATTGAAGTGTCATATTTGGAATATTATAATATTTAATGAACAATCTTGGTTGTATGATAATTTAAGAATAATTATGCACAGAATTAGAATTAACAGAATTTGCGGCTTACTAGAAGAATTTGTAAGCTTTGATTGTACTCTGACGTGGCTGGGAGGTTTGTCCTGTCCAAAAGCCCATGAACAACTCCTTACATTTACGTTGCATTTTAATTCTCAGCTCTTAAATCTGCTGAGGTGTTTCCTTTCCTTGTGGCAAAGCAATGCACGTCACAGTAATAGGCTTGTGGGAAAGTGCTGAGATCGCCTGTTACGATGCTATTAGCCGACCGTACCCACATATACATGCGGTAACTACTTGAATTTCATTTTTAGGGTTCCGTACTTAAAAAGTAAAAAAAGAACCAGTATAAGATCACTCCTGTGTCTGTCCGTCCGTCTGTCTGTCTGTCAAAGCCATTTTATTCGTAAACTATGGAACGTGGAAAGTTCAAATTCGGCGAAGTAATAAAGACCATTTACCCACATATTTTCAGATTAATAAACATTCATAAATATATTTAGTAAAACAGTAGAGGGGCTAATTATTATACTTGAAAAAAAATCTTTTCTTTGCATATCATGCGGGGTATCCTGTGAAAGCTTTTGTAACGCTGAACTCAAAAATACATTCCTTTTAATTTTAGGTATTATATTTTCAAAGATATTGTTGAAAATGTAGCGCAAAAATATGTCCCCCCCCCCATCTAATTCCGAATCTACTGAAACTAAAATTATGAAAAAATTAGAGGTAGTAGACGTTAATATAAACCTTTCCGTAAAATTATAGCGATTACCCTAGGTCACATAGTTTTTGAGTAATTAGCATTTTTCTGTTATACACCAATTTCGATTTACGGGCATTCAGAAAAATTGTTGAGCATCGCTGAATATAGCTATCGTTGCAGAAGAATAAAAGCATTGTTTATAATGATTTCCGAAAACAAAATCATCGGTAATTAGCCGAGATATTAACCCTTAAAGGTACGGTTAGTTTGGAGATACACAAGGATAGGGGCGGCGTACTCTATGCTTAGTTAACAACTTTTAATGATATATATGTGTAATGTAATGTCCAGTAACAGTATAAAAGCAATAAACGTCAAATTGTTAAAAACATACTAATTTAAGGGGTCTCGGGACTCTAAAAAGTGGAAAAAATGAAAAAAAGACCATTTTCAACATTTAATGTCTTAAAATGTATATGATTTTAAAACACAATTTTAATTGGGATGAAAGATATAAGTATGTTCTTTCGTTTCATGTATTTAAGAAATTGCAAGATACAGAATTAGTATTTATAGGGGGCTCGAAACTGTTAGACATTTGTCGAACAAAAAATTGGCGCAACAGTTTACGCGCAGGATTACAAAATAAATATTGCAACTAGAATAAAAATTTTGGTGCTTACTTATACTTCAGATTGTAATAATTTCCCTGAACTTAAATAGATTTGTATTTAAAGCATTTTTGTATTTTTAATGCAATGTTGCATTTAGCTAATACAAAATTTTAAAATTTTCAACAGTAAAATCACCTAAAAAAATTTTTTTTTTGAACAATAAAAAGGAAATTTTAGGTTCAGTTTATACAGACTAACATGAAATATATGTTTTGAAAATTTCATGAAAAAATATTCAGAAGTTCTTGAGGTATCCTGCGCGTTATGCCCCCAAACCGCCATTTGGAAAATAATGACTTTAAAGTTTCAGAAACGACGCTTCAGCTATTGAGTGGGTATAATTCTAAAAGCCAAAACTTCTTTTCTAATGAGAATTTCAAGGAAACAATTATATGAAAATATTCAGAAAATATAGGAGTTCAACATCTAAAAAAATTTAAATTTCTTAAAATTTGAAGCTTTAAGAGTGCTGCGACCACTTAATCCCTTCCGGTACGGAGTAATTCTATTTATAAACTTATGAAATAATGAACTGACACCAGAATTTATAAATGAATTTATTAGAAAATGCGAACTTGCTTATTTTCACGTACTTGATAAAAGGAAAATTTTAATTAAATATTCTTGGTGCCGTTTGTCTGTTTTGGAATTAAAATTAGGTGTACGTTTTTTAAGGGCATCGCCCTCGAAAGATTTAATTAGAATGAATTGCATAAATACTGTGGGATTCGCGATAGTTTGCATTAATTGTATCTCTCAATACGCCTCGAGTGACTTTAAAAGTTAATTAAACACCTATCTGGAAAAACGCGGCACTGACCAAGGCGGCGTTGCAACTATGAGACCGTCAATTTGAAGCGCGCTTAGCACAATGCCAAATTTAAACTTTGAACAAAGGTTTTGTTTTAGCTACACTGTAGAAATAAAGGTTATTACTACGCTGAATTTAGTTTCATGAAATGCCAAATGAAGTTTAATAATGCACTGCTTTTATTGTGAGTTCCGAATTAAGTTCATCATAAAGAGATTAGGATAATATTAAAAAAAGATTTATACGAATAGCTATATTTGATATTATTTAAGTTCCATATCTCTTTGAACTTTCATGGTATACCCATTTACACTTTTCTAATATATACAGTTATACCCAACCCTACGTTGTATAGTTTTTTTACAAAGTCTTAGTATTCTTTTAGCAACTTTTTTTTTTTTTTTTTTTTTTAATAATACAATTACAAATTCATATTTTTATTCTACGGAACCCTCTGCGCGCGAGTAATGCTCGCACTTGACCGTTTATTGTTTACCAAACTAATTATTTGTATAACTTTGAATATTTTTTTTCTAACTCGACATATTTCCACATTTCTCAACGGTTCAGAGTCTCAGTTGAAAATTTTAGCAATACAAGATACTAAATATACATTAAAAAATGTGTTAACCAATTAATAGTTTCATTTTAGGGCTATTTTATTGACCAAAACTTTATTAGAATTTTTAATGTTATGATTCTTTCAAAACTTGGAAGTGTACTTATAGTATATATTATAAAATATAGAATATATGATTTTTTTTCTTAAAAGCTTATGCATGCATAAAACAGGCCGCGGGTGAAGTCAATTTTGCGAAAGGTACTCGGCCATAGGATGGGAAATGGGGATTAGTAAATTGTGAATAAAGACAAAAACTCTATTAAATTACAAAAGTTCACCACGCAATTATGATATTTCTTTTAGATATTTAAATGCGGTGAATACTTAAAATCATTAATCATTCTACTTTAATAACATGTGTGTCAATCAGTTTCGGAAAATCTTTAGAGGAAAAGTATATTAGTTAACAAGTGAGAGCAATTTTATGCATTTATAAAAGCTCATTAAACGTGATATTTTGCATATAAACATCAGTTTCTTTTTCCTATGAAATTCTTTTGCTTTTTGCATTGAAAATGATTGATGATAGTGCATGCCATTCAATGGTCATAATATTTTAAACAAATAATCTGATGACTTTCGCTCCGGATGAATAGTTTTTATACAGCGCTGTTTCGTTACGAACCATTACGTAAAACGTCTTTTATTGGATTGATATCCAAAGAATTAGATAGAATTTTGAATTTATTTTGTAAAACACGAATAATCCATTTCATATTTATGTTAATTACACTTGGAATAAAATCCTGCGCTCTGTTTAGTAAAAAAGTTCAAAATTTGACAATTTTCTGGATGTCTGAAATGTTAAATTTAATACTTTTTAAAATCTTTAAATGTGGTGAATTCATTAATCATTCTTATTTAATATAATCGCGTCCATCAGTTTCAGGTAATTTTAGAAGAAAACTGTGTTTATTAACAAGTAAGAAAAAATTTATGCATTCATGTAAGTTTATTGAAAGCGAAATATTACATATAAACATAATTATTAACCGACTTCAAAAAGAAGGAGGTTATCAATTCGACCTGTATGTGTGTTTTGGCCATGTTCATGCATAACTTTCATAAATATGAACCGATTTTGATAATTTTTTTTTTGTTTGAAAGTGTAAGTCACCCATTTGGTCCCATTGCAATTTCATAAAAATCTGATGATTAGAACATTTAAAAAAAAAGTAAAAACTGTAAAATTCAAATCCTTTCTTAAGCAGTCGCCCAATTATAAGCACTCATCTTTCATACTGTTACTCTTACAGAGATACGATATCTTTCAAAGTGTGGAAACTTAGCTGGACAAAGGCCGAGATCCAAATAGATTTTCCGCTGGTAGTGAAACGAGATGGACCAATCAGAAGCCTGTAGCTTTGCGAACCTTTCGTTGTTTGCAAAAATGCAGCCTTCTGATTGGTCTATCTTGTTTCGCTAAGAGCGAAAAATTTATCTGGATCCCGGCCATTCTGTCATCCACCAAACCGGAAGACCCACAAAGACACAAACCGATATCGAAAGTCAGTGTCGAAAAGTTGAAAATCAACATTTAAAGTTTCTCATGTATCAGACCTAGAGTAAATAGTGTGGAAATCTGCTATCCAAATAGCACAAAACAAATGTATCCCTTAAATGTGCAATGATACTGTAATCCAATGAGCCGATCGCAGCGACATCTGCGTTACGTTTTCAAATTTCAAAATTAAATATTATATTATAACAGCGTCTAGACCAAATTACAGCGCCTAGAAGATACAGTGTGGAAAACGACTATTCCTATAATGCATTAAAATGTGCTAAAAACTTGTGTCCCATAAATCTCCAACAATGCTCAGCGGCAATATGCTGATACGAGCGCCATCTCGTAACTTTTTTCAATATAAACACTGTGTTTTCAAAAATTATAGAAAGTTAAATATCGGAAACTATAAACATAAGATATTTTGGTCTGTTATAAGCTAATTTAGTTAAGGAATGACGTGAAATAGGTTAAAGAGTCTCTTTTAGAATGACTATCGTTTCTAAATGGCGCTACGATCGACATCTTGTTATTCAGCATCGTTGTACATTTATGGGATTCAATTTTTTAGCACTATTTTGTAGTCGTTTTCCACACTGTATCTTCTAGGCGCTGTAATCAAATGGTCTTGGAGTTTTATAAAATATCCTCAGATGTCGCACCGATCGACTCTTTGCATTTCAGCATCGTTTTACATTTAAGGGATACAATATTTTAGTACTTTCTAAGTACTACTGCTACAGAGTCTAGAATATATAGTGTGGAAATCGGCTATCCCAGTAATACTAAGAAAAGTGCTAAAATATTGGATCCCTTAAATGTCAAACGATGCTGAAATTCAATGAGTCGATTACAGCGACATTTTCAGGATATTTTCTATAACTCCAAGACGATTTGGTCTAGACGTTGTAATAATACGATGATGTTTACTTTGAAATTTGAAAATATATCGCAGATGTCGCTGCGATCGGCTCCCTGGATTTCAGCATCATTGCACATTTAAGGGATACAACTTTTAGCGCTGTTTGAATAGCAGATTTCCACACTATGTATTCTAGACGCTGTACTACTGCGATTGTCAGTCAATATTACAGCGCCTAGAAGATACAGTGTGGAAAACGGCTACAAAATAGTGCTAAAAAATTGAATCCCATAAATGTACAACGATGCTGAATAACAAGATGTCGATCGTAGCGCCATCGTAGTGATTTAAAAACGATAGTCATTCTAAAAGAGACTCTTTAACCTATTTCACGTCATTCCTTAACTAAATTAGCTTATAACAGACCAAAATATCTTATATTTACAGTTTCCGATATTTAACATTCTATAATTTTTGAAAACACAGTGTTTATATTGAAAAGAGTTACAAGATGGCGCTCGTATCAGCATATTGCCGCTGAGCATTATTGGAGATTTATGGGATACAAGTTTTTAGCACTTTTTAAAGCATTATAGGAATAGCCGTTTTCCACACTGTATCTTCTAAGCGCTGTAGTCAATATGTTTCGGATATCTGAATCTGAGGAACCAATGAGAACGACTCAGGATCGAAACCCAGTAGGTATTGTGAACATGCTCACAGCATATAGAGCTCGACAAATTACAGCGTCTAGAATACATAGCGTGGAAATCTGCTGTCCAAGCAGCGCTAAAAAGTTGTATTCCTTAAACGTGCAATGACGCTAAAATGAAGGGTGCCGATCGCAGCAACATCTGCGATATATTTCCAGATATCAAAGTAAACATCGTATTATTACAGTGTCTAGACCAAATCGACACTGTTAAAAATATTGTGAAAAATTACCTCTGTTTATAAAGGCTATCTACTTTCTGACCAATGAAAACGCTACATAAACGCCTATGGATCGTTCTCATTGGTCAGAAAATAGATAGCCTTTAAAAGCAGAGGTAATTTTTCACGATATTATTAACAGTATACAGCGCCTAGAATACATAGTGTCGAAATATGCTATCCAAACAGTGCTAAAAATTTGTATCCCTTAAATGTGCGACGATACTGCTAAAATGGAGGATATTCCATCTCCGTTTTGATCACGTGGTCAAGGTAAAAACTTCTAGCATAAAGAAGGGAAGGCTCCGTAGACGTGTAATGTAAATCCCTGCTAGCCAATGAAACAGTTCATGAGGCAAAGCAGTAGTATCTTCCCTTCTTATCAGTTAGAAGTTCCTTGGGTAAATTACCGGTATCACGTGACTTTTTTCAGCCTCGAACCCATATTTGGAATATCCTCCATTTCAAGTGTCGATCGCAGCGACATCTGCTGTATTTTCGTATTACTAGTATTACAATGTATAGACTAGCAATTTATTGCAGTTGTAGAAAATATCCTGCAGATGTCACTGCGATCTGCATATTGCAGCAGTATCATTGCACATTTAAGGGACACAATATTTTAGCGCTTTTTTAAGTATTACATGGATAGTCGATTTCCACACAATATTATAGCGACTAGAATACGCTGTGTGGAAATCGGCTATCCCTGTAATACTTAAAAAAAAACGCTAAAATATTGTATCCCATAAATGTGCAATGATGCTTCTGCAATATGCAGATCGCAGCGACATCTGCAGGATATTTTCTACAACTGCAAGAAATTGCTAGTATATACAATGTAATATTACTAATACGAAAATCCCGCAGGTGTCGCTGCGATCGACACTTGATTTTTTAGTAGTATCGTCGCACATGTAAGGGATACAAATTTTTAGCACTGTTTGGATAGCATATTTCCACACTAGGTATTCTAGATGCTGTAACTACAGCGCCTAGAAGATACAGTGTGGAAAACGGCTATTCCTATAATGCATTAAAAAGTGCTAAAAACTTGTATCCCATAAATCTCCAACAATGCTCAGCGGCAATATGCTGATACGAGCGCCATCTCGTAACTCTTTTCAATATAAACACTGTGTTTTCAAAAATTATAGAATGTTAAATATCGGAAACTATAAATATAAGATATTTTGGTCTGTTATAAGCTAATTTAGTTAAGGAATGACGTGAAATAGGTTAAAGAGTCTCTTTTAGAATGACTATCGTTTCTAAATCACTACGATGGCGCTACGATCGACATCTTGTTATTCAGCATCGTTGTACATTTATGGGATTCAATTTTTTAGTACTATTTTGTAGTCGTTTTCCACACTGTATCTTCTAGGCGCTGTAGTGTAGGTATCGATGTGGATCTTATAGTTTATTGGATGCGGTAACTTTCCGAAGTGCGAGATCTTGTCTAGAAAAGATGCCGCATTCAGAAAAACCCAAATGTCTAAAACGATGCTAACCGACATCGGAAGTGGGTATCAAAAAGCTTACAATTCAATAGCAAAGTGGCCTTATACATCAGAGTTCAGCTACAGCGTCTAGAATGCCTAGTGCGGAAATACTATCCAAACAGTGTTAAAAATTTGTATCCCTTAAATTTGCGACGATACTGCTAAAATCCCAAAGGTCGATCGCAGCGACATCTGCGGAATTTTCGTATTACTAGTATTACATTGTATAGACTAGTAATACCTTGCAGTTGTAGAAAATATCCTGCAGATGTCTCTGCGATCTTCATATGTCACCAGCATCGTTGCACATTAAGGGATACAATATATTAGCGCTTTTTTAATTATTACAGGGATAGCCGATTTCCACACTATATATTCTAGGCGCTATAGTTCAGTAAAGTGTGTCCATTAGTCGGTGCACTGCAAAGTGCATCCATATACAGTATACGTAAAAGTGCCTTCTTATGTGTAGCAGCACTGTCTTGGGTTATCAGATGCAGACTAAACACCTAATCATTGACGCTCCTTTCTGATGTCTTTACTGCCTAAGGATGGGGAGTTTTGGTATGAGAATGGTGACATACGAAACAAATTATTGATTGATAGATTCTGGACAAAAGCTATCGTCATGAATCTTGAAGAGCTTGTCGTTATTGCCAAACTAATGCTTGTTAAATGGAGGATATTCCATCTATGTTTTGATCACGTGCTGAAGGTAAAAACTTCTAGCGTAAAGAAGGGAAGGCTCCGTAGACGTGTAATGAAAAACCCTCGCCTACCAATGAAACAGTTCATGCGGAAAGCAGCAGTAGTATCCCTTCTTATCAGTTAGAAGTTCTTTGGGTAAATTACCGGTATCACGTGACTTTTTTCAGCCTCGAACACAGATTTGGAATAAAGTCCATTGTCCGCCACTCGTATAATCAACCTTGTCCAAGGAGTATCGCCAAGTTCTGGAATAGAAAATGTCTAGTTTTACCGTAGTGTAGGCAAACACGTATGTATAAACAGAGTCTGAGCATTGTATGTCACCACTCTCAAATAGAGGCACCTTACATTAAGAAACAACTGATGAAGATTATCGGAAAAGAATAATGTATACTGTTAAAAATATCGTGAAAGATTACCTCTGATTTTAAAGGCTATCTATTTTCTGACCAATGAGAACGCTATTTAAACGCCCATGAAACGCTCTCATTGGTCAGAAAATAGATAGCCTTTAAAAAAAGAGGTAATTTTTCACGATATTTTTAACAGTGTAGAATGGACTTTATTCCAAATCTGAGTTCGAGGCTGAAAAAGTCACATGATACCGGTAATGGAGGATATTCCAAATATGGGTTCGAGGTTGAAAAAAGTCACGTGATACCGGTAATTTTTCCAAGGAACTTCTAACTGATAAGAAGGAAAGATACTACTGTTTTGCCTCATGAACTGTTTCATTGGCTAGCGGGGATTTACATTACACGTCTACGGAGCCTTCCCTTCTTTACGCTAGAAGTTTTTACCTTGACCACGTGATCAAAACGGAGATGGAATATCCTCCATTTACCCAAATAACTTCTAACTGATAAGAAGGGAAGCTACTACTGCTTTCCGCATGAACTGTTTTCACTAGCTGGCGACGGTTTTTCATTACGTCTATGGAGCCTTCCATTCTTTACGCTAAAAGTTTTTACCTTGACCACGTGATAAAAACGTAGATGGAATATCCTCCATTATGGACCACATGATTGGTTTATTGAATACATATATCTGACCTGTGTGCTTGGCGTCAAGCGCCCGCTTATAAGTCATTGTCAATATACAGGAAGGAGATAGCACAAGGAAATTTACAGCACCACAGAATTACATCCGGGAGCTCCACAAAGAGTGTGCAATGGAGCCAGCGAGATTCGAACCCGCAGACACCTACGCTCTCAAGCGATTTGCGGCGTGAGGCCTTGACCACTCAGCCACGGTGGGCCCTGGACCACATTTTCAAACCTGACAAGTCTACAACTTTTTGGATGTCAGCATTTTAGTACAGAAAATTGTGTTTTATTTGATAGAAGAATTTTTTTAATTTAAAAGGACACACTCTATAAAGATTACAAGTTTGCAAAAAGGCAGGCTTCTGATTGGTCAATCTCATTTCGCTAACAGCGAAAAATATATCTGGGTCCTTGTCAATATACTTGAAGAGTCAATACAAATATTCCTGCATAGTCTGCATTTTCCTTTTGACAACGGAGTCCCACAAAAAATAATTCTTGAATGTAGGCCGTGGCTGAATGGTTAAGGCACCACACCATTAATCGCTTGAGAGCGTAGTTGGGCTGCGGGTTCAACTTCCGCTGGATCCGTTGCACACTCTTTGTGGAGCTCCCAGATGCAATTCTCTGGTGTTGTAAATCTCCTTGTGCTAACCCCCCCCCCCCCCCGGCAAAGCTCAAAGTCCTTGTGCTATTTCGTACTTGTATATTAACGATTGCTTATAAGCGGGCCCCTTATGTCAAGCACATACGTCAGGTGTATGTGATCAATAAATAAATGAATGTTGACTGTTCTGAATACAATGCACTTGTTTTAAAAAATATCATAAGTATTAAATGCTAATAAAATAATATTTCTAATGAAATTATAAAGAATTTATTAAAAACTATTTGTTTAATAAGTAATTTTTGTAAATTATAATTTATTTGACAAATAATTTACTTATTCAGCAGATGTTGAAATCCAGATAATTATGTGTTACAGTATGAATAACTAAAAAGTAGGAAATAAAATAATCTTAATATATATATATATATATTAACCGACTTCAAAAAAAGCGCTAAAAAGAACTAAACAATTCTTTAAACTTCTCTAATGACGAAACGTTATCTATTAATTGCACATCGGACATCATGTATCGGCATAAAAACTTTAAATTTAATATATAGAATTTAATAGCTACCAAACATGGATTTTCTAGAGACTATTTTTTACAAAAGATTAATTTACATATTTATGATTTAATTTACGATTATATACGTATAAAAAGTAATCAATTACTTTTTGAAGTTGGTGCCAAACATTCACAATCAATAATGATTAAACAAATAATTTGCTGAAGAAATAGGGGCATTTTTTTAAATTTTGTATAATAATTTCCATCATCACTTTATTCATGGTAATAGCTACAATATATTCACAATTTTACTATACTTAAGATAGGTTGGCACCAAATTCAAAAAGTAATTGATTACTTTTTATCCGTATATATTCGTAAATTAAATCATAAATATGTAAATTAATCTTTTGTAAAAAATATTCTCTAGAAAATCCATGTTTGGTAGCTATTAAATTCTATATATTAAATTTAACGTTTTTATGCCGATACACGATGTCCGATGTGCAATTAATGAATAATGTTTCGTCATTAGAGAAGTTTAAAGAATTATTTAGTTCTTTTTAGCGCTTTTTTTGAAGTCTGTTAATATATTTTTTTTTGAAAAGATTATTTTTTTTTTATTTTTGTTATGTAATTTACTTTTTGTTGATTGAAAATTATTAATGATAATGTATAAAATCTGATGGACGTAAAATTTTAAACAAATTTCTTTTCCCTCATATTTAAAAGTTTTAATTCACAGTCTCACGTTAGAAAACATTGCATCAAATGATTTTTATATGATCGATAATAAAATTATATTAAATATATAGTATATATTATAAGAACGTCAAATTCACCTTAAAATGTAAATTAAAATCATGAATACATGAAATGATTCATAGTTTTATTACTAAAATAGGTGTAAAAACAATTAAAAGGCTTTAAGACATTAAAACCCATTTACAGATGTTAAATATAAAAGAATTTGCTGTAGTTCCGAGCGCTTTCGACCAAACCCTGGTCATCGTCAAGAGGTGAAGTGATAAGAAAACATCAAACCTCCAGAATGCACACTGGTTTAAAGAAACATTTGTTTTGGCCCCATCGTTAAGAAATTATGTAGTTTATTCTCTGTGCTGTTATTGGTAAGATTAACAAATGGTATGTAACTCTCCACAAGATTGCTTGTTTTTTAATCCGTTGATCTTTCTGTAAATTATCCTTTCTTTTTGTTTCTTTTGAATTTCCCGGTAAAGCTTTATCAAACGTAAAAAATCATCAAAAACTTCATTATCCAAAGTCTGGGCCCCCCAGGGCCTATATCCCACGTGTTGATAATCGGCCGTCATAAACACAAACCAAACCAAACCAAAGTCTGGGCCAAGTCATCGTATAAGTCCATAACTGCCCTTGTTAAATGATCAATCAATTTAAATTTGTTCATAATATATGCTTTCAAAGCTATACAGTACAATTTATGTCTGATCTTTGGAATTTCTTCTGATTCTTCAAAAATGTTGAAATGACATTATTTTCTTTACACAACTATACAAATCTGATATTGATAATTTCCCTGTCCAGTCTCATTCTTTCCATTTTATACCTCTTCTTTAAGATAGCCCTAAAGTACTTAAACTCTTATAAGCCCTAAAGTATTTAAACCCTTGTAAACCCTGAAGTATTTAAACCAGTGTGCATTCTGGAGGTTTGCTAATTTCTTCTCACTTCACCCCTTGATGATGGCCAGGGTTTGGTCGAAAGCGCTCGGGACTCCGGCGATTTCTTTTATATTTAACATCTGTAAATTGGTTTTAATGTCATAAAACCTTTTAACTGTTTTTACACCTATTTCAGTAATAAGATTATGAATCATTTGATGTATTCATGTTTTTAATTAATAAAATTACATATAAGAAATTTCGAATTTTCTTCTAAATATACTTACATTAAACTATAATTTTTATTTACCAATTAAGTATTTAAAACACGTGAGTTATGTGGCTGTGTTAACTTAATAATTTTAATACTCATCTTTTTAATCTTTAAAAGAGGAAAATCTATAAAATCATTAATCATTCTGGTTTAATACTATGCACGGGTTTCCAAGTTTTCATGTCAGTTCTTTAGAATATCTTTAGAAGAACACTGCATTTGTTAATAAGTGAGAGCAATATTATGCACTATGGGAGCTCATTATAAGTGAACGTTCGCTAATATTCACCAATTTCTTTTTGATACACAATTTCCGTTTTTAGGGATGATAATCGATGATAGTATTAAACAAAAACCTAATTTGAAGAACAAATTAAAAAAACAAAATTTATTTCCTACATTGTTTAAGCCCGAGAAAGGGCAGATATTAAGATATTTCATTCAGTTCCTTCTATATTTAATGTTAAATTTTTGTAACAAATAAGTCAAATCAATTGAGTATTAAGAAATAAAAATAAAATACATACAACATGATACTTTTAACACCCTATAAACATAGATTCCGTTCAAATGAAATCGAAATAAATCTTAGACTTTTCCCATTTTTGAGTTGTAAATATTTGTATTACAGATTTTGTAATATGTTTATGGTGATTGTATATAAAATGATAAGATACCTGCAAAATACAACACTTTAAAATAATCTAAGATTTATTTCGATTTCATTTGAACGGAATCTGAGATTTTAGGGTGTTTAAAGTATCATGTTGTATGTATTTTTACCCGAATAAAAAGAAGGGTTACGTGTTTCACGCGTATCTGCGTATGTGGATTTCTTTATACCCTTGAAACATCTCAGCGGCTGGATGGATTTTAATGAATGAGGTCTCTATCGATTCGTCTTAACGGCCCGATGGTTATAGGCTAGGTTTTATTTTTATAAATTCAAAATGGCGGCCGTAAAATACAAAATGGCGGTACAGACGAAAAAAAACATTTACGCACACTATTGAGTGGCATGTCATTGGATAGGTCTTTCAAAATGAAGACGATGTTTCTTTGACTATTTTACAGTCAGAAGCTCCGTTAAAATATTATACAACCTGGAAGTTGTGTATGTATTGTGGATCTCTAGTTTTACTGCAACTCTAATCATCATATACATCTATAGATCTTATCAAAACAGTGTTTATAGATAAGAACTAACAGTTAAACACAACTTAAAAGTCATCAATACAAGTAAATAAAAAAATAGGTAAGTAATATAAACCAGTAATATAAAAAAAATATTTTAAGTCAATTCCTAGTTAGGTCAATAAGAGAATTTTTTTCTCCCATTCTTCTTTCCTTTTGAGTGGCGCTTAAAATGCCTTGATCAAGAAGGGGGTTCTCTCGATTATTGAAAATTAATAAATTTAATTTAATTAATGAATTAGTATTTGAAAAAAAAACTGGATTAACATCAAGTGCCATCCACTACAAGTTTTAAAAAATTTATTTGCGCTTGATTGGATGAATAATAAGTATTTTATTAACGATTGAAAATTTGAACAAGATATACACTGGTGGAAATTGATTTATGAAATCACGGTTTTTTAACAAGATCTTCTATAATATTCATTAAAAACGAATGAAATTCCACACGTTATACATGCCATGTACAACAAATAATTCAGAAAAATAAAATTTCATACATATAAATAAACTAAAACATAAGGACAAAAATTAGATTTTAGTAACATAAAAACATGGAAATTGATTTATGAAATATCACATTTAATTAAAATTAATAGCTAGAAAAGCCGCTTTTATTCATCACAGTTTCTTTTATTCTAAATGGCATTGCTAAAACAAGATTTTGAATGTATTTCTGATCAATTAATTTTCAGTTTTGACAGATTGAAGCTTTCAATTCTATAAGTGACGTGTACTGAATCCTATTTGCATAAATCATTCGAACAAGCTGTCCTCAAATGTTTTCGATGGTGTTCAGATCAGGACTAATAGGTGGATGATCTAAAACAACAATATTTTCTTTGTCAAATCAATCTTTCATTGCATTTGAAATGTGAATACTTCCATTGTCTTGCATGAATATGTAATCTAAACTGTAATATTGCCATGCAAATGGACGAAGTGAATTTTCTAAAACAAAACTGTAATCAAAAGAAGTCTAGCGATCGTTTAAAAATACAATTTCATTTATGCCATCATAAGCGATCGCTGCCCAAATCATCAAACTTCCGATATCAAAATTTCTGCTGAATGTAGATTTTGATTCTTTTCGGAGATTCCATCAATAATACGTCAAACCACCCGGGCTATCCAAATTAAACCTTTTTTCGTCGGAGAAAATGATTTTCTTCCAATTGTCACCCATTGTCATGTACTTCTCACAATTCTGCAAACGCATCTGCTTGTGATGCAGAAGTAATTTTGGACCAGACTTCATTTTCGACTAACTCAAGCTTCGTGAAGAATGTAATATTTGCCTAACGCTTCTAGAAGTAACAGGAAGGGATAGATCTGCACAAATCTTCTTTGAAGTTTGGTCGGATTTCGATGAAAGTTGACCCCCCCCCCCCTCTTTTCTCTCTCTTACTTAAACGTGGATTACATTTTTGTTAAAAATTTTCCCATAATTTTCTGGATCTTTTTTGTAGTTATATATCACACCAACTGATTTTTTAATTAATTTTACTAATTTCCGTAACAGACTTTCCCCATCCTATATATGCATTGATTTTAGCTCTTTTTTCCTCAGACAACATCTTTCATTTACCCATCGTGAAAAGTATAACTGAAACGTATTGCTTCCAAAGTATAACCCTTTTTATGTCTACTGTGCATGTTACGCTACCTTGTTTTATGCGAATTTTCGTCATATTACTTCGGAATAGCCAATGAAATGTGATGTTTCATAAATCAATTTCCATGTTTGCATATTACGAAGATCTAATTTTTGACTTTTTATTTTTGTATAATATAATGTATGAAATTTTATTTTTGTAACTCATTTGTTAAACATACTATGTATATCCCATGAAATTTCATTCATTTTCAATGAATATTATAGAAGTTCTTGTTAAAAAACCGTGGTTTCATAAATCAATTTCCACCAGTGTATATAGCGAGAGTGTGAGCTAATAGTAGGAATTGAAAAAAAAAATTGTTTCACATTGATGCGAAATAATTAATTAGTTCGCTTTTTACGCAGTCGGGTTTTTTGATTTTTTAAATTTAATTTTTTATATTTTTATTTCTTAATGTTCAATTGATTTAACTTATTTGTTACAAAAAGTTAACATTAAATGTACAACGAATTGAATGAAATATCTTAATATCTGCCCTTTCTCGGGCTTAAACAATGCAAGAAATAAATTTTGTTTTTTTTTTAATTTGTTCTTTAAATTAGGTTTTTGTTTAATATGTCAAGTTTTTTAATAATTACTGCATTCAGACGAACACCTTTCAAAATTAATGGAGGGTTCCATCATCAGGTTTTGATTCATGTGGTATCGTATCACAATTTGTAATGCAGCTTGCCCATGTATAATTCAAAATGTTTCACCAGAGCAATAATGCAAGTTGCTGTACTTTGGGCAAAAATTTCCAATCTGAACGTGAACAAGTAATGTAATTTTTTTTAAAAGTCAATTCCTACTTAGGTCATCAAAGAAAAATTTAATATAATCCTACAAGCTAATATTAGTTTTTGTTGCATTAAAATATCTCAATGTGTTGATTTTCTATAAGCAAGTAAACCCTATTGGTTTACAATGGAAGTCTATGGGAATTTGGCGAAATATTAGGGATATCGCCAAGTTGGCGTCACTTTTGGCGACTCATTTTGGTCGCCAAATTTGGTGATAAACTTGGCTGTATTTGGCGGCAGAACAGGGTCCCCCCCCCCCAGTTAACCCCCTTATAGGTATAGAGATGCATCAAATGCTGTTCAATAACTAATGGCCGCCATTTTTTCTCCCATATAAAACTAAAATTAATTAATTAAATTTAATTAATGAATTAATATTTCAAAAAACTGTATTAACATCAAGTGTCATCCACTACAAGTTTAAAAAATTTATTTGAACTTGATTGGATGAATAAGTATTTTATTAACGATTGAAAATTTGAATAAAATTAATTACCGTAATTTCGGGTGTATAGCCCGCAGATCAAACAATTCAGTTTGGACCCAGAAATTTTATTCAGTATTTGAAGACCAATATTTACCGTGATCTAAAAATTTACATTTTACTTAAAAAAATTTCTGGGTCGAAACACATCTGCGGCCTATACACCGGAAATTACGGTAATTCAATTTAATTAATGAATTAAAATTTGAAAAAACTGTATTAACATCAAGTGTCATCCACTAAAAGTTAAAAAAAATGTAGTTGAACTTGATTGGGTGAATAATAAGTATTTTATTAACGATTGAAAATTTGAACAAGATATATATATATATATATAGAGAGAGAGAGAGATTGTGAATTAATAGTAGGAATTGAATAATCTGTTTGAAAATGTCATTTTTATTTCCACTATGACGCCATATTCATCTTCTTTTTCATTCTTAAAAAAAAAAAAAAAAAAAAAAAAAAAAAAAAAAAAAAAAAAAAAAAAAACTATTTCAGTTTAATTTTCACGTGAAAATCATTCAACTAAAAATAGACAAAGTATTATTACGGCTTATGAATTATTGGCAACAATTAAAAAAAGAAAAGTTAAATTTTTTGGGAAAATGTCCATTGATTCTCAATGAAAAAAGCGAAATTTGGAATTATTATTATTATTATGATTATTTAATTCGGTTAAAAATTTGAATTGATCATTGCAAGTTCTACAAAAGCCCTCTTTTTTCGAAATGCTTTTTTAAAAATTGAAACGTGTCCTTGAACTTCACATGTGGGGGCAAAAATACATAGGTTCATTTATCCGTTTTCACTTAAGTGCCGTTTATTACAAAAACGACATTAGTCAATGACAATATCAATACATATCCCAATTCCCAACAGCAGTGCAAGATGAAAATGCCATCGAACACGATAGTTAATATGGCTATGCGTCTAAAAGAATAGGAATCAAGGATTGCTGATTTAATGCCACTATTTTCGAAGAACGATCTTCGCATTTTTTAATCTGGAACTTCTGTGATTTCATAATGCGGATATTACTATTCGGTAATAGTAGTATTCAAAGTCCGTAATATTTGGCGCCTATGCACTTAATCCTTAATTACCGTGCTGGTGTATTTTGTGTGCCACTAGATGTTACGAATTTAAGTATGCATAATTCAAATGCGTATTTTTCGAAGATATTGCCACATATGCCTAAATTAAAAGTTTTTATAATATTGTACTACATGGTAAGTGTGATTTAATTAAAATTAATTACATAAAACATTAATTCAATTTCTTAAAAATTTAGAAATATGTTGTGAATAAAATACAGTGCACGGGAAGTTTTTGTGTGAATGTATGTGAGTATTTGACGGTTAAGGTTCAGATGTAAATGCCTTACGTTAATTTTCTCAAATACCTCATAAAAATGAGATTAATATTTTTTTTGCATAATTTGTAAAGCAGATAAAATATTGACTGCGAAAACAACTCAAATCCAAAGTTTTAAAGTTTTTTAAATTTTAAATGCTATAAAATAAATAGCTAATAACCGATAAATATATTTAAGTAACACAGATTTAAGTAATATAGTGCGAACAGAAAAGTTTTAAAAATATCTAGCATATGTGTGCAGCACAGTTTTTAATGGTTCCTGAAATATCATAAATCTTTTACATACGTGGCTCTTGAAATAAGTGATTCAAATACTCTGATGACACTTGTTCCAGAAAAATATTTTTCTAATCTACTATTTTCCATTGCGAAATAACAGATAAAATGTATATCATAAGGTTAAAAGAAAAAGAAAAAGTCATATATTTCAAATTTTCTCCTAAACGTACTGACATTAAACTAAAAAATATGTTAAGTGAGCATAGAAAAAATTATTCACGCCATTTGATCACAAATACCTAGAATCTTTCTATGTAATGAGTGTTACATCGCAATTTTATCAAATTTTTTAACCTTTAAATGCAAAGAATCTCCAAAATCATTAATCATTCTGCTTTAATATCATGTCTTTCGATCATTTTCAGGAAATCTTTTGGAGAAAAGGTGTTTGTTAATAAGAGATAGAAAATTTATGCATTTTTGGAAGCTCGTTAAAAATCAACATTTACATATAAGCATTCATTTGTTTTTGCTATGTATTTTTCTTTTTTGAGTTCCGTACTTAAAAAGTAAAAACAGAACCATTATAAGGCCACTTCTGTGTCTGTCTGCCCGTCTATCACAGCCATTTTACATGTAAACTATGGAAAGTGGAAAGTTCAAATTGGCTGAAGTAAGACTACTGACCCACATATTTACAGACTATTAACCATTCACAAATATATTTAGGAAAAATGTAGAGGGTTAATTAAGTTACTTGAGAAAAAAAATCTTTTCTTTGTATATGGTGAAAGCTTTCGTAACGCCGAACTCAAAAATACATTTATTTTAACATTAGGTATTATATTTTCAGATGTCACCGAAAATGTAATGCAAAAATATGTCACTCCCACTCTATTTCCGAATCTACAGAAACTAAAATTATGAAAAAAACTAGGGATAGTAGAAGTTAATTTAAAAATTGGAGGAAAACTATAGCGAATACCCTAGGTCACATATTTTTTTAGAAAGCCGCATTTTTCCGTTACACACAAATTTCGATTTGCGGGCGTTCGGCAAAGGAATTGAGGAGAGCTGGAGATAACTATCGTCACAGAAGTATAAAAGGATTTTTGATAACTATTTTCGAAAATAATTGTCTGTAATTAGCCGAATAAAGACAACAAACTTAACGTAATTCCTGGTTCTACTTATCCAATCTTACTGCCACCATATCAAGCTTCAAACAGCACCAGAATCCAGTCCTCCAAGTAGGCTCCAGTAAATTCTCCTACCCATCAAGTGTGTGGTCTCCTATGAACGCAAGAGCCTCTGCTCGTGCTTCCCACCATTCCATCAAGAGATACATCTCCAATGGACGCTAGAGTATTTGCTCGTGTCATCTTACTTGTGCCACGCAAATCATTACATCTCCAATGGACGCTTAAGTATTTGCTCGTGCTACCTTACTTGTGCCATACAAATCATTCTTTTCCCTTCCTGCCGCTCCTTTTCGCGAGAGGGGTTCGTCCCCTGGCAGCCAGGAGCAGTGATGTAATTTTTTTATACCTTAAATGTTCTTATACTCCCGCCATCTGTCGCGAGTAGGCGTTTTCCTGACGGGCAGGCATTCGCCTTTTTTTTTGTAACTCACTTTGTTTTTCAAATAAATTCTGGGTTCTGTGGTCGGTGGTGCGTGGCCGCTCTTGGCGGTTGAGCGTCGCCCCTTGCGCCTCTTGTATATGTCCGTCTGCATACGGTCAGACAGGGCTGGACTAACTAACGAGCCCCAACGTGTCGGAGAACATACCAGGAGAGAAGTTAAGCTCTAAGGGGCAGGCCTAGCCGGCCCTGAGTAGTCTCTCTTAGGCTGCCTAACCCTTAAAGACACGGACTTGTTTGAACATACTTAAAGACACGAGCGGCGTACTCTGTGCCCCATCGGCTTTTAAAGCCTAGATAACAACTTTTAATGATATATTTGTATAATGAAATGCCCAGCTATTAATTCACATATTTATTGTACGGAACCTACTGTACGCGAGTAATACTCGCACTTGATCAGTTATTTAAAATGAATATGACTGATGATAATGTGTGCCTTTCAATGCGCCTGAAGTTTTAAACAAATTGATGACTTTTGCTGCATGGTAATAATTTTTAATCTGTAATTTTCCGTTGCGAAATATCACATAAAAAGGTTTATGCTGTTATTGTGTAAAAAATAATTAAGAAATTTGGAATTTTTTTGTAAGTATAATTACTTACATTAAGCCTGCTTATACTGCTATGTATATGGTCACAGTAAACTGTGCTAATGTATGATCGCCTAACGTCAATACTGTTTAAGATGCTGTAATGGATTTGGATATTCAGGCATATGCGCTTAAGAACGAGGTAAAGAACAACAATCGAGTTGTCACAGTTACGGTTAAGATTTAAAAATTTCAAATGGTAACATCCTCCTTTTCATAGCAATATGATCTTCAGATGAATGTTGTGTTGTTGATACTGTGTCAGTGTTTCTAGTTCTGAACTCATTTTATTGTTTTTTCGCTAATTTTATTTTAGCCAATTGGTACGGTTTCATGATTATAGATAAATGTTCTTTTAAATGACACGTGTTTGAAAACGCTAAGTCGCGTAAATTAGTTGCTAGGCCACAGTTTTTGTAATGGCAGCATTCCGGGCAAAGTGGCCAGAAAAAGATCGGGCAAAATGGCAATAGGCTACTTTCCCCGGAAACAAGTTTTTATTCATTGTTCATAACAAAATACGACTCAAAAGTATTTTTTTTAATGCAGAAGACGGGCCGATGAAATATATACTGCAGAGAAATATTTACTCTCGATATTTGCAGTCTGTATATGTCTGTTGGGGGCAATCGTATTCTTCCATTTGCAATATTGATTACTCATTACTATTTACTTTATCTTGTAACGATTTAATACTTAAAATATTACAAAACATAATGCTTAATCTTAAGGCATGTAACTTTAGCTTGTGTTGATTAAATATGCATCCTGAATCAATGTGATTTTTCATTTACCTATGAAGGTCACTCCACCCAGCCTAGGCGGTCAAAGTGGCCAGTTTGTAGTTTTTATTTTGCCGCCATTGATGAAATGATCAGAGCGAATCGAAGATTTCGGACCAGGAACATCATTGACGAACTCAACCTGAATAAAGGAACGGTTCACACCATTATCCACCAACATTGTTCCAATCTGGACGCATCCATGTATGGCACGATTTTACTTTCGGCCAATTTCCTCTATCGCGAACAGGTTTCACTTTTGAACGCCGGTGCACACCTTCTACCGCCTTTGATGCCCCTGTTTGGTGGCGCTGCTATAGCTGCAGTCATTCTGACGCAATCACACGTGTCGAATTTTCATTTGAATAAACCTTATAAATAAAGCAAAAAAGAAAAATCATGCGTCAAGCATATACTATTAAGCACTTTTTAACACATACAGAATACCGTAACAAAACTTTAACGTTAAATAAGGTGCAAGATGACGTGTAAGTAAACAGCCATCTATAGTCGTAAAAATATCCGAATTATTTTGTGCAGTATTTCCAGTATATTATCTGTACTTTTATAGTACGTAAAAATTTAGTTCAGTTAGAAACTCGTTAACCCCTTGAGGGGCAAGTGATTGTGTTCCTGTGATGTTGAACTCAGACCGGAATCTTTGAACAATTCTATTTCAAAATAAGTAAAAGCAATTTTACGGCTTTTTTCCACCAAAGTTAAAAAGTAAAATTTAATAAAATTTTTCTGGTGTGCAATTTTATTAATCGTAGGTGGTATATAATATATAGCGGTGCCCCTCAAGGGGTTAAAAGGATTGGAAATTTCCATCCAGCAATTTCCGTCTATAACCAGAAATGTACCCGAACACTTTTCTGCAGAACTGTATCATATACAGGGCTGCACAAAAGAATTTATGGAATATGTACACACCAAGTAATATGGCAAAATTACTTAAATTTAATGCTCATACCACAATTGTAAACGCTCTTCCAGCAAATATTGCTTAGAGACGGTGCTATAACCGAATTATTTTGCGCGTTCCTGTAAATGAAAAATAAATGCTACGCACACCATATTCTATAGTAAGAATCTTGTAGTGCACCTCAGTATTGTACTAAATAGACTTCAGCTGGGAAATGCATAAGTCAACTACAAACACATTTAAGCATTTCCCACTCATACACAGCTATGCTTACGAATCATTTTTTGCAACCTTGTATATGATATAAAGGAGAATGGGAAGGGTTGACCATAATGGAGGCTTGGCCCACCCTTCACTTTTCATATTTAAATTTCAGAGTCTTGCCATTATGTGCCAAAGCTTCTGAAATGCTCCAACAATAGTCTTTGTTTCATGACGATAATTGGAACAGGTGTGGTAAAATCAATTGGGAAGAGTTTTCAACTTAAAAAGTGTATTTTTAGAAAAATTTTGTAAGATTTTCTCATATAAAATAGATCGTAGAAATTAAGTAAGTAGGTTTTAAGTAATGTAGAAATATTGAGCTTTCATTCCAGGTAAAAGATTTACAGTAAATTAGGCTAAACATAGCCATGTGCTATACTTTACAAAGTGGCTATGTGGGGAGGCTTGACCCCATAAATGTGGGGAGGGCTGACCAGATTTTCAAAGCTCCTTAATTAACTAGTTTTGGAAATCTTTTTATTACAAACTGTACATAATGAAGGATTAATGGTTATATTTCTAAAATAATGTAATTTTAGTCTGTAATACTAGAGTAAAATGGGGTGATAGAAAGGAAAAATTTTTCAGAATTATTAAATGAAGATAAGAAAAATTGCTATAAGAAGCAAGAAAAAATAATTAATATAAATTTAAATTGGGTGGTTGATAGGAACTTTTATTTCATTAAATAGTACCCATAACAGGTAAATAGAAAGAATAGAAAAGACAAAAAAGTATGAAGGTGTTGCCAGGTCGAGCGTAAAAAAAGTGGGTGTTTAAAACGGAATTTTTCTCTTGTGCTTTGAAGTCTGTCTAAGAAGGTTTGTTTACACATCACATTTCCCCAAATATTTTTAAATAATCATTAAACCTTGTAGCATAAAGTTTTTCTGCCTTTTTAAAACCTGATTTTATTTCTCTTAACAAATATTTCAATATAAAATAAAGTGGGTCAAGCCTCCATATGTGGGGAGCCTCGACCCATTATTTTCTCATGTTTAAAATCAATCATTTTTCAAGTTTCTTATATATTACACTTATGTTGCAATTTTATTTTGATAACTGATTGTTTAACGAAAAAATCATATATGAAACTTTACTCTAAGTTGAATATTTAAAAAATAAAAAATCATTTTTTTAAAAATTTGTCAACCCTCTCTAGTCTCCCGTATAGAACTTATACACACCATGCAGTATACAAAAAATTAGTTAAACTTAAAAACGCATGCCACAATTTAAAGCTCATTCCAACTTTTATTGCTTATAGCCCCGTTACTGTAACTGAAATATTTTGCGTGTCCCTGTAAAAGATTGATAACTGTTAAGCCACCATTTTGTACAATCGACATCTTCTAATGCGTATCAAGATGATTACTTCTAACGCACATAAATTTCCTTTTGTTTAGAATAATGTAATATCATTAATCGTTTAATCGTCATCCCCGATACTTTCACGGGTAAATTCAGCGTGAAGGTATCGACGCGACGATTAAAGGTTTAAAATATGCTGTTTCCCACGTAGGCGATTATGTAACGAAATTTTTGTGTGAACCTGTAAATGAGTGATAAGTGCTTTACACTTCCTATTCTACAGAAAGCATGTTTTATTGCAGCTCAGAAATAAATATTAACTATGAATCCAACCCTCTTAATTTTCAATACCGAATATGCCACGATAAACCTCAATAACATATACAAATTATGTGCAATACGAGCATATTTATGTAAGTTAGAGCACGGACAGACATAATGACTAACCGAATTCATAAATGCGTTACAACTATGTTAGAAAGTTTTAAAAATGGGAATACGTATGACATTATTCATATCAAACAGCATTTATTCACAAAACGCATGATTATAAAAATTCATAACATATGGATTTTTTTATAGAATCCTCGATAAATATATTTGTTCTTTTTCTTCGAACCTGATTACATTTTCTTCAAAAATTTTTCCACTATCCTTCATTAAGTTCTATCATCCTTGAGTTATATATTCTTTTCTGTTTCGTCAAACTTAAAAGAATTTATGGGAAATAATAATTAAATATTTTCAAGTAAAAGGGAATGCGAAATTCTAACGACATTACAATCTTTGCCAAACCAATTATTTCTATTGAGTTCCGGTAATTTAATCGTGCGGCATTTCGTTTTAAAATTTATTTTAACGAGAAATTCAAACCAGCTAACCGTAAATTGAGAAGGCAAATCTTGTTAACCCTTTCGCGGGCGGTGTCCCTAAAAAAGGACACATAATTTTTATTGTACTGGCACCCAGAATATTTAATTAAAATTTTCCTTTTATAACGTACTTCAAAATAAGCAAATTCATATTTTATAATAAATTCGTGTATAATTCTGGTATCAGTCCATCATTTCATCGCTTTATAAACAGAATTATTATTCCGCGACGGAAAGGGTTAAGCGACACCGATATATATATATATATATATATATATAAATTATAATATCTTATAGAATAATTTTTTGCATAAATATAGCTAAACAAGAAAGGAAAATCATTCGTCAAGCAATGATTATTCAACGCTTTCCAACACTTGCAGAATACAGCAACAGAACTTTACCGTTAGGTTAATAGATTTACGTGTTTACTGCCTATTGCCGGAAAGGCACTCGAATTCTTTTGTGCATCCCTGTCTATGATCTATAGATCTATATATTCACTATATAGTATTTTAAAATTTAATTTACGTACAAAATGCATAACGCAGTCCAAATTTCACCTTCAGCAATGGACGGAAATTCATTCGAGTATTTTTGCACAACCATATGTTACTACAGATTTTTATACACTCCTTATATCAAAGTAAAATTTAATTCAGAGAAAAACAGCACAATACAACTGAAAAGCACTCTGAGAAATTAACATCCATAGACGGCAATGTATCTCGTTCTTTGCGTAGCTCTGTATATGGATTTATTTATATTCCACAAAAATATCTTTGTATGATAAATGTAGCTCTGATGGAAAATGCATAATTTAATTATAAACACTCTTAAGCAATTCATGCTCATACACAGTAATGCTTAGGAATTATTTTGTGTAGCACTGTATATAATATGTCAAATTTACACACGCCATGTAGTAAGCAAAAATTAAGTTAAACCTAAAAATACATAAGACATTTGAAAAAGCAACCTTCAGCTGTTTTCGCTCGTAGACAGTACACTGTAACAGAAGTATTTTGTGTGTCCCTGTAAATGAAAGTTAACTTTTATGCACGTCATATCCTACAGTAAGCATCTTATTGTGCTCCTCAATAAGGTACATAAATTTAATCGTATTTATTAAAGGTATATATATATATATATATATATATATATATATATATATATTAAGACAGACTTAAAAATTAGCCGGGGCCAGGATTCGAACCTGGATCCACAGCATACCGTGCTGTTGCTTTACCACTAAGCTACCCTGGCAGATATCTTAGCTCGGCAAATTCGCACTAATAAACGATGTTGGGGAACTCAGCAGCACGGTACGCTATGAACCCATGTTCGAATCTTGGTCCCGGCTAATTTTTCACTCCCGAGTAGAAAATAGATTACGGTTATTTCACATTAAATTTACGAAATGATGGTCGCCTGTAAATCATAATGTGACAAATTAAAGGAATCATAATTTAGCCACTCTGTTAACTGAGACGCTTGTGAAGTCATCGTCGTCACAGTGACTGGTTGTTTTATTAAAAACGTTTGCCCTTTTATAATTCTTTTTGAGTAAGGCAACTAAGCACTTCAATAGAACAACCTAATAGCACAGCCAGCTGATTTGACATCTCCATAGCTGCCAACTTTTACGCTTTCTCCGTACCACTAAAATTTTACAGAAAATATTATCTTATTTAATTTTCGAAATCTCACAATTAAACAAGGCGAAAATGTCTATTAAATTTTAGTGGTAGTAAAAAAGTGTAAACGTTGGCAGCTATGCATCTCAATCAGTCACATGTCTGAAGGTCACAACAGTGACCAAAATGTTACTTCTTTGATTTGGCCACCGCTCCTGAATACTAGGCCTGAGCCCTGACACAAAAATGGCAGCTGACGAAGGCGGATTTTTTTAAACCCTTAAATGCATAGGGATGCATAACTGCATCACTTTTTATTTAACTCTCTGCAACCACCATATTTATATAGAAATATTAATCCTCTAAAAATTACAAAAACATGCTACTAAAAAAAAATTAAAAATCTATCTTAAAATTTCTGGTGTCTAAAATCCTTAATATAAGAAAAAACAAGTGGGTAAGTGTGATCACAGATCGCACAGAGGGTTTCGTTTAATATTCCTTTCAAAACACTTTATCCTTTTGAAATATCGGTTAGTTCCACATTTCACAACCAGGGGGCGCACTTGATTCTAAACAAACATGTATCCGAACGAAAATCCGTTTTACATACTATCCGTAGATATATTAATCGAGAGGATTGGGCCCATAGCACCCGAGATAAGTAGGCGCACCTGGCGGAAAAAACGGAACTAAAATATATAAGGCTATGGTGCATAATATGAAAGAATGGTCAAAGGGGTGTCGGCAAAAGTTGGAAAATTTCTCCCCGGGTTAAAAGGGCGGAAGTTAGAAAAATTGCTTAAAATACACAAGTTAGAGCCCAGAGGGGTAAATAATAAAAGACTTTTTGAAAATTTTATGATTTGTCGTGTGGTCTGAGGCATTCAGCTATACATATGCAAAATTTCATGTCACCAACTTAATTAGGAAAGAATTATGTCTTAGAAAGAATTGCTTCAAATACGTATGTGGTAGCTCAAAGGGTTAAACGTAAGACTTTTTCAAGATTTTATGATTTGTCGCCTGGCCTCAGGTGTTCTGCAATAAGTATACAAAATTCCAAATTTCCAATTTAATTAGGGGCTCAGTTAGAAAGAATGGCTTAAAATACACAAGCTGGAGTTGAAAGGGTTAAACAAAAAACTTTTTCAAAATTTATTATTTGACGTGAGATCAGAGGTGTTGAGCTATAAGTATGCAAAATTTCACGCCTCCAACCTAAATAGGGGCTCACTTAGAAAGAATTGTTTAAAACGCACATGTGGGAGCACAAAGGGTTAAATGTACGACATTTTCAAAATTTTATGATTTGTTGTTTGATGTGAGGTGTTCAGCTATAAGTATGCAAAATTTCACGCCTCCAACCTAATTAGGGGCTCACTTAGAAAGAATTGTTTAAAATACACGTGGGACTCCAAAGGGTTAAAAGTACGACATTTTCAAAATTTTATGATTTGTCGTTGGATGTGAGGTGTTCAGCTATAAGTATGCAAAATTTCACGCCTCCAACCTAATTAGGGGCTCACTTAGAAAGAATTGTTTAAAATACACGTGGGACCCAAAAGCATTAAACGTACGACATTTTCAAAATTTTATGATTTGTCATTTGGTGTGAGGTGTTCAACTATAAGTATGCAAAAATTTCACGCCTCAAAATTAATAAGAGCTCACTTAGAAAGAATTGTTTAAAATACACATACGGGAGCTCAAAGGGTTAAATGTACGACTTTTTCAAAATTTTATCATTTGTCGTATGATGTGAGGTGTTCAGCTATAAGTACCCAAAATTTCATGTCTACAACATAATTAGGAGCTCACTTTGAAAGAATTGTTTAAAATACACATGCGGGAGCCCAAAGTGTTAAATGTACGACTTTTTCAAAATTTTATGATTTGTCGTTGGATGTGAGGTGTTCAGCTATAAGTATGCAAAATTTCACGCCTCCAAACTAATTAGGAGCTCACTTAGAAAGAATTGTTTAATATACACATGCGGAAGCCCAAAGGGTTAAATGTACGACTTTTTCAAAATTTTATCATTTGTCGTATGATGTGAGGTGTTCAGCTATAAGTTCCCAAAATGTCATGTCTCGAACATAATTAGGGGCTCACTTAGAAAGAATTGTTTAAAATGCACATGTGGGACCCCAAAGGGTTAAACTTACGACATTTTAAAAATTTTATGATTTGTCGTTTGATGTGAGGTGTTCAGCTATAAGTATGCAAAATTTCACGCCTCCAACCTAATTAGGGGCTCACTTAGAAAGAATTGTTTAAAATACACATGTGGGACCCCAAAGGGTTAAACGTACGACATTTTCAAAATTTTATGATTTGTCATTTGATGTGAGGTGTTCAACTATAAGTATGCAAAAATTTCACGCATCCAAATTAATAAGAGCTCACTTAGAAAGAATTGTTTAAAATACACATACGGGAGCTCAAAGGGTTAAATGTACGACTTTTTCAAAATTTTATCATTTGTCGTATGATGTGAGGTGTTCAGCTATAAGTACCCAAAATTTCATGTCTACAACATAATTAGGAGCTCACTTAGAAAGAATTGTTTAAAATACACATGCGGGAGCCCAAAGGGTTAAATGTACGACTTTTTCAAAATTTTATGATTTGTCGTATGATGTGAGGTGTTCAGCTATAAGTACCCAAAATTTCATGTCTCCAACATGTATAGTTTCTGAGAACGGGCTCTGTGACGGACAGACAGACAGGCAGACAGAGGAGCGAGACGAACAGGGTTTCGTCAGATGAACGAAACCCTAAAAACTCAATTCTAAAAGAATAATTCGTGCATTTAAGGGTTCAGTTTTACAAAATAAAAATGTATATAAAATAAGGTATTTAGATTCATACTTATGAAAATATTTACTAATTTGCAATATTTTAGTTACGGCAGTATTTTTTATTTGTATTGTAGTGTGCAACATCAGAAAAAGTTGTCGTATTATACGAAAAAATCATCTCTGATTTTTTTCCTTGTTTTTCCTGTGTTACAAATTCCCTTGCTGAGAATCATATATAATTTTTACGAAACAAAATAAAAAATCACGCATTTAAGGGTTAAACGTATGTATGGTCCTTTAAATTTGGACACCAGTATTTTATAAAAGATATCTTTGACTTGTATAATATCAGAAAAATTCAGCGTATTTTTTTTTTAATTTATTGGTACCAAAGTTCAAGGGACCGTACACAGGCTGAAAAAAATCCGACCATTTTTATGTCAGCTCTCAGGCCTTGTATTCAGTGGATGGTGATTTGGCACAAAATGACGTCATTCTGTGACTCCAACACCGCCCCCTAAATACTAGGCCTGAGCGCTGACACAAAAATGGCGGCTGGTTAAGGTTGATTATTTTAACGTGCGTAATACTTTAAATATATTTTTACCTTAATTATTCGTACCAATATTTTTTAAAATTTTTTCCGCTTCATTTTTCTGAGATTAATCAAGTCAATGAAATCTTATATAAAATATTGGTGTCAAAATTTAAGGGACCGTATATATGTTTTAAAAAATCCGTCTTCGGAAGCCGCCATTTTTGTGCCAGCACTCAGGCCTAGTATTCAGGGGGCGATGGACTCCAATGAGCAGTGTCTGGTACTGATTTTCTAGCCAACATATTTCTAACAACATTTCTAGTCACATAGATTTTCTTGCAACTCGTCATAAAATAGAATACATCTATGTAACACTGGATATGTTACTTATCTTTTGCATTCCGTGACAACAAAGATGACAATAACCCAGATAGCATGAACATTAGCAGCAAGTTTGATTTTTTCTGACATTATCTTTCCGTGACAAATTTGAATTGAGAAATTCGCAGCAAATTTTCCCCAAGGTATACCCATACCCCACTTGCGTGAGTAGTTTGTTGTGAAACTGATGGCAAGACTGTCTTTAATTCACGAAAGTGACGAAAGCAAAAAAATCCTCTGTTGAGAGAATAGACGATTATCACATATGCAGAAATTGCAGAAATTTTATTCGGTTGGCACTACTTTTTCTAAACGCTATACTTATCAAATACCAAAAAGGCACGTATTAAAAGAGCACAAATATTACCTCAACTTGTTTATGGTGATTAGACGACAAACGATGCGTGCACCTTCTGACGGTGTGTTCGCATCAATAGACTTGATCAGGACTATGGACCCCCCCCCCCCCCCGAAGGTGTTACACTTATAGTTTAACAATTGCAAACAGATAGTGGGGCATGGAAAGATTACTACTTTGCAGTAAGTTTGCAGCATTTTTTATTATTTGTTTGCAGTGTTGCCAGTGGGTTACTTTTTTAAAATTCGGATTTCTTGATTGGCACCACTTTTCTGAAATGGTAAAATTCCCCTACTTTTCGCCTTAATTAATATGTCATTGAATAACCCGAATTTTACTATTTCAAAAATCTGGTGCCAATCAAGAAGTCTGAATTAAAAAAAAAGTAGCCCACTGGCAACACTGCTTCTTTGCCCTTAATTTGCAATAAATTTGATACAGCATGAATTTAACTTGCACGACAAGTTAGCTGCAAGTTCAAAGTGAGGTGGTGACTTCAGCGATTGCGTTATTTTGTTGCAGTCTTGTTATGAACTTTCAGTCTTGTCATGCTGAGCTTGCTGCAATTTTGCAGGTTTTCAAAGCAAGACTGCTGCAAATTTTCTGCTAATTAAAAATGCTATCTGGGAAGAGTTACATTTTGGTCACGGTGTAATAACATTCTGTTTACGGGGAGATAAGGATTGTTTCCAAATCACATTCTGTTTGTAAATAGTCAACTTTATTTTAGTACATATGCGAAAATAAATAAATCTATATATGGGAAATGAATTATGGTTCATTTTATTTAAAATCAAGTACGTTCTGAAAAAATGCTACTTAAAAAGAAAAAAAATGGGTATTTTTAGTAACTTTTTATACAAAAGCAAGTCATAAATAATGGAGATTATAATAAACAACAAGAAGAAAAATTCTTTGTGCTGGGGCATTTGAAACAAGATATATTTTTGAAGTTTTTACAGACATTTACTTATTGTTTTTTGCAAAAAAGAATATTACATGAGAATAATTAATGAACTACTTTGATTAATTTTATGAATTTATATGTTTTTGTTTCTAACGAAATACATTTGTTTACTTGCGCTTTGATTCTTCTTCGTAGTATTTAATAAGCCAATATTTTATTCTTATTTTCTTATCCTTAATATAATTTCCTATTTTATTTTTTTTTTTTTATTTTACAAACAGAAAAATTGTTTGTAGTTAGATTTCATCTTTTGTTTTTCATACTAATAAAACAAGGGAAAATTGTACTCACCTCATTTAAATTGATTAATTATGTTCTGATACACTGATCATCATTTAGCTTAATAAACATTTAAAAAAAAATGAGTAATAAAAACATCTTAAAAAGTTGAAAATGTGAACAATTATAATCATAAGATGAAAGGATACATAAGCCGCGTATATTCTTGTACAGCAGTTGAACAATGCATGTATAAGCGAGATAGACGTGCTGGTTAAATCTGTAGAATTTAAAGTCCTACCGTCTTATGACGGTATATTTTCTTTCTGCTGATGATGAATTGTGTTTTCTTTCAGCGTGCGTACATTTTTTACACATTTTTTTATAAAATTTTTTAATAGACCTTTTTCGTTTTTTAATCGATGAAAACCTATTACAAACTGTGCTATCAAATTAGGCGCTTACGAACAAACACTACGGTTTAAATATTACCGTAATTTCCAGCGTATAATCCGCGGATCAAATAATCATGTTTCGACCCAGAAATTTAATTTAATAATTGAATTTAAATATTTACCACGATTTAATAAGCTACATTTTTTTAAGTAAAATTTCTGGGTCCAAAAATAATTGCTTGATCCGCGGATTATAGGTCGGAAATTACGGTACATAGAAAATTTATAAACAGAAAAGATGCTATCAGGCTTGTTTGAACACCATCTTGTACCCATATGTTTCTTTCCAAGTCGGTGGTCATAACCTCCACAACCCTCTTATATTTGCTCATCTGTTACAATTGGCAACTGCTGACTCGACAGAAATTATAAACAATATATATCAGTACCAAAAATACAAATTCTACGAGGGGATAAAGCACATTATAAAAAACAACAGTAAACAATCTTTTACGGTCAACCAGGCACGCAAGTCTATTTATTCAGCGATCAAGTAGCAATTTATTAGTTAAAGAAACTGCGAAAAGTGAAACAAGATACCCACACAGCATTTTTAGTTTGCAGAAAATTTGCAGAAGTCTTGCTTTGAAAACTTGCAAAGTTACAGCAAGCTCAGCATGACAAGACTGAAAGTTCATAACAAGACTGCAGCAAAATAACGCAAACGCCGAAGTCAATTTGAACTTCCAGCCAACTTGTCGTGCAAGTTAAATTCATGCTGCTTCAAATTTCTTGCAAATTAACAACAAACAAGTAATAAAAAATACTTCAAACTTACTGCAAAGTGGTAACCTTTCCATGCCACATTAACTGTTACACTATAAGTTTAACCTTTTCGAAGTAGTCCATAGGACTGGTCAGGTTTATTGATACATACGCGCCGATAAGGTGCATGCATAGCTTTGGTCACCATAAACAAGTTAGGGTGACATTTGCATTCTTTGATTCGAGCCTTTTTTTTTTTTTTTTTTTGTATTTCATAAGTATAGCGTTTAAAAAAAGCGGCGAGAACCGAATAAAATTTCTGCAATTTCTGCATACCTGCTGTTTGTTTATTCTCTCTACAGAGGGATTTTTTGTTTTCGTCACTTTCGTGAATTAAAGACAGTCTTGCCATCAGTTTCACAACAAACTGCTTATGCAAATGGGTGATGGTATATTTTGCAGGAGATTTGCTGCGAATTTCACAATTCAAATTTGTCACGGCAAGATAATAACAGAAAAACTCAAACTTGCTGCTAATGTTCATGCTATCTGGGTAGTACGTCAAATATTTCAAATTGAACGCAAACGAAACGAAAGAAAAGCAGAAAGATTCCATGTTTATGATATAGTCAAAATCTTCAATTAACATTTGGTAACTTAATCAACTAACAAGGAAGGTCTCCATACGGGCATACTCAGAAAAATCTGAAAAAAAATACAGAATGTTCTTCTTATGTGGATACAAATGTTTATAAAAATTTTTTTTGGCGGAACTCCGATACAGCGTCCGTAAAAAAATAACGAAATTTTCGTTTATTTGGCGATTTATCACCGGTTGGCGATGAAAAAAAAATACGCTTTTATGTAGGAAAAAACTTTTTATATTGAACCTACCCTATATATATAAAATCCTAATGAAACGAATTTATGAAACGGAAGTATGAATCGACTGATTAAACAACTGATTATGTTTCACGGCGATTTCTCCTAAAATATGGAATACTTTGCGATAAAATTAACACCAAAAATCAATATTGATTCGCAGATTTCAAAACTAGTATTAGAATTTTTAAATTCGAATTAGTTTTCGAAATATTAATTTTTTCTAATTTTATATACATTTTTCGAATGATGGCAACTCAAATTTTAATCAAACAGATATTTTTTTTCAGATTTTTGAAAAGGTTACTATTTTAAACTAATTTGGCGAGAAGTTTGGCCTCCCTTAAATGTATGCTAAGTAATGTATCATGTTACTTTTATTCATAATTCAATTTGTATTTCATTATCATTTTACTTAATACAAACAGAAACATTTAAAATAAATGGCTTTCACTTCTTTATTTTTTTTAAACGAAATGAAAAGAAAAATATTAGGCACAGATGTCATATACGCACCGGGGTACCAAATTGGCACCAAAATGGTATTATTTTGGTTGATGTGGTAACCAGGCTGCTTTTTCAGGAAAGCTCACGTTTTCAGCACCAGCCTTGGCGAGTTGGCGAAAGCGAGAACGTTCAGCCAGCTCTAACGCCAAACGTCGTCTTGTGTTTCGTTTTGAACCGAAATGGCGAAAGACAAACTAGCGTATTTTAGAATAAGTCCTACCTAAATTAAAGAAACATTTTCAATTATGTGTTCTAAATGAAAAGAAATCTTTTCAAAAGAAATTGTATTACGAACTCTTATAGTGTGTTTTATCAAAGGTCTTTATTACTTTTGATGATATAGACTAAAATTTTGATTATTTGATTCCCTCAAAAATCTACATTTTCATTCAATTGAGTATTATTAATTACATATCTGTTAAACAAAAACTTGTTACCTTCATAAATCTAAATATTTCATTACATATAAAGATGAATTTATGGAGATGATGAATTAATGCAGTTTTAGTGCATTTTGATGTATATAAACACAGATTTTGAAAAATACCTGTGGCAAAAAATTACTATATTTTCTGCCATGAACTTATATAATTAATTTAATACCAAATCATTCTGCAGAAACAGTCTCCAACGTCGAGTGAAAATAGGCCAAACCAGAGGGGAAAAAAAACAAACCTATTACACCCCCAACCAGGATGTTTAGAAATTGCCTTTTTAATGCGAGATGAAATTCTTAAGAGGAGGTGGGGTAGAAGGAATATTGAATGACTATCTTTTGCTACTTCAAAGTAACAAATAAAATCACTAGAGAATAAAATCACTTTCAAACTGTGTATGATAGTGAGGGCTGTAGATTTAAATAGTTAAATTTATTAATTAACAAATAGAAAAAAAAACAAACCAAAAAATTAAACTTTTGGGGGATGAAACAAAAACAAGCTTTTCTTTTTTTTCGGGGGGGAGGGGGTGTAGAATTTGAATATTTGGTCCTTTACTTATAGTTACTTCAAAGTAATAAATAGAACATAATTTTTTTTTTTTAATGTAAAGAATTGCGTGTGCGCAACAGGTTAATCCTGATTTTATTTTCCTTACCTTTCATTCTATTTCTTTCCTTTTCTTTTTTTATGGTAAATTATTTATTTGTCATTTAAAAATCAACAGATAGAGCAAAACAATAAACTTTATGCACTGTTATGGATAAGCGATAAGCGAAGGGATAGTTAACATTTCAGACACAATTTTAACTGATCTTTTCTGCAAGGCAACAATGAATTTTAAATGGTCAAAAAATAGTGTGCTGGAAGAGAGGGGGGGGGGGGAGAAGAGAAAATTCGAAATGGGAGGTTACCTCAGACGATTTATCATTATTTTATTGGCACTTCAACTTAATAAAATGTGCAATATGTGTGCAGAATGACGAAAAATGGAGTGTGTGTGTGGGAGGGGGGGGGGGAATTTCATTCGAGAGAAGAATTTAGATGATTTATTCAAATATGACGAATTACTATTTTAAAATAGCAAATAAAACAACTTGGATGAAATAATATTTAAAAATATGGCAAAAATTTTAAAATAAACTGAAGAATTTTAAAGATTTTTAATTTTGTGCATTAGGGGCAGACCAAACGTAAAAACTCAAATAATGATAAAAATTTAACAGTATTAAAATATAATAGTAATTGATTTAATTGCATGCATCAACTTGCAATTATTTTAGCTGATTGGCAGAATACAGAATACAGTTAAATAATTTATGATTTATCGTTCAATCTAATTATAATCGAACTGATTTTAGTTTCAACTTCCTATTAACTTCTAATCGCAATTAAATTAAAAACTATTAATTTTAAATGAATTATTTCAGTAAAATTATTTTATTAATGCAATAAACACGTCACACAATTATGCTGCTTAATAATAATAATAATAATAATAATAATAAACTAAATTAATTCAGTAGTAATGCTAATAAAACTAAGTTCAATTGTGTCATAAAAACATGAATAGAGTTATATTTATTACAAGAAAATCTTTACGTGTGTTTTTATTTTTCCTAAAAAATAAAATACGTTCTCAATTTCTTCGAACATAGCGAATTAATCAAATAAATGAATATTACTGAACTGAAAAAAATAACTTATGTTTGAATTATATATATTGTGAAATTAAAAGCATTTCAATCCGAAAAAGCTCTTTGTTGTTTTGTCAAGGTTTTAATTGTAAACCACGGTGAAATAACATTTCGTCATTCTTTATTCTCTGCTTTATAGCATTTTACATTTGCGGAAAAACAAATGAAAAAAAAAAACCCATCTCTTTGCTCTCAGCAAAAAAAAAGGGGGCTGCTGTTCGCTACGCGTATGACGTCACGAACAAGAAAGGGTGCGTAGTGTTGAATTCATCTCCGCGCCAACTGTTACTCTGGCGATAAGGTGCTCAAAACGTGAGCCTTCTTGAAAAAGCAACCCGGCTATTGTTATTTATTTAATAATAAATGTTTATTTACTTTATTTTCTTTTTTTAAATTACATAAATTGTTTTGTTCTATAGTTAATTATTTTTTTCGTTATTTTCCTTTAAATATAAAAAATAATAGAAAATAATGAAAAAATATAGTACTACTTAGTTATTCCATCGATCCATTTCGCCAAATTATATAAATCGCCAAACCACTCGCCAAATTATACAAATTGACATAATTTTTATTTTAAATAACGAAAGAACAAAGAAAATAGTATAACATTAATAAATATACAAATAAAACGTCGAAATAAAAATCACTTGATGACCTAAAGACGTGTAACTTGCTTAAAGTCAAGTGAATGTGACATTTACGATCTACCATTATTGGCATTTAATCTTATAGTTTGGTGATAGATTTTTGGTCGACGGGATAACTAAGTAGTACCAAAAATACATATGTAACTGGTATTCGAAAACGAGGATTTCGCCAAATTTCCGTAAAACAAATCACGCCAAACCGGGTGCGTATATGGCATCTGGCCAAATATTAAATGATGTAACAAACGATGACATTTAATTTCAACTTCAAAGCAATGTTTTAATTTACCACTCGAAAAATAAAAAAAAATGCTAACTGGCGAGTTGAAAAATAGTTATTGGCGAGATTTGCACCCGGCTAGCGTAACAGTACCAAGAATTCTTTGCGACAATGCTTTTATGTAGTATTATTCGAAAAAAAAATTGATTTTTTTTTAATCGAAATGGAAAACTTTCGGCACAGATGCCACATACTGTCCCATATTGGCGCTATTTTTTTCTGACGCCAATGCCATATACGCAACGGGTACTTAACTGGCGCAAAAGTATCGTTATTTTGCTTGATATGGTAAGCCGGATGTTGTTGTTTATGCTGTTGATGCGTTCCCCAAATTGGCGTCGAAAAAAAATCACGCCAATATGGGGCCGTATATAATATCTGGGCCAAACTTTCATACGAAAAGCGAAGGGATCAGAGCGTAGTTATTTATGGCAGTTACATGACTTGGGCTATTATAATATAGATGAAATGATGGCGATAGAATAATATTTGGCGACTTATCACTTGTACCTGGCTAATATTAAAGTATCAAAATGGCACCAGGAATATTAAAAGCGAAGTGGTTTGCCCGGAACTGTTGATGATAGTCACATGATTTAGGCTATTGTTATAGAAATTGTTTTAAAACACCGGGAGACAAAGACTCTGTACACTTAATTCCTTTTATTTTAGCTTCTTTTCAAACATTTAACTGGTCCTCTTTAATCAAACACGAAAGCAACCATTGGATGTCTAATGCTCGTATTCACCATCTACCTCGACCTAGAATACCTCGGTCGACCGCTTAAATGAAACTCGCGATCACATTTGATTGGACGTTAGCAAGAAGACGTCCAATCAGGATTAAAGGTGTATACCGTTTGAGCGTTCGACCGAGGTTATCGATATAAGTCGGGGTCGAAGTAGACGGTGAATACGAACATTAACAGCAACTGATTCGGCCTTAAATTTTTGATATCAAAGGAAATTGAATGGAAACCCGTTTACAGGGAGATCTGCACAGCTTTTTTCAGTATAATTCATTCTTCTATAATATTTTTTAAACCGATCAGATTAGCGTGTTTTTAGATTCTGCGGTGTCTGAACGGGGGTTGGCGAGCGTAGCTTGCGGGAGCAGAGCCCCCTAGTTTCTTTATATAAGTTTAATTTAAATAACTTTAGTTTTGTCATTTTTAATTTGTTTTAACTATAGTTTTGTCATTTTTAGCTTGTTTTAACTATAGTTTGTCATAGATATATTTAGGTGCATTTATAATAAAATTTAAATATCATATTTCACTATTTAAAACAAAATTTAAATTGATTTAAATTGTTTCAAGCTCAAAAATAAGGCAGATAGCACACTGTCGATTTGATTTTGTTGCTATGGAAACTATTTCGTTTTCGATATGGACATGTATTATGGCAATAAAATGTCAGCTGTCTATAACGTAAAATATATATTTGCAACTCGCAAAGCATAGAAAATATTTTTACAATAATAAAATTAAATAACTACAGTAACAAGCAACATATATATATGCAATATAAAAAATATATAATAACCTCTTTCATTGATTAAGTTTAAATTCATTAAAAACCGTGCATTCTAAAAAACAATTAATAAACAATTTTCAGTTGCATTTAAATCGTTTGCTTTGCTTTTGGCCTGGAAAAATCCTGCTCGCCAAATCGCGTGTCACTATCGTATTTTCGCTCCAAATAATCGAAAGTATTTTATTTTTTACATACTTTCTACTGAAATTCCGCCGTTAAATTTAACTGATTCCTTATTACATACATGAGTAGTTTCACTAGCATTTTTTTTCAACATATTCTGAGTATGCCCTGTAAGGAGACTTTCCTTGTAAGATTTAAGAATGATTAGCAATGAATAACTGTTAATTTTTATATACCGTAATTTCCTACGTATAATCCGCGGATCAAATAATCATGTTTCGACCCAGAAATTTTATTTAATAATTGAAGTTAAATATTTACCGCGATTTAATAAGCTACATTTTATGGAATAAAATTTCTGGGTTCATAAATAATTGTTTGATCTGCGAATTATATCCTGGGAATTACGGTAATTTCAATATATTGCGACGATGAAAGAAATAGGAAGACTATTGATGCACATACAAATTTATTTAAACGAAGTTCTCTTCCATATGTGTTGCACAACGTAACACCCTCTGACTGAAGGGAAATGAATTTTCATATTGCACAATGAATTTGACTATTGAAACTATAGAAAATACATTTTTTTTCTTTGATTAATGTAACTTCTGTTACTGCATATTTGTAACATATGCAGATAAATTAACAAAAATCTAGTTTAAAGTTCATATACATAGTAAAAATTCATCAAAGTGCTTCAGTAGTGTCATTGTTTCTAGATTAATGTAAATACACTTCTATCGTCTAATTTGTGTTGCTCAATGTAACTTATTTTACAAAAATGTAACCCCTGTTACTATATTTTGTTACTCGCACTTTTTTTTCTATATTTTTCTTGTTGTATATGAATAGCTTTAAAAAAAATGTTCCCATAACGTCAAAAGGCATTTGTTCTTTCACTATACTAAAGCTATTTGACCCCTTACAAATATATTTAATACAGGGAATTGAAAATTTTGGCTAGAATGTTGAATAAAAGTAACAGAGGTTACATATTGTTATATAAATTAATCCCTATTAGTGTTTTCTTTTGAATATAAAACTACATATTGAAGGCTAGTCCACTAACTATGATATAATATACTAGAAAAAATATTTTAATAGCAATAAAAAAGTTGTAATTTAGTGGATGTTGTCCAGTACAATATTAATGTTCAACCCTTTCAGGGGCAAGGTATTTCTATTCGTAAAATGCAGAAATGAATGAGGAACACCAGAATTTACAAACAAATTTATTTCAAAATAAGCAAAAGCTTTTGTTCACGTACATAATAATAAAAAAAAAAACTCATTCCAATATTCTGGTGCCTATATGGCATTTAGGAATTAAAATTAAATTAGGGTTTAAGACATTTTCAGGTGACTATATTTTTATACTAACTATGAATTTAGCTATGCTGGAAATGATTTTATATAGGTTGTATACATATAAACACAGAAAAAATTATATTTGGTGAAAACTAAGTACTTAAAAAAATAAGAAAAATATTGGAAAAAGGACATATATATATATATATATATATATATATATATATATTTAACCCATATGCTTTTTAATAGAGCAATGTTTTTTGTTCACCAATTTAACAATAATGTAGATATTTTGACGCAATTTACAAAGTATTTACCTTACTTTTGTGAAATGTAATGATATCCTTAAAAGTGGTCTCCCTCCCGCAATGAAACAGTGTTGATCTTGAAAACCGATATTTTTTAATGTACTTGGCATTGCAGAATGTGTCACTTATCGAATTACTGTGCACTTCTGACACTTTTCGGCGATTTTGACTGAATAAATGAACTGTGACACTTAGTTTCATATACAAAGTTTTTTTATTCTCTACCTCAGAATAAAATCTGTACTTTGGAACTAACATAAACTTTATAATTTACATATATATAGCTTATATTAATCATTTTAAAAAGGAATTTGATGTAATCGGTCTTATTAATATTTCCAAATTTCATCGCGATCTGAGCCATTTTAAGAAATTTATATCTGAACGGACTAATACATAGGTACCAAGAAGTGCACAGTAGTTAATTGTGATCTTTAACCCAGTGTTGCCAGATTTTTGACTTTTTTGTCCCCAGTATATTGATTGTCATCGCTTTTTTTTAAATAGAAATATTCGGCCTATTTAAAAATAGATTAAAAATTCTAAAAAATAAAGCGAATTATACTATTTTTAAAATGTGGTGGCAGTCAAATAATCTGAATTAAAAAAGTCTCCAATCTGGCAACACTGCTTTAAACCCTTCGGGACAAGCGCCTTTTACAGAATTTTTCATGTTTTATCACCGGTTTTAGAAAACAGAAATTTTTGCCTAATTGAATCGGGAAAATGCTCGGATTAAATAAGGCAAAATTTACAGTAAAAATTTATTGGTGAGAATAATCACTGATTCTGAGCACCTTAAGCGGCACGTATACGGGTCGCTCGTCTCCAAGGTGTTAATAATCGTCAAAATAAAAACTAAAATGAGCTGAGAAAAAAAATAGTAACAGAATAAAAATATCCATACTTGATAATGAGCTAGCTTCAAATCTTTTGTAATCTTACATATGGTGAGAAATTTACGCAAGCTTTATTTATCATCTGATAATTTATTGCTTAAACGTTTTCAAATTTACAAAAAATGTGTTTTCCAAGAACATCCTTAGAATTTTTTTCTAGGAATTATGTAATATGCCACTTTCCAAACGTCATTTTTTATTTTTGTTACGTCAAACATGACGTTTTCTATACTTTTCTGCTGTCGATAAGAAAAAAACTGAGTTAGGAAATTTTCTGAAGCGTCATCTAATCAATACTCTCTTAAACTAAGATTTTATGACAAAATTATCATGAAAACGTAAGTTACTTTGCGTTTTAACCAGCGTTTATGCATTTTACTTCACACATTTTAGGTAGAGAAAATGAATTTTTATGAGTATAAATTTTACATTAATTTAGATTTTATCCTTTTAAAACATTATGCCTTTTAAATCATACATTTTGACCTGAAAATATATTATTTTAAGCAAATTATGTAAGTTACTTAGCGTTTAAAGTATATATTTATGCATTTTACGTCATAGATTTTAGAAATTTTTTTTTTGTGTTTTTATGAGTATAAATTCATATCAACATTGATTTCATTAACGTTTAAATATTATGGCTTTTAAATGATGGAATTTGACGAAGAAATATGCAATTTTAAGTGAATAATTTAGATTATTTCGCGTCTTAAATATAATTATGTTTATTTTATGTAATATTAATAAGACATTATTGATAAGAAAAGTACATTTTTATGAAGGAAAATTTTATATTAATTTAAATTTTATTCTTTTAAAGCTTTATGCCTCTTAAATCAAATATTTTGTTAAGGAATTAAGCTTTCTTAAGCGGACGAAGTCTACATTACAAATTTTATTCTCGGAAATATATTTATGTATTTTACGTTATGCATTTTAACCAGAAAATACATTATTAAAGGAATAACTATATTTTGTATCGTATATTATCTATGGCAATAAGTGATGTATATTTCTAGACGTGCCTTGTATTTTCAGAATATGAGCCTTATTCTATACAGCTGAAGAATACAGATGTATTGAATGACGTAAATAGTGATGGCACTATTGATGCTAAATTTTCTATTACATACATTTTTATTTACAAAAACACAAAAATTTAAAGCAGGCGTAAATGATTGTGGCAGAGGACCTACCTAGCCTAGTCTTTTATGAGTGTCATTTGTGTTCGATTATGTTTTGAGATTGTGCTGTATGTTTGGATCTCCCGGAAACTGGTTTTTGCGGTTAGTTTTTGTAATGATACGTTAATAAGGTAACTTTGGTTGTGTATTAGCTATTTTCGGTAGGTAATCCAGACGCATCTTGCCCTCGGGTGAATTATTTCTCTTGTGCAAATTCAAGCCACGTGCTAACTTAAAGCGGAGTTTCCGATTTGTAGTTAGATAGAGTCATCAGTTCTGAGCTTTAGTTAGTCGGTAAGAGGTTGAGCTTTGTACTACGAATAAAAGGCAACATCGAAATCCGCGGGATTCCATTTGTAGTGTTATTATCATATATTATCTTAGTACCTTATCGGATAAGTGATTTTTTGGGGGGTTCCAACAGAACAAACGTTGAGGCCAATCCAGGCCCGTAACCAGATGGGGGGCAGAGGGGGCTGAGCCCCCCCCCTAGCTCCCTCTTAAGCCCCCTCTAGACATTTCACTTTTTTTTCAATAAAATGTGCATCATTTTAACTAATACTAATCTGAAGGAAAAAACTATATCTGAAAGAAAACCATTTAGATCTTTCAGTTGCCTGAAATAGAACGGAAAATGCCAATTATTTTATAGTCAGAAGCATATTACGGTACAATTCTCAATATGCAACCGAAATGCGATAGTGGGAACATTTCCCTCTTCTCAAAAAATTAACCCCAGATGTACATCATATGTTTTGGTACATAGTAAATGATCGAGGACAATCTATACTCGATAATCTCCGCAGGGTGGAACGGAAATAGGCATATATTATTCATCCTAATAGGTAATTAGTGAGCAATGGCTAAACGTCTTCAAGATAATCAATAAAAGCATGTTTCTAAATTTCAACGGCGAGTCTGCATACAACATGTTTTTAGCTGAGAAAGGAAAAAGCTAAAAAAGATTGTCAATTTATACAAATCAAATAAGAAAAATCTTTGTTTGAACAACATTGTTTCATGTCATGGGTGTCGGCAGAGGTTTAAATGAAAACGTGGTTGCAGCATGTTTTTTGAATTTTTATCTGTTTTTTCTCCTTGTGTTTCATGACTTTGAAAAACAAATTTTTTCAGTTTGTCTTAAGTTTTTTATTTCGCTATTTTTAGACATGTTTGCAATTATTTTTATTTATTTATTTATTTATTTATTTATTTTTTTTTTTTTGACAATGGAATAAAATTTGCAGCTATGGTTATTCAGACTCTAAGAATTTAACTGCGTTTTACATTTTACCAGGCTGTTTTCATGTCTAAGCCAGCTACTTTCTGAAAATTTTTTATTGATAAAGACATAAAATTTGCAGGTAATCGGAATGTAAGGAATCGAACAGCGTTTTATGTTTTTGTATGGCAATAAACAATCTATCTGAAAATGACGGTAAATTCGACGCTTTAGACTGATTTTCATGACATGACAACCACGGAATGGTGGTCAATCTGGTAGCAATTGGCTATAACTCTTGCAAGTATCTTGGATGAGTTCGTTAATTAAGTATGTACATGTTATTGTTTGTTTACAGAAACACACAAAAGCAAACATGCAAAACTTGTCAGCACAATAATGCCCGAAATATCGTACCAAATTCAAACCTAATTGGAACAGTGTATTGAACTTGATAGTATCTTGGATGAATTCGTTAACCAAGTATTGTTCTGCCACCACTAAGTGGTCACCTAATGAAAAAACTGGTCGTGTTCAAAACAAAGAGTACGCTACTCTCAAATCCAAAAGAGATATTTTCAGACGCATTTCTGAATTTATTTTTGTTCGTAAATGCATAAAATTAGCAGATATTCTTATTCCTAAACTATATCATCGAATGGAGTTTTCCATTTTTTGGTAAAGACAGAAGACCTTTCAGAAAATACCGTCAATGTGGACATTTTGAACCGAATTTTCGAAGCGAAAGCGTGAGAAAGGAGAAAACTTGTCACGTGACAAGAATCACATATGATTTGATATTTATTTATCAAAAAAATGGAAAGACTATTTCACTCCATACCATTTCTCTAGCCATGCCTGTCAATTTTATCCCTTTAAAAAATGAATCAGAAAATGTGATAGAAAGTTTCGCGATGTTGATTAGGGAATTTGAGAACCGCCTAAATGAATATACCTTTACTTTCGGTTCTCAGATACATTTTTTAACTTAATTTCATTATTTGTATTTTGAGCCGGAAGACAAACCAAATTTTTTGGTTCCCCCTTCTACTCGGGCGCCAAGGGTATATGCCCCCTGGCTTTCCTCTAGTTTAAACCCTGAGGTCACGAATCACCCTGATGTATGTTAATTATGGATTATCTATCATGAAAAGAATTTATTTATCTTGCTCAATCTGGTGGGTAAATATAAATTTGCCAATAAGAGTTTTTTTTTTCTTTTTTAAATCTTTTTAGAAAACTGCTATTTATAATTCAGAGAAATATTGAATAATCGAAATTGCATTTGCTGTCTGTTTTTACATTATTTCTGAATGGGCTGAATTAAGTGAGATCAATAGCAGGCACTAATATAATAAATTGTAAAGTGCAACCGAAATCAGTATTCAATGCATGATTTTCTTCATTGCACATTTGTTAAAGTAGTCAGTTGTTGTCAGGAAAACTTGTTTTAATGCCAATTAATATTTTTTACTTATATCAATTGTGAATGTAATCAGAAATATTTTTAATTACGACATTTTCTAAAATATTCTCAATGAAGTGAAAACAGTAATAGGCTATGAGAATTTGAAAATCTATGCTAACCAGTCTGCAATGCATGATTTTCCTTTATTAAAATCTGAATGAAGTTAATTTTTTATGAAATGTCGATTTCAATTTATGTTTTACATTTTAAATACAGTAAAACCCTGCTATGACAAAATCCTTCGGAATGAGAAAAATTTCTATTTTAGATAGGTTTTCGTCTTAGTAGGCATACACCCCTAATTGTTTTGTACTTCTTTCCCCAGATTACGATTTTTTTTTCAGTTTAAGAATTTCGTTATGCAAATATTCCGTTATAAACAGGTTACGTTACAGATAAGCTCTTTTAAGGCCAGTGCTAAAAGAAAAAGTGCTCCTTATTCTACATAAGCAATAAAAATGTCAACTGGTCTTTCTTTTCCAGCCATTCTGTGGTCATTACCAAAAAAAGGAGTCTCAGCAATGGATAGAGGCAGAGACTCTTTCGTCGGAAAGATTTCGGATCCGATTCAGATCCCACAAACGTAATAAAACATGAAAAGCACTACTTAACCGCGACAAAATCATCGCCATTTGTAGGCAGCGTTCGTTAACAGCGGAAGTTTTTAAGCGGTCAGGCAGTGCTTTTCATGTTTTATTACTTTCGTAATATGTAGTACGATCCGGAAATCAGTCCGACAAAATCCATCTCCACCTCTTTCCATGGTTGAGACTCCCCTTTCTTTTGTTGACCGCAGAACAGTTGGAAAAGAAAGGTCAGTTGACATTTTTATGGCTTTCGTATGAGGTTTTAGAAAAACAAGCAAATAAACACTGCTTATAGAGAGATACGTTTTAACAGGTTTAGTTGTACTTAGATTGCATAAAACATATGGATTGTTAAAAGATGTTAGCCCCGCCCCACAAAAATTTTTCAGAGCCCCCCCTGGTATTACTAGCTGGTTACGGCCCTGGGCCAATCAGAGTCGTGTTAAGTGAGTTGAATTTTGTGAGGTTGGGAAAGACCTCTCCCCCTCTCAATCTTTCATAAAATTGAGCTTATTTTCGATCGCCTGTATTTAAATCTACCCGACCCCTTATTATTGCTATAAATAAGTTGTTGCGTTTTGTTTGTGCTGTGTCATGGTTGGACTTATAAAGGGAAACTGACCGAATTATCGTTCTCGTACAAGCAAAACACAGAAAACCTTCCACATTCTGCCACACAGATCGAGCTACATAATTTCGATTTATAAATAATCAGAGAAAGAAAGGAAAATATATAATGTTTAATTCCTTAGTTTGTGCTCTGTTATTGTATCTGTCATACGATTTCATGTAGCTAAACTACATGCATTATTCCAGTTACATGGGCCGTATGCTGAGCATGTGCAACCTGTGCAAATGTCTACCAGTTTTTCAGAATAGTTATTTTAGCTTTATTAAATAGATAAATAAGGCAAATATTACTATTCTGAAATACTGGTGGAAATTTGCATATGTAGCACATATTCAGGATATAGCACTACATGTGACGCTAAAATTTAAAATGATGATTGAAAATTTTATGTAATATTTACGAAATGTTTTCCTTTTATAACAGCTCTCGGATAACCGTAGAAAATAAACCGCCAATTTGTATTTATTTTTCAGATAATGATGCTTAAACGCTTCCCCTTTTTATTAGTTAATTTTCCCTCAATTCACAGGAAAATTTAAAATACTCGTACCGAAGAATTTCCTGGTGTGGAAATTCCCTGAACCGTACGAACCCTGTCAATTACTTAGGGATGGGCAGGATGAATGATTTTCACTATCGAATGAATCATTCGGACATGCGAAAAAACATAGCTTCCAACCTTTGTATATATTTGTAATTAAATATCACCCGAAATTTCATAAAAGAAAGAGAAACAAAATCATAATTGGCAACCTTGAATTATTTTTTAATCAATTATCTTCAGAAATTTTGAAGATAAAAATAATTTATATATTTTCATGGGTTTCTTAAATTAACTAAAATTGAAATTAGAAAAAGGTTTTTCGATACAAAATTTCTGGTAGAAATTGAATAATAATAATAAAGAAAGAAACAAAAAGTGGCAGCTACGCTTTTGCGCATGCCTGAATGTTTCATTCGATTAGTAAAATCATTCATTCTGCTATCAGTAGACTTACTCATAAAAGATCCAGATTAACAACGTGGCAAACATCCACCAGTAAATTTTAATAGAAATTTTCTTCTTATATAAACGCCGTATTCATAAGAAATTACTGCCAAGAATAAGACGAAAATGTCTATTAAATTTCTATTGATTTCTATTAAATTATTATGGTGAAAGTTTCCGTTTGGTATCCGAAAATAAAATTTACCAAAGAATCCGAATAGGATGTCTGTCAATATTAGGTATTAGTATTGAAAAATTTAATCTTTTATACAATTTTTACACGTATACGACGATTCCCTAATCAAAATTTTAGTATTTATTAGTAGAAGTAATTTCTAATCGATTGGTGACATTCACATTTTTATACGATGATTTGCGCCAGCGTTATTATCGGGGTTTACATTTTTTTTTCTCCACAACTGGACATATAGAAATTCTGTTGCGACTTTTGCTGTGTAAATTTTTCGGTTTTTTCATGTATTTTACACTGTTGGAAGAAGTGTCGCCAAATCTGGTGGATTTTTCATTCAGAAATTCCAAAATCATACCAGAAATATTCAATAGTGATTTATTTTACTTTAATTTGGGAATATCTGTCATATAAAACAAAAATAACTATTCAAAATTTCTGATAAAAATCCCCCCCCCCCCAAAAAAAAAAAAAAAAATAAAAACATCCGCCAGATTTGGCAACGTAGGTTGCAATTACGCTTTTTGCAGTATCAATAGCATTTTAAAACGAAAAAAATATTTTTATAAGGGAGAATAACATATATGAATAATTATGGTGAGTTTGGTAAGTTTTTTTTTTTGTGAGTCAGGATTTATACAGATTTGCTTTTAAACCTCTCGCGGCGCATCCCACGATTTCCACGGGTAAAGTAAAAGTATCAAAATTTGCGCAACTCGCAATTTCCTGGGATATGCATTTTTTCCATCTATTTAAAAGCACAACCTGCTTATCTTCTATTCAACGGTTCATTTCGTCTTTTCTGCAATGTTTAATTGTTGATTTAGGTTTGGATTAACAAATGACGTTAATTGCTCATATTCCTGTGAAGTTCACAAGCTTGTTTTGCAAGCATTCCGCGTCCTCTTTGAAAGCTCAAAGACTCCATGAGACTAGCCGCTCGACACTTTGCTAGCCATATACCCTCAATTCCACCAATAAAGAACCTCGTAGACAGTGTGCTGTTTTTTGTTAAAAAAAAAACTGAAACTGGCAAAAAAATTCGCACAGAAACGCGAATTTAGTGCAAAGATTGAGAAGCAGGAATTTGCCTCGAACCTTGTTTGAAAATTTATCATACTAAACTTCATTTCTAGTACAAGTTTTGTTTTTTGCATATTTTCATTAGTATATATGTTTTACTTTTGTATTTAATAAATGAAATCATAATTTAACCAAGATTAATTTTCAGAATTTCGAATTTATACGATTATTCTTCAAATTCAGTTTTCTGACAACCTTTTTTTATCGTCCAATTCTATATTAAAAAAAAACGCTATTACAATTTTTTTTTACATATTTTAACTCTAAAATATATGTAGAATTGAAATATGTAATTAAAAAAAATGCACAATTTTTTAACCTATTTTGATAAAAAATTACACAATGAGATGGTTAATTTTCTGATTTTTTACCGTCAAATTGTGCATATACTATACGAGATTTAACTTTTATTCACTCCACTTCATAAAAGAACAGGCTGTTTATTATACACAAGTAAATACGTTAACTATAGCAGAAAATTCATTTTGTAAAACTGATTTGCCGATATCTTTACGGCAACATCTTCAGTAAGCAAATATTTAAATCAATAATTTATTCGTGTTTCTCTTCATAAATTTTGATAGATTCTGTGCAGTTTAAAAAATTAATCATTGATATTCCTTGTCAAGAAGAATTATTTTTAGTAGCTAAGACAGTTTACGAATAAAAATGTATTATTATTATTATTATAATTTGCGTGAATGGCATCAATAGCTCTATTAAAAGATTCTATGCGGATGAATTTATCACGGTTGCCATATTTGTCTAATATTAGGCCATTTTGCATTCGAAATATAGGCCAGTTTTGTAAACTCTTAATTTTCACTTAATTTAATAGCAGATTTCTGATGTTTGATAAGACGAATACAACTATTAAGAAAAAGTGGTAAATATTTTGAACAAAAGATTCTCCAGTCTCGCAACATTGATTTCAATGATAAAGCTTTTCCAGCGAGAACCCATTGCAAAGTTCGATTATTTATTTTCAATAACTTTAAGAACATAAAACACAAAATTTCTCCCCCCCCCCCACACACATACAAAATAAAAATACTTGTTAAGTTTGCATAATTCCCCTCTCAAAGTATTAATCAATGCTCGGTAATTTACCGATACTTATAAAGCTGCATTAAATACTAATTCCATTTTGTGTGTAACTAATTTGCCAGATACGATATGATATCAAATAACGACATAACCAGTTAAGAGAATTCATTTTTAAATATTGATTTGCGGATATATTTAAAGGAATATCTTTGATGAACGAATACGTGAACCGATAATTTATTCGTGTTTCTCTTGATAAATTTTGGCAGCATATGTGCAGTAAATTAAAAAAAAAAAAAAAAAAAAAACAGTTTACATTCAACGCCAAAAAGATTTATTTCAGTGACCAAGAAAGTTTTTGAATAAAGAAGCATTCATTTTGCTTTCTGATTCTTTATTTTTTTGTTTTTAATCTAATTTAAAATTGAAAAAGAATTTCAATGATATTTTTCCCCAAAATGTATTTTTATGTTATATATATTCCAATGTTCCGTTATGCATTTAGAATAATTTTGAAAAGTCAAAGACCATTTTTAAAAAAAATATTAAAATACAATAGAGTACAAATTATCCGAGTTATTGGCCGGGATCCAGATAGGTATTGCGCTGTTAGCAAAATGAGAATGACCAATCAGAAGTCCGAATTTTTGCGAAGTTTTCGATGTTTTAAGTAATCGGATTTTCTGATTGGTGAATCTCGTTTCGCTAACAACGCAAAATCTATCTGGATCCCGGCGAATATGGAACAAGCCCACCTCGTATGAGGAAAATGTCATATAAACCGAATTTAGAGAAATCGTAATAAACTACGGGGATTAAACACAAATTTACTACAATTTATTAATTTTTATGGTACTACACACAGTCCCTATGATATACACTTCCAATGCTTTTACAAGAATGGAAAATGAAGTTGTTAATTTGATCCTGATACTTTGTCCCTGATATTCTTTTGTTTGGGTGTTTGAATCCGAATTTTTAACTTCACACCAAAATTTACCCCGGCAACCCCCCCCCCCCCAAATTTTGGTAAAATGTCTCCCAAAAAAGTTTTTCATTAAAAAAATCAATTTTTTTTATTGTTTTAGGGGAAAAGTATCTAGAAATTCAGAATGTAGACAAAATTTGCAACAAATTAGATATATGACATTATGACTTAGAATGAAGGGGAAGGGGGAATCTGCCTCGGAACATGCGCCGCGGTGCTGCGTGGACTAAGTTGCGCAATTCCACTTAACCAGTCACACGTTTACACTCGCCCTCCCATCTCCCCTCCGAACTTTCTCTATAAGGTTTACTTTAAGTTTTTTGGGTCGCTGAATAGGAATTTTTAACTTACCCCCAAAATAGTTGTTTTTAAATTAAATTTTTTATTGTTTTAGGGAAAACTATGTAGAAATTCAGAAAGTAGACAAAATTTGCGACAAATAGAATATATGACATTACGACGCAGGATGAACGGGGAGGGAGAGGACTGCCTCGCTGAATCTGAATTTGTAACTTCTTACCAAAATTTTCCCCGGCATACCTCCAAAAAATTGATTTTTTGAAAAAATTTGGTTTTTGAGAACAGCGCGCGGTGAATGTTCCGAGGCAGCCCCCTCTCTCCCCGTTTATCGTACGTCATAATGTCATGTATCCTATTTGTTGCAAATTTTGTCTACTTTCTGAATTTCTACATAGTTTTCTCCTAAAACAATAAAAAATTTAATTTAAAAACAACTATTTTGTAGGGCTTTCGGGGAGGGGGGAATTTTGGGGGTATGTTAAAAATTCGGATTCAGCGACCCAAAAAACTTAAAGTAAACCTTATAGAGAAAGTTCGGAGGGGAGATGGGAGGGTGAATGTAAACGTGTGAGTTTTTAACCCTTTCACTCCCAGTGAGTCCAAATGGCATCATGATGTTAGTGGATTTTTTAATTCCGATATTCAAAGTTCATACCAGAAAATTAAAATAGCAATATTTGGTTTATTTAATAACAGACCATTTCCATATTTGAATAATGCGAAATTTAACATTGAAATTTTCTGGTGTAAATTCGGATTCTTTGAACTACGTAATTTCTAGAACGTATTCTACCATGGGAATGAAAGGGTTAAGTGGAATTGCGCAACTTAGTCCACGCAGCACCACGGTGCATGTTCCGAGGCAGATCCCCCCTTCCCCTTCATCCTAAGTCATAATGTCATATATCTAATTTGTTGCAAATTTTGTCTACTTTCTGAATTTCTAGAAACTTTTCCCTAAAACAATAAAAAAAATTGATTTTTTTAATAAAAACCTTTTTGGGGGGCAATTTACCAAAATTTGGGGGGGGGGGTTGCCGGGGGAAATTTTGGTGGGAAGTTACAAATTCGGATTCAGCGACTCAAAAAACATAAAGTACGGCAATTTCCAGAACTACCATTAATTTTGCCAGGTAAAATCCCCTATTGCCTGGACTATAATATACTCGTCAACAAAAATCTTTGTGCAAGGATCAACAGAGATTCTTCATTTGGTGTTCATCCACTTCACCACATTTGAGTTTTATTAAGAGCTTTTTCCCGGATCAATCGGACGGATAGGTTGTCGTCTTCATTTTTTAACACATTGCAACACAGTTGAAAAGTGTTTTTAACTTCAGTTTGTCTTTCCGTCTGGCCGTCTGTACGCGCGTATTTTAATTATTTTTAACTATTTCATATATAATGAAATTGATACACGTCGCTGAGGTTTAGTATGACTTATTTCATATATAATACGAAGTGCTTCGCATTTGCAGGGACACATAAAAAATTTCAGGTACTATATTGTTTCCGAAGTACTGTACATTAGCGATGTTTGCTGGAAATGCATTTTTAATTATGATATGCGCTTTTATGTTTCACTCTATTTATGCATACTATATGGTGTGTATAAATGCTATAATTTAAATACAGGGCTACACAAAATAATTCGTAAGGGTTGCTGAGTATGAGCGCAAATTGTTTAAAGGTGGTTTTTAAATGAGTTATGCATTTTTACGCTGAACTGCATTTAGAATACCAAGAAATGCTTTTTAAATATAGATATAATGATATACAGGGTCACGCTAAGAATTGGATACATGGTCGTCTATAAATGATAATTTCTAAAAATGTGATTTCAGTAGTTTTAAGAGTGTTTTATTTTGAATTAAATTTTAGCTAAATAGTGGCGTGTAATAAGGGTTGTACAAAAGTATCCAAGTATGTTTCCATCTTTTAATATAAATTGTTGAAAGAGAAATTTCAAGCTACTACGCATTTTCTTGCTAAACTAAATTTTCCAATTACATAGTATATGCATCAACCTACAGATGAAATACAGGTTTGTTCAAATGAATTAGAATACATATTTGGCTAACGGCGGTAAATGCTAAAATCAGGTTTTTAAATGTTTTATGCGCTTTCTAAAATGTTTACATAGTTATATTTTTTACCTTATTTCCCTAAATAACGAAGTTTTGTTAAAGCATTCAGGAAGTGTTGGAAAGTGTTTCATAATCAATGCTTAACGCATGATTTTTCTTTCTTGTTATTATAGATATTAGCAATATCAATCTACTGTCCAAGTTTTTTTTCTAATTGTTACCAGTATTTTGAACGTTATCGCGATAACACAAAGCTATAAGACATGATAATGCTTAGTTATAATAAAGGGTCATTGTAGGTTTGTTTGACACATTATAAAAACTCATATTTCGGAAAATTGCCTAGTACTTTCCAAAAGAAAATATTTATTGCGTTTCCTCAATTACATTTGTATTTAAGGTATGTTGAAATATGCCCAAACTTTTTCTATGAACTTTTATATTTCCGACGCTCAAACAAAGTTCGAACACAAATCATTTCATAAATACCAATAAAATTCTTCTAGTGTGTGTCACACACGATAGTAAATAACTCCTAAAATTTTATTCAAATAGAAGAAATTTAACATGCATTAATATGAACTGAAAATGAAATACCTTTGAATATAATGTTATTCGGATTTTCAAACGTGCGTTTATTTGGTAGGGATTACCGAATCTTTTTGAATTTATCCAAAATAAACACTCAGTATTATGTTAATCCATAATTTTTTAGGGTATAAATATTCTGTGGTTCTAATGTAAGGAAAAATCCAATTCATGAACTGGAACAGATATTGATTTCATGTATCTTGATGTATTTTAGACGTAGTAAACTGTTCTAAATAGACGAAATATCTACGTATGCGTTGCCTGGGTATTTGTATTAAAAATAGGCTTTTTCATTAGTGGAAAGAACAAATCATATAGCATTAAACATATCTAACTAAAAATTGGCATGAAAAAATTATTATAGATCCATTTTACAGAGAAAAAACAATCGGCTATAAAAAATAGATTTATTTCAAAATTTTACTTCAAAACATGTACGATGAAACGAAAAAAGTATAACATTATTTTTCCGAGGATCATTTCATCAAGTACATCAGACTTACTTCATACTTCATATATTCATAACTTTATATTATTAGTTTCGAGGATAAATATTACCATAAATATCATATTGCGTGTGGATGCAAGTTATTTCATAGTTCAGTAATTCATTCCTTTTTGTTGGATGGAAACTTTCTCAAAATATTTTTTTCGAAAATATTTTCTTTTTATACCAATATCATTATATTTTAAGCATTAAACAGATGTATAATTAATTTTTAAAAGATAAAGTACAGGGAATAAATCTTTTAAATAAAATTTTGCGCATAATATTGCATTAACACAAAAGATTTGAAACTCAAATTATGACAAATTTTAATATTGCTATGTATTGGGTTGTTAAGGTTTCTCTGGTTTGTCCTCCAAAGTCGAGGTGATTTCCTGCTGTTTTCCATATTCTGAGTACCAGTGTTGCCAATGGGCTATTTTTTTAAAAATTCAGATTTTTTGATTGGTACCACTTTTTGAAATTGTAAAAATTCCCCTTGTTTTCGTCTTAATTAATGTGTCATTAAATAAGGTGAATTTTACTATTTCAAACAAGTGGTGACAATCAAGAAATCTGAATTAAAATAAACGGTCAAGTGCGAATATTACTCGCGCACAGACGGTTCCGTACAATACTATATGAATTATTAAGCGTATTATTAAAAAAATACCGTTGCTAAAAGAATACTAAGACATTGTAAAAACTATAACAATTAGGGTTGGGTATAGCTGTATAGTATACAGGGCGCACAGGAAAGTCCATTTACCTGAAAATACTTGTGAACGGAGAGAGCTACAGTACTACTATACAAGTGAGGTAACGGTACAGTAAAACGACTACGCCCGACCTAATGCAAACGACAGCAGCAACACTAGGGGCGAAATTTGGAAGATAGCCCTTGCAAATCGAAAACGAAAAGACGTAGAGAAATTTTCCAATTAGAAAGTTTTAGAGCATCAATTAGTACGAAACGACATTTGATTCACACGGATAAGATAAATCGTCGCCTGCATACCCAAAAATGTCCGAAATCGACGAGCGACGATTCTAGTTTGCCTATTCACGTTCCGGAAATGTAGCAGTGCGCAATTGCAGATTGTGACGTTGTACAGTGCTGTAATGCCTGTAAAGATTTAATTCCCAATGCATTTAAAAATTTAGAATAACACTTTCAGGGCCAAAAGAATTCTGTTCGTAAACTGATGAGATAATTTACTGACGCCAGAATATTCAAACGAATTTTTCAGAATACAAAAACCCGCTAATTTGCATTTTCATTACAAAAGCAAAATATTATTAAAATATTCTTGGTGCCATTTGTCAGTTTTGGAATTAAAATTAGGTGGCTAGACCGTCTACCCACCGCCCTTGAAAGGGTTAAATCTATGTCGTCGTATTGAAGAGGCTTGCAACAGACGTTCCATGCTGAGAAATGTGCATGCAGAACTACTCTCACGAATATAAATGTGTATCGGGAGCAATGGCGAACTTTTTGAACATACTGAATATTAACTTTTTTTCACTGTGAGACAGTTTGTCTTTTTTTTGTGTGTAATGTTATCGAAATGTATTGAGTACGTATTTACAGCGTAAATTGTGCGTACTTCTTCATACTTCTGACTATTCTATTCAAACGTTTACACAAAATGGAGTGCATCGATTTCGGACATTTTTGGGTAAACAGACGAAGATTTATGTTATCCATGTAAACCAAATGTCGTATTCTATTAATTAATTGATGCTCTAAAACTTTCTAACTGGAAATTTTGCTCTATCTCTTTTAGTTTTCTATTTGCAGTGGCTATCTTCCATATTTCACCACTAGGGGACGCTGCTGTCGTTTTCATTAAATCGGGCGTAGTCGCTTTACTATACCGTTACCTCACTTGCATAGCTGTAGCTCTCTCCGTTCACAAGTATTTTCAGGTTAAAGAGACATTCCTTTCCACCCTGTAAACAAGAAAAGTATAAATGGATATACCATGAAAATTCAAAGATATAATGAACCTAAAGAATAGCAAATACAGCTATTCAGTACATTCGTTATTCCATATAGGTTTTTAGTTAACCGTTAAAGACATAGTAGGCGTATTGAGAGAGCCATTCAATGGAAACTAGTCGCGAATCCCATAGTATTTATGTGATTCATTCTCATTAAATTGGTCTGATTTTAACAATTTGACGTTTATTGCTTTTATACTGTTACTGGGCATTGCATTACATAAATATATCCTAAAAATTTGTTATCTAGGCTTTAAAAGCTGAAGGATCATGTAGTACGCCGTCCCTATCATTATGTATGTTCAAACCGTTCGTGTCTTTAAGGATTAATATCTCGGCTAATTACCGACAATTTTTTCGGAAATTCATGAGCAACAATGCTTTTATACTTCTGCTACGATAGGTACTTCTAGCTCTGATCAACACTTTTGCTGAAGCCCGTAAATGGAAATTTGAGTGTAACAGAAAAATGCACTTTTCTCAAAAAGTATGTGACCTAGGGTAATCGCTATAATTTTCCTGCAAGGTTTAAATTAATGTCTACTACCTCTAATTTTTTCATAATTTTAGTTTCACTAGATTCGGAATTCGATGGGGGGGGGGGGGGGAGAATATTTTTGCACTACATTTTCCACCATAACTTTGAAAATATAATACCTAAAATTAAATGAAATATATTTTTGATTTCAGCGTTACGAAATCTTTCACACGATACTCCACACGATATACAAAGAAAAGATTTTTCTTTTCAAGTAACTTAATTATCCCCTCTACATTTTTCCTAAATATATTTATGAATATTTATTAATCTGTAAATATGTGAGTCAATAGCCTTTATTACTTCCCCCAATTTGAACTTTCCACGTTGCATAGTTTACAAGTAAAAGGGCTGTGACAGACAGACAAACACAAGAATGATCTTATAATGGTTCCTTTTTTACTTTTTAAGTACGGAACCCTAAAAAGTAGCCTACTGGCAACACAGCGGAGTACTCGGACGGTGAATATAAGCATTGGTTATGCATGCTTATGCTTAAAACGATTTGTGTGAAATATGCCTGTATTCATGCCGTCCATATAACCTGACTACGGAAGCAGGGCCGTAGCAAGGTCTTCAGAGGACCCCCCCCCCAAAAAAAAACATATTTTTCGGGCCCCCCTCTAAGATTCTAGAGAAATAGCTATATTTAATTTTCCACCCGAGTTCCATTGTATAACAACACCAGCGAAGTTTCGCTGGTCGAATTTTCCAAATCGAACTTCAAATTGAACGAATTTGTAGTTAGGCTGCACTGCTTTCGGCAGCGTACACCCATAGGGGCTATGTCCGCTGCGATCTCGAATCATACGAACCTTTAATTATTGTAATTTTTTTTATTTAGATCCAGATTAAATTCAAATTTTCAACATTTCGTTCACGTTGCTGCAGGAACAGATTTGATATTTTTACAATGGGAATTTAATCAAAGGGCTTGCAAAATTTAACTGAGAATTCTTCCATTTAGGAAAAAAATGTCAAAAAAATCGCCGAAGAACGCGAAAGAACGCCAAAAATTGCATAAAAATTTTCAAAGTTCATAGATATCAAACTTTACTCATATTGGGTTAAAAAATTGAAACCGTTTTTTTTTTTTTTTTTTTTTTTTTTTTTTTTTTTTTTTTTTCTACGAATATTAAAAAAACTACCAGAAAGGTGAAAAAAAGCTAAAAATCACATAAAAATTCTCGAAAATTTTAAAAACAGCAGAGGACAAAATTTGGCACAAAAGTTTGAAACTGAATTCCTTTTACAAATGTAGAATTGCTAAGTATTGTTCATAAACAAAATAAATAAATAAAAAATATGGAAGTCGTTTTCGTATTTTCAATTTTCTCTTCAGTTTGACAATGCTATCCGCGTGGCCCAGACAGATTTTCTTTAAGCAGAAAATATTCACTTATAACAATTTTTTTCCCGCTCGGATTGGTGCCTTTTATTAAATACATATATATGTACAGATTTACTAATTCAAAAAAAAAAAAAATACTTTTGGGATGTTGTTTTCATATATTCCGGTTTTCTCCAGTTTAAAATTGTCACCCAAGTTGAAATTTAAGAAGAAAAAAAAATACCTTCGGATAGAAGGTACCTTTCTTTGGGCAACGAAGACGGGTTTCCTAGTAGCTAATAATAAAGACAGACGTTTGTCTGTCCAGAGTTTTTCTTTGTCTGACAAGATGTTTTTCTGTTTCAAAAAGATGTTCTGTTTCACAAGATGTTTTTCTGTTTCAAAATTTGACGGGAAGGTTACCTGTATGCCTGAAGTTGCTCGAAATAGGTTTTTAAATTTTTTGATTCGAATTTTTTTCATTTAATTTTTTACGATATTTTTTGTATTTTTTCGAGTTTCATGCTTTTCCCCCCAAATTCATAAAAGGAATCTATTTTCAATCCATCTTTCCATTTTAGCCGAATATAGTAAAGTAGTCTTCTTCGATTTTTAAATATTTCGCGAATTTTTTATGTGATTTTTAACTTTTTTTCGCGTATTTTTTATCATTAGTAAAAGGAATCAGGTTTCAGTCTTTTAGCCCGATGTACTAAATTTTGTCCTTTGCGATTTTTGAATTTTTCACGAACGTTTTTTTTCCCCTTTTTAAGACCCCCGTGATTAGAAGAGATTTTATCTCACATTTGAAGAAACTTTCGTCTTTAGAAAGGAAAATTTCTAGAAATTTTGATGTTTTATTCGCGACTTCTTCGTGTTATGAAGGAAAAAGTCATGCGTAAAAGTTCAGTTTCTAATAGGGAAAAGTACAATGCAGCAAAGTTGGCGGAACACTCCTGTGATTTGATTTGACAAAAATGCATCTTCAAATTTAGTAAGGATGTTAGGTAATTTTTATGTTAGATTGGTGAGTTTTCTATATGAAAATGAGAAAATCAAATCAAAGCTTTTTTTTTGTGTGTGTGTTTGAATGAAAGAAAAAGTTACGGAAAAAAATCCTTCAATTAACTGATTTCTTTCTTTCTCTCTCTTTTTTTTTTCTTGGAGAGACAGTGTAAAAGGAACCCAGTTTCTATCTTTTATCCCAATATAGTAAAAATTTTGCCATCTGCGGCACTGATTTTTGACATCCCTAAAAGGAATCAGGTTTCAGTCTTTTAGCTCAATATAGAAAATATGTCCATAGAAATTTCTGAATTTTTTACGAACGTTTTATGTGATTTTTAAAATATTTTTATCTTTCGCGGCAATTTTTTCACATTCCAGTTACAATCTTTTGGCTCGATATAATCAATTTTCTCTCAGCGATTTTTGAATTTTTGCCCAATTTTTTATAAGATTTTTACACTTTTTTTCGCGTTTTGCGGAGTTTTTTGACATTTTTTTTCTGAAACCGAAGAATTATCCAGTAGATTTTGCTGCTGTCATAATTAAGCTGAAGTGGAAAAATAACAAATTTGTTCCTGTAGCAACGTGAGCTACGATGCTGGAAAAGTATACTTTTATCTGGACACTATCACTGTTATCGAAAAAATCATCGAAATTCGAAAAATATCGAAAAATTCAATGATTGTTTGAATCACGATCGGAGCGGGAATATCCGGAAAAGGTTTACGCTGCGAAAGGCAGTGAAAGCCCCCAATGGAGAACTCCAAAAAATAGGTTCTTTTTTTTAAAAAAAAACAATTAGCGAAGCTCTGCTAGTAGATTAAATAAATACACAATGTAATTTATGTATAGTTAGCATAAGTAATTTATCGAGACAAAAGCAATGAAATGTTCAAAACGAAACAGGTCGAACATAAGTGGATAGGCGCCATATGCAATGCACATAGATGCCCGCTTATTGGGGTCTCCAACGAAATTATGAAGTATATATTTTTTTGAACATTTGAAAAAAAAATGAGGCTTAAAAGTTTTGAATCGTGAGTTCCGAATTTTGCTCACTTTTAAGAGCGGCCCCAAAAAAGAATATTTATAAAATATTTAGAGCCTGCAAAACTTCTTTCATCTGGGCACCTTTAAAAAGAATGGTAGCTATAGAAAAAAAGGGCATGTCTGTTTTGGTTAAAAGAAGTAATAGTATTAAGAAAGTTTTTAACCTTATTGGGGTCCCAACGAGATTAAAAAGCATATTTTTAAAACATTTGAATTATAAAAATTGGGCCTAAAAGTTTTGAATCTTGAGTTCCAACTTTTCCTCACTTTTATGGGCGGCCCCAAAAAAGTCAATTAAAAAAGTATTTAGAGCCTGCAAAATTTCTTTCATCTGGGCACCTTTAAAAAGAATCGTGACTGTAGAAAGAAAGCACATTTGGTTGAAGGAAGCAATAGTATTAAGAAAGTTTTGAAACTTATTGGGGCCCCCAACGAGATTAAAAAGCATATTTTTAAAACATTTGAATAAAAAAGTGAGGCCTAAAAATTTTTAACCTTGGGCTCCAACTTTTCCTCCCGTTTATAAGGGGTCCTAAAAAAGGCAATTCAAAAAGAAATTAGAACCTTCAAACTTTCTTTCATCTGGGAACCTTAGGAAGTGCATATCTGTTTTGGTCAAAAGAAGTAATAGTATTGAGAAAGTTTTGAACCTTGTTGGGGCCCCCAACGATAATAAAAAGCACATTTTTAAAACATTTGAATAATAAAAAATAGGCCTAAAAGTTTTGAATCTTGAGTTCCAACTTTTCCTCACTTTTATAAGGGGCCACAAAAAGTCAATTAAAAAAGTATTTAGAGCCTGCAAATTTTCTTTCATCTGGGAACCTTTAAAGAGAATGCTGGCTATAGAAAGAAAGTGCATATATGTTTTGGTCAAAAGAAGTAATAGTATTAAGAAAGTTTTTAACCTTGTTGGGGCCCCCAACGAGATTAAAAAGCATATTTTTAAAACATTTGAATAAAAAGATGGGGCATAAAAGTTTTGAATCTTAGGCTCCAACTTTTCCTCACCTTTATAGGGGGCCCTAAAAAAGACAATTAAAAACGAATTTAGAGCCTGCAATTTTTTTTTTTCGTCTGGGAACCTTTAAAGAGAATGATGGCTATAGAAAGAAAGTGCATATCTGTTTTGGTCAAAAGAAGTAATAGTATTAAGAAAGTTTTGAACCTTATTGGGGCCCCCAACGATATTAAGAAGCATATTTTTAAAACATTTGAATAATAAAAATGGGGTCTAAAAGTTTTGAATCTTGGGCTCCAACTTTTCCTCCCGTTTATAGGGGCCCCTAAAAAAGACAATTCAAAAAGAATTTAGAGCCTGCAAAATTCCTTTCATCTGGGCACCTTTAAAAAGTATGGTAGCTATAGAAAAAAAGGGCTTGTCTGTTTTGGTCAAAAGAAGTAATAGTATTAAGAAAGCTTTTAACCTTGTTGGAGCTCCCAACGATATTAAAAAGCACATTTTTAAACCATTTGAATAATAAAAATTGGGCCTAAAAGTTTTGAATCTTGAGTTCCAACTTTTCCTCACTTTTATCGGGGGCTCCCAAAAAGTTAATTAAAAAAGTATTTAGAGCCTGCAAAATTTCTTTCATCTGGTCACCTTTAAATAGACTACTGGCTATAGAAAGAAAACACATATCTGTTTTGGTCAAAAGAAGTAATAGTATTAAAGGAGCTTTGAACCTTATTGGTGCCCCCCAACGAGATTAAAAAGCATATTTTTAAAACATTTGAATAAAAAGATGGGACCTAAAAGTTTTGATTCTTAGGCTCCAACTTTTCCCACCTTTATAGGGGGCCCTAAAAAAGACAATCCAAAAGAATTTAGAGCCTGCAAAATTTCTTTCATCTGGGAACCTTTAAAGAAAATGCTGGTTATAGAAATAAAGAACATTTGTTTGAAGGAACTGATAGTATTAAGGAAGTTTTGAAACTTATTGGACTCCCAACGACTTTGAAAAGCATGTTTTTTAACATTTGAATAAAAAAGTGAGGCCTAAAAATTTTTAACCTTGGGCTCCAACTTTTCCTCCCGTTTATAAGGGGTCCTACAAAAGGCAATTCAAAAAGAAATTAGAACCTTCAAACTTTCTTTCATCTGGGAACCTTAGGAAGTGCATATCTGTTTTGGTCAAAAGAAGTAATAGTATTAAGAAAGTTTTGAACCTTGTTGGGGCCCCCAATGATATTAAGAAGCATATTTTTAAAACATTTGAATAATAAAAATAGGGCCTAAAAGTTTTGAATCTTGAGTTCCAACTTTTCCTCACTTTTATTGGGGGCCCCCCCAAAAGACAATTTAAAAAGTATTAAGAACGTGCAAAATTTCTTTCATCTGGGAACCTTTAAAAAGAATAATGACTATAGAAAGGAAGCACATTTGGTTGAAGGAAGTAATAGTATAACGAAGTTTTGAAACTTATTGGGTTCCTAAGTGAGTTTTAAAAGCATATTTTTAAAAAATTTGGATCAAAAAATGGGCTTAAAAGTTTTGAATCTTGGGCTCCAACTTTTTCGCATTTATATAGAGGGCCCTAAAAAAGACAATTCAAAAAGAATCTAGAGCCTGCAAAATTTCTTTCATCTGGGCTCCTTTAAAAAATGGTTCCTGTAGAAAAAAAGCGCATATTTGTTTCGTTTGATGGAAGTAATAGTATTAAAGAAGTTTTGAACCTTTGGTTTCACCTTTTTCGCCCATTGATAGGTGCACCCCAAAAATACTAAAATGACATTTTATTTTTTAAGTAGAACTTACAGCCTTCAAAAACTTTTATAAAAAATGGTGGATATAGAAGAAAAGCACATATCTGTTTTCTATTTCTAAATCTGATCAAGATCTTTGACAAAAAAAAAAAAAGAAAAAAATGAATTTCGATAAAACAAAATAAAATGTTATTAATAATTCATAAAAAAATAATTTAAAAAGTAAAAAAAAAACAAAAAAAAAACATTCGGCTGAAAGGTACAATAGCTCACTACTGGGCCCCTGACTTTGCTTACCCCCCCCCCAAATGGGGGGTATGGGGGCGGTCGCTACGGCCCTGTACGGAAGACCACTGCCCAAAAAATTCAAGCGAAGTATTCGTTAAGTAAAAGATATCAAAGTGTTGGAAGGATGGGGAGTTTGATTACATATTATGGGACCGTAGCGACATCAACCCCACTCACTGTCCACTCACTGACGAACGCCAATGTTACGATCCATCCGTGTATCTCAAATAAGTAAAACGGCTTTGGAGATACTCCGACTACGAAGAACGCCAAGGGAAAGTTAAGTCTTATGTATTTATACTTAAATTTCAAATTCAAGGTTTATGATATTTTATGTTCGTTTATACCGCTTACAAATCACAATTAAAATGCATCAAGCTTACGAAGCTCTTTCATTAAATTGTGTTTTTCACATACTGTCGAAAATTTCGATAAAGACTCATAAAACAAACAGCAGATACTTGGTAAATTTACACTAAATTTAGGTTAAAGCATTCGACCAAGATTCTAGATCTTTTCACACGTTTCTTACAGATTTGCGGATAAAAATGCTTATACCAAATTTTTTTACAAAGGACTACATATGTAATCCAATTCATCTATATTTATGGTTATAGTATAGCCCTTTCATGGGGAACGTCTGCGCCAGAAGGCCAATTGCCACCACGTTTTATGAATAGTTTCTTCACCTAATTTAGTGGGAGGATATTTTTTCGAAAACGAGGCCAGTGTTGTCAAATCTGGCGGGTTTCAATTAAAAAATTCCGAATACTTACCAGAAATTTTAAATAGTTATCATTGCTGTATGTAATAATATATATACTTTGAATAAAATAAAATAAAATAATTATTGAATATATCTGGTATGAATTTAGAATTTCTTAAAAAGAAATCTAGCAGATTTGGCAACACTGGTGGTGGCAATTGGCCTTCTGGAACATAGGTTCACTGCTCTTGATATTAGTAGAGTCAAATGGTAATTTTGTCGTTAAAGCTTAGGAGAAGTTTATTTCTTATTTTGATCTTGGGATTTTCGGTGTGCTTAGCACGTTTTTAAACTCTGAGATCTCGTAACGTGTATGCATAAAAAAGTATAAGCAAAAAACCATTCAAAAATAGCTTTTTTTTTGGTTTTTAGGTTTCCTTACTTAAAAAGTAAAAAAGGAACCATTAAAAGATCACTCCTGTTTCTGTCCGTCTGTCTGTCTGTCACAGCCATTTTAATCGTAAACTATGGAACGTGGAAAGTTCAAATTCTGGGAAGTAATAAAGACCATTGACCCACATATTTTCAGATTAATAAACATTCATAAATATATTTAGTAAAAGGGTAGAGGGGCTAATTATGCTACTTGAAAAAAAAATATTTTCTTTGTATATCATGTGGGGTATCCTGTGAAAGCTTTTGTAACGCTGAACTCAAAAATACATTCCTTTTAATTTTAGGTATTATATTTTCAAAGATATTGTTGAAAATGTAGCGCAAAAATATGTCCCCCCCCCCCCCCCCCCCCATCTAATTCCGAATCTACTGAAACTAAAATTATGAAAAAATTAGTTAATATAAACCTTGCCGGAAAATTATAGCGATTACCCTAGGTCACATAGTTTTAGTAATTAGCATTTTTCTGTTATACACAAATTTCAATTTACGGGCATTCAGAAAAATTGTAGAGCATCGCTGAATATACCTATCGTTGCAGAAGAATAAAAGCATTGTTGATAATGATTTTCGAAAAAAATCATCGGTAATTAGCTGAGATATTAACTCTTAAAGGTACGGTCAGTTTGGACATACACAAGGACAGGGCTGCGTACTCTATGCCTAGTTAACGACTTTTAATGATATATATGTGTAATGTAATGTCCAGTAACAGTATAAAAGCAATAAACGTCAAATTGTCAAAAACATACTAATTTAAGGGGTCTCGGGACTCTAAAAAGTGGAAAAAATGAAAAAAAGACCATTTTCAACATTTAATGTCTTAAAATGTATATGATTTTAAAAAACAATTTTAATTGGAATGAAAGATATAAGTATGTTCTTTCGTTTCATGTATTTAAAAAATTGCAAGATACAGAATTAGTATTTATAGCAGGCTCGAAACTGTTAGACATTTGTCAAATAAAAAAGTCCTTCCGGCCAGTGCCGGGAGGAAGAGGTAGCTTTCATATTCCTTATATTAAAAAAGCCAACTTATATCATTCAAACACACGAAGCTTAATTTAGTGGAAACCGAATATAGGAGATTCAGTACTAATTTTTATCAATATAATGAATGAGAATTTCGCGAAATCAGTCAGCTTTATCCAAGCTTCTTTTCTTTAAAGTAACTTATATCTAGCTGCCAAATTCGGCGATTTCTTAAAGTGCCTGGCATTTTAAGACAACATGGTGGATGAGGCTAACCAGTGAACTTGGTCGACACCTTAGTAATTGCTGTGCACATGTTCACTCACATCGGAATCGGTTGATATATACGAGTGCTGTCGCATGCAAAAAATCAGATTTTTCAAAATGTCACCCACAATAGAAATTGAAACTGCTATATCTGAGCCATTTTTAAGGTAAAGACAAACAAAAAATGCTCCTGAATCCTTATATCAAGGTCAAATACTCAAGAAAGAAACCTTTTTCAATTTCTAATTTTTTTTGCACCTCACTTTAAATATATATATATATTTTTAATTTAATGGCCGCTATTTTGAAACAAGATGGCTGATGAATCTGGCCAGCGAACTTGGTCGAGGTATTGATGTATACTATTCACATGCCTTCTTACATCGAAATAGGCGAATACGTGTGTTATCGCGTGACAAATACAAGATCGTTTCAAACTGTTAGCCATGCTAGAAATTCAAAGTGTTATAATTCAACCATTTTTTAAGATATAAACAAAACAACAAATTTTCAGAAACAAAAACTGCTCCGGAATCTTTGTATCAAGGCCAAACACATAAAGAAAATCTTTTTCATTTTCCAATTTTTTAATACCTCATTTTAAATTTTAAATTTAATTTTTTTAAATGGCAACCCTTTTGAAACAAGACGGCGAATGAAGCTGGCCAACGAACTCGGTCGAGACATTGGTATGTACTATGTACAGACCAAGTTACATCCAAATCGGTTCATAAATACGACTGTTATCGCGTGACAAAAATCAGGTCGTTTTAAAATGCCAGCCACAATAGAAATTCAAAATGCTATAACTCAGCCATTTCTTAAGATATAGACGAAACAAAAACTGCTCCCGAATCGTTTTATCAATACACATCGTAAAACACATAAGAAGAAAATATTTTTTCAATTTTCAATTTTTTGATACCACATTTCAAATTTAAATTTTTCTTAAAAATTTAAATGGCCGCCATTTTTAAACAAGATGGCGGATGAAGCTAGCCAACGAACCCGGTCGAGACATTGGTATGTACTATGTATAAACGAAGTTACATCCAAATAGGTTCATAAATACGCCTTTTATCGCGTGACAAAATTCAGGACGTTTCAAAATGTCAGCCACGCTAGAAATTCAAAATGCTATAACTCAGCCATTTTTTAAGATATAGACAAAACAAAAACTGCTGCGGAATCTTTGTATAAAGCTCAAATACATAATAAAAAAATATTTTTCCATTTTTAATTTTTTGGTACAACATTTCAAATTTTAAATTTTTTTAAAAATTTTAAATGGCCGCCATTTCAAAACAAAACGACGGATGAAGCTGGCCAACGAACTCGATCGAGACATTAGTATGTATGCACCGAATTACATCGAAATCGGTTCATAATTACAAGAGTTACAGTGTGACATAGGTCAGATATATATATATATATATATATATCAATTTTGAACGGAGGGTGGTTTCGGGGTCTGGGGGTCATGATCGATGAAAATATACCAAAATTTTTTGAAATCGCTTTCCTCCGAACGGCTGCAATAGGTAGCTTTTTGTAATGAAAGCTACCTAAAATTGGCATAACAGTTTACGCGCAGGATTACAAAATAAATATTGCAACTAGAATGAAATTTTGGTGCTTACTTATATTTCAGATTGTAATAATTTCCCTGAACTTAAATAAATTTGTATTTAAAGCATTTTTATATTTTTAATGCAATGCTGCATTTAGCTAGTACAAAATTTTGAAAATTTCAACAGTAAAATCACCTAAAAAAATATTCTTTTGAACAATAAAAAGGAAATTTTAGGTTCAGTTTATACATAATAACATGGAATACATGTTTTGAAAATTTCATGAAAAAATATTCAGAAGTTTTTGTGGTATCCTGCGCGTTATACCCAAAAACGCCATTTGGAAAATAATGACTTTAAAGTTTCGGAAACGCCGCTTCAGCTATTGAGCGGGTATAATTCTAAAATCCAAAACTTCTGTTCTAATGGGAATTTCAAGGAAACAATTATATCAAAATATTCAGAAAAGATAGGAGTTTAACATCTAAAAAAATTAAAATTTCTTAAATTTTGAAGCTTTAAGAGTCCTGCGACCACTTAATCCTTTCCGGCACGGAGTAATTCTATTTATAAACTTATGAAATAATGAACTGACACCAGAATTTATAAACGAATTTATTAGAAAATGCGAACTTGCTTATTTCCACGTACATGATAAAAGGAAAATTTTAATTAAACATTGTCGGTGCCATTTGTCTGTTTTGGAATTAAAATTAGGTGTCCGTTTTTTAAGGGCATCGCCCTCGAAATATTTAATTAGAATGAATCGCATGAATACTGTGAGATTCGCGATAATTTGCATTGATTGTATCTCTCAATACGCCTCGAGTGACTTTAAAAGTTAATTAAACACCTATCTGGAAAAACGCAGCACTGACCAAGGCGGCGTTGCAACTTTGAGACCTCAATTCAAAGCGCGCTTAGCACAATGCCAAATTTAAACTTTGAACAAAGGTTTTGTTTTAGATACACTGTAGCAATAAAGGTTATTACTACGCTGAATTTAGTTTCATGAAATGCCAAATGAAGTTTAACTATGCACTGCCTTTATTGTCACTACCGAATTAAGTTCATCATAAACAGATTAGGATAATATTAAAAAAAGAGTTATACGATTAGCTATATTTGATATTGTTCCATAAATCTCTTTGAACTTTCATGGTATACCCGATTAAACTTTTCTAATATATACAGTTATACCCAACCCTACGTTATATAGTTTTTTAAAAAGTCTTAGTATTCTTTTAGGAACTTTTTTTTTATAATACATACAAATTCATATATTTATTCTACGGAACCCTCTGTGCGCGGGTAATGCTCGCACTTGACCGTTTATTACTTTGTATGTTGGATACGGTTAAAGTTTTGGTAAAAGATATTACACTAATAAACACCTGAAAACACTTCCAACGTTGTTCAAATAAACATTTTTTTGTCATGATAAAAATTTTCGGCATACAAATAACATGAAATTTTGGCGACATATTGAAATTCCAGCATTGAAAGGCAAGAAGGCGATATAAGAATTATGTATCAATTTTAATCACGAACTTGAAGCTTTTGGTGCCGTTTAAAATTAGCAGTAAAGAATGAATTAAATTGAGGTGATTAGGTAAAACGCGAAAAACAAACACTCGAAAGAAAATCAGGACACCAATTTTTATTTTACTGATAAATTAAATTAAATGATAACATATTTGAATGGATTAATTAGAGAAGAAGGGAACAGAAGTTGTAGCACCAATTAAGCGCACTTCGGTCGCTTTGATGTCAAAAAAGAAAAAAAAACTAAACTAAACTCTGCGCCGCTACAAACCATTAAGGGTCTTTTCTACAGTACCGAAGTCATATCTGCCAACTTTTACGCTTTTTTGACTTGTTTGATCATGTGATTTCGACAATTAATTAAGAAAAAGAAATACAATAAAATTTCAGTGGTTAGAAGAAAGCGAAAAGTTGGCAGCTATGCCAAAGCTGTTTACTAGACCATAGGCCCTGAGGTGCTACGCAACGTATGTCCTGGTTAGGTGGTCAATCCAACGCAGAACCCTCAGTGTTTAATTCCCACACAAGCTTGCAACTTATTTTATCGATATCGAAGGCGGAGTGTACCTTGCCCAAGTCTAGAGTCGAACTGTAGCCCATGGTGCTACAGTGTGCGACACGAAATTCGAGTATGTTTACACAGTACTAATTTTCATATATTTAAAATAAAGGTAACCGATGGTAATATGGCCAGAGATGCTAATATTTGGCAACGAATATGCGAACTTTGCGGTTTCAGCGTAGTTTCAAATTTTACCAAACAGCGGCTCCACTACTTTGAAAACGAAGCTAAAAAAAAAAAAAAAAAAAAAAAAAAAAAGAAGCTATCGCCACAGGTCAAGCGGTATTTGCGAAACACCTTTCCTGAGGAAGAGGGCATCTGTATTTCCTTAGACTACCGGTTGGTCGTTGTTATTTTGATCTGGTAAGATTATCTTCTTTTCGAGCCGTTACTAATGTAACTTCTAAATGTAAGATTCTTTATAGCTCTTCAATGATATATGATGATTTCTTTTAAATCGTTTGAGGTTCGTGCATGAGTAGCAAGAGTTTTCAGAAAACTACATTCAGAGAGAAATAGGCCGATATGAACGAAGAAAGACAAAATTATTTGAATAGTCCAGGCACGGCAAACCTTTTTACGTGCACGTGCCAAAAATCTACAAATAATATCTATTAACAATATAACGTGCCAAAATTTTACATATATATTTTTTTCAGCTAACAATATTTATACAAAACACTGGTTATAAAATCAGTTGATTTCAAGCAGTGTAATAATTAATAGTAAAAAAATATTAAAAATCAAAATACGATTTCTCTGTATATCATAATTTGCCATTAAATTGATGAAATTTGAATTCGTTAATATGATTATTTATATGGTATGCATTTAAATATAATACAGGGAAAAAATTTGAATTTGAATTTTAGTAATTTTTGTCTTAGTATTAATGTAATATCTGTATCATAATTATCCATGTTGCATCAAATAATGTATTAATAATGTATTGAGGAGATTAATTCTCTTAAACATTCATTGAAGAATGCTTTATTCCTGCATCATATTTTGTTATTTTTATAAATATTCATAGCTCAATTTGACTCATTTTGCATTTTATTGCAGTGATTGTCTAACGAAGTTAATTTGAAAGATACAGCTTTTAAATCCATATAAAAAGGCATGTCGATAGCGCTGCGTAGTATCACAGGAAAAGAAAATTTTTTGATGTGTCAATTCATGCAAAAAGAATTACAAACATTGCGATAGTCTATCGTCTATCCGTATGGAACAAATTTTCATTAATAAAAGAGAAAAAACTACGAAAACTAAAATTATACGATAAAAATTAATTTTATATGTATAACAATTATAAAATTTAATTTTTTAGTGTGCCAGAGAAATTGTCTTACGTGCCAACTCTGGCACGCGTGCCATAGGTTCGCCAGCCCTGAAATAGTCTGTTAGATTGCGAACACTTTTATGCCACTTTTATTGAGAATCCGGATGGTGGTTTTAAAGTTTTTAACCGTTTAAATTTTAGTCAAAATTTTGGATGACATTTTTGGAATTCTAGATGTGATTAATTTCAAATAGATGAGATTAATTTCAAAAAGTTGCTGGAACCTCGGTTGCCAACACAGTTTCTGTAAAATTTACAAGCTGCGATCTTTTAGAGTGTTAAATTTCTCAAGTCTGGGGAAGTACGCTTTGCCATTGTCAGCGCGGTGCACGTGACAGAAATAATTAGATTTTTATTTTACTTGTTACTTGAATTCTCTTTCACAGCATCGGTGATTGAATTCGATTTCACGAATCGGTGCTTGAAAAGGATTTAAAAATTAACCGAAAATGTTTACTTTTGAGTTATTTATATCTAAGCAAATGTATCGGAAATAAGAGTACTTGTTAGTTATGATATTTACACACATCCTAATCAATTATGATTCTTTTTACACAGGGTGATTCTAAAATGTCGAATGAAAATCCAATTCCGAATCAAGCGTTTGAATACGAAAATCACGAATGAACATACTAAAGTCGCAATTCACATATTCAATCAAAAATAAAAGATGTCTGTGAATAAAAATATAAGTATGTAAGTCTAAATAAGTAATATAAAAATGTGGTCAAAAATAAAAGAGATTTGTGAGAAATATGACGAAATCACTATAAGTGCTTGATGTTTCGCCATATTTTTTCAAAGAACACCGAGCCAGACACTCCGTATTTCAGAATGCATCTGACATGTGCAATGTGACTACCGAACTACTGTACACTTCTCATGATGTCATCAAATTTCACATAAAGCAAAGAATACCTTTTGAAAGTATCATTACAATATCATTACCTTTAAGGTTCTAATCGAAAATTCTGTTTTAGCTTATTAGAACACACTGTATTTTGACTAAATAAATTAACTATGATCCTATTTTCCTGTGTGATTTTTTTTTTTGAATACGTGCATTTTATTTGAATTTAAATGTTTTTTACGTATATCAAAATCACTCTGTTTAGAATAGATCTGAAAAAACATAGCGTAGTGTCAAATGCGTAAACACTTTTCAGTAATGTTTCATTTTTGAACTTATACTACTACCACTCTTTAAGTTTTAAATGTGATACGAAAATTTCCATTAATGCTAGATAGAGATATTCTTCTGATATCATTTGTGAATATTTAATGTTGACGCGGTCTTTAGCACAACTTAAACAACCATAAATCTCTGATAAATTAAAGTGGCAATGTGGTAATCTTGTGCTACCCATTGTGAATATTTAATATTGACTCTATCTTTAAAATAACTTAAACACACATAGACATAAGATAAATTAGAATGGGAATATATTCATACGTGAGATACGTGATTGTCGTTTATCGATACTGATTATCATTCTTCAGGGACTTTTCAAAATTTCTTTCTATTTCAGAAAGTATTAAAATATTCAGTTTTTCTATCTATATATGCCATTTTCGTTATATTTCCTATCAAATCACATTTAAGATATACAGAATGGGTATCCATGTTCGTAGCCTTGTATATGTAGGGAAAAACATTAGATGTTATAAGAACTAAAAATCTGCAATGTGTACATTCTAAACATGGGAAAACAAACGACAGAATGAAATAAAATAAACTATTTTTTTAAATGACCGTTAGGGTACGGATGGTGCTGTGAAAAGCTCCTTATGCAGTTGATAATTTTACTATAAAATAACGATGAATCTGCTGAAAATCATTTATCTTATGTCTTATTAATTTTATAAGGAACCGAAAATCGAAATTCTTAAACAGCACAAATTAATCTGTAAATTTAACGAAGAATCTGTAAATTCATATCTTTAAAAGTACTCAAGGGTCTGTAAATTGACATGCATAAAAATATTGGACCCTTTATTATTTCACATATAACAATGTAAATAAATAAATATAAAACCTTGATTTTTATTCATCAAAAATACATTAAAAAGTAGTGTACAGTCGTGGGAAAAAAAGTAAACACCCCCTACTAACTCCTGAACAAATTATTGTAGGAGAAAATTATTGGTACCGAACGATTGGAAATAAAGTCTATTTTTAAATGATGTATATTAAATTTGCTTAGGGGCCATCTACATATAAAAACGAATCCAAACTTCATTTTTTTTCAATGGCAATACGCAATTTTAACAAGATGTTTCAAAAATCTTCGGTTCAAACTATGCCTAGATACCAAATTTAAAGTCGTTTGAATGATAAGTTTTTGAATTATAAACATTCAAAATTTATTGCTCCTAATGTTAATTTACATTTTCATATTTTCATTAATATCTCCTGAAATTATACTCCTAAAGTGCAATTTTTTTGTGTAGCAATAATACTAAAATACCCAAACATAAATACATTGAATTTGAAATTTTTACAATTTTATGATATGAATTATGAAATTAATATTCGAAAAAATTATGAATTGCAACCTACAAAGATTGTGATGGATTTAGATTTATTAAGTCCTGCTTTAGGGAAATCCAAAATTTCATGTTTTTCTTCCTAGTAGTCTTTAAATTATGCTGAAAAAACGGCAAAATGATGGTTTAAGGGGTCGTCGGCTAGATATTTTGAAATTTCTTATGCTATCCTGTAATCTAGCATTCTTCGGTGACTGCTTGAGTAGCGCTTAAGATGCCTTGATCAAGAAGGGGGCTCTCTCGGTCAACAATCCAGTACTGAATTTCAATTGGGATACAACCCTTAAAATACGCTCGTTTTAAAATAATTAATTTCTCGGAAACGTATTGTACTAATTGCATAAAATTTTGTTTTTAGGCTAATTGAAGGATATACAGTTCATTGATTCTGTCAGAATTGTGTACTGCTATTAAAAAAAGTTTTAATATGTAGATGCCCCCCTAAGCAAATTTCATATACATCATTTGAAAGTAGACTTTATTTCCAATCGTGTGGTACCAGTCACTTTCTTTTACGATAATTTTTTGAAGAGCTAGTAAGGGGTGTTTACTTTTTTTCCCCCTGACTGTACATACATATAAACTGCACTTTATTTATGATGTCGCAATATTTCCCCTGGAGACGAGTTTCGCATCACAAGTTTCATTTTTATTCATGTCTCGTTCTCGTTTTTGCATTCTTTTTGTAATTTTTCTTGCTGAATTTATATATTTTCCATTTTGGTATACTGCATTTTGGATAATGGGTTTAATGGTACTATCAATCATTTCGTTTTTTCCTGGTCATTTTTCATTTGTTAAAATATTTTAATTACAAAAAGTTTGACTAAATATGTCAAATATTTTTATTTTTCAATGTCTTTTATGCATTCAACTTCCTGTTCATATTAATATCTTTTCCAAATTTAAAATTTGCAATGTTTGAATCTTATTTAAAACTTCATTCATAAGTGTTTGGATCTTGTCTTAAATCTTCATTTATAATTAATTCATTTAATAATTTGTTGTTCCAAATTTAAAATTTATAATGTTCGAATCTAGTCTTAAAACTTAATTTATAATTTATATATTTAAAACAGGTGATAATTTCTAATATTTTATAATGGTTCCAATTACAAAGAAAAATAGAAAATTTTCAATGTTTATTCAAACTTTTATACATTTATACTTTATCATACGTGTATATTACGGAATGCAGGGCAGCAAATTACTGTTGCACGCATATTATAAGGTATATTTCGTGTATAAATTTCTTTATCGTCCATTTATGAACGGAAAAACTCTATTTTTTGTCACAATTGCGTAATTTTTTTTTAAGTTGCCTCTTATTCCTTAATATATATATCACAATAAAGTATAAATGTATAGAAGTTATTAATGATATAGAAAAAATTCTCAGTAATTGAAATAAAACTTTTTTTAGTGCATTTTAATTGAATAAAAGTCAAAGCTTTTAAATGTACATGGTTTGATGATAGAAAAATTAAAATAATGGGGGGACCACCATACATGATGCTCACAGATTTTGATAAATTGAAAACATATTACTGAGTCCTTATCCCTAATTATTATGGTCAAAGGATTTCTTCAAATGGGTCTTAGATTTTGAAAAATTGGGGGTCAAAGTTCAGTATACGTTTCAAATACTCATAAGTTTGCCCTCTTTAACCCCTTGGGGACGAGCGAACGGTATACGTGTCGCGTAAGGTGCTCAGAATCCTTGATTATTCTCACCAGTACATTTTTATTGTAAATTTTGACATCTTTAATCCGAGCATTTTCCCGATTCAATTAGGCAAAAATTTCTGTTTTGAAAAACCGGTGATAAAAGATTAAAAATCCTGTAAAAGACGCTCGTCCCGAAGGGGTTAACGAGTCTTTCGGGGCGTGATCGCATGCGCGACTGCTAGCCGGACGGCCCGAGTTTGATGCTACCTCTTGCTTTTTTCTTTTTTAAAAATTAATTTTATATTTTGACGCTTTGTAACTTTTAAGCATAGTTATAAATAGCTGAAACTCCGATTTATTTATTTTTCATTTATTTATTTATTTATTTATTTTTACATTTTCCTAGAAAATATACAATTGTGCTTTTTTTTTCCTTAAAAAAATTCTATTTTTTCTTAATTTTTAAACTAACGTTTTTGTTGGCGGAATTACAGATTAATTTGTGTTTAATTTGCGCAGAAATTTTTTTCATAAAATTATTATTATTTACTTTTTACCCGACTGCCAAGATGGGTTATGTGTTTAACGCGTATCTGGCTGTGTGGATTCTTTTATACCCTCGAAACACCCCAAGGGCTGGGTGGGTTTTAATGAATGAGGTCTCCATTGATTCGTCTTAACCGTCCAATGGTTATAGGCTAGATTTAGTTTTTAAATATTCAAAATGGCGGCTGTAAAATACAAAATGGCGTTAGAGACGAAAAATTTTTTTTGTTTCACAGCCTATTGAGTGGCATATCATTGGATAGGTCTTCCAAAATGAAGACGATGTTTCATTGACTATTTTACAGTCAAAAGCTCCGTTTAAATATTACACAAGCTGGAAGTTGTGTAGGTAGGATCTCTAGCTTTACTGCAACTCTAACTTTTATAGATATTTATAGGCCTCATCAAAACAGTGTTTATAGATAGGAATTAACAATTAAACACAACTTAAGTCATCAATAGAATCAAATAAAAAATAGGTAAATAATATAAAAAATAGTTTTACATTGATGAGAAATAATTAATTAGTTCGCTTCTTACGCAGTCGGGTTTTTTGATTTTTTAAATTAAATTTTTACTTGTTATTTTAAATACTGGTCTCAAATAATGCGTAATATTTTATTAGAAAAAACATTAACAAAATGAAGAGCTTTTTAATACTTATTTTATTTTATTTTTTTTTTTTTTTAAGAATATATTAAAATATGTCAAATAACGAAATACAAAATTGTTTATTATTACTGACGTTTAAGTTTATTAAATATGCAATTAAACGGGTGACATGTATCATAAAAATATTCAAAACTGAATATTCATGCGCAAAATTTTCCCATACAGAACATACCTTCTTACCTAGTACTTGTCTTCAAAAGTAGACAAACGACATCAATAAAAAAAAATGATTTATTATGATTTATTATGAAAGTCTAGCTTTCTTAAAAAAGTATATTTACACACACACACACACACACACACACACACACACACACACACACACACACATATATATATATAAATGCATGTATCATAGGTTATATGTCATGTGTGATCAGCAGACGATTTTTACATTTCCAGTTGACAATTTTTGCTTCATTATTATTTTTTTTAGAGTGAAAAAATGTTTTGAAATATAATTTGTTCATTTTTATTTATCTAAAGATAAATACATTTGGGCACTTGACATCAAAATTGTTATTTATAATTTACACGAAATAATATATTTTCACTTAAATTTCCATAAAGCATATACATACATATATATATATATATATATATATATATATATATATATATATATATATATGGGGCATTCTCACAATCTTTTGACTTTTGGGAAAAAAAATCTGACAAAATTAAACTTGCTAAAATAACATTTTAATCTGATAGACGAATGTCTTAACGATTCAAAATAAAGAAATAATGGTCAGCAGCGAAAATGTTTTTATTTAACTGAGGTTTAAGTTAAATTTGCGAGTTTAATTTTCCTTACCATTTTACTCCTATAACTTTTTATTTTCTTCTAAATTTTTATTTATAGTGAATTTGCATAGTACCCACAGGACATTCTAATAAGAAATAATAACAATGTAGTACTTTTAATACAGAATTTTTGTATAACATTATCTTAAAGGGGTGTTAAAGAAGGGATAGTAAGGTAAAAAAAGGGGATGGTATTGGAAAAAAGGGACGAAATGGTAAAAAAAGGGACGTTAAGAAAAATTACCACCTATTTTTAGGAAAATCATGTTAATACTAAGTGATAGCCACAATGCTCATTGATTTTTAGAAACAGTTGTTAACATTGTATTAAATTAATTTTTTTAATTTATCTCGAAAAGTGCAGGAATAAACCTTGGGACGGTGAGACTACCAATAAAGCCACGATGCTTGAAATTGATATTTAAATGCTGATTTAAATTCTACAGTAAATTTCCTGCCAAAGAATTTTAGACATTATTTGTCTAGCGTACTTCTGCATGAAAAAAACTTGAAAAAAATTCTGTGGCTGCATCTGAAATACTTTTCTGTATAATTTTAGAAGATGGATGGTAAGGAATCTAAAACCCAGGGACAGAGTTTAAAAAATAATAACAACCCTAAAAATGTGTGCAAGTTAATTTTTAGCTACAGATTTGTATAAAAAAATAATTCCAGTTTCAGAAAAAAATTACATCGAATTATTTTTATTGAAACAATTTTATCCAGACAGCTCCAAATTTAAAAATCAGAATCCGAAACACGGGACGGTATAGGAGTTTTCCAGGTGTTTGGACCCCCAACATCTTCCAAAACTTATTTATCTCGGGGGTCAGGTAACCTTTGAACCAATAAAGTACATGCAAAAGTGACCACTGTAAGAACTGTAGTCATTCTTTAACTAATTGACTTTTAATTATAAAATTGAAAACACATGTTAGGAACGATTTATTTTATCAATCAAAGTTGTTAGAAAAGGTGTAAACATATATAGTTTTTCTTAATTTATTTTTAAAGATAATACAATTTTTACGAAAGAATTATTCTTGCATGCATTGCGCGCATGATTTTTCCCATTTCAATAGCTGAAACAAGCCAAGATTTTTTTAATGAGTACAGATATAAAGTGTTTTCAAAATGACCTACAATGAAAAAACTAAAACTTGTAGATCTCAAGAAAAAAAATTTTTTTTTTAGAATAATTCGAAATATCGAGATTTTTTTTATACAAAAGTAGCCGTGAATTCTAAACTTCTTACTTGAGAAACATAATAATAGGTCATTTTGTGCTTCTGTACGTTTAATACATCCACCAAAAATTTCAAGAAATTCTAGGCAACCGTTTTTCAGAAATCGTGCGCGCAATGATCAAAATCGCTGTTTTGAGAAAATTGGCTTTAAAAATTGAAAAACCCGTTGATCATATAGCAAAAGCTCAAAGTGTTTTAGACATAACTTCTCTCCTAATGCGAATTTTTGTATGGGGTTTGATTTTAAATGTTCCCAAAGAATCACATTTAATTATAAGCTATTAAAAAAAAAAATTCAATTTTTGGACGCTTCAAAGGTTACCTGACCCCTTAATATTATTGTGCAATCGTGTAATGTGATGTTCCCCAGTGTATGAAATTAAAAAAAAGACAAAAAAGTGTATTAAAATAAAAATTATTATTCAGGGACATGAAAGTCAAAAGATTGTGAGAATGCCCCATATATGTTGTATTACATCTGAACTTCGCATAAAATATAAAAATATATAATGGTAAATAATAATTACAAAAAAATAAATAAGTAGATAAAAATCTACACACAAAATAGCTTGGTTTTTTGGCAGTAGGGATGTTAGTTTACAAATGAGATAAAATATAAATTTTTATGAAAAAAAAAACCATAATTGTATATTTTTTAGGAAAATATATAAAAAAATCAAAGTTTCAGCAATTCATAACCATGCTTATAAGTTGTAAAGTGCCATAATATAAAATTAATTAAATAAGAAAGAAAAAAGGCAAGAGGTAGCATCGAACCCGGGGCGTCCGGTTAGCAAACCAGCACTCTGTTACCATGCCACGAAATACTCGTTAAAGGCGGCAAAATAATGAGTATTTGAAACGATTGCTGAATTTTGACCCCCAATTTCTCAAAATTTAAGGCCCATTATAAGAAATCCTTTGAGCAGAACAAATAGGGATAATTACTCTACTATGCACTTTAAATTCATTAAAATCGGTGATCATTATCTTTTGTTGTCCCTTTGTAAGTATGAAACATGTAAATAGATTCTGGAGCCTTTCATATAAACGTCATCATCGACGATGACTATAAATAAGAGAAAATCATCGAATCTCCTGTCCAAGACAGACTGACATCAACTACAGCCTTCAAATTATGAAGACCTATTCACTGATGATGACTCTGTGGATGAACAATATTTTCATTAGCCAGGACCATCAAAGATAAGCTCAGTAGCTTAGTGGTCACACCATGTACTTGTCCAACTTTAAAAAAAGTTAGAGCCTATACCCCCCTCCCCAAGAAAAAAAAAAGACAAGAAAACAGATAATAAAAATGTACCTGATTTGAATCATATTGAAATTTAAACAGGACTAGTGACTATACAAGCTGTGCCACTTGCAGAAGAACAGAGATATGAAATTGGAAGAATCGTTTCAAAAGTTATGCATGCAACTATAAAATAACAACTATCCAAGCAAAAAGGAAGAATATATTCAAAAATAAAAGTACAGTTAACTTACAAACATTTTTAATGTATGCTAAGAATTCCTCTAATATTTGGAAGAACGTCAATTCTGTATTTCCATTCCGAAGTGAAAAATCACTCTAACATGAAAAAGTAGTATATTCAATTTGAATAAGGCGGAAAGACGAAATTTCGTTCTATCTATATTCTTTGATGTAAACCATTCAAAACGTAGCAGTAGCTAATTTTAAAACTTTTTTTATACATCTATTCTTAGTTCAACATCATTCTTATTTCGGTAGAAATATTTCAAAAATTCATTCTAGGAAAGGTATGGTGTTACATAGTATGTACGAAAATAAAAAAACTGTTCCCACATAGAAGCTACCAAGACAAATTTTATTTTTTTTATTGTTTTTAGTTGCCGTATATTCAGGTGTATAACGCGCACTTTTGGAATAAGGAAATTAATCAAAACTTACAGGTGCGTATTATCCGTCTGGTATAAAAGAATAAAGCTTAAAATTTTAAACATAACATTTTTAAACATGTACTAATGAATTTTAAACATGTATTAATGAACAAGAGAGCACGTGACTATTTTAAGGAACGAAATTACAATTCCAAACACTTTGTGGGGATTCAAACAGATAGGCTTGGCTTTAGCGTATGTCCTCAGTTCGCATTTGTTTATTTTTGTACTAGTCATTCCGCTTGTTAATGCACTTTATTGTCTTTTCAAGCTACCTAACTCATGAAGGTTTCAGTGCAAAAAAGAGGGTGCGCATAATACTGCGAATATATATAAAAATATGAAAATACAGTAAAAAATCTTAGGTGTGTATTATACGCTGGAATATACGATATTTAACCTCTAAATAAGATAGAAAATTCAATGTTTTTTGCGTCTCTTTAGTTGCTACAGTTTCGCACACCGAGGTGTGTATTGAAAACCGAAGCCATAATTACCTGAGAAATTTAACTCACAGGACTTTCAAAACTATTTTACTTACGGTGAATCGTGAAAAAAAAATGTAAGTCTCGTAGCGGCCAACTTTTACGCTTTTTTACTACCACTAAAATTTAAGAGAAATTTTTGACTAATTGAATCGCAGAGTTCGTCGATTAGAAATGGAATATTTTACTATTAAATTTTAGTGGTAAGAAAAAAGCGTAAAAGTTGGCAGCTATGAAGTCCTCACTTTTAACAAGTCATGGTAAACACAAAACGTGGTCAAAGTAAAAGTGTCCGCGAAACAAAAGGGCACCGGGAAGTTTGAAAAGTTTTATAAAGAATATGGTTATAAAAAAAAGTGTTGATTAGTTACAAACACCTTCATTAGTTCACAAAAGAGACAATAGATAGATCTGAGGTGGATTTTTCAAGAAGTACCAAGCAAAAAAGAGGAACATCATGGAAAATTGATTGAGAACTGGGGGATTAAATGATTGTTTCGATTTCTCCTGGCACCGCCCTATTTCTTTGTAAAAGTTTAATTTTTTATTCAATTTTTATAATGATTATGCGTTATGGCGACCCTTTCACTGTAACGTTTTATCACAAAACCTCAAAGGTTTTCATGTCCATTACACAATAACATATTTACACCCAATACAACGACCTATTATATCAATAATTCTATCATGGTTTCCTACGTGTATTAATTTATGATTACTTGAGAGTAAGAAGAGCTTGAGAACACTTTAATTTTTCAAAAAAAAACTTTCCTCTTTATTTATTTATTTTTTTCATAGGTATAAAATTGCAAATACCTTTCAATGCCGTTTCCGCAACAATGGAGCTTCTTTGACTAGAATTATTGCGAAAGATATTTCACATCGAAATGTGTTTGCGCGGATTGAATACGCCAAGAAAAGTATTTTTGACCTCTAGTATAAAAGAAGGTTGCTTTTGTAAAATTTCAGAGGTGGACTAACCATTATTTATATTTGCTGCATTTCGCACTTTTACTTCCTTTGTGAGTAAATTATATTCTATAAATACCTAAACGTTGTCACACAAAGAAGAATTAAATGTGTCTGTTTATAAGGCCAGAGTGTCTCGACAATGGAGTTACGAATAAAGAGGAGGAGACATATAGTGCACTCTATACCAGTTGCGAGTTAAGTAACTGAGGAGGTTGCCACAATATGGCAGCTGTTTTTTTAATCGGATCACCATTTCCTGATTACCGCCGCGCAAACGTCCCACCAGTAAATTTAAATAGAAAATTTCTTCTTATTTAACACCTTATTCAGGAAAATATTTTCACACAAACATGGTAAAAATTTCTATTTATTTTTACTGGTGTCAGTTAGACCACGTATTATTGTCCTTTTTCACTGACACTGACAAGATGTTGTCTAGGTTGTCACAATAGGGCGGAAACGCAGATCCTGACTGCCGCCAAAGTGAACTTCCATCAGTAAAAATGAATATCTTTTTCTGTCATTATTTAACACTAAAAATTTGCATTATTAAGACTTTTAAATAAGGAGAAAATTTCTATTGAAAATTACTGGTGGAAAATTTCCCAGGACGTAATCAACCCCTGCGAAAGCGGTTGCCGTTGAAGTTTCACTATTTTAAGGATATGTTAGTTCCTCTTTATTAATAGTTCCATGGTCTCGACATAGGTTCTTTAGGTAAAGATCCATTTGGAAGCCCTATAACATGTTTTTAAATGTAATTTGTACTTATTTAAGAAATTTTTTGTCTTTGGGTGTGGGACTTTTTAAGACTTTGGAAATCCTAAGCAGCTGCCCATTTGCCCTTACGATAACGATTACGTCCATAGCAATTATTGTTATCTAAATTTGATTTTTCCTCTTTAGATTTTATTTTTGTTATTCAATAAATAATACTATTATTACAGGTTTAGAGACGTTATTCATTTTACTTTCTTTAAGTTTATATTTTTTATGTAAACAAATGATTTCAAAAGGAAATTGAATGAACAATTCTTTGATATCACACAATATATGAAATTATTTTATATTTTTAAAATTTTGATATAGTGCATAAAAACACACTCTTTTTAGAAACGTTCATTAAAATGATCTCTTATTAGATTTATATTTTTGTAACTTCTCATTATAGCAAACAAATGGGTCGTTACAATGAGAGTTCGCTGTATTCAAAATATTGAAATTCAATTCTTAAGCTCTAATTCAGTCAAATGTACCTGGAATTAACAAAAATGTATGATTAGATATATTAAAAATGCGGTCGCATTGTAAAATAAAATATATTAATCATTAAAAATTGTCAGCGAAGATGCTAATAAAAAACTTTACGAAAAAAAAATCTTATTACTATTATGTGAAAAAAAAATCAGATTTTTCTAAACTTTCAGTTTTCAACTATCAGATACCACACGTGACTCATAAAAATAGATTTTCACTCCATAATGTAAAGATTTTTTAACTGGTGTCCTATATGACAATTTTTTAAAAGTAAAATCAACATTTTTACTTATCTTTGCAAGAAGAGAGTATTGGATTCGTGAAAATATTCGCCTTCCGGTTTTCGATGGATTTATACGTTTTAGAAGGCCCTAAACACGATTTGATGATTTTTAGAAAATGTCTGTCTGTGAGTCTGTCAGTCTGTATGTGACAAAATGTTTGTGGGCGCTCTATCTCAAGAACAAATGAATGAAATTTCACAAAAATTTAGATTCAATTAGACCTTGATATAAACTAGTGCTGACTAGTTTTTGGTACATATCGCCCAACACGTGGCGCTGCTATGCTGCATTTTTCACGATTTTTGCAATAGCTCTCTCAAGAACTAATGCACGAATTTTCATAAAACTTCAGATTCAATTAGTCCTTGATGTGAATTGATGGTGATTACGTTTTGGTGTAAATCGCTCAACATGTGGTGCTGCTATGCTGCATTTTTTACGATTTTCGCAATAGCTCTATCCCAAGAACAAATGCACAGTTTTCCGTCAAACTTGAGATTCAGGTATACTTTGATAAATATGAATGCTGATTATGTTTTAGTGTAACTCGTCCAACGGGTGGCGCTGCTATGCTGCATTTTTCACGATTTCCGCAATGGATCTATCTCAACAATTAATGCACGATTTCTATTCTAAATTCAGATTCAGTTAGACGTTGACACAAGTTATTGCTGATTAGGTTTTCGTGTCAATCGCCTAAAAGGTGACGCTGCTATGCTGGATTTTTCAATAGTTTAACAATAGGATATCTCAAAAACTAATGCACGGAATTTCATCAAATTTCAGATTCCGTTATACGTTGCCATAAGTTGTTGCTGATTAGGTTTTGGTGTAAACAACCCTGCTATGCCGAATTTTGCATGATTTGCATGATTGTACCTACAGTCATATCTCAAGAACTAATGCACGGAATTTCATATCATTAGAATCCTCCTGATAGGCATAGATTGCCGTTTAATTTTGGCACTGTGCTAGCGGGTTTTGAAGTATTAACATGTATAAGATAGAAGAAAGTTTTGAGATTGGCACATCCACCTAGTTATTTTTTACAGTGCGACAGCTAAATATCTGTATGAAAATACTTTTAAAACAAGGATTGTTACGAATTTAAAATTAGATGAAATCTTAATGAATATTGCTTTACAATTCTTGCGGCATAGAAAATAGTTTCAGTGTTTAATTTTAAATTTTTTGTACCTTGGCGAGAATTTATCCTAATCAAATATTATAACCTCATATGATGTTGCATTGAAAAACCTCCGTCAAAAGACTGCACATTTTAACTCTTTTATAACATTTAAACCTCATATGAAGTCCAATGATGCTTATGGAAAAACAACAATAGATGATAGAAGCATTTTTTTACGAATATTTATTTAGAAACTCTGCCTTTGACAAACTTCTTTCTGTTATGCGTGACAGAAGATTTTCTCAAAGAATTTATACACTTGTATCTAAACAAAACACTATCAAAAGTGGTTTCTTTTGTTTCTTTTCACTTAACATTATGGTAAGATACCCAAATTTTGAGTTATCACAAAAACAATTTAATAATGTAGAATAATTTTTCTTTAATAAGTACTTTTTCTGAATAGTATTCATATTATTTATTGCCGATTTTTGCAATTAAATGTGGCGATGAGTGTTATTGGGAATTTTGATAGATCGGAAATACGATTCGGAACACCGAAGATTTTTGATAAAGATTTGTGGATTAAGAAGATTTGTGATAAAAATCGTAGCGGTTGGCAATAATGGATTATATATTAGTTAATATATCACAATGTAAACATTTTCTACGGATTCGATGTAAAATATTTTACCGCTTAAAATACTATAAAAGAACTAAGGGACTGTGCCCCCTGCGCTTTTCGTGCATAAACCCATGGTCTTTCAGCAGATTCGTGCGTTGTGTATTTGCTCCGAATTCATCCATTGGTGGAAACAAATTGTAATCTAACCCAATAAAAAATTTAAAACACTTGAATTTAATAGCACTTTAACAAATTTAAGTTGTGTTTGGACGAACAAGCCGGCATACAGATTAATTGCATATTGTAATTGCTTTGTCGATTGATCATATATTGACCGCCATAATGTTAAAAAATTTGTGATACCCGAGCCAACTTCTTTTTATGTTCTAGTTAGTTGAAAATAATATCAAATAATCATAATTCATAACATTTTATAAACATTTCTTTTAGATATCAATCGCGGGGGAACTATAAAGCCTGAAAGACAAATTTTAATGCAAAGCTAAAACGATTCACACAGTGTATTTTTAAAAAAATGTAGCATTAATAGTATTTGATTCATTAGCTGGTCAACATATTAATAACAGTATTGAATTAATAATTTCTAGTTGCTTCCATATTCACAATTAACATTTTGTTTGCATTAGAAATGAGTTTAAATTCAAAGAAATCACCGTAACTGGCTTCATACAGTATAACATAAAAAAAATCAAATTTATTTAAATGTAGTTAACTTTTTTTCTGCCAGAGGTTGATATTAAAACAAAAGAAAATTGTGTTAAATCAGTATCACGTACTTTTATATTGAGTACTGCTGTCATACAGTCAGACATATAAAATCTATTTTATTTAAATTCCATTAATTCTTTCTCACTAAGGGTCATTATTAACATAAAAGAAAGTTCAGTTGAATCTGACCTATCTAATTTTATATTGAACTATGGATGCCATATGAGAAAACATAAAAAAATCCATTTTGAAATTTTAGCTATGCAGTTTCTCACCCGAGGCGCTACCAGCATACAAATCACCTATAATGTAAAAGTTTTAAGTAAAACATAAATTTGAACGTTGATTGAAAATTCTTCTGAAAATTAAAAAAAAAAAAAAAAAAAAAAAAAAAAAAAAATCAATTTTATTTAATATTATTTTTTCGCAAGGTAATGCTCTAAATGCAAAAGAAAACTATGTTAAATCTGTACTATATATTTTTCACTCTAGTACATCTTTCATACAGTGAAACATAAAAAAATCAATTTTACTGAAATTTGGTTATAATATTTCCCCAGTGGGGGCACTATAATATCAAAAGAAAATTGTTTTAAATCTGTATTTCCTAAGTTTATCTTTAGTACGGCAGCCATGCAGAGAAATATGAAAAAACCCATTTTTATTTTAATTTGGGTAAACTATTTCTTACAAGAGTTCGTTATAGGCGTAAAAGATAGCTGAGATTAAATTATCCTGCCTAGTTTTAACATTAAGTATTGTTGTCTTATGAAAGAACATACAGTAAAAATCCATTTTAAAGTTTTGTTATGCAATTTCCCAACAGGGGTACAAACAGTGTAACAATTCTATAATGCGAAAATTTTTATCTATATATAAATTTGCGGTTTGCGGTCGCCTGTTCTGAAAATTTGAGCAAACTTCATTCGTGATAAGTGAGTTTAAAAGGTCTTTGAACACATAGTTAAAGACATAGTTTTACACATAGATATGCATAAATCATCATAGGTTAAATAAAGATCATAGAAAATTGCTCATCGTTCATCAGTAACTGCCATTAAAGTGTAATGAATCTGATACTTTTATTGTGTTGTCCTGTAAAAGAACTATAAATTTTATACCCCGTATTTTTGATCGAGAACATTTCACAGTAAACCTTATCAACATAAGCAAATTTCGTAGCGTTTCAAACAATATAATGGAACGAAAAGGCATGGGTGTCAAAGAGTGTCAAGACAATGGGGTCTAAAAATGAATTGTCACATGAGAGCCACAAGGTGACTTCATTGCAGTGTCACCTATTGAAGCATCACAAAGCAACAGTCATGATGCAGCAAATGAGGGGTAAGAATGTGACATATGAAAGATCCCAGCAAAGAAGAAATTGCTGGCTAGCATTTAGATAGGTGCTGGCAATCATGGAGAAGTGCGGGCTAATGGTCTACCACTGTATGACCACTGCTGGACAGCTTCAGACAACTTTGCTGTTGGAAATCATCACATACAATTGTGATGGGCCTCCGTTTTATCTCTTGCGCTGGCCCACCACACCATGGAAGTGCACGATGTTTTGCAGTATTATTGCTGGGAACCCTTAAACTAGGTGGCGTAATTCATCTAAGTTAAGAAAAATTCACTAATTGTAATTTTTATTCAAATATTTTAATCTGAAGTGTAAAAATATTTAAACAATTACGTTTCAAGTTTAACAAATAATAACTTATTGGACTTTTAAATATTTTGTCAAGTCTATATTAAAATAAGAGTTATTTTTATCATCCCGTGGCAGATTAATGAATTTGAACACAAATCTAAAATGAATATCTTAACACAATTTAAGCTCTCAAGCTGTTTTTTTTAACTGTAAATAATATAGCACCACTGCCACACTGTAAAAAAAAACGACATTTTTACAGTACAAAGTATTGTTCATCTCGCAAACAAACTCAATCACAGTGAATGTGCTGTATCTTTCTTTGGTTTCCTGACTATATTAATATGAAAAATACAGTAGTTGCGTAAAATTAACAGCACAATGTGCTGGCAATTTGGACGCCAGCAGTTTGTGCTGTAAAATAATGCGCCCAAATTGCCAGCACATTGTGCTGTTAATTTTACGCAACTACTGTATTTTCCATGTTAATATAGTCAGGAAACCAAAGAAAGATACAGCACATTCGCTGTGATCGAGTTTGTTCTGGCAAATCTACAGTGGTTTTGTTTTACAGTGAACCAACAAAATAAATAAGTAAATGAATAAATAAATAAATTCTTTATTTCAACGCACTTTTTTTCTTCTTAAATCTAGTTTTACTAAGTTACAAAGGATTTCGGTTTTCGTAATTTACACAGTTGAGAATCAATCAACGTATAAAATATATAGGATTTCTATACAATACAATAATTTCTATACAAGTTTAATGATTGGGGACGCAAATCACAAAAGAAACAAACTTGAAATAGTGTAATGAGAGGTTGGAAACAACGAGCGGTCGTAGAATACGCTGAAAGTACTTGTACATGTCCGATCACGAAAACCAAACAGGACCGAGCGCGGTTAGTACTCATGGCCACATGGAAAAAGCTGCAAGTTCAAATGTTTTTATTATAGACTCTATATCTGTTCTATATCTGTTGGTGAAACTAACTCATAGAAAAACAGACCATTATTCTATAAAACTTTTTCTGTATGTTTTTTTATAGAATTCTATAAGAAAGTGCTGCGCCAGCAAAGGATAGCAGTAGGATATGTGCTAGCACTGCAGAAAAAGTGCCGGATTGAAGTAATGCAATGGCATACCAATGCTGGCCTGCTGATGGCCATCACTGATTGGCCAGCTGCATTCTGCACGGACACTTTTGTACTGGTTTAAGTAATGGCCCCATTGCACTTTACCGCGGATGGCAGTGGTGGCTGCCATCTTTCTTCCAGCTGATGGCCCACTATTTCTTTCTTTGCTGGGATATCTCACATTTCAGTTCATTATTGTGACTGAGACACGTGTGGTCATGTTTGATATCAAGGAGACGGCACATCGACAGGCTGAGCTATTAGGATAGTACCTATTTGCTACACTTGTCGTTTACAGAATTTTATTTTCAGTACTCTCTTGTTCGTAAATAGCATTAGTGCATATATAGATGGTAGATATTAGGGGAAAGTTGTTCAAAATTAAGACGCTTTTCATAACGCTTAAGATGTATTTTAGCGTACCGTAAACAATACATATCTGAAAAAAAATCGGGCAAGCTAGTTTACTTTTAGAGCAAGTCCTAGAGCAGCAGAATTCAAAGCTGTTTGTTAGAAAAAATCATTAGGGTTAGCCATGAAAAATGTTTTTGTGGGAAATATCCGAAGTCTCCCTTTTGGATGACCGGTTGGGTAAAATAGGATACTCATATGAAATATAATAAATTTGAACAAATTTACCATAAATTTGAAGCTAATTCAAAATTTTATTGCACAAGTTTATTTGGACGACAAAAAATGTCGTTATGAATATAGAAAAAGAGTGCAAACCAAATTATCATTGTTATTATTGTTTTCAACAGAAACTAACTTGCTACCCCCCCCCCCCTAAAAAAATCAATCAGACACATATGAGTTTATCATTTCCATCTTCAGCACTTGAAAAGGCATGATATGTCCAACCTCTACAGCTGCAACACTGAATCAACCCTTCTTTGTCCTTTGAGTTTACGTATAGTTCAAGATGCAAGCATCATCCTTATCATGCATCTTCCTGATCAGATGATAGAACTGGTTCGTCTAATACAGTCGAACCCTGTTAAGACGCTCACGGTTAATACGCGATCCCGCTTAATACGCGGATTTTTTCCAATCCCTTGAACATTACCCATAAGGCTAATGCAAAAATATCACGTTTAAGACGCGAACGGTTATTACGCGATAAATTTTCAGTCCATTGAAGTAAAAAAATCACGCTTAAGACGCGAATTCATTGATCAAGATGCGAATTCCTTCTTTCTTCTCAAATGTTGCCAATTTAGAGGATTTTTTTTAAAATTCAGATAAAAAAAACTGTTTCCAAATAGTATTATTTACTTTATTTAATAGCAGATTACTCAAGACGAAAATTACTAATCGGAAATAATGGTAGTTATTTGAATTAAACAAAAACCTGCTAAATTATCAACATTGTAATTCTTCTTTGATCCCGCCTCCTAACCTTCTTTGGCTCTCCCTTCGTGTATGTTTTTACTGTAGCAGAGAGATACAGTAAACTCTCTGTAAGGCGGACTCTGTGTAAGACGGAAATCTGTCTAACTCGGAAAGATTTTCAAGTCCCTACGAATCTATAGACATAGAGTAAAATTTGTCTAAGGCGGAATATTGTCTACTGCGGAAATTTTCCTTGGTCTCAATCGATTCCGCCTTAGACAGAGCTTACTGTATTAATGAATTCAGGTTACTCAGATAAGTGGTAAAAATTATTATGATTAGAGATGATCATACCTGTTGTTAGTGAGCTTTTAAATTTACGTTATGTCACTATTATGTTTTATAATGCATATTATAGGCAACGAAAAATGAAACTCCTACAGATTAAACAAATACGACTGCGGTTGGATAATTCTTTTGTGTGTTTTTTTATATTAAAAAGAAGGATAAATTATAATGGTATGGTACTCATTTTAAAAGTAAGTATCATTTAAAAAAAATGATTACATATTTATTTTCCGTTATTATTCTAGTCGGCCATATAAAAAAAAACAATGAGTTAAAGTAGAATATAATTAATTTTAATGTAAATATGCGTAAAAGACACAATTTTCGAACGTAAACATATAAATGAAAGCTCTAAAGTACATTTAGATGATTAAATGTGTAAATACTCTAAGTTCCTGCAACATTTTACAAATCACGTTTAATACGCGATCCCGCTTAATACGCGACTTTTGCCCACTCCCTTGAAACGCGTCTTAACCGGGTTCGACTGTATATCCGTTTTAGTAGTCAATGACATATGCTAAAAAATTTAGCGTCATTTTGTATAGATGTAAGATCGTTTAACAAGCAATAAATGAAAATGCAACATAAAGCTAGCAGAACCATTGCTGTATTTCCCAAAATGGAATGTTCAAAGATGACTTGATCGATTCCAATAAAGTCAATGACAAAATAAAAAAAAAACCTAGCCAAACTTTGAAACCTTTGTTGGAAAACAACAGATTAGGGAAAATTGTCAATATCAAAATTCAAAACAGCATATAGGCAATCATGAATGATAGTAACATGTTAGATCTTAAAATGACAGCATTTATCAGTGAGAATTCTACCGTCCCTATTTGGCTATCCGTCCCCGTTTTAGACGACTTCCCCCTATATAAAAAAGTCCTTCTCCCTCACAAATAACAACTAAGTTTTTGATAGAGTTATATATAAATCGAAGCATAATAGTTTTGTATAAATTACATGTTTGAAGTACGTTTTATGCATAATTAGCAACAATTTAAATTTTTTATATCAGTGACTAAGCGTTTAAATGAAATATTTTTGTTATTATAAATTCATGTGTAAATTGCTGTTGAACGTCTTTAGAAATGCATTTTCAACCACAATTTTCATGCGTTTTATTTCATTATAAAATATAGTAGTACAGAAATTATTCTGTCTAGCTATTGCTTCGAATGAAAATAAATTTTGTTAAAACACGCTCAACAGAATTTTCAAGAAGTTATAATCTGATTCATGCAGAAAATATTCTGTAAGTCATTTTCAAGGAAGCTTTAATGGAGGAGTAATTAACGCAATAATGCCTTTCACATTTCTTTAATATTTAAAACCGAAATTCTACTTCATTAGAATAAAGAAAGAAGTTTATATTTTGATGTCTACTGATTAAAATTCAGTTCAAGTTCAGTTGACAGAAGAACTGAATAAAATCGCTATATTATTTTAAACATTATTTAAAAATATTTTCTATTTAACTGGCTGCAAATAATGTCATTTATATCATTATTTTAAAACTTATATAATAGTAGGAAATATGACTAAAAACCCTTGTTGCTATTAATATATTTATGTTGATAGTTAGTACATCTCATAGTTTTCATGTTAGCATAGACTCAAATGCTAAATGTATAGCTGCCAACGTTTATGCTTTTTTGTTGCCATTCAAATTTAATAGAAAATTTTGCCTTCTTTAATTGCAGATATCGTCGATTAAATAAGGCAAAAATTACTATTAAATTTTAGTGGCAAGCAGATGATAAAAGTTGGCAACTAGGATGTGGGTGTTGTTTATGACAGCCGATTATCTACACGTGGGAAATAGACCCGAGGAGGATGTACTCACCGTGGGGGTTTTTCTAAGGGAACCTAATCCGTATTTACGCAAGGTTACACAAGTTTCGGAGAAAATCACGTAAAACTCCGAACGATTAGGCCGACGGCAACTATATATAAATGTCACCGTGGACAAGTTCAGAATTATGGAACAAGAATTCAACGCTGTATTTAAAATTATGTTCATATGTTTGATTTCATGTTCAAAAGTGTAGACATAACATACGTTTTCAACGTAGCTATAATAATCCAACAAGCAAAGATAATAATATGATACATAAAGTTTTCTTTTTCTTTAGATTTAACGATTTTAAAACAAAAAATAAAGTAGTTTTTAAATTTAATTTTAATGTTAATTTTTAGTTTTGAAGTATGGTGAAATAGGTAAAGGTAACAAATAAATCTGAGGGTCTAAACAAACACATACAGGGTGATTAAAATTAAACTGACGGTATTCAGAGGCTCATACCTCCGGTTCTACTAACGGATCCGAATGAATCTTGAAATATGTGTTATGTAGTTCATACAGCCGAAATTTTAGTATAAAAAAGTTTGAAATTTCGCCACTAGATAGCGCTGTATTGCTAAAGCCATATGAAAAGGAATAGCTAATGTAATTTCGCTATAAAAGCGATACATATGTTTCAAAGAACTTATTCGTCCGCAGTGAACATGCCGCTAAACAAGAAGGAACGCACATTGATCGTCCAACTTTTTTATTAGAATGAGAGCAATGTTTCGGCAGCACTCCGTGCTTATCGGCGGATGAAAAACTTACGGAGAGGACCCATATCCGTAAATGTCCGCAACCAATGTTTTTAATAGAAAATAGTAAGATCTTTAATGTAGCTTTTATTTAATCTTTTAATTCACGAACTAGGTACGTGATGAACATTCAAACATGAAGTGAGCTTATGCCTCTCCTGGGTATTAGCTTTGCCTAGGTAACCCTATCACTTTTGTGATGCTACCATAAATATTTCTTTTTTTGTAGTTTTCTTTTTTAATAAATGAGTTAGGTTTTTTTTCCAGTATGTACTTTCACAGCATTCAAAAATTTAAAGAAAATCAAATCATGGTCTTGGTCAGAGCCACTAAGGAAGGTCAAGAATGTTTTCCAAGCCGAACTACTGGCTATACTAAAGACGGCAGAATGGGGCACCAGCACAGGGAAAGGATACAGTATCCGGTCTGACTGCATGTCAGCTATCCAAGCACTAAGTAAACCATTTAATGTAACAAAACTAATTGATAAAATACATAATACAGTAAGAAACTCAACTAGTAAATTTAAAATTAGCTGGGTAAAAGCACACGTGGGTTTGCAAGGAAAGGAGGATGACGACGAGCAGCCTAAATTCAAACGAATGAAAACCCGTTTGACATAGAAAAACCAAAATCTAAATTAAAAAGAAAACAAAAAGAAATAACCTTAAAACAATCGCAGTTAGAGTGGGACTATGGGGACACGGGCAGGACAGCATATCAATACTTTCCAAGGTAAATACAAGCAGACTAGTTAGCTGCAAATTACTAACTCAAATATATACTGGTCACGGAGCATTCCCTGACTATTTACACACATTTAAGCGCAAGGACGCGCCAAACTGTGTATCCGGCGAATTGGTAACCTCCAAACGTTACTCAAAGCCTGTCCGCTAACACAACCACGCCATCTGGTCCAAATTACAACAAACAAGGAGCAATTATGCCAAACCAGCTCGCTAACAACAAACATGTCAAAAACAAAGCCAAATCAGTGATCAGATGATTGATATAAAACATAGACTTAATTTCACAATAAAGACAAAAACAACACATAAACACAACCACTTTCCCAGCAGCCGACACCTCTTCCTATTAATCAATTTCTTTTTATTGCAGGTTTAAAAAATGTAAAGGATCCTTTTCATAACGCCAAAGAAATAAAATAAATCAGACTAATGAGAAGTGGAAGTCGTTTATGATGAACTGATAGCCAAGAGCTCATTTACACTGCCCCGTTGAACTATCATTTATATGATAGGAATGACGGGAAGTAATATGATATAGGAAATTAACTACAAGAATAATCTCAATAATAAATAAGCCAGCAAGTGTTACAACAGTAACAAGATCATGTGATAACAGACATCATAAAGGATATAACGAACTAATGGCCAAGGAACAAGTTCCACCTCGGTAGTGCACCATGCCTCTCAAATAGCTAGCAACAAAGTTCCATCAACCAATTGTGATAAAAGCCATCAGAAATCAATGGACTCATCGCCAAGGTTGGATTCGCATAAAAAAAAATTATTTAAATAAGGAAATCAAATATATAAAGTGATCACAGCTCAAAATAAGGGCTGATGAAAGTAAAGATCACTTCAAGGAAAAAAAAAAACAAAACCCAGCTGAATATCGCAGTATGACAAACACGAACTGTAATAAAAACCCAACGAAAAATCTCAACATGACAACCACCACTATGACAAAAATCCAAAAACCAGTGCCAGGATCATAATAGAGTAAAGTTACTATAAAAGCATTCCACGATAGAGTCAAAATAACAAAACTCGAAAGAGTGAGCAATTAAGGCTTTTTTAAACGTAAACCAAAAGAACAACTCCCACTGCAGAGTCTACGAAATTAATATGACATCAACATCGATAGAGACAAAACCCAAATAAGAACATACAACACTTATGGAAAGGATTCGCCGCTGGTTGTTTAATCATCACGAGTTTAATGTGCCGTGGAAGCTTAACCATGCATTCGAGTGTGCAGCTAGGAAAAGAAAAGGTTGTAAAACGCTGCTCTACATACAATGGAGCGGTGGCCCAGTTGGCAGAGCGTCGGACTCGTAGCTGAAACGTCGCGTGTTTGAGGCTCGCCGCCAGCTAAAAATCCGCCCTGTACTCTAATGGCATCTACTGAATGTAAAATCCGTCGTGGGTGCAAAGTTCTCGAAATTCCCTGATAACTATACCTCTGGAGGAGTTTAGTCAGGTGAAAGTCTCGTCTCCTGATCAAGGTTCTAAATTACGAGGCCAACTCGAGTAGGGAGAGTCGCCCTTCGGGTGCTCGGAAATGAGGTATAGGTGTGTGATGCAACGTGAAAATAAACAAGTAAATACACTTTAAGTAAACGGCCAGCATATAACCAGAACAAAGTTAAACAGAGCTGCCATTAAGACGGCATAAATGCTTCTCCAGCAGCCGCCACCACGCAGAGATCACTCGATTTCGCCCCGTTTCCATGCACTCAAATCCATAAAACGGGTCATAGCCCTGCAGGTAGAGGCCTGGTCAGCGGTTAGAAAAAAATTATGAGTTAAAGTAGGACGCTCACCCGATTTGTTTTTTAAACACCAATTTTTACAAAGGAAAATCTTCTCTTTATATTTATTTTGCAAATTTTACAGGAACCTACCTCAAAGTTTTTTTTTCAAATGTTGTAAAAACCGTCCACGAAATTCTTTCTCCATAAAATGGGCCAGTAGTACTTCTGTGTCAGAAGCTTTCAAAGAAGGTTTAATGCACGAGTAATTAACATGACATGTCTTTCAGGGATCGATATTTTTTTAATGTTTAAAACGAAAATATGCTTTCATTTGACTAAAAATTTCTTTTTTATCTAAATTTATTTGAAGGTTTCGTCAGAAAAAGGATTAAATGCAATGTGTTTAATATTTCTAAATTCTTTTAAAAATGCTCGAAGAAATGAAAGCTAATAGAAAATGACATTAATGTCACACTTCGAATAATTTTATTGTAGGAAACTACGTTATGCTATGTTATTTTACTATGATGTGAAATATGTTATTTTAAAACATATCAGTTTCTAATGATAAATTTCAGTTGTAACAGTGTTTCATTTGTTGCTGTATCTCCCAATTTGTATCTTAAAATTGACTCGAATGCGAGTAATTATATAATTTTAAATGAAATTGTTAACGGCACATTTAAAATCATGTTCATTTGTTCAACTTTAGAAAATTTAGAGATAATATAAATTTTCTAGCACGCAAGTAATAATAATCGTATGCACACTGAAAAACGCCTTGGAATTCATTTTCAAAAAGGGTTTTTAATGTGGTCGAACGAGAAATTATTGTCATAAATATCTGTTATGAATTGAAAATTCTTGTTTAAAACTAAAGTTTACCTTCATTTGACTAGAAAAAAAGAGTTTATATATTTCATTGCATATTTAAAAAAAAATTATGTTTATTTTGGATAACATAAGCATTTAATGATATTAGTTTGAACTTTAGAAACTCTTTTAATATTTTCTTTTATTTCCCTAAGTGTTAATCCTATTTGCTACACTGTTAAACACGAATACTTAAAATAGGCAAAATTTACTCATTTTTTATTGCTTTCTGAGCTTATAATAGATCCGTATATCTAAGTATAATTTTGAAAAACTAAAATAAACAAATTTTTCAGTATACAAAATAAAAAATGTAAATAAATGGACACACATATCATAATCTACTGTTAAGGTAAGTGCCTACCTTCGGGGCACTTTTTTTTTTTAATATGAAATTTTTATGAAACACATGTGTATTTAGTTAAAACAGGGAATAAAACTATGAATTCATATAATTTTTTAACGGAATTTTTATTAACTTTTCAAATTTAGGCAACATCAGTGATGGAACAGTGGCGCAGCAGTTGCACGATTGAAACCACTAAATGTTTTTCGTAATCCCTACCTTTAAAATTTTCAGAGATTCTATCCTGAAATAAGACGAAGAATACTATTAAAAATTAGCAGTGTCAATTGATTCTCTGGTGCTAACTGTTCCATCACTGCAATTTAGTCAAATTTTAGTAAAAAATGCGTTTATGCCAAACCTTCTATAAAGAAATCTATTCAATATATTTCATTTTTTTTTTTTTTTTTTTTTTTTTTTTTTTTTTTACAATATATTAGCAAACTACTTACCCGTGTTATGAAGCAAAACATTTGCAAAATCTCTTAAATTTACTAACTTATGCCAAATTTTGTATACAAAACATGATTTTTTTCTAAAAAAATGTGTATTTTTCAATAAAAATGGCTCTTAATATATACAAACTTACATGCTGTATTTTGCTTCATAACATACCTATAGATAAACAGAACCTTGTCACAAAATTTTTTCTCAATATCTAAAAACTTAATGATGTTTTCCGTAGACGTACACAATGAAAAACGTCGTTTTCCAAAAAACGTAAATTAAGATTTTGATGGAGCACAAAATATCATGTATAAAGTTTACAATTTTGAAATCCACCATATTTGTAGGGGTTTATAATATTTGTGCATATGTTATACGCTATATATTTGTGCATTAAAATGTATTCTTTAACTTTCTGTGGCTCTGTAAACGGTCACTTCCGGTTTCAGAAAGTTCATTTCCGTTTTATATTTTGGGCTATAACTTTGCTTATTATTATCGCTGAACCAAATGTAAAGCATTTTTGGAATCCTAAATGTTTCCACTTTAATTTAAAATAATAAAAAAAGAAATCGAAAAATTTCACAAAAACAGCGATTTGAGGGTAGTCATATACCTTAATAGGTTGGTTAATAGGAGTTACGATCACATTTTGCACAAGATTGACTAAACAGACAAGCACTCCAATTAAAGTCGCGACCGATCCACTACAAACATTCAAACATGAAGTTCACTGTAAAAAAATTATGTAACGTTACTCCGTAAAATTGATCACAACATGCTGCTTTCAATTTCACGGAGTAATTTAACTTAGGTAATGGTGTAATTTACACTGATATAAGTGGCGTATTGTTACACATTAGTGTAACGTAACACCAGTTATATCTATTAAATTACTCAATAAAATAGAGGCTGCCACAAATTGTATGGAGTAACTCTACATAATTTTTTACAATGTAGTAATAGAATCCGTCATCAATTTATTTGTAGTCAGACCCTTAACCCTTTCAAGGGCGGTGGTATGCGTATGATACCACTTAATTTTAAATCCCAAATGCCACAATGGCACCAGAATTTTGGTAATAAAACTTTCGCTTTATTATGTATATGAAATATAGATGTTACATATTTACAAATAGTTTTGTTTGTAAATTCCGGAGTCAGTTATTCATCTTAGCACTTAAACAATGGAAGTGCTTTGACTCTGAAAGGGTTAAGGAGGAAATAATTATTGCGGAATCCTTTAAAAAACGACTCGTATATGACGTACATTTTTCTCCGGAATTAATGAATCTATTTGGCTGTTTAAAATTCTTTTTGGTATTATAATTAGCTATATTTTGATCGTTTTATATTTGAAAAATCATTTCTTATTTAGTTACGTTAATTTAAAAGAAACCTAGAATTTTTCGTTTGAGAATTGCTTAACTATAGCATATTTTGTTTTTATTTACAACTGAACGATCAAATTTTAGTTTAGATACCTCCAAAACTATTAAAAAAATACTGAAATTGCTCCAGAAGTTTCTGAAATAAAGGTATTTTATTATCACCTGTTTTCCATAAGATTTTGCAAGTACTGTTGACTCCTTAACCCTTTTAGGGGCAAGGCACTTCTATTAGTAAAATACGGAAATGAATGAATGTCACCGGAATTTAGAAACAAATTTACCTGAAAATAAGTAAAAGCTTTTCTTCACCTACTTAATATCACAAAACGAAAATTTTCAAACCAAAATTCTGGTGTCAATGTCACATTTAAGGATTAAAATTAGCTGGTCCAAAAATGAACCACCGCCCTTGAAGCGGTTAATCACTAGAAAATTCCCCATTATTATAACTAGTTGCGTGGCAGCATTTGTTTTGTTTCTTTTGAGTGGCATGAGACCATTCGATTCTTTTGGGGAAAAAGAAATCTAACTTTTTTGTAAATTTAAAAAGCAATTATAGTGTAATGTTATTAAATACAATATGTCAATAAATTACATTTACAATTTGAGTCAAAAGCTTTCACTATTAATATATAATTTCTACCGAGTTGCCATATCTCCGGCTTTTGGCTTTTTGCACACCACTATTATCTTGGAGAAAATGTTCTTTCAAATCGCCCGAAAGCTCCAATTAAATCATTGGAAATTTTCTGTATTCAAATACTGGTATCCAAAAAGCCGTACACTTGGCAACTCTGTTTCTATAACTTTATTTGCCAAAAGATTTTCGTTCTCCCACGATTAATGGCTTCGAATCTCGAAGCTAGTAGGAATGATATCATTTGGTTGAACTTATACAAAAATGACTTTGTTTTGGCAAATTTATTCAAAAGCATTTTATTGGGTCGTTCGGATTGTCCGTTTGGGAAAATCAATTCGTACAGGAAAATTCTGCTCGGTAATAATTAGAGATTAGATATCGGAATCAATCTCTAATAATTAAATGAAAGAATTTTCCGGTACGAATTGATTTTCCCAAACGGACACGACTTTCCAAACGACTCAATATATTTATGAGTTAAAATAAATACTTGAGTAAATATATCTTTTCTCGCTAAAACATTTTGTTTTTAATATCCTTGTGAACGTTTTAATCGCCATCCCAAGGAAAAGTTTAAAATCAAATTTTCTATTTAAGTGAAATTATAAGAGCTACGATGGATTTTTTTTCATTTAACGTCAATGTAATTTACCTCTACGTTCTACTCGGCAGACGATTTTTTGCTTTCTATAATGAGCTGATTCTTGAAGCTTGAATATGTGAAAATAAGTTTGTATTTCTTGAAATGTTCTAGAAAAATACAATTCACAATATTATTTTCACTTTCTGTTCAAATAAAAGATAAGTTCAATTTGAAAGTAGCGTCAAACAAAGAAATCTAATAATCCCTATCATTTAACTTTTCTCCCTTTTGTCCACAAAAGTGGAGCAATTTGGTTGCCATCATTACAGAAATGTCATTGAAAATTACGAAAAAATTAATATATCGAAAACTAATTCACATTTTAAAGGATCACCTTTAACATGCACGGTTTTTCTTTTGTTATGACGGTGTAAAAATTGAAAATGTGCGATGATTAGAAACTTTAAAAAAAAGCAAAAATTGCACAACTGATATTTTGACGTTAAGTGTTGCCATTCGCAAAATGACGTCAGCGTGACGTACGGACACGTTTGTCCTTTATAATATAGCTATATTAGGTAAATTTTGGACCCCTTTAACCCATTAATGAAGACTTTCGTTTACACATTTTTAATACCTCGGTACCAGTTGACACCATATTTCCCATACTGTGATTTTAACTTATTTGATCTCTCCAAGTTTGAGATTAAGTAATATGAAAATTTCCTTACTAAAATACTTGTTTTCAGGTTTAAAATTTTCTTATTACTTAAATGGTAGATTTTCTTACCAACCGGCGTTAATGGGTTAACAGTGCCCTTTGTGGCTTTCATATGTATAACTATTGACTATAGATAACTATTACTTTATGGCTAATCAAAGGATCACCACATTCCTGTTTTCCGATATCGAAATAGAACATTATATTAACAAGCCTTTTGTAATAAAACAGATTTTTACCTTCCATAATGACTGGTTCTGTTTTCAAATATTCTAACGATCCACGCAATGGCTGGGTGGTTGGTTTAAGTTTTATAGCACAAGGTCCTTAAAGAGACATGTTGCGCCAAAACAAAGTACTAGAAATAAATGACTGATATCAGTCAATCTAAAATCCTAAAGAGGGTCAAAGTTGTAAAAATAAAGGGCATAGCCGGACAAGCATTGGAAACATGCCTTTTAATCAAATTTCCTGATTTTTTTCCTAGACGTAGCTACGTATCTGACAATTTATTTCCCCTATTATCACCCTATAGATATTGATATTTAATGAGATAAAAATGGTTTTTCGATTTTTTTTAAAAACGCATTTTCTCAAAAACTGCTGCAAGGAATTTTATGCTATTAATTGAGGATATATAGATACCAAAGATGCATAACTGGTAATTTTTGTATAATTTTCTGTTTATAAAAATTGTGTGAAATAGCGATATAAAAATTAAAAAAAATAAAAATCCTATCTCATGGTTATCCGAAAATTACCATTTTCTCGTAAGTAATTCCCCATATGTGCCCGTATATTCTGTATAAATGTCAAAAGTTTCCGTTTGGTACTACATATAAATATTTACAAAAATGTACATTAAAATTATTGAAATTCATTTTAAGGCGTTATTTGGGGCGGAGCTACTTAACTTCAACATCCGAAGAATTTTTGGAACGAAGTCAGCAGACAATATGTCAACTTATGCATTTTAGATTCCATTAGCATATAAGCCATGTTTTTCAACATCATGTTCATTTTGATATCGACAGTGTTGAGAATGTTGCTCATGTGTTCATTAAAATTTAAAATACAGCAATTCTGTAACTGTTTATTCTAAAAATTCTTCGGGTGTGGAAGTTGAGTAACTCCGCCCAAAATAACGCCTTAAAATGAATTTCAATAATTTTTATATACATTTTTGTAAATATTTATATGAAGTACCCAACGCAAACTTTCAGCATTTATATAGAATGTACGGGCACACATGGGGAATTTTTTACAAGAAAATGGTAATTTTCGGATAACCATGAGATATGATTTTTATATTTTAAATTTTTATTTCGCTATTTCACACAGTTTTTATAAACAGAAAATTATACAAAAATTACCAGTTATGCATCTTTGATATCTATATATCCTCAATTAATAGCATGAAATTCCGTGAAGCAGTTTTTGAGAAAATCCGTTTTTTAAAAAATCGAAAAACCATTTTTATCTCATTAAATATCAATATTTATAGGGTGATAATAGGGGAAATAAATTGTCAGATAAGTAGCTACGTCTAGGAAAAAAATCAGGAAATTTGATTAAAAGGCATGTTCCGAATGCTTATCCGGCTATGCCCTTTGGAATAATCACGGATTCGGAAAGCTGAATTACAAACAAACTTTAAAAAATAAATGGTATCGAAAATTGTGCTAGTTATTTTAAAAATAGCCTTTTCAATAAATCTATTTATTGCAGTATTTCTCATAATTTCTATGTAAAACATCCACATGCTAAAAACCAATATGCATTCATTTAAATAATTCCGAAAAAAATTAAGCATCCCACTTGAAATTTATAAAACGCATTTACAAAGCTTATCTGTAAATCTATTTTTAGATGTTCTTTGATGTACTTTATTTTATTATGAACTGGAAATGCTAACACGTCAATTTGTTATTATATCTAATGCAAATAAAATTTGTTAAAACTTGCTAAAGAGAATTTTTAATGAACAACAAGAAAAATATATTGTAAATTATTTTCGAAGAAGCTTTAATGGACGAGTAATTAACACGGTACCTCTTTCATGCTTTGCAATTTCTTTAAAATTTAAAACAAAAATTTGCCTTTATTTGAATAAAGAAAGATGTTTATCTATATATCTAAATTTATCTCCAGTTTTCGTATGTAGGGAAATCTAATGCAATTGATTTATTGTTTCGTTTTAAAAATACTTTCTATGCCATGGGATGTAAATATTAAATGTCATATATGTTACACTTTTGAAAATTTTATGGTAATGGCAAATAGGTAACAGATTTTTAAAAGACACTTGTTGCTATTAACGTATTTAAGTGATAGTCAATATGTTTCATCATTTGTATTTTAAAATCGACTTGAAAATCCATAAATATAGAAAGAATTATTCGAAAGAAATTTTGAAAGAAATTTTAAGCAAAGCATTTAAATTATATTTCCTTCTATTATTTGATGTTGGAAAAGTCTGACATAGTATAAATTTTCAAGCTAAAAATATTTGTTTAGTATGCAAGGAATAATAATCTGATTAACATTGAAAAATATATACCATGTCGGGGAAATTTTAGTATAAAAATTTTATATTCGTAACTTTAAAACCTTATAGGTACTACAAATGACAGGATTTATTTTTCTCTCTTTCTTTTGTCTCATTTAACCCCTTAACCCTTTCGGGTCCGGCGTCTATTACATAAATTTTATTCGATTGGCACCACTATTTAAAAAAAAAAGTTAGATTTACTTATGTGATCACGAAAATGCTTTAATTAAAAAAGGCAAATATTACTTTTCTTTATTAGCGGGATAGAAAACTAATTTTGCGTGCACCTTTCGAAGGTGCATGTATGCACCCATAGTCCCGAAGGGGTAAATTCTCGCACCCGTGATATTTACGATCTATGTTTTTTATTCAGATTGTTTGATTTCCACCAGTTTTATAAAATAGTGTAATTGGCTTTATTCTGGTATCATTTTATAAGGTGAATATTTCTTTTTCAAAAAAGTGGTGGCAATAAGCAATCTGAATTTTTAAATCGTAATTTAATGCGACCGTTAAGGGGTTAAACAGAGCGTTCTGCTTAGTGTTGCCAGGTGTCCTACGTAAATAGGTGATAAAAAAAGCCACGGACATGAGTATTTTTAAGTAATTTTCTTCGCCTTATCTAATGGCAAAATTATCTGCGATGAAAGATTGCGAAGTAAACTGTAAGAAATTAGTGGTGTCCAGAGCGTTTGGAGCCTTGATTTACGCAGGACAACTAGCTACACTAGTTATCAGGGATGAGAGTGCTCCGACCCAAATGGATGATTTTCACTACTAAATTTAGAGTCATCTTATACAGTAAAACCTGTGAAAACATAATCGCTTGGAACTGAAACAGAATTTCACTTTATCAGATACAATTGTATAGCATTCCTATCATGGGGACAATGATTTTTTTTACTTTAAAAACAGAATTCCGTTATAAACAGGCTCCTTTTACACGAGGTTTGATGAACAAGTTTTTTTTTAAAACAGAATTGCTGGAAACTGAAAAAAATTCCGTTTTAAACAGGCTTCCGTCTGGTCAAGTACATTTTTAAGGTATCCCTTTCAGGGATGAGAGTGCTCCAACCGAAATGGTTGATTTTCACCACTAAATTTTAATAGTATTCATTGCTTTATTAAATCTTAGAAATTCTGTCATTAAATAAGGCGAAAAATACCATTAAAATTTATTGGTAGCAAGCAGTCATTTGGGGTCAGAGAGCTCTCGTACCCGAGTTCTGCTAGATCGTAACTCTGTAATGTTTATATTGGTTTCCCTTTTTATTGCCTGAAAATAAATAAATAAATAAAAATAACTATACTCAAACTACCCCGCGGCACACTGTGAAGGGACTTTTTTTGCACACACTCACCAAAAGGTTTTCAGTATTTATCGAGTCAATTAAAATAATAAAACTTTGTAAAAAATCACCATAAAATAAAATCAAAAACACTGGACGCGTTTCGAGCTAAAACATAACAGCTCGTCATCAGCTGCAGCATACACGTGTCCGCAAGCGAACAAGTTCAAAAATGAACTGAAGGTGAAGAATGTTGCAAAGAATGCGACAGATGGCGCTACCTGAAAGAGGAACATGCAAAAGAGAAAGGTGTTGCCAAAAAGATAGAAGAGAAATTAATAGGGAAAAATGGAAATAAAAGAAATAAACAAAATAAAAATAAAAGAAGTAAATTAAAAATATAAATAATAATAATAAATAAAGAAATATAAAAGAATAAAACAAAAAAGAAAACAAAAGATCCATTTTTTTTTAACAAAATAAAAAGAAAAGAAACAAAAGAAAAGGGAAAAGAATTACAAAAGTAAATTCCACGCTGGAGATAGGAAAGGAGATGATGGGAGATCATTGACAAGATTAGCAGAATTTTTAGAAATAAAATATGCTTCATGAAAATCCAAGTGAGAGGGTGAGGCAGGGGAAGAAATAATTTTGGCCATGGAGAAATTGAAACAATGACTGGAAGACCAACAGTGGGAAGCAATCGAAGATTTAGAGATTTCTTGATTTGCAATATACCTCTGATGCTCACCTAATTTGAATTTTAAAGCTCTCTTTGTTTGACCAATATAACCTAAATTGCAAGAGCAAGGAATGAAATAAACACCCCACCGGTTCTCAGTAGGAACAGGATCCTTTAGAGAAGAGAATTTAATTTTATTCATAGGTTTGAAGATAACTTTAAAGTTAAAACGAGAAAGGATTTTAGCAATTTTGAAGCAGAGAAGAGAATAAAAGAGCAAAACTATTATAGAATTAAAATTAGGAGGATTATTTGAATCAGAAAAAGGACGTTTAGGCTTATTAAATTTATACAAAGCTTTATCAGTCAAAGAGGGGTTATAACCCCGAGCAAGGGCAAGAGATTTGAGATAATTAATTTCATTATTCAGAGCAGAAGAGTCAGAACAAATGCGTAACGCCCTAAAAACAAAAGTATAAAAGGACGCCACTTTTTGTTGAGGAGGATGATTTGAAAGAGCATGAGGAGGAAGAGAGACAGCGAAAGGTTTTCTATAAACGGAGGTAGAGAACCGATCTGGGTGTTTTGAAACCAAGACATCAAGGAAAGGAAGAGAATTGTTCTCTTCGACTTCGAGAGTAAATTGAATACAAGGATCAACAGAATTAACAAGAGAAAGGAGATTAGAAAGATCAAGGTCAGAGGGAATTAAAATGAAAGTGTCATCAACATACCTAAACCAGAAAGGAAATTTATATAAACTGAAGAGTCTTTCTTCAACAAAATGCATATAAATATCACATAAAAGAGGAGACAGTGGATTACCCATGGCCAGACCCTAAGATTGAGAATAGAATGAATTGTTAAACTGAAAAGCAGTTTGCCTGACACAAATACTAACTAAATGCAGGATTTCATCAATCTCAATGGAAGAGTAATGAAATTCGTGTAGCCTTCTTTCCAAACAATCAATTGCCCCTTGAACAGGCTGTTGCCCCTTGAACCGCCCCTTGCCAATACGTTCGCTGTATTTATCGAGTCAGTTCACATTTATCAATTAATGAAATTTTTTGAAAATTTTATACAAACTATTAATTTTATACATTTTAAATTCAAAAATCTCATATTTCATTTATTTTGAAACAAAAAAGTATAGTTTTTATGAGGTTAGTGCGCAAACAATTTTTTTACACTTTATTTTCAATCAATCAAACACCGCTTACTACATAAGTTGCACCTGGATGCCCGCAATCCAAAGCCTCAAATGCCTACATAAGAGAAAAGTTCCGCCGATTTCGCGGGATACAGGGCTGCCACAGGCGACTATTTTTTAATTCTATTTCCCACCACTTTTTCAAAACAAAAAACTTTTACATACATTTTGACAACATATGCAAGATATCCTGTGACAGCTCTGAGGTTACAGCGAGATCTTGACTTTACAAGACGAAAATGTTAAAAATTAAATGAAATTCAAAAACCGTATGTAAGCATCTAAACCAAATATTTTTTTTTAAATTAGGCTCAGAATATTTCCCACAAGACGAAAAAGAATTTACAAAGATATAAAAAACTGGACTTACATAATAATTTTTTAACTTACACATAGCTGCCAACTTGTACGGATTTTTCATACCACAAAAACTTAATAACAAATTTTAGCTGATTGAATCACCGAAATTGAAGACATTTTAACGATTAAATAAGTCAACAATTTCTATTAAGTTTTAGTGGTAAGAAAAATCCGTACAAGTTGGCAGCTATGCTTACACAACAATTACAGTCAATCAGGGTAACTTTGATCCGCATTTTCTCTATTTTCATATGCCACACTCTTATTTGAAGAATATTGTCGCAACTAGGGACATAAAAGAGAAGAAATGATCCTAAATTATTGTTTGACTATAAAAATTAAGGAATAATAAGGATAAAAGCAATAAAAATGGATTTTTAGCCTGGTTCAAAGTTACCCAGTCATTTAGGGTAACTTTGCACCATATGATAAATTTTTATATAAAACAATTAATTATAAAAAAAGTATTGTAGTCAGGACAACTTTAAACACCAAAAAATGTTTTCAGATATGTAAAGACTGTGAATTTACATTTCCCAACATCACAAGATTTGTATAATTTATGATATTACAACAAATATCAGGCATAAGAAAAGTGGAAGAAGAGAACCATGAACATTTAAAAATAGCAAAAACCCTGTTTATTGTTCATATAAAACATAAAAATGCAGTGAAAAACAATTTTTAATGTTTTAACTCTATAATATATCCATAGTTACAGTAATACATACAAGTACTAGTATTATTCAAACAAAAAATAAAAAACGTCGAACGTATGAATTGTAAAATTTGAGTAGCTCCGCCCCTAATCACACCTCTAAATGAATTTTACGTATTTTACACATATTTGTAAAAATATTTACATGTCATATCTAATGCACACTTTCGGCATTTATATAAAATATACGTGCAAATATGGGACATTTTCGACTGTAGCACCTATAATCCATAAATTATAAGCATCAGTGTAACTTTGAGCCGGCTCAAAGTTACCCTGAAAATGCTGTAAAATGCTAGTGCCTTCTTATTTTACATTTTATTAACTATTAATAAATAAATAATCACAAAATATTAACACATTTACAGCAATTAGATAATAATATGTCTGATAAATGAGTATATTGTTACTTACTATGAAAATTTAATTGGATTACAACAACTTCAAAACAGCATTCAAAATTAACTTGAAAACAGTACTTCACAAAATTGTTAGATGATGTAATTAATTGCGCATAATGGTGCTAATTTATTTTCTAAAATAAAGAGTTGAAATCCCAATTTAGAACCTTGCCAACAGAGCACAGTTCTGGAGTTTATTTAGTCTTCTAGAGTCAAAAATATTGAAAAATAGGAGGTGGTGCAAAGTTACACCCCGTGGTTCAAAGTTACCCTGATTGACTGTATTCGATTTTGCTTTTCACCTGTTTTTTTCTACTTTTCTGATACATTTCATTCTACAAACGGGTCTAAACTGTTTGTAAGGGAAAAACATATATGGTTTCTCATGCTGTGAGTACTTATAGACAAAATACATATAATTGACAAACATTTGGAAAATACATAAAATTTTCAGTTACGTCGGGGAAATTTCTCGTTTTGGCACACTGTAAGTGTACAGGAGAATTTGGGTATAATGTGCATTAACAATGAAATATGTCATAACATTTGTTAATTTCCAAGTGGGCGAAAAAATTTCGTGCCAAGATTCGAACCAGTGGTGACTCGGCTGATTCGGCCAATGCTCTACCAACTAAGCCATACCCGACAAATCTGGAGGACTAATTCACCCAACTAACCTTTAGCAATCACAGCATCTGGCCTGATATCTGAATCAGCTCAACAGAATAAATCGAAGGTTATATTTGGAACTGCAGTAAACGCTGCATACGTAATTATATTAGATAATTTTTTTAACACAATTATTCACTTGGTAAATCAATTCGAATCATGGCCCGGACTTTTTTCACCCACTTTGAAATTTACAACTGTTATGATTTATTTAGCAATTGAATAATTGTGTTAAAAATATTAATCTAATGAAACATGTGTTTTATTTTCTATCTTCACATTAGTTATTCCTCGATAGGTAAATGTATGCATGTTAAGAAAAGTAGTTGACCATTTAAAAATTATTAATAAGACTGAATATATATATATATATAGTATATATAGACTGAATATAGTAGAACACATAATATACACTGATTTCTGCAGCACACTGACATAGTTGCCAAATCTTCCGCTTTTTTGTACCACAAAAATTCACTAGAAATTTTTTCCTTATTCAATCGGCAGATTACAGCGATTTAAAAGGGTAAAATTTACTATAAATTTTTGCGGTACAAAAAGCGTTAGATGTTGGCAGCTATGCACTGATAAGCCTTTCTTAACATCTGCAGTCCTTTTTTGAGATCACTCTCATGGTATTTTTTCCTTACATCCGTTCGAGGCATGTCTAAAGAAAAGCTAGATTGATTTTCTTGGTTCTATAATTAGACTGTTTACCAAAATTACCCCACATTCTAAGAAATATAATTATATACTAATAAGTGCCTTTTAACATTTAAAGTTTTAAGCGACATTATTGTAAATAAATGTAATGGGAATATATCCAAATTAGAAAGTTGTCAATTATATGGTTTAGTAACAATGTGCAACAAAAACTTTTTAAATATAAATTTGGAGTCTCATAGGCGGTTCAGGTGAGCAAGAGAATTAATGTATTCAAGTCCGCTTCCAAGATTTATTATAGTTTCTATAGCTAAAAATATACCCGAAAGCTAAATGCCAGCGTGCATAGACAGGACTAGCAAGAAGGAAGTTGCAAAACTTCAAGGGAACCTGCAACAAGTTCAACTTTTCCCATTTAGACGCAAAATCTACAGATAATATAAATGATGCGCTTTTTATTTATTAGATAAAACATTAATACATGGAAATTATTCCAGAGGGAAAAAATAATATAATAAATTAAAAAAAATAATATAATAAATTAAAAAAAATAATATAATAAATTAAAAAAAAATAATATAATAATATATAATAAAATAGATAAAACATTTTAATGCAAATTTTACTGAAAAGTGGCGCTATAGTATTCAAATAATTATTCGGTAAACTTAAAAATTTTAATACCGAGTATGCATTTATATAAATGCTTATTATTCTACAATAAATGCTCAATGTATTCCGTTTGTTGTCAACAACGTGTTATAATCGCAAAATCATATTTTCGTATCCACGGAAAGAAATCTTTTGTCGCTGTGTTCAATATGTTCTGCCAGACATAATGCGCTCAGTAATCAAAAATATGGTTTTGCAATTAGAACACGTCGTTGATAACGAAGAAGGGCATATTCAGAATTTATTGTGGCATATTTAACATTTATATGAAAGCGTGTAGTACATTAAAATTTATAAAGTTATTGATCATTAATTTGATTGCTGCTGTGCCACCCTTTGGAAAATACTTATACTCTAAATATTTTTATTTAATAAATTGCAAACGCATCATTTTACTTATGTATAGTTTTAATTTCGTCTCATTCGGAACAGTGGAACATGCTCCAGAGCCATTTCAAGTGAGTAACTTATTTGTTGCTAACCCTGTATATTATAAATATGGAATAAATTTATTTGGGTGCAACATAGCCATATTTCTGAAAATATTTGTACTTAATATTTTATTTAACCCTTTCGGGGGCAAGGTAATCGTATTTGAAAACTATTGAAATAATTGAGAAACACCAGTATTTACAAGAAAATGTATTTGTAAACAAGTAAAGATACATTTTCGCTTATTTAATAAAAGTGAAGTTTTCATTCAAAAAATCTGGTGCCAGTGTGGCAATTAGGGATTAAAATTATGTGATGCCGTGACAGCATCACCGCCCCTCAAGGGGTTAATCAAGGGCAAACGCATCAATTATTATTTTATAGTTTTAATTTCGAATGAATCGAAGCTGTGATCCAGAGCTCTTTGACATGGATAACTTTTCTCTTGTTAAACCTCTATGTTATAAAAATGAGATAAATTTAAAACAACAAACTTAAAATAAAAAGAAATCTGTCCAGTTAAACTGATGGCATAGAGTCCACAGACTATATTCACACTGATTGTTTATTATAATCTTATTTCAAAAAATAATGCCTCTCAAAAAATAAAGAAATCGACAAAAAAAAAAAAAAAAAAACAAAAAAAAACATATAGCTAAATTAAGGGGGTGGATTTGCTCCCCCATTCCCCCCATTACACTTAACCAATGAATCTCTAAATACAACCAGGGAAGCGCCTTATCATAATAAAGCGGTATACCAAATTTGAAGCAAATCGGATAATTCTGCATGAAAAGCCCATTTATCTAAATTAAGGGCTGCTTAGCCCGCCGTTACCCCTTTATACTTAATTAATGAACCTCCAAAACTAATCAGGGAAGCGCTTTGTTAGAATAAAACGGTATACGAAATCGGATAAGTCTGTATATGAAAAACCCATTTATCTAAATTATGGAGTATGATTAGACTACGTTCCCCCCTTTATACTTAACCAATGTACCTCCAAATCTAATCAGGGAATCGCCTTATCAGAATAAACTGGTATACCAAATTTGAAGCAAATTGGATAATTCTGCATGAAAAACACATTTATCTAAATTAATGGGGGTGCTTAGTTCCCCGTTCCCCCTTTATATTTAATTAATGAACCTCCAAAACTATTCAGGGAAGTGCCTTGTCAGAATAAAACGGTATACCATATTGAAGCAAATCGGATAATTCTTCCTGAAAAACCCATTTATCTAAATTAAGGGGAGATTAGTTCTGTGCTCCCCTCTTTATACTCAACCAATGAACCTCTAAATCCAATCAGGGAAGCGCCTTATCAAAATGAACCTATATCCAAAATTTGAAGCAAATAGTTATATTTCTATCAAGAGCTATTGCGTTACGTACATACATACATACGTACGTACATATAGAACCTGCGGGCACATTAGCTCTCAGTCTTTGATAGCATGTGAGCTAAAAAACCTCACTTACAAAACTTCTTTTTCAATCTATTTTTGAATACCCCTATGATGGACTTTATTTCATCATAAACTGTCAGTCTTAACATGCTAATTTAAGCTATCTAAAGGAAATAAGATTTGTTAAAACGTGGTAAAGTGATTTTTCAAAGAATGAGTATCTAATGCATAAAACACATTACCTTGTAAGACCTTTCGAAGAAGCTTTAAACATATGCCATATACGTAAAGATGCAAAGATTGACTATATAAATTACTCCCCCCCCCCCACACACACACCTTTATCACTATTTTTAATTAAAAAGAGCTAAAATGCTGAATGACATTGTGAATAGGTTTTAGATTTATTTAAAAATATTAACAATAAAATTTAAGTCGTTCTTCGTATGTTTCACTTTGTATTTAAAAATTTATTGTAAATAAAGCTTTGCAATGTGGTTAATAACTTTTCATACAATAAAAAGGCGTTTCTTGATCAAACGTGTATCTCAGTTAATTAGGTTTATTTTAAAATAAGACAATAGTACTTTTATAATAATATATTTATTTAAAAATGACATATATAGAAGAAGAATATGTTGGCAATATAAAAAGAAAAAGATATCCTTTATGCAGTGATTTCTGGCCTGTAATCCGCGTATTAAGTAAACATATTTATGCACTTAATTTTTATTTAATAATTTAAGTCTTGAGTAATTTACATTATGGGAGGTGGGGGATGAATAGGACATTTTTACAAAAATGTTTATTTTTAATACTTTTTTAAAGTTATTATCAATATTTATATCACATTTCATACATTAGGTATTTGACTTCATCTATGCACCATATTTAGTCTATATTATTATTATACAGTAAAATATTATAAAATTTAAAAAAACGTTACTCGCTGTTCCAATCATCCCTATAGCAGGGATGAATGGGACACTAATAGGGATGGGTGGTACACCAATATTTTTCTCCCTGTATTCAATGCTACCTAGTCAAAATTTATAATTATAAACTTATATGTATTTATATTTGTAATATATGATCTTATAATATGGCTATTATATCTCAGCGTTTCTAATAACTTCTTTTACTACAGTTTTAACTTGTCATGCAAACTTCGACTGTCTATCTGTTCCCCTTTCTCACTTACGAGACATTTTAGATATGAAATGGAAGTGAAAACTGTCTTTGAAATATGTCATAGCCACTATTTTTCATTCGCAACTTATTAACAAATATTAATTCAATGCATCTTAGATATCATGCACAAATGAAATTATGTTAGGGGAGGTGCGAGTGGTAATTTATTTAAGCGCAAGTTTCAAATTCAATATAATTTACCCCATATGATCAATAAACATATACTACTTTTAACAATTTTATCTATTTTGATATGTTTCAATAGCAATTTTTTGATAAACTATTTAACCTTTATTACAATACAATAATTAAGATTCAATATATTTTTTAATAATAAACAACCTATATAATACGAGTACAGTTTAATACTAATAATTAACATAAATCATTAATTTATAAACCTTTATAATATGTTTCAGTTAATAAATAAATGTTTTAACATCTTTAGGGATGAAAAAGACAGTCTCATTCATCCCCAATTAAACTGTCCCAAATTGTCCCTATGATACATAGACTCAATTGTCTGCTATTTTACCACCGAAATTATTTTGTTACATTGGTTAACATGCACTCATTTTAATTACCAATGTTGAACCTTCAGATAAATAACTACAACATATCTTAATTGTTTACTTTCTATAAAATATTTGACAAGTTCCAAATTTAAAAAAAGTTACTTTTAAGCAGAGTTTCAAAAAATGCAACTTTGCAAAAAAAAAAAAAAAAAAAAAAAAAAAAAAATGAAAAGAGCCGTGTGGTTTTGCTTTTGGTTCTAAAGCACACTATTGTAGGGCCATATATGAGAATAGAAATCAACTAAAAAAAAAGTCCATTGCATGAAATATTGAGAATGTCCCATTCATCCCCCAGATCCCCTTAAATACAATTTAGGAGTTAAAACATGTTTGCTTGATTCACGAAATACGCAATGATAAGAATTATACGTACAGCTTGAACGCTTTCTATATTTTAAAATCACTTCTTATACATAATTTTCTTTGGCTTATTTAAGGACAGAAAGTGTGCGATTAAATAAGCCGAATAAAATTTTTCATAAAAAGTGGTGCTAAAATGTGAAATGCATGCAAGCCCTACACAAAATTCCCATACCTGTTTAGATTACGAAAATTGCAGTAAGTTATTTATTTACAAGCTAAATATTAAATTATAGACCACATTCTCTTCTTTCTATCGGTTTATTTCTTTTAAAAAAGGCATACCTATGTTAGACAACATTATAAATGTATTTTTGTTTTAAACTTTAATATTATTTCCAAGAGTCTTTAATATTCTTAATGCCAAACAGATTTTTGAAAGCGTGTTTTTTACCCGACTGCCAAAAAGGGTTATGTGTTTCACGCGTATCTGGGTATGTGGATTTCTTTATACCCTCGAAACATCTCAACGGCTGGATGGATTTTAATGAATGAGGTCTCTATAGGGTCATCTTAACCTTCCAATGGTTATAGGCTAGGTTTTGTTTTTATAAATTCAAAATAGTGGCCGTAAAATACAAACTGGCCGTAGAGACGAAAAAAAAAAAACATTTACGCACCCTATTGAGTGGCATGTCATTGGATAGGTCTTTCAAAATGAAGACGATGTTTCTTTGACTATTTTACAGTCAAAAGCTCCGTTAAAATATTATACAACCTGGAAATTGTGTATGTATTGTGGATCTCCAGCTTTACTGCAACTCTAACCATCATATACATGTATAGATCTTATCAAAACAGTGTTTACAGATAGGAACTAACAATTAAATACAACTTAAAAATTATCAATACAAGTAAATAAAAATATAGGTAAGTAATTTAAAAGATATGAAATGAAAAATATAAATGAGAAATAATTAGTTCACTTTTTACGCAGTCGGGTTTTTTGATTTTTTAAATTTAATTTTTACTTGTTTACCATGATGGATAATCTTTTTACATATGAGAAAACTAACATAATGTCTATCAAAAAGGACTAAAGCTATTATATACTATAAGCATTAATAACTTAAATAAATATCTTAAACTATATTAGGGGAGGTAGGGGTTATTAGAATCCCTTTTTGATAATTTGAACTTTGACAATTAATTGCCAGAAAATGAAGTTGACTACATACTAATATCATGTGTAATTTTACTCTGTAGGTGGTTGTCTCTTTAAATGTGCAAAGAATTATTTTCACGATTGTTCTTTAAAAAAAAAAAAAAAAAAAAAAAAAAAAAACCTCGTTGATCCCAATGGAACAACGCATGGAATGAGGTAAATGGGATCAGTGGTATTTTTTTTTATCATGCTTTTGAACAGGGGTGTAAAAATCTAGGCGCCAGCGGGCAGTCTGTCACCACTTAATTTTATTCGTTTTTTTTTCATCTAATATCTCGCCTAAATTCTTTGTAAGAATGCTAGTAAAATTTAAGCGAAGAAAACTAATAAAATTTAGTGGTGAGAGATTGTCCGCTGGCGCCTAGATTTTTACACCCCTGCCTTAGAATATACACCGTCATGGGTAAATGGGATTAAAATGTCATGGTGTGGGATTTACAGCAAGATATATTTGATTTTACAACTACATATATTTTCAGTCAGAGATACAGTATTGGAAAGATAAGTACGCTGAAAAAAAAGTTTTTTAAGGGATTTTCAATATTTATATATTTTACATTCTATCAACGAAACAAAATCAAATGCAAAATTTTCTATTGGAAAATAATAGCCTTGTTGTATTACTAAAGAACTGATTTTTTCAGTTTAAAAAAAATCATTTTTTTTTTTCAAAATAACATGAAATGCAAGCAACGAGGAAAAAAGGATCAGTCAAAGCTCATATCTTTGAAGGCGGAAAATCTCATTTACATTGAAAGTGTTGAGGCCTAATTAGGCCTAAAACATGCAGTCAAGGCTAAAATTTGGAATAAATGCAAAATAAAATTGTAAAATATATTAATACCTGGAAATTTTTCTCCAAGGAGAAACATTCGCCTTGGATTGCTTAAATTAATTGCTTAAAAGGCGCAAAGGCCAACCTACTGAATTCCATGCCGGGACTCGAACCAGGGCCACCAGTATATGACTCTAACATTCTACCGACTACACCACATGGAACGATACTTGGCAAGGCTACAAATGCAGCGCAAGATGGAATATTTTTCTGTGAGCCACTGACATGGGCGCAAACACGAAACATATTTATATCCAGCATCGATTGAAACTATATTAATACTTGGAAATTTTCCAAGAGAGAAACATTCGCCTTGCATACAATATGTCAAATGAAGGCGAATGCTTCTCTCTGGAAAATTTTCCAAGCGTTAATATAGATTCAATCGATGCTGGATTTAATTATGTTTCGTGTTTGTCCCATGTGGGTGGCTCACGGAAAAATATTCCATCTCGTGCTGCGTTTGTAGCCTTGCCAACCTGTAATAGTGAGAAGTTCCAGGCTAGGTATCGTTCCATGTGGTTTAGTCGGCAGAATGCTAGTGCGCAATACTGATGGCCCAGGTTCGAGTCCCGGCTTGGAATCATTTTCACTATGTTAGCCTTTGCGCCTTTTAAGCAATTAATTTGAAATTTGATTTTCATTTGAAATATTGTATGCAAGGCGAATGTTTCTCTATGGAAAATTTTCCAAGTGTTTATATAGTTTCCGTCGATGCTGGATTTAATTATGTTTCGTGTTTGCCCCATGTCGGTAGCTCACGGAATAATATTCCATATTGCGCTGCGTTTGTAGCCGTGCCAACCTGTAATAGTGAGAAGTTCGAGGCTGGGTATCGTTCCATGTTGTTTAGTCGGTAGAATGTCAGTGCGCCATACTGATGGTCCGGGTTCGAGTCCCGGCATGGAATCCTTTTTCACTCGGTTGGCCTTTGTGCCTTTTAAGCAATTAATTTGAAACTTGATTTTCATTTGAAATAAAATTGTAAAATAAATGTTTTTCTAAAACAAATTGTGCAGTAAAGTAAACCAAACTAGGGATATTTCACAGGATCTGAAAACTGAAAGAATAAAATATGCTTTCTAAACAACAATTTGATTTAAATAGAAAATAAAATATGCGATCCAATTTACCCTTAACATAAAAACTCTGTGATCCTATTTACTCCGAAAAATGCTATTTCTGGGATAATTAGAATCATGCGGATTATTAATATTATGCTTCGTCTGTTGCAAAACGTAACCATTTCTTCTTAAAAACAACCTTTTTCTAAATTTAATTCCATAGATATATTTCAATATTCCAGCACTTTTTTACACAGGATCTTTTTAACCAAAACATTCTTACTTTGACGGACAACGTTTTTCTTTACGTTCTGGGAATACAGTGATTACTTCTACAGGAACATACGTTTTCACTCCAAAAAAAATTGCACATGTAGAAAATTAGTCAGACTTCATAATTAGAATGGTCATTTTTTTCATCTCTTACAGATTGCCCCTGAAGTGCCCTTGATCACATTTATCCCTGATCCTAATTAGCCCTGCTTCCCCTATGTATTTTAAGGATTTAATAATAAAAATAAATCTTTAGATGTTTCAAGACTTCCTCTGTCTTTTCATTATCCTAATAAGTGTCAAATAAATGCTACAATTTTACTCTTTTTTATCCATTAAAAATAAATAAATAATAATAAAAAAAAAATATGACTATTTACAAAATTTTTCGTTTAAAGGTGGGTTTCTCTTGAAATTGCCCTAGAATTGCATAACAATGTTTTTTTTTTTTTTAAGTTTCACACAGAGAATAAAATAAAAACAGTCGTCTGTAGAAACCATGTAATACGATCAAGTAGATGGATAGTTTCCATTTCTTGACCATTTTGATTAAGCAGTGAATCAATTCATTTCTTTCTTAAGGAATTCTGATTTCCATGAAAATATATCGAGCTTTGAGTAGTCCAGAAACATATGATTTATTCGCTTGGAATTGAAAAGCATTGTAATCTCAATTCCAAGTTGCTACATAAAGCAATAGCATTATTGATCTTGAGACAGACCAACCATTTACTTAAATGAAATGTTTTTGAACTACCGAAGTGTTGATATTTGCAAATGACATCATTATTATGTGCATTTTTTGAAGATATTGCGTTATTAAAGGTGTTTGAAGGAGAACTATTTGAAATATTGATTTTATGTATGCAACTATAGGTTGCTATATAAAGAAATACTAGCAGTATTGATTTAAAGAAAGATCACTCATTCACTTTCATAGAGAGTTTCGAATATACCGAAGTGTTGAAATTTTTGTGCAACATCATTATTTTATGAAATAGTAAAGACATTGCTTCGTTAAATTTTTGTGGAGAAAGTTTTTTTTAATATTGTTTTTATGTATGTAAAAATAAGTGTAATTAAAACAAAATTATAAACAATATCACGAAATTATTCTCCATATTTCAATCTAACATTTTTGAGAAATGCTTTATCAAGAAACTAACTAGTCCATAATCCGTTATCCGGGACCGTGTTAATAACCCTAAATATACCTAAAACGAACCTAATGCTGGAGGCTTCACTGCCGCAAGCAGCGTATACTCACGAATTTGTATGATTTTCATTTCAGAAATGAATGGTACAAACGAACCTAGAGTTGGGGGCCTACTACTTTCGGCAGACTACAACTTCGAATTTGTTTGATTTTATATTTTTAAATGAATATCTATCTAAACGAACTTAGAGTTGGGAAACCACGGACTAACGTACAACGGTAAACGTACAACGGCTAACCCAGGACCATGATAATTACCTTAAATATACTTAAAATCAGTGTTGAATGAATTTATGTTGTTAAATGAGAATAATTCCAAACGAACCTAATTTTGGGCCCCTACTGCCATCGGCAGCGTCCACCCATGAATATATATCATTTTATATTTTTAAATGAAAATCTATCCAGCCTAATTAAGGGGGCCTCGTTACAGTGATTGTCGATTCGATTTCCGACATTTAGATGTATTGAACTTTCAATTCTCACTAAAAGTTTGAAGGAAACCAGAATAATACAAAGCGTCCCCCTCCTCATTTAAACTTCAAAAAGGTATAGCTCACTGTTAAAAATGTAGAGGTTTCCCAGCGCGCTCACAGAAACGCAACCCCTCTGAAAATGTTCTAAAGCAGCTGAGCTAACTATCTTCAAGCACATCGGGATAGAGAGTGAAAAAAATCGCGAAGTGAGGTTGCAGAAAGGAATTTTTTGAGAGGGTTAATATAAATTATTTTTTTGATCAAAGATGTCGTTTAAAAAGTAAATGTACGTAGATGTGATTTTTTTTTTTTTTTTTTTTTTTTTTTTTTGCGTATTTTGATTTTCAAGCCGATTCAGATTTTAAAACATTGCACACGCACACACACACACACACACAAGAAACGAAAATGGCTTGTGACTTTCGGAAACGAATTTTTAAAGGGTTAATATTAATATTTTTAACGGCTGTTTTTCTGGAAAATGTACATAGATACGGTTTGGTATGTTTGTGTTTTGTTTTCGTATTTTGGTTTCCGAAGCTGATGCAGAATTTTAAACACAGCAGAAAATACTAAAATCTCGGAATTGAGTTTTGAAAACGAACGTTTTTGAAAGGATTAATATTAATATGTTTTTGAATTGACGGGGTCATTTAAAAAAATATGATTTGATATCCTTCGTATTTGGATTTAAGAAGCCGATACAGAATTTTGAAAATCGCAGAAAAATGAGTTTCGGATTTTTTTGATGGATTAATAATGGTATTTTTTGAAACGAATACCGCCGTTTTATAGGGCTAAGTTACGCTGGTTAGTCTATATTTTTCGTTTTCCGTATTTCGATTAGTTAACCCGAAGTGCGTTTTGAAAAACGTGAAAAAGGAACACAAAATCGAAATTTACGAATTATTTTTTGAAAGAGTTAAATCGTACTTTTTTTAACGGATTGTGCCGTTAGAAAACTTAAAGTACGTATATGTGGTTTGATATTTTTGTTTTTCGTATTTCGAATAGAGAGAGAGAGAAAAAAGAGCTATTTTCGCCTATCGGATCTTCTCTGTTTTGCGATTTTCAAAACGTGGTCGGAAATCATATGAACAACGAATGCACGTTATTTTGAGATTCTCAATATGTTCGTTAATTAATATCTCTCTTAACGAAAAATGAGAACTATGAGCCACTGGTGCATTAGTCCTTGGACTATTCTCATCCAAATTTTCAGACCTCTACGCGCGATGGATTTTCCTAGCCATCGCACACACACAGGCAAACATCTTTCTTTTGTTAATTCAGATACTAGCATTATTGATCCTGAGCAATATAACCTATTCACTTCCATAATATGTACTAAAAGTATTGATATTGCAACATAATATTATTATTTTATCCGCTTTTTTAAGACATTGCATTGTTAAATTTGTTGCTGGAAATTTATTTAGAATATCGATTTTAAGTATGTAACATTAAGTGTTATTCGATTAAAATTATGAATAATATTTCTAAACTATTCTTTGTATATCAAATTATTTGAGAAAAGTACTGAATTAGGAGAATTTTATTTCAACATTTTATTGAGCTTTGATGACTATAATCGTCAGTAAATTAGTGAGTTTTATTTATTCAAAATATCTACCATAATTTTTGAGTAGTAAACTTTGTTTCATTTAAGTAAAACAAAATTTTTTGTTGGAATTTATAGTAGACATTTTAAAGGAAAATACGCGCTAAATTGGCAACACTTCCTTCCAACAATGTGTTAAGTACTTCATTGATTAGCAAAAATTATTATTGGCAAAAATAATACGCAGGTCTCGCACGCTTGTCACATTTTAGTACGGCTGTTTATGAATAATTTTCTTTGCCTTATTTAACGGCAGAAATTTTGCGATTAACATCTACTAAGAAAGTTATTTTTAAAAAAGGGGTACTAAAATGCAACAAACGTGCCGGCCCTACGAAAAAAATCCCATCCCTGATTACAATACTATAATATCGGTTTATTATTATTTATTAACACATTAAGACTAAATTATAGGCCACCTTCTCTTCTTTCTGTAGCTTTATTTCTTTTAAATAGGCTTTTTATAAATGAATTATTGTTTTACACTGCGATATTATTTGTAAGGGTTTCTTTTCTTTTCTTTTCTTTTGTATTTATAATTATTGCTTTGTATTGATGTAATTTCCAACAGATTTTTGAAATGTGTCTTTACCTTGACTGATTAAATTTTTACACGAGAGAAAAATGTAACATATCGACTGTCGAAGCTGACTGAAAATCTTAAATATTATACGCATTAATAATTCAAATAAATCGCTTAAAAGGGATTATTTTAAGGCTTTATTGCTAAAAAAGAACCTTTAGATGTTTCAGATCTAAAATAATCAACTATTGCAGATATATACAGGGTGGTCATAAAAAAATTTCCCCGATATATAAACACCTAGCGGCCTAACGACTCAACCAATCGAAAAGAAATTTTAGATACACCTAATTTGCACGGAAAAAAGGGTGTTGCCATTAGAAAATTTCGAAATTTTTTCACTGTAACCGTAACCTTGAGATATCTATTGTTTTAAATCATCACGATCTCGAGCGCATACCTTCAAATAACTATATCTGAAATTTCCTTTCGATTGGTTGAGCGGTTAGGTCGCTAGGGGTACATACATCGGGGAAGATTTTTTTTAATGACAACCCTGTATGTATACAGGGTACTCCAAAATTCGACAGAAAAGTTGCCATAGGACAGATAGTCACAAACCACTTATTTAATCACAAATACAGGGTGTTTCATCCTAACTGAACTCGGGTTGGAGGTAATAATTTTGAGAAAAATAAAAACTTTGCATTGAAAAGGCAACGATATGTACCTTGTTTCGTGTGAAACATGATACCATCACGAAAAGATCTGGAAAAACATGTTGCTCAAACAATTGATCATACCGTATGAAATGATAATCACAGTCTAAATTGTGGGGCGTCCAGTGCATACTACTGGCACGTACAATGCAAACTTCTACCAATTTTAATTGGTGTTATCACATTTACAACCAACGTGAGAATGTCTGTAAACTTTTTTTATAATATACTTCAGTTTTCTGAAAGTTATTACCGTCAACCCAAACCGAGTTAGGGTGAAACACCCTGTATTTTTTATTAAATTTTGCGACCCCATGTTCTATGGTAATTTTACACCCTCTTGATGCCTACTATCACTCCTGTGAATTTGTCGGTCGAATTTCGGAACACCCATTATATATATACTCGTAGATTTAAAAAATTAAATATTTTGCGCACTAATAATTTAAGTATATTGTTCAGTGAACATACATTTTATCAATTTATATTTATGAGAACCCATTTACTTCAACTAAAATCACTTTAGGGTGATTTATTGTTATAACTTTTATTTAAGAAAACCTTTATTGATATTATCTCTTTAGCAATTAACCACGAATCATCTGAAATGGTGTTATATCCAATTTTGTTTATCATATCAAGATACTTTCATCTCCTCAGTTGTTTAAAAATAATTATTGTGAGTTATAGTTTTTTGATCAAGGAATCAAGGTCACTTCCTGGTTGCAGTGATTGTACATTTTGAAGAGGCAGTTGAACTCAAGCATTCAGACTATACGCAACAGCTCATTTCTCTAGCTGTGATTTCGCAATTTTCGCAGCCGGGTAACAAAATCCCCGGTCCTTGTAACCTGCAAGCGTCCTTGTAAACTGCAAGCTCTCTCTACTGTGCACATGCAAGAAATTGTAACATGTTAAATCTCAATATAGTTTTATTTACATCTTGTGTTAATCTACTAATTCTATAAACACACACAGAAACATAAAAGCTGGAGGCACCGGCGAGATCTTGGATACCTTTTCAAGATTGGATTAATGTACACTCATCATACCAGTGTTCTAAATAGTGTTTTCACCAGTTTTATGTGGAATTGGAACAGACGACGGAGCACCTCGCATCACATTTATTACAGATAAGTACATTTTATCTTATTATTATTATCGGTCTGGCTTTTGTTTTTTACGCTATTCACATCATTATTTGAATAATGAATACCGACTTGGAAGCCGCAAAAAAGGCTGCTGAAGAATTGGAAAAGGCAACTATAAATTTACGTGGCAGAGCTAAATCTGCTCTAACAAGGATAAATAACTTCATTAACTCTGACCAAATATTTAAAAAAAATGACTTGTAGAATAAATTAGGAAAATTAGAGACAGTTTATTCCGATTTTGATAAATATTATGCTCAATTACCAACTGAAGCATCTGAAATTGAGGAATTTGAAAAGAAATATTATGAAACCAAAGCCAAACTGCAAGCGGAACTTGAAAAAGTTACCGTAAATGTGCATGCACCTCAAATTATAAATGATCAGATTCCAGTTGTTAGTTCTACTATTTCTAACAATTTTAAATTGCCTAGGCTCAATATAGAGCAATTTAATGGTGATTTTAAAAACTGGCTGTCATTTAAAGATTTATATTTATCATTAGTTCATAACAATGCCAGCATAACTAATATACAGAAGTTTCAGTATTTAAGAGGCTTACTAGGGGAAGAGCCAGCCTCTATTACAAAACATATTCCTATTTCTGAAAACAGTTATTCAGAAGCGTGGGAAAAATTGCTGTCGAGATATGATAAGAAAAAACAAATTGTTTCCACTTAAGTTAAAACATTCTTGGACATTCCCCCCATTACTCAAGTAAATGCATTTAGCTTACGCTGTTTATCAAATGTATCAGATGAAGTAATTAGAGGCCTTAAATCAATCGATGAAAAGGCATCTGGCCGTGACTTATGGCTAATTCATATTTTATTACAAAAGGTTGATTCTAAAACAAGGGAGGAATGGGCAAAATTGACCTCAAGCGAAGACTTTCCGTCTTTTGATCAATTTATTCAGTTTATAAATGATAGATGTTCATCTTTAGAATTGTATAAAAGTGAAAATGAAGGTTCGCATAAACAAGAGAAACAGTATAACGTCAATAGATCTTTTTCCAGTGTCATTAGCAAATGTTTATTGTGTAAATTTAATCACTCACTTTACAAGTGTGTTAAATTTAAAGAATTAAGCATCAGGGATAGGAGACAGTTTGTTAAGAAAAACAAGTTATGCAGTAATTGCTTGTCTGACAAGCACACTACCTGGCAATGCAATTCCTCTTACTCTTGTCATAATTGCAAGCTGAAACATCATACTAGTTTATGCGAAAATAAGCTGCAAAATTACGCAATATCAACTTCTTGTTCAAATGAAAAACAGAGCCGCAAAAACAAACCTGATTCAGAGGCCGGTTCGATTCCGGATGAGAATAAAAAGGAAATTCCTCCTTCCATAAATGCAGTTCAAACATCTTTCGCACTTTTGCCCACTGCTAGTGTATATATTAATGATTGCATGGGTCAAAAGCACACTTTAAGAATCATGTGTGATAGTGGATCAGAGTCTACATTTGTTTCTGAATCCTGCATGAAAATGTTAGGAATTAAAAGGAAAAATGCTAGGTTCCCCGTAAAAGGTCTGTCTAACTCAAAGATCGCAGTAACTAAGGGTTACGTAATGTTTGATCTTACATCAATTTATAATGCAGACACCAAGTTGTCTGTTAAGGCATTTATTTTAGATGATTTAACTGCTCCGTTACCTGCGGAAAAAATACATGAGAAGCATTTTTCGCATTTAAAGAATATAAACTTAGCGGATCCACATTTCGGGACACCAAGTAAAATAGACATTATTCTAGGATCTGATTATTTCTTTTCTATCTTGCTTCCTGGTCAAGTAACAGATACTCAGAGCAATTTAATTGCTCAAAATTCAATTTTTGGCTTTCTGGTATCAGGGAAAATGCCACATTCTAGTACATCTCCAAATTCAATACATAATTTAAACATTTATGAAGTTAATATTGATAAAGAGTTAAAGCGTTTTTGGGAAGTAGAAGAAGTATTTAATAAGAATACTCAAATGTTGTCACCTGAAGGGCAATTTGTTGAATCACATTTTCAGGAAAATTATTCAATTAATTCCGAGGGTCGGTTTGTAGTTAAGTTACCTTTTATTCAATCTAAATCAGAATTAGGTAATTCTAAACCTGCCGCAATTTCTCGCTTGCTTGCTATGGAAAAGAAATTTAGAGAAAAACCAGAATTTGAAAATCAATACAAATAGTTTATGTACGAATATGAAGAATTAGATCACATGGAATTAGTTGCACAAAATGACATTAATAATTATGAAAACAAACACTACTTTCTTCCTCATCATGAGGTTATTAAATCTTCTAGTATCACTACTAAATTAAGGGTAGTTTTTGACGCTTCATGCAAAACTTCAAGTGGTGTTTCCTTGAATTCTATTTTGGGTGTAGGCCCTAAGTTACAACGGGACATTTTCGAAATCTTACTTACTTTTCGAGTTCCGAAAATAGTCTTTTCAGTGGATATAGAGAAAATGTACCGCCAGATTTTGGTTGCCGAAGAGGATCAAATTTATCAGCAAATAGTTTGGAGGTCTAATCCTAATGAGGAAATAAAAAATTACAAATTGAAAACTGTCACATATGGTTTAGCGCCAGCATCTATTCTGGCAACTAGATGTATAAAACAAATCGCTCAGGATTATACAAAAAATCCTTGCATTTCGCGCATGTTAGAAGAGGATATGTACATGGATGACTTATTATCCGGTACGAATACTGTTAGGGAAGCAATAGAAACTTGCAAAGAAATTACAGATTGTTTAGACGCGCATGGATTCCACTTGAGGAAGTGGAATTCAAATTCACTGGCATTTCTTAACGAATTTATAGATTCTTCTAGCACTGAATCAAATTTTGAAATCATTCCTAGTGACAACGGAAGCTCCAAAGCTCTAGGCTTAAGCTGGAACTCTTCATCAGATAGTTTTATTTTCATAACTGCATTAACACTCGCTCCACATCTTACAAAGAGACACATTTTAGCTGAGTCTGCATGGATTTTCGACCCGCTAGGTCTAATTTCGCCCTGTACTGTGACTTTAAAGGTATTTTATCAGAAACTTTGGCTTACAAAAAGGGACTGGGACTCTGTTATACCGTAACATCTTACAGACGAATTGTTACAATTTCAAATTTCCTTTAACGGACTAAATCAATTGTCTGTTCCTAGATGTGTCACGCTTTCATCCGGTAACCCGTTTGAATTACACGGTTTTTCTGATGCCTCAACATTGGCATATGCTGCCGCAATTTATTGCCGACAAAGTTATAAGGGGAAAATAAACTCTTTTCTCTTAGTTTCTAAAACTAAAGTTGCTCCAATCAAACAGATTTCAGTGCCAAAATTAGAGCTTTGCGGTGCGCACCTACTAGCTAAGCTGTTCCGTTCCGTCATGGAAACATTAAAGAGTTACAAGTTCGATATTTTCGCCTGGACGGACTCCAAAGTCGTCCTTTCTTGGCTATCAGCACATCCGCGTAAATGGAAGACTTTTGTCGTGAATAGGACAGCTCAAATTACCGAAATTCTACCTACAAAGCACTGGAGACATGTACCATCCAAAGAGATCCCCGCAGATATGGCTTCACGCGGTATTGATCCAAAATGTCTTCCAGGTTGTGATTTGTGGTGGAAGGGGCCAAGTTGGCTAACTTTAGACCCATCCAATTGGCCCAAAGACGACTCAAATGTTGAGGAATTTGATGATCAAATCAAAGCCGAACAAAGGTCTGATCCAATTTTTTCCTTTCACTCCCACACATCAAATGATCTATTTGATAATTTGTTTCAAAAGCACTCTTCTTTTGCAAAAATTATTCACATTTTGGCATATTGCCAAAGATTTATCCAAAAATGCAAGAAATCTAACAAAACAGAAATTTTTTCACCACATCTTACTTACAAAGAAACAAAAGCTGCTGAAGAGAATATTGTTCGTTGGATTCAGAATTCTTACTTTCAGGAAGAATTTAAATGTATCCAAGAACAGAAAGTTTTGCCAAAGAAAAGTACTTTACAATCCCTCCACCCGTTTATTGATGATAAGGGTCTGTTACGGGTGGGAGGACGCTTACAAAATTCACAATTATCCTTTAATCACAAACATCCTTTAATCTTGCTCTCACAGCATAAAATGGCTGAGTTATTAATACAGCAACAACACATTGCCCATTTGCATGCTGGGCCTTCACTGCTATCCCACATCATCAGACAATCTTATTGGATAGTTGGCGGAAAAAAGATCATTAACAAATGCATCAATAGATGTTTAAAATGCTACAGATATAAAAGGTCCATTGCAACCCCTCAACTAATGGGGAATTTGCAACAGCATCGAGTAACCCTGGAACGACCATTTTTTTCCAGCGGTGTCGATTACGCAGGCCCTATATCTATTAAATTTAGTAAGGGTCGGGGTGCAAAAACAACTAAGGGCTATATAGCTTTGTTTATTTGTTTGGCTACAAAAGCGGTGCATATTGAAGCTGTGAGTGATATGACAGCTGAGGCATTTATCGCCGCCCTTCGAAGTTTTAGTGCAAGGCGAGGCACCCCACGGCATCTTTACAGCGACAATGGCACCAATTTTGTCGGTGCATCCAGAAAGTTGGACAAAATTTATGAATTGTGGCGTTCATTTACAGATAATGAAATTATGTCACATTATCAAGTTGAAAACTCTCTAGAATGGCATTTCATCCCTCCTTCTGCCCCTCATTTTGGCGGGATTTGGGAGGCCGCGATAAAATCAACAAAGTATCACATCAAGCGAGTCATAGGAGAGACATTGCTCACTTTCGAAGAGCTAACCACGTTACTCACCCAGATAGAAGCCTTGCTCAACTCGCGGCCGCTTATACATTTAAACAATAATGATACTGAATCAATAAATGTTCTCACTCCCTCACATTTTCTTACAGGGGATATTTTTCACTCTATGGCCGATGAGTCAGCAACCACTACAACCAATCTAAAGAAACGATGGGAGCTGCTCCAAGACATGAAAGCCGGCTTCTCCAAACGTTAGACCAGAGAATACCTGGCCTCGCTGCAGCCCAGAGCTAAGTGGAAGATCGCCACGCCTAACATCGAGGTGGGACAGGTAGTATTATTACTGGACGCAAATCAACCGCCTGGAACTTGGCCGTTGGGTCGTATTACGGAGGTCCACCCAGGCAGTGATGGACTCAACCGAGTGGTGACTGTGCAACGCGGGTCTTCATTCTTCAAACGCTCAGTGCACAAGTTGGCATTACTCCCTCAGTATCAGGACTAATGCCCTGATAGGGGGAGAGCATGTTCAGTGAACATACATTTTATCAATTTATATTTATGAGAACCCATTTACTTCAACTAAAATCACTTTAGGGTGATTTATTGTTATAACTTTTATTTAAGAAAACCTTTATTGATATTATCTCTGTAGCAATTAACCATGAATCATCTGAAATGGTGTTATATCCAATTTTGTTTATCATATCAAGATACTTTCATCTCCTCAGTTGTTTAAAAATAATTATTGTGAGTTATGGTTTTTTGATCAAGGAATCAAGGTCACTTCCTGGTTGCAGTGATTGTACATTTTGAAGAGGCAGTTGAACTCAAGCATTCAGACTATACGCAACAGCTCATTTCTCTAGCTGTGATTTCGCAATTTTCGCAGCCGGGTAGCAAAATCCCCGGTCCTTGTAACCTGCAAGCGTCCTTGTAAACTGCAAGCTCTCTCTACTGTGCACATGCAAGAAATTGTAACATGTTAAATCTCAATATAGTTTTATTTACATCTTGTGTTAATCTACTAATTCTATAAACACACACAGAAACATATATCCTTTATAATATATTGCTTATCTTAAGGTTTTATCAATAAAATAAAATATTTAGATATTCTAACACAGTCCCCTTTATTTCTCTTAGCATCATTCATATGAAAATAATGTTACAGTTTTGTTATCTTTTTATAATAGCACCATAATATATCTTAATATATTAAAGAAGAAGGCAACTTTCACACCTTCAGACCATTATCACTAAACTGTAAATCAATTCATTTGTTTCTAAACGAGTTTTGGTTTCAATGGAAATATATGTAACTTTGTGTAATCCAGAAATATCTGATTCATTCGCTGGGAATCAAAGACACACTCTAATCTCAATTCCACGTTGCTATATAAAGAAATACTTAGCATTATTGATCTTGAGAAAGATCATCCATTCACTTCCACGAAATATTTCTAAATTACTGAAGTGCTATATTCTGGCATTATTATTTTATACATTTGTTGAAGATATTATAGAATTTAAAAATATTAGGAGGAAATTATTAGATATATTGATTTTATATATTATAACAATAAGTGTAAACTTATTAAAGTTATAATTATAAATATCACTGTTTTATATTTTCAACACAAATTTATAATGCAATTCAAAACAAATTTATAATGTTGTTGAACTATTTATTGAAGTGCTTAATATGTGCAAATGGCATTATAATTGTTTCCAACTGTTGAAGACGTGACGTTATTAAAATTATTTTTGAAGAAAGATATTTATGCTATATTAATTTTGTATAATTATCAATAATTGACTGTAGACAGTGGTGAGATTCAAATAATTTAACAATCGGTTCGCTACCTGAATGATTTTTAATGGATAAACATGAAAGAAAAATGAAGCATCACATATGGATTATAAAACACTTTCCAATATTATAAGAACATTGTTAAAAAACTTCGATCGCTTCGTATAGTGAAAAAAAAAACAAACAATCCTGAAGCATGTTTCCCTATAAAAGGACGTAATTTATTTAATAATTTTTCAGCAGTCACGAAACCCTGATTAAAATTTTTATCAGATACTTCATCAATAATACTACAGTATAATAAAATAAGGATAACACGACAATAGCTGAATTTAAGCTTAAGGTATAACCCATGTCCTCACTTTCAATTTTCATTGTCTTTCCTCTAACATTAACGGTTCTGTGCTTCCTTCTTAACTTACATTCACTATAAAAATAGGAACCCATTCTTTTAAGAGTTTTTAGGGAAAATTAGCTAATCGTCATTATTTTTGATACATTTGGAATAGTCGACTTCTCTTCTCTGACCATATTTATGTTTATCTTTGAAAACCTCTTTTCCGTTTCGGATAAACTTGCAGCAATTGTTCTGACAATATTTTTAACCTTTTGAATACTTTAAAAACTCCATAGCTTTAGAAAAATATTTAAAATATAGTAAAAAAAAAACTCTTGATAATCATTAATATTAATTATAAGTGTCATTAGATATAATTAATAATTCTTCAGCTGCTTTCCTTGGAAGTGTTGCTTCTCCAATATCCCAATAATGTGACGGAGAAAAAAATGTAGTTTATTCTTATATTCAAATTGACTTCCATTCAAATGTTCAGAATTCAGTAGCCTATATTTTTTTAATTCGTAACGCTGCTTTTAAAAAGTGTTCTCGATTTCACTAAAACATTTGTGGTGTTCCACAAATTTGATATTTTTTCAAGTTTCTGAATTAATAAAATCCTCATCGTCTTTCTGTTGTACGTGCTTTTTTCTTCCGAAGCATTTCAAACATTTTAATAAATTTTATCATAAGTTTTCATCCTTTATGGTGCTTAGTCTTCTTCTTCGCAGTGCTTTTGAAAGACGAGCAATTTCATATAAAATACACAGTCATCAAGGCAATATCAGTTATAAAATGTGTAGAGCGTCCCTCCTTATCGCTGACCAAAAGCTGTTTCCTAAATCGCTAAATTTAGAATACTTCTCATTTAAAAAACATTTCAAATGTAGGTCTTCATCATTTTAGAAACCGTTTTTACTTTAGAATTAAAATTACAAAGTTTAAATTTTTATGCGGTTATTTGTGTCTTAACACATATTAGGAAAGCATTATCCACGAAGCCTGACTAATAGGGGGGGGGGGGGGCATGCGGGGCAGCTGACCCGGGCCCCCGATTTGAGGGGAGACCCCAATGGTAGATATAAATTTTCGTTAAAGGGGAGCCAAATGATGAAAAAGTGACCAGATGATTCTAATTTAAAATGTTCTTCATTTTGTGATATTTAATTCTTCCTTATTGATTTAATAAAGATTTTTTTAAATCTATAAATTTAATTAAAATATTACTGTTATCGCATACATCTGTTATCTGTTGATTTCTGTTTAAAAGAATTTGTCATAATAGGAAATTTTATGCCAAAGTACTTTAGGGCATCAGGAGGAATGCAGTAACAACATAACAAGTATTGAAATGTGTTGCTATTATTATTAAATGCATGCCACCACTTGCCTTTCAATATGATGAGATCGTGTAAATGCTTGTTGATTGAATACAAAGATTAATTAAATAGAAAACTATTAACACAAATAACCAATAATGCCTGAAAGAACTGTACTTACATTTTAACGGCTGACATGTATCCTTATATTCCTATAACCGGGAAAAATTGTATTCTATAGTTTCTTAAAGTTATCATTATTGTGCTATTATTTATGTAGATGTGAATAGCACTTGGTATGAAATGTATGTCTACATACAATAGGTATGAAGTTTAGTTTGTCACTTCAGCATAATTCACGAAAAATGTCAAAAGATAGAAGTGGAGCCCCCGAATAATGTTTGCCCCAGGGCCCCCCATTGTCTAAGTTGGGCGCTGATCCATGCTATAACAAGTGAGACAAATTTTTGTACAACCAAAATTTCGAATTTTAGGATTTTTTATCATTTATTGATATAAAAAAAGTCCTTCCGGCCAGTGCCGGGAGGAAGAGGTAGCTTTCATATTCCTTATTTTAAAACAGCCAACTTATATTATTCAAACACAGGAAGCTCAATTAAGTGGAAACCGAATTTAGGAGATTCAATACTAATTTTTATCAATACTAAATCATTATGAATGAGAATTTCGCGAAATTAGTCAGCTTTATCCAAGCTGCTTTTATTTAAAGTAACTTATATTTGGCTGCCAAATTCGGCGATTTCTTAAAGTGCCTGCCATTTTAAGACAACATGATGGATGAGGCTAACCAGTGAACTTGGTCGAGACCTTAGTGATTGCTGTGCACATGCTCACTCACATCGGAATCGGTTGATATATACGAGTGCTATCGCAGGCAAAAAATCAGATTTTTCAAAATGTCACCCACGTTAGGAATTGAAACTGCTATATCTGAGCCATTTTTTAAGATAAAGACAAACAAAAAATGCTCCTGAATCCTTATATCAAGGTCAAATACTTAAGAAAGAAACCTTTTTCAATTTCTAATTTTTTTGCACCTTACTTTAAATATAATTTTTTTTAATTTAATGGCCGCCATTTTGAAACAAGATGGCTGATGAAGCTGGCCAGCGAACTTGGTCGAGATATTGATGTATACTATCCACATGCCTTCTTCCATCGAAATAGGCGAATACGTGTGGTATCGCGTGACAAATACAAGATCGTTTCAAAGTGTTAGCCATGATAGAAATTCAAAGTGCTATAATTCAACCACTTTTTAAGATATAAACAAAAGAGCAAATTTTCAGAAACAAAAACTGCTCCAGAATCTTTGTATCAAGGCCAAACACATAAAAAAAAAAACCTTTTTCATTTTCCAATTTTTTAATACCTCATTTTAAATTTTAAGTTACATTTCTTTTAAAATGGCAACCCTTTTGAAACAAGATGGCGAATGAAGCTGGCCAGCGAACTCGGTCGAGACATTGGTATGTACTATGTACAGACCAAGTTACATTCAAATCGGTTCATAAATACGCCTGTTATCGCGTGACAAAAATCAGGTCGTTTTAAAATGTCAGCCACAATAGAAATTCAAAATGTTATAACTCAGCCATTTTTTTAGATATAGACGAAACAAAACCTGTTCCGGAATCTTTGTATTAAGGTCAAACACATACGAAAAAAAATCTTTTTCATTTTCCAATTTTTTGGTATCTCATTTTAAATTTAATTTTTTTTAAATGGCCGCCATTTTGAAAAAAGATGGCGGATGAAGCTGGCCAACGAACTCGGTTGAGTTATTTGTATGTACTATGTACACACCAAGGTACATCCAAATCTGTTCATAAATACGTCTGTTATCACGTGGCAAAAATCAGGGCGTTTCAAAATGTCAGCCACGCTAGAAATTCAAAATGCTATAACTCAGCCATTTTTTAAGATATAGACGAAACAAAAACTGCTCCCGAATCTTTTTATCAATGTTAAACACATAAGAAAAAAATATTTTTTCAATTTTCAATTTTTTGGTACCACATTTCAAATTTAAATTTTTCTTAAAATTTTAAATGGCCGCCATTTTTAAACAAAATGGCGGATGAAGCTGGCCAACGAACTCGGTCGAGACATTGGTCTGTATTATGTATAAACGAAGTTACATCCAAATCGGTTCATAAATACGCCTTTTGTCGCGTGACAAAATTCAGGACGTTTCAAAATGTCAGCTTCGCTAGAAATTCAAAATGCTATAACTCAGCCATTTTTTAAGATATAGACGAAACAAAAACTGCTACGGAGTCTTCGTATAAAGATCAAATACATAAGAAAAAAATATTTTCCATTTTCAATTTTTTGGTACCACATTTCAAATTTTAATTTTTTTTAAAAATTTTAAATGGCCGCCATTTTGAAACAAAAAGGCGGATGAAACTGGCCAACGAACTCGGTCGAGACATTGGTATGTACTATGTACACACCTAATTACATCCAAATCGGTTCATAAATACGAGAGTTACAGTGTGACATATGTCAGATATAAATATATATATATATATATTATTTCAAAATTAATGATAAATTACTGCATGAATGGCGCTACAGCAGCACATATCAAATGCAATAAAACATATTACATCATTTCAAAATGCTAAAACACCATAACTTCAAAAGGAAGGTGTATATCTGCAGAAATTTTTTAACTATAAAATATTTATAAAAACAAGAAAGACAGGTAAAAAAAACCAGTAAAAAAAAACAAATAAAAAAAACACAAGAAAGACAGGTAAAAAAACAGGTAAAAAAAAAAAAACAAACAGGTAAAAAAAACAACAGGTAAAAAAACAAACTTATAGTTTTCTGTCTGTCCTCCCACTGATGAGGAACAGACTGTTTTTGTTTTTTTACCTGTCTTTCTTGTTTTTATAAATATTTTATAGTTAAAAAATTTCTGCAGATATACACCTTCCTTTTGAAGTTATGGTGTTTTAGCATTTTGAAATGATGTAATATATATATATATATATATATTGATATATATATATATACAGATATCAATTTTGAACGGAGGGTGGTTTCGGGGTCTGGGGGTCATGATCGATGAAAATATACCAAAATTTTTTGAAATCGCTTTCCTCCGAACGGCTGCAATAGGTAGCTTTTTGTAAAGAAAGCTACCTAAAAGGACGAACAACGCTGGAAATTCATAAAATACAAAGTATCATAACTCGGCAAGTTTACAAGCAGAGGTCCCGAGGTTGAGGGCACAGAATGCGGCGATCCTTTCTGCATTGTCTTTAGAAAACATATCACAATGTCAGACTGCATTATGCAGGGGAATCTTAAGAAACAAGTCCCGAAGTCACTCAATTTTTACCCTTTAGTACATAGTCGGATAAATAACACACATGTTTGAGAGGCCGAAGGGTACAGTTGGCAGAGCGCCAGGCTTTTTCTTTCTCGGAACTTCATGGGTTCGGTACCCCGACAAGAACTTTTATTTTCACTATGAATTGAGTCCTCTGAAATTCATTCTTCTATATTTGCAAATTTAGAAACTTCATCACTATACATGTTTCTTCTATTTAATTACGACACTACACTAAAAAACTTCCTCTAATCTTCCCAAAACTTTTTTTTAAAATGCTGTGCTCGCTCGGTCTGCAGTAGATGGTTGTTAAAATTTTAACACAAACAAGAGTACACATTTTAAACCCGTTTATTTTCAATGGCGTACATGTTTTCCTAAAAACCACTACTTGCAAATCTATGTAATTAATAAATATTAATGCCCATGGGAAGATTTTTTTATTGTCGAAAATAATTCCAAACATAAGATCCCGAGGAATTTTTTTTTTAAAATTACTTCTAAGATATGAAGAACAATATAAAAAAATTGCAGTTGGAAGTATACCAGTAAATCTATCGATTTAGTTATTAGCTTTTGATCAGCGATAACAGGGAACATAACATTCCGGATATTTTCAAAAGAAGCAGCCCAAGGAAAGCAGAATTATTCGAATATAAATAGTTATTGTACTGTTCAATAAGCATGCCATATTACTAGGGTATTCTTCAAATCTTCAAGATTCCATGCATAATTTTTTTAAGTTAAATTTGCTCCTTACAGAACTGATATAGATTTTTATTTAATGGAACAAATCAGAACATTCCACAGTATTACATTAGAAAACGCTGTTGGGTAGATAAACATTTAAAAAAAGTAAATTAACGTAAATGGGATTTTCGCATTTGAAGAATCCCTTTAACAACCGGTTCGCCGAACTCAACAGAAATTAACAACCGGTTCTACCGAACCGGTGCGAACCGGCTGAATCCCACCACTGACTGTAGAGGTTGTGTATAAATATATCCAAAATTACATTTATAAATAATATAGCTAAATTAAATCTTTATGTCACAATGCATCCTATGTCATAAAATTAATTACGGTGGATGTCGCTGTATCAAAAGTTATTTTAACCCTTTATCTACTGAATTATGATCTACTGCAATTTTTTCATGTAATTTGTTTTCAATTACTACAATGAAAATTAAAGGATAAACATTAAAAAATACTCACCCGTGAGAAATTTAATTCCTGAGAGGTAATTAATTAAAGTGGTACTTTAAAGTACCGTCAGTACACTCTGACTAAAATATCGTAACAGAAAAAAGAACCACAAGGTATTTCAAATGGCACCAGAATTGTGGTAAAATATTTTCGTTTTAATAAGTTCGTGAAATATAGCCTTTTTCTTCTTTACAAATAGATTTTTTGGCAAATTCTGGGGATAATCATTTATTTCAACACTTTAGCATTGAAAATGCTTTGCCCCTGAAAGGGTTATTTTTTTTTAATTTTTTTTTAAGGTTTCGAACTTGTTGTCAGTCCTTTAGTTATGCGACGTCTATATTCCAGGGGCAACATGTTCCCTCTCATTTCCACTATGCAATATATGAATTTACATTTTTAGCTCACAGGCTATCAAAGCCTGAAAGCTAATGTGCCCGCCCGTTCTGTATGTATGTATGTATGTACGTAACGCGATAACTCTTGATAGAAACATCCGATTTGCTTCAAAATTTTTTTCTAGGTTCATTGTGATAAGGCGCTTCCCTGATTAGTTTTGGGAGTTCATTGGTTAAGGATAAAGGGGGAAAAACGGGGTTAGTCCACCCCCCTTAATTCAGATAAATGGGTTTTTCATGCAGAATCATTCAATTTGCTCCGAATTTGGTATACCGGTTTATTATGTTAAGAAACTTCCCTGATTAGTTTTGGGGGTTCATTGGTTAAGGATAAAGGGGGAAAAGGGGGTTAGTCCACCCCCTTAATTCAGATAAATGTGTTTTTCATGAAGAATGATTCGATTTGCTCCGAATTTGGTATACCGGTTTATTATGTTAAGGAACTTCCCTGATTAGTTTTGGGGGTTCATTGGTTAAGGATAAAGGGGAAAAAACGGGGTTAGTCCACCCCCTTAATTCAGATAAATGTGTTTCTCATGCAGAATGATTCGATTTGCTCCGAATTTGGTATACCGGTTTATGCAGGCTATCAAAGCCTGAGAGCTAATGTGCCCGCCCGTTCTGTATGTATGTATGTACGTTCGTACGTATGTATGTATGTACGTACGTACGTATGTATGTATGTATGTACGTAACGCGATAACTCTTGATAGAAACATCCGATTTGCTTCAAAATTTTTTCCTAGGTTCATTGTGATAAGGCGCTTCCCTGATTAGTTTTGGGAGTTCATTGGTTAAGGATAAAGGGGGAAAACGGGGTTAGTCCACCCCCTTAATTCAGAAAAATGTGTTTTTCATGCAGAATCATTCTATTTGCTCCGAATTTGTTATTAATTACATTTTAAAGCAGATGAAAACGATGGATAACTACACAGACGAAAAGTAAACAAGAAATTTTTCTTCAACAACCAGTGTACTGACGGTACTTATAAGTACCACCGAGCAATTCAACTGTTAAATCAAATACATACACCGTTCACCTAAAATAGCTAGTCAAATTGTATTATATGATCATAATGAACTCATAAAAAATCCAATACTTATCTTATATCCTTTACTGAGTTTGCAGCAATAAAAAGAAAATCCGGACAATTTGTACAAAATGTCGACACAAAACACATCGACTATTTCAAAGATAGCCTCCTTCCTTGCTAAAATAACAAACCTAGAACTACTGCTGCCATGTATCAGGATAAAGTGGAGTTAAATGAGTGTTTTTGCAAAGTACCATTAGAATATTAGTAATATTCACTAGGGGATGAAAGCTTAAAGTGAGTGGTACTTATAAGTACCGTCAATAGATAAAGGGTTAAAGTCAATTTGCAAGCTTTTAAGGAGGAAATTCCAACTTATTTTTTAAAGGAAATTGCCATAGCTATATTTTAAACAACAAATTCCATAAAATTAAAAGTTATCTGATTATCAAAAAGCTTAGAACAAGAAAGAGATTAATTCTCCACAGGACTCTTCTGATTGGTCAGAATTGTTTCTTGATAATGGTGATACTGAAACAAACAAACAAGGTTATAAAATAATTTAAATTGTGTGTAGAAATCTCGTAAAAGATTCACTTTTCGAAAAAAAAATATTTAATTTTATATTGAAGTTTCGGAAAAAAATTTTGCAAAAGATTTTTTCGGAAGCTACCTTTCTTTAAATTTAAGAGTTCTAAAAACAATATTAATGATTCATCAACTAAGTTTGCGTCTCATGTAGTTTCAATCCAAAATCGAAGTCTCAGCTTAATTTCTAACTTTCACACAAAAAGCACAATTCCAAAAAACACCGTTTTGACAAAAACGCATTTAAACATTTTTAAGAGTTGTTGACGTTTCAGAAGAATACGCAAACAAATGTCTGCATAAGCTCGATTTTTTTTTTTTTAATTGGGCGTTGAGTAATTCGGTGCACTGTGGATCGAGTGAATGTAAATAACTGGGCTTGGCTTTTTTATGAAAGCCTTTTTTGGAGTGTCCAAAGTTCATTACTTTTACTATTCATAAATTGAAAATAAATAAAAATAACGTGAATTCATGATAATATATTAAAAAAAGTGAAAGTAAAAAAAAAAGGGGAATAGAAATCGGGTCGTAAGAAAAATTTCATTGTGGTTTATTTAAATATCATTCTATTTCCAAAAAGGTTCATTCTATTGGCAAAAAGGGTTGAAGATCCCTCGACTAAAGAAATATATATTCAACCCCTCAATGTAATAAATATTCAACCAATCTCTAACGTAAGTACTAGATGTTCACGAATCATTATTTTTTAAATAATTTTATTGTCTGTAAATTTTATAATGCATAGTTTAAAAAATAAATATATAAAAATTTTAAGTTTATTTGACTATAAGGTCATTGTGACTAAATGAGACGTGATTCCCCATAGTTTTGTCGCATTTAGGGTATATTTGGCATTTTATTATATAAATATATATTTTATTAAGCAGAAAATTACTGAATATTGTACCTATAGTTCAAAACTAACTTGTTTTGTATAAATTTAATAATTGTCTGTAGTATAAAACCAAAATATACGATTGTCGCATTTAGGTAATTTTTGGCGCATTTGCGGCAGTTAAAACCTAAATGAGACGTCCACAGTCCTAAATGTGATAATGCATATTACACATGACAATTCATCTGAAAAAGTTCATTTAACCCATAGCTGCTGTTGCAGAAAATTGCCACATGTCAATTGCGACCGGTCTGCGAAACCATTCGATTGAAAGATGAATAAAAGTCGCGATTAATCATAAAATACTGTTTTTGCACTAAACTGTTTGTACAGTACAATTTTTAATAAAATTTCGCTTTTTTAAGCATTTCAAACAATTGTACTTGGGCTACAAATGAATAAAAATTTCACTGTATCGATAGTTAAACTGGAAATTACAACAGTTAAAACTACTACAGAATTACAGTTAAACTGGGAAAAAAAGCACTAACAGCAGTTAAGAGTTAATTGCAATTATTGTTTGAATTATTTAACCCTTAAGTGTTGTGACAGGAATTGTCGCATAACTAATGTGAACGGTCTCCGAGACCGTCTGATTAACAGGTGAATGAAAGGCTCTATTAACTCACAGGTTACTGTTTCTGTACTAAACTAGTACAGGACTATTATAATTAAACTTCATATATTCAGAATCTCCAGCAATAGTTCTAGGGCTCCAAATGAAAGAAAATTTCACTAGTATTCATAGCTTAACTCGAAATTACATTACTCGAAATTATGCTTAATTGTGATATTTGAAAAATGTAGTGGTCTGCGAGACCGCTGGCGGTAGTTAAGGGTTAAAGTTGAAATGCATAATATTGAAAGATAAATAGCTTATTATTGAACTACTAAATAAACTTTATTTAATAGTAATTTAGATAATACAGTAGCGCTCAAAAGTATTTTGACAACCTTATATTCTCTCTTATTTTATTTAATATAAAAATGTAAAAGAAGATATATTCCCTATAATTGAGAACACTATGACTGCACTTATTCAAATACATCAAGTTTCAACTTGTTTGTTTACATTCGGCGCCACCGAAGAAATATGACTCCTCCTTAGCTCAAAAGTATTTTGACAATTAGTTTGCATTTAATTGTTGAAGGTGTCAGTGGCGCTATAGCTTCGATTAGTGTTTATATTGACTTATTGTGATTAATTTTAAGGATCAGGAATGCCGAAATGTAAAAAATATTGAAGTGATTCTAGAAAAGCCGCTGTAAATGCACTTAAGAAAGGTAGACTGCAAGCAGAATTAGCTCGTTCTTTTAAAGTGTCTTGGAAACTTGTTATTACATGGAATAAAGTTTTTAATAAACAGAAATACATCGAAAATAAGCCTCAAAGTGGCCATCCGAAAAAACAACTTGCAATGTTAACTGTGTTATAAAAATGATATCTACAAGTGATTTTCGTAAGTCCGCTGTAATATTAAAAAATGAATTGAAAGAAAATTACGGCATAGACATACACGTTTCATCTGTCAAACGACGCCTAAACCTCTATGGTTTACATGGCAGAAGACCAACAAAAACTCGTTTCTAATCTACTAAGAATAGGAAGGCTAGAGTTGCATTTGTAAAACGGCATAACCCTTTCAGGGGCAAAGCAATGCTATTTGCTGAAGTGTTGAAATTAATGACTGACACCAGAATTTTGGTTAAGGAAATTCGGTTTATTATGTGTGTGAAATATAGCTTTTTCATATTAAAAAATAAATTTGTTTTCAAATTCCGGTGTCAATCATTAATTTCAACACTTTCGCAATGGAATTGCTTTGCGCCTGAAAAGGTTATGCCGTTTTACAAATGCAACTCTAGCCTTCCTATTCTTAGTAGATAACAAACGTGTTTTTGCTGGTCTTCTACCATGTAAACCATAGAGGTTTAGGCATCATTTGACTGATGAAACGTGTATGTCTATGCCGTAATTTTCTTTCAATTCATTTTTTATTATTACATCGGACTTACGACTATCACTTGTAGATATCATTTTTATAATATAGTCAATATTTCAAGTTGTTTTTTTCGGATGGCCACTTTGAGGCTTATTTTCGATGTATTTCTGTTTATTAAAAACTTTATTCCATGTAATAACAAGTTGTCGAGACACGTTAAAAGAACGAGCTAGTTCTGCTTGCAGTCCCCTTTCTCAAGGGCATTTACAGCGGCTTTTCTAGAATCACTTCAATATTTTTTTACTTTTCGGCATTCCTCATCCTTAAAAATAATCACAATAAGTCAATAAAAATACTAATCGAAGCTATAGCGCCACTGACACCTTCAACAATTAAATGCAAACTAATTGTCAAAATACTTTTGATCTAAGGCGGAGTCATATTTCTTCGGTGGCGCCGAATGTAAACAAACAAGTTGAAACTTGATACATTTAAATAACTGCAGACACAGTGTTCTCAATTATAGGGAATATATTTTCTTTTACATTTTTATATTAAATAAAATAAGAGAGAATATAAGGTTGTCAAAATACTTTTGACCGCTACTGTAAAACATTATTTGAGATGCATAATATTAAATAAATTATAATTAAACTTCGCACATTTCAATATTCGTACTTTAAAACAGATCCATCAAGTATGAATTGTTTATCACGGGAGGTGCCGCACCGTTTTGTTTACCAATTTTACACCGCTAATATGCGAAAGCTCCGTGTTGTTATTTGAATGTTGTGTATAATGCTTCTGTTCCCACTACAAATAACATCCCTCTTTCTCACAGAGCTATGGCCATAACTGCAATTAAATGATTATCGCGGAAAACTTTGCTTAAAATTCGCGGAGCTCGCACGTTAATATTAACCCACAATTTCTACACTAGTACTAATTTTTATTAATTAAGTTTTAGATTAGATAATCTAATAGCATTTAAAAATATGTATCATTTTGTAAGGAATAGTGATCGTTGCTTTTCATTATTTTATTGAACAAAAATTCTGTTACTTTTTAACTTATAATTTTAGTACAAGTTTTATATTTTTCTTTAATATGCAGGAATGAGAGCGCTCCGACCCAAATGGCTATTTTTCACCACTAAATTTTAATGGTATTCTTTGCTTTATAAAATCACAGAAATTCTGTCATTACTTAAGGCGTGAATTACTATTAATATTTAGTGGTACCGATCGGTCATTTAGGTCGGAGCGCTCTCATCCCTGAATATCTCAGAATGAAAATCGATTTCAAATTTATATTGTTATGTTAATTTTACTCTCAACTGTTATTATTTTTATGTCTGACGACTATTTATTTTTCTAGTAAATTTCTGAATGATCATTATTTCGTAGAAAAAGGATACTTCAACTTTATACAGCTATTAGTCGGCTAGTTTTAATCATAGAGGAATGTGACTTTTTTGTTTTTCTTCTTGGTGTAATAGGATATTTTTACTAAATATTACTTATAGGACCGATGGACCGTATGAAAATTTAAATTTCATAATATTTTAAGAAATGTTTTTAATGACCCAAATCGCTTTTAAAATAATTCGTTACCTCGCTTAACACATTCACGACGGGAAGCGAGAATTATCGTTTTCATTCAAAAAACATCATTGACTAAGGGCGTGGCTTCTACCTTACAAAAAATGCATTTATATCACGCTGTCCATACTTTTTTAGATTGTAAGACATTTTATCTAAATTCGTACATTTAAAGATATTTACCGATGCATATACTTGGGAAACCTATCTAGAACACCAATTTACAAAAGACATTCAGACCAGGGAGGAGCTTCTACTGTTTGAAAATTCTGATTTGATCTAAATTGACCGTCGGAAATGTGTTAAGACATTTTTGTAAATGGAACTATATGTCTATGCCTAATGATTTAGGAATTATCCATTGGACACCGTTAAGAGTGGCCACCTTGTGTATCGATTTCAATATGTTTGAAATAGTCTAATATTATTCAAATACACTGCAAACGCTTTGTTCCCATAAACCATAATGTAACGAAATTGCATTGAGTATCCCTGTAAACGAACTCTAAATGTTACACACTTCATTTTCAATACCAATCATGCCACAGTATTTAGAAATATCATATATTAATTACATAGCGATCTGAGTATATGCACACGAACAGATGGACAAACAGACGTCCAACCAAACCGAAATCAAACAATTTTCAACTATGTTGGGAAGTGTTGAAAATTAATGCAAATCTTTTCTTTAGTTTTCGAGGAACATGTACATCACTGTCATCAATTCAACATATGAATTGTTGTGTTTGCGAAATAGCGTAACTATTGTTTTTCTTATTTTTATTTTTTGCCCAATGATAATTTTTCAGTTTATCTACTGCAGAAACTATTTTAATACTTTCCAACAAAGTTGAAAAATATTTATGACTTCGGTTTGTCTGTCTGCCGTTTGTCTGTCCGTGCTCTAACTGCCGTAAATATATTCGGATTGACGTGGGATTGATATAGCTTATTGAGGTTTTCCAAGTCATGTTCGGTATTGATAATGAAATGTATAGAATTCATAGTTTATTTTCAGGGGCACTCAAAAGTATTGCATTATATTAGGCTCTATGGGGAAAAAATCATTTGCTGTGTATTTAAGGGGACAGTGCACCTTTAAAATTTTCAAAAATCGATGTTTTTACTTTTACATCTTTAGAAAGGTTGTTGTATTGTGAATAATTTGATGCCAAACTCTTAGCTGTGTGATAAATATTTACTGAGATATAAGGGAAAATGTAGACATCGCTCCTTCATTTCCCTTTTAAATGCCCTGCGACAACTGTCATGGCGGCTTGTTTACATATTCTTTTCGCGCTTTCTCATTATCACAAAATTGAAAATATGCTAAAATGAGTCAAATGTATTTAGTTAAATACCTTAAATAATAATAAAAAAAGCTTTAAAATATTAACTTCAACTTCCACTTTTGCGAAATTTGTTTACTTTCTTGGTTTTGCTAGGAAACGTGATCGCAAATTTGCATAGCTGTTTAACTATTAAGTGCTTAATTTGAAACAAAACTGTTTTTTTCCCCTAGAGCAATAGTTTCCTGATTTTATAATAGTATTATACTTCTTAGTGTTTATTAGCATTTTTAATGAATGGTAATGCGAAATGTACTTCAGAAGAGCATCGAAGAATGAGCCAATTTAATGGCAATCTCTATACAAAATGAAACGATATAAAATATCCTAAGGTGCTATCTTATAGAAAACTAAAAAGTGGTGAATTTGATAGTGGTTTAATTTTGAATGACAGTTTAGGATACATATTTATTCATATTAATATATTTTTTTAGTAAACTATCAGGATTTTTATGCCGCAAAGTATGTGAATCAAATATCGGAATACGAGAACCCTTAAAAAATTGCCTATATTTTACATTAAATAATTTAGTTTTATAAAAAGCGCATACTATTTAATTCAGTTTGCAGTCAATTCGAAACAAAATTTTAAATTATATGTTTAAAATTAATTTTTTCAATAGTAAATGCTATATTTTTGCAAAATACATCTATTTATTTTTTACGCATGTTCCTATATTCTGCAGCATTTTGCAAACAATTTTATATTTATCATTTTAAACTAGCATCTAATTTTATTTATAATACAGAATACGTCATATAATTAACAGTTTTATTTCTTTTATTATATATTTTATATTTAAAAAATACAATATAATCTTTAAACGGCTTTTTCTGAAAATGGCATTTTTTACTCTTGCACGCATGATATCTCCACAACTATTTGAAGTATAGCTTTAAAATTTTTACCCTGTATAAATATTTATATTATCATGAAAATGAACTAAAATTCTAAAGCTGTGTTCATATGAGAAAAGTTATACGATTGAATGCATGTAAAAATTCGTAGTTTTTCTAATTTTTCTAATTAAAAGTTAATTACTCTTTATCTAATTATTGGATTACAAATATCCTAGTTCAAATTATAGACCACAGTGTTATCTTTAATTTAAGGTAAAGTTTCTGCAAATATCATGAAATTAGCAAGAGATATTGTGCGCAAAGTGAAATGTTATCCACTGTAAAAATTTTAAATAGCACTATGAAATTGACACCTTGAATTTTTTTAAATTATAATATATCCAAATAAAAAATTGTAAAACATAGTTCAATAACACCTAAATATATTCTAAAATTTATGTGCTTCTAGAATGGTTATATATTTTTTACAAAATCGCCAAACTCATGACAAATTTTGCATGTTTATGACGGTAAAGGTGTACTGTCCCCTTAAATAATTTTACACAATTTTAAACATAAGGAAATTTGCAATGTACATACATTTAACGTCTGAATTAAAAACCATTAAAATACTAAATAAAATGAAGTAAGACAGAGTTGAATACAGTTAAAAAATAAAATTTATAAAAATTTTCTAAAAAGTACTAAAACACAAGTTAAAATACAATTAGCAAACGTTTCGCCGAGCTACACGCAAGGGATCATCAGTACAAAATATCCATTGATAACAAACGACGCACAGTGGCGTATTTGACCCAAAAACCTGGCCAAAAATGCAAAAATTCAAATTTCGTCAACAATTGTAAAAATCATACATTTTAACAGCTAACTAATTGGTGCATCGATCTATGTCTACTTTAAGAAGCTGAGTTATATCCGGTGGCTCCTGGCCTCAGCTGAAGAGGAAGTTTCTTTCTGAGAAGACGTGGTTTTTTGTTGTTTTTTGGCATTGTTGTTATCTTTAAATATGATTTTTTTGTGGCTCAATGAATTGTTGAATTGAAACTAAACAGAGGTTAAGTGTTTAAAAAAGGTCAGAGCTTAGTGTTAAACTATGTGTTAATTTAAATAGTTTCGTTTTTAATGTAATAAAAAAACATTCAATGTGTAAAAGTGTTATTTTTAAAGCGTTTTTGGCTCTAATTTATACATATCGAAAGCTTTTTAAATATGTGCCGCGCTTTGCCCCGCCATGTTTGAATTATAATCGTATTAGTTATAGTCTTGAGTGTCAATTTCTGCAAAAAAATCTTCCGCATATTGTTTCCATTTTTTTTATAAAATTTTTTTTCGGGATGACTATTTAAATGCTCTGTTTTGCGGCCACTGAATTGAAGAAATAAGAACTATATATTTACTGTCGTATTGCAGGTTTTTAGCTCATAGGATATTACCGGAGAGCTTTTTCACCTACATATTCTGTCTGTATGCATGGACGTACGTACATATGTACGTATGTAGGTACGTACATACGCACGCAACTCGATATCTTTTGATAGAAATATCCGATCCCCTTCAAATTGTATATATGTATTTATTGAAAAAGGGTTCCCTAATTAGTTCTTGGGGCTCATGTGTGTAACATAAGGAGAGAAAGGAGGGAATTAACCCTTTCGAGGGCGGTGTCCTTAAAAAGGGACACCTAATTTTAATTCCAAAACTGACAAACGGCACCAAGAAATTTTCATTAAAATTTTCCTTTTATAATGTCGAAACCTTTTGTAATGTACGTGAAAATAAGGAACTTCATATTTTCTAATAACTCCGTTTATCAACTAAAAAGAGAAAGCCATACAGTAGCTAGACCCTACAACTTCTTCTTCCAGAAAGGTCTGATGGTAGTCCCGATAAAAGCTAAGAAGAGAGTGATATAGAAGATGAAGAACAGTTCTGAAGAATCATTTTGAAACTGGTAATATATTAAATACATTCAAAAACTAGCAATCTATACTATTTAGACCCCACTTTACTGAACCTACTATTAAATATAACACTATTAAACATAAATTAAATGCAATAATTATTATTAAATGTATTTTAAATGTAATAAGCATTATTAAATGTAAATAATAAGTTTTATATATAGTAAAATTAAATACATTTAATTAAACATTAATAGTGAATAAGACAAACCTATCAACATTACTTTCCTCTTAAAAACAGTAAATAGTTAAGGTTACAAGTCGCTCAACTTCCAAACTCCCTTCAGTAATGTTAACCCAATGGACATGTGATTTATTCGTATTTTTAAAATAAATTAATATTTTAACTTCTTTTTTTCTTTGTGCCCTTCTTAAATGACGACTCTTTTTTTTTTCTTAATTGTCAAAATAGTTATAAAATGTATGTTTATTATTATGTGAAGTGTTAAAATCTTACTTACACTTCGTCAGCTTTTAAGATATAAAATATTAAACTAAGCTATGGATTTGTATGTATATTTCATAGTATGCTAAAAGTTAGTTCAGCGAAATGCATAGCACAGTTAAAAATGTCCATTCAGCCATTTCCGTGAATAAACGGAAATGTACATGAGAACTTTTGTGCAACCCCGTATATGATCTATAGAATGTATCCACACCAAGTAATATTTATAAAAAAAAATCAATTTTAAAACGCCTATCACAACTACAAACGCACTTCCTGTAATTATTGGTCATAGACTTCAATAGGTAAATTTATTCTTCAGCCATATTCTTTTGTGTGTCCCTGTAAATGAACGATATATTCTATGCCCACCATATTCTACAATAAGTGCCTTAGTACACCTTAGTGATGTATATAAATTTCAGCACGTTTAACAGTGTGATATCATTAAAATACAGAGCAAACAATTTTCCCCATAGACCATAATGTAAGAGAATACTTTTGGGTGTCTCTATAAATGAACCGTAAAGACTATAGACTTCATTTACAATACCAAACATACCATAGTCATTCCCAATAACATCTAAGAATTTCAAGCCAATCGGACTATATTTACATCGAAAAATATTTTTGACCAGGATTTCGGGTCAAATACTCCACCGTACGACGGAACAAATCAAGGATAGTTAAAGTTAGTTATTTTAAAAAGAGATAATATTCACTAGGGTCAGAACGAGCTTCGTTCAAAGTCTGTGATCACAATTGAGTGAACGAACCCTCAAGGAGTACTCTACATGTTAGACAATTTTTGAATTCAAATTACCATTTGTTAAAGCACCAGTATGTTCCGTTAGGTGAATTTCAAACGATCTACCTTTTTCATCATTGTAAACACTATTGCAATCCTTACAGGGAATAACATAAACGACATCGGGTAGTTTAGACTTATCATATTGAAACTTATGCTTACTGAAAACGGAACTCACTTTATTAATTGGTTTAAAAGAAACTCCAATATTGAATGATTTTAGAATGTCCGAAATTTTATTAGAAATGTTCTTATAATAAGGGATGCAGGTAAAAGAGTTTGGTTTACTACGTTGAAAATGGGGGGGGGGGGGGGGAGAGGAGAATTTACAAAATTTAAAGTATTTTTAAAGATTTTTTGTAACAAGACCAATAGGATAGCTATTATTAACCAAATCGCCATAAATTCTACATTTCTCTTTTCAAAGTCATTACTGGAACTGCAATATCTAATGGCCCTGAAGGCTAAATAAAGTCTTAATAACAGCTATTTTATGGCTGAAAAGGCATATTGAATTGAAATTAGTATACTAACCAGTAGATGTCTTATTTTATTTAATTTAGTATTTTAATAATGAAATTTATATACCTTATTGAGGTGCGCTAGAAGATGGTTACTATAGACTATGTTATGTGTAGTACTCACAGTAGGCGTACAGAGGAACTCAAAGTATTCCATTGTACTACTGTCTATGGAAAAAAAAATCGGTTACGATGCATTTTAATGATGTTACTCTGTTACAAGTATAATGAAATTGATATGATTGTCTGAGGTGTACTAAAACATGCTTTCTGTAGAATATGGGGTATAAAGCATTTATCTTTCATTTACAGGGTCACAAAAGAGTTTGGTTATATAAGGGTTTACGGGAAAAACTGTTTGCAGTGTAGATTGATTTTGTTGCTCTATTTCAAACTTGACGAAATTGATATACATTACTGAGAGTTACTATAACATAGCTGCCATCATTTACGCTTTTTTCCTACCACTGTTTTGGATCAGAACAATTTGCCTTATTTAATCCTATGCTTTCAATGATTTAATATGGCAAATTTCCCTGTTAAAAAATAGTGGGAGGAAAAAAACACAAAACTTGGCAGCTATGCTACAAAATGCTTGAAGTAGTATATGAAGTGCATCACATTTATCGTTCATTTACAGAGGCACATAAGAGATTTCGGATACTCTGTCCGAAGTATTACTATTAGGGATGATTGCTAAAAGTGCGTTTTCAGTTATGGTATGCGTTTCAAGTCTAACTAAATTTTTGTACATTACGTAGTGTGTTTAAATTCTATGAACCTTATACAGGGCTACACAAACGAATTTGTAAGCATTACTGAGAATGACCGTGAATAGGTTAAAGATGTCTTTTAATTTGAGTTATGCATTTTCAAACTAAACTACACTTAGTATACTGAAAAGATGTTTGTATCATATAAATAAAATTATATATAGTGCTATGCAAAAAACTGGATGCATGACCGTCTATGGATACGAATTCCTGGAAGTATGTTTAAGTAGTTTTAAGAGTGTTTTTGTTCAATTAAATTTTAGCTTATTATGTGGCGTGCATAAAAATCTGTGCGTAATATGCAATGCTGCACAAAAGAATTTAAGTACGTTTCCTTCTATTGGTACAAATTGCTAAAGGTGAATTTTCAGTTGTGTTATGCGTTTAACTAACTAAATTTTAGAATACTATTAAGAATACATACAAATCTATAGATCATGTATAGAGCTGCACAAAAGAATTGAAATACCTTTCTGGGTATATACAGTAATTGTTGAAATCTGGTTGTCAAATGTGTTATGCGTTTTATAAAGTGTTTACTTAGGCATATTCTTTCTTATTAAACGGCGAAATTTTGCTAAAGTACTCTGGAAGTGCAGGAAAGTGTTTCCTAATCTATGTTCGATGCAGGATTTTTCTTTCTTGTTAAAATTATTGAAATCGCTTTAGCTCCCGAGAAAAGTACATCAGTTATCTATTTTACATGTGATTTCGCAACTCTTGCCACCTCCTAAAGTAATTCAAAAATTAATTAACTACAAATATCAGAAAATGTATAATTAATTGTAAATAATAGCACTAATTAAATATTTTACATCGCAACGTATCTTATGTAAGAAATTTACTTAGCTGCGAAGTGTGACCTTAGGGGTTTAAATTCAATTAATTCAGTAGAAACAGGGTCTATTGGACAAAATGTTATCAAAATTAGGTATCACTGTGAGGTCACTGAATTTTATCAAACGTTTCTTGAAATTTACACAGTGTAAATACAAACCTGTGATTTTAGAATTCTCACATGCAGCTACTGAAGACACAAATTAAACTTTTATAATAATAATAATAAAAGCATCGATGCATAATCTTCTTAAAAAATCTATAAAAAATTTAAGTGTGTTGAAATCGTATAGAAATTAGATAACGAATAAAATGATTTAAAACCTAGATTTGGAAATTCGTAGATCAACAGTATATGCTGCTTATTTGCAGCAAATGTTACAAAGTTAGGTGTCTGAAAAAAAAATTAATTAAAATTAACTGCAGCGATGCCAATTTTTCAGATATTTTACTGAAATGTTCGCTTTATTTAATGCAGAAATTTGGCGATTAAATAAGATATGTAATACTTTTTGGATACAGTGGTTCTAAAAAGACCGAATGTTTGGCAGTTTTGAAACTGACAAGTTGTTTTCAAGATTGTGTGTTTAAATATTGCTGTTTCTAATTGATCTTTGTTTAATTTCATATAAACTATATTCTTCGCCTAGAAATAATTTTTCATGAATATTGTTAAAAGCGGCATGAACATAGTGAATTGGAATATATATTTTTTATTTATTTGTGCTAATTTTCCGCAATAAAAAGGTACTGACATTTGCGTTATTCCTTCTTTGTTCTTCGCAACTTACACATAAATTCAAATGAATTAGATATTTACGATGATAATGGAGAGGCATAGCTTTACGTTAGCTAACAATAAACTTTCTTCTTTTTCAATGCACTTAACTAATTCTGAACACACTGATAAGGTAAAGAAAAAGCAAAAGAAGATATAATTAATCCATCGATTGACGAACTTCCGGTTTATTTAATACCATCTAATTATGATGCATTCATGAAATTTTTCGTTAATTAGGCACTTTATTTGCATTGGAAGATATGTCGCATGAAAGGTAGTTTAATTAAAAGGCATCATTTCAGAGTTTAATTCTGCAAATTAAAATAAGAAAATACTTTCGTGTTTTGGCCATAAAATAAAAAAGATATATATTATTAACTCAAACGAGGTCGAAACAGAAATTTTATGTATACTTTGGAATTGGTTGCGGGCTTAATAATTATAACTATCTACTAACAGTATGTAAGTCGATAAAGGATTTAATTCACACAAAAATGAGATAATAACTTTTATTTAATAAAAGTCAGCTTCGTTAAATCGAAGGTTAATTTTAAAGCGACCAAAATATGACGAAGTGTAAATTCCTCGTTACCAATATTAAACTCTTACTCTCGTCATTGTTGTCCGGTGACGTGAAGAATAAGCTATATAGGGGTCACTCCGATGAGGATATGTCTCACTTTGTGACAAGTTGAAAATGTCTAAAAAATCGTACACGGCGAATTCACAGGGGAGTCAGGAAATTATGGTCCCTTGTGAGTCGCCCGGACTATCACATTATTAAAATGAATACAAAGTAAACTCGCACCTTTATTTAACAATCTTCTATTTTTTTCGAATTCCTCTATTTGACGAACTTTTTCTCGTAACCAAGAACATTTTGAATTTAGAATGACCTCCAAATAACAAAGTGCATTCACTATTTAACGAACTTTTTCTTTTGGCTTTAATAATTTTCTTCCCTATTTCTCAATATATTTCTGAACATTTCAAACTTATTCTTTCTTTTTTGCACAGTTTATGATGCTTGGTGAACTTGAACTGGTTTTACCAAGCACCTAACATCCGATAGCTGTTATATTACTGCATCATTTTTCTGCATTTCATTAAAGCAGTGCAATATTCATCTACTTCGCTTTATTAGAAAACTTTCAATTCCCTTTTCTCTCACATGCCTGCTGATGCGAAAACAGCTTACTTTTCCCTCAAAGCATCGCATTCACTCTAGCATCATTTTAGCGAAAATAACACTTTGGAGATGAATCTATCTTGATTGAAATGCATTAAAAATATACTAATAAGCTATTAATAATTGTCATAATAGAATTTATCTGTCATATTAATTTCAAGAATTTTTATACATAATAAGTATTTGTTTTGTAATTTTTTATGTGCTGCCATTGACTTTTAATGGTAGGCAAAATGTATTTATTTCTATTTTCTCAACAATGTTGTTCTCATGTCAGGCCTAAGAGTTATATTACAATAGGTCTGAAATTTTTACAGTTCAGAATTTATAAACGATATTAAAATACAACCAGCGCGGAGCCATGATTTCAGACGGTAATAAATTGCCCTTATGTGAGCCTAGCTTCTTATGCTTTCTCGAATGAACGGCCCCTTAGCCGGCCACGATTGGTTGCTGATGTGCTGAGGGGGAATGAAAATAGCCTCTAAAAATAAGGAGTAAAAGAGGTTTGGGGTCCAGGCTGTTTTGACCCCGAAATACACTGACCTCTAAAAGTTAAAGTACAGGGACTGGATGCTTTCGATTGCACACGTTTCGTCGAATATCTACCAACATTATTGTCGAATTGTTCTTGAACTTCTAGGATGTAAAGAACATGTTTGATTTTATATTTCTCGGTGAATATTTCTCGGGGTACAATTAGGGAGCTATTAATAAATTTAATAATAAAATAATATTTGCGATCACCTAAGTAACAGAAAAGGCTGGAAATGGTTTGTCGCTGTGGTAAATGACTATTTGAGTCCTGTTCAACGTTTGTATGCATTTGTGTAAGCATAGCACTCATATTTGTGAAGATGTTAAAGTTTTTGTGAAAAATTCAAAAGTTTTTTGTTTATAGCATGCAGAGTTTTCAACCAAATTTAAAACAACTTTCCGAAAACTTGCCAAAGAATATTAGCAACAGTATACTGCAATTAAAACATGAATATATTGAATATTTGATGAGATATGGGCATTTTTATGAGATAATTTTTAACTGCGCATGCGCGGAAGATTTCAAAATTTTTATTTCATAATTTGGTAGTCAGTATTTTGGGGCAACTTTTATAAAAAGCCCAGTCAAATGCTCTGAAAACTTAGAAACATATAGTGAGCTGATTGAAAAGTTGTGGAAAATCCCTTATAATAAAGCTATTTTTAGGAAGCAACTCACTATATCGACCCTATCTTTATGAATTTTCGCGATATTTGACTGGAAATTTTGTTAGATAAAAAGTGAGACTGAAGGTAAATAACAATATTCACATTCAATCACAAAATAAAGATAAGGTAAAGCTCCTTACCTTTTAATTGTAGATCGTCCACTTCGAAGCAGGTAAGTTTCTTCTTTATATACATTTAATAGACGTATCCAATTTGTAATGAAATATCTTTCTGATTTATCCTGTAATAAAAAACTTTGTTTTTTTTGTAATTAATAAGTGTAATTTTAATTCCTAATGTATCCGATGGATTTTTCAGGAACATTCAGATAATTCTGGTTAAACTATAATATTTAATATAATTTTAAAATACAAAATTGGAGCATACATCTTTGCTCCCTTCTGATTACATATCTAAAAGCACACTGATCAAAAATATAACTTACAAAAAAAAAAAAAGGTTATTGATAAATGATTAAAATAACAAATAAAAAAAAAACTTGATTATTAATGTGAATAAAATACTTAAAGTCATAAATTATGTAAATAGTTCTTATATAAGTCATAATAGCAGTCATATAATTTGAATGTTTATTTGTTTCTTATCCACATATCTCACAAACAGGAAGTAATCTTGTAAAGTAATAAACAAGTCTTTATTTATGATAGCTAAAGTGTTTTTGAATGACAGCAAAAAACAGTTTATCTTGATTATGAAATGAGTTTATATAATTTTGAAAGAGATTAGTTTGTCTAATATGATTGATAACGTTTATCCAATTCTGAAAGAGATTAGTTTTTTCTAACAAACTTTATATAAGTTGCCCTAAATAGCTGACTACCAAATTATATAACAAAAATTTTAGGATCTCCCACGCATGCGCAGTTAAAAATTATTTCATACAAATACCCATATCTCATCAAATATTCAATATATTCATGTTTTAAATGCAGTATACTGTTGCTACTTTCAGTATTATACTGTTGCAGTACGTTGTTGCTGCAGTATAGTGTTCCTTTGTCAGGTTTTTTTAAAGGTTGTGTTAAATTTGGTTGAAAACTCTGTTTGCTATAAACAAAAAACTTTTGAATTTTTCACAAAAAAGTTAACATCTTCCCGAATATGAGTGCTATGCTTACACAAATGCATACAAACGTTGAACAGGACCCAAATAGCCATTTACCACAGTGACAAACCATTTCCAGCCTTTTCTGTTACGTAGGGGATCGCAAATATTATTTTATTATTAAATTTATTATTAGCCCCCTAATTAGACACCCCGATAAAACTTCACCGAGAAATATAAAATGAAACATGTTCTTTACATCCTAGAAGTTCAAGAACAATTCGCCAATAATGTTAGTAGATATTCGACAAAACGTGTGCAATCGAAAGCATCCAGCTCCTGTACATTAACTTTTGGAGGCCAATGTAAACTATAATATACAGATTAATTCTATAGATTTATACTTGGACTCTCGATTTCAAGACGTAGAGATGCATTCACGTACTTACTCTCTGTCTCTATAGTTGACTTCTTAGATGGATGTTTCTTCTTACGAAAACTCCTAAAAGACGCCAATTTTTGACATTTATTTATGCATTCTCGAGATCACTGTAAGATTCATAGAAATGCATAGACATTATCTCAGAGAGAGTTGTTTTGCTCTCTTGACTGCTTTTGCAGTTTTATTGATAAAATAATATTCATGTCGGATAAAATGTTATGCTAAGTTAGACATCGGTCCATCGATAAAAGAGGTTTGGGGTCCAGGCTGTTCTGACCCCGAAATGAAATATAGTATAGAGATGAATTCTAGAGATTTATACTTGGATTTTCGATTTCAAGACATAGAGATGCATTCACGTACTTTATCTCTGTCCCTAGTTGACTACTTAGATGAATGTTTTCTCTTACGAAAACTCATGGACTTTTTACATTTGTTTTGCATACTCGAGATCACTGTTAGATTCATAGATATGCTTCCAAATTATATGAGAGTGCGTTATTTTGTTCTCTTAACTTCTTTTGAAGTTTTATTGGTAAAATAATATTCATGTCTGATAAAAAAATAAAGCTGAGTTAGACATCGGTCCATCGGTAAAAGAGATTTGAGTTCGAGGCTGTTTTGATCAGGAAATAAAATACAGTATAAAGATGCATTTTAGAGATTGGTACTTGGTCTCTCTCGATTTCAAGACATAGAGATGCATTCACGTACTTATTCTCTGTCTCTCTAGTTGACTTCTTAGACATAGGTGCCAACCGCAAACTAATCTTCCGTAATACTTGAGTTATTTTGACCCTGGTTTAAGATATTTCAAACCAGAATTTTTTTTAAGAAATGAAAATAAGTATGCTACACGTAGAAACCTGGATTTAAATAAATAAGCATTCATGAAATAAATTTTCTGGTTCGAAATGTGGTTAATCTGGGTCAAATTAATCCAGACAGTACAGAAGATTAGTGGAAGGTTGGCAGCTATGCTTAGATTGTTGTTTTCTCTTACGACGGCTCAAGGAGTTGTAAAAGACGTCGATTTTTGAAATTTGTTTACGCATATTTGAGATTACTCTTAGACTCATAGATATGCTTAGAAATTATATCAGAGAGCGCTGTTTTGTCCCCTTGACTGCGTTTGCGCCTATTGATAAAATGATATTTATGTCTGATAAAAAGTAACACGAAGTTAGACATCGGTCCATCCCATAATATTTATATTTATGTGTGTCTTGGAATATTGTCTTCTGAACGTGTTTCGGGTGTCTGGCTCGTCAGTTACATAATCCAAAATGGTAAAAGAATGTACCTGATTTTTTTAGTGTATATATGTTCAAGTGGTGATATGTATAACTGTAGTAGCGATTGCTACCGGGGTCTGAGATGAAGGATGAACCGTTAATGAGTATCTCCATTAATTAATTTAAAATATTTGGGTCTTATGAACTTTAATTTTAGTAATTAAAGCAAGTATGTTAAAGCAACAAAAGGTTTCTGGGGTACTTCTAATAAAGGTTAAATGAACAAATTAATGTAACAAATTAATGTAACAAATTTAAGTATGGAATAAAGTAATTTATTTAAACTAAATCCAACGAAATCAGGCTACAGGCTAGCGTACTTTAAGCTTAGTATTTTCTTATTCATTTTGCAAATATTTTTTACATGTATTTTGTAAATAAAATCTTATTGAGTTTTAATTAAGAGTTACTTTTCTTGCATCATATGATTTTCCTTTTAGGCTAATGTTAGATTAGTTTCTGCGTAAGATAATTTAAATTTTTAATTTTGTTTTATTATCTAACGGTTTATATGTTGGGGTACCTTCTAAATAATCACAGCGCAACGGTTTCATCAAGTTACTAACTTTTTAAAATGTGTAAATGTACTCTCCACCCCCAACCAGAACCCACGAATCACGTCTTATAATTTATTACCTAAGTACTTGACTCAATCGCCAAGTGTAATTTTATGTCCCTAGATGCTTGGGAGGATTTTTAATAGCGAAAATCGTAACCAATTATGTATGTGTCTGTATACCCCCAACAATGCCTAAGTAGGGATGGCAGCAAAATATCGATGTATTGAGAATATCCCTATATCGGACCCCAAAAATATCAATTTTTGACATGGATGATTTTGACTCTCGAGATACCATACACCATAATTTACATTTAAAAATCCATACTAACACCTTTTCAGTTATATTTTTAAATAAATGTAACTAAATTCATTTAATTAAAAAATACTTAATTAAAAAACCTTTTTTATTGACTTAATCGTTTAAAATGCCTTAGAAGTTTCGGTAACGGGAAATTTTTCTTCAAGTAATTCGAAAAGCAATCCCATCATAATTTACATGTTTTTGACTAAACATTATTAGCAAAATGCGAAACTAAAAAAAAAGGGCTTACTCTTTTACTCCAGCTCATTGTCTCAAATGACGTTTCTGATCACCCATTCCTGCATCGCTCCAGGTGCCTGCATCAGGGCACCACTCCCAGAATACTACGCGTGAGCGCTAACACAAAAATGGCAGCTGTCGTAGGCGAATTTTTTAAAGCATTTGTACCTGTCCCCTGAATTTAAACGCCAGTATTTTCCAAAACTTGTATTCGACTTATTTAATATGAGAAATGTAAAATGGAAAAACCTTTTAAAAGTTGTTGGTATTGAAATTCAAGCGAGCATACAAACGCTGAAAAAATCCGGCTACACAGCCGCCATTTTTGTGTCAGCGCTGCAAAGATACTTAGGCGTGGTTTTTATTTTGTCTTTATTTGTTTGTGAATCTTGCCTGATAGGTGAATTGTCGTGTTTTTTACGAATGTGTTTATGCGGCAGTTTTGTTTTTATGGTGAAATTATTTTATTCCTACTGAACAAGAAAATTTATAAAGTAATATGTCTCCTAAAAGCGATACTTTGAGATATTTTAGCAAAAGTAATAGAAATTATGTTAAAGAGCATTTTAAATAGAAAAATACCAATATTAAAAAAATCCGATATGATATCACAATAAGCTTTTCAGTCCTCAACATCAAAATGATCAGGTAATAAAATAGGTATCACATCTTGTTTCACGTGGCGGTATTTCAAATCTCTTCCGAAAATACGGATTGTAAGAAACTTTTGCATTTACCAATAGCAGTAGCTATAAATCGCAAAGAAATCCTTTAGAAACCTGTGAAAACCTAAACCGAATTTTATATATACCAGTAGTTCTAGGTATAAATTCCAAAGAAATCCTTTAGAAAGATAAGACGTTCTAATAAGTAATTGCTCAAAATTTTATGCTTCATCCAGACAATCTTTAGAAGTTGTTACGACTTCTGTCGCAATGGTGAGTCTGTTTTCTAAAAGTAAAAGTAGAATTACTGAAAAAAGAAACCGTTTACTAGAAAATATCGTTAAATTTACTATTGTTAAATTAATTGCCTAAAAAATATTGAAAATAATTTCACGAACTTTATAAATGTTAATGTTAAAAATATGTGGTAAAAAGACTAAAAGCCATTTTAAAATTTAACGTTACTTAACATAAACATCAAAAAATCATTTCGTGTATAAAAACATTCAGCAACAATGAAAATATTCCGATGTATTAATATTTTCTGACCAATATTTTTCGGATATCGATGTCTGTCCTGAACCCAGCAGGTAAATTCAAAATATTTATCCAAACCAGAAATTTCTTTAAAATAAATTAAATACAAAAACCAGACAATAATAAGTTAAATAAAGAAGTTAAACAGTGTTAAATAAAAATTCTGGTGTAGAATATTATTATAAAACTTGAATAAAATTTCCGGTAGCTCTAGGGTTAAGATGATAAATTGAAAAATCGAAACATGGATACTTAGAATTTTTTTGCCATCACTTTGACTAAGATTAAGTTATGAGAAATTAAGTATATCAGAGATTTTAAAATGGAATATGGGCCCGAAGGGGGGGCGGGAGCCCTCCGAGGAGGTATTTCTAAGGAAACCTAACCCGTATTAAGCAAGGGAATCCAAGGTTAGAAGAAAACCACTAAAAAGTTCGAATGATTAGGCCGACGTGTGCGATTGCGTTCGAATCCAGCACATCCCGTTCACCAGCTTTGAGAGCAGAACCTCTTGGGCACTAGTGGGTCCACGTGAGTATGGAAAACAAGGACGATATCCCCTTAAACGAAATTTAAAAAAATGTGAATACCATAGAAGAAAATGGAAAATTAACAACGATGTGAAGATTGGTGAACTTTTTACGGTTGGATCTGAAGGTGAGGCTTGTAGAACACCAACTAAATTGAATATTTTGGACAATTTATAAAAGACAATCCAGCAATGGATTGTGATGAATACGAAGAAGATTAAGATGCAAATGATCATATTGCTAAAATCAAATATTCTCTGCATGATGAAATGGTAAAATCATTTAAAACAATCCGACGTAGAATAGAGTGTGAAGAAAATACGCCTGAAGTGGCTTCTAGCGAATTGTAAAGATTAAAGGCGTATTGCGAAAGAAAAAAATTCAAATGAAAGACTCAGACAAAATTCTGTAATTAAATTGTTAATGTATGCTTAAAATGTCTCTTCTATAATAAATACGGTCATATAAAAATAAATAATTCCTGAATTTTGAATGTAATTTTTTTTAACAAAAAAGTACAGTGTATTCCTAGACAGTAATATTGTTTTTTCTACAAATTGCTTTTTTTTCCTTTTAAGGAATAAACAAGCTAAAAGAGTTGGCTAAAACAATTTATAAAAATGTGTAATTAATAACGTTTTATATGATAGTGTTTATGAATTTAAAATTTGTCTTTATGTAGTTAAAAATATTTTAGAAGGTAACTTTCTATTTAACGAATTTGTTCTATACGACTTTTAAAAAAATATTTAGAAATTTCATTAATTAGAAGTTCGACTATGTACTTTTCTCAATTGTAAACTCCCAATATGACACTCTAACGAAATATGCAACCTTCATTTATCCTAAACATAAATTTTCACGACATTTTTACGATTAACCTATTTAATTATGAGCAGATTTTAAGTATTCTCTCCAAATTGAAATCCGATATTTATATCGAGTATTTATAATAATAGAATTTCCAAGATCATAATAAGCTAGTTGATATCCGTGAAAAGTTCAAGACTCTATGGTTCATAAATGTGCTACTATATAAAACATGAAAAATCATTACTCATATAATAAAAGGTAGATATTATCTAAATTTTGTAGCTCAATGTGAAAGATACAGCTTATTTTGCAAATTTTTATAATCTTCAGCGCGATAAATTATTGATCTGTTAGATAGACACTCGACAAAATCCCAATAAAACTGCCACTCTTAAATATACTAAACAAATCAAACGAATATAGACATTTTCTGCATTCTTTAATTTTAATTATGTATAATACTACCCTCTATTTCACAAATATAATCGAAAACAAAGATCACCAGAACAGCGAGCAATATCCTTAACGAAGGAATAAAGGAATCAACATTTTTGATAGACTTAGTACAAAAAGTAAATCCGGTGTATTGTGCACGCGCCATCATTATTTTTCTAAAGCCAGTTATGAACATCGCACTACCCATGGGCGTAAATAAATACATAAGTATAAATTATCGCTTTTTAATAAGACAATAAAATCTACTTTTAGCACGTTTATAGACTAATGTTTTCATTTAAGACCGCCCCACCATTGGCAGACAGGTTCTGTTTTCAAACGCTTGTAGATAATTTTCCTCGTTTTTGCTTTGTAAAGTTAAGATCCCGCTATATCATAGAACTATTAACACGTTCACGCCGGCGCGGTGGGTCACACTCGACTGTCTCAGAGTTCCCAAGTCTCCGGCCTTTTGGATACCAGTATTTTAATAAAGAAAATGTTGTTTTATTTATTTAGAGCAATTGGGCTATTTAAAGGAACAACATTTTCTCTAAAATAATAGTGGTGTACAAAAAGCAGGAGACTTGACAACTCTGAGACAGTCGAGTGTGACCCACCGCGCCGCCGTGAACGTGTTAATAAAGAGGAACGGACATATCATTAAAACAGTGAAACTTCAAGTGTAATCACTTTCGCAGGTGTTGATTACCGCCGGATCATACTCGCACTAGTAAATTTAAATAGAAAATTTCCCCTTATTTAAAAGCCTTCTGAGTTTAAAATTTCAGTCATAAATAATGGACAAAACAGATATTCATTTTTACTGGTGGAAGTTTACTTCGGTGGTAGGCAGTCTATGTGCTTCCGCCATATTGTTACATTCTAGACAATCTCCTGTCAGTGTCTGTGAAAAAGATTACAATACCTGGGCAAACTGGCACAAAGGAATTTTTACCATATTTGTGAGAGAAATTTTCCATGAATAAGGCTCTTAAATAAGACGAAATTTTCTATTCAAATTTACCGGTTGAAGTTTGGCCTGTCGGTAATAAGAAATTGTTGATCTGATTTTAAAAACATCTGCCATCTTGTGACAAACTCCACATTACTTTACTCGCAACTGGCAGACTATACACTACATGTCTCCTCCTCTTTATTCTTAACTCCATTTTCTATAGGGGAGATGGGGGCACATGTGAACAGTTCGCATAAATATAGCTTTTCCTCATAACTGGATTAATTTCTATAAACAAAAACTACTTATTATAGTAAACAGAACTCTTTTTTACACATGGTATTTTTTTTTAAATCACCTGTATAGTTTTTCTTACACTTTTGAATAGTTTTATAAATTCAAAAAATTGTTCATATGCGCCCCATCAGCGGGGTAGTTGTGAACACACGTGGGGCACAAGTGAACAGAAGGAAAAAATATCCTTTAACATGCTTTTTATTTTGTTATTCATTTGTCATCGCAATCATTAGTTATATTACCTTTTAAATTCACCATAAAGAAAAAAAAATATTATTTTTTTTCTAGTTTCTGGATGATATGTTTAAGCAAAAGATTATAAAAGGAAAATATGTAGATTTGGAGGGGAGAGGCTTAGATGATTCATTAAATATTGTTGTAATAAAATAAAAAGAATAAAGAAGCCATTTAAAAAAAGAAATTAAAACTTTTAAATTTTGCTTAAGGGCTTTTGTTTGGGGGAAATTTTAGGGAGGGGACATTTACATACTATTTATCGGAAATCTGCCGGAATAGGAAAGATTCTCACTCCTGTATTTGCCTTATTTACTTCTAAATTATAGATAAAGAAGGGTTTTTTAATGATTAAAAAAAATCTCGACTATAACACCCCCCCCCCTCAACTTCTTTTGCTTTTGAAAAAGGGGGGGGGTACAATCGAGATTTTACGGTAGTTATCAGTTTAAAAATTTTACTTTCTTAAAATATTACTGGTATTTATGGATATGGTATTTTGAATGGATATCTCCATTCAAAGCATCATATAATAATTGTTTTAGAGATGGAAATAAGCCATCATTGCTAGGTTAGAACAAATGTAACAGAAAAATTTGCAAATTTGTTCAAGGTAATACTTTTGTATTAACAATGCATAAAAAATATTGTTGTAAACCGTTTAGTAAAATAATATACAACACTTATTGCATTTTAGAAAACATTAAATTTTTTAAAGTACAATTGAACGTAAACGAGCTTGTTGCTATTTATATATTTGCTTAAAGAAGTGTTTGTGGAAGTTTCAATACAAAATAAACTTTGTGTGAGGAAAATATCTTCTATTTCAGGAAAATTGTAGATAATGGAACTTACATTATTTCTCATTAAGTTAACTGAAAGAAACAGAATCACAGAATGATTATTGGGGCACTTATGAACTGTTCATATCTGCCCCAACTAGTCTGTTCACAAGTGCCCCACATTGCTGCTTTTGTTAAATGGATAAATAATTAACATTTCAATTTTAGAAGAAAAAAAACTGTATAAAAAGTGTTTATTAGTATTCATATCACATCTTAGTATTCAATGTTCATTAGTATTTCATACAAACCTTCAAATTCAAATAAATGAATAAATAAATAAAAATTTTTTACCATATGTCTACAGGTGCTATCACCTTTAGTAATTAAAAAAAAAAAAAAAAAAAAAACTTATAATAACTATCGAAAAATTGCGATGTTCACATGTGCCCCCATCTCCCCTACCTCGCAAAATCGCTGGCACATTCCTCTTCTGTAGCCATTTGAGGAATGAGAAAAATTGGTATCACCTGCGTCTAGGTAAGGCATTGCCAGTTATCGGTGATTGATTGCATGCAAGTTTGAGTAAAAAAGCGTGATTCTGCACCCTCCTCATTAAACAATAAAAAAGGTACTTTTTTATAAGAAATAACTAAAAGAGAAAAGATTTTGAAATAAAAATGCATAAAATTAACCCTGATTAAAAATACACAATAACACAGATATAAACATAAGTTTGGGCTTTCGCACGTCATCCACGTTCATTGCACAGTCCCCTGAATACTACTACTGAGCGCTGACACAAAAATCGCGGCTGTCGTAGGCGTATTTTTTTAAGCGTTTGTACGGTCCCCTGAATTTTGACACTAATATTTTCCAAAAGTTTTCTTTGACTTATTTAATATCGGAAAAATGAAACAGAAAAACTTAAAAAAATTATTGGTATTCTAATTCAAGGGACCATACAAACGCTGAAAAAAAAATTGCCTACGACAGCCGCCATTTTTATGTCATCGCTCAGGCCTTACGATTTAGCGGGCTGTTTTTTAATGTCTGCACAAAAGACACTTCATCACAATGTGCGGCGGTATCATTTCAGTCGTGTATTAGATTGTCCGAATTCTGCGAGTGTTTTTGACCGCCCTTTTAACCGCTTTCCTTATTATTTCGAGTTATCTCGGGTTCGTATATATTACAATAATTATTATCCGGAGAAAACTCGGGCGTGGCATAATTTGTCTCTATGATTTGTTTTATCGCGTTTTTACTCGACCTGAATCTTAAAAGGGAAGAAAATATTATCATATAATATAATAAATTATATATAATTAAATTATATATAATATTTGATTGGCAGTTTTCCAAGTTTTTTGAGATGAAATGCAATGATTTGATTTCAAAAAAATGTGAGGATTTTTTTCAGTTTTTTTTTTCTAAAAAATTGGTAAAGGAATCGGTTAAATTAGTTTTCGCTTTATTTAAACACTAGCAGGCCCGCCCGTCGTTGCCCAGGGTTTGTAAATAATAACCTTAAATAAAACTTAAGTTTATATGAATTTATATCTTTGGAAATTCTTTTAAATGAACGTAATTTCGGAGGCCCCATTGACTTCCGCAGCGCCTAATGTGTTCCCATCAAACTTCTTTCCGAACGAACCTGTAATCTAGATCCTCACAACCCATGGCAGCATTTACCGGAAGTGCCCGCATGTGCCGGAGATAATCGAAAACCAAGTTGTGTGAGCGAAACCTCGTAGGAATCAAGCCCACAGAACTAAGTCTAAGATAAGTTTAAGATAAAATTTCATAATACAGGAAGTAGATGAATTGTAATGTAAGTTGAAGGCTGCAAATCCCGTTGAAATTGGGTCGTAAAACCCGAGGAAATAACGCGCTACCAAGCGGTGGGAGATGCCTCCTCACCTTGTAAATTTCCTGAATTACTGTTAACATTAACACGATATTTAATAAACGGATGAAATCCCTTATCTAAAGTTACCTTTAAAGTAACGTTATTTTTAATTTACGGCTCTAGTGAGTAGACGTAAGTTAATGCTGAAAAAGGAGATTAATGTTCGAAAAAGTCGGTAGCTGAGGTATAAAGAAAGACCGGGCCCTGGGGGTCAGTGTCTTAACTGGGATGTAGTTGGGTATAAGAAAAATTTTTAGGGGTTTTAAAGTAGCTGGAAGACTCTAAAACTATGTTAAAGAAAATTGCAATAGAATAGGATAGTTTTTAAAGAAGCAGCAACAAAGGCCCCAAGAAGACGATTTATATTCAAAATTTGTAGTAGCTGAAGTCTGCAAATTTTTTTTCTCATTCATCTAGTAGCTGGAGAACTTAAGAAGTTGTTAGAAGAAAAAAGTTCCTGAATCGGACCATTTTTAAGGGAGCTATAACAGGGGGCCCAAAACGGCCCAACTGATAGTTGAGAACAGGGCTCTATTATGAAAACATGTTTAAATGTTTTAGTAGTTATCGTTTTAGATCTTCAATTAGTCAAAATTAATCATAGGGTACGAAATAATCATTAGAATAATATTTTAAAGAAATGCGCAAAAATGGGGCAAATGCTTAAAAAGGGGCCCTAGAGCCCAAATAAAATATGAGGGTGTTGGTCTAGGGCAGGGTTGGCGAACCCTTTTTTCATCCGCGTGCCAACTTTCCCCCAAAATTATAATTCGTAGCCATGACGTGCCATCCATCAAACGAATTTAATGGAAAAGAAAATCAAGACTTAAAATAATTCGAAAATTATTTATTGGGATTTTAAAAATATGGGCAACATACCTGTAGTATTACATTGTAATATTTATAGAAATAAATACCTTTCTATTCTAAAAAAATGTAACTTACGCTGTCACCGCCGCCGCCGGTTTTGAATTTTTTGTGACCGGAGGTCTTTCTCCGTTAATATTAAGAAAAATATTGCATACAAAAATATGAAAATCTGCGGTATTATAGAGAAATATTTGATAAACACGCTGATGCAGACAGTTTTCAAATCGAAGAATTATTTAAAGAGATATTTAATGCTAAAATTGGACAAAGTCGTTCCATTAAAAAAGTTTTATAGGAGCAAAATCTATACATTGGAATTTAATCATTTTTAGATCATTTTATACGTTATAATTTCCCGGTGTACAGAATGCATTTATTTTTTAAATTTGACTCATTTTTTCAGCTTTTATTTCTATTTTAAATTCAAATTTTCAGCATTTCGAGAGATATTTTTTACTTATTTTAGAAAATTGTACTAATTTAACCTGTTGCCAACTGTATAAACAGCGCAAACAATAATGTTTGCTTCAAATTAAAAATTTATTTACACGTGACTATTATAAACAGAAAAAAATACTTTCAAATTAGAATGAAATAATTACGTATAAAAAGCAGGAACTTATTGAAAATTACTTCATAAAAACTATATTTACAGGTGAATTTTAACAGAGAAAGGATCCTTCTATATATATAAAAAAAGTTTTGATTTGGAAATGGACCAATGAAAATCTGCGTAGATATTCCCGGCAGATCGGCATCCAATTTGAATGGTTAAGCATGGCATTTTTTCGTTAATATTAAAAAAACTGTTGCATACAAAAATATGAAAATAGGTAGTATTATAGAGAAATGTTTGATAAACACGCTGATGCAGACAGTTTTCAAATCAAAGAATTATTTTAAAAGATATTTAATCCCAAAGTTGGACAAAATCGTTCCGTTAAAAAAGTTTTATAAGAGCAAAAACTGTACATACGAATTTAATCATTTTTAGATCATTTTATGCGTCAGAATTTTCAGGTGTGCAGGCTGCATTTAGTTTTTTAATTTGACTCATTTTTTGAGGTTTTATTTCTATTTTAAATTCAAATTTTCAGCATTTCGAGAGATATTTTTTACATATTTTAGAAAATTGTATTAATTTAAACTGTTGCCAACTGTATAAACAGCGCAAACAATAATGTTTGCTTCAAATTAAAAATTCATTTTACACGTGACTATTATAAACAGAAAATATAAAAAGCAGGAACTCATTGAATATTACATCATAAAAACTATATTTACACGTGAATTTTAAAAGAGAAAGAATATTGTAAAATAATAAATTCATTAACATGCATTAGAAGTCTTAAATAGGAGAATTTGCGTCACATTTACATCACATTACATTTATTACGTAAAATGAACAAAAAATAATAGTGCTAAACAGTTTAAATTTAAAAATTGCGCGAGGCATTTATTTGATATTTAAAGATGATCATAATATTTCATTTCTAACAAAAGTATTTTTACGTGAATATTAAAAAGAAAAAGAAGAGTTTGGTGAAAATTACGTCAAATTATAATTGTCAGATTCAAATTATAATTCAATCTTCCGAAATCCTTTTAACCCTAGATCTACCGGGAATTTTATTCAAGTTTTAATAAAACGTTCTACACCAGAATTTTTATTTAAAACTATTTAACTTATTTATTTACCTTATTTTTGTCTGGTTTATATACTTAGTTTATTTTAAAGAAATTTCTGGTTTGAATGAATATTTTGTATGTACCTGTCGGGTCCATTGGACCCGTCTGGTAGACGGAGGGTTAAAGCCGATCAAATTAGCGTGCTGTTAGAGTCTGCGGTGTCTGAACGGAGGTTGACGAGCGTAGCTCGTAGGAGGCAGAGCCCTCCTAGTATTTTAAAATACAATAATAATAAAAAAAAAATTAATGCCATTAAATGCGATTTTTATTGTCGCATGTTGGAGGGGAAAAATATGAGATTAAAATTATGCAATGAGAACGTGAGAAAATTAGGGTGTAAAAAATGCATAGCACACAAAAAGTTCAAGGGGCCCGGATCGGGCTCTACAGGACCGTAAGGTGCTTCAGGATTTTAACTGGAATATAGAAACTGGAGAAAAACTAAATGGAAAATTGGTTCCAAAAATGAAGATCGGATTAAGAAGGGCGATTTATTAATAATTTACGATGCAAAAGTTTCAGGGGGCCTTGTACCGGACCCCAAGGGGAATGGACTTAAGTGGCATGTAGTTTGATATAAATACACTTTTTAGCAGTTTTTAATGTAGTCTGAGGATTATAGAACTATGGTAAAAAAAAAAAAAAAAAAAAAAAAAAAAAAATTGAAAAGAAAATATGGTAAAGGAATTCGGATCATTTTTAAAGAATATGCACCAAGGGCCACAAGAAGACGATTTATATTCAAATTTGGTGGTAGTTGAAGTCTGAAATATTTTTTTTGTCGTTCATGTAATAGCTGGAGAACCTAAGATGTTGTTAGAAAAATAAAGCTAGTGAATCGGACTATTTTTAAGGGATCATTAGAATATAATTTAAAAGAAATGTGCAAAAAATTGGGGAAAACTTAAAAAAGGTCCCTAGTGCCCCAATAAAAGTATGTGAGTGTTGGTCTAAGGAGAAGAGTTCAGACTAAACTTCAAAATTACGCACTGCGCAGGTGAGAAAAATAGGGTATGAAAAACGCGTGGCACACAAAAAATTTTATGGGCCCTGGACAGGGCCCTACGGGACCCTAGACGGGCCCATGGTCTTAACTGGAATGTAGAAACGGGAAAATAACTAAATGGAGAATGTATCCAAAAATGAAGATCGGATAAAAAGGAAGCAATTTATTAAATTTTAGTGCACTAAAACTTCAAGGGGCCCTGTACCGGGCCCCTTGCACGGGTGTCAGGGACTTAACAGAAATGTAGAAATGGGGTAGAAACTGAAAGGAGAATTCACCCCCAAAACGAAGAAGATCGGATAGAAAAGAAGCATGTTATTAACAATTTAGTGCACTAAAACTTCCAGGGGACCTGTACTGGCACCCTTGCAAGGGGGCCAGGATCTTAACTGAAATGTAGAAATGGGGAGAAACTGAAAGGAGAATTCACCCTAAAAACGAAGAAGATCAGATAGAAAAGAGGCATGTTATTAACAATTTAGTGCACTAAAACTTCAAGGGGTCCTGTACCGGGCCCCTTGCAAGGGTGCTAGGGTCTTAACTGAAATGTAGAAATGGAGTAGAAACTGAAAGGTAAAGTCACCCAAAAAACGAAGAAGACCGGATAGAAAAGAGGCATGTTATTAAAATTTAGTGCACTAAAACTTCAAGGGGCCCTGTACCGGGTCGTTTGCAAGAGTGCCAGGGTCTTAACTGAAATGTAGAAATGGGGTAGAAACTGAAAGGATGTAGTGATTTGAGCTATATCTCTATACTCCCCGCAGAAAATACCCCTTAACGGCACAGATTCGCCATATATGAGGAACTAATGTATTTCTATAACAGAGCAAAAATACAGCAAAGTCTGCTAAGCCGAACGGCAAGATGAAATAAACTGTTCAATCACCATTGGTCTAAGACATTTGACAGTCGGTGACAGTTTGCTAATGCAAAGGAACAGCCGGAACTCTCTTGATCTATAGCGTGGGAAAAGAGCTCGCATATTTTCTCACAGGAACAGATGATCGCAGAATTCGTGAGCAAAAAAGAGGAGGATTTTAGGCGACCATTCAGGGGACAGCCGAGAAGATCCTTGGGAGTTTCTTGAATGGAGCGGCCGGTGAGTGGCTGTGAAACTCACTATTGTTTTTAGAAGAAGATGATGGAGATATATAGCAGAGGAGATGAAGAGGAGTTAGTAATTTGTTGGACTCGTGAGTGGGACTTTCAGGGGTGAACCTGAAGGAGGAGAAAAGTATTCTCCGGAGAAAGTAAAAGCCGAAAGGGCTTAGGATTACGGTTCCCAGGACCGGGGACAGTTACCCAGTAACGGCGGCGACAGGCACCGGGTGACATAGCACTGGAAAGATTTTATCTCTATAATAAGACAATTGTCTGCTGAATATTGATGAAGAGATCTTTATCTCTAAAATAGGATAAATAGCTCTACTCTTAAGGACTTGAGCGACAAGCTGCCACCTTCTCATGAACTCTATTTGACTTTTGCATAAACATCCGTTCAACAGAATAATATTGTTGTGTTGTACATAGCAACTTCTATTTAATCCAGAAAATCTTTTATTGTTATTCTGTTCTGAGGCATGTTATTAACAATTTAGAATAAAAATCATTTTGTTTTATTCTAAAAGAATATTGGTTGTTATGCCTTCGAAGTAAAAACCTTCGATCACCGCTACTGCCTTCTTAGGACCGAATTCACCCCGAAAACGAAGAAAATTGGATAGAAAAGAGGCATGTTATTAACAATTTAGCGCACTAAAACTTCAAGTGGCCCTGTACTGGGCCCCTTGACAGGGTTCCAGGATCTTAACTGAAAATGTAGAAATGCGGTAGGAACTGAAAGGAGAATTCAACCCGAAAACGAAGAAGATCGGATAGAAAAGAGGTATGCTATTAACAATTTAGTGCACTAAAACTTCAAGAGGCCCTGTACTGGGCCCCTTGACAGGGTGCCAGGGTCTTAACTGAAATGTAGAAATGGGACAGAAATTGAAAGGAGAATTCACATCCAAAAAGAAGAAGATCGGATAGAAAAGAGGCATGTTATTAACAATTTAGTGCATAAAAACTTAAATTGGCCCAGGGGCCCCGGCCCTTAAAAAAATAAAAATCTGAGCCTCAGGTGCATCAGGACCTGTCTTGGACTAATCACTCCTGAAAGGGCATAGCCGGATAAGCATTGGAAACATGCCTTTTAATCGAATTTCCTCATTTTTTTCCTAGACGTAGCTACGTATCTGACAATATATTTCTCCTATTATCACCCTATAAATATTGATATTTAATGAGAAAAAAATGGTTTTTCGATTTTTTAAAAAACAGATTTTTTCAAAAACTACTCCACGGAATTTCATGCTATTAATTAAGGATATATAGATAATAAAGATGCATAACTGGTAAATTTTATAATTTTCTGTTCATAAAAACTGTGTGAAATAGCGAAATAAAAATTTAAAAATATAAAAATCATATCTTATGGTTATCCGAAAATTACCATTTTCTTGTAAAAAATTCTCCATGTATGCCCGTATATTCTATGTAAATGCCGAAAGTTTGCGTTGGGTACTACATATAAATATTTACAAAAATGTATATCAAAATTATAGAAATTCATTTTAAGGCGTTATTTGGGGCGGAGCTACTTCACTTCAACGTCCGGAGAATTTTTGGAACACAGTCAGCAGACAATATGTCAACTGGTGTATTTTAGATTCTATTAGCATATAAGCCATGTTTTCAACACCATGTTCATTTTGATATCGACAGTGTTGAGAATGTTGCTCATGTGTTCATTAAAATTTAAAATACAGCAATTCTGTAACTGTTTATTCCAAAAATTCTTTGGGTGTGGATGTTGAGTAGCTCCGCCCAAAATAACGCCTTAAAATGAATTTCAATAATTTTGATATACATTCTTTTAAATATTTATATGTAGTACCAAACGCAAACTTTCGGCATTTATATAGAATATACGGGTACACATGGGGAATTTTTTACAAGAAAATGGTAATTTTCGGACAACCATAAGATATGATTTTAATATTTTTAAAATTTTATTTCGCTTTTTCACACAGTTTTTATAAACAGAAAATTATACAAAAATTACCAGTTATGCATCTTCTGTATCTATATATCCTCAATTAATAGCATGAAATTCCGTGCTGCAGTTTTTGAGAAAATCCGTTTTTTTTTTTAAATCGAAAAACCATTTTTATCTCATTAAATATCAATATTTATAGGATGATAATAGGAGAAATATATTGTCAGATATGTAGCTACGTCTAGGAAAAAAATCAGGAAATTTGTTTAAAAGGCATGTTTCCAATGCTTATCCGGCTATGCCCTTTCTGACTTTTACGTGCGGTAGATTTCTCTACCCATCGCCGACAGACACACATACACACACACACACATACACACAGAGCGATTTGTTCTTTTATGAGTATAGATAAATATGATCTTAGATTTCTGTGATTGAATAAGTTCATTTGAAGAATCGTTGAGATTACCTACACCCTGGTGCGTCATTGGCAGTTAGCGGTGTTTGATTGAATAAAAGTCCGCGTAAAAAGCATTTTCCTGTTGCAACTGCATTGAAAAAAGATAATCTTTTCTTTAAAGATAACTACCGTTTGAAATTTCTTAATTAAAATTTTATAAAATTACTACTTTGTACAAATTTAACAAAAATGCATAACAACGCGCATAGAAACTTATGTTTGAACATTCGCACGTCATATATGGTCAATGTCTGCAACAAACCCCACTTCGTCACAGAGTGCGCCGAGTTTGGCGTATATGTGACATATAGAATACTTACAACTAAATTTTTCGCACTAATATTTTTAATAGTTTAAGTTGCCTTATTTAATCCCAAACTTTTGTCTTTAAATTAGTCAGAGATATCTATATAGAATTACTGGTGCTAAAAGATTACCAATTTTATCGTGCAATGTACAGATTAGAATTTATATCATTTTCTGTTTTAACATTAGAGCCGCGGGAAATTTTACTCAGGTTTGAAAAAAATATATTTTACACTAGAATTTTTACTTAAAACTATTTAAGGGGGGAAGTCCCTTTAGACGCCTCAAAATAAGTCATTTTTCATTATTTTTTTTAAAGGTGATAAAATAATCGGATCATTTTGAAACTGTAGCATAACTTTATTACATTTTTGTAGAGTACCAATTTTTGTTTCTTTTTTTTTACAAAATTGCTGCTGAACAAAATTTTTCTTCGGGCGTCTCAGGCGCGATGCCTAAAAGTGCTGCACTCGCACTCTTTTTCTATTGATCTGAAAAAATAAAATAAAATTATTTTCTTTTTTGAACATATTCACGGTAAGGATAAACCTATCAAACGATAAAAAAGTATAAATCGAAAAATTAAGTACGGTTTTTAATAAAATGTTCGGATTTTGTACTATTTTTTCGACAGTTTTCATCCCTGAAAAATAGTTTATTTACACGAAATCTTTTAAACTTTAGATACTTCCTTCTGGTAATGATATACAGAAAAGCCTCACCAAAAATCAGCCAAATCGACCGATAACGTTTTGAGTTACAGCATGAGCAGTTTCTGAAAACATAATTTCAAGATATTAGCGTTTAAAGTTTCAGTACGTAAAATTACTGGTTTCAGTGACTTACCGATCAATCAGCGATTCTAGATACATATAATAGATCTTCGGATTTCTCGAAAAGCTGGTTTTCTTCGAGTTGCTGCTGGTTTCTGGCTGTACGAGCTGCTTTTGCCTGAATAAGACTCCTCCGGTTCTGTCTCGTTACTCTTGCCTCATCGGCGTTTTCGGAAAAAAACTTTGGCATAGGTACCAGCAACAATATTTAAATTATCCATAACTTTAAAAACGGAAGCGTAGCATTCATTAAATATCCCAGCAGTAAACTCATATGTGGTTTGAATATTAACTTCATAATCCATATTTCCTATACTAAAATTATTAAGTTTACAGCGTTTCCGAGAAAAGTCTTTATCGTTCTAAACATTAATAACAAAAATACTAACAGGTGAAATGGAATGCAGTTTTCTGCAAAAGAATGAAGAAATCCAAGATTTTATTTATTAAATTATTAATTATTCAATAAATAAAAGTTAATTTAGAAAATAAAAGTATATAATTAGCAATCCTCACTGTTATACTTCAAATGTTAAAAAACACTTGGAGGGGATTCGAATACAGGCTCAACATTCTTCGTGCTAACAAAGCTCACGTACAGCTGACATTGGAGGTCCTGTAAAAAAAAAAAAAAAACTCTTAGATTTCACATTCTTTTACAGCGAACTGTATAACGGTTAGGTGTTATATATAAGGTGTTCAAGATAAGAATGGTTATAATTTTAATGCCTTAAAAGCTATTATTAACCCTAGATCTACCGGGAATTTTATTCAAGTTTTAATAAAACGTTCTACACCAGAATTTTTATTTAAAACTATTTAACTTATTTATTTACCTTATTTTTGTCTGGTTTATATACTTAGTTTATTTTAAAGAAATTTCTGGTTTGAATGAATATTTTGTATGTACCTGTCGGGTCCATTGGACCCGTCTGGTAGACGGAGGGTTAATAATAAATAATAGGACATCACGTAACAATTTATTTGTAAAAATAGCCCATTTACAATCTTTACCAATGCCTTTGTAAATATTTTAAATAAATATTTTCTTCTTTAATTATTCGCATTTATTATTTAACACTAGAACCGCCGGCTATTTTACTCAAGTTTTGTAAAAAGTGAGTTTTAAATAAAACTATTCAACTTATTTAATTAGCCTATTTTTGTGCTGAATACATTTAACATATCTTATGAATAAATTTCTGATTCAAATCGACTATTAGCAATTTGGCAGGGGTCAAAAAGACCCCTAATGGCGGTTCTAGTGTTAATGACTGGAAAATTTTATCATCATACAGAGTATCCATAACGAAACGACCTTTAACGTTGTCTAGAGACGAAACTATTGCTCAAAATGTTGCGAGATTTTGTGGAGGACATAATAAAAGTATGGGAATTTGTTTGAGTGAAAGAACAAACAGTTCAAAATTTTGCTTCTAGAGGACGTTTTTTAACTAATTACACATTTAGCATACATTAACGACAGTTTAAAAATTTTAGTACAACCAAACAAGACGGTCATCATTTTCAAATACTACGTGGAATCGTAACATACCATGTTCCACAATTGACCGCCGTGTGTTCGGGGAAATGCTAAGAACATGCCGTGAAATGCTGTCTTGAAGATCAGGTAAAGTTAATAAATAAAATTTCTAAACTATCGTAAATATATGCTAAATTTGTAATTCATTAAAAAAAGTCCTCAAGTGGCGAAATTTTGAACTTTTTTTCGCTTAAGCAAGTTTCCATCCCTTTATTATGTCTTTCACAAAATATCACAATTTTATGAACAATAGTAGACATTAGACAACTTAGGGTCAAATAGGGTCGTTTTATTATGGACATATCCTGTATATATCTAAATCAAATCTTTTTTTACTGAATAATGTCACGCAAGATTTTAAATAACATTTAAAACAATATGATCGAACCCACTCCACCTTTTGTGGCAGGTTGTGCCTGTTGAAAGGGCGTCGAATATTTTTTTATTTATGTATTCTAATAAAAGTTTAAAGTTTTAAAAGTTATTTTTCTAACTTATTTTTTAATTAACACGTTCACGCTGGCGCGATGTGTCACACTCGACTGTCTCAGAGCTGCCAAGTCTTTGGCTATTTGGGTACCAGTATTTTAATGCAGAAAATGTTATTTTATTTAATTAGAACAATTGGACGATTTAAAGGAACGATATTTTCTCTAAAATAATAGTGGTGTGCAAAAAGCCGGATACTTGAAAACTCTGAGACAGTCGACTGTGACCCATCGCGTCGGCGTGAGCGTGTTAAGTCAAGAGATCAAGCAATACGTAGCCTTCATTGGATAAAAAAGTAGCAAAAAATTGTAGAAAATCATTAACCCATTAACCGCCAAAACTATTACGATAGAAATTTTCAAATTTCTTGTTGAAAGTAGTTTCCCACCACAAATTCAGTAAGGTAAATTTCGCTTTACTAAAATGGCAAAATTCCTGCCAATAAATAAGACATTTTTTTAAATTCTGAAATAGTGGTGCCAATGTAATTAATTCATTGCATGAGCAATTATTTTGACTGTTGCGTGAACGCAACGTCAGCGGTTAATGGGTTAATCAAAAAGTGACCCAAGATGCTCCACCCTCCCCCAAGCCTTTTGTTTTAGGAAATATATATGCATAAAATAATAATAATTTAATATTGGAGGGTGAAAAGTTTTATAATTTGAATTCTTTAAATTTTGGTTCAAGTGACTTGATATGTGATATTTGGGCCTAAATTTAAACCCAGATTAAATATATTTGGATACAATAAAAAAAAATAATATAATATTTTTAAATAAATTTTAATTTTGAAAAATATTTGTTACAGTACTCTAAACTAAATGTATTACAGCCCGTAACGCAACATTTATTTGTTCTAAGTTTCCTTAACTCTTCTTTTAAATATTTTAATCTTCTATTTTATCCTTGAAATAATAAAATATTACATTAGTATGCATAATAAAAAAACCTTCTTTTTGTAATGTAATTAATTTAATAATTTCCTTTTCAATTTCCCAAAACTTTATTTAAAGTTTTTATAAAGCACATAAGTAAACGGGTAATAACTATTTCCAGAAAGTTCTACGACACGTAATTTGAGTATTGGAAGATAACAGAATTTAGAAATAACTTCAATAATACATTTGTTAAAATTACGTAATTATTTCTAAATTTAAAATCTACACTTTATAATCGACTGTAGTTTTATTCGTAAATATTTTTAATTTGTCTATATACAAGGTGTGCTTTTTCAATTTTGATTAACAGCGCCAAGGAAAAGAGATAAATTTTAATAATACTAATTACTATAATAATAGTACAGTATACCTACTGAAACGGAATTTTTCCCGGTTCCAAACTTCTTTGTTTTCACAGATGTTTCTATTTATATTACAAGTGATTATAAAGGGTGTTTTTTACCCGACTGAAAAGAAGGGTTATGCGTTTCACGCGTACCTGTGTATGTGGACCCTCGAAACATCCCAACGGCTGGATGGATTTTTATGAATTAGGTCTCTATCGATTTGCCTTAATCTTCCGATGGTTATAGGGTAGGTTTTGTTTTTATAAATTCAAAATTGCAGCCGTAAAATAAAAAATGGCGCTAGAGACGAAAAAAAAAATTTACGCACCATATTGAGTGGCCTATCATTGGATAGATCTTTCAAAATGAAGACGATGTTTCATTGACCATTTTGTAGTCAGAAGCTCCGTTTAAATATTACACAACCTGGAAGTTCTGTACTTCGGATCGCTACCTTTATTGTAACTCTAACCTTCATAATAGACATCTATAGGCCTCATCAAAAGAGTGTTTGTAGATAGGAACTAATAATTAAACACAACTTAAAAGTCACCAATACAAGTAAATAAAAGAAAGGTAAGTAATATAAAAAATAGTTTCATATTGAGGAGAAATAATTAATTAGTTCGCTTTTTACGCAATCGGGTTTTTTGATTTTTTAAATTTAATATATTATTACAAGAAATTAGAATTAAACATTTAAAAAAAAACTCATTTAATTATACAATTATCTGGCGTATCTGTATTTTTATAAGTAATTTTTGCCACAAAACTGCAACACGGGACCTGTTCAGCCCGTGATTATGCTAATGCATGCACAATTTGAGAGCACGTGATTTTGTTTCACCTTAAAAATGTCCATTAGAATCTTCTGTTATTGTAACATGGGTTTGAAAATAACCTATGATTCTGAATATTTTAATAAATGACAATTTAAAAATTAAATTTCCTCATTCAGCCACTTTGAACGCGGAATAAAATTATTCTTCTGAAATGAATTTTAATTATCACCAAAATATTTTGCATATCTCGAAAAGATATCTTTAAATGCAAACTGCTTAATTTATTGGCTTTTACGGGAAAAAAGAACATTATTAGCAAAATCTTCATTTTGGCAGCGGTAGGATTCGAACACACGCCTCATAGAGACCGGTGCCTAAAACCAGCGCTTTAGACCGTTCGGCCATGATACCTCGATTGAAGTGAACGTAATATTTGAAGATAAATTTGATATCTAGCGAATAAAACAATCTATAAAACGGTTAGATTTTATTATTACCAGACTGAAAAGAGGGGTTATGTGTTTCACGCGTATCTGTGTATGTGGATTTCTTTATACCCTAACATCCCAACGGCTGGATGGATTTTTATGAATGAGGTCTCTATCGATTCGTCTTAATCTTCCGATGGTTATAGGATAGGTTTTGTTTTTATAAATTCAAAATGGCGGCCGTAAAATAAAAAATGGCGGTAGAGACGAAAAAAAAAATTACGCACCCTATTGAGTGGCATATCATTGGATAGGTCTTTCAAAATGAAGACGATGTTTCATTGACCAGTTTGTAGTCAGAAGCTCCGTTTAAATATTACAAAACCTGGAAGTTGTGTACTCTGGATCGCTACCTTTACTGTAACTCTAACCTTCATAATAGACGTCTATAGGCCTCATCAAATGAGTGTTTGTAGATAGGAACTAATAATTAAACACAACTTAAAAGTCATCAATACAAGTAAATAAAAAAAACGTAAGTAATATAAAAAATAGTTTCATATTGATGAGAAATAATTAATTATTTCGTTTTTTACGCAGTCGGGTTTTTTAATTTTTTTAATTTAATATATTATTTAGAGGTGTGGTTTTGAAATTGATAACATAGTTTCTAGTCGCAGTGAATTTGACAGCTGGCAAATGATTTGTGCTCAGTATGTTTTGCCATTTCACCATGAATAGACTTACGCCAGAACAACACTTGCAAATTGTACACAACACCCAGTGTTGCGAGATTGGGGACATTTTTTGTCCCCAGATTGTTGATTGTCACCTTTAAAAAAAAAAAAAAAAACAGAAATATTCGACCAATTTAAAAATAGAATAAAAATTCTGAAAAATAAGGCAAATTATACTATTTTTAAAAAGTGGTGACAGTCAAATAATCTGAATTAAAAAAGTCCCCAATCTGACAACACTGACAATACCACCAGTTAATTGCAGGAGATATTCGGTGAGCGCATAATTTTGCGCAATGAACCTGCGAACTGGTCTCCACGATCATGTGACCTCACACCAATGGATTATTTTCTGTGGAGATATGTGAAATCGCTGGTCTACGCCAATAAACAACAGACGTTGGCCCCCTTAGATATTAACATTCACCGCGTTATTGTTGATATAGGGCCCCAGCTTCTCGATAAAGTGATCGAAAATTGGATTTCCAGATTGCGCTTCATTCGAGCCAGCCACGGCCGCCTATATGCCCGAAATAATTTTAAAACACTAATGGTATAAAATCATTTATTTAATAAAACCAATATCATGGCCATTAAGATTATTTGTATGTGTTTTATTTTGCTTTAAATTTGTATACAAAAATTATGTATCTGTATTATAAAGAACAAACGTATCTGTGCTTAACGCTGACGTCATTTTGCGCACGGCAACACTTCACGATCAAATTTCGGTCTTGAAATTTTCGCTACTGCAATTTTTTAATCTTCTGACCATCGTACATTTTCAATTTTCGTCGCATAGGGAAAAAAATTACTTTCAAATGCAATTTGTTTAAAAGCTGTATCTTAATTGACTGATGTATTATGTTTTCTAATAATTGTTAAGCATGATTTTTCTTATCAGGTGCCAGTTTCAATACATAATAATAATAAACATTTTGCACGTAAAGCAACAAACATTGTTCAGCATTTGTTTCTGACTATTTTTGCATACCGAAATTAATAGTTCATTTATAAACAACAAAAATAATAATATTAAAAAAATACAAATCTAACATATTTGTAATCATAAAATTTAAATTCTTAGATCACCAAATAGGATTTTTTCTTTGCAATGGAATTTGTTTGCTAAGTTCATCTCAGTTTACTGATTGTCTAAAAAACAATTTTAAAGCATGAAATATTTTTTAATTTATCTATATCGCGCGGAGCTCGATTACGAAAGATTAATCCGTTTGCCCTTAAAACAAAATAAAGAGTTCACCATTTTCTTACGGCTAATATCCATTAAAAAAAACTTCCCTATGAATATATAAAACACTAAAGTAATATAAATAAAACACAAACTAAACAGACATGTATAAGCTTTGAAATTATCAGAATATAAAAGGATGCCGTAAATAGAAAAATCTTGGTCAAATAACTCTTAGCATGCGGCTAATAAAAAAATGTCGCTTTTGATAAATTTCAAAAATTTATTTGATTGTATAATTCGATTGTATACGAAAAATGCTTTTTTAATGTAAGTGGGCAATCTAAAAAAATTCTTGCATATAAAAAAAAAAATATTAGTTTTCAATTAAAAAAATGTTTTCACCTATATTCTGTAACCCGGGAAGCCCGGGTACGATCCCCTAGTATTCTTAAAATAAGAGTGTGACATATGAAAATAGAGACAATTCGGATCAAAGTTACCCTGAATGACTGTAATCAAGTTTATAATAACCAGCAAAATCTTTTATCAAATCAAGAAACCAAAACTGCCAACATTTCCGCTTTTTGTACCACAAAAATATAATAGAAAATTTTGCCTTATTTACATGGCGGATTACGGCGATTTAAAAAGGTAGAATTTACAATAAAATTTTTGTGGTACATAAAAGCGTAAGGTTTGGCTGCTATGAGAAATTACAAAACAGTTTCTAAAAGAAAATTTAAAAACTGCATATAGTTAAAATAGAAATTTAAAAAAATATGATGATGAAAAGAAAAAAACAATACAATCGTAGAATACCTAGTTCGTCCTAGTGTTAGCATTTCAGTGGAAATGAAATTAAATGAATAAGCATTATTTTGAAAGACTTATTTTAATTTTAATGGGAATGTCTGAAGTTTCACAACATTACACCGACATAAAAGTTAATGCGCATAATTTTAATTTATTTAATAATTAGAATTACTTCTACGCAAATTTCCATTTCTTTATTTAATGCTTTTAAAACTTGTGAAAGAATTCCTAATTCGAAATTCTTGAAAAGCGGTATATAGAAATACATTTAAAAGAATTTCAAGCATAAAATGGTAATACATGCAAAACTCTAATGGATTATCCGTTTAAAATGCAAAATTTGGTTTTATTCAAATTAAATAATTTTAAACATATGTAGTTTATAATAAACTTAGCGTGAAATATGTGCATTTTTAATATTTATGCGACGTTGAACAAACGAGAATGAATTAAATTAAGTGTAATATTTTTTCTGAGTTACATTCTACTGTATTCGTAAACATGAAGGCATAGTTTTATGTTTGGATAATTTTTTTTCTGCTCTGAAGATATACAGAAAAGGCTCGGGTTTTATGGAATGGTCGGACAATATGGAATACTTCAATATCTGGCGCATGCGGTGTTGCAGCCAAGTGTAAAGCTACCATACGACTTCCTAGTGCTCCCATGCAGTGTTGCCAGTGGGCTACTTTTTTACTTTCTTCTATCTTTACAAGAAGAAAGTATTGGATTCATGAAAATTTTCGAATTCCGGTTTTTGACGGATTTACACGTTTTAGGGGTCAGAGATTCCAAAAAACATGTTTTTACAAAATGTCTGTCTGTGACTCTGTGAGTCTGTCTGTCTGTCTGTCTGTGTGTATGTGACACAAATTTTGTGGGCGCTCTATCTCAAGAACTAATGCACGGAATTTAATAAAAATTCATATTCTGTTAGTCCCTAATACAGATTGATGCTGATTAGTTTTTGGTGTAAATCGCTCAACAGGTGGCGCTGCTATGCTGCATTTTTCACGATTTTCGCACTAGCTCTATCGCAAGAACTAATGCACGGATTTTGATCAAACTTCAGATTTAGTTAGTCCTTGATATGAATTGATGCTGATTACGTTTTGGTGTAAATCACCCAACAGGTGGCGCTGTTATGATGAATTTTGCAGGATTTACACGATTTCCCCAATAGCTCTATCTTAAGAACTAACGCACGGATTTTCATCAAACTTCAGATTCAGTTAGTCCTTGATATGACTTGCTACTGATTATGTGTTGGTGTAAATCGCCCAACAGGTGGCGCTTCTGTGCTGCCTTTTTCACGATTGCCTCAATAGCTGTATCTATAGAACTAATGAACGAATTTTCATCTAACTTCAGATTTAGTTGTATGTTGACACAAGTTGTTGTTAATTAGGTTTTGGTGTTAATCACCCAATAGGTGGCGCTGCTATGCAGGAATTTTCACGATTTTCGCTGTAGTTCTATCTCAAAAACTAATGGATGGATTTTCTCCAAACTTCAGATTCAATTAGTCCTTGATATGACTTGCTACTGATTATGTGTTGATATAAATCGCCCAACAGGTGGCGCTTATGTGCTACTTTATTAACGATTGCCTCAATAGCTGTATCTATAGAACTAATGGACGAATTTTCATCTAACTTCAGATTTAGTTGTATGTTGACACAAGTTGTTGTTAATTATGTTTTGGTGTTAATCACCCAATAGGTGGCGCTGCTATGCAGGAATTTTCGCGATTTTTGCTGTGGCTCTACCTCAAAAACTAATGCACGGATTTTTCCAAACTTCAGATTCAGTCAGACGTTGATATAAATTGTTGCTGATTAGGATTTGGTATAAATCATCCAATAGGTGGCGCTGCTAGACAGCATTTTGCTGGATTTACACGATTTCAGTGATAGTCATATCTCAAAATCTAATGCACGGATTTTCTCCAAACTTCAGATTCAGTCAGACGTTGGCATAAATTGTTGCTGATTAGGATTTGGTATAAATCACCCAACAGGTGGCGCTGCTAGGCAGCATTTTGCTGGATTTACACGATTTCAGCGATAGTCATATCTGAAGAACTAATGCACGGAATTTCATATCTTTAGAATCCTCATGAGATGCATAGATTGCCATTTAATTCTGGCAGTGTGATAGCGAATTTTGATATATTAACATGTATGAGATAGAAGAAAGTTTTGGGATTGGTACATCCGACTAGTTTTATTCAGATTTCTTGATTGGCACCACTTTTTTGAAACGGTAAAATTCACTTTGTTTTTGCCTTAATTAATATGCCATTAAATAAGGCACATTTTACCATTTTAAAAAAGTGGTGCCAATAAAGAATCTGATTTAAAAAAAGTAGCCCATCTGGCAACACTGCTCCCATGCGGCAGTGTTCTCAGCTCTGTTTGGATATCTGTTGTTGGCGCGATGCGGTTAAATCAGTGTTGCCAGATTGGGGACTTTTTTGTCCCCAGATTGTTGATTGTCACCGTTTTTTTTTTTTAAATAGAAATATTCGGCCTATTTAAAAATAGATTAAAAATTCTGAAAAATAAGCGAATTATACTATTTAAAAAAGGTAGTGACAGTCAAATAATCTAAAATAAAAAAGTCCCCAATCTGGCAACACTGGGTTAAATAAAATCTTATTATTAATTTTTGCAGTACTTTGAAAGTAGATTTTATAAAATTAGTATTACTTATAAAATTTCATTGTCAGTGATGTCAACCAAGTTCGGTATAAATTTCAACAGATATATTTATTGCGATGTTAGGCAGTTTTCCTCTATGGTAACTTGTTGACAAGTGAAGATACTACGTTTTTCAAGATGGTGTATCGGGTAATATGAATAATATCAGCTAGACAACTGTTTAAAGACGAATAAAAATTACAACGATTTTTCAAAGAAACTGATGAATTATAGACGATGCACTAAGATCTACTCATTAAATAATATTGTTTATTCTTTTAAAACGTTTTTATTGCTATTTTAATATTCCTTATAATCCTGTTTTATATTACCCGACTTGTTGCCATTACCCAAAAGGTATAATTTTTTTGATAAGCTAAATATTTATATATTTTTTTCTCCCACACTGCAAATAGAGGCGTCTTAAATTCAGACACACATGTGACTGAAAAAGAAATTCAGACACTTAAACGTCTGAATATGAAATTTCAGACATCATAAGTGTCTAAATTTAAGGCACTTAAGTGTCTGACTGTGATCATGGTATAAATGAACTGAGAAAAATGTCTGAATAATGATCATGTGTCTGAAATTAAGACATGTAGAAATTCAGACACTTATATGTCTGAATGTAATACAATTGTATCATACTGTATATATGATGAAACGTTGATTGTATATGAGGACCCCAGAGGCCAAGGGATACAAGTGACAAACTTTAGATTTGGAGTAAATTGAATTTAAAGAAGAACATCAATAGTACGTGTCTGACTTAAAATATGAAACTGTTCCTAATTTCATAGCGGTCTTTGAATTCTTATTTCAATAACTGTGGAAGAAAAGTGGAGTACAATATACTTTTTAAATTTTAAGTGGAGATTAAGGAGGTTAAGTAATTTATAGAGCTTGAGTAGTTGACCTCTACAACGCAACAGATAATTAGAAAATCTCTTATATTTTGCGTTTTAGTTTGGCGAACTAGGCAAGGGACTCCAGGCACATCTGTCCAACGTTTCCCCTCCATACATTTTTTTTCTGAGAGCAATCATAAAATAAATAGCAATATTTCCAGATAGCCTGTGTACTTATCTCATTTTTTTCAATTTTGTGACTTATACCTCTTCGCTTCTGGTGCCATAATATGCAATTGTATCGCAATATATCTGGCAGCACCATCAGAAAATGTTTTCGAATGGATGAAATGCATTGCCATTTACTAAATTTGGTATTAGTGTAAAAAATAAGCAGCTTGATTTGACCATGAGGACGTCTGCCAAAATTGTAAATGCCCGTTTACTAACTTTCGAACTAAATTATGTTTGGCGCAAAAGTACAAGCTATAGAAACTTTTCACAAAATATAAAGTTTCTCAAAAACTACTTCCACTCATCTGTATACGTAAAGGCCGCTCCCTAAATACAAAGAGATATGATTGCTCTCAGAAAAAAATGTATGGAGGGGAAAGGTTTAACAGATGTACCTGGAGTCCCCTGCCTAGTTCGCCTAACTAAAATGCAAAATATAAACATGAAATAAGTTAAACTAAGAATCTTTTGTCAGAACACTTCGTACAAGAATTTTTATATAAAAGAAATATAAAAAAATTAAGAAGTAAAAACTATTAAATATTCAAAAATAAATTTCTAACAACATTTTTCAAAATGCAGAATATTTATTTCCTTCTGGTGGAGGGTATTGCCCTTATGAACACCCCTTATCTTCCAATTTAAGATAAATTAAAATATACGAACGTCAAAAGGAAATAATTAAAAATTTATTTCTATTAGTGGTTTAGGAAGAGAGGCGGGGGGGGGGGGAGGTGTTTCTCTTACAAAAATTTATTAGTTCCTTTTTGTCTTAGTCTTTAATTATGTAATGATTTGGAAGAATAAATTTTATTATTATTTTTAAATATATAGACAATTTAATTCAGTAAATTTGAAAATACAGGGAAGGGAAATGGCCTGCAACCGCCCTCCTGTCTGTGATTATGTATAATAAATGTATTATTTAGAAGCGTTACGACGATTTTTTTAATTTATCATATGTTTTTCACCCTCTGCCTGAAAGTATAAAAACTGTAACAATTATATTCAGATAATTTATAAGTGTAAGCATTACGAAAAATGCCAAATAAAGAAAGTAAAATGCTTCTGATTTCTTCTTATACAACGTTCTATTTACCGCTAATAAAAAAGTTTTAATGAGCTTATCATACTGTAAACCGTATGCTGACGTAATGACTGACGTAATGCTGACTCAGTCTTTTTTTCCTTTGTCAGCCGAATTCGAGTTCTGAGTCCAATGTCGCTTTAAATCTAAACGTTTTCCAACAGTTCACATCTTTAACCGATCCTATTTTTTACTGTGAAAAGTTTTGTCATTATAATTCTACTGTGGCTGCATCATTTCTGGAAGTGTTATATTTAGAAGTTTCTTGCATTTTGAATTTCTGCGTGAATCATATGTGCTTCAGATATTGATATATATAATAACGGAAAAGAAACACTTGAAAATTACATCCAAGAATTCTAGAAAGAGCGCGCAACAGAGATAGTATTACTTTTTATTGCTTTTCATCGATAATATAGGGTTATTCATCTCGTCAAAACTTTGTGAATAAGAACTAGCCCCAGACTTACAAACTAGACCCACGGGTTGTGTTTTAAGAATGGAAAATTTTCATTATTTTAACACAACTAGTAGGATATATGAAGGGGTTTCTTTTAAAAGATGCAAGTATTTTGTTACTCATTCACTATGACAGATCTTTTAAATCAAGTCAAGGATATCGATAACAGTAAGTGGTTTTGATATTTTGTTTATAGTACCACATAAAATATTGCATGAAATATAAGTTAGGTTTGAATCTGTTAGCGAAAAAACAGCTAATTCTAGAAATATATATTCTTACATTCATGTAATTATGTATGTTACTGTAACTTAAAAATCCTTAAAGATATACATATATATTTCATTTGAAATCAATTTTAATATTGATTCTTAATTATTTTTAGCAAAAAATAAATTTGAAATTTAAAAAGCTAGAGTTATATACATTTACTTTCAAAACTAGTTTTGATTAAAATTGCGGTTTTTATCATTTTATTTATCATCACTTACATGAAATATTTTTTAAAAAATGACAATTAGATATTAAAATGTATGTTTAAGACAAAAGAAGTTTAGAAATTGGAAGTAATTTTTTCTGCATATTATTTAAAATAGAATATATATATATATATATATATATATATTATTAAATAAATAGATCTTGAGATTCTCATCTGATGTATAAAAAACTTGTCTATGTAGCAATATAAATTTAAAAGAAGAATTTAATTTTTAAATGATATGAATTTTCTTTTTATTCTGAAGGGTCGGAGGGAATTTTTGTGCAATTTTGTAAACCTGATATTTTAAATCTCCTTCGACATTGCTCTGTTTATAATGAATATTTCGAACTTTTAGAACAGGATAAAATTAGAAACAAAATATATATATTTATCCGAATACCGTAAAGGCCCTGCCTTCAATAGTGGACAATATAGGACCGTGGAATTTGTTCGATAATCACTGGTCGGTAAAAAAAAAATTAAAATTTTTCTCCCTGCAAACTAAATATGTTATTGAAAATGCTCCAGCACGTACCATTTTTCCGAGAAACAGTTTTATAATAATAACAAACATGGAAGGATTATTATATTAATTTGCAATGCTAGATAAAATTGAAATCATGAAAGAAATGTTTTGACTGTCTTAGATATCAAAGTGACAAAATATAGCATGGAAATTTTATTTGTTTATACTTGTGTAAAGCATTTTTTTATCCCCTCTCCCTTTTTCGTGTCCGAATTTACTATTTCCTATCCACTAATATATTTTCATTCCTTATGACGCTGTAAATCTGGTAATCATATTTATACATTTATTTGCAGGTAATTTATCTATTATTATCTATATTTTATGATTTAAAATTTTTTCACTCATGTTTTAGCAAGCTATGATATATCTGAATTTTAAATTTAAAAGCAAAACTATCCTACCAAAAAAAAAAAAAAAAAAAAAAAAAATGGTACGTGATACAGTAATTTCATTACCATATTTTTATTTAGAAGATTAAAATCTATAAGAATCAACTATTATTTTTTACAGAGAGGATTTTGGTGCCGACCAATGAATCAGACATGTCTGTTTTATTTTTAGGTAAAAATAAGCAAATGTCCACGCGTTTTGCTTTTAAAAAGTTTTTGTTGAATAGAGCTGTCCGGTATTAGGGAATGTCCATTAGTCTCCATAACGAACACTTCCGAATACCGGACATCTCTATTTAGCGAACATAATGCAGGTTTGTATTTTTTGCAGAAGAAGGATTTGATTGAAGCATGAGCAAACTAGGCAGTGTCCCCTACACCCTCCCTACAATTTTAGGGGCTCCGAATTAGATATGCAAATATTGTACAGTTTATATTTTAAATTTTTTCGATAGTGGGCCGATTATAATAAAAATCTTGAACATTTAAGGCCGACTAAGATTAACAACTAAAAAAAAAAAAAAAAAAAAAAAAAAAAAAAATCTAAATACAGTAAAACCTCTCAATCACATGCACCTCGGCAACGAATGGTGGATAAATTCCTTTGAAACCCCTATAGAGAGGTTTTATTGCATTTAGATATTTTCTTTTTCATCGTATTCTACTCTAGAAGTTCAAAATACTGATTATAATGTACATTGTTGAAAAATATTTAAATTATCAGCTTTAAGAAAATTGCATACCAACTTTTCAGAGCCCCTAAAATTGCACTGTATGGGGGTGGAGGGGGCATGACCATGGCCAAAAATTTTTCTAGGATTCAACGTGGTCAAACATGGCTGCGTATAATGCTTAAAAAAAATGGTTGCAATTAAGACGTTTGAAGTGTCTGAAAAAATTCAGACATTTTAAAATGTCTGAAAATTTAACACTCCGTTTCAGACACTTAAGTGTCTGAATTTCAGACATTTCAATTTGCAGTGCACTTTAAACACATTAATGTGTTTTGTCAAAGTTGTTCTTTATTAACTTTTAATGTATTTCAAGTTTTTCCTGTTGACTTACAAATATAAATGTAAAGGGTAATCCGTAACACGCAAACTTACTTTATATATATTTGTTTATTTAAAATTTCTATCACTATAGCTATTGCCCACAAAGACCAGTGAGGAAACAAAATGATCAAAATTTAAATTTAATTTTCTTCATTCCGTAAAGTAGAAGATTTTTCATATCCAAATCGTTCCTGCGTTCGGTTGTATCCTTTATGAAACGAAATACAGATGACTAAATTTCAGTAACGGTAACATTACAGTTCCGTTACAAAAGAACAGGCTCCTTTCAGACATAATGTGCCGAATTAAAGCAATTATATTTCGTTCATCATTATTACTGTGATAGTTCAGGCTATTTGTGACGTGATGATGGCGACAAATAGATTGGTTGCGCAGATAACGAAAGAGACAGGCAGCGGTACTCCACCAGTCTCAGCTGTTTTTCAGTCTACTTTGACACCAGGCAATTTAACCCTCTACTGCCCATGGTAGCATATTTGCTACCATCAGCGTTCACGATATATTGAGTTTTTAATTCAGATATTCCGTATTCACACCAGAAATTTAAAATAGGAATTTAAAGCAGAAATTTTTAATTTAATTAATAGCAGACATTTCGTTATTAAATAAACCAAAAGTTGCTATTAGATTTTCTAATATGAATTCCGGTTCTCTGAATTACACAATTTCTGGAACGCATTCTAACCTGGGAATTAGAGGGTTAACAATTGGTGGTCTTAACCCTTTCAGGGGCAAGTAATTGTGTTTCTGCAAAGTCGAATTCACACCGGAATCTTCAAAACATTTTATCGCAAAGTAAGGAAAAGCAATTTTAAGACTTTTTCCCACCAAAGTTAGAAAAGTAAAATTTAATAAAATTTTTCTGGTGCCAGTCTTCATTAATCGTAGGCGGTATATAATATATCCCACCGCCATTCAAAGGGTTAAACACGCGACAACCAAGAAAGGTGGAAATTTCGCAGCCTGTTCTTTTCATTGGCGGCAGCTGACTGTGATAACATCAAGAAAAACCATTCTTTTCGTACAATTTTAAGAAAACAAAACCTCAAAATATATGACCAATTTATGAACTACCTAACCAACGAATTATATTTTTTCAAATATTTATTTTTTACGCAATTGAAAGAAAAGTCCTAAAATAATAAAATAAAATTTAGCACATTTTTTGGTTATTAAAAAAAATTAGCATCTGATATGAAAAGAACAATTTCATAACTTTAAAGTCTTAAAAACATAATTCGTCTATGGGAATATTTCAGGTTTTCCATGGGTCGTAGAATTTCAGTATCTTTATTTCTGAATATTCAGAAGAGAGTCATTAAGTGGCGGATAAATATAGTGATATTCGCCTTGTTTAATATCGTAAAATCCGCGATTAAGTAAGACGAGGATTATTGTTCAGAAATATTAGTACTCAATTTTAAGAAAACTTCTTTGAGAACCGTGTACTTAAAATAGTGGCATTCAAAGTATCATAAAATATATTTTATTAAAACTAAAAACCACGATTGAATTTTCGTTCTTTAAAAACTGCACATAGTTAAGCCAATAAAGATAAATTTATTAATAAATTAAATTAAATATTAAAACTCAGTTTCAATAACAAGAATCGGTTTAAAAAATTCAAGGTAACTGATAATAAATAATTTAAAGTTACAACATAAAAATATTTTTATGTAATTTTAAAAGATGTTATAATTTCATTAAAATATATGCTTCATTTTAATTATTAAAATATAGCCCTTGGGTGATATTAAACATTAAAACTTAGTTTCATTAAGAAGAATTGATTTTAAAAATGATATTATTTTATTAACTGATAGTAAATTAATAAAAATAAATATATAAAATTAAATATTAAAATTTAGATTGATTAACAAGAATAGATTAAAAAAAATAAGAGTAACTGATAATAAATCATTAAAAATAGAATACACTCAAACGACTCTATTTTACACTCATTTATTTCGCAGCAAATCACAATACCCATGTGCGCAGCGCAATCCATTTTTTGAAGTCGTAGCCAAAGTGCAGGGTCTAGACGCTTGTTAAAAATAATGAATAAAACATTAACATTGAGTAACTTCTATCCTACTCTGTATCATCATCAGAGTTATGGTTGTCACAAATAAAAAATCGTGTGTCTTCGTTTGGGCAAGCCTCGTGTGCCCAAAATCTTGCATTGCAACAACTTTTCTCGTTGTTTGCTGTTTTTCAAGCTACCAGCACACACCAAACACCGAGCCAACTTGCCCCGTGTTTAATCCGCCTACTAGCCCCATAATAAATTTCTTCACAAAAGGGACACGTAATCATCTAAGCATAAATATTCCAAGTAAATCACATATGGGGTAGGTACAGTTAATCATACACTACGAAAAACTGCACAAGTTAAATCGCAATTATTAAGATAAGTATTAGAAATTAGAAAAAGAATGAAGCAACAAAAAATTACTTATCAGTGCAAAAAACAGAAAAATCGTAATAAATAGCCACTGCACGTAGGTAACGCTGCAAAACTACAATGAGGATTGTAAAAAGCAAGAAGAAAGGTACTCTGTGACTGGTTGCGCAATCTATCCACAAGCAGACGATTTATGAGGAGGACTGCGCCTACTTACCCATGTAGCCAACTAGCCCCAGTCGTAACTTTTCATTTTACTCGTAATCTACTAGTAACTGTTCATTTTACTGTATTAATAAGTTACTGAAGTTATTATAATAAACTGAGTTACATTTTACTGTATTAATAAAAATAAATGCATTATTTTACAAATCAATATATTCATAAATAGGTTTTTATGACTTTTTTTCATTTTCTCTAAAGATATTTTTTTTAATTTAAAATTTTGTTAAACAGCTATTACCCTTTATAGACTGTGACCGAAATATGTCTAAAATCTGAATACACTGTGTCCAAAAGCAAATCTTTTTTAAGTCAGTTTCGTCGAAGATAAGGGGTATATAATGTCATTGCGCCGTACATATGTTCCGTTTTGTAAAGGTTAGTTAGTTGGGGCCGCTAACGTCATTTTTTACACACCAGGGCTAAACAGACCGAAAATCCCGTTTAAGTGGAATCCGCCCCACTACACGAGACATACTTAAACTTTTTGTCTTCCAATCCACAAACAAGTGTTTGTGACGTTAGGCGGGCAGCACTACACTTGTATAATAATGCAAGAAAAGTGTAATTAAAATTGTAAGATAACAAAAGTAATATAAAAAATAACCTGCCAACTCGACCTACAGGTGGAGGTAGATTTCGAAGTTAAGTACTTATTTCACCCACAAAAAATAAATCAAGATTAGAGAGAAACCCAGTTTAAAAATTTTATCTGTCCGCTTTTGATGAGTTTTTAATTTCATTTTTCTGTAAGAGCTGGTTTTTTCAGAATCATGTTAATACGATAATTCTTCTTCATCTCCTATTTTTGTTTATTTATTTATTTATTTATTTATTTTTTTTTTTTTTGCTGTGAGAGTTGGTCCTATCAAAAATTTCTCAATATAAAAGTTGTAGACAATAGAAGATTTAGAATAAATTTAAGCGCGTTTGATATCTTGTGAATTGACGACGTTATAAATTTTTTTTTCTTCAACACCCCCTTTTTTTCGTTTTTATTTTTTTCCCGGTAAGAGTTGGTCCTATCAAAAATTTGTTAATTTAAAAGGTGTAGATAGTGTTAAGAAGATTTATAATAGGTTTAAGTGAATTTAATATCTTGAAAATTGACGAAGTTATGTTTTTTTTTTCTCCTTAAAACCCTATTTGTTTCATCCCTTCAGCCGATTTTTAATTTATCAAAAATCTGTAATAGATAAATTTTTGGCCCTTTCCTAGAAGTAAAAGTAACTGTAAAATGATTTGGATTGTATTATAATTAAGAGGTTGTGGGATTTTTTAGATTTTCACAAAACCCCTCCCTATTTCCATTCCCTGGTCCGATTTTGCCCATTAACGAACCTGTCTGAGATTTTCTGCCCCTTGATTTTCTGTATCAGTTTGGAAGTATTGGTGGAGAATTATGGAAGTTATCGTGTCCATAAAAAAGTTATATATATATAGAGAGAGATAGAGATAGATAGATAGATAAAGTTTTGAACCGGGGCAATTTTTAGTTCTAGGGGCCATGATCGGCGTAGATCTGCAAAAAGTTTTCAGAAATTCCAACATAGGGGAGAATGTAATGGGTAGTATTTCTTGCGAAATCTACCTAAAAGCACCATAACAAAGTTAAAAGTATGAGGTGGGTTAAACATTTGATGCTCAATAAATGTTACAAACATTTTTTTAACACCAGTATTTCCAAACAACTATACTTCGTTGTAGATTTCTATTACACATGTTTTGAAATATGCGCTACGAATGCTATTTAGAAATGGTTGTATAAAATATTTTTGCTGTCAACTATGCCTACGATAGAGTTCAATCCTAACAAGCTATTAGCTATATAATATATATAAAACGTAATAATATTAACAATTTGGAACTTTGAAGTTCTGAAGAAAAAAATAAATTTAGGATTTTGCCTTTAGTAAATCATTTTCTAAAAATATTTTTTATAATGTAGAAATATATTTTTCAATTGTAATAACTCTTTTTCAACGAGCATCTAGTTTATAGTGAAGCATAATGTGCCAAGAGTCTTCGATTATTCCTACCAGTGATTTTTAATTGAAAATGCTGCCATATTTATTCAATGCATTTCTGAGTTGGAATTACGCAAAAGTTTATATTTAAAATATCTGGTGATAAAAAATTAAAAATTATGTAAAGAAATTTGGTCGTCAAGGGGTTAAGAAATATATGCACAGACAGAACTAAGAGTAAAAAAACCTTTTGACTAAGCAAACTGGCACGTTTTTGCAGATTTTTTTAGCAAAAACAGATTTTTCACTCTGTTGGTTTTACGCTTAGTTAGCAATTTGAAAATTCACGTATTTAATATTAAATTTAAAATTAATTATAAATAACAGGACTGATTTTGTCTTCCCGTGAAAACATATAAAGGAACAGGAAAATCTTAAATACATTTTATGCACATCTCAATTAATTTTATAAATTTGGATTAATGATTATGTGTTTTGGGCTGCTTGTAAAAGGTCTTCGTGACACATATGGCCCGCGGACCAAAGGTTGAAAATGTCTGCACTACACACATTCATGCCTGATTGGGATTTGAACCTTGTACCTCTTGTCCAGTCACCAGCGCCCAAACCACAAGATAAGCAGGGGCGCCATTTTGTAAGAAGTGGCAAATAACTGAAATATCGTTTGCGGATACTTCTTAGAGGTTACATGAAATGAAGGTCTTCTAAAAGTCATAAATGATGTATAGAAATAAAGTAATGATAAAGTTCAACACCATTGCGCGTTAAGATTCTGGCATGATAGTGCCGCCAAATCCACTGGCTGTGATAACCCAAACGCTTTCAAATTCTTCAGACTTGTTTAATTTTAAACCAATTTAAGTAAAATATATGCATAATATTATGCTAATGTTTTAAATAATGATTTCTATTTTTCTTTAGATGGAATTTTTTCACTTATTTAAATAAAATAAACAAAGAAATTCGTACAAAGAAAAAAATTACTTTTGCCTTCTGTGTTTGCTTTCTAACCATGTGCGGCTTGACGACTAATGAAAGATCAAATTTATATATTCTGAAAGGAGGCTACTGCATTTATTCTTTACTTTTTATAGTGATCTCAATAAAATTTATTACTTTATTTATCCACAGTTCTCAATTGTTACGATTTTTTGGCTCCAGTAATTCCCAAATGGTATATTTTCGATATTTGATCGAATTCTATGATTAAATAAAGAGAAAATTTTTTCGAAAATAGACAGGCAAAAAAAGTCGTAATATTTTTCAACCATTATTATCTGACACTAGTTCTTCATGCTTTTTTACTACATTTTTCGATTATCTAAAAGAAATTCAGTATTTGACACGAAGAGATCTATTTCATTTCTTTAAATTTCTACATATATAATACTATATATTTTTGCGGAATATTTAAGATAGAGTGATTCAAAAACATAATAATTCAGAAAATCTATCCTATTAAAATCCGTGCGCGTATCTATGTAATCTCAAAAACTCGGAAACTACAATGCGCAGGACTACGAAATTTGGTAGGTTGCTGGTAGGGGGCGCATGAACGTTTGGGGCAAACAATTCGAAAATTTTAAATAGATTCTTTTTATGGTTTTGACGAATTTTTGCCTTTTTTATGTTCAACCCGTTATCGCGCGAGTTATAACCAGTTCTAAACGTTTACTGCAATGTAAGATATACATATTACGTACGCCATACTGTGATACTAAGCATCTGTTGCGTTTATTACGATAATTCTTTTACCTCACATGCAAAAAATTAGAGAATATTTATTTGCACTTAATTATTACCTTTTTATAAAATAAAGAAAATCATTTTATCACAAACACCAACAAAACTTTTTATTCTATTTATTCCCTTATTCCAAAGATATCGCTTTATCCTCTGCTGCCATAGCAACATGATAAATTAAAATTCATTAAAAAATGCACAGTAGTACAAAAATATTTTTCTAAATCAAATAGTTATTTTTAATTTTGGTTTTAAAATTAAATTCATGAACTCCCGTGCATAGAACGAGTTAAACAGCTAGTTATTTATTAAAATAATAAATTATACCAACACTTTTTATACTTAAACTAGGCTAAACATATGTTAATTTCCGTTAAAAAAAAGTATCAAAATGTGAGGAATAAACTCATAATAATAGGAAAGCTATTTCAAAACTGTGGAAAATAATAAATATGCTTTTCTTGCGTTAATATTTTAATGGAAATTATACGCAATGAATAAACAGCATTTTTAAAGATTTATTTTACCTTTAATGATGTCGAAATTTAGAAAACATTAAGTAGACATAAATTTTAATGTACAGAATTTATTTAATAATCAGAATTACTTTTACTCAAACTTCTACGTCTTTATTTAATGCTTTAAAAATCTACGAAAGAATTCATATTTGATAGTTCTTGAAAAGCGGTCTATAGAAATATTTTAAGCGAATTTTAAAGCCTTAAAATTGTAATGAAAATGCATAGCTCTAAGAAATATTCCTTTAAAATAAAAGCACAAACATGCGAAGTTTGGTTTAATTAAATTTAAGATTTCCAGCTTATAATATGGAGTTTCTAATCGAATGAGTATGGAATACGAGTGTTTTTTTTTAATTATTTATGTGAAGTCGAACGAACATAAATGATGTACAGGATGATTAAAAAAATCTTGCAAGAATGAAAGGTCAAATAAGACGTACAGAATAAAAGAAAAATCTCATTGAAAAATAGTGTCTCAATTTGTTTTTTAGTCTAAAATTCCAAGACTTTTCTTCCTTTATGAGGATTGCGATTACATCAAGTGGAAAACGTGGCCACCATACGTGTCTAAGCAATACCATAGCTGCCAACTTTTACGATTTTTTACTACCACTAAAATTTAAGAGAAATTTTTGACTAATTCAATCGCAGAGTTCGCCGATTAAAAATGGAATATTTTACTATTAAATTTTAGTGGTAAGAAAAAAGCATAAAAGTTGGCAGCTATGCAATACTGACACAAAATCTCTACATTTCTGAAAGTATCTAGCAATATGTATGCTGTCACTGTCCATATTAGTATGTCATAGCTACCAACTTGTTCGAATTTTTGTTACCACTAAAATTTAATGGATTTTTTTGTCTTCTTTCATCGTTAGCAATCGTTAGATTTCGGCGATTGTTTTAGGTAAAATTTACTATAAAATTTTAGTGGTGAGAAAAATCCTTACAAGTTGGCATTTATGATATGTACAGTCGTGGAAAAAAAAGTAAACACCCCCTACTAACTCCTCAACAAATTATCGTAGACGGAAGTTACTGGTACCGAACGATTGGAAATAAAGTCTACTTTTAAATGACGTATATAAAATTTGCTTAGGGGGCCATCTACATATTAAAACGAATCCAAACTTCATTTTTTTCAATGGCAATACCCAATTTTAACGAGATATTTCAAATCTTCGGTTCAAACTATGCCTAGACACCAAATTTCAAGTCATTTGAATGATAAGTTTTTGAATTATAAACATTCAAAATTTAGTGCTTCTAATGCTAAATTACATTTTCATATTTTTATTTATATCTCCCGAAATTATGCTCCTAATGTGCTAATTTTTTTTTGTAGTAATAATATTAATATACCCAAATATAAATAAGCTGAATTTGCAATTTTTACAATTTTATGACATGAATTATGAATTATGAAATTAATATTCGAAAAAATTATGAATTGCAACCTACAATTTTTTTATGGATTTAGATTTATTAAGTCCTGCTTTATGGAAATTCAAAAATTTCACGTTTTTCTTCCAAGTAGTTTTCAAATTATGCTTACAAAACGGCAAAATGATGGTTTAAGGGGCCGTCTATGATGGAAGTGAGTAGACATTTTCAAATTTATTCTGCCGTACTGAAATCTAACACGCTTCATTGACTCCTTGAGTGGCGCTTAAGGTGCCTTGATCAAGGAAGGGGCTCTCTCGGTTAACCATCCAGTACGGAACTTCAATTTGGATACAGCCCTTAAAATACGCTCGTTTTAAAATAATTAATTTCTCGGAAACTTATGGTACGAATTGCATAAAAATTCGTTTTTAGGCTAATTGAAGGGTGTAGAGTTCATTTATGATGTCAGAATTGGGTACTGCTATTGACAAAAACAAAGTTATGGTTCGTTTTAATATGTAGATGGCCCCCTAAGCAAATTTTATATACATCATTTAAAAATAGACTTTATTTCCAATCGTTCGGTACCAGTAACTTTCTTCTACGATAATTTGTTGAGGAGTTAGTAGGGGGTGTTTACCTTTTTTTTTCCACGACTGTACTTTCTTTAATCACCATTCATGATGCCATCACATTTCACACAAAACGAAGATAATCAGCTACAAATTACATTACAACAATTTTCATTATCGTTAATGTTCTAAATGAAAATTTAGATTCAGCTTAAAATGAGTCAATCTTTATCTGTGACTAAATAAGTGAATCGCGACCTGATGTTCCATTTTAAATTTTTCTTGTTTCTTTACGCCTAATTTGTCTTTTCATTATTGCCAGATATTCTGAAATATAATTTTAGCTTCGTTTATTTATGTTGTTATCAACTCTGAATTTTAGCTTCATTAATTTTCTTCTTTTTCTACTTTTTTAAAAATTTTATTTTATATATTTTTATTCATCATGTCAAATTCTTTATTTTACCATAATTATTCATTATGTAATCACCATTGTTGATTATATAACCATCATTGTTCATTCTAAATTAAATTTCCATATCAACAATAAGGACAGTGCGGCTGACGTCAATGTTGGTTAAATTACTGCGGGTAGCAAGAAATACCTGCTCGATCTTTGTAACTCCTAATGTACACATGAGTTCGGGCGATTTGATTGGTCATCCTTTAACAGGTCTATGATATGATTAGCCTACATCGTCAAGACGGCTCTTGAAATGATAGCTACGACAAAAATGTAGTGGTAGATTGGTTGTCGAAAGTGTTTTTTGCAAACATGCCCTTAAGATATATTTTTTATTTTATTCCTGAGAAATCATGGCCCATTACAGTCATACTTACACAAAATTGGGAAAAGAGCTGCATCATTGTGTGTCTGCCACCTAATCTCCACCTTACTGTATTATGTGCTACAATGCACATTGACATCAGCTCAAACTTTTAAAAGCATGCACAGATATCTCGCCATGATTAATTGACCTACATTTTAGATAGCACTGTCTTATCTAACCGTGTAATACAATGTAAGCATCTAATGGAAAATGATGAATTTCTATTTCAAAATCATAATTACTGTTTCGATGATCTAGCGTATCTCTCCGATGAAGACTATATATGTTGTTATCAACTCTGAATTTTAGCTTCATTATTTTTCTTCTTTTTCTACTTTTTTTTTTTTAATTTAATTTTATATATTTTTATTCATCATGTCAAATTCTTTATTTTACCATAATTATTCATTATGTAATCACCATTGTTGATTATGTAACCATCATTGTTCATTCTAAATAGTCATTTTAATTGTTAAAAATGGGAAGTTCTCCCAGAAATTTTACCTAGGCCCTGCATGTTGGCAAGAATTTGCAGTTGTAGTTTCGCCCATCTAAGACGTTCACCCCGTAAAGCTTAATTGTATTTGGGGATCTTGTTTCGGGATGTCCTTTCCTTGCATAAATATGTTTTGTTAACAATATATTTTAATTCTGTTTAAAAATAAAAGTTTTTTCTTGATAAAATTTTCCCTTAAATGTCTAAAAATTCCGTAAGAGAAAAAGTTCCATCACATACAGCATTTTAATACATATAGAATTGTCCTTTCTGTGAAATTTTCTATATTCGAAAAATTGTTATCGTTTAGAAAAAATGTGCTGGATTGGAAAAGGGGAAATATTTATTATATATATATGATTTCATATTTCAATTAATTTTCATATTAAAAATGCCTTTATATGAGGACAAAAAGCTTAACATTTGTTTTTTAAGTAAATTTTTACTATTATTGTTTATTAAAATGGAGGATATTGGAGGCTTTTCTAACCACAAAAGTGTTAAAAAAGCAGTCCCATAATTTCAATAATTTTTTATCAACTTTCTGGTTACCAATTTTTTTTTTAAATGGTATAAAATTACTTTAATAAATAAATAAACTGTAGAAGCGTGTAATAAACTTAAAGTCCAGCTCTGCTTTGACCCTGAATTGAAGAGTATTTTTATTAATCTGAATAAATGACATAGCCTTCTGGCAATAAATAAATGATTATAGTAACAATGCTAAACTAACTAGCAACGTTTATCAACCATCTGTGCAAAAATTCTGCAGATTATTTTAAAAACTTCGACGATGCTTCTTTATCCCACAAAGTTACATTCTTCCTCATGAGGTCTTTAAAGAGACTGTCCTGTTATTTAAACTATTGATTAGCGTGCTACAGGAATTAAAGAGCCTGCTTACACTAGTCACGCGAAAAAACTTGAAAACTAATGTTAAACCTACAGAGAAAGCTTTACAGATTTCTCACTTTATTTGAATATTTTTAAGCGATTTTTATCTCATTTATTTTTTATTTATTTTTATTATTATTATTATTATTATTGTACAGGATACCTGAGATAGATGTATATTGTTGTGCGCTTGTACTTTTTCAATTCTCGAATTAATTTTTTTATATGCGGACACTTTCACTTTTGGAACCAGTTGGAATCTGTTCTAAAAGTGAAACTCTCTTCATATACAAAAAAGCGTAACGAAAATCGAAAAAGTACAAATGCAAAATAATAATAATAATAATAATAATAATAATAATATCATTTAAAATTATTAAAATACAAACTAGAAATCTGCAAAGATTTCTCCAATAGGTTTAATATTAGCGTTCTTGTTTCTCCGCGTGACTAGTGTAGGCTGTTAATAATAAATGATATAAATTGGATTTCACTGAATACAACACTAAATAAATTCACGATTAAATGTAAAAATTAAGGATTACTAACGAATAAATTATTAATAAATTAATTTCAGTATAATATTATTAAATATTGTCTAGTTATCACTTTATAAATGGTTAATATAACTTTCTTATTTAATGAAGTTATGACTCACGTTATATCCTCCTCAGTTTGCTGATCGCAAATATAATGAGCTAAGATACGAACTTCACAGGTTTGCATCTAGCTTAGTGTCGGATTAGTGGCTTTAGAAGTTTTTCAGGGTTTTATTTGTGCGAAAATGAAAAGTTGCGTCACTTTCCCTTCTAAAGTCCTCACTAAATGCACCTATAGTTCTGTGACCAAACTATGACCTAAATGGGAATAAAATGGGACAAAATTGCAACCCTTATTGTTCTTTTCCTCACGTGACGAGAAACAATAATTGTATGCAAATCATTCTGGAATCAATATGTCGCATTTTCTGGCGAAATTCAAAAGACTTGCTGATTGTGAGTATGCAACGGAGTCAGTAAATGAAAACCACATAAGCATGAGCGTCACAATATGACAAAAAGTCACACGTTTTTGTTACCACTGAGACTGTGGTCCTTTTCAGAAACTCTGACATTACAGTGATTGGTTTTGCTGCTAGAGAAAGTGTCCCTAAACTAGAATCATAAACAATAAAATACCTTCCAGAGTAAAAAAGCTGATTTCATCATCTTGAAAGTGATCTAAATGCAGTTTGATCAAATCTTGTAACCGATGTCTTCTTTTAAGTATGAAGACGTCAATAAACATTTTTTTATGTACAACATACCATTCCTAAAATAGCTTCCTTTTCTCACAACTTCTTTATTTTTCTTTCTTCAGACCATAATCTAAGTCATAAGTAGAAAAGAGGATTAACTTGCCGCTATAAATCATTTTTTGAATTTAATTGAAAGATCATTAAATGGAGAATATTGATATTTTTACTTCACAGGTATTTAGGTATAATAATGCATATTTTTAAATACTGTAATCACTTAACATTTGTGAAAGTAATGTTCCTCGCGAATGTTAAGACTCATTATCTTTTGAAAAAGGGGTTAGTAAAATTTTACTAAAACGTTTTACATACAATTTTACCTAGAATGACTATAGTTAAGAAAATCCCTGCCGACCCGGCCTACAGGCGGAGGTAGATTTCGAATTTAAGTATACTAATTTCACCAACAAAACCTAAATCATGATTAGAGATAAACGCCCTTTAACAATTTTATCTGGCCGCTTCTGACTAGTTTTTATTTCATTTTTATATAAGAGCTGGTTTTATCAGAATCATGTTAAGACGGTATTCAAAAAAATACTTTTCCATGCTCAACAACTCGAAATTTTCTGGCACATTTTCAGATTAATTTTTAATAGAAAACATATGAATCCTATTGACGTGATTTTTCAAGAGATTTAAAGGCGATCTGTGTTTTTATTTTTTGTTCAATTAATTAAAACTTGATTTATAAACAATTATTTTCTCAGTAGGACAATATTTTGCTTTTCTAACACAATCGCTTCCGGAAATTCGGTTCAAAATGCCCACTTTGACAGCATTTTTTGAAATATATTCTGCATCTATCAAACATCGATCATTATGGTACATTATATAGTTTCTGGATAGGAGAATCTACCAATTGGATGCGTTTCAAAGCAAAAATGAATTTTAAAATGAGTCAGAAAATAAGCAGTTTGAAATTGAATACACACTTAATACGATGATTTTTTTCTTCAACCGCTATGTATTTTTAATTTGTTTTTGCTGTAAGAATTAGTCATATAAAAAACATGTCAATATAAATGTTCTAGACAATATTAAGAAGATATATAATAAATTCATGCGGATTTTATACCTTGTGAATTGACGAAGTTATGGATTTTTTCTTCATCAACCCCCCCTTTTTGCTTTCGTTTTTATTTATTTATTTATTTATTTATTTATTGTACGAATTGGTCCGATCGAAAACTTGTCAATATAAATGTTGTAGATAATATTGAGAAAATTTATAATAAATTTAATTGGATTTGATATCTTGAGAATTGGCGAAGTTATGATTTTTTTTTCTCCCTAAAACCCTATTTTTTGTGCCACTTGAGCCCAATTTTATCAAAAATCTGTGATACATAAATTTTTGGCCTAATTTTTAGAAGTAATAAAAACTTTAAACTGATTTGATATGTACAAAAATTAAGAAGTTATGGGGTTTTTTCGGTTTTCACAAAACCCCTCCCTATTTCCATCCCCTTGGTCCGATTTTGCCCATTAACGAAGTTGACCGAGAATTTATGCCCCTTCATTTTATGTATCAGTTTGGAAGAGATTTGTTAAGAATTATGGAAGTTATCGTGTCCAGAAGAAGGTGATATATATATATATATAATAAATTTGAAATCACAAATATATGAAGAAATTGACAAAGTTCTAAAGATGATTTAGAAATGAACATGTGAAATCAGTATGTAAAATAAGAAGCTATGAATGACTCACAGAATCATCAGAGGAGCTTGTGAGTTCATTCATAGAAGATGCGTTATTTCATCCAATTTTGTCGGCATTAAGCCTAAAATGACAAAATTTAGCTCCTTATAACGCAAACATTACAGAAAATAGATTGGATCTGGATTAATAAATTGGAACTGGATTAATAACAATAATGTTTAGAGTTGCTATCTTAAGTCAAAAAATAAATAAATAAATAAATAAATAAATAAAAGGAATGAAAATGATTGAAGAAATCAAGAAAATACTTAGATTAACTTTTAATTAAACTAGAATGAAAAAATTGAAAAGAGTGATAATAATTTTAGATGGGACAACAAACAAACATTTAAATATTATGAACTGAAAGATTAATGCTAAAATAAATACAGGATTTCAAGTGAATGAGATAGCAATAATGGTACATAATCTACAAGATGAAAAACAAATTGAAGACTAATGGAGATAATACATGAAAAATGCGGTATTGCAGCTATGAATACATGTATTAAGAGAATTAAAATGAACAAAGTGAAATTGAACAGCTAAAACCAAGCTATAATAATTACGAAGCTAGAATTACCTATTACTTGATAAAGAGAGTACCATTAAATATGCCTGAATAAGGTTGTAAGACTAAACTAAAAATAACATACTTAACCTTCCGTCTACCAGACGGGTCCATTGGACCCGACAGGTACATACAAAATATTCATTCAAACCAGAAATTTCTTTAAAATAAACTAAGTATATAAACCAGACAAAAATAAGGTAAATAAATAAGTTAAGTAGTTTTAAATAAAAATTCTGGTGTAGAACGTTTTATTAAAACTTGAATAAAATTCCCGGTAGATCTAGGGTTAATAACATGCGCATTTGCAGCAATGCTATTACAATGCTGAAATAATAAATTTGAAATCACTATATATACATATAAAGTTTTTTACTGAGGGTGGTTTTGTCTTCTAGGGGTCATGATCGGTGTGGATCTGCAAAAGTTTTTCAGAATTTCTAACATAGGGGAGAATGTAACAGGTAGTATTTCATACGAAATCTACATAAAAAGAGATAAATTTTTATATAAAAAAAATGCTCATTAGTAACCAGCATTTACATATTCAATACATAAAATAATATGATTTATTTTGTTTTTGCTAAACGATAATTTTTAAATACTTTGTAATTTTTTGCTGTGTGGCAGAACGCATCTTTTGTTCGTAAATTTATAGTAGGTAGAATAACAGCCTCAATTTTCCTTTTGAACTTGTAAACATCTTACTCATGAAGGATCTTTCTCTACACTCTAAATGTTTTTTAACGAAACGTATTCACGAATATTTAACTAAATATTTTAGACTAGATTAATTTTAACCCAATTATTCTAATTGGTGAATAAATCATATCAGATGTAAATTTCCAACTGGCAAAAAAGGTCCGGACCAGGTTTCGAACCAGGGATCTCTTGGCTGAAGTCGCCAAATCACTACCATCTGAGCTATCCCGAACGAATCTGGTGGAACTTTTTCACCCAGCTAACGTTATTTATTATAGCATCTTGTCTGGAATCTGGTTCGGTTCAACAGAATAAATCGCATAACTCCAGAAATCTTTGGATACGTAATTACACTAGATTAATTTTAACACAATCATTCTAATTGGTGAATAAGTCATACACATTTCATGAATAAATCATCATATATACATCTGATATGATTTATTCACCAATTTGAATTATTGTGTTAAAATTAATCTAGTGTAATTACGTATCCAGCGATTTCTGGAGCGATTCTGGAGCGATTATCCAGCGATTTCCATTACCTGCGATTTATTCTGTTGAGCTGAACCAGATTTCAGACCAGATGCTATAATCAATGAGGTTAGCTGAGTGAAAAAGTTCCATCTGATTCGTCAGGGATAGCTCAGATGGTAAAGAAATTGGCGGCTTCTGCCAAGAGATCCCTGGTTCGAATCCTGGTTCGGACATTTTTCGCCCATTTGGAAATTTACATCTGATAAATATTTTAGGTAAGAATTTTTTGCCTAATGTAATTTTTAGGTGCGTTCGTAATTATATGAATACATAGCGCCTATAGTCGTCGTCTGGTCCGTCCGTCTGTCTGCCAGCATATATTGAAATTATATATATATAATCGTTGCAGAATTTTATCGAGTCATTTCAAACTTTATGAAAATCGGATATATAGTTCAATTACAGGGACTGTTAAAAGTATTCCGTTACATTACGGCCAAAAATGGGGGAGAAAATAGTTTCAAGTGCATTATACCGACGTTACACACTTTCGAAGATAATGAAATTGATATGCATTTATGGAGTGCACTAAAATGTACATTGTGTAGAACATGCGGTGCAAACAATATTTATTATTCATTTACAGGACCACACAAAATAATTCCGTCACATAATGGTACAGGGAGAAACCTTGTTTGCGGCGTATTTTAATGATGCTACACAATTTCGAACATAATGAAATTAATATGCATTTATAAAGTGCACTAAAATATAGATTCTGTAGAATATGTGATACAAAGAATATATATTGTTCATTAAAAGGGCCACAATAAAGAATTTCTTTATATAGTGTAATAGGGAGAAATATTGTTTGCGGCGTATTTTACTTATATTAAACTATTTCACCTACAATGAAATTGATATATGTTGCTGAGGTTTACTACAAGTTACTTCCTGTATAATAGAATGCGCATAATATGTACAGGGACACACAAGAGATTTCGAATATTATACAGTATCCGAATTACTGTATATTAGTAATGATTGCTGGAAGTGCATTTTTAGTTGTGATATGAGTTTTTAAGTTTAACTAAATTTTTGCATATTACGTTGTGTGTATAAATGCTGTAGATCATATACAGAGCTACACAAAAGAATTCGTAAGGGTTACTAAGCATGAACGAAAATAGCTTAAAGGTGGTTTTTAAATGAATTATGCATTTTTATGCTGAACTACATTTAGTGTACTAAGATATATTTGTAGAATATAGATAAAATGATATACAGGGCCACGTAAAGAATTGTATACATGGCCGTCTATGGATGATAATCTCTGGAAATGTGATTTCAGTACTTTTAAGCGTGTTTTAATCTTAATTAAATTTTAGATAAATAGTGGCGTGTATATAAAGATAGTAGGTAAAATACAGGTCTGTAGAAAAGTATTAAAGTATGCTTCTGTCTATTGGTATAAATTGTTGAAAGTGAAATTTCAACCTATTATGCGTTTTTAACACTTTTCAACTTAGTTAAAAAGTGTTTATGAATTCGTTTTGTGCTTATGAATTCTATCCATCTGGCTATCCTTTCTGTCTGTCTATTTGGCCGTCTTTCTGTCTGTCCATCTGGCTGTCTTTCTGTCTGTCTATCCATACTCTAACTAACGTTATTATAGTTGGATTGCCGTGTAATTGATATATGTTATTGAAATTTATTATGCCATGTTCGGTACTGAAAATAATGTATTTAGCGTTCCTAGTTTATTTACAGACATACTTAAAAGTATTCCATTGCATTATGGTCTATGAGGAAATGTCGGTAATTATATAAATATGTAACATATAGTCGTCTGGTCCATCCGTCTGTCTGTCCGTCAGTCGACATATAAAAGTGAAAAAACAATCCAACAGAATGATTTGAAATTCAATATATATAATCATTGCAGAATGTTGTCAGGTCATTTCAAATTTTATGGAAATCTAAGCATAGCTTAAAAAGATATTAATAAAAGTTTTCTTCATTCTATTAACTCCTATCATACGTAATTAATTCAATGATATCTAATGACAGATAATGATTTTAGGTTGTCATGGTGATTACGTGCTATTTAAGATGGGGCCTTATTATTTCCGTATTACTGAATTTAATATATAGAATCGTAATAAATTTTGTATTCATGCATTTTTGCATAACAGTGCAACAGCTCTTGCACCAAGATATGAATATTTTTAAAACCAGTTATAGTATGAACGCACCTCATTTGCCACGTCTGATGTACAATTTCGGAGTTGTTTTAAAAATTTAATTAACTAAGCAAAATGTGTATATACAAGATGATAAAAATAACAAAAAATTTACAAGAAAACTTTTCTTTCTAGATTTTTGATGTCAGCTTCAGTTTTTCTGTGAGGTTCCATGATGTTGGCTACTGTGACCCTGATGAGTTTGTTTTAAGATCACTTCCGAAGTTCTGAAAATAATTGGTTTCGGATTTCTTTTGGACTTCATGAGCAAACATAGGCACTTCATGGCCTAGCAAGCAAATTTTGAATTAACGTTTAATTCCATCAGTGGTGTGTTGATTTCCTCTATAGAGTCTGTTATAGAGGGAATTTGAAATTTGCATCCCGTGCCAAATAAAAATCTAAAACTGTACAATCTAAAGATAAATTAAATATTACGATAATGATTTCCTTTAACTATGAATGGGTTAAGAAATTTATATAAAAGGAAACGTTTACATGAAATTAATTGTTCCTAAAATAGTTTAAATGTCTCACTTCTTTATTTTTCTTTGCTTCTGGCCACGAACTAAACGACAAGGAGAAAAAAGTGTTAACTTGCCGCCATAAATCACTTCTAGAATTCACCTGAGATATCTCTGAAATAAGATAAAATATATATTCGGTTCTCGCATCTTTATTTATTATTAACGCAGGACATTTTTAAATAATTAGAATATCTATCCTTGTATGAAATGAGTATTTCTAATTAGTCATTTTCAAGAATACTAAAATGTGAACTCAAATAATTAAATATAAATTATATATGCAATCGTATCTTTTAAAATAAATTAACTTTAATTTTTTTTGGAAGATACTTAATCGAATCGAAGATTTCAAAACTAATGCTGGGAGCCACACTGCTTTCAGTAGCATACACCCCCGATTTTTTATGATTTTTTAATTTCAAATGAAACTCTATCCAGACAAACTTAGTGTCGGGTGCCCCACTGCCTTCGACAGCCTACATAGGGAGTGCTACACACGGTCCAGTTTGTTTTGATTTTATATTTTGAGCCCCTTGAAGGGCGGTGGTTTATTTTTGGACGACTTAATTTTAATCTCTAAATTCCACATTGGCACCAAAATTTTGAAATGAAAATTTTCTTTTTATTAAGTACGTGAAGAAAAGCTTTTACTTATGTTCGAATAAATTTGTTTGTAAATACAGGTGTCATTTAATCATTTCAGCATTTGGCTCCTGTCCCTGCCGGCGAAGACACTCACGAGCTAATGCTAATTCTATGTGGAGGGATTTATCGAATATCTGGTTTGCATTTCGACATTTTTAAATAATTTTTTTTTGCATTGGATAGCCGAGGTCCGTCTCTACATTGCAGCTTTTTTATTTTTTCGATTTTGGTTGCAGATCTTTTTTATAAAGTTACTTTCACTTTCAAAACCGGTTCTGAAAACGAAAGTGTCATTCTAAAAAATATCTGCAACCAAAATCGAAAAAGTAAAAAAGGTGCCATGTAGAGAGGGATCTCGGCTATCCAATGCAAAAAAAAAATAAAATAAAATAAAATAAAATAAAATAAAATAAAATAAAAAAAATAAATAAATAAAATGGCAAAATGCAAACGAGATATTAGAAAAATCCCTCCCCATAGGATCAGCATTATCTCCTGAGTGCCTTCGCCGGCAGGGACATGAGCCACGTAAAGACTTACTTCGCCTTTGAAAGAGTTAAACGGAAAGACCGACATAGCCCAGACCTTAACCCTTTAGTGCGCAGCTTTGCATATATGCAAACAAGAATGTTTTGAATTTAATAGATTTTTTTTTTTTATTCGTATATACTTAATTCACATCAGAAAATTAAAATAGCAATATTTGCTTTAATTAATAACAGACATTCCGTGTTTAAATAAAACGAAATTAACCATTGAAACTTTCTGGCGGAATTTTCTGGTCAGATTCTCTTAACTACATAATTTCTAGAACATATTCTATCATGGGAATTAAAGGGTTAAAGGTTAAGTTTTATAAAATAAATAATTATATAAAATAAGGCATTTGGAGACATACTTATTAAAATATTTACTAATTTCATAGCTGCAAACCTTCCACTAATCTTCCGTAATGTCTGGATTAATTTGACCCAGGTTAACTACATTTCGAACCAGTATTTTTTTTTTTCATGAATGCTTATTTTTTTAATTCCAGGTTTCTACGTGGAACATATTTAATTTCATTTCTTAAAACAATTTCTGGTTCGAAACGTATTAAACCAGGTTCAAATTAACGCAAGTGTTACGGAAGATTAGTTTGAGGTTGGCACTTATGTAATTTGCAATATTTTAGCGTAAAACAGACACACGACAGTAGTTTTTACTTGTATTACAGATGTGCAATAGAAGAAAAGATTGACTTAATATGAAAGACGTGAATTATCACATTGCTAACAAGGCGTAAACCAACTTAGTGAAAAATGTCCAAGCCGGGAATCGAACCCGGGCCCCTGGAATAGATCTCCAGTGCTCTACCACTAAACCACGAGGACAAGGTTCGATTCCCGGCTTGGACATTTTTCACTAAGTTGGTTTACGCCTTGTTAGCAATGTGATAATTCACGTCTTTCATATTCAATAATTTCAAGCGTAATTTCACTGCTGAAAAGTAGTTGAAAAATTAATTAAAAAAGATTGACTTATTTTATGAAAACTGTATCTCTGATTTTTTTCATTATTTTTCCTATGTAATATTCCTTTCAGAGAATCATATATAAATTTTTCGAAACAAATAAAAAAATCACGCATTTAAGGGTTAAATATAAATCAGTATTGAATTAATTGATATATTTAAACTAAAATCTTTCCAAACGAACCTAATAATATTAATAGGAGGTTAAAGTACACTTTAGACACACTAAAATAATATTTTATTAGTTAAAAATAAATATTAAGTGAAATGCAATTTTGGAGTTATACAGGATGTTTCAGCACAGCTGTAACTAAGTTTCAGGAGCGATGGAGTACACCTAGACGATGGAAAATTACATAGCATTGCATGGTCAAAAACGCTTTCCTGGCGCGGTGGTGACGTCACAAAACACAAGAAAGGAAGGACACGAACAGTGTGAGAAAACATGTTTATTATTCTTAATACCGCAAAAATGCTGGACAGTACTAAGGAACTTGTTACACGCATCGTGGCAGCTTCTGAGGAAGTGCGGGACACGCCCGGTATTTTCGGGAGCATTAGATCTTCCATGCACCGGAGATGTGAGTTCTGCATCAAGGCCTGTGGTCGTAATTTCGAACACCTTCTTTAATGACGATCATTGTCTCTCTTTCTGTTCTTATTTCTTAGTTTTTTGCTGTACTAAGAATAGAAAACATGTTTTCTTTCCCTGTTCGTGTCCTTCCATTCTTATGTTTTGTGTCGTCATTAACGCAGCAAGAAAGCTTTTCCGACCATGCATTGCTATGTTATTTCCCATTGTCTAGGTTTATTCTATCTCTCCTGAAACTTTGTAACCGCTGTGCTGAAACACCCTATAGAAATAAAACGCGCCACAGCGAGAAAACGGTAACGCATGTTTGTACGCATATTTTACAGGACAGCATTTTCAAAATCAGTGGATACTCTAGCTCGACCAATCCGTTAAATGAACTTGATCTTTTTGAAAATGAATCATCAAATATTTGTCAAGTGAAATACGTAGGATATTTTCGAAACATCGATATCACGCTTTTCTGTGTAACGAAAATTTTCGTTGAAAATTTACATTTTATTTTAAATCGGTGTCATTTAACTAAAATCGTTTACTTTTTAAAACGGCTACGTATCCTTAGCTTAAAACTATTTTCTTTGTCTCATTCTTCCAGGTTAACTAATATGTCTACGATGAGTTATCGTGTCCACAAATTGATCCTCAGATTTCGGAGTGCTTTCGCCCATCCGCTGTCAAGCAACCATTTTTTTCATGCGTCAAACTAAAAGAAATGCAGTTTTCTGCTTTAATATATGTATAATAATTCAGTGTAAATAATTTTTTATAAGCACTTTGTATTTCATATTAAATAAAAAGGCTTAAGTTTCAGGATGTCAGAAGGGTGTTACCCATTCAGGTTATAATGATCAGCCATTAAGGTTTATTATTTATGGCCAAAAAAAAACTTGAATTTTAAACTTTGTTCTCTTGAACCAGGATAAAAATATCAACTGGGATATCTGAATCGAGCTATAACTACCACTGTGTATCACTGTGACCTTTGTGTCTAGCAATAGTGATATGTATATACTTCATTGTTTGCTATCAGCTGATGTACACACCGGCCTACTAAAAGTTTAGAAAAGTCTGATGGGAAAGATAAAAAAAAATCCCTGCCGGCCCGGCCTACAGGCAGAGGTAGATTTCGAAGTTAAGTATACTAATTTCACCAACAAAAACTAAATCATTATTAGATATAAATCCACTTTAACAGTTTTATCTGTCTGCTTTTGACGAGTTTTTATTTCCTTTTTATAAAATAGTTGGTTTTATCAGAATCATGTTAAGGCGATATTAAAAAAAATATTTTTCATACTCAACAACTCGAAATTTTCTGGCACATTTTCAGATTCATTTTTAATAAAAAAAATATATATATAAAACATGCTGACGTGATTTTTGAACAGATTTATAAACGACCTGTGTTTTTATTTTTCTTTCAATTCATTAAAACTTAATTAATAAACAATTATTTTCTCAGTAGGGCAATATTTTTCGTTTCTAACACAATCGCTTCGGGAAATTCTTTTCAAAATGCCCACTTTGACATCATTTTTTGAAATATATTCTGCCTCTATCAAAAAATTGGTCATTACTGTACATTATATAGTTTCTGAATATGAGAATCTAGCAATTGGATGCGTTTGAGAGCAAAAAGGAATTTAAAAATGAGTAAGAAAATAGACTGTTTGGATTTGAATGCACCCTTAATAAGATGATTTTTTTCTTCAACCGCTATGTATTTTTATTTTGTTTTTGCTGTAAGAATTGGCCCTATAAAAAACTTGTCTCTATAAATGTTGAAGACAATATTAAGAAGATATATGATAAATTCATGGAGATTTTATATCTTGTGAATTGACGGAGTTATGAAAATTTTTCTTCTTCAACCCCCCTTTTTTGTTTTCGTTTTTATTTTATTATTTTTTTTTTTGCGGTACGAATTGGTCCTAGCAAAAACTTGTGAACCTAAAAGTTGTAGATAATATTAAGGAGATGTATAATAAAATTATTGGATTTGTTATCTTGAGAATTGCCGAAGTAAGGAATTTTTTTTCTCCCAAAAACCCTATTTTTGCGCCCCTTGAGCCTATTTTAAATTTTATCAAAAATCTGTGATGCATGAATTTTTGGCGCTATTTTTAGAAGTAATAAAAACTTTAAACTGATTTGATATGTACAAAAATTAAGAAGTTATGGGGTTTTTTCGGTTTTCACAAAACCCCTCCCTATTTCCATCCCTTTTGTCCGCTTTTGCCCATTAACGAACTTGACCGAGATTTTATGTCCCTTGTTTTTATGTATCAGTTTGAAAGAGATTTGTGCAGAATTACGGAAGTTATCGTGTCCAGAAGAAAGTGATAACACAATTGTTTCGGGAAATTCCGTTCAAAATGCCCACTTTGACATCATTTTTTGAAATATATTCTGCCTCTATCAAAAAAGCGATCATTGCGGTATATTATATAGTTTCTAAATAAGCGAATCTACCAATTAAATGCGTTTGAGAGCAAAAATTAATTTAAAATTGAGTCAGAAAATAAGCAGTTTGAAATTGAATACACACTTAATACGATGATTTTTTTCTTCAACCGCTATGTATTTTTAATTTGTTTTTGCTGTAAGAATTAGTCATATAAAAAACATGTCAATATAAATGTTCTAGACAATATTAAGAGTGGTGATGGATTTGAGTGCATCCTTAATGGAATGATTTTTCCAACACAATCCGCTTCGGGAAATTCGGTTCAAAATGCTCACTTTAACAGCATTTTTAAAAATATATTCTGCCTCTATCAAAAAATCGACCATTGCGGTACATTATATAATTTCTGAGTAAGAAAACGTACCAATTGGAAGCCTTTGAGAGCAAATATGAATTGTAAAATGAGTCAGAAAATACGCAGTTTGGATTTGAATACACCCTTACTTAGATTATTTTTTTCTTCAACCGCTATGTATTTTTAATTTATTTTTGCTGTAAGAATTGGTCCTATCCAAAACTTGTCTATGTAGATGTTGTAGACAATATTAAGAAGATATATGATAAATTCATGGTGTTTTATATCTTTTGAATTGACGGAGTTATGGATTTTTTACTTCTTCAAACCTACACTTCTTCTACTTTTTGTTTTCGTTTTTAATTTTTTTTGCGGTACGAATTGGTCCTATCAAAAACTTGTGAATATAAAAGTTGTAGATAATATTAAGGAAATTTATAATAAAATTAATTGGAATTGATATCTTGAGAATTGACGAAGTTATGATTTTTTTTTCTCCCCAAAACCCTATTTTTTGCGCCCCTTGAGCCCATTTTTAACTTTATCAAAAATCTCTGAGACATAAAATTTTGGCCCTATTTTTAGAAGTAATAAAAACTTTAAACTGATTTGATATGTACAAAAATTAAGAAGTTATGGGGTTTTTTCGTTTTTCACAAAACCTCCCCCTATTTCCATCCCCTTGGTCCAATTTTTCCCATTAACGAACTTCACCGAGATTTTATGCCCTTTGATTTTATGTATCAGTTTGGAAGAGATTGGTGCAGAATTACGAAAGTTATCGTGTCCAGAAGAAAGTGATACATATATATGTATATATATATATATATGTATATATATATATATACAGGGTGTCCAGCGAATAAGACCCTGGTTTCAAAATTAAATATCTCAAGAACAAAGATCAATAGAATTATGCCTTAAACGGTTTGTTTATTAGCTAAGCTGTAAAAATGTTATGCAGACGTTTCAAAATTTTGTTGCAAAAACCGTTAACAGATGGCGCTGTAATCGCAATACTTGTAAACTGCTTCGAAGTCCAGAGCAATGGCGTGTCATTCCTAGATGGCTGCCTACGTAAAAACGAATATTGGGAAAGTCCATTTTTTCATTGGGGTGATGTGCAGAAGTAGAGACATCTGGTCACAGAATTATTGCATCAGCTTTAATTTTAGAAAATTTCAATTAATAGAATTTTCAATAAAAAGTTTGGAAATCATTATAAGAATTTTTTAAATATTTTATTAAATTCAATCTTTAATGCCATATTATTATTTAAATCAAAATGCATGTATTTAGAAAAATAATTTTGTACTTTTTATTTATTTTTTAGATTTTTAAACCACGGCATAATATTTTGGTATTATTGTTTATACCTGAATTATTATAAATAAAAAAGTAATTTTTCACTTTTAATTTATTTTTAAATCGCGGCATAATACTTTGGTTTTAGCATAACACATATATTTCTTTTCTTTGTAAACAAAGTTTTAGAGACAGAAATTATGCATTAAATTATTTCTTTTTTAAAAGGATTGATGATAAGTCATATCATCAGCGTCAAAGCAAAAGTATTTTGCATGCTGCATTCCTTTCGAACACTTCGGATTCTATCGCTAGAATCTGCACCATATTTCTGTGCTCAATAATTTAAAAAAAAAATGAAAACGAGTTTTTAAAATTAAAGTTATTTTTTAACTTAATTAAATTTTTAAAAATAGAAACTTTGTATTTTTTCATTCAAACTACTCTCTACAATTAAAAAAAGTCCTTCCGGCCAGTGCCGGGAGGAAGAGGTAGCTTTCATAATCCTTATTTAAAAAAAGCCAACTTATATCATGCAAACACACGAAGCTCAATTTAGTGGAAACCGAATATAGGAGATTCAATACTAATTTTTATCAATATAATGAATGATAATTTCGCGAAATTAGTCAGCTTTATCCAAGCTGCTTTTCTTTAAAGTAACTTATATTTGGCTGCCAAATTCGGCAATTTCTTAAAGTGCCTGTCATTTTAAGACAACATGGTGGATGAGGCTAAGCAGTGAACTTGGTCGAGACCTTAGTAATTGCTGTGCACATGCTCACTCACATCGGAATCTGTTAATATATAGGAGTGCTGTCGCATGCAAAATGTCAGATTTTTCAAAATGTCACCCACAATAGAAATTGAAACTGCTATATCTGAGCCATTTTTTAAGGTGAAGACAAACAAAAAATGCTCCTGAATCCTTATATTAAGATCAAATACTTAAGAAAGAAACCTTTTTCAATTTCTAATTTTTTTGCACCTCACTTTAAATATATATATATTTTTTAATTTAATGGCCGCCATTTTGAAACAAGATGGCTGATGAATCTGGCCAGCGAACTTGGTCGAGGTGTTGATGTATACTATCCACATGCCTTCTTACATCGAAATAGGCGAATACGTGTGTTATCGCGTGACAAATACAAGATCGTTTCAAAATGTTAGCCATGCTAGAAATTCAAAGTGCTATAAATCAACCATTTTTTAAGATATCAACAAAAGAACAAATTTTCAGAAACAAAAACTGCTCCGGAATCTTTGTATCAAGGCCAAACACATAAAAAAAATCTTTTTCATTTTCCAATTTTTTAATACCTCATTTTGAATTTTAAATTTATTTTTTTTTAAATGGCAACCCTTTTGAAACAAGATGGCAAATGAAGCTGGCCAACGAACTCGGTCGAGACATTGGTATGTACTATGTACAGACCAAGTTACATCCAAATAGGTTCATAAATACGCCTGTTATCGCGTGACAAAAATCAGGTCGTTTTGAAATGTCAGCCACAAGATTAATTCAAAATGCTATTACTCAGCCATTTTTTTTTAGATATAGACGAAAGAAAAACTGTTCCGGAATCTTTGTATTAAAGTCAAACACATACAAAAAAAATCTTTTTCATTTTCCAATTTTTTGGTATCTCATTTAAATTTTTTATTTTTTAATTTTTTTAAATGGCCGCCATTTTGAAACAAGATGGCGGATGAAGCTGGCCAACGAACTCGGTCGAGATATTTGTATGTACTATGTACACACCAAGGTACATCCAAGTCGGTTCATAAATACGCCTGTTATTACATGAGAAAAATCAGGACGTTTCAAAATGTCAGCCACGCTAGAAATTCAAAGTGCTATAACTCAGACATTTCTTAAGATATAGACGAAACAAAAACTGCTCCCGAATCTTTTTATCAAGGTCAAACACATAAGAAGAAAATATTTTTTCAATTTTCAATTTTTGGTACCACATTTCAAATTTAAATTTTTCTTAAAAATTTAAATGGCCGCCATTTTTAAACAAGATGGCGGGTGAAGCTGGCCAACGAACCCGGTCGAGACATTGGTATGTACTATGTATAAGCGAAGTTACATCCAAATCGGTTCATAAATACGCCTTTTATCGCGTGACAAAATTCAGGACGTTTCAAAATATCAGCCACGCTAGAAATTCAAAATGCTATAACTCAGCCATTTTTTAAGATATAGACGAAACAAAAACTGCTCCGAAATCTTTGTATAAATGTCAAATACATAAGAAAAAAATATTTTTCCATTTTCAATTTTTTGGTACCACATTTCAAATTTTAAATTTAAAAAAAAAATTTAAATGGCCGCCATTTTGAAACAAAATGGCGGATGAAGCTGGCCAACGAACTCGGTCGAGAGATTGGTATGTATTATGTACACACCGAATTACATCCAAATCGGTTCATAAATACGCCTTTTATCGCGTGACAAAATTCAGGACGTTTCAAAATGTCAGCCACGCTAGAAATTCAAAATGCTATAACTCAGCCATAATTTAAGATATAGACGAAACAAAAACTGCTCCAGAATCTTTGTATAAAGGTCAAATACATAAGAAAAAAATATTTTTCCATTTTTAATTTTTTGGTACCACATTGCAAGTTTTAAATTTTTTTAAAACTTTTAAATGGCCGCCATTTTGAAACAAAATGGCGGATGAAGCTGGACAACGAACTCGGTCGAGACATTGGTATGTACTATGTACACACCGAATTACATCGAAATCGGTTCATAATTACGGGAGTTACAGTGTGACATAGGTCAGATATATATATATATATATATATATATCAATTTTGAACGGAGGGTGGTTTCGGGGTCTGGGGGTCATGATCGATGAAAATATACCAAAATTTTTTGAAATCGCTTTCCTCCGAACGGCTGCAATAGGTAGCTTTTTTGTAAAGAAAGCTACCTAAAAAATGATTTGTGAATCAGCATTATAAATGCTCAATGATTTTTAAAAAAGTGGTTTCTTTTAACTTAATTAAATTTTAAAACCAGAAACTTTAGATTTTTTTATTCAAGCTTTTTTCACAGTTTAAATAAATATTAAAAAGTAAAGATTTCCATTTTTTTTCAAGCCCTCCTCTACTTGGGTTCGATTCCGCGATCTACCAATTAGGAGAGAAAAGACATACCACAGAGATGTTGGTAACCGGACCGAAGTAGCTTATAACAAAATTTTAAACAAATCTCATTTCGGTCAACACATGGCTCCGCTTCTGCACATTACCCAAATAAAATATTTTTTATGTTCTTATATAATGATTGCTAAACTTTTAATTGAAAATTCTATTAATTGAAATTCTCTAAAATTGAAGCTGAGGTAATAATTCTGTGACCAGATGCCTCCACTTCTGCACATCAATCCAACGAAAAAGCGGTCTTTCCCAATTTTCGTTCTTCGATAGGAAGCCATCTAGGATTGAAACGCTGTGGCTCTTGACTTCAAAACACAATTTATAGGCATTGCGATTACATCTGTTAGCGGCTTTCGCAACTAATTTTTGAAACTTGTGTACAACATTTGTACAGCTCAGCTAATAAACAAACCGTTTACTGTATAATTCTATTGATCTTTGTTTTTGAGATATTTAATTTTGAAATCAGGGTCTTATTCGCTGGACACCCTGTATATATATATAAAGTTTTTTACTGAGTGTGGTTTTGGGTTCTAGTGGTCATGATCTGTGTAGATCTGCAAAAATCTTTCATAAATTCCAACATAGGAACGATCCCAATAGGTAGTATTTCATACGAAATCTACCTAAAAATAAACTAGCAAAAGCCAAGCTTTCTTTGGATTCGCGACGCATTATTTAATAAGATAAATATATGAAAGTAACAATATTTTTTAATATTACTTTTGCATCTTTATTAAGCAAAAATATTATTTTATGTTTTGGTGCATTTTAATTTTAGAAATGTAAATTCATCCAAATAACTAAGAATTTCCACGGAATTTGTTATTTATGAAATAACAAATTTAACAATTAATTTTATTTGTTTAAAATTCTTTTGTTGCCACTTAAAAAAAAATCATATTATAATTCTTTTAAAATACGTACCGTAATTTCCGGCGTATAATCCGCGGTTCAAACAATCATTTTTCATCCCAGAATTTTTTAAAAATAAATGTAACTTTTTAAATCGTGGTAAATATTTGCCTTCAATAACTAAATAAAATTTCTGGGTCCAAACAGAATTGTTTGATCCGCAGATTATACGCCGGAAATACGGTAAGTATCGTCTGCGTAAATGATTTCACATAATAAGAATAAATTGTGTATTTAAATTCTTAACACTGAAAAATACTTTTATAATTGAATGTAAATAATTTAATTTTCACAAATTTTAATTCATTAAATACTCTATGTCTATAATTTTCATGAAAAAAGGTATTTTAAAAATTTCATAAAAGAAATCGTGAAACTATTTAATTAATCCTGACTCTATCTATAACTACTAACTCCATGATTTATTTTGTCTTCACAAAATATACCTGTTTTATTTTTTATTTGCAAAAATGCGTCCGTAATAGAAAAACATGTAAAATAAATTAATTAAAATAATAAAATTTATAAGGTTATTCTATAAAAAAATAATATTGTGCAAATCTGCTGATCATAATTTATTTTTATGTTTAATTTCAAGTCTAAATATTGAATAGTTTTTTTGTAAAGTGTACGACAAAGTGTAATTTGTGTAGCCTAGTAGAGGATTCACTTCGCTCATCCTAATAATTAAATTTCAATACGAAGAGGATAAAAGTACTGTTCCGTTATTTAACGAAATTTCCGTATTTTGACTAGAGGATTTCAGGAAAATTTGAGCATAGATTCGCGAGGTTTCAGTGATTTGAGGGGATAAGGATATACATTAAAATTTTGCAAAACAGTTGCCGGAACACCTACATGATTTGGCGAAAAGCCAGGTTGAATTGGAAGGTTTCACGTAATTTTTATAATAGATTGATGAAATTTCGGTGAGGGAAGAGAGACAAATCAAAAGAAAAATATTCGTGAATGAACAGAATATAGTCAACAGCAACAACAACAGTAAAAATGCATATCAATTGACGTATATTTTTTATAGTGTAAAATTTAATAGAATCATCAATGAAAAGCGAGAAAGAAGATTTTTATATCTCACGTTTATATTTATAATTAATGTTTGATATTTCTAATAACACAGTTTCTAAAACACCTGGAAAAACCAGTGAGCATATTTTGTAATTGCAATATTTACCTTATTTGATATAGGAATTCAAAATTATTTAAATACAGCGATTATTATCATTTGGAAATAATGGTATTAAAAAAAATTGTGAGCAACCTGAATAATTAGAATCGCTTTTTCCTTTGATCTATTGAGTACTTACGTCTGCTGTGTTATAGGTAATAATATTAAAAGGAGATGTTAAAGAATTAAATATGCAATAATACATTTAAAAATAAATGAATTTTATTTTAGTTGCAAATAAGAAACCTTTGTACTCGATTTAACAGCCATAGTTATTTATATTGTTGAAATGAACTCTTTAACCAATTCAGGGGCAAAGTACTTCTGTTGTTAAAATTACACCTGAATTTACGAACAAATTTGTCTGAGAATAAATAAAAGATTTTCAAGAAGAGCATCATAAAATCAAAATTTTATTCCTATTTTCTGGTGCAACTGTGGCCTTTTAGGATTAAAATTTTGTACAGACAATAAATTCAACTTCATACCATATTTTTTTATTTACATTTTACTTAGACAGTTACAATAAAGTTTTTAATAAGCCTCGATAGTATTAATGATACTAACAGCTATTGATCAAAATATAAATATATTATTAATAATATGTGTATAAATACGACTCCGCTCTTTTTCGAATGTAGAAAAGTCACGTTTCTGGTCTAAATGAAAAAAATCATTTATTCAAAGTATATTCACATCATACATTCGATCACATTCGATCCTCCATCATTCGACTACCTCTCACGCAGCAAGCAGATAATACACTGGAAAAACTCTAATTGCTTTGAACAATCCAGTCACCAAGTCAATTTTTATTTCTACACAAAACCTGAACCACTCTGCACAAATAATGCTCTACTAGTCCCGGCAATAGAGACTCTATTGCTAGAGACTATAGGGGCTCTACCTAGCAAAATTCATGGTAGTTCTGGAAAAAGGCTTGCTATATGTATTTTGGGTCGCTGAATCTGAATTTTTAACTTCCCACCAAAATTTGCCACCGGCAACTCCCCCCCACCCAAAAATTAGGTAAAATGCCTCCCAAAAAAGGTTTTTATTAAAAAAATCAATTTTTTTATTGTTTTAAGGAAAAAGTATCTAGAAATTCAGAAAGTAGACAAAATTTGAAACAAATTAGACATATGACATTATGACTTAGGATGAAGGGGAAGGGGGGATCTGCCTCGGAACATGCGCGCGGTTCTGCGTGGACTAAGTTGCGCAATTCCACTTAACCACTCACACGTTTACATTCGCCCTTCCATCTCCCCTCCGAACTTTCCTTATAAGGTTTACTTTAAGTTTTTTGGGTCGCTGAATCCGAATTTTTAACTTCCCCCCAAAATCCCCCCCCCCGAAAAACCCCCAAAATAGCTGTTATTAACTTAAATTTCTTATTGTTTTAGGGGAAAAGCATTACAAAATTCAGAAACTAAACAAAATTTGCAACAAATAGGATATATGACATCATGACATAGGAAGAACGGGGGGGGGGGGGGGGGCTGCCTCTGAACATGCACTGCGGCGCTACGTGCACTAAGTTATGAAGTCCAGGCAATAGGGGATTTTACCTGGAAAAATTAATACTAATTCTGAATTTCGACTCGCTTTATGTGTTTTGGATCACTGAATCCCAATTTGTAACTTTCCACCAAAATTTCACCCGGCAACCCCCCCGCCCCCCCCCCCCCAAAAAAAAAAAAAATTATTTTTTGAAAAAAAATTATTTTTGAGAAAAGCGCCCGGGGAATGTTCCGAGGCAGCCCCCTCTCCCCCCGTTTATCCTACGTCATAATGTCATATTTCCTATTTGTTGCAAATTTTGTCTAGTTTCTGAATTTCGTAATGCTTTTCCTCTAAAACAATAAGAAATTTAAGTTAATAACAACTATTTTGGGAGGTTTTCGGGGCGGAAAATTTTGGGGGTAAGTTAAAAATACGGATTCAGCGCCCCAAAAAACTTAAGTAAACCTTATAAGGAAAGTTCGGAGGGGAGATGGAAGGCCGAATGAAAACGTGTGAGTGGTTAAGTGGAATTGCGCAACTAAGTCCACGCAGCACCGCGCGCATGTTCCATGGCAGATTCCCCCGTCCCTTCATCCTACGTCATAATGTCATATATCTAATTTGTTGCAAATTTTGTCTTCTTTCTGAATTTCCCTAAAACAATAAAAAGTTTGAGTTTTTTAATGAAAACCTTTTTTGGGGGTTTTTTACCAAAATTTGGGGGGGTTGCCAGGGGAAATTTTGGTGGGAAGGTAAAATTCCCTATTGCCTGGACTATACATGGAGCGAAACAAATTAATGGAGGAAATAATAATTTAAAGGAGCAAATCCAGTTACAGCGCCTGAGGTAACACATCCCAGCAAAGTACTTTTTAGCGTTATTAAGAGGTCTTGTAAAATGTGAACAAAAATTTGGTAAGACGAAATGGGCATAGTCTATGATTAACTATTGCATACTTTCCAACTTCCGACTTAATTCCGTTAAATGTGAGTTAATTTAAACCAGGTTAAACATGTTTCGAACCAGAATTTTTTTAAAGAAATGATATCAAACTAGTTCCACGTGGAAACAAGAAATTAAATAGCTAATGCTACGTCTTAAATATTCTCCGGTTAGAATCATGTTTAACCTGGTTTAAATTAACTCACATTTTACAAAAGATAAGTCGGAAGTTGTCAAGTATACTATTGCAAAGCACTCAAACAATAAATGGTTAAATTTTTAAGCATATATTAATTAATTTGAACGAACCCAGCAAAGAAAGAAACAGTGGGCCATCAGCTGGAAAAAAGATGGCAGCCAGCACTGCCATCAGCGGTAAAATGCAATGGTGCCATTACTTAAACCTGTAAAAAAGTGTCCGTGCGGAATGCAGCTCGTCCATCAGTGATGGCCAACAGCAGGCCAGCATTGGTAAGCCATCACATTACTTCAATTCGGCACTTTTCCTGCAGTGCTAGCACCTATCCCACTGCTATTCATTTGCTGGCCCAGCACTTTCCCTTACAAAAATTTCTTACAGAATTATATAAAAAAACAAAGTATTATGGCTCTTTTTTCTATAAGCTAGTTTCACCAAGAGCTATAGAAATATCTGTCTATAATAGAAATGTCTATTGAAATATTTGAACTTCCAGCGGTTTCCATATGGTCACCCTCCCAAGTATTAATCGCGCTCGGTGATGTTTGGTTTTCGTGATCGGACATAAACAAGTATTCTCAGCGTATGCTACGACCGCTCGTAATTTTCGAGCTCTCATTACACTATTTCAAATTTGTTTCTTTTGTGATTTACATTCCAAATCATTAAACTGGTATAGAAATTATTGTATTGTATAGAAATCCTATATATTTTATACGCTTTTTTTTATTATTGATTCCGAACTGTGTAAATTATGAAAACCGAAATCCTTTGTAACTTAGTAAAACCAGATTTAAGGAGAAAAAAATAGTGCGTTGAAATAAAGAATTTATTTATTTATCCATTTACTTATTTATTTTGTTGGTGGCAGTGGTGCTATATTATTTCCACTTTCAAAAAAAAAAAAAAAAAAAAAAAAAAAAATTAGCTTCACAGCTTAAATTGTGTTAAGATATTCATATCAGATTTGTGTTTAAATACTCAAAGTCTTCGATATTCGCAACGCCACCTAGCGTAAGGGTTCCCAGCAATAATACTGCAAAAGTTCGTGCACTTCCATGTAGTGGTGGGCTAGCGCATGAATAAAACGGAAGCCTTTTTATCTGATGATTTCCAACAGCAAAGTTGACTGAAGCTGTTTTGCAGTGTTCATGCAGTGGTAGACCATTAGCCAGCACTTCTCCATCATTTCTAGCACCTATCTTTCTGCTGGCCAGCAATTTCCTCTTTGCTGGGAAGCATTAGATCAAACACATTCAGAATGTACCGAAAGACACGACAAGATTGTTTTACAACATGATATGTATGACATGGGTAAAAAACTGTCAAGAAAATTCTTGAAGCACTTCGTTGTTATGCATTAGTCTACACACAAAGCTGCCACAGACGAGTATTTTTATATTCTGTTCTCACCAGTATTTTTCTAATATAAATTTTGAAGAATATTTCTCTTGCAAATATTGTCAAAGTGTGTGGTTAAGGATTTTTGTTTAGAGAAAGGAGTGCCAGTTAGAATTAAAAACCTGTGGCAGCCCTGTATACACTGTATTCACTAGATGTTGTTTTGTCACATTACTATTTGTTTAACTTCATGCACAGCGCAAATTTGAGGGATAAGTGCAGTTTTTTTAATAAAAAAATTGAGTTGATTGCTTCATAACAACAACACTTCTTCCACTGCATAATCCGTTTGCTACTTCACAGATGGATGAATAGTGTAACATCTTTGCTTGTAAAATGACAAAGTCACATTTATACACATAATAAATGGTTTACCGTGACAGTATATTGATAAAATTTATTATTTAATTTAATACATTTCATTGGACTTGACAGTGGTATTCAGTTAAAAACGAGGGATTTATCCATTTGAAATAATAAATCCAAAAATAATTTATTTAAATCTTGAGAAAATGATATTATTTGATTACGAAAGGATTAAGCGAAAGTCTTTTTTGTTTTTTTTTTTGGTTGAAACATATTTTTCTAAATACAGTTTCCATTTATCACAACTTCTTTATTTTCTTTAATTTAAGCCATAATCTAAGCGATATGATGAAAATAGGATTAAATTACCGCTATAAATTATTTCTAGAATTGAACTTAACTGCCAATGAAAAGAGGGAAAGAAGATTTTTATTTCTTACGTCTTCCTTTAATATTAATGTATGAGATTTAAAATAATTAGAATAGCTTTATCCTTGAATAAGTTGAATATTTTTACTGCTCTATTTTAAATTGTGTTGAATTGTATTGTACCGATATTAAATGTAGAATAAAATATGGTACACATAAAAATAATTATAGGGGTCAGAGATACAAATATTTTGTCTTTCCCTATTTCCAAACAATACTTTTCATTCTACAACATTTCTAAGAGAAATCAACTATGAAGATTATTCTCACGCTATTTGCAAAACATTCAACGAATATTTTTATTTGGAAATAGTGGCTGCCAAAATGTAACCATGACGATACATGTACTTACCAGATTAAAAAAAAACAGTCCAACCACTTTTTAAGTACATTGTTAAAAAATGCGCTTGAAAACGAGAATGTGTAATAGTTCCTTTTTACTTTATTCTATCTTCAATAGAAGAAAGTATTGTAATCGAAATTTTTTTCGACTTCCGTTTTTTGACGGATTTACACATTTTAGGGATCAGAAATTACAAAAAAACATGTTTATACAAAATGTCTGTCGGTCCGTGTGTTCGTGTGTCCGTCTGTCCGTGTGTCCGTGTGTCCGTATGTCCTTGTGTCGCCATCGTACCATAAAAAATTGTATGAAGTTATGCATAGAATTGAATCAATTGTTTTTGGCTATGGCAAGCAAGTTCTCTATTAATTTGGAAAAAATCTGCCGGTAGGGGGCGCTGTAATAGCGATTTTTGTGCATTTTTAATACTGTACCATCGAAAAGTGTATGAAGTCATGCATAGAATTGATCCAAATTTTTTGTGTATGTTTGTGGTAATAGCAAGATGGTCCTCCGTGAATTTGAAAAAAATTAGCCGATAGGGGGCGCTGCAATAGCGATTTTAGTGCGATTTTTGTGGATTTTGAATATTGTACCATCGATACGTGTATGAAGTTATGCATGGAATTGAACCAAGTTTTTTGTGTATGGTTTTGACCACGGCATGAAGGTCCTCCCTGAATTTGGAAAAATTTCGCCGGAAAGTGGCGCTGTAATAACGATTTTTGTGCATTTTGAATATTGTACCATCGAAAAGTGTATGAAGTTATGCATAGAATTGAACCAAATTTTTTGTGTATGTTTTTGGCCATGGCAAGAATGTCCTCCCTGAATTTGGAAAAATTTCGCCGGAAGAGGGCGCTGTAATAGCTATTTTTGTGTAATTTTCAACATTGTTCCACCGAAAAGTGTATGAAGTTATGCTTAATTCTAATAAAAATACTAATAAACCTAATTATAATGAAATATTGACATGAGATAGAAGAAAGTTTTGGAATTGGCACATCCAACTAGTTTAATGCAATTTCAACTCGAAAATGAGTATTCGTTGTTCTCAGTTTCAAGTATTGACGCATACTTATGACTTCCATAGTTGCAAAATAGGAAAATATTAAAAGATATTTAACAAGTAGTGTTGCTTTTTTGCAATAAAAATAATTAAAAAACTACTAAAACAGAGCTGCCGGCTTTTTGGATACCAGTATTTTAATACAGAAAATGTTGTTTTATTTAATTAGAATAATTGGGCGATTTAAAGGAAGATTTTCTCTAAAATAACAGTGGTGTGCAAAAAGCCGGAGACTTGACAACTTCTGCTAAAATACTTTTCATTTATAATGTCTTCGATCACATGCGTCAGTATCTTCAGTATAATCAAGTTATTTAAAACTGAACGGTTTTTCTCGGATTGTTTTTATTTTTTCATCGTGGGCTTTTAACTTTTGAGCATTTTTAATATTGTTTAATGAAATCCAAATGATAAAAGAAAAACGAAAAATCATGCCACACGGCATAGATTATGATACACTTTCCCACTCTATCGGAATATTGTTAAGAAATATCATTTTTTTATACAATGAAATTATACATTCAAATAAATATTAAAACTAGTCGGATGTGCCACACCTAAAACTTTCTTCTATCTCATACATGTTAATAAATCATAATTCACTATCACAGTGCCAAAATTTAATGACAATCTATGCCTATCAGGAGGATTCTAAAGGTAGGGTAAAGCACCCATATTTCGCCCCCTTTCCTAATTTCGTCCCCCTTAACTTCTCCGCTTCTCCGAAAGTGGCGCAACTTATGACGCAAGGCACAGGGGACGGAAGGTAAAATGGGTCAGTATTGAAAGTTTCGTTCGCCAGGACGCATACATAAATTAAAAACGTAAAATTATGTACTATACTGTAAATATTTATTTCTTATTCATTGCATGTATTTTAGGAACGTATGATACTGACAGTAGCATACAGTGAGTCTCAGTACGCTCAGCTAATCTTACGGGAACTGAAGCTCCGCTATATTGGGAAGTAGCGTGGTCTTGATTTTGTCCCCCTTGCAGTTGTTATTTTCGTTCCGGGGACGAAATTAAGAATGCTTTTTCATGACAATTTTTTCAATTTTTTCCTCATCTTTGGATGGCTGATGTTCGTTATGTTATTCTTCCACTGATAATTAGTACATTTCTCTGTGTCTTACTTTAATGCAAATTAAATTACTTACTCATTTAGAAATAAATTTTGATTTAGTTATAAGTTAAGCCTCGGCGTATTGGATTTTTTGGGGGGACGAAATTACGACCATTTTTTTTTCTTTTGTATTTTTTAGATACTTTTGAAAAAACAATTTTTCGCATTGTTAAAATTTTTTTGTACAATATTTGCCTACGTTTCTATGTGCGTGGGTAGTTAGCCTATGTAAAATCAAAATTTGGTAGGTTTTCACTGAAAATTTCAACATTTAGGTCCTAAAAGTGACTGGGGGACGAAATATGAGCACTTTACCCTATAGGTTCATGGAATTGTGTGCATTTTAAAAGAAAATATAAGCATCGCATTTTTCAAACAAATCATTAACTTTCGGAACTCACCCTCTTAGAAGTCTGCAACCAAACTTCCCAGTCCAAAGAGCGTAAAAGTGACACCTGTTGGACAGTATACACCCAAGTCTAATAAGGATCTATCTACGTGAAAGTGTTACAGAATATGAAGTTTGAGCATTAGTTTTTGAGATATAGATAAGCGAAAATCGTGAAAATTACAGTATAACAACCTGTTATATGATTTACACGAAAATCTAATCAGCACCAACTTATGCCAAGGTCTAATAGAATATGAAGTTTGATGAAATTCTGTGCATTAGTTCTTGAGATATGACTATCGCTTTAATAGTACGAATCCTGAAAAATGCAGCTTATTAGCGCCATATGTCGGGCGATTTACGCCAAAACCTAATCAGCAAAAACTTACGTCAACATCTAACTGAAACTGCATTCGTTTTTAGTTAGAGCTTTTGCGAAAAGCGCAAAAAATGCAGCATAGCAGCGCCGCTTGTTAACCGATTTACACCAAACACTAGTCAGCACCAATTTACTAACTTCAACAAGGACTAACAGAATCTGAAGTTTTATGAAAATACGTGCATTTGTTCATGACATGGAGCTATTTGAATAATAGTGAAAAATGCAGCATAACAGCGTCACCTGTTCGGCGATTTACGCCAAAACCTAATCAGCACCAATTTATATCAGGGACTAACTAAATCTAAAGTTTTACTAAATTCCGTGCATTAGTTTTTGAGACAGAGTGCCCACAATGTTTTTGCCACATGCAGACAGAGAGACTCGCGGGCTCACAGAATCACAGACCTGTGATGATGGAATTAACATATCATCACATATCATTATTTATCCACTTTTAAAATTAAATTCTCCTTTTTTACAATTTAAAATCTAATCGATACTTCTTTTCCTCAGTAAATAAATAAATAGAAATACCATCACCCCAAGACTATTTGGGAGACTAAAGGACCATAAAAATAATTGTCCATTAAGACCGATAACTGGAAAATGTGCAGGCCCAACGTATTTCCTTGAAAAAGCATTTTTTCCTTTTCTGAACCTTTTTCTACCACCGTCTAACCATAGTTTAACGTCGATCACTGATTTCGTTAACCGGATTAAGGATTTGAAGCTCAATAAAGAGAGTGTTTTATCAAGTTTTGACATCATTTCACTTTTCCCATCAATTGACGTTGATGAAGTAAAATTACTCATTAATAACTTTATTGATAACGAGCCATCATTAAACTCAGAAAGGAAGAGCACCGTAAAATCTGGACTTAACCTAGTGACTGGAAATAATATTTTCATGTTTAATAAGAGGATTTATAAGCAGACTAAAGGAGCAACAATGGTTTCCCCCATCTGAAGTATTTTAGCCGAATTCAAATTACGTCCATTTGAAGAGAGAATTTTAACAGACAGCGTTTTAACTCCGTCAGTATGGTGTCGTTATGTGGACGACATTTTCATAGTATGGGATCATGGTTTATCTGAATTGTACAATTTCTTAATAGAATAAATAATATGGATCCTAACATGCAATTTACCATAGAAATAGAAAATAATAATGAGCTGTCATTTCTTGACGTAATGCTATTTAAAATTTATCAAACTTAACAATTGAGCGCACAGTCTACAGGAAAGTAAATAAGTCTAACAGCACCATTCCTTTTGAAAGTACATCACCTTTTAACTACAAACTTGCTCTGTTCAACTTTTATATAAGACGTGCCTTTAGTGTCTGCTCTATTAATCACCTTGAAATGAATTAAATACCATTAGAAACATTGCAGTTGAAAATGGTTTCCCAATACGCATTATTGATAAGCTAATAAACTCACAGAAGAACCATATGGAAATAGAAAAAACTCCACGGAGTAATATGAGATATTGCAAAATAAAGTACATACCAGGACTTTTCGAAAAACTCAGACATGCACTTTTTCGTTTCGGCGTAAACTTAATTGCCACTCCTCCAGCAAAACTGAAAAATCTAATTAGTGGCAAAATAGACCCGGTCCCGAAAGATGAAGTTTCTGGAATACATATAATTCCACCCAAAACAGAAAATATTTATCTCGAATACATAGGAATGACTTTGCGTAAACTTAAAGTTCGTATTAAAGAACATTTGAGAGATTTAAAGTATAACCGACCTGCAACAGCCCTGTCAAGACTTAACCAGATGCAGAATATACAAGTTAATTTCGAAGACGCAAAAGTTATATATCCCTCAAAGAATTATCATGATTTAATTATCCGCGAATCAATAGAAATTATTACTAAAGAAAATACCGTTTGTAATGATGTTTTATCCTACAATATGCCCAGAATTTGGCTCAGTTTGTTAAGGTATCATAAAACGAGTAATAATTCACTTTCCTATATCCATGTTTTATTTTCCCATTGTTTCCCGGATCTAAAATTGACTTCCACTTTCACTCCTTTCGTCACCATCTACGTGGATTTTGAAAATTAGACGTTAATAACAATAGTATCTCTTATATTCCTCTGACGAAGACCATGTTTTTATGGTTGAAAGTACTAAGGTATTAAAGTAATTTAGCATCTTTTTGAATATTGTCATCTTTTAAGTAGTTTTGCACATTGTGTAAATTTAAGTTTAACTTCTTTTCTTTTTCAAAAAAGTATATATATTTCTTCTATTTTGCGCTTAATAAATTACTTTCGCTTACTCAAAACCACTAATAAGATAAATCAAAAACAAATATTTTTCTCATCCTAAAATCATTAACTGTTCGAGTATTCTATCCTTCGGTTAACGTATAGATATAAAAAAAGATACTCTTTGACCATATGCGCCTGTTGCAGCAGTAATTTAAACACCCATTGTGATTTCCCGTTTGATAGTCAATAAACGCCTTTTCGGCCTGAAAGATATCCTGTTGATATTAAAATCGGCCCCTGGCATCTGCGTTGATTCTTCTAAAAATACATTTCCCATTATCCAGCCTCTTCATGTCATACTGTTCGTTAACATTTCAGTTACTTAAGCTAATGAATCGTTGGGCTGATTTTGAATTCAAAATGTGCGTTAGGTGACGTATTCTTTAGGGTTATAATTGTGCAAAGTTCAAAGTTTTGCGGCTCGATGCACTTACAATCAAGGCTGTTGGGCGGCATTCTATCTCTGGCTGCACTACTGTAAAGATGTAACACTATTTATCTACCGTATACCGGGGGTAACCCCCGCGAGAATATTATATTGCTCGCTTGACTTTAATAAAATGCCACATACACATTTTGGACCTTTTATCTGAATCTCTGTCATGGCCTGAGTTATTCACGTGTATATGCAATGTACTTAGTATTTGATCCTGCGAAATGTATTTAACTTAAAATTAACAACTCAAGTTATCCGGTAAAATAAATCTATACTACAGACCTTTATGTGATGATGGAATTAACATATCATCACAAGACTCACAGATAGACATTTTCTAAAAACCTTCAAATCGTGTTCAGAACCTTCAAAAAGTGCAAATCCGTCGAAAACCGTAAGTCTAAATTTTTCACGAATCCAATACTTTCTTCTTACAAAGTTAGAAGAAAATAAAAACAAACAAATGCACAACTCAATTACCATCCATAGATGGCAATAAGTTTGGTATATTTCGTGGCCCTGTACACGGATTTATTTATATTCCTCATAACATAGCTTTGCATACTAAATATATTTAAGCTGGAGAAAGCATAAAACAATTAAACGAGAACGAAAAATCAATGCATCCGGCATATATTACAAAACACTTTCTGAGACTAATAGAATATTATTAAGAAATTTCATTTTATCGTACAAGAAATGATATAGCTAATTAAAAAAATAACACTGTAAAATTCCTTTTCAACAGTTTCTGACCATAGCCGTGTGCAAATTCTTTCATGCGACCCTGTATATGATTTACACATTTTGTAATATAATAAAAATTAGTTAAGTTTTAACATGCATTTAAGAATTGAAAACGCACTTATATGGCAATGATCGCTCATATTCTGTTCTGTAACAGAATCATTTTGAGTGTCACTGTAAATAAGCGATAAATTATAAGCACTCAATAATCTATAGAAAATACGTAGTAGTGTATCTTAGTAATGTATATCATGTTCATTATGTTTGACACAGTGTAACATTAAAATACACTAAAAACGATTATTTGTTGGCCAAAATGTAACTTTTGTGTAATCTTTTGTATGTCCTATAAACGAACTATAAATTTTGCGTACTCCATTTTCCCTAGAGAATGTCCTATGGTTAATCTCAACTACATAAACTAAGCTCATCAAAATACATTTCCAGTAATTATACATCATAGTCATTCCTCTAACTGAATTATTTGCTGCGTCTCTGTAAATGAATGATAACTGCTATGCACTATATAATCTACAGTGCACATGTTGTAGTGAACCGTAGTGATCCTTTTCAATTTCATTGTGTTTGAAGTATTACAACGCCATTAAAATGCACTGCAAATGATTTTTTCTCATGTATCATAAAGGAATGGAAATATTTCAAGCTTCCCTGTAAACGAACTATAAATGCTAGTTATTCTATACTCTATAGAAAGTATGTGCCGCATACCTCAATGATGCATATTAACTTCATTATGTTTCATTTAGCATAACATCACGTAGAACAAAATATAGCGAACTTCTTTTGTGTGTCACTCTAAACGAACTATAGATACCACACACATAACTTACAATAGGGATTATTTTGCAAATCTCAGTAACTTGTTCCAATTACATGGCAATACAAGCACGAGTATATTTAATAGAATTAGAGAACAGTCAGAAGGCCAGAAAAATTGAAGACATAAATACTCTTCAACTATGTTGGAAAGTGTTAAAAATACACAAGAGTTTCTAAAACTCGCCCCCCCCCCCCCCCCCCCCCCCACAGACTTTATATAATCTACAGTACACATTTTGTAGTGAACCACAGTGATCCTTTTCAATTTCATTATGTTTGAAATATTACATCATTAAAATGCACTGCAAATGATTTTTCCTCATGGATCATAAAGGAATGGAAATATTTTAAGATTCCCTGTAAACGAACTATAAATACTAGTTATTATATACCCTATAGAAAGCATGTGTCGTACACCTCAATGATGCATATTAACTTCATTATGTTTGATTTACCATAGCATCACGTAGACCAAAATATAACGAACTTCTTTTGTGTGTCAATGTCAACGACCTATAGATACCATACATATCATTTTCAATAGGGATCATGTTGCAAATCTCAGTAACTTGTTTCAATTTCATGGCAATAAGAGTACGAGTATATTTATTAGAATTAGAGAACAGCCAGAAGGCCAGAAAAATGGAAGACATAAATAATCTTCAACTATGTTGGAAAGTGTTTAAAATACGCAAGAATTTCTAAAACTCGCCCCCCCCACACACACACGCACCCACTAAAAAGAACCCTATTATTCTATTGTTTTTTATATTTTCAGAAAATCTGGGCATTTTGATTTTTACTATAACTTAATCTTTTTAAAAATCTTTTTGCATCAGTTTAAAAGTTATACATAAAAAAATTAATGAGCTGATTGTAGCCGACCACTGTATATTATATGTTATAAAGATTCATTAAATATATTAAAAAGAAATTCAATCTTTAGAAATGCAACTTTATATACTCAGCATTATTTTACTACAACGAATTAAGATCTTTTTATGACTATATATATATTTTGTTTATTCATTCATTTAAAATTCATTGAAAGATAAACGAAAAAAGGGAATAATATGATTTTATGTAATATGAATTTGCATTTATCTGAATTTCTCTTCAAATATTTGTCTGCAATTTTAGTTTGGTTCTTAAACATCACTTATGTGATTTTTGTTCCCTTGTGAGACTGAAGAACTCTCTACAAATAAATTTTTTATTATATATAACAAATTACTTTTTTCTAGAAGAGCAAAATTGTTGAATTCCTCCATTTTGAAAGTTGTCTAAAGGGTATTTACTTATTACGCTCTAGTTTTGTTAGTAAAACGAATGTTTGAAAAAAAAAAGTATAGCATTTCTAATAAACGTCATATAATTCTGCATAGCTATAATTCTAAAGATTAAAACAGTTTGACTTCCAGATACTGGGTGTCTTAAAACGGACTGAATTTGTTTAAAATTTAATTACAAATAGACGGAGACTATTGAAATTATTCTTGAACGATAGTAATTAAGGAAGTCAGGAATTTCTTTATTAAACCTCCTTGTTTCAGTTCAAAGTATCACCGACAGATGATTTCGCGTTGTCTCAAACTGTAATTCTGATCAAAATAACCTTGCAATTTGCCAGATATTTTAAATCATCCTGTATAAATGCATAGTTATTGTAAACCTTTTATTAAAAAATAATAATTTTCTAAACTATTATCAGAACAGACGTTTTCTTTCGAAATATCTACTACTGAAAACAAGTAATGTTAGAAGATATTTAAATCCATTTTCACTTCCATTATAGTCGTTCCTATCCTAACTAACCTGTATGCAAAATAAAACATGTTGTTTGTACAAATTAAAAGATTTCATCCTCTTTATAATAGATATAATTTAAGATATAAAATACGCTAATTTAATATAGGCGAAGTAAGGCATAATTTCTGGAAATACTGCGCAGTTTTAAAAAATTTTTTGTGGTCTTTCAGTTTTATTTTGGCAGCTAATTTAAAGGCTGTGGCTACATTTAAGCACGTTCTTATAGGGTAACTTGAGGTGAGATGCCGTGTTGTACAAGATGCCAAATCACGTAGTTTTCATATGCCCAATCGCTGTACGGAAACTCTCTCAGTCGTAAGGAAGAAGATTCCCTGGTGATACTTTAATTTCAGTTTGCGGTCTTTGAAAAAAAAATTTAAGTGGTACTTTTTTATTGCTATTTCGTCTTAATACTTCTGGTAAGTGTCAAAAATCTTTTACGTGACTTCTTTATTTGCCTATATAAGTCTTAGTTTAAACACCAGAAAAATAAAGCTGATGCTTTTAGAGAATATTTTGTCCCAAAAGTTTTAAAAATAAAAGTTCTGCAATTGAAACTTTACGAACTATGTCCTGAAAAACATATTAAATCCATATATTATATGTGTGTCGATTTAATTATACAGCGTGTTTCAGCACAGCAGTTACAAAGTTTCAGGAGAGATAGAGTACCCATAGACAATGAGAAATTACATAGCAATGCATGGAAAAACGCTTTCCTGACGCGGTGGTGACGACGCAAAACACAAGAAAGGAAGGACACGAACAGTGTGAGAAAACATGTTTATTATTCTTAGTACAGCAAAAATGCTGGACAGTACTGAGGAACTTGTTGCACGCATCATGGCAGCTGCTGGAGACGTCAGGAATACGCCCGGTATTTTCGAGAACATTAGGTCTTCCATGTGCTTGAGATGTGAGGCCCATCACTGCCAGGGATCGTAACTTTGAACACCTTCTTTGGTAACGTTCGCTGTCTCTTTTTGCTCTCATTTCTTAGTTTTTTGCTGTACCGAGAATAATAAGCATTTTTTTTTCACACCTTGCTCGTTTCCGTCCTTCCTTGTGTTTTGAGTCTTCACTACCGCTCAAGGAAAGATCTTCCCATCGTGCATTGCTATGTGAGTTTCAATCGTCTGGGTGTAGTCTATCTCTCTGTGTAGTCTGAGACTTTGTAACCGCTGTGCAGAAGCACTCTGTATTTGTTGCTGCAAAGTGCTTTATCATAGGAGCATTCATAAAACTACATATATATGAAAGTCTAGAATATATTAAGAATGTAGGTACACGTGTTTTTTTTAAATTGAGATTTAAATGCTCAGAGTGCTTGTATTTAAAAAAAAAATCATTTACTCAAATGGGAGCAAATGATTTTTATTTTTATCTACCACATATTTAACAGTGTTCTAGGCGTATATTCAGGGGGTACGGTATATATTACATAAAAATTCTGTTGATTGTATAAATAGAATATTTACAGAACTAAACGTGTACGTACTCCGTTTGGACGACAAATGCGCAAAGTAGAAAAAAGTCAATTTTGAACTTATCTTCTGTACTTATCTTTATGTTATCGTTTATACAAAAAGAATGCGATAACTTTTTTATTAAAGTTATTTTTTCATCTTTTTCGAAACAATAACCATACCATACCTTAAGCCGACCGAAGCCATGGTTGATCTTCCTTTCTTTTGACGGTCCCGTGCAACATTTCCATTGCTCTACACATTGTACCAGTATTAACATTTAATTTAATGCGGACGCAAAAAAGTTAAATCTTGATGGGCTTAAAGGTTTTTATTAATATTGGTACTAGTTGTGGGGGAATGCAAACGTTACATAAAGTCGTCAAACTAACTCGGGATCAACACGGTTCGGGGTGCTGTATCAGATTAAGAATAGACTAATTTATTTTTTTTCTGTGACTATGAACTCAAAAGTGTATAAATGTACTTTAAAAACATAAATTTTTGCACATGATTGCATTTAGGAGGTAAAAAACTCATTTTTCAGCAACATAGAATAGGGTAGACCGGGGCACATTTACGCATGGGGCACGTTTACGCAGTGCATTTTTTCCGAAACGAGTTATAACTGGCGCGCCACCAGTCATGACAGATTGATGCTGCTCCATAGCGGGTATTCTCAGGCGTTTTTGATTTTCGGTCGAGCTTCGGTTTAGCAAGCGGAAAGGATAAACTGTTTTCTGTCGAGGTGAGTAAGTTTTGTGTTGAACTTATTGAAACTTATCGTGAACTAATTATACCTAGTTAAGGATAAACAAATATATGAACATTAGCAGAATTTTATCCTTTTTTGAGAACTGTATGAACAGAATGTTATTAATTGTATGAACAGAAATGCTATTAATTTTCATTGCACGTTAAAAATAAATCCAAACAAGGCGACGGGGCACGTTTACGCATTGACATCGCGGTACATTTACGCACGTTCTTACTGCGTAAACGTCTTATGCGTTCAATGTCTTAGATGCAAAAGGTAGTCCCATGACAAGTGTGCAAAAGCAAATACTTTATTTTACTGTAAAAAGTGTAACAGTGATGATGAAGTAAATGTGATGACTAAATAAGTTTCTGTTTTTAATTAGCAATAAACCCTATGTTTTCAGTTTCGCCAATAAAATATTCTTTAATTAATTCTCTTTAATTTTTTTTATTTTTAAACAGTGTATTAAGTTATAAATAAAACATTTCAATTTGATTAAATATTTATTTCACTTACTCCTTGGTATCACTTATAATATGCGTAAACGTGTTCCACTTGATGCGCAAACTTACCCCGTTCCCGGGGCAAGTTTACGCAAGAGACTTGGGACTAAAAAAAAATTTTTTTACGGTTAGAAACACATATAGGGCAACAACTGAATACACAGATTTTGACTTTATGAACTGCTTTATAAAACCACAAAGTCTAAAATTTCCTAAGTTAAAACATAAAATTTGAAAAATTATTGAAAAAAAAAACCGCGTAAACGTGCCTCGGTCTACCCTACATCGTGGATTGCTTCAAAAGCTACGAAAAAAGAATGGTAACAATATCCTATTATTTAATTGCCCCATCGGTTGCACGACAAGAGCATTATAAAATAAAAGGAAAAGTGCCCAGTTAAACTGGTGGCATTGAGCTCACAGGCTATTAACAATAACTGTATATTACACTCTTATTTCAAAGAATAATGCGCCTCGAAAAATAAATTAAGCGGGGGTTTAGCCCCACCCCGTTTCAAACCTTTATACTTAACCAATGAATCCCCAAATCTAATCAATGAAGCGTCTTACCAAATTTGAAGCAAATCGGATAATTCTGAATGAAAAATATATTTAGCTAAATTAATGGGGGTTTAGCTCTTCCATTTTCCCCCTTTATACTTTACCAATGAACGTCCAAATCTAATCAGGGATGTGCCTTATCAGAATAAACCGGTATACCAAATTTGAAGCAAATTGGATAATTCTGCATGAAAAACCCATTTATCCAAATTAAGGGGGACTAGCCCCCTCTTTCCCCATTTATACTTAACGAATGAACCTTCAAAACGAAACAGGAAAGCGCCTTATCAGAATGAACCTAGATAAAAATATTGAAGCAAATCGGATAATTCTGCATGAAAAACCCATTTATCTAAATTAGGGGGGATTAACCCACAGTTCCCCCTCTTTATACTTAATCAATGAACCCCCAAAACTAATCAGCGCCATATCAGAATGAACCTAGAAAAAAAAAATTGAAGCAAACCGGATATTTCTATCAAGAGTTATCGCGTTACGAACATACATACGTACATACTTACGTACATACAGGACCTGCGGCCACATTAGCTCTCAGGCTTTGATAGCCTCTGAGCTAAAAATGATTGAAGTGAAATGGCGAACTTTTTTATGTAAATGGCAAGCAATATTCATGCATTGCAACTACCTACAATCTCTGGGAAAGCTATACCCACATCATAATTACAAAAATATTCCAAGATGTTAAATAGTATGCTTGAGTATATACAACATAATAGTTGTTACATTTCTTACTAAAATTGTATGAATTCAAACTTATGAGTAGTGTCCTTATAAATATGACCATTAAAAATTTTTAATATTTTTTTGTATTTTATAAATTTTCTAAAAGATGTATTTTTTTCTGTTTGGATTATGAATACATAATATATGATATTTATCAATACTTATATTGTTAACATTTTATAGTGTCCTTACAATTTTGGTCAGGGGAGGGGGGGGGGGGGGTAATAACTCAAAGTGTATATACAGGGTGATCTTTTTTAAAGTGACAGTGTTTGGAGCGCCCTGTAGCGCGATCTAATAGCCGAAATGGCACCAAACTTGGTATTTAGACTAATAAAGACATGGAAAAAAGGATTCCGTGAAAAAAAATAGTTCAAAAAATCGCCGCTAGGGCATTTTGTGGCGCTGCTGCAGCTTAAAATAACGAGAATTAGCGTAAAACACGGGCACCAAAGAAAAATGCAAATGTTGTGCGATGACAGCGCCAGTAATAGGGGCTGTAAAAGCAAGTAGTAGACAGCTCCGACAAATAATCTGAGCTGAGTAAACGAGCTCCAGTGGACATGCCTCTCACGTTACCGGAACGTGCGTTACTAATGAAGCTGTATTGTATAAATCAACGTAATGCATCCACAGCTCTTCGGGAATTTCGAACAAGAAAATAATTACGAAAGGGGCCTTTATTGCTGGGTCTTAAGAAAATTATTAAGAAGTTCGAGGAAACGGGGTCACTGACCATTCGTGCTGCGAGAGGACGTAAACAAGTATCACAAGATGTAATAACTGATGTGGCAACTGCAATTGTCGAAGGATCGCAGAGAACCATTGCTGGTACTAGCAGCGCCCGGGGTGTAGCTCGACAATTGGACATGAATTATTCCATGGTATTGAGAGTTTTGCGGCGCGTTATTGTATTTTACCCGTACAAAATCAACTGCTTGCACGAACTGAAACCAAGTGATTATGATAAGCGAATGACATTCGCTCTATCGTTTTTGGCCATGGTAGAAATTGATGATGCTTTCCCATTGCACATTATGTGGGGAAATGAGTGCCATTTTTATCTCAATGGGTCCGTAAACACACAAAATAGCCGAATTTGGGCTTCTGAGCAGCCGCACACCGTGCATGAAATCCCATTAAATTCCCCCAAAGTCACTGTTTGGTGTAGTTTCACAGCCAAATTCGTAATTGGGCCATTATTTTTTGAGACCATCACTACGACAGGACCCGAAACGTGCACCATAAATGCAGATAGGTACCACGAAATGCTGCAAACGTTTGTTATTACACAGTTTGTTATTCAGATGGTGCTCCGCCACACATTAGTAATAAGGTAAAGCAGCTGTTGCGCCAAAACTTCACTGATGATAGAGTCATAAGTCGGAGTTTTGCAGTTGCATGGCCGCCTCGTTCCCCTGACCTCACGCCATGCGATTTTAGGTTGCTTTCATTACAAAAAGCTACCTATTGCAGCCGTTCGGAGGAAAGCGATTTCAAAAATTTTTGGTATATTTTCATCGATCATGACCCCCAGACCCCGAAACCACCCTCCGTTCAAAATTGATATATATATATATATATATATATATATATGACCTTTGTCACACTGTAACTCTCGTATTTATGAACCGATTTCGATGTAATTTGGTGTGTACATAGTACATACCAATGTCTCGACCGAGTTTGTTGGCCAGCTTCATCCGCCGTTTTGTTTCAAAATGGCGGCCATTTAAAATTTTAAAAAAATTTGAAATTTGAAATGTGGTACCAAAAAATTAAAAATGGAAAAATAATTTTTTCTTATGTATTTGACCTTTATACAAAGATTCCGGAGCAGTTTTTGTTTCGTCTATATCTTAAAAAATGGCTCAGTTATAGCATTTTGAATTTCTAGCGTGGCTGACATTTTGAAACGTCCTGAATTTTGTCACGCGACAAAAGGCGTATTTATGAACCGATTTGGATGTAACTTCGTTTATACATAGTACATACCAATGTCTCGACCGAGTTCGTTAGCCAGTTTCATCCGCCATCTTTTTTCAAAAGGGTTGCCATTTAAAAAAAATAAATTTTAAATTTAAAATGAGGTATTAAAAAATTGGAAAATGAAAAAGATATTTTTTTTATGTGTTTGGCCTTGATACAAAAATTCCGTTGCAGGTTTTTTTTCTGAAAATTTGTTCTTCTGTTTATATCTTAAAAAGTGGTTGAATTATAGCACTTTGAATTTCTAGCATGGCTAACATTTTGAAACGATTTTGTATTTGTCACGTGATAACACACGTATTCTCCTATTTCGATGTAAGAAGTCATATGGATAGTATACATCAATATCTCGACCATGTTCGCTGGCCAGATTCATCAGCCATCTTGTTTCAAAATGGCGGCCATTAAATTAAAAAATATATATATATAAAGTGAGGTGCAAAAAAATTAGAAATTGAAAAATGTTTCTTTCTTAAGTATTTGACCTTGATATAAGGATTCATGAGCATTTTTTGTTTACCTTAAAAAATTGCTCAGATATAGTAGTTTCAATTTCTAATGTGGGTGACATTTTGAAAAATCTGATTTTTTGCCTGCGACAGCACTCGTACATATCAACCAATTCCGATGTGAGTGAGCATGTGCCCAGCAATTACTAAGGTCTCGACCAAGTTCACTGGTTAGCCTCATCCACCATGTTGTCTTAAAATGGCAGGCACTTTAAGAAATCGTCGAATTTGGCAGCCAAATATAAGTTACTTTAAATAAAAGCAGCTTGGATAAAGCTGACTAATTTCGCGAAATTCTCATTCATTATATTGATAAAAATTAGTATTGAATCTCCTATATTCGGTTTCCACTAAATTGAGCTTCGTGTGTTTGAATAATATAAGTTGGCTTTTTTAAAATAAGGAATATGAAAGCTACCTCTTCCTCCCGGCACTGGTCGGAAGGACTTTTTGGCTTTGGGGTTATTTGAAATCTCAAGTTTATGTTGGTGGAGTATCAAATTTTTCTACTCTAAAGGACAACATAACAAAGACAGTGCAGAATATTCCTCGTGATATGTTACGTACGGCTGTGGAGAACGTTGTGCGCATAATGCACAGTGTTATTTCTGAGAACGGTGCTCACATTGAAGGTGGTCTAATTCCTCACCGGTGAAGTTAATGTAGTAAATAAGCATTAATAATTTAACTGTACGATTGTATATGTTAGTATTTTTCTTTTTTCATATTTTATACATTGCAAAGCGCCACAAAATGCCCTAGCGGCGATTTTTGGAACTAATTTTTTTTACACGGAATCCTTTTTCCCATGTCTTGATTAGTCTAAATACCAAGTTTGGTGCCATTTCGGCTATTAGATCGCGCTACAGAGCGCTCCAAACACTGCCACTTTAAAAAAGATCACTCTGTATATCAAAAGAAATAAAACAGGTAAAATATCATTATTTTTGTGTGAAGACACTTTTTGGTTGGCTCCAAACTTTTCATATTTTGTTAACATCGTAAAAAGAAGTTGCATCAAAATAATTTATTTAATAAGTGAAATTGTCTTTTTATAATTTATTTGAAGCAATGTGTATTGTACGCATTTCTGTACGCATATTCCATTCAAAAATGGATATCGAACGAACTGGGATACCTTACATTTCATTGAGATTCACATTAAATGAAATTCGATTTAGATTTCACAGAGATTCAAAAATCCATTGATTCGTTAGCAGAACTGCCAATTTATAATGAGCATTACAATTTTAATTTCCACGGACGTTTTCTAGAATATATTAAATGTCAGGTGCCGCGATCGTAATTTTATCATTTTACAGCTTTGATGGACGTGGAAGTTTGCGGGAATACATATGAAAAACTTCAGGTGGCACAGCCGTAATTTTTTTTTTTTACTTCGAGTAGATATATTTTAGGCTGAACGATTTTTGTTGTATAATAAATTTGCTATTCATATAAAAACCCCAATTAGAAACGGTATCGTTAATTATAGATAACCATTTTTGGTACTTTTATATATATGTATATTTATATACATGTTTGTGTGTATATATATACATATATATGCATTTATATGTATACATGTATATTTATATACAATATATGTATCTATATATAACACTGGCGCCCGGCTAACCGAAAAGTACCCCATTTTTAATAATAATCATGAATGAAAAAAACGTTTTTACTAAGTAGTGTTACATTAGCAGCGCCCATAGACTGGGATTATCATAAGGCAAGAGTGTGTAGTTGCAAATGTGTTGAGATGGAAAATTTCTAGATGATGCAAGCTTGCTTATTTTATTTTACAACTATTCTTTACACCTTTGAATGCAGTCTGTTCACGGTTCTTCAGTGTATATATGTAACAAATATGCTGTTTTTGATCCTTGTGAAGTATTTTTGGAATGTTTGTACCAGTAGCCTGTGTTTTTTATGTTTATAATTCAGGTGATACTTCAATAAACGGAATTTGGTATGATAATACGTCATTGCACGTATCTGGTTTAATTTACTTAATATAACTGGAAAGTTCGGTCTCTCGGAGGATTGAGCTTTCTCTAACTTCCCCCTCCTTCTGTTTCATGGATACGACCACCTGCGGGCTTCCTGAAGTGAGTTTCCAGTCAATCTGTAGAAGTAAACATCGAGTGTCGAGTGTTTTTATCAGTCAGTTCTCTTCTCCTTGACAAAGGCTTAAGGTTAGCCGAAAGCGCTCGGAGTAGCTTTTTATCATTTTAACATCTAGTGTTTTTAATTTTAAAAAACATTTGTATATATTTTATCACACCTATTTAGTAATGTGTTTTAAATGAAGCATTTGAATGTTTCCATGTTTTTATATAATAAACGAAGGTGAATCTGGCGCTCAAGATTGGACTATTTCATTAAGTCAATTTATTAAAATATGTCATTACTGAAATGAATTATAGACAAAAGTATTACGCATTTTACCAGGCTTGGATTCGAACCTGCGCCCTCTACAAAAATTCTGAGCTTTAAACTGCTGTGTAAACCCGCTAAGCCAGCAGCAACTCGTTTCCCTTCCTTCTAAATTGAAGAGGTCCGAAAAACAGTTGACACATACGCAATTGTCTCAAATTTGAGATCTGATCTAACAGAAAAAGTTTTACGTTTTAATATTTATGATACTTTTTTTTTTTTTTTTCAAAGTAGCAGCTACAACTTAACAGGCTAGTTTCCCAATCTTCGAGTGTAACTATTGGCAATTCATAAAGCTTTTAGCCTCAAATCACCGTGTTTATCTTATGTGTATAATCAAAACAATATGACACCCCCGAAATAAACCGTATCTAGCCCTTAATATCGACATAATAATTTTTTTAATTGTTAATAATACTGAAAGAGCCAAATAATATTAATTTTGTGAAAGAAAGAAAAGCTTGTTTACAGTAAGATCGAATAGCAGACAAACTTAAGATAACGTCTACATGCGATGTGATAGTTCAACTGAGAGAGCATCTTTGCGCATGTGCAGCGCACCACTCCTAAGGCAGACTTGTACTTATATACTGCGCATGCGCAACAGTAGAATTTTAATTTAAAATTACGGCTAATTAATAAAATATTTGATCAAACGAATGACGATAACAAATCTGTGCCCAAACATTTTTCATTTAAAAAAAGGTTGGTTAATTTGATGCAGTAGTTTCTTCTCACGGACTGTCAAAATAAAACGCTTAGCGTTTTAAATATATAGATTAGTATTAAAATTTTTCTGATGTGAATTCGAAATTTCTGAAAATAAAACCCTTCCTGATTTGGCAACACTGTTTGCAGCGTGTATAGTGTTAATAAAATCTAACTAGTATATGATGTTTAGCATTTTTATGAAAATATTACAAATTTTGATTTGTAACTGAAACTGATAATAGATTTTTTTAACTGGAACTACCGCCGTTACTCGCAAGAAAAACGAATCGCAGTAACGTGGAAACTGCGAAGTAGGTGATAGCCGATTACAGAAGATACCACAGGACAAACTAAAATAGATCTCCGTGAACAGTGGGTGTGTGAGTGCTAGAGCGTTTAATATACCGGCAACCGAGACAGCTCTAACTTATTCTAACATATTATGACATTACTCTCGGCGGTGGCAGGGGTGGTAGGTAAGGCCTACTGCTGTTACATTATTATAAACTGGCTGACCTGCCCGGCGTTGCCCGCGGAGCGCGGTAATTTTATTAAATGAATCTTAAATTTGTATGATTTTACATCTTTAACTCGATTTTGTCTGAAATACGTACCCGCTCACTGTGTGAAATGGTGGAGAAGCTGCTAATTGTTGACATTTGTTATGTAAATTTATTTCATAATTTTTGGAAATTTGTATGGAGTAGTAATGAACAAATTAAAACTTTAAAAGGCCCTATACTGAATAAAAAATGAGGTAAGAGGAGAGGAGTGAGTGCTTAGTAATGTACAGGCCAAAAGCTTTAAAACGATATGTCGCATGAAAAAATCATTCCCCCCACCCCTCACCCCACGGGATGAAAGCCCCCTAATTGCCTGGGATAAAAAAATTACCTTATCAATCGAAGGCCAGAGAAGAGTTACGCTTCGATCAAGACTTCAAATGTAGTCGAAAATTTGCTGTAGCTTAATTATGAGCTGAGTTAGAAAATGGGGGCAAATTTGAGTGAGGAGTGGGTGAAAGTTTCATAATATGAAAGAGTGGTCCGAGGGTTTTCCGATGATATATCACATGAGGGTTTAGCCAGCGTGCTGCGCCCGCCACTGCAAAATTAAGAAAAAAACAATCTCGTTTTCTTAATTTTAACAAATTCCCTTTTCAACAAAGCATTTCTTTTCCTTTTTAAAAATCAAATTGCTTATAAAAGGCTAATTCCATGAGTACTTGTTGTGTAAGTCACTTGCTACGATTTTTGGCTACCAGTATTGTAGAAGCCAAATAATATTAATTTTGTGAAAGCAGAAAAGCTTGTTTACAGTAAGATCGAATAGCAGACAAACTTAAGATAACGTCTACATGCGATGTGATAGTTCAACTGAGAGAGCATGTTTGCGCATGTGCAACACACCACTCCTAAGGCAGACTTGTACTTATATACTGCGCATGCGCAACAGTAGAATTTTAATTTAAAATTACGGCTAATTAATAAAATATTTGATCAAACGAATGACGATAACAAATCTGTGCCCAAGCATTTTCATTTAAAAAGAAGGTTGGTTTAATTTGATGCAGTAGTTTCTTCTCACGGACTGTCGAAATAAAACGCTTAGCGTTTTAAATATATAGATTAGTATTAAAATTTTTCTTATGTGAACTCGAAATTTCTGAAAAAAAACCTTCCTGATTTGGCAACACTGTTTGCAGCGTGTATACTGTTAATAAAATTTAACTAGTATATGATGTTTAGCATTTTTATGAAAAATATTACAAATTTGATTTGTAACTGAAACTGATAATAAATTTTTTTTTTTAACTGTAACTACCGCCGTTACTCGCAAGAAAAGCGAATCGCAGTAACGGTGGAAACTGCGAAGTAGGTGAAAGCCCGATTACAGAAGATACCGCAGGACAAACTAGAATAGATCTCCGTGAACAGTGGGTGTGTGAATGCTAGAGCGTTTAATATACCGGCAACCGAGACAGCTCTAACTTATTCTAACATATTATGACATTACTCTCGGCGGTGGCAGGGTGGTAGGCAAGGCCCACTGCTGTTACATTATCATAAACTAGCTGGCCTGCCGGCGTTGCCCGGGGAGCGCGGTAATTTTATTAAATGAATCTTAAATTTGAGTGATTTTATATCTTTAACTCGATTTTGTCTGATATACGTACCCGCTCACTGTGTGAAAATGGTGGAGAAGCTGCTAATTGTTGACATTTGTTATGTAAATTTATTTCATAATTTTGGAAATTTGAATGGAGTAGTAATGAACAAATTAAAACTTTAAAAGGCCCTATACTGAATAAAAAATGAGGTAAGAGGAGAGGAGTGAGTGCTTAGTAATGTACAGGCCAAAAGCTTTAAAACGATATGTCGCATGAAAAAAATTCATTCCCCCCCACCCCCCCACCCCACGGGATGAAAGCCCCCTAATGGCCTGGGATAAAAAAATTACCTTACCAATCGAGAGGCCAGAGAAGAGTTACGCCTTCGATCAAGACTTCAAATGTAGTCGAAATTTGCTGTAGCTTAATTATGAGCTGAGTTAGAAAATGGGGCAAATTTGTGTGAGGAGTGGGTGAAAGTTTCATAATATGAAAGAGTGGTCCGAGGGTTTTCCGATGATATATCACATGAGGGTTTAGCCAGCGTGCTGCGCCGCACTGCAAAATTAAGAAAAAAACAATCTCGTTTCTCTTTAATTTTAACAAATTCACTTTTCAACAAAGCATTTCTTTTCCTTTTTAAAAATCAAATTGCTTATAAAAGGCTAATTCCATGAGTACTTGTTGTGTAAGTCACTTGCTACGATTTTTGGCTACCAGTATTGTAGAAGCCAAATAATATTAATTTTGTGAAAGCTAGAAAAGCTTGTTTACAGTAAGATCGAATAGCAGACAAACTTAAGATAACGTCTACATGCGATGTGATAGTTCAACTGAGAGAGCATGTTTGCGCATGTGCAACACACCACTCCTAAGGCAGACTTGTACTTATATACTGCGCATGCGCAACAGTAGAATTTTAATTTAAAATACGGCTAATTAATAAAATATTTGATCAAACGAATGACGATAACAAATCTGTGCCCAAGCATTTTTCATTTAAAAGAAGGTTGGTTTAATTTGATGCAGTAGTTTCTTCTCACGGACTGTCGAAATAAAACGCTTAGCGTTTTAAATATATAGATTAGTATTAAAATTTTTCTTATGTGAACTCGAAATTTCTGAAAAAAAACCTTCCTGATTTGGCAACACTGTTTGCAGCGTGTATAGTGTTAATAAAATCTAACTAGTATATGATGTTTAGCATTTTTATGAAAAATATTACAAATTTTGATTTGTAACTGAAACTGATAATAAATTTTTTTTTTAACTGTAACTACCGCCGTTACTCGCAAGAAAAGCGAATCGCAGTAACGTGGAAACTGCGAAGTAGGTGAAAGCCCGATTACAGAAGATACCGCAGGACAAACTAGAATAGATCTCCGTGAACAGTGGGTGTGTGAATGCTAGAGCGTTTAATATACCGGCAACCGAGACAGCTCTAACTTATTCTAACATATTATGACATTACTCTCGGCGGTGGCAGGGGTGGTAGGCAAGGCCCACTGCTGTTACATTATCATAAACTAGCTGGCCTGCCCGGCGTTGCCCGGGGAGCGCGGTAATTTTATTAAATGAATCTTAAATTTGAGTGATTTTATATCTTTAACTCGATTTTGTCCTGATATACGTACCCGCGAACTGTGTGAAAATGGTGGAGAAGCTGCTAATTGTTGACATTTGTTATGTAAATTTATTTCATAATTTTTGGAAATTTGTATGGGGTAGTAATGAACAAATTAAAACTTTAAAAGGCCCTATACTGAAGAAAAAATGAGGTAAGAGGAGAGGAGTGAGTGCTTAGTAATGTACAGGCCCAAAAGCTTTAAAACGATATGTCGCATGAAAAAATTAATTCCCCCCCCCCCCCCCCACGGGATGAAAGCCCCCTAATTGCATGGGATCAAAAATTTACCTTACCAATCGAAGGCCAGAGAAGAGTTACGCCTTCGATCAAGCCTTCAAATGAAGTCGAAATTTGCTGTAGCTTAATTATGAGCTGAGTTAGAAAATGGGGCAAATTTGAGTGAGGGGTGGGCGAAAGGTTCATAATATGAAAGAGTGGTCGAGGTTTTCCGATGATATATCACATGAGGGTCTAGCCATCAGGCAGCGCTGCGCACGCACTGCAAAATTAAAAAACAAAAACAATCTCGTTTTCTTAATTTTAACAAATTCACTTTTCAACAAAGCATTTCTTTCCTTTTAAAAATCAAATTGCTTATAAAAGGCTAATTCCATGAGTACTTGTTGTGTAAGTCACTTGCTAAGATTTTTGGCATCCAGTATTGTAGAAGGGAAAATGTGACTTATTTTATCGGAGATATCTCATTAATTGAATAAGCCGAATCAAACTTTTCGAAAATAACAGTGGCGAACATGCAGAGTGGTAATCCCCTATGTGACTTACACTGCAAAAACCCATGGAACTAGTTAAAGCAAAAACTTGCGGGTCGATTTTTTATAAAATTTAGATATTATTAAACAGCGTTTAAAGATAGGGCTAGATGCACAACTTTAAAATCTCTAAATGGTATATAAAAAAAAATGACGGCGAACAAAGAATTCTAGTATAAAAATCATTTGTGGTCTTTTAAAATGAAAGTTTGAAAAGAATCATCCAGTTAATGAAATAATAATTAATATCTAAGGTTATAACTGAGCGACCGTGAAGAAATTTACATATCTTAAATCAGCGAAAAATTCTACACCTGGATACATAAAAAGGAACAGATGTCATAAGTTAACGCGGCCGACATCTTGGTATTTTTATTGGCGTGAAAACCCCTTTTCCGCCAAGTAGTAAATGTCGTCAAGCACCGGTTTATACGAATGTTTGGCTAAACGAAAATAAAATGTAAATAATAAACAAAATTCACTAAAATGGCAATCAGTAATCGTTGTATGCGAGCTTCGCGCACATTTACCGAAAAAAACATGACTGCATTTAGCATTTCTCCTGGTGTAGCATTCTCAAAATTCAGCAGTTCTTGCTTTGTAGCAATCTCAAAATGTAAAAAACTCTTAAAGCAGCAAAATACACATAAAAAACAAAATTCGCTAAAATGGCAATCAGTAATCGTTGTATATGCGCTTCGCGCAGATTAACCGAAAAAAAAAAATCACTGCTTTCAGCAATTCTCGCGGTGTAGCATTCTCAAAATTCAGCAGTTCTCGCTTTGTAGCAATCTCAAAATGTAAAAAAACTTTAAAGCAGCAAAATATACATAAAATTATCAACATACCTTAACAAACATCTGCTGTCTTGAAAGCTCCAGCATGAAATATCTCTCATAACATCACCATCATTTTCCAAAATAGGCTTATAAATACGCATTCACACACTATATACAAACCTTCTTTACTTGTAAAAATTTCCTCATATTTCCTAATTACTTCAGCAAGAGCGTTTAAACAGACTACAGAAACCATAGTCCATCAAATACGTTCAAAAAATTTTTCATAAAAATAAAAAGGCAGGACTATACAACACGATATCAAAATACATTCACAATATTCCAAGCTAAAATGAGCTTCTTAGGGGTTGCCAGAACGACACGTCACAACACACACGTCACACGGGATTTCACATATCGAGGTTTCCATATCCATAAACACCGCCAACACGCCAACAAAAAATCGCCAAACAATTCAAAACAACGGCTGAGGGAACATAAAGCATCTAAGCCCATAAAAATTAAATCTATAAATTTAATATTTTAATTTTTTTATATTCGTTTGAAAATGTCCACTATTGAAAGGCGTCGGTTGTCTGCGATGAACATCTGCCATCCATGGGAGACATTTCGGTACTTCCTTTCGAAGGAAATAAAAATATTTTTTAGAAATCGATTTTTCGTGGGTTTTTTTTTTTTTGACTTCCTGTAATCGTACCGGATTAATTTTTATAATTTCTATAAGGGGAATTTTTTGCGTCTGGTTGTGCAATTTTCAAGTTTTTAAGGTTAGTAGAATTCAAGATACACCCCTTTTTAAAAAGACCCAGTATATTTATCGCGGTAGCAGCGCTGCAATTCTATTAACCCCTCCCGCTCTCTTCCATTTTTTGAAGCAATATTCGGCGGTTTGATAAAAATCTATTCTTTTGTTGAATTATGAATATTTTGCCGTTCTTTTCATTTGGGGTTTTTAATTAAATTCTCAACTAATTATTAGAAATTTAAAATTCTGAAAATCAAGTGCACCAGGAGATGCCTTCAACTATCCTCACAAAAATTTTGAGCCATATACGTCCCGTAGATTTTGATAGTCGCCGCGCACAGACAGGCAGACACACACACAGAACGAAACTTTCTTTTATTAGTACAGATAGTGCGCTGTAATTAATAGCCGAAATGCAAAATGATATAAAAAAAAATACATATAAAAATTTAGTTCGACTTTGCAGCTACTCACGATTCTGAATATATATCAATCATCTTAAAAAACCGTTAAGAAAATAATTAATGGGAAGCCTCGGAAACAATTTATTTTGCAGAATTAACAAAAAAACATTTTTAGTTCTATGGGAGCGAAAGAGCACATTTATTTCACAATGGTTTTCTGCAAACTTTGGAAATGTTTTCTTTTCTGATATTTGTCATGGGTTCTTCTCCACATTGTTAGTGAAGTTATGAAAATTGTTTCTGGAATCGTGGTAATTAATAAAATATACTAAATTTCCGTAATACTTGTTCTGCGCCAGGAAATTTTCCTGACACTTTTACAGAACACAATGAAAAATAATATCTAACAAATTGAAATTTCATTAATATTTTGTGGCTGCTAACTTAAAACAGCCTTTTGAAATCCTAATAATAAATACATATACTGGTAAAATCGATAACTCGTTATGAAATGAAATTTGCTTGCGTGTATATATCAGCCTGGAAGATGGTTTTGGAATTACTAAGCTTACAGTTAGATAGCTTTTAAACAATAAATATAAAATAAGATTCTAATGTTACTTTTCCCTTTAAATTGTGTGCGCCACTTACAATAGCTGGTATTTTAATTATCCAGTAATTGAATTTCGTGTTTCTTTATTTAATTTTGTTTTATTTTTCAGATTTTTGTATTATCTAAGTCTCTCCATTACATTAGCTGTTTTACGGAGAAGATAAAGGCGGTAATTACCACACCCAGAACATATGAAATTCGAGATAATTTTGATCATTTTGTATTGTAAAATATTATAAACTATGAAAAATAATTACATGATTAGAAAACTTTATTTTTTTTTAACTCTCCCTGGCTACCTCTCTGGAAGCACCCTTGTTCGTTTATTATATATGTTTTAATACAAATGTACATTGTATTATATCAAAAGCTTATTTGATATTTTTTATGTGGTTTGAATTTTATTAAGCGTTTATTGCATTTTATTATTAAATTTAAATTGTAAAAGCTATCAATTACTGTAAGTGGTTCCTTGACTTTTGCACTAATTTCTTGAATTGTATCACAGAAACGTAACGCGAATTCGTAGTTATTTGAAGTAAGAATGTATTATAGAGTGTTTTTGTAGAAAACATTATTTTAGGCGTGTAAAAAATTCAATAAAACAATTTATAATATTACTTATAGTTCATCTTTCACCTCCGTTAAGATTTACATAAACCGTAGTAGTCTTCTCATTAATCTGTGCTTAATTCATTTTCTAAATATTTAGGGAGTAATGTTCTTAACCGTTTCCGGTCCGGTGACTCTTACATAAATTTTATTCGGTGGACACCACTTTTTTAAATGAAGTTACCTTCAATTACACAATTTTGAATATGCTATAATTAAATAAGGCAAATTTTATTTTCATTTATTAGTGGTGACAAAAGCAAATTTTGCAAAGAAGAATTATCCCAAGCCAGACTCGGGAATGGACCGCAAACTGTTAACGAGAGATACAAATTAAAAACGCTTTATATTGTAATTCCATGCGTATTTACGAAATAAAACTTGAAGTAAAATATTTCAAAAAAAGCTTTGTATATCCGAATTAAAAACTTATCTTTATTAAGCAAATGATGTTTACGTTTTAACCCCTTGAGAGGCAGTGGAATATATTATATTCCACCTAATTTAAACAAGATTCGCACCAGAAACTTTTAACTAAATTTTATATTTTTTATTTTTTATTTTTTTTTTTGGGGGGGGGGGGGGTGGCGGAATGTTGAAAAATTGTTTTTCCTTAATTAAAAATATAATTTTTTGATTATTCCGGTGAGAATTCAATATTACAGAGACATTATTGCTCGCCCCTCAAAGGGTTGAATAAAGAACAATGGTTAAATAAAGTTCATGACTATAATTCTGTGCGAATATTTAAAAACTAATGTCAAATTGCAATGTGCATATTCACAAATGGCATCTGAAATTAATAAAGTATGCTTTCTTACGCTGAATATTTTTATTAGATGTCGAATGTTACTATATTTTAGAAATCATTGCAAAAAATTTTACTGTAATGGAAAATACAAGAAAGACAGTTAACAGTTTTTTAACACGTGCCCGAGCACATTTCCACTCAAGCTTAACGTGTTTTCAAGTTTCAACAATGAAATTTTGTTCTTATAATTTTCAGGGTTATTACACATCAGGGGATTCAGGGGATTTTAAGTGTTTGAATCCAGAAATTTCGCAAACTACTGCCGCTACATATGAATATAGAATTTTTTTTCATTAAGTAAGCCAAATATTATTTTACGAAAATTCTGGTACAAGTGCTTGAAAGTCCTTGAAGCGTACGAACCCTGAATTTTTCGACATTAGATTATACACGGTTAGAATTTTATTCTTTTTGTACTAATTTTTAATGACAGGTTTTCTGTGGTTAATCAATACTATAAAACAAAAACATATTCGTGAGGATCATGACGTCATATCGATAGGGAAACTTCCCAGGTAATCTTCGTATTTTTTGTAAATTCGTTAACTTTTCAACATCTATTAATTTCATATTTTACATCGTCGAATAGGGTAAAAAATCTACGTTCAAATGCAATTTGTCGGAAAACTATATCTAAATTTACAGTTTTTTATGCTTTTTAAAATGATTTTCAAGCATGAATTTAAAAAAATAATCTATCTCTGTCACGTGCAACCCGATTACGGAAAAATTTGTCGGAAAACTATATAGAAATTTACTGCTTTTTATGCTTTTTAAAATGATTTTCAAGCATGAATTTAAAAAATAATCTATCTCTGTCACCTGCAGCCCGATTACGGAAAAATAACCCATTTGACAAAAAAAATAAAAATAGTTCAGCATTTGTTTCCGGATAATAATCTTCTATAACAAAAATAAAACTTAATTATTATATAAATAAATCAATAAAGAAGAATATAGTAAAACACAATTGTTGCAGATATGTTGAACTATGTGCTTAAATAATGAAATAATCAGAATAAAAAGTCTGATGTAAATTTTAAAATCTTCGAAGATTTCTTCTGATATTAACCCTTTGGCATAAGGATAAGACAAAAGTATTGCTTTCAAGAAATTTAAAAACTTTATTTAAATAATTGATGTTTTAATATAAAAAAGGTTTTCTGTGTTGTTAGTGAGGAACTGAAAAAATATACTGAATGTAAAAAAAAAATCTATTAGCTTTCTCAGTTGTGTTAAAATGGTTTCGGATAAGTTCTGAGCCCCATGCAGTATTTTCTGCAACCTTGATGATCTGGTTGAGTCGCCTGGTTCATTTAAAAGAATTTTAATTGTCGGATTGTGTTAGTGAAGAAATGTTTACATTTTCGTAGAAATTGAGTCGGGTTTGTTTATATTAATGATTCAAATATCCATCTTCCTTTTTAGTTGTTTCACATTAGGTATAACTACACGGGTTTTCTATCCTGTCTATACATTTGTATCATGAAAACCAAAATGAAAAATCGCTGTAATTCATTGAAAAGCATACCTTTTTCTTTCAAAATTATTTCTGTTAATTAAAAAAATTAATTGGTTATATTGCTGATTTGCTATTCATATAGATTTTGAAGATAAGGGAAAACTTTCCGAAATCATGGGTAACTCTGAAGATTTACTAGGTTGCATTATATTTTCATAAATCTTTCTAAAATACATTCCAGCTTATGTTTACTTTACTTTATCACTCAAAACTTTATTTATAACAGTTTTTCCAATTCTTTCAATACCAAGTTCTAAGATTTTAAATAATAATCATTTTGCATAAAGATTTTAATATATTTTTACTAAACCAAGTAGCAAATAATATTGGTTATATTGCGGCCCAATATTGAGTTATTTGGGTACATATAGTTATTACCTCTAGCAAAAAAAAATCTAGTAAAATACAAATAATGATTAACTATTGACTTTACTTTGGAAATATTTGCAATGAAATGCCGCTATAACGAAACGTTGAGTTTATATTGAAAATATTAGAAATAAAATGGCAAAATATTTTTGGTCAATTATTCAATATTATTGTAAAAATATATAAAAAAACCCTTTTGTTGTAGCATTTCCTGCCATTATTGCCAACATTTGTCAATAAGCTCGAAGCCACGCCGGTCCACAGTGGGACGTTTTGAAATTTGACAAAACAGCGTGTACTGGTAGCTGAATGTCTGTGTTTTCGAGATCCGTACTAGTTTTGTCGTAAAAAAATCAGAGGTGTCGTTTAATTGTGACCGTTAAGTAGCCATTTGCGCAGTTGCTTTGAGGGAGCTTCAAAAGTTGCACTAGCCTCCTATAAGTTTGAAAGCACGTTGTGACTATTCTGTTTTATTTGAATGCACGAGTTTTCTCATCTAATGTCACAGCTTTGTCAAGGTCAGATTTAATCCATTTATGCTTGAAAATAAGCGATATTAAACCCGCTTTACCATTTTTTTCAAAGTCTGAAATTCTGGATGATCCTTGATGTTGTTTACAAATTTCATCTTGACTTTTAATAAATTATTCAGCATTATTCAGCAATAAGCATTTTTTAAAATCAAAGTACCATTCTTAAAATATTGAAAATTAAACAAACTCCTGCACATTGCTGCAGATCAGTAAGTTTTTATTAATAAACAAGCATCATATTAACTTCCAGTGCATATATGTATGTTTAGTTCAAATCTTGCAACTCAAATTTAAATCACTTTTAATTATCCTATTGAGCCGAAACAATGAATACATGTGTAATTTGAATGGCAATACAACATTATTATGATTCAAAGAAGTAGAAATTTGTTTAGAATACTGTCTCTACAGGAATTTTAGGAATTTAGGTTAAAACTTGCAAATTAATTTGAAACCAATTTCAATTATCTGATTGAGCTGAAACGAGCTCAGGATATGTAATTCTGATGACAATGCAATATATTATAATTTGTGAACGTAGCAGTCACGCTTTTTTTACAGGGCCCCACAAATCTTGTTAATTTAGTAATAATCAATTAGTTAATAATCAATTTAGTACAAATCTTGCAAAACAACTTTAAACCACTTTCAATTATCTGATTGAGCAGAATTTTTGCCTACATGTGTTTTTCCGATGACAATTCTATTAAATTGTAATTTGACGAACGTAGAAATTATGCATTTTCTGCAGGGCCACAAAAAAAATCGCGGAAAGATTGTTTCTAAATGGCAGAAATTTTAATTAAATTTCAAGAAAATTACTATAGGTTATTGAGATACACAATAGCATTTTTTAAATTGTAAACAATGTGCGTAGCAGTTGTATTTCAGGGACACATAAAAAATTCAAATACATTACCGTCTATATGCAGAATTTTTATTTCAAATTTAATACAATTTATATAGGTTATTTATTCACACAACAGCATTTTTTCAACCGAAAATAATTTTGCGAGCATTGATATGTTTTACCGGCTACCACAAAACATTAATTTTTTTTTAAAATATGATTTTATTTAAAAAATTTTATTTTTCAGGATGACTATACAAATTTCTAAAGAAATTCTGAGTACACAAAAATACAAAAAGAAATTAATGTTACCTTACATGTGCACATGAAATTGTTTTTTACTTAATTGTAAAATAAGTATGTTTAACGCATTATACAGGGGGCCCACTAAAGTCCTTCCCATTCTCTTTATTGCCGAACGGTTGCTTCTATAGTCATGAAAGTGGTGTCTAGTTATAGTAAAGTGGCTGTGCGCTACCAGAAGATGAGACCGCTTTCAGAGCCACATGATGCAAAACCGCTGAGTTAGAATTCCTATCTCGAAAACGAGATTCATGTTCAGAACGAGATTCATTTAGCATCCATGTTCACAAGGTGCCCTTTCGAACTAAATCGATGATGCTCTAAAAATTTGTCATTCACTTTTATCCCATATTTCGAACCGTTTTCGCATTGGAAAGCTAATGCCTCCATTTTGCACCAGTTGGCACTGTAAGCGGTCTCATCTAGTAGCGCGTAGCCTCTTTACTATACGTAGACATCACGTTTATGAATATAGATACAGTCGTTCAGCAGTTAAGAGGGTGGGAACGGACTTTAGTGGGCACCCGGTATTTTTATTTTAGGACATTGTTATTATATACCAAATATTTATCACTGTTTGAGTATTTTATTAATGATGCATTAAAAAAACAGTAAAACCTAATTGAACTTCAACTAAATAATTTTCTGCACCTAGATCGTCAAAACGTCCCACTGTGCGGTCGTCAGGTATATAAAAGCCCCAGTCATTAACCCGCTGGTCGAAGTCATAAATTTATTGGCTATCGCTTTATTTTATTATTATTATTATTTTTTTTTTGTGTGTGAGATGTTAAGTGATCGTGACACTCTTCCCGACAGTCTTGATTTCGCCTCGAGTAATGGCGGTAGACAATGAATAAGTTCGAAGCCGATGCGGTCGTCCGATGTATTAAATACCGCAGATTTTTCAAACCTACATTGTGTCTTAACCCGTAAGCACACACGCGGGAGGTAGATCTCACCCCAATAACATTTTGCTTCGAAAAAAATATGAATTTATCGAGGACGCTTCTGACCTGCCTTGTACCTTTCAAGGTCAAGATAGAGAGTTGGTGGGTGAAGGAATGTATTTTCTTTGTTATCTAGGAGGGGAGAAATATACCTCTTGGAATGACATAATCCCGCGCGTGTACAAACTTTCCATTTCGATACGTTCATTTCTTACGGTATAATGCACATTAAAATAATTTTAATGAAAGAGTAACATAGAAGCTACTTTTATATATTTATGAAAGTGCATTAAATGTAATTACTATCAATTTTGTAAAATAATTCATGTTTTAAAGTGTCAAGCAAATCGTCTGCATATTAAAAAAAAAAAAAAAAAAAAAAAAAAAAAAAAAAAAAAAACGTGATTTTTATAGAAACTGCTACAAATATGAAAACAAATATGAAAAGCATGATTTATTTTCCCTAAAAAGAAGTAGTACTGATGCATTTTACAATATGGAGCATCAGATTTGTTTTAAAAACGTATTTAGCCAAATATACAGCGTGGCTGAAAATTAGTTGGGCGATTTCGTAAGTTAAGAACTTCTGAAATATTAAATGAAATTAACTAGTTGAAAGTAAGACTAGTTGTAATATTGGCGAAGTTTATTCATAGATAACGTTAGGTGTCATAACTGACGCTATCGTTTAGCGAGCGGATGTGTAGTTGAGTGGTCACCACGATCACAAGAACTTTCACCGCTAGATTTCGGTATATGGGGCTTGTAAAAGATCAAGTGTACAAGACGCCATATCTTGCATCCATTCCTGAACTAAAATCAAGAACCGGCACTGCAATTAACTTGATCAACGGTAACATGCTGACAAATCTGTGGCAAGAAAGGATTTACCGATGGGACATTTGCAGAGTCACGAAAGAAAGTCACATCGAACGTGTATGATAATGGTACACTTGAATTATTTTTCTATCTTACAACAATATGTACTTTAATTTTTTTCCTGTCAATTCTATTCAATAAATTATTCTTTTTGCCTAACTAATTTGTAAACACCCTGTATAATAGGAGACAAAATGGAGTGAGTTTTATCTCACATGTGTACTAACGTTACAAAAATAGGTGAGTGTGCGTACCAGTTAAAATTATTGAATTTTGCTTTTAAATTTTTCCGGTGAGATCTTCCGTGACAGGGGATACCTCTTTCCCAACATTCTTGACGGGGGCTGCGATTCCGCCTGTAGAAATACCCAATATTGTTCAATATATAGCGAATAAAACAATATTAGTCCAATAATGTTTCGTTTGAATTTAAGTATGATATTTTAAGGACTAATTTAAAGGGATTGTTAACGTATCTCATCTTAAATGTTAAATACTTATAAAGAAGTAAATCTGAGCATGTCAAATTGTAACTATATTTTATCCTCACATTGCAGAATTTTATTCATTGACTGTAGATTTATTATACCACTTTCGTTTTGCTTTTCATTTTAGAGGAAGTATTTATTTTACTTAAACGTAAATTAATATTCACAAAACCGTCGCATAAACTGATTGAGTTTTTAATAAAACGTGTTCGATAAAATTTCTGACCCATGTTCTATTCATATTATCTAAACTGGAATAAATTTGTTAAAATAGGTTGTTTTATTATGCATAAAATATAAGTATATATAAGCTCGAAGATGCCACGTAATGGGCAATTGTAAATATACTTACACAAAAATGATTTCTAACTAACAGTTAATATTAAATCATCGTTTACCACACTATTGATTGAAACATTCAGGGAACATTTATATTTTATGGTATTGCGCACTTTGACAAATTACATTTATTTAATACTTTGGTTCAGCTGGATTAATTGAGTATTAGTTAAAATAAACTATTTGATGATCCTAAAATTCATCTTAATAATATAATATAAAATAACATAAATGATTCATTACTTGAAAGATGATTAAACATCTTTTTAATTGTTTATAATCATCTTGATGGAGATGATTAAACATTCTTTTAATTAATCATCTCATTGAAGACGATTGAACTCCTTTTTGATTGTTTAATCATCTTGATGAAGATGATTGAGCATCTTCTTAATTGTTTAATCATCTTTTAAGTAATGAATCATTTATGTAATTTTATATGAATATTAGTTATACAAGAAACGGGTATCAATGCAATACCTTTCACTGATATCCCTGTTAAACGTCCTGACTGTTCATCCATTGATTTTTGTGCTTTAGACGTTAAAAGGGCATTACCCAAATGTCGACCTACAAACCTTCATGGGCTTTGGAAAACAGTTCAAGAGGAATGAAAAACAAAAACCTTTTCGGAAACTAAAGAAAGCATATATTTGTCATGACATTTACAGTTTAGAAATGTAGTTAAGAATAACGTTTTTCATGCTTAACAGTTGAAATATTAAAAAATATAAAAGATTATGCAAAATAGCTCTAAAAATTGTGTGATATCGGCACTCGACTTGGTAGCGATGCTTTTCGAAACGATCTCCACAGTTAATAAAATAATTGTATAGAAACTCAATTCAAATAAATTTAATTAAATAACAATTAGAAAAATATAAACTATTCTCTAGACAAGGACACAACAAGTCAAACTTCTTGCTTTAACATAGCATGATATTCCGCCACTTGGAATCTGCTCAAAAACTAATTCTGTCAGACAAGAACTCCCTAGAAGACAATCCAATTTCTCGCTGTCCGAAATACTGACTGACCTCCTTTCTCCCCAATTCAGACTAGAGAAACTCCAGGTTCTCTAATTCAGACTGGTGGGGTCGGGCGAACCTGGTAGTATGCCTCGCCATGGAAATTCCACAATTCCCCTGTCCGAGATTGGGATTCCTTCTTTTGTCCCCTCTCAAAGGAATGGATTTCTTTTCAGGCAAAAAATGCTGTTTCTCGCCGGTTCTCTGTACGCGTTGTTACAATACCATGATTATCGTTTAAAAATGTGTTGTATGAGTAGCTTCTGTATTTTCTGCAATGTTAAGGGAAATTTTTAATAAAATTGTAATATATTTTTTCTGATTACAACTTTCAGTTTATGTTTTTCTTCTTTGAAATATTTATTCTTTCTAATGGTTTATTTGCATGATAAAACTTTTCCATTAAACAAACACTCATCACAGTTTCGCGCGAAAGATGGTAAAATGCTTAGTTAACGTCGAACGGCGTTCTATTAATCCGATTATAAATCGTCAATTATGTAATTAAATATGAAAAAAAATTCTAAAAATTTCTTTTGTCGAGGAATAGGAGATGAAAAAAATATTTAAATATTGTTTACACAGTTTGGCATTTCTGAAATGATTTCTGTTTGATTCTGCCAATGAATTCTGTTTGATTCTTCCAAGGAAACGATATAATTCATATTCTGATATTTGTTCATAAAAGTATATGTGAAAATAATGTATTCATGATTCGGAAGAACCAAAATTGCACTATGCCTAAGAAAATGAAGACCTAAGCCTTATGGCCAAAGGCGACCGGTCACTTGCGATTGTAGAAGTTTTGTTCAATATCTAGAAAAATACATAAGCAATTAACCTCAAACTGCAGGTGTGTAAACAATATAGTATAGGTCATATATTTCCGGGAAGATTTTTTCCCGAAACAACATAGGGGATCGTCAACAAATTGAAAAAGAACGAATATATTTTGGATAACCCTGCAAAAACTAATGTAGCAAAAGCTTTCAAACTCGAGATTTTTAATAAGTGGCTTATTGTAATATACTGTGTTCATTTTTGTGAGGATAGCATGTATACTCGTAGAGAAATTAAGGTTTTTATAAAAATAGTTCCAAATTTCACCAAGTTTTTTGCTTATAATTTGCAGAGTTCATAATATAAAAAAAAAAGTCCTTTTCAGCAAATATGACAAACAATATTATACACAAAACTCTGCAATCGGAATTTAAAAATACTAAAAACTATATATTTAATCATTAATCAATACAGATATGTTCATTTATCAACATAAACTATATTAAAACCACTGATTAATTTTCTTACATTTCGTCTTAGAGTCAGGTTCCGGGTGACGAAATTTTTTCGTCGGGTTCGGGTCAGGTTAGAGGTGGACATTAAAACCTTCGGTGGACTTCGGGTTCCAATTTTGCCCGACTGATGTGGGACTCTAGTTCAAACAACCCGCTTAGTTGACCTACTGATAAAAGACAATGAACATTTTTTTTTAAAAATATCTTTTAAACTTTACTCCCCAAAACATTTATGATGCATTTGATGGTAAAGCTCATCGTAAAAATATAATGCATGTGACATTTTGTGTTATCTTTCACAAATAAAAAAGTTGTTTTAATGCATACTTCTTAATTTAATATAATAACTAAAACTTTTGCCTCTTAACTGATTTTAATGTAAATATTTCATACATTAACAGCACTTAATTACAATGAGTAAAAGTTAAGAAAAAAATTACTTTACTACAAGAAAAGACCAAATTCCTCTTATGCTCAAGTAAAAAATATGATGAAAAATAAAATATGTTATACCCTAATAAAATTAGCAAATTTTTCCTCAGAAATGTGGTGCAAATAACTTAATTATGTAAAGAACATTGTGACGCTAAATATTATAGGTCAGGTATTTAAACTTAAATATATTATATTTATCAAGAATAGCTAATTTGTAAAAGAAACGTTAAAGTTTTTAGAAATTAAATAATTGCGTTGCATAATCACGTTTATTTAAATTTCATATGACCTATGAATGCTTTATAACCCATATGGGAAATTAAGATTTTTCACAGAATCACTTCCAGTCGTTTTTTTATTATTTGTTAATAGGTAAATCTTACTAAAACCAAACATGGTAACTTTAAACTTTGATAATTTTTTGTTTCCTATATCAGATATATAAATATTGATAAAAATTATATTGATATGAATCAATATTTTAACCAAGTTATCAATAAGAAGAAAGAGCTATAATGATTTCGAGGCCGCAGAGTGGAATATTTGAAGCAAAATCCTAGCTAAAATTATTTTTCATTTGTTTTACAGTTAAAATCATTGCTGTTGACTTACTATTAGTAAATACACTTAATCCATTTGAGCCCGAATTTTTGTTTTGTCAAATTGTTTGGTAAAATCACTTTAAAATGTCGCAAAATGAGCTGGAAAAATACTAAAAAAAAAAAAAAAAAGAAATCCATACCGGCTCGGCCTACACGCGGAGGTAGATTTCGAAATTAAGTATATTAATTGCACCAACAAAAACTAAATCATGATTAGATATAAATCCACTTTAACAGTTTTATCTGGGCGCTTTTGATGAGTTTTTATTTCATTTTTATATAAGAGCTGGTTTTATAAAAATCATGTTAAGGCGGTATTAAAAAAAAAATACTTTTCCATGCTCAACAACTCTAAATTTTCTGGCACATTTTCAGATTCTTTTTTAATAGAAAAAATACGAAACTTGCTGACGTGATTTTTGAAAAGATTTATGGGCGACATGGCGATATGGGCGATAAGCGACATGTGTTTTCATTTTTCTTTCAATTAATTGAAAATTGATTAATAAACAATTATTTTCTCAGTAGGGCAATATTTTTCGTTTCTAACACAATCGCTTCGGGAAATTCTGTTCAAAATGCCTACTTTGACATCATTTTTTGAAATATATTCTGCCTCTATCAAAAAATCGATCATTACGGTACATTATATAGTTTCTGAAGAAGAGAATCTATCAATTGGATGCTCTTGAGAGCAAAAATGAATTTAAAAATGAGTAAGAAAATAAGCAGTTTGGATTTGAATACACACTTAATAAGATTTTTTTCTTCAACCGCTGTGTATTTTTAATTTGTTTTTGCTGTAACAATTGGTCCTATCAAAAACTTGTCTATATAAATGTTGAAGACAATATTAAGAAGATATATGATAAATTCATGAGGTTTTTATATCTTGTGAATTGACGGAGTTATGGAAATTCTTCTTCTTCACCCCCCTTTTTTTATTTTTTGCGGTACGAATTGGTCCTATCAAAAAACTTGTGAATATAAAAGTTGTAGATAATATTAAGGAGATGTATAATATAATTAATTGGATTTGATATCTTGAGAATTGACGAAGTTAGGAATTTTTTCTCCCAAAAACTCTATTTTTTTCGCCACTTGAGCCCATTTTTAATTTTATCAAAAACCTGTAATACATAAATTTTTGGTCGTATTTTTAGAAGTTTTGAAAAGTTTAAACTGATTTGATATGTACAAAAATTAAGAAGTTATGGGTTTTTTTTGGTTTTCAGAAAACCCCTCCCTATTTCCATCCCCTTGGTTCGATTTTGTCCATTAACCCCTTAACCTACAATGACGGGCATAGCCCGCGTACGATGATCGAGGCAAATGTAAATTCTTCTTACCACTAAAATTTCACAGTAAACATAGTTTAATTTAATCGTCGAAATTCCATGATTAAACAAGGCGAAAATATCTATTAAATTTTAGTGGTAGCTATGGATTTGCCAAACCGTGGAGCTGTTGATTTTAAATCGTAGGTTAAGGGGCTAACGAACTTGACCGAGATTTTATGCCCCTTGATTTATCAGTTTGGAAAAGATTTGTGCAGAATTGTGGAAGTTATCGTGCCCAGAAGAAAGTGATATATATATATATATATATATATATATATATATATATATATATAACCATTAATTAAACATAACCTTCCACCGTCAAATATTATGAATTAAAGCTGTAAGTATTAAAAAAAAAAAAAAATTAATATAAGAATTATTATGGAAGAAAAAGAAAAAAGTGGACACCGACAAAAATTGAAAAGCTTATACATTGAATTACGTTATCAAGGGCACAGAATTCAATGATATAAGCGAAATGGTTGTTTTCTGTGGGAAAAATAAGCTAAAGCTAAAAGTTATTTTCCCCTGTGCCCAAACAACCATAAAATCAAGTGAATTGATTAAAAATGAAAGCAGAATAGAAACAAATAATATGAAATGGCAGAATCAATAAAACGTATTTAAATATTTATAGGATATAAAATATAAATAATAAACACCATACCGATTAATATTTCAGTATTTTACAAAAATCCACGCGCACATGGCTGCCAGTATATCAAAAAGATTAAGGTGAATAAAACAGTTAAGAAATCACAGTAAATGATACCAAAGGACGCAGTTAATACATTTTGAAATAAAATTTGAAATACCTTGTTAAACACATTTAATCTAATATAAAATAAATAGATATTAATTACATTATTTAAAATGCACTATTAAATTAATTAATAACAGTTTAACAATATCGTCAAAATTTAGCTAAAAATACCCCCTGGTGTATTAAATTATAACTGAAATGGAGCTAGAAAAATTAACAATTAGAGCTATCTTAAAGAGACAAATTGAGTGCTGCCATCTAGTATTACTTCTATTTAACAACTAACGCAAGATAAATATTTGTAAGCAATTGAATGTAAATAACTGTATAAATAATTGTAAGCAATTGAATGTAAATAACTGTATAAACAGCAAAACCAAACATATCCTTATATATAGAGAATTATAAACCGAATATAAACCACACAATGTATTTAAAAACTATTGTAAATACAATTTAAAAGCATACAATATATTCTATTAGCTAACTTATTTAAACTAAACTAAGAAATAAATAATTCTAGAACATTGATAATATATAGCATATAGCTATATGCTATAAAACAAAATAAAATTCAGTAATAATTAATATAAATAATTATTAAATATAAAAATTATTTTTTATGAATTATATATCAGATATTTATAAAATGAACAGGAAATAATAAACATGTGGAAGTAAATAGAAGGTTAAATGATACTTAAATACCCATTACTTAAAAAGCACAAATATAGAGTGTGGATTATCTTCAGACATCCATAAAAAACCATAAAGTATGAATGTGGGACATTCAAAAACAGTAAACCGATAATAAATATTAAAAAGAATAGAGTAATAATAATAAAAATAATTACCCAATTTTAATGCATACAGTATAACTATATTTATATTATACATACTTATATGTATATTATTCACTATAAGAATGGCATACTATTAGTAATTAATATGATATTGTCCTTAGTAAATTTAAAATTTAATAACAAATAATTGTAAATTAGATTAATCAATAATTAGGCTAATTATAATATTAATGAAATTCTCCAATTACATATAAAATATCAAATCAACATCCATATAAAATACGTAACAAAAATATAGTAATAATACAAGAGCCCCCCTTTATATATATATATATATATATATAATTAACCATTGCGTATTATCCAGACAACAACACCCTCCTCCGTACTCTAACATCTACCCACCCAACCAACCTATAATATTTTTTTTATATTATTTTACAATTTTTAATTTTTTATAGATATTTTTTTATTTTATAATTTTTTTGTAATTTTGTTTACGCATGTGTTAATTTGTTTATATAGATCATGTAAGAAAAGTACTAATTGTATATTAACACTAGAACGGCGGCTAGGGGTCATTTTGACCCTTGCCGAATGAATACGTGTCGATTCGCAACAGAAATTGTTTTATAATATAAGATTAATATATGCTGCACAAAAATAACTTAAATAAATTAGTTAAATAGATTTAGTAAAAATTCTGATGTGAAATATTTTTATAAAACTTGAGTAAAATTTCCCGCCGTTCTAGTGTTAATGAATATATGAATTTTTTTGGAAAACCATGATTTAATGCATCATAAATTAGTTTTTTAATATTATTGTTAATTAGAGGAGAAGAACATAAACATTTTATTCTATATAAATGATTAAGTATTACATTCCGAAATACAGAATGATGTAGACAAGATTTAAAATTTGTAAATGTATTAACTTTGAATTTAAATTCTTTACGTTTGTCATATAAATCTGTGATTGTTTTATTGTCTTTGATTGTAATTTTAAGATCTAAGAAGTTAATTGTATTGTTAGATAAAAGGTTTTCCGTTAATTCCAAATTAGTGGGATAATCAACTGGAAATCGAGTAATTGCAGATTGATCAGTATCAATTAAAATGATGTCATCAATATAACGAAATAAATGTAGATTATTATTAGTAAAATTACGTTCATAATGATATAAGTACAAGTCAGAGAGTAAACTGGAAGTACAACCGCCTTGTGGTATACCGACATGCTGTAAATATAAAGTATTATCTTGCAATATATAATTATTATAGATAATGAAGTTAGTTAAAGATTTAAAATATGCAATATCTATATTAGATGGTAATTCCAGTTTTTTATAATATTTTTTTAAATAATGCATTTATAATTTTATGTAAATCTAATAGGTCTATATTATTAAAAAGATCTTTGAAGTCATATGTCGTTATATTATAAACACAATGAAGATTTTTTAAAATATTAACAAGTTGATAGCTATTTTTTATACAATGTGTATTATCATTATTTGTAGTAAGTACATATAATTGATTAAGAATTTTTAAGAGAAGTGTATTGGCTTTATTATTATATGTATTACAACCTATAGTAACAGTCCTAAATTTAATAGGAGTTTTATGAAATTTGGGAATAAGAACTAAATATGGATAATTAAAATTAGTAGATAAAATATTTAATAGTTTATAATAACTACGAATTTTACGATTATTTACAATTACAGTTTCATTAGTTTTTTGAAATGACTTATTAGAAGAAATAGAATTTGTAAGAAGTTGGTGATAATATGATTTACATATAATAGCATAATTGTTAGGAGATTTGTCTACATATGTGACAACGTAGTTTTTTTGTAATTTAGTAATTTGTTGGAAATAATGCTTTGTATTAATAGAAACCAAATCAGCAATATTATTTTTTAAAGCCATAGTTAATTTTTCAATTACTAATATCTTCCATTGATTAAAATATTCAATAGGCTTATTATAAGAGATAGAAATTTTATAAATAAAAATATCAATATCATATGTAAACTGTTTGATAATAGATTTAACATTAAATTTAGATGGAAGTCTATATTTAGTACCATAACCCATTAGTTGTTTCAATTTAAAATCATGAACAATATCAAGATTTCCAGTGATTATATGTCCATGATCATTGTTTATGTATTTTTTTAGAGTGGGGTCTTTGCAGTTACACGGAAAATTACTTGCAGCAGATGTATTTTTTGAAAATGTATTGTAGTTAAAAATCTTTCTCCCAATTGTATTCGGATATTTAAAGGTTTTTGATATATGAAGATTATTGATAGGAAAAAAACAATTTTTATCATTAATTATAGAATTGATATTAATTTTATTAAATATGTGATTTGAAAAAGTAATTATCATTTGAGTATTCATGTTCTGAATTTTGTGTTTTTTTTGTAAATTAATATTTAAAAGATTAAACCTACTCATAATAAGGTCAAAGTAAATATCAGAGAAATGTTTAGAGAAAGATTTACTTAGAAAGACATTTAAATGTTGTACAAGCTGTTTCTTTTTAATAGCAAAGATGTTTTTTCGAATTAACAACCAGTTATAATTCTCTAAGTAATTTCGTTGAAGATCATTAGTTTGTTTTGTGATTAGATAGATAGATAGATAGATATATAAAGTTTTTTACTGACGGTGGTTTTGTGTTCTAGGGCTCATGATCGGTGTAGATCTGCAAAAAATTTTCAGAAATTTCAACATAGGAACGACGTCAGTAGGTAGTATTTCATACGAAATCTACCTAATTACGCTAAAAAATGTTTAGTATTTATTTGATAAAATGTAAGCATACTATATATGAGAATATGCATAATATTTATAATAGTATAATATGCATAACTATATTTTTGTCTAAATTTATATAAAATAAGCTATTACATTGCATATTATATACTATAATTAGTATTTTTATGAACTACTAAAAATATATATTTATTTCTTTACAGAGACTAATTACATTATAAGTATTATCAATAATAAAATAAGAATAATCGTATTTCAGACTTAAAAACAATTTATTTCTTAATCATTTTTAAAAGGTCTTTACATAAACAACTGTCCGCTAAATGTCTAATAAAAATATGTACCCATTCGTGTCTAGCGCCTTGTATTTTGTAAGTTACAAAAATGTATAAAAAGTAGGCTTGAACATATAATTTCACAATTTAAAAAATGCGTATTTCAGAGAAGTCTACAATCTAAAATTATGACTTAGAGGAGAAGGTCCAAATACCGGCTAGGGTCCAAATACCGGCTACTAGGTTTTCGGAGAACTGAGTGCAGCGCAATCTAGCGGTGATAGGCACAGTTTGTAACTTTAATTGAAAGAAGACAGTTACGAAAAGTACATTGCTGAAGTCTGGGTCATTTACAAATAGTAAATGCAAAAGTGTCGAATCCACGTAATCTGGTACATCAAAAGTTTTTCAGATATGTGTTTCTCCTTTTTTTTTAAATATACAGATCGTATATTGGCTTGAATTATTGCTTAAGTTATTTTCTAGACATATTTAGCTCTCAATTGCCACGCGCACATTCTTGGTATTTTATTATATGAATGAGTAATACCGGTTTTAACTTAAACATAGCAGTGGTCCGAATACCGGCTACCTAGAGTGGTCTAAATATCGGCTAGCCAGTATTTGGACCTCTGTCGGTTGCTCTGCTTGAAAGGAAGGAAAATATATTAATTTAAATAGTTCCATAATTAATAAATTAATTTAAATCGTTCAGAAATAGTTCCAGTCCCATATCGCAATATGAAAAAATCAACCGTGGCCGTTATTCTTCAGAACCGACACTGGTTACCGGATCACTTTCCAAAAAATGCGTTGTATGACACTACAAAATTGCCTGTAATAAATGTGAAGAGAAAGAAAAAAAAATGACGGTGTAAACCAGGCAAAAGAGGCAGAAATTTGACTGTAACCCTCTCGCTGCGCAACCCGAGATTTCCTCGGGGATGAATTTTCTCCATCTAATTCCCTCCTTTATTATTCCCACCGGTTATTTTTTTATTGTAAATTTTGCCTTACTTAATCGGAGCATTTTCCCGGTTAAATTAGACAAAAATTTTTGTTTTGAAAAACCGGTGACGAAAGAGTAAAAATTCTTAAAAGACGCTCGTCGCGAAAGGGTTAAATACGCAATTTTTGAAGCTATTTTGATAAAACAATTAGGCAGCTAGAGGGTTAAAAAAGTGAAAAAGGAAAATATCCAACAGAGGAAGATGATAAATTTGTGTCTTCTGCATGGGTGCTTTCTCTGTGGACAAGAATGGGGGACGGGATTCTGAGTTCAATGTTAAGAATACGATTATGTGGGCTGATAGGAACTATACCGACGCAGAAAGTGTATGTTTTTGATTTTTTCAGATAAAATAATTCTCATTTCAATCAGCACGCTTTTTTTCTGTTTTACACGCTAAAAAACAAAATTAGAAACATAATGAGAAGAAGACTGTGAGAGGTAGTCGTAAAGAATTTTAGAAATTTGGCAAAAATACTTATTTATTAAAAAATGCGTATTTTTTCTGCTCAAAATTTGAAGACTTTCGGAATTTTGCTTTTTATAAACAGAAAACGCCTTTTAAACTGATTTTTTTTTTTCTCCAAACAGGTGTAAAACATGTCAAGGTAACCTGCTGTCACTTTTTATTTTATTAATTTTGAAAATTTTATGATCTAGATTGAAAACAAAAGTGGTAGCCGGTATTTGGACCTTTTCCTCCATTGATTTGGATTCTTGATAGAAAAAATACAAATAAACTCACGTTTTACATTTCGCGATCTTGAAAAATGAGAAATCGATAAACACCGAAAAATCCTTCAGTTAAGGAAATAAATGCCCATCTTATGCTGTCATCTCTAGGCAACAGATGAAAACATCTATAGATAATTATTTCATACAATTTTCATGTTATAAAGGAGAAGAAAATTATACAAACTTATTAAAATTGGAAAATTCCCAAAAATGGGACGCTATGCATTAATGGGTTAATTAATGTTACATACACATAAAAGTATGCATGTAATTAAAAAAATAAATATATGATACGAAGTTTACTTAACTTTTTACAGTTTATAAGAGGAAAGTAATTGTTGATTGAGTTGTTGTACTTACAAGTAATGTCTAATTAAATGTGGTTAATTTTACTATACGTAAAATTTTAATTTTTTATATAAATTAATGTATTAATATATATACTATTTTCATTTAGTATTTAGCAAAGTTGAGTCTCTAAAGTGGAGTTGTAGTATAGAGATTCTGGTTTTTGGGTGTTATTAAAAGATTGCAAAACAATTTATATTTAAAAATGGCAACTACATACAGTAGATGTTTCTTTTTATTTGGGCTTTACGACTTCAATATTACGATTTGTAATTCGACAATATTTCAAAAATGGTCCGGCAAGCCCCGGCATACATTTGAAACCTATATAACTAAATCAATATATCTAAATTAGACCTAAAAAGGCTTAAAAGAACACATTTTCAATTTAATTTTTTTATTACATTAAAAATAGAGCTATTGAGTTCAACAATTCATGAAAACACAAAAATGTACATTTAAACACAATTAAACATATAACAAAGTTGAAACGTAAAAATAACGCACGTCTTCTCACAAAGAAATCTTCTCTTCAACTAGGGCTAGGAGCCGCCGAATATGACTCATGCTTCTGAAATAGACATAGATCAACGCGCCAGTTACTCAGCTATTAAAAAATGCACTTCTACAATTGTTGAGCAAATTTTAATTTTTGCATTTTTGGCTGGGTTTTGGGTCAGATACTACACTGTGGTCTGCAGAGGTCGTCCAAGTTATTAAATGTCCCGTCCCAACCCAGCCCTCTGGTCGATCTATTAAACTGTCGAATTTAGATTTTAAAATTTTCAGGTGAAATCTTCCATGATCTCGTCTACTGGTTACTGTTTCGGGGTAGAGTTGAAAATGGTAAAGGCACTTTCTACCTGCACGCGGCCGCTTTTTCCGCGAAGCCGTGGCGACCATACATTATACAGAGATTATGGAACACTTTTCACCACTAACAGAATACTGCTAGGTATTTTTCAATTCCATCATCTTCAATTTAGCAGAAACAAATCTAACTTCATAGAAGCATACCTGCCAATTTTCGCTTTATTTAACTGTAGAATTTCTGCGATTTTATGGTTTAATAAAATATAAATGAACTTTTGTTGTGTTAAACAGAAAATAAATAATTTTAACAGATATTTGTTGAAATGATAATTTTCTCTCGGAAAACTGTTCCATTTTATATTTTAATGCATATTTTACTTTAACCCTTTAAGACTTGACTTACACAATTGTGTAAGTGATCCTAAAGTAAAAGAATAAATCAATTTCCTCTTTTTGTGCGATTTAAAGCCGAATCTGCACATTTGTATGAGTTAATTGATTTCAGATGTTTTGATAAGATACTAGGTGGCACCAACTGCAAGACAGGATTAGATTTTTTGCTTTTTAGAAGATTGTATCATCTGACACCAACAGACAAAAAGTAATTACTGTCGTAATTTACTTTAAATAGGATTTTTAGTGTTTGTTTACATTTAATTTTTCTTTTCATATACTTTATTCATGATTTCAACTGATTTTGGCCTTGATAAATTTAATTAGGCTTTACAAACGTTGAAAAAACTATAGACCTACACAATTGAGTAAGTCCGGCGTTTACCATTTCAAAAATAGTAGCAATTCCTAATATTAATAAAATGCTTATTTTTAAATGAATTTTTTAAAGTTATGTTTATAACAATTTATTTTTCGTTAATTACATTTTTAAAGCGAATTAATTTTAAATTATTTGGTTTGTACTATTCATGATTTCTATGTAAAATAGATGCTATTCGAGAAATACTATGCACATGTAACGATCTGTATGTGTCTGTTCTGAGTTATAGATGCCATATATGAGTTACATATTTATATGTGTTATATCCATAACACGAAATAGATTTTTAAATTTAAGAAATTCAATCCATCTTGTCGACACTTACTCTGCTCCAGACCTTGCCAGTGCATAATTTTATGTAATTCGATCAGTATTTCTACACAACAGCTGGAAAAACTAAAAAAAGGAAATTTGAAAGAACAGGCCCAATCCAAACAAACAGAGTGAAAGGCATCCCATTTGTCAAGCCAACGGCTCTTAAGAGGGGGTGAGAGCATTGAGCACGTCTCAAAAAATGGAATTGTTGTGGTCGAGTAAAAAGACAATGCGAAAATTGTACTGGCATCGACGTGTTCAGGTGCTGCCATCGAAATACTCAAGGCCAGAGGACGAGTGTGACGTCATCAATAATCGACCGATTTCTCATTAGTGTTGGAATTCATACCGGAAAATTTTGAATAGCAATTTTCTTTTATTTTATTTGTGGAATATCTATCATCTTTTAAAACAATAATAACTATTTAAAATTACTGGTGATAATTCGGAATCCCCCAATAAAAAATCAGCCAGATGCGGGATCCGGTGTGAATTCCAACACTAGTGACAAGTCGGTCGATTAGTGATGACGTCACACTCATGTCCTCTGGCCTTGAGCATTTCCATGGCAGCGGTTCAGGACACAATCCGCTGCAGACCGTCAAGCGGTGGTCGAAGGAAGAAAATTGAAAGTCGATGTCTCTTGTCCAGCTATCGTAATGAGCTACAATGCATTAACGGGAGGGGTGGAAATTTGAGATCAGCAAATGGAGGAATATCGAGCCTAGTTTAATACAAGGAAATGGACCTCGAAAACAACGGTTCATTTCCTTCACCCGGCTGTCGTAAATTCATGGTTCCTCTACAAACGAGATGCCAAAGCAAACAAGTTGCCCCGTCATAAACACTTGATTTTCTTCGTTTCGATAAGGTGTGGCTGAGAACCAGTTGGATGTACCATTACCGAGAAAGAAAACACCAATGGCTGAGTAACAGCGAAAAAGAAGAGATTGAAGATGATATTTCTGACTCATGTAGATCCAAAGTCTACGATCCACCCACAAAGATACCATCTGAAAGTAAGAGGTTAGATGGAACTAGTCACTGGCTATTTCGACGATCTTGAAACTGCCAGGAGTTGCTGGTTTCAAAACCGTTCCAGCCGTACAAGAGTGAGATGCGAGAAATTTGATGTTTATTTATGTCTGTCCAAAAACAAAAAAATGTTTCATACGTTTTCATTGTGGCTGATGAAAATTATCTTAACAAACAACAACGGTTTTTGCTTAAACTTTTATTTTTAGATATTTGCACATGTAATCCCAAACTACACAATTGTGTATAGGGGAAAGCACCCAAACTTTTAATTTCTTCCAAAAAAAAACATCAGGTCTTAAAGGGATGGGTCTGCTTGGCTTTTGTTTACTGTGGTCAGGACCTTATTTATTCCTCCAAGTCACACATACTTAATTTTGAACAGATTATAATAACGCAAGTAGACGATGGACACTATATTAAATCATTTAATGAAGGTAAATCATATTTTACACCTTTGTTTTTGCGAATGAAGTCATCACAGATAACCTGAACCATTCTGGATTAATCTGCTCTTAAATGTCGAAGATGCTTGATATCTAGAATTTTAACCGCCAAAGAAATGAGCGCTTCTTATCGAAAAGTATTATATTGATATATAAAAATATCCAGACACATTAATAGCCTTTGTTTCAGATCCGATATGACATATTAACGAAATCTTCAGCCAATAACAAATGACAGAACAAGCAAATATAGATCCTATATTTTACCAAAACAAGAAAGAAAAATTATGCGTTAAGCACATATTATGAAACGCTTTCCAACACATTCAGTATACTATAACGGAATATCAAGTTTAATAAGGTGACAGATGATATCTAACAAGGTAACCAATTTTGGTGCTGCTCGTTCCTAGTACTGAGACCTTTTGCATTCTAAAGACCTATATTACGAAGTTTGAGAATCGATAAAATTTTTCTGTTAAAATAATATTGCTTGATTTTACAGCAGCATAACTTACTGAAAATGCAATTTTCGAGACCACTTATTGGACTATCAACATTGAAGTTTTTTAAAGAAAAGCATTTAAAAATAAAAATTAGTTAATAATAAGTATAAAATACTGAAAAACGTTTTAAAACTCCTTCAAAAACCCACGAATTTGATTTTGAAAAATTGCAATATTATATTCACATTTTTGGCGGGGAAAAAGTTGGCGTTTTTTTTAAAGGTAGAGCTTTCCGGCAACCCTAGACAAATGCCATAGCTGTTTGTCTTCTGTGAGGAGTGGTTTGCACTTCAGTAGAAATTGTAATGTCCGACCTAATTAGCCAAAGTAATTTTTCTAAATTGTGTAAAAATATTAATTTACTTTATGATCACTTTTACCAAAACACCATTTAATACAGCAACATTTCATTTTAAACATTCGAAACTTTATTCCATTCAATTTCAAAAGAAAATAGTTTACTTATTTTGTATTTCACTAAAAAATAGTTTTCAACGATCGTGAAAGCTTTTTACAGAAATATATTTACTATTTATATATTTATCGTCTGCATAGAAAAAAAAGGAATTCTTGTTTATTACGCTATCAATTAACAAACAAATCGCAATCTGATATAATTCTAATTTGTACTGTATATTTACTCCCCGGATAAAGAGGACAGAAAAATTGTAGCTCCGTACTTTGCGACGTAACTCACTTTTCGCGTGAACTAAACAAATGAAAATGTAAGAATAAAAAATTAAAAGTATAAAAAGTATAAAAAGTATGAAAAGTATATAAAATATGATTTCAACAGAGAAATTGTATCGGTTCTCTAACTTTTATGTATACGGCTACAAAATGCACCAGGTGTCGATGCTAGGTGCAAGCAGCACCAAAAGTGGTTCCCTTGTAAGTAAACAATTTGGTGAAAGTATGACAGATTTGAGAACCAAAATTCAGCAATTACCATCTATAGTCGCAATAGAATCTGAATTATTTTGCCTTATAGATTTATCTATAGATTTGTATGTACTTCTATGTTATAGGGGACTTTGCGAGATAAAATGGAGAAGTTGAAATTGGCGAGAAAGGCAAAAATTTACAAAGCACTTTCTGTCAACCTTCATTTACGTCTTAGCAACATCTTTAATATACAAGATGATGATAAATGAATGGGATTGCTAATGTATTTTGCACCATTCATTTTGCATCAACCTGTAGATTGCAAAAGATTTTTGCCTATCTATACTAATAAAAGAAAGATATTTGTGTCTGTGTCTCTCTGTCTGTCTTCAATGATTGGGAAAATCTACAGCACGTAGAGGTTTGAAAGCTTGGATCAGGTTTGTCCAAGGCAAATCCCAATGCACCCAAGGCACAGATTTTTCCTGTTTAAGAATTAGACGAGATAATAATTATAAACCAAAAAAAACGAAAAAAAAACAAAAAAAACCATTCATTTTGCAGCGCACGCGCGCCGTTGCAGTTAAGATGCTTCCGAAAATATCCTAGCAGGGAAGAGAAGGAAAAGCCGAACGGGTTTTTTTTTATCTGTTTTTCTAAACGCGCACAGTCTGAACTATTTCAAATACGGACAAACTAAAAACATATTTTCATATTTTTTATTTTCGAACGCCAAGAACCGCATAAAAAATACGAATTTTAACCCTTTCAAAAACAGTTTTGAAAAAAGTTCGATTGAATGCCCCCCCCCCCCCCCCCCACACACACACATACCCCTTTTTGAAGTTCCCATCGGAATTGATTTTAGAGATACGTGAAAAAGAAAAATACCTACTTAATTCAATAACTTTTTTCTCTACGATTCATGGTGAGCCTATTTTCAAATATTTTCTTAAACATTATTGGTTATTCATACTTATAGATTGATAGCTAAGGCACGATTTCTGTTTGCTTAACCATCAAATTCTTATGTTAATGAAGAATTTTGTTATACAGTTCTTTCATTACAGACAAAATTTTCATGGTCCTGGCGAAAGAAATACCATACAATCACACCTGCTAAGATTGAAATCTGTCAAAAAAGAACTTTCCCTTGTTTCCTACCGAATTAGTCTTAGCAGGTCTCAATGTACAGTTGAGTCCGATTGTAACGAACTAGGTATATAGCGAACCGTCAATTATAGCTAACCAGATAGACATTCCCATTTTGTTTTAATAAACTTAACAGTGCTATTTAAAACCTTTATGTCCTAAATTATGAATTTATGAAAATTTCATCATCTAAATAATTTTTCTTGAATTTTTGAAACTACATTCGAAGATCTACACATTCATTTAATAACTTTTAGAAGGATTTTGTCAATTAAAATTAATTGAATTTGTATTCATAGGGATTTTGTGATATATTTATAACTTCACTCAATTTTCTTATTTAAAATACTTTTTTAGTATTTTATAGAATTAGGAAATGTACAAATATAATGCTTTTACAATAGAATTATAGGAATAATTCCGAACTGAAACTTTTCACCCACAACCTTTCAACGTCTAGAAAGCTGCAGGGAGGCAAATGAAAAAGAAATTACCCTTTTAAAAATACTTTTTGTTTTGTTTAACCAATAATGCTTTTGTAATAAGATAAAGTAAATTATCTATAACTCATTCTAAAATGTATTACTACTAATCGATGTATTAAATGAATTCTATAACAAGTTATTTTATTGGTACTGAAAGTACCGACTGGGCTTAAAGGGTTAATGGATATAACGAACTTCTGTGTTATGGACATAATGAACCCTTGTTTATAGCGTCGTCGATCTTTGCTTGCTTTTCCAAATAACAAACCTTTTTTCTCAAATTACTGGAAAAAATCAGTCACAATTTTACAAATTTCCACAGTGACGAAATGTTCTTATCTTAATCTTTAGCCTCCTGCGTGCTACATTTTTTAACTATCTCCTTCGGCTCCCCGTCCTTCGCATTGACACTTTGCGTCAGCCTGTCATATTAATTGACAGCATGGAAAAAAATACGAAAGTCATTAACGACTCATACACGTTACGGAGGGGGGAGGGGGTCAATCTCAGATTTACTTTTCATAACTCAGCGCGTTGCGACAAATTCACAAGTTTGATTCTCATGCCAATTATTTATGTGCATTCTGAAATGGATAATGCGCCCAATGGTATGCATATTTATAATGATATTTTTACTTCATTTATAAACTATAGAATTACCTTTTTCTAAAGTTTTTTTTAAATACATTTTCATTATAGTTCCGGCATTATTTTTTATGTGACTATTCCTTTAACATAGTAGTAGCATATCTGAACATATTGGGTGCTACTCAGCGCAACTTTTTGCGAAAAAAACTTGAATGTGTATTTTATTTTTTTAACTTCCTACGTATTTTTGGTACTCAATATTAAATTTTGCTTCTAAATTTTTGAAAAAAAAAATGTGTTTCTTTCTTCTAACACTATAATTAGAACTCACAATAGGTAATATTTATATACAATGAATATTTTGTTTAAGTTTGCTTTGTACTTCATATTATAGCTAACAATCAACGGCAGCCATATCTCAACTAACTGAACAGTTAGTCATATGGACCCGTAGTTGGTTTTATTCGATTCAATGTCGAAAAGTACATAGATTTTGATACCCCCAAACAACCTTTGTTGTCATTTTTGTAATGTGTTTGGATTTTTGGACAGTTTTTATTTTTTATTTTGGACCCCTTAATGAGGTTTGATGAAACTAATAAACAAAATCATTCATCTATTTGGTTAGATGCATATATGGTCCAAATTTTAGATCACCAGCTTCAGCCGTTCAACAGTTATTGTTTTTTAATGATTTTTTGCGGCTTTTTCCACTATGCGACGGCGCAATTCATTTTTAAAAAGACGAATACTAACCCTTAAAAAAAAAAAATTACGACTGGATGTCACTCCGCGTTTCCCAGGGATCTTTTTATACCTTATTTTTCCGCTTGATTTACATCCAGTATGAAACTCTCGAAACATTCGGACTTTGAAAAGTATTAAAAAAAAAAAATTGGAAAAGTTTCGCCCAAACGGCCGATGCAAAATAAATAAATAAAGTGAGCAGAAAACATACCCCTTTTACAACTAAATATTAGTATGTTGTCTCCAATACTTTACGCAGGCTTCAAAACTGAGATTATTGATTTATTGATAACTGGGAGCAATTTTAAAGTGTCTGAACAGTAAGAGCTTTTTTTTAATATTCAGTGACACACTGTGAAAAAAAAAAGTCTACTTACAAGTGTCTTTATGACTAAATGTCGATACTTTTCACGATTTTTTTTATACAGGCTTCGAAACCATTATATTTCTCAATCATAAACATTTCAAAGAGCTTGGACAATAAGAGCTTTTATATATATATTAAATAAACCGACGTGAAAAAAATTCCCAAACATTAAAATTCTGAATCCGCTATTTTTTGTTGAAATACAGAAAAGCATATACCACCCACTTAAAAAACATATATTTTACTTTAAAACGACGTATTCGATTTAAAAAAATACGAATACTGCGAGCCCCCCTCCCTCCGATATGACGTTTGTTTGTAAATATTTTCGTATAAAAATATAAATTCTTACAATATCCGTTAACGGTATAAAGTCATAGAAATTTGAGGTTTATTAAAAGATATTATCACGGTCCCGGGCATATGTAACTGACCATACTGTATCTGAATTCTTTTGAGTGTGCCTGTAAACGTACTATAAATGCTACACAAGAACTTTTAAATAGCGAATATGTCGTCAATCATATATGGCAGTCCAAATACAGCGCTGCCATGGTCGACTATTTTTTAACTCTACCTCGCTCCACTTTCTCAAAACAAAAATCTTTACAACCAGTTTGAAAATATTTGCAAGAGAAATATACTGCAAAATTTATTATTTTTTTAAATAGTGGTGCAAGTAAAATAGAAAAAATAGTCACCTGTGGCAACCATGCAAATATATTTACGTGAGTTGGAAAATGGACTGACGACCAGACAAACTGAAGACATAAGTACTTTTAAATGATGGTGTAAAGTGTTAATAAACAAAATATCTTAGAAAAAGACAAAGCTGACAGACACCTCGCTGAGGACCAAAAATCAACGCTTATCTACCCATCTTCTTTAATTAAACAGTTAATATGTAGGCAATCTCAGAAGAATTTACTAAATTTTGTAATTATAAATTTTTATGCTTCAAATGAAGATGTTATTTTGATGGCAACGTACAGTCGTGGGAAGAAAAAAAAAAGAACTCCTACTAACTCTGCAACAACTTATAGTAAAGTTACTGGTAACAAACATTTGGAAATAAAGTCCACTTTTAAATGATGTATACAAAATTTGCTTAGGGGGCCATCTACATATCAAACCGAACTTAAACTCTGTTTTTTTTTTTTTTTTTCAATAGCAATACCCAAGTTTGACACCATAAATATATTCTACACTCTTCAATTAGCTTAAAAACAAATTTTCACGAAATGTGCTCGATTAGTTTCAAAGAAATTAATTATTTTAAAATGAGCCTATTTTAGGGCTGTATCCAAATTGAAGGTCGGTACTCGATTGTTGAAATGCTACAGAATGACTATGTCATTTCTATTAATGTATTATTTCTCGCCAATATGACCGTTTCACTCGCTTAATATGTTTCGACTATTGCCAGCCCAAATGTTTTCATAAAGTGAGTAAAATATATATTTTTTAATTTATGCTTTTCAACACATCATAGACCACTTAAACCACCGTTTTGATGTTTTTGAATAAAAATTCGAAAAGCTACTTGGAAGAAAAATTTGAAATTGAGAATTCGCACAAAGCAGGACATAATAAATATAAATCTATGAAAAAAATTGTAGGTTGCAATTGATATTTTTTTCGAATGCTAATTTCAAAATTCATAATAGACCGGGAGACGGCAGCACAGACAATCACCTCATGGAGTTCACGTCTGAAATTCTAGAATTAGTTTAAACTCGATTAGCATATTAAAACGCATTGAGTCTGTCAAGTCATACCTTGGTGGAAAACACCTGAAAACCCGATTTTAGCGGCTGACTCGCAGGTTTACCATTGTGTTATCCAGTACACAAAAGTGTGAAAACATGGAGGAATGGGAGCACGAAAAAAAACAATGGTAAACCTACGAGTCAACCACTAAAATCTGAATTTTAGGTGTTTTCCACCAAGATATGACTTGGCAGACCGATTGCGTTTTAATATGCGAATCGAGTTTTAACTAATTCTGGAATTTCAGCCGTGAACTTGATGAGGTGATTGTCTGTGCTGCCGCCTCCAGGTCTATAATTCATATTATAAAATTTTTAAATAACAAATTCAATGTATTTATGTTTGGGTTTTTAGTAGGATAGACCGGGGCTAGTTGGCCCGCTTTTTCTTCTAATAATTAAAAAAAAAAATTGCAATTCAACATTTTAAATTTCTTTCTATGTTATCACTATCAGCGTACTTTCAGGAAGAAGTCACAATAGTAAAACTTAAAAATATTAACTATAAGTATTAGTTTAGAAGCTCAAATTGGCACCTAGTCGCTTGGGACAATCTGCCCCGATTGCGGGGAAGTTGGCAAGTTGGCCCACGTCACTTTTTAATGTTCTAATAGTGTAGAAGTTTCAGAAATGATCAAAATTTTACCAAATCTTAATTTTTATTTCTTGCGAACGAAAACGAGATATAGCCTCCTAAATTAAAATAAAAAATTTAAATATTAAGACTGTGAGTTATTCAAATTATTAACTTTGGCCAAAAATTGTTTTTATTTTCTCATAAAAAATGTCTTTAATACATTACTGAACAGAATTAAATTTTAATAAAGGCATGCTAGGTGTTAAAACACCGTAAACCTTAGAGTAGAGTAATTTAAGAAAACATGCATCCTTAATTAGGTGAATTATTATAAACACCAGATGATAAATAAATTTTATCAAGACCTCTGTACATCTGTTATGTGCAATAATTATTTTCTTTCGTTTATTATGTTTTTCTAACGCATCATTCCCTTTAAATTTCTGTCAGTAAAATGCAATATTGCTTCATGATGCTTTGGGTAATGCCAGCTTCTTTGAAATAATGATAATTTTCGTTTATATAAAACTTTAATTTCTAATCAAGTATAAAAAGAACCCAGTTTGTTTATCGTGAAATGTATATATTATTGCGATTACATTCATGGTTTATTATTGGTATAATGAGATTTAGATAATCTAATAAGTTTGGGATATAGCAATGTGCTTGATATAATTATGTTGGATGATATCATGTTTTTATATCTTTTACTTGAACTGCTGATCTTTATTAACGGTTCAGGAAGGGTAGTTCTATTCTGTCTGAAAAAAATGTTTACTGAAATTGTCTTTTTTATGGATTATGAAGACAGAAAGGATTATTTAGTTTCAACGAATAACTACCCAGGTAAGAGATTTTCACTTTATAAAATGTGATGTTATTAATGCATTATTTGTGGCAAACTATTCTCTGGGCGGGGGGAACAAGGTGATTTTATCAATAATTGAGAAATATCAAAGTCGGATAGATTTTGATTGTTAGATTTGTTACTTTTAGCGGTAGTATGTAAAACTAGGATGCCGAACTTTTAGGTAGATTTCGTGAGAAATACTACCTATTGCAATCTCCCATATGTTGGAATTTTTGAAAAACTTTTTCAGATCTACCCCGATCATGACCCATAGAGCCCAAACTCATCCCCAGTTCAAAACTTTATCTATCTGTCTATCTATCTATCTATATATATATATATATTACTTTTCTATGGACACGATAACATATCCAATCAGTTTAAAGATTTCAAAACTCCCATGAAAAGGGCCAAAAAATTATGGATGACAGATTTTTGATATAATTAAAAATTGCTTCAAGAAGTTCAAAAAATAGAGTTTTCAGAAGAAAAAAATTCATAACTTCGTCAATTAACAAGATATCAAATTCACTTAAATTTATCATAAATACTCTTAATATTATCTACAACTTTTGCATTGACAAACTTTTGATAGAAGCAACTCTTACAACAACACACAAAAAAAAAAAATTAAAAACAAAAAAATTTGTATGTTTGTGTGGGAGGAGATTGTATAAGAAAAAAAAACCATCACATTTCCCTTAATCCGTTAAATTCTTGGTGAAATTTGTACTTAACTTCTAAATCTACCTGCGCCTGCTATAATTATGAAAGTTATAAATGTTTTTGTACAACAGGAGTAGCTTATTTAATTTGGGGAGGAGGTAAACAACATTATAACTTTATTTTTTAAAAAGATTGACTGGAATAACCAGGAATTCAATTCGTAAAATAATTCGTTACTATTAATTTATAATAAATAAATTAAAATAATAATAAATGTTTATTAAAATAATTCATTAAAATTCTCAAAAAGCCAATACCTCAGAGCCAAATTCCTACGGGGCATGTTGGCCCGCCGGGCCAACATGCCCCGTGCAAAATGGGCCAACTAACCCCGTATTTTTGTTTTTCATGACTGTAAGGAATTATTCTGAAAGTATTTCAATAAAAAAACATGCCCTACAATAACTACGAACATTTATTTTTCTGAATTATTATATATCAAAATCTGAAATGTATTCTACAAACAAATAAACAACGATTATTTATAAGAGGGGAAATTTACTCACCTTTGCAAAATTTTGAAAATTCTCAATAATTTTCTAGCGGACGCTCCAACTTGAATGGTGCTGATGTTGGAGGAGGAAAGCGAAGCAACGCATACTTGGCTGGACTGACAATGTCATCTAACGCAAAGTTTAAAAAATATCGCGACTGGGCCAACATGCCCCTATGGTCAACTAGCCCCGGTCTACCCTATATATAACTGCATAAAAAGTTATCACATTCGGATTATAATTTCAGGAGATATGAATAAATATATGAAAGTGTAATATAACATTAGAAGATCTAAAGTTTAAATGTTTATAATTCAATAACTTATCATCCAAATGACTTAAAATTTCGTTTCTAGGCATAGTTTGAACCAAACATTTAACCCTTCGAGGGGCAAGTAATTGCGTTTCTGTAATGTTGAGTTCACACCGGAAAATTTGAGTTTTCTTTTTCGTAAATAAGGAAAATCAGTTTTTCATCCTTTTTTTCCATTAATATTGTCAAAGTAAATTTTAATTAAAAATTTTTGGTGGAAATATTGCTTAAATTTAGGCAGCACGTAATATATCCCACCGCCCCTCAAGGGGTTAAAATATATTGTCAGCATAGGATGTTGCCATAGAAAAAAACAAAGTTTTGTCTCGTTTTGGTTTGTAGATGGCCTACAAAGCAAATTCCATATGCATCATTTAAAAGTAGACTTCCAATCGTATGGTACCAGTAACTTTCTTCTATTATAATTAGTTGCAGAGTTAGTAGGGGGTGTTTTCTTTTTTTTTCCACGACTGTAGCTATACCTTAAATAAAGTTGCTAATTGGGACTTTTTTTATTCAAATATTCCAAATTCATACCAGAAATTTCGAATGAAAATTTATACTCTATGTAATGGTGGTATGTCCGTCATTAAAAAAAAAATCAAAAATTGCTATTCGGAATTTCTTAATGAAAAACAAAAACAAAATGGCAACTATGATCTCAAAGTGCAACTCCAGTAGCAATGAATGAATTAAATTTTAATGCTTAGAAATAACTTTATAGATAGATTTTCTACCTTAAAAATGTTTTTTTTACATTCTATTAGCTGTTAAAGTTTGTTCATATTATCAATACTTCTGTTAATTCATAAAATTAAAGTATCAGTAATAAACAAATACATTACAATATGTATTATTATGAAAAAAGGCAATTTTTGTGCATCTCAGATAAGGTAGTAATTTATAATTATATCTCAAGGTAGTAAAACGTGACAGAAATTAGTTACGACTAACGCCGATAAAATTACTTAAAATATGTAGAGATGCTGACGCTCAAAGGGACGCCATAAAGAAGAAATTGTGGGAAATGTACCTTGTATTTCATGATCTAAGTTGAAAAGTGTTTTAGAAATTTGCCTTTATTAAGGATCAGAATGCAGAATTTAAGTCAAATTTTGTTGTTAAACTAGCATACAGAGATTTTTCAATTTATTTTCTCATTGTTATAATTATTATTGCTATTTGCAAATACAGGGTGTCTAATAAAGAATACATTAACTTAAAAATCAATACTAGATGATGCGGCGCTGTCTATCCTATAAGTATTCTCAAACTAATTTGTAAACATCGATGTAAGTCATACAGTTTTTACTCTGCATTTTGTTTAATTAAAAAGAGAAGAAATGTTTTGAGTTTAGAAAAGTTAAAGTTATTTCGTGCATTCTAAATTTTCAATCCCGATGTCGTACTTTAGCGTATGCAGATGACGTCATTTTATAAAGGAAAGCGTATTTTAAAGAGTTAGGAGTATTTTAATTCTTAAAACTGAAATATTTTTGAGGAAGTGCGTCATTTTCTCACTAGTGGCTTTGAAATTCTTCGGAGCTCCTACTGCGATATATCATATGGGAGGTCCAATAGCTATAATGATCCGACATATTAAAATTATTGAATTTAGATTTTAAATTCTTACGGTTACATCTTCCGTGATCGGAGAAAATATATAAGTTGCCGCGTATGTGAAGTAGAATATCTTGAATAATTAATAGTACGATTTTTTGAAACTAATACAGATGATGTTATCTAATATAGTTTTCATATTCTAATTTTAAGGTTCAAAAGTTAAAATTTTCTGAAATGTAATAAATTTGAACAGAAATTGCTGCATTTAATAAAACATCCCTATAGAACTGAATGAATTTTTGGTACTTTCCCGTTAGACGAAAGCCTCTCGCATTTTGCGTCAAAGAGTCAAATATGGTATACTGCCTTTTCTTCGTTTAGTGTAGTGACCCGATTATAAATTTTACTTATCGTACGATGTGAAATATATGCTATTACCTCTCGCTTGACTTTGAACACGCTTGCTTCCGCAATGCTAGTTGTTTTCAAGAACGAACGGAACCCACAAATGTGAGCAATAAGAGCAAAATTTGGCGATTAATCGCTGCTAAGTGTTTTAAAAAGTAACGGGAAAACCAAGAATTGAAAACAACTATTTTTTAGAATGTTCTTTCTGGAGTAGAATTCGAGCTGATTTCTATCGTACGAGATACAAACAGAAATCAGTTCATTTCCAAAGTCACAATAGGTAAAATATGACATGGTTCGATTTTAAAATTTTTTATATTGAATAACCTGTTTATGAGGAAATATCTGCTATATCCTATGCTAAGATAGTACGTATCAATATAGCTTTGCAGATTGTGTACGTGTCAATTACAGCTTTGTAGAGTGGGGAATCTTAGATCTAGACTACTAGTGAAAATTTAAAATAGGGTAAAATACCCATATTTCGTCCTCTTTCCTAATTTCGCCCCCCTTAACTTCTCCACTTCTGCGAAAGTGGCGCAACTTTTGACGCAAGGCACATAGGGCGGAAGGTAAAAGGGGTCAGTATTGAAAGTTTCGTTCGCCAAGACGCATACATAAATTAAACACGTCGAATTTCCTATTTTTAGAAGACCTGAGTTATTATTACGTTGTTTGTAGAACGTTATTTACTGTAGTGTAAGTATTTCTTTCTCATTCATTGCATGTATTTTACGTAGGTAAGATGCTGGCAGTAGCATACAGTGAGTTTTAGGACGCTCAATTCATCTTATGGGAGCTGAAGCTCCGCCATATTGGGAAGTAGCGTGGTCCCAATTTCGTTCCCCTTGCAGTTCTTATTTTCGTTCAGGGGTCGAAATTACGAATGCTTTTTCATGACAATTTTTTCCTCATATTTGAATGGCTAATGTTTCGTTTTCTTCCACTGATAATTAGTACATTTCATTGTGCCTTACTTTAATGTAAATTAAATTACTTACTCATTTAGAAATAAATTTTGATTTAGTTATAAGTTAAGCGTCGGCGTATTGGATTTTTTTGGGAGGACGAAATTGGGACCATTTTTTTTTTTTTTTTTGCATTTTTTAGATACTTTTAAAAAAACAATTTTTCACATTGTTAATTTTTTTGTACGATATTTACCTACGTTTCTATGTGTGTGGTAGTTAGTGTATGTAAAATCCAAATTTGGTAGGTTTTCACTGAAAATTACAACATTTAGGGCCTAAAAGTGACTGGGGGGACGAAAAATGGGCACTTTACCCTATATTTAAAACTACTGTATGTAAAATATATGAGTTACATTATAAGTTTGCCAGTCATTTTATCCATATACTATTTATTATAGCTATTTAATTTGTAAGTTCGAGTGTCAGTTTTGGGGCACTTTGTATTTAAAAGAATATCTATCTATCTTCTATCTATCTATCTATATAAACATGTCTATAATTTTATTAGTCTCTTAAGCGATACACCAAACTCTGTTGTTAATACTATAAAATCGCAATTATGATCGTTAACCTTTTACTCGACAAAATACAAAAGCCTTTCTTCAAATACATTACATTTAAGGCGCATACATATCGTTACGAATTTTTAATAGCACTATAGTTTAAAAGTAGATTTCACCATTTTTAATCACAAATTTCTAGAAATAAATAAGACAAATTGAACTATTACGATTTAGTGCGACCTAAAATACGTAACTGTTGACACCTATGGGCACATATCGAATATCTTAGAAAGTATACTAATAAAATGTCTTCAAACTGTAAGAATTAAAAATATTCAAATTTCAATTGTTTCAGAATTTTTTTCTGTTAAAGAATTAGTTGCCATTAGTGCTGTCATCAGTGTTGTTTGGTTATCATTTACATTCTACTTATTTTTCTGTAGTATATTTTGGATTTATGCATTCGCATATGGTATCTTTGTGTGTTCTTCTTTGTATTGAAGATTTTTTTGTAATGTGCTCGAAATTTTATTGGTTTTTCCTCATTTTTGTAATAATTTTTATTTAATGTATTTAGAAATAGTCGATATGCCAGCGTATGGGGGCATTCTCACAATCTTTTGACTTTTGGGGGAAAAAATCTGGCGAAATTAAACTTGCTAAAATAACATTTTAATCTGATAGACGAATGCCTTAATGATTCAAAATAAAGAAAATGGGTCAGCAGCGAAAATTTTTTTATTTAACTGAGGTTTAAGTTAAACTTGCGAGTTTAATTTTCCTTACCGTTTTACCCTTATAACTTTTTAGTTTCTTCTAAATTTTTACTTATAATGAATTTGCATAGTACCCACAGGACATTCAAATAAGAAATAATAAAAATGTAGTACTTTTAATACAGAATTTTTGTATAACATTGTCTTAAAGTGGTGTTAAAGAAGGGACGGTATGGTAAAAAAAGGGATGGTATAGGAAAAAAGGGACGAAATGGTAAAAAAGGGGATTGTATAGGAAAAAAGGGACGAAATGGTAAAAAAAGGGACGGTAAGTAAAATTACCACCTATTTTTAGGAAAATCATGTTAAGACTAAGTGATAGCCACAATGTTCATTGATTTTTAGAAACAGTTGTTAACATTATATTAAATATATATATATTTTTAATTTACCTCGAAAAGTGCAGGAATAAGCCTTGGGGACGGTAAGACTACCAATAAAGTCACGATCTTGAAATTGATATTTAAATGCTGATATAAATTCTGCAGTAAATTTCCTGTCAAAGAACTTTAGACATTCTTTCTCTACCATACTTCTGCATGAGAAAAACTCGAAAAAATTCTGTGGCTGCATCTGAAGTGATTTTCTGTATAAGTTTAGCAAGAGGGACGATAAGGATTAAAAGCCCAGGGACAGAATTCAAAAAATAATATCCACCGTAAAAATGTGTGCAGGTTAATGTTTGCTGCATATTTATATAAAACTATTGTTGCAGTTTTGGAAAAAAATTACATCGAATTACCTTTGTTGAAAAAATTTTATACAGACAGCTCCAAACTTAAAAATCAGCATCAGAGACACGGGACTGTAGATGAGTTTTCCTGGTATTTGGACCCCCAACATCGTCCAAAACTTATTTATCTCGTTAATATTGTTATGCAATCATCCAATGGGATGTTCCCCAGTATATGAAAAAAAAAAAAAAAAAACACAAACATGTATATTAAATAAAAAAAATTTATTCAGGGATATGAAAGTCAAAAGATTGTGAGAATGGCCCGTATATATAATGCACGTTCTCGTATTTAATATCAATCAACTCAATGGATAATCTCAACTCGATAAAATGTGAGAACATATCAGTGTAAATCCACGCAAAAAGCTGAAAATTTATATATGAGGAAAGAAAAAATATTATTCATAATATTGGAACCCAGATTGTGTGTAACATTAATTTTGAATTCTTATTATTCTTATCATAAAAATTAAAATCCCTATATACATATGTTTTAATGATACACAAAGTATTTCAATATAAGCTATTGTATTTTGTAGAATAAAAGGTAGACAAATGCACCCACAAATGGTTATATATATATATATATATATATATATATATACTGATCAATCTAAAATTTCTCAATTTCCAGTTGATTATCCCACTAATTTGGAATTAACGGAAAACCTCTTATCTAACAATACTATTAACTTCTTAGATCTTAAAATTACAATAAAAGACAACAAAACAATAACTGATTTATATGATAAACGTAAAGAATTTAAATTCAAAGTTAATACAGCTACAAATTTTAAATCTTGTCTTCATCATTCTGTATATCGAAATATACTACTTAATCATTTATATAGAATAAAATGTTTATGTTCTTCTCATCTACTTAACAATAATATTAAAAAACTAATTTATGATGCATTATATCATGGTTTTCCAAAAAAATTCATATATTCATTAATATACAATCAGTACTTACATGATCTATTAAATAAAAAAAAAAAAAAAAAAAAAAAAAATGCGTAAACAAAATTACAAAAAAATTATAAAATAAAAAATATTTATAAAAAATTAAAAATTGTAAAATAAAAATAAACAATTACTATAGGATGGTTGGGTGGGTAGATGTTAGAGTACGGAGGAGGGTGGTGTTGTCTGGATAATACACAATGGTTAATTTATATACATATATATATAAAAAATGGGGCTTTTGTATTATAACTACATTTCTAATACGTATTTTATATGGATGTTGATTTGATGTTTTATATGTAATTGGTGATTTTTCCTCTTTTTTTAATTTCATATTAAATTTAACTTATTTAATCAAATTCAATATTAATTTATTTTTAATTTAGTCTACTCAGGACAATGTCATATAAATTAATAATAGTATACCAACTTTTTAGTGATTATTATGCATATTGGTTTATTTGATTAACTAATGTTTTACTGTATGTATTAAAATTGAGTAAATAGTTTTTATTATTATTATTCCTCTATACTATTTAATAGTGTTTTATTTTCAACATTGTATTCCATGATTAATTATCGGTTTATATGTTTGATTGGCACAATCCTTTTTTTTTAGCTTTTTTATGACTAATATAAGGATAATTCACACACTATATATTTGATCTTTAGGGTATTTGGAATTTTAGTATCTGACAATCTTATATAAACATCCATTTTTATTCATTTATTTTATAATTTAATAATTTATTTATTTTTTCTTTCCTGTTCATTTTTTATATGCAAACCTAAATATTACGACTATTATATTTTTATAATATATAATTTATTTTATTATATAGCATATAGCCTATATTCTATATATTATCAAGTTAAAAAAGTTTTTTAATTTCTCAGTGTAGATTTAATGGTATGGTAATAGAATATATAGTATTAACATTTAATTTATTTAAAAAAATTTCTGAATAATGAAATACAGTATGGTATTGTTTATATTAGGATGTGTGTAGGAATGCAGTTGATACATTTTAATTCATTAGCATGTATTAGTTTCTACTTACTGTGACATTTGAATAAAATAATAATAGATGGCAGCACCATAAATTTTGTATTTTTAAATAGCTTCTTTAAAGTCATAATTTTAATTTTTTTACACTAGGTGGTAATTAACGTTGAATATTGGCAATGTTGTAAAACTGTTATTATACAATTTAAAATTATTTTTAGGTATTATAAATAATGTAATTATTTTTTATTTATATTATATTAATTATATTTATCACAATATTTCAACATGAATTAACTGACTCCATAGCTTTTAATTTCTGTGTTAACTTAACTATTTTATTCACCTTGATCTTATCATGCTTTTTGGATTCCATGTGCGGGAATATATTTTGAAAATCTACTTGGAATTAATACGGTATGTTTTGTGGGATTTCTATTGCTATAAATTAGATATTTAATGGGTTGTAGTTTTTTTTTCCATTTCATGCTATTTGATAATGTTCTGTATTCATCTTGAAACTATTATTTTGATTATATTGGTTGTTTGAGTACAGGGGAATTTTTTTTTCAGCTTATAGCTTCTTTCCCACAGAAAACAACCGATTTGCTTATATCATTGAATTCTGTACTCTTGAAAACGTAATTCAATATATAAGTTTTTCAATTTTTTCGGAATCCATATTCTTCTTTTTTTCTTCCATGTTAATTCGGCACAGATGTCATATTCACCCCATATTGGCGCGATTTTTTTCTGACGCCAATATCATATAGGCAACGGGTACTTTACTTGCGCCAAAGTGTCGTTATTTTGCTTGATGTGGTAACCCGGATTATGTTGTTTATGCTGTTGATGTTTTCGCCAAATTAGCAACCGAAAAAAATCGCGCCAATATGGGGCGAATATGAAATCTGTGCCGTTAATTCTTGTAATTAGGTATACGATACTTTATTTTACACATGCAGTTCTATATTGTTGGTTTATGGCGTGTAGTCAATCATTCACAGTATTGCAGTTTTTGATGATGGTCGGTGATGTTTAATTAATGGTTATATATATACCGGGTGTCCCAAAAATGACTGAAGGATTTTAAAATTCAATAACGTGCAAACCGTGACGTATATTAAAAAAATTCTTGCAGGAGGATTATGTACGATGTCAGGAGTTTTTGTACTGTGATTCTTGATTTTAGTTCGAATTTCAAACAATAGATGGCACTGAGAGCAATAGGTGCTTAGTCCACACTCGATTTTTGGTACTTCGGGATCCATTCAATACATTTTAATCTCCTTTTTTCGCATGGAAGAAAAGAGAGGTCGAAAAATCGAGCCTGGATTTAGCGGTTGTTGCTTGCAGCTCCATCTATCGATGCTATTTGTAACTAAAACTGAGAATCACAGCATAAAAACTCCTGACATCTTACATAACACTCCTGCAAACATTTTTTTAATATCTGTCACCGTTTGCAAGTTACTAAATTTTAAAATCCATCAGTCATTTTTGGGACACCCGGTATATATATATATATATATATATATATATACACACATACTATATATGTATATATATAAATAGAGAGAGAGAGAGAGATAGAGAGAGGGTCTTTACTTTATTTCTATGTAGCTGAATGTATTTTGCTTTGGAACAAAACCAATAAATGGCAGCATGGATTCTTATTTCCTCATACAAGAAATGTCATTTTCGTCTGAGTCACCACCCCCTGAATACTAGGCCTGAGCGCTGATGCAAAAATGGCCGTTGCCGAAGGTGGATTTTTTTAAACATATGTACGGTCCCTTTTGACACCAGTATTTTATAAAAGATTTCTTTGACTTGTTTAATTTCAGAAAACTATAGCGGAAAACACTTTTAAAAATTATTGGTGCCAAATTGAAAGGACTGTACACAAGCTGAAAAAAATCCGCCTCCGGCTGATGCCATTTTTGTGTCAGTGCTCAGGGCTAGTATTCAGGGTGCAGTGTCTGAGTTTGTAAAATATCTTCAAGACAGTGTGGCCAAGAAAGTAAGAAATTTTCATATTTATTTAACTTAAACCCTTACAATAAAAAACAATTGAGGACTTATAGATCATTCACTTCATTTTTCACAGTTAAATCCGATTATACATGAACCAATTCGATACCCGATCATCAGCTAAAAGGTTCATATTGAAACCTTAAATTTGTGTTTTTGTGCGAATTTAGGTTATTGCTAATTAAAGTGATATTTTAAGCGGTCTACTAATTTCAGATTCCTATTTGTGAACCTAAATTATTTGTTCCCTAAAGTATCAATTTCAGAAAAAGGGCAATTTATGTCCTCTATGGTGATATTTTGTTTGTGCAAAAGTAACGAACTTGTATTTGTAGTATTGTTTTCACATCAAGTCTGAAGAGGTTAAACCGACAAATTACAAGTAAAAGGTATTCTTGTAATGGATTGCAATAACTCCACATTTAATTAACTTTTGGGTATAAAATAGTAAACACACATGAAAAAATACTTACTTTAACACTTAATGTTCTGAAATAGAGTCTATATGCACATAAAGTATTTAAATTTAATGTTGTATAAAAAAAAAATTACAATACGAATGGTCTGTATATGTTTATCGTGAATTTTTTTATGATTATTTGCAGTTTCCTTGGTATAGCGATAAATATGGTCGAATTTTGGAATAATTGTTTTAATTAGCTTAAAGAAAAATTCCTATCATGGAAAGCATTATCGTTCAAACCGTAATCTCGTATACCTTTTATCCGTTTTTTACTGAGTTTTAATATGTGTCAAGTGATTACGTCGCATCATTTATTATATTGGGTCTTTCGGAAGGTCGTGTCCGTTTGGGAAAATCATTCGTACCGGAAAATTCTGCCCGGTAATTATTAGACATTAGATATTGGAATCAAAAATTAAATGATAGAATTTTCCGGTACGAATTTATTTTTCCAAACAGGCACGACTTTTCGAACGACCCAATATATATATATGTATAATTCAACATAGGAGTCTTCAGCCTTTTTGTCTTTGTTTTTAATAAGATTTAGTACTACACTTTCTTGATCTTCGCCTTATTTATACACAAATACTTGTAATTAAATTTGGCATTTTTTTTTAATTCTAAAGTTATGGTAGGTTCTAGAAACGCGGACCACAAGTTGATGACCCCTGATTTAACATATATGAAGTACCCATGAGTTAGGCATACTGTTAAAAATTGAAATAATGCAGAAGGTAATATGTGAAGTAGAAATTACAAAAAATATTGTAAGTTTTATGCTTTTTATATCATTTGCAAATTTCAGATAGAAATATTGTTTGAGAAAACAGTATTAATATTTCTTTGAATGACAAAATTTGAAATTTGTGAATAATTTTCCTATGTTTAGTCATAGTTCCAAAAATGTAGCCGTATTTTCAAATATTAATTCTGAGCATGTAATGCATAAAATAAAAGGATTATGAAGCCATAACAACATTAAAACATTTATCTTAATAATGCATTATTTTAATAATAACAATGTCTTATTTTAAACATTTATCTTAGCAATAAATTATATTTAGGGCTACAATAAATGAAATAAATAACTATATAATTTGACGTGCACGATAAAAATCATGTCATATTTCTTTTTAGCATCACAAAATTTCACTTAAATTCGGGAACATTGCACTATTATTTTCCCCAGAAGATGTTTATATGAACCCTTTAAACTATGGTATTCTTTGAGTTGTTGGGTTTTGTAAACAACAATCAGTTTTATCTGAAACAGAAGAGAAGTTACTATTTTGAATGAAAACAGAAATTTTATATTCAAAGCAATAAAATCTAGCTATTACGATAAAATATATAGTGTTTGAGACTTAAAAAAGTAGTAGATCCATTTTATAATGATTAAATAAAGTACTTATTAACAGCAAAAACTTATTATTACGTAACAATAGTATAGTTTTTAATTATATTTATTTATCTTTAAGTCTTAACTTTTATTACATTACTTAAAGGTAATATAATATGAACAATATTTTTACGATATCTAGAATATTACTATGCTTAGATCAGAACTATCTTTGTATATTTTTTCAGTTTTCAAACATTAATTAAAGTGAGTTTAGTTTTTTTAATTGACTGTATTATGTGTATAAAAACTTTAACTTGCTATTTTCACAGATTACCGAGTCAATTACATTTAGTATGTTTACTCCTCATAATTAAGTAAATTGCATAAAAAGTAAATGTTATATATGAAAATATTCCGTTAAATAATTCCTTCTAACTTTCTAAACTTATTAAATTAAATAGATTGAAATATTCATTGTAACTTTATTATTTTAACTTAAATATTACTGGTTCATGGACTTAATTAATGAAAAGTTTAATCATAACCAGATTTGTAATGTAACGTGTCTACCTGAAAAAAATCTAAAATAAAAGACTATCTAAAATAAAAGATAAAACATTTTTTCTCAGTCGGAAAAAACTAAATTTTTTAAAAATACTATTTCTATTCTTGACTTTTTCTTTTATTTCATTTGTTGTGGTAAATTTATATTTTTTCGTATACTTTTTATAAGCTGAAGAATCTAAAATTCTCAAATTCTTAAATTCGGATCATTTACTGTATTACGATCCAAAAATTTTTATGGTGTTGTCGAAAGAATATTTTTAAAGTCATTGTACGATTTTACCATATATATATGTGTGTATGTGTGTGTGTGTGCTTTTAAATTACTAGTGTTTTATACAAGTAAATTTACTAATTTAGAAAAATACGACGGATCCTTTTCATAGTGATTTCAATAAAGTCATTATTAATAAATAAAGGTGCCTCATAGTTTAATATAACTATTTTGAATTTGTACTTAAATATTTTTTGTTTTGATCTAAATTGCATTTTATAAATGTAATATAACGTTATTTAGTATATACTATGCTTCGTCATTTGCTCCACATACACTGGTTTCCAAAAATTAAGGAAAAATCACAAAAAAGAGCGATAACTCGTTCAAAAATTAACATATTCGTATGAAATTTCGACATGTTATTAACTAAAAGATGCTGATTAAAATTGCAAAATGCAAATTAGTGGCGCTGTAATCTGATTGCGTCATCTGTGCGAAGCATAAAAATGCACGCTAGAGAGTACGGCTGCTGGTGTAGCTGTAATTATGAGATAAGAAAACTGAGATAGTCAATTCATTAATACGACCTTGAGGTATCAGTTGTCCGCATAACTGCGATATAGAACTATTGGAAGAATGGATATAGGCCAAAGTCAGACAGAGGCGGCCAGATGGCTAAATGTAAGTCCTCCTGTTGCTCATAGGCTTTGGCAACAGTTTCAAACCACTGGTTCGGCCTCCAAAAGGTTCAGCGAAGGACGAGCAAGATCTACGACAAGCACCGATGACCGATATTTGCGGTTATGTGTACGAAGGAATAGAACAGCAATCCCCTCTCATCTTAAATCCGTCCTTCCTGCAGCCACTGGAAGATTGCTATCAACGTCTATTGTGCGTAGAAAGCTTCATGAAGGTGATATTTAAGCGATGCGAACAGATATTTTTGTGCCACTCACCTCATGTATCCGGAGGGAACGTTTACGGTGGACACGTCGACATGTCCACTAGATGGCTGATCAATGGAGGCATGTTCTCGTCACAAATGACTTCCAGTTTAGCCTCCAAAACGATAGTAGGCATTGTTTGATTTGTTGAGAACAGGGAACACGCTATTACCCATCAAACATTCGTAAAAAGAGATTGGTATGGAGGAGGCAGTATCTGTGTTTGGGATGATATCTTATCGTACGGGCCTCCATGTCTTTCCACGTGGAACTGTGAATGCTCACGTCTATAGAGATGACATTCTTGATGCTTATGTGCACCCTTATGCCGGTGTAATATGTAATGTTTTCCTGTTACAGGACGATAACGCTAGACCACACAGGGTTCACATCGCAGAAGATTATCTTCAGCACCAAACAATTCAGCGCATGGAATGGCCAGCGCGATCACTGGACTTGAATCCCAGCGAGTATCATTGGGATGCTTTAGGATGATGTGTCTCTGCTCTCAATCCCCCTTCTCAAAGACCTTGCCACGCTTACAACTGCTTTACAAGAGCAATGTCTCGCACTTCTCAGCGAACTTATCGATTGCATAATTGACAGTATCACACATCGTTGAATGTGCTGCATTGCTTCTAGGTGTGCTCATACCCCGTATTAAAGGTACTTTTCCAATACCAACTGACACTTGTTTATTTTAAAATTGTATTAATTTCTGAAACACCACAATCGTCTGGTAATTTCTTTTAATGTCATTTTATACCTTACAATGTGTTGTACATTGTGTCTCAGTTTTATTAAAATCTACTTGTAACATTTTGAGTAATCGCTACTTTTGTTGTTTTTCCTTAATTTTTGAAACGAGTGTAGAAGGTAAGACGAGGAACAGATAACTATTTATAATAGATGACAATATTTACAAGGTGCATACAAAACTTTATTCAATACATTTTGCAGCTTCCCACACATATTAATAATTTATTCAAAACAAGTTGTAAATCAAAAATTCTCAGGAAAAGCCCACACCGCCAGAGTCTGTGCCTGGCTTTATGTGCAGTTCTACAGAACAATCAGCATTTGTCCAAGATTTGCACGTGAAGCTTTAAAAGTAGAATTCATCCTTTCCCCAATTATAATGGAGTCTTTGCTGCTATAATATTCCATATCACTGTTATCCTCGTCATCTTACTCCACCACCGCCATATTTGCATAGCTACCAAGCTTCCAATTTTTTTAAAAGTAAGAAAACATATATTAAACCAGGAAATTTATTTAATGCACTTATGTAATGACTTGTACATGATACTATGTATAAAGAGGAGTTGACATATCCTCAAAACGGTGAAGCTCTAACTATAACCCGTTTTGCAGGGGCTACTTACGGCAGGAACAAACTTCCACCAGTAAAGTTTAATAGAAATTTTCCTATTATTATTTAAGCGCTTTACTCATGCAGAATTTCAGCCATAATTATAGTAAAAACAGATATTCATTTTTACTGGTAGAATTTTGTCCGGCGTTAGTCAGAACCTGCGTTTCCGTCATATTGTGACAACCTAAACTATCTCGTGCTAGTGAAAAATATTATATTGGGTCGTTCGGAAAGTCCTGTCCGTTTGGGAAAATCAATTCGTTCTGGAAAATTCTATCATTTAATTATTAGAGATTGATTCCGATATCTAATGTCTAATAAATACCGAGCAGAATTTTTCGGTACGAATTGATTTTCCAAAACGGACATGACTTTCCGAACGACCCAATAATACCGGGGCAATTTCAACTAGCAAAAACGAATAGAATTTTTACAATATTAGTGAGAAAAATTTTGCAAGAATAAGGTGATAAATAAGGAGAAAATTTCTATCCAGAAGTTTGTCCCGGTTGGTAATCAGAAACTGTTCATCCGATGTAAAAAAAAACAAACAAACAGCCGCCATCTTTTGACTACCTCCTCAGTTACTTCACTCGCAACTGTTAAACGCTACACTGTATTTCTCCTGCTCTTTATTTTGAACTTCAGTGACATGTATCATATTTCTATGCGGTATTTATTTCATTTGATTTATGAACAAAAATTTCAGATTTAAAGTGTGTTTGTTTGATTAAAAAAAAAAAAAAAAAAAAAACGAATGATTGGCAGTAGTGTTGCCAGGACTCCAAGTACTCTGGACACGACTAATTTTTTACAGTTTATTTCGCCATTTTTAATCGCATATAATTCTGCTAATAGATAAGAAGAAGAAAATTACTTTAAAATACCGGTGTCCAGAGCATTTGGAGCTCCAATTTTCTCGAAAAACCTGGAAACACAAGTTGGCAGGTATGTATTTGTTTATACTAGATATAACAGCATATTCTTCATTGTAAACAAGCTATATCTTGCATGAATCGTACATGTTGAGTTGTATTTTGAAAATATTTTAGTGAGGGATTGAAATAACTTACCACAGAAGGCGAATTCTGTGAGAGTAAAAGAAATCATGACACACTTGAAAATCGAAATTTTGCTCACTACTACTTAGAGATTTCTGTGAAGCGAATTCTTGTTAAAGAGTTTCATTTAGTTCCAGCATCTGAATGAAGTACCTGGTGCATCAGACCAGGTACTGCTATATATCACTGGACGGGAGAAAAATTGTGTAAGTCATATAACCTACTTCCTCATCTTGGCCTGTTTTCGTTTATATTATTTCAATTATCTAATTCAGGCTTTTTTTTTAAATTTACCTTTGCCGTGATCAATCTACATTTACTTTCGTCTCCTTTTTGTATGCAGAATAATCTTAGATACGCTTTTTTAAAATTAAGATAATTTATTGAATTATGATGGAAAAATGTTTGTAATGTACCTAGAAAAAAATTTTAAAGCCATTTTTCCATTTTTTAGTAAACATAACTTTGCTTTTAAAAGGATAATTAAATTATATGACTTTATGCATTATATTAATAATGTCTTTTTTATACAAATGTATATGAAATGGATCCGCCAATTTTATTTAAAAAATTCTTAAATATATTTTTACAAATATTTCGTCATTTAAAAAAATATTTATTAAAATTGCGAAAATGGATGGAAACATATTCTTTTAACCACTTTGGAAAATTGGATCGCAATTCACCAAAATATATGAGTTTGACTATTTCAGATTTTCTTCATAAAAAGTAGACAAAAAAATGTAGATTATTTAAGACAAAGGATTTAAAAGAAAAAAAAAAGGCGATAGTAGAAATAATTGTCTTAAAAATTCGTTTTATCTCGCATATTCGATAGTTCCGCTTAACTTTTTTCAGCTATTTTTCGGGCAGACACTTTTTATTGCAAATTTCGTTATCATTAAAATCTACATCCGCGACGTTCGCGAACCAGCGATATTGAAGCAGAAATAGGAAACTGATAAAAAATTATTTTACTCCATTTGCTTCAAATGTTTGAAATATTTAATAATGGAATGACTCATGAAAATATTCAATTCAATTAATTATAAAGACACATTAAATGCCATTCACTCTGTAGCAATAAATCTATATTTATAAAAGAAACATGTTTGAATGCGTTTGTGTATTTGTCCGTCTGTCTAGTGGCGATGACAAGGGAAATATATAGCATTTAGATGACTGAAAATTTGCTTCCGGATGGATGAAGATATGTCCACTATTAAAATTGTCCCAATGCACCTGATTCTCAGATTTAGCTTTTTTTATAATTAGCCAAGATATTAAATAAAAACGCTCATTGAACGCTAATGAAAGAGTTTGGATTGTCCCAATTTTTTCACGCAAGTCCGGATGAAACTTGGATTTTTAAACACTTAGCTTGCAGACCACCACCCCCTGAATACTAGGCCTGAGCGCTGACACAAAAATGGCTGTTGTCGTAGGCGGTTTTTTTTTTTTTTTTTTTTTTTTAAGCAGCGTTTGAACAGTCCCCTGAATTTAGACACCAGTATTTTCCCAAAAAATTTGTTTGGCGCATTTAATCTAAAAAAATTACAACGGAAATTAAAAAAAAAAAAAAATTATTATTAGTCGAATTTATTCAGGGGGCAGTGTGCAGACGTTGAGTTTATCGCAGTGGTATGCATTTTTGAACTTATCTAATATTTAGTGCATTACGCGGCGTGTATAAATTATATAGATCGCATACAGGTTTACAGGGCGAAAGAATTCTCACACATTTCAGGATAATGACAGCAAATTTCTGAAAATGGTTTCTCACTGAATTATTTTTTTTATTTCCTTATTTAGATATCTCATTTCATCGTATTAAAAAATGAAATTTCTTAACAATATTCTCTGATAGTGTAGGAAAGTATTTCATCATCTATGCCTGATGCATCATTTTTTGCTCTTATTTATATTTTATGTTTATTGTGAATTTTAAATCGCAATTTTCGGAGCCGCAGAGAGTAATAAGTAAAACAAAAGCTATTTACGTATAAAGAGTACTCACGTGGTACTGAGGGTATCTTTCATTAAGGAACATATGAATATTTAATATTTTAAAAAATGAGGTCGTCTTCATATTTGTGGTTTTAATGTTGTTTAATGTGTTTCTATAACGTCTTTTAAGCAAATTAATATTTCAGTATTATGATATGATTAGTAATGGACGTAATTTTGACTTACTACTCGCACTTATTTACATCCATATTTTCCATTATTGGTGCACTTTAAATCATAATCTTCAGGGCTCGGAAGGAAACAAAACAATATCTTACATGCTGCCGTTGTTTTCATAGTACAGATGGTATCTTTTATTTTTAAGAGAGTATGGTTATTTATTAATTTAAAAAAATATTTACTGATAGTCATTTTCATATTTTCCAGTTTTTCAGCAGTTTAAAATTACCATCGCGTAATCCGGATAAAAATACGAAAAAAAAAAAAAAAAAAAAAAAAAAAAAGATAAAGAACTCGGATAGAAGATGCTTTTCTGCTCTCAACGGTATCTTTTATCGAAAAAAAAATGATAATAATTACTATTTCCGAAAATTATTTTTTGAAAGTCATTTTCATATTTTCCGGTTTTTCTGCAGTTTAAAATTGCATCCACATGATACGGATGAAAAAAAAAAGTATACACACGGATAAACAGTATGTTTCTGCGGTGCCGGGAAACTCTGGCTGGGTTTGCTATTTGAAAATAAAATATACTTAATAGAGTAAGCTAAGAAAATAACAGAATAATTATTCTTGAAAAAGTGGATAATAAACAATATATCTTTAAAATGCTGTAAATACTGTGCGTATAATATTTTTAAAATGCATGTTAAGAGTTATAAATAATGAAACGATACTGACAAACATACTGATACTAATAATACTAATAAAACAAATATAAATTTAAAAATGACTTTTATATTAACAAGGATTTTATGGAAATATTTTTTAATGATGTGAATAAGTTTTGTAGTTTTGAATCTGACATATTGTAAATTTATTTGCAATAGTAAACCTTCGTTCACTTTTAGGTAAACTATTTATTTTTAGCAAAAACCACAGCGACATATAATGCGCCACATGTTCTTAATAATGCTTAATTAAATACTAGATGTTCAAAACATACACATATAATTTTGTGTTTCAATAAATTATCTATTTAAATCATATGAGTCATTTTTGGAAAAGCGACTATTTGTTTGTAAAAAATTGAGCCCATAAAATAGTTTAACTTTACTCTAATTTCAAATGTTATGAGTTTATGTAATATAAGTATATATCTTATATATATTTTATTGCATTAAATTATCTTTTTTTACTGTATAGTACGTATATAAGTGGATTCAGATAATTTCCTTTTATATGAAAATTATGAGGGAATGATGAAACACTTTTTTAAATCACTTTGTGCAAAAATTATTAGACTTAGGTAGATTTCCACTTGCTACATATCTTATAAAACATATTTATAATAATATAATAACAGAAAAAGAAATTTTATTTGCTTATATTAAATATATACGTGGGCTGTTCAGCAAAGAATGTTCATAATTTTCTTATTAGCATACTATATTAAATACAAATTTACTTTTATTTTCCATTGTTAACATAATGTGTAATGAATACGTGGTAATTGTTTTGTTGATTTATTTCCAATAGTATGTCAGTGTCAACCATGAAAGTTCAGATACTTTCAGCCAGTGTTGCCGGATTGGGGACTTTTTTGTCCCCAGATTGTTGATTGTCACAGCTTTTTTGAAATAGAAATTTTCGACCTATTTAAAAATAGATTAATAATTCTGAAAAATAAGCGAATTATACTATTTTAAAAAAGTGATGATAGTCAAATAATCTGAATTTAAAAAGTCCCAAATCTGGCAACACTGCTTTCAGTATCGCCTACACTGTAAAAAAAAATCTGTAAAGTTACTAAAGTTTTTCTAGGAAACTGGGATTCCAAGAAATTTTTATGTAACGGCAACAAGAAAAAATCCTGTAACAGCGTCCGTTACAGGATTTTTTCTTGTTGCCGTTACATAAAGATTTCTTGGAATCCCAGTTTCCTAGAAAAACTTTAGTAACTTTACAGATTTTTTTTTACAGTGTACGGGAACGATGGTGGCGACACGCAATGAGAAAGTATGCTCTTGCCTGATGGAAATTTTACTTTCGACTGAAGAAATCGTCAGACTAAGCGCTTTATTACATTAGGGGATTCATCTCATGTCCATGTAACACCACCTTCAATTTTGAACAACCTCCAACGTTCTGCTGTTCGGGTATGGGGAGTCTTGGAGTTCAAGGCGCACAAACACGTCTCGTGTTCACTTTTCTGTTACGGACGTATGGTTGGCACACCATTATAACTGCAATATTTTTAACAGTTCTCATATCTAACGATTCTCTGACAACAATAGCGGCGGTATTATGTTGACTTCTATATGCTCAGTTACAGGAACTCCGTGTCCATCTTACTTTGATGACGGTTGTCTTTTTCTTTCTTAAACATCTCAAACCATCATCTAACTGTGCTAAAGGGAAGAACAGACTCTCCATAAGTCTCCTATGGCATACTCTTCGACTGACGATTTCTTCTGGCGAAAGCAAAATTTCCATCAGGCAAGAGAATACTTGCTCATTGCGTGTTGCCTCCATCGTTCCCGTACACTGTAAAAAAAAAAAAAAAAAAAAAAAAAAAAAAAACGGAAATACTACTGGCAATCTAGACGCCAGTACTATTTTCGTTTTTTTTTTTTTTTTTTTTTTTTTTTTTTTTTTTTTTTTTTTACGGGAATTTTTACCCATAAATTACAGGAAAATTTCCGTTTTTAATCAGAAAAACGGAAAATTTTCTTTAATTTATGGGTAAATATTCCCGTAAAAAAAAACTGGCGTCTAGATTGCCAGTAGTATTTCCGTTTTTTAGTCCGTTTTTTTTTTACAGTTTTTTTTACAGCATGCTATACTGAAAATATCTAAACTTTCATGGCTTCCACTGACGTACTACTGGAAATAAATGAACAAAAAATTACCACGTATTCATTACAGATTAACTAACAATGAAACATAAAAGTAAATTTGTGTGTAATAAAGTATGCCAATAAAAAAATTATGATCATTCTTTATTTAACAGACATCGTAAGTAGATGATGGAATGACCGGCAATAGAAATATTGCTTATTTTGATTTTATACTTGAAAGCTGTGTGCTTGTTATTGAAGAATGTCGTTGAGTAAAAAACAAGATGGTTTCTTTGCTTTACTCCTATACAGACTATACTAGACTTACATATCATCCACTATCATATACTGAGTAAATAGGAGAAGTTTTATAGTAATGTGAGAGAATTATATCAATTACTAGGGACAGCAGTAAAAAGTGGCTTAATTTCCTTTATTGCATACAATATAAATATAATTAAGTGGCTAAATATTTTTTTAGTACTTTTAATGGATTATATATATATATATACATGCATTCTAAAATGGCAGGGAAAACACTTCCTATCGCATATGTGTGAATGACACAGTGAGGGAATAATATTTGCATTGAAAATATTTTTATATATTTCAATTCCAATAGGCAAATAATTACGATTTATAAATATAAATAATCAATATTAATAGTTTAAATCATTTTTTTTTATATTTGTAATTCTTAAAATGCTCCCACAAGAAACCCAGGACATGAATATTCCACTTTTCTGAGATTTACTCAGATATAAGTTTATTAAAAATAAAAAAAGTATTTAAAAAAATTCGTCTAAAAAGATACCACAAAATTATTTGAATCATAATTCAATAAAAATTTTAAATTAAAAATTTTGAGACTAAGTTTCTTCCGCATGTAAAAAGTAGACGATAAAAATGTAAATCGATCACGACAAAAGAAATTACGAAAAAAAGTATGAAATAAACCCGCCGTCAATGAAAATAATATTCTTTGGGAATTGAAACGACAATCTAGATTTCTTTTTTACTAGAGTAAAAAAAGTTTTATCTTACATTTCAGATAGTTACGTTCTCTCCCCTTTTTTTCTTCTCTTTTTTTTTTTTTTTTTTTTTTTTTTTTTTTTGCGCAGACACGTTTTATATCAAACCTCATTATCATTAAAATTTTCATTTATGACATTCATGAACAAATAATATTTAAGATGAAATATAATCATGATAAAAAGATATATTTTTCTATTTTATTCAAAATGTTAGAAATATGTGATAATGATATATTCCATTCCATTTCATTCGATTTACTTAGTTATGACGACATATTAAATGTAATTGAGTCCGTAATCTATCAAAACAATGAATTCAAAATTGTATACGATTAATGCAGATAGTTGAAAAAACATAAGACCAATTTAATTAATTTTCCAAAAACAAAAACTGCAAAAATCTGCCAAAACAAATGTCTACTTAGATATCCTATAAAATATTCCTATTGTTTTAGTACATTTATAAAATATAGTTAAAGATAAGAAATAACGATAATTATATATAAATGCAAAATGTACATATATTAAATAATAATAAAAGATTATTATTAATAAGGACTTTATGCTAAACACTATACTCGTAGCAAAATAATATTGGATATAGCTTGGGAATATCGACATAAGATATTTCTCGAATATTGGGATGTTTACACTGTGCAGATTTTGGCATCATAAATGCCAAAATTTACGCTTTTTTGTTACGACAGTAATTTAATAACAATTTAATTTTGGGCCTATTTAATCGTAGATTTCGGCATTTAAATAATGCAAAAAAAAATGCTTATTAAATTTAGTGACAAGAAAAAAGCGTGAAATGTGACAGCTATGTTACACTAATATTGACTAAGAAATATTTCATAAATTCATTACCAATATTAACACTAGAATTACCGTGTTTCTTGTATACCTAAAACTACCGGGGTGGATCATAGCTGACCCGTTGTCTTCTGTGATGTTATTCTTGTTTTGTATGGGAGATTCAGATACACAATAAGGTTTCATGATTAATATAGTAAATTTTAAATAATAATTAATATAATTTAGCTTCTAGAATATTAGATAATACACAATTTGGTGAATAGATACCATCAAATATAATTTAAATTTCTAATTTCAGAATAGATATTTTGAGATTTTGACAGCTCTTTCAAATAATATACACTTTAATTATCAATTTAAATTTCGTAATATTTTTCTTTTATAGGTCCTCTGATAATTTTAGAATATAGACTCTTCTGCTTATATAGCAACCTATTGTCGCTTTAACAACTACACATGCGTTTATGACTTCTAGATCTTCAACAACTAGATTTTAAATAGGTCATCAAGCAGAAAATATTAAAGACTGCGGCTCTATCTTCCATATAGATCCATCTTTTGTTCCTTCCAAATCACTTTGAAGGGGTAATTTACTTTATATCTTTTTTGTCAGTTTTTCGCCTTTATTTTATATTTTCATCAAGATACTTAAGCTTTATTAGTGTTTCATGCCTTTCTCTACTGCACATACTTGAAATATTTTCTTTCAGCTCACTGTCACTTGAACTGGATTCGGGAAAAAGATATTTAATGGGCATTTTCACCAAAATTTGTTTCGTCATTTATGTCAAAATTGTCATCATCAACAGATGTGATTTCGTCGCAAGAATCATTTTCTGAAAGTTCACGTAGCAATTTTAAAATTTCCTTATTCCAAAGACCTAACCGACGCATCACATCACTATACATGTGCTAAACTGCAACGCCACTAACATATTCTTTTTTTTACTCCGTGCGGTTTATAACAGGCAAAATATTCTATTTACTAAGTTTCTAAAGAATAATAGAAGTAACAGCCTTATCAAACATTCCAAAAGATAAATACAATAGCTTGACATCACGTAAAATATATCACAATTGAATTGCAGGCGCAATGCCGATGTGTAGACATGCCCCCCTCCCCCTATTTTCATCCTTTGGTGAAAGGCAAGTGCGATACATGTCCTTACATTATCCTTAAGTTCTTGCAAAATATAGAGTTATAAGCCCAGCTGAAATAAAAGTTCAGCTAGAGAGTTTCAACTAAATTCTGGTTAAGGTATTATACTGAGGATTTAAGAAAAGTTAAAAAAAATCAAAGTTTTATTTTGAAAAACAACAGTGATACGAACGAAAAGTCAGGTCATGGGTCATAGATGACCTGCCGTGGTAAATCATAGTGTTAAAAATGAAAGAAAGCATTTATAGTCCAGGCAATAGGGAATTTTACCTAGCAAAATTAATGGTAGTTCTGGAAATTGGCTTACTTTATGTTTTTTGGATCGCTGAATCCTCAGAGTAAAGATAAGAAGTAGAGGCCGAATCCCATTGTTATTTCGGTCAGAACTTGAGGCACACATGTTTCCCGCTTTCATCGCCAAAAGGTTGTATTTTATGGCGGTGATCACCTTATTGGCAACTGTCGGATTTCATTTATGCGAGAGAAACGCCGATGCTAGAATGTTTCAGCGGGAACCAGAGGAGAAAAACCAGTTTGGCGCGTTTTCTCTGCCCACCATCACGTGACGGTGGGTAGCGATCCCGGCGTCAAGAAAGGGTTGCTATTTCTGAGTCCAGTTATATGAGAAGTCTATGGCTGAATCCGAATTTGTAACTTCTCACCAAAATTTCCCCCGGCAATCCCCCAAATTTTGGTAAAAAGCCCCCCAAAAAAGGTTTTTATTAAAAAAATCATATTTTTTATTGATTTAGAGGAAAAGTATCTAGAAATTCAGAAAGTAGACGAAATTTGCAACAAATTAGATATATGATATGACTTAGGATGAAGGGGAAGGGGGGATCTGCCTCGGAACATGCGCCGCTGTGCTGCGTGGACTAAGCTGCGCAATTCCACTTAACCACTCACACGTTACCATTCGCCCTCCCATCTCCCCTTCGAACTTTTTCTATAAGGTTTACTTTAAGTTTTTTGGGTCGCTGAATCCGAATTTTTAACTTACCCCCAAAATTTTCCCCCTCGAAACCCCAACAAAATAGTTGCTTTTAACTTAAATTTCTTATTGTTTTAGGGGAAAAACATTACGAAATTAAGAAACTAGACAAAATTTGCAACAAATAGGGTATATGACATTATGACGTAGGATAAACGGGAAGAGAGTTGGCTGTCTCGGAACATTCCCCGCGCGCTTTTCTCAAAAACCAATTTTTTTCAAAAAATCAAATTTTTGGGGGGTTGCCGGGTGAAATTTTGGTGGGAAGTTACAAATTCGGATTCAGCGACCCAAAAAACATAAAGTGAGTTGAAATCCAGAACTAGTATTAATTTTGCCAGGTAAAATCCTCTATTGCCTGGACTTCATAACTTAGTGCACGTAGCGCCGCAGTGCATGTTGAGAGGTAGCCCTCCCCCTCCCTGTTCATCCTACGTCATAATGTCATATATCCTATTTGTTGCAAATTTTGTCTAGTTTCTGAATTTCATAATGCTTTTCCCCTAAAACAATAAGAAATTTAAGTTAAAAACAACTATTTGGGGAGGGGGGGTCGGGGGGGAAATTTGGGGGGGAAGTTAAAAATTCGGATTCAGCGACCCAAAAAACTTAAAGTAAACCTTATGAGGAAAGTTCGGACGGGAGATGGGAGGGCGAATGTAAACGTGTGAGTGCTTAAGTGGAATTGCGCAACTTAGTTCACGCAGCACCGCGCGCATGTTCCGAGGCAGATACCCCCTACCCAGTGGTGGGATTCAAATAATATAACAACCGGTTCGCTGCCCGAGTGATTTTTTGAAGTATTAATACGAAGGGAAAATGATGCATCACACACAGATTATGAAACACTTTCCATTATTATAAAAACATTGTTTAAAAGCTTTGATCTTTTGTTATAGTGAAAAATAATTTCTGAAACATGTTTACCTATAAAAGGACGTAACTTATTTAATAAACATTAGGCAATCATGAAGTCCTGATTAAAATTTTTATCAGAAAATGCATCAAAGCCGCATAATACAATAAGATAATACAAAAATAGCAGAAATTTAAGCTTAAGAACCAACCCATTTCCATGCTCTAAAGTTAGACATCAGATATTAAAAATATTAACTGTAGAAAGATTGTGTAAGAAGTATTGATGAAATCTGTAAATACTAAATGAATGAGAATACTAAATGAATGAATGTCAAGCATTACATCCTTGCTTTGGTGATAAATGCTTGTAATTTCTTCAAAGTTAATCTCGATAAATTGGCTCTTGTGGGTTTGAGGTGCTTCATTTCTGGATTTTTTATGCTAGGTTTCGTGATCAAAGTCTCAAATTTCACCCAGATATTCGTCAGTGTCGTCTTCTGTAATTAGTTCCAAGCGAATCTAAAATTATTTTTATAGTAACAATAATGCGCACACGAAAAAGATATATCTGGAAATTTTGTATCTATAATAATAAAAGAAAGTTTCGCTCTGTCTGTGTGTGTGTCCGTCTGTGTGTGATGGCTAGCAAAATCTGCGGCACGTACGAAGCTTAAAATTTTTGTGAGGCTAGCCCAAAATGTCTCCTGATGCACCTGAGACTCACAATTTTAAATTTCTAATATTTAGTTGAAGTATTAATTAAAAATCGCAACTCACTCTCATTAAAAATTCATATCGGTCCATGAAAAACCGCTGGCGCACGCGCAGAAGCATTATTTACGCATGGATAGAAAACGAAAATCGAAGGAATTTTGGGGATATTTTGTCATTTTTTATTAACTTATATCAGCATAGGTGCCAACCTCAAACTAATCTTCCGTAATACTTGTGTTAATTTGACCCTGGTTTCATACGTTTCGAACCAGAAATCTTTTTAAGAAATGAAATTAAATATGCTCCACGTAGAAACCTGGAATTAAATAAATAAGCATTCATGAAAAAAAAATTTCTGGTTCGAAATGTGGTTAACCTGGGTCAAATTAATCCAGACATTACGGAAGATTAGTGGAAGGCTGGCAGCTATGCATCAGCCAAATCGCTTAGTAAAATAAAAAAAACAGAAGACATACTCCGCAATCAATTAAAAAAATTATTGCAGTTAACATTTGGAAAATGAAATTCAAAAAGGGTCTTTTATCTTCCTTATTGACACGTTCCTCCACTAAGATATGAAAAACAATAGTTAAAAAAAAATAATACAGTTGGAAGTATACCACGAAATGTAACGATTTAACGATTAGCTATTGCTCAGCGATAACAGGGAACTTTTTTTATAGCTTCAAAAGAAGAAACCGAAGAGAAGTAACCTTTTCTTTGAATATAAGTTGTTATTGTAATCTTGAAAAAGCATGCTACATAACGAGAGTTAGCCTAGGCTGCCAATTTGAATCCCAAATTTCTTCAAATCTTCAAAATTTAGATTTTTTAAAAAGTTAAATTTGCTTCTTACAGGAAAGATGAAGGAAAAAAAAAACATTTTTTGCAAATGAAACATTATTTTATTAGATGAAAAAAATTAGAACATGTCACAGTGTTATATTTAGAAAACGCTGTTTAGCAGATAAACATTTACAGAAAGTAAATTAATTTAAATGCGATCTTTGCATTTCAAGTATCGTTTTATCAACCGGTTCGCCGAACTCAACACAAACAACCGGTTCTACCGAACCGGTGCGAACCGGCTGAATCCCATCACTGCCCCCACCCCTTCATCCTAAGTCATAATGTCATGTATCTAATTTGTTACAAATTTTGTCTACTTTCTAAATTTCTAGATACTTTTTCCCTAAAACAATAAAAAAATTGATTTTTTTAATAAAAACCTTTTTTGGGGGTCATTTTACCAAAATTTGGGTGTGTTGCCGGGGGGAAATTTTGGTGAGAAGTTAAAAATTCGGATTCAGTGACCCAAAAACATATAGTAAGCCTTTTTCCAGAACTACCATGAATTTTGCTAGGTAGAGCCCCTATACGGTCTCTATTGCCAGGACTATTGTACAACATTGGCGTTTCATTGCAAACAAATCCGACGTAAAGCAAATATTTCTGCAATGTTGCATTTCATTTCAGATCTATCCAATATATTTCTATTATTGGATTTTCATTGAAAAAAATTTCCAATATAAAGTTAGTATTTGAGAAATATTAGCATTTCATGGTAATATTTCCTATGAATGCAATATTGACATTATGTTCGTCATAAATGTAACCAAAATTCGTTTTCTAATAAGGTATGTTTTCCATTTTTCTAAAAAAAATGTTAAATTTTCTAGTATCAAAATCTTAGTGTATTATACATACAATATATTACACGATCTACATTCTACTGTTTATTTTCAGTTTTTCAAAATTAAATTAACTCATCTTGTATTTTCTTGATTGATTTAATTAAGTAGAAGATTCTTTAACCAAATAAGGCAATGCTCTTAATAAGGCCATCAGCTTTTATCTTGTAGGGACTCGGACTGACAAATGGCAGCGTATATGGGCATCCTCACAATCTTTTGACTTTTGGGAAAAAAAATCTGTCAAAATTAAACTTGCTAAAATAAAATTTTAAATCTGATAGACGAACGCCTTAATGATTCAAAATAAAATAAAAAATGGTCAGCAGCGAAAATTTTTTTATTTAACTGAGGTTTATGTTAAACTTATGTTATGGAAAATTAAACTTTGCGAGTTTAATTTTCCTTACAATTTTACCACTAAAACTTTTTATTTTCTTCGACATTTTTACTTATAATGGATTTGCATAGTACCCACAGGACATTCAAATAAGAAATAATAACAATATAGTATTTTTAGTACAAAATTTTGGTAGAACATTTTCTTAAAGGGATATTAAAGAAGGGACGAAATGGTAAAAAAAGTGACGGTAATGATGGGACGGTAAGGAAAATTACCACCAATTTTAGGCAAACCATGTTAAGACTAAGTGATAGCCACAATGTTCATTGATTTTTAGAAACAGTTGTTAACATTGGATTAAATTAATTTTTTTTTTAATTTACCTCGAAAACTGCAGGAATAAACCTTGGGGACGGTAAGACTACCAATAAAGCCACGATTTTGAAATTAATATTTAAATGCTGATTTAAATTATGCAGTAAATTTCCTGTCAAAGAATTTTATACATTCTTTCTCTAGCATACTTCTGCATGACAAAAAACTTGAAACAAATTCTGTGGCTGCATCTGAAGTGATTTTCTATATAATTTTAGCAAGAGGGACGGTAAGGATGAAAAACCCAGGGACAGAGTTCAAAAAATAATATCAACCCTAAAAATGTGTGCAGGCTAATTTTTAGCTACATATTTATATAAATCAATTGTCCCAGTTTCGGAAAAAAATTACATCGAATTACTTTTATTGCATCAATTTTATACAGACAGCTCCAAACTTAAAAATCAGCATGAGGGACACGGGACGGTATTGGAGTTTTCCTGGTATTTGGACCCCCAACATCGTCCAAAACTTGTTTATCTCGTTAATATTGTTATGCAATCATGCAACGGGATGTTCCCCAGTATATGAAATAAAAAAAAAAACACAAAAACTGCATTAAAATGAAAATTATTATTCTGGGACATGAAAGCCAAAAGATTGTGAGAATGCCCCATATCTGACAGTTTATGTGTCCGTAACACGGCCGGATATTTTCAACCACAACTATTACCGACCTCGTCGTCATGTTTGGACCACTGGAACTTTCGGCAGGCCATTGATAACATCGGGTAAACTTTCACATGAATTCAGCGTAAATTATTGCTTAGATTTTACAATCTTTGACCGAGATCATTTAAGATAATTTAATCGATATAATTTAACGATAGTTTAGAATCCATATTGAATTTTTCTGTGTCTTTAATTGCGTTTGTGTTTGAAAGTAACATATGTGTAAAACAGAAATCCACTTCACCGGCGACAGGTATGGGGAAACACTGCTTTTACCCCCGACTGATCTCGTGGCAAAAGGTGAAGTGGTTAATAAGGCCTGTTCTATAAGGGGCACTCCACTTTCATGGTATATTATTATTACCAAAGCTAATTAAACATTTTTTGTGTTGAAAGGCTATAGAAATGAGGAGTTTTGGCTGTTTGAAACGGTATGCACTTAAATAGAGCAGCCACAGAATATTCTATTACGAGAAGAACTCTTTATTTAGTTTTACAGGGTGAGTCGCAAGTAATGTTGCCAGGTGTCCCGATTTACGCGGGATGTCCCGATTTTCAGTGGCTTCAAGACCTGTCCCACGTACCCACTGGACAGGATGCCAAAAGTGGCAATGTTTGATGATGCACGAAAAATTCGCTTAAATTTCTTTTAGTGTCCTGCTATACGTTAATCTGCATCGAGAAGAACTTAATACAGTAAAACCTGTGAAGACAGAACCTATGTATAGCGAAAATTTTTTACAGTTTTTTCCAAAGGACAAGGATGACAGAGCTCCGACCCAAATGACTGCTTGCTACCACTAAATTTTAGAGGTCTTTCTCGCCTTATTTAATGACAGAATTTATGAGATTTAATAAAGTAAAGAATACTATTAAAATTTAGTGGTGAAAATCAACCATTTCGGTTGGAGCACTCTCATCCCTGAAAGGAATACCTTAAAAATGTACTTGCCCAGACGGAAACCTGTTTGAAACGGAATTCTTTCGGTTTCCAGCAATTCTATTTTTAAAAATTTTAGTATAATTTGTTCATCAAACCTCGTGTAAAAGGAACATGTTTATAACGGAATTCTGTTTTTAAAGTAAAAAAATTCATTGCCCTATGATAGGAATGTTATACAATTGTATCTGATAAAGTGAAATTTTGTTTCAGTCCCAAGCGATTACGTTTTCACAAGTTTTGCTGTATAAGGTTCTGGTGTTTATTTAGTTTAGTAAAACCTACTAAGACGAAATTGCAAATGACAGGGGAAAAATTCCGTTTCAAGCAGGCTTTCGTCTTAGTAAATATAACTGTATGGTAGTCATACCATAAGGGAGAAAGAAATTTTTACGTTTAAGACAGGATTCCGTCATAAAAAGTTTCTGTTTTCGTGGGATTTACTCTATTTTATGTCCCGATTTAAAAGCTATTGTCTCGCTTTTTTTGTCTACCTGTCCCGCTTTTTGTGACGCTGGACCTGGCAGCACTAGTCACAAGTCTCCATACAGCTAGTTGAAATGGCGACTAATTTCATTTTCGTTAATCAGGAATGCGAACCGATGGAAAAGAGATGCCACTAACAAAAGAACGGACTGTCATTATTCTGTTGGCAGGGAGTGGGACTAAGCATCCTATAACGCGTACCATCAATGCAATGCACAGGACGCAGATAACCTATGATACTTTGGCAAAACATAGCAAAGAATTCAAATGGATAGGTTCTGTCGCCGATGCAAACATATCTGGAAAACGAAAGATGGCAACAGGTCACATTAGCTTCACAACCAATAATAGGAGAAACTTTATCGTTTTCCTCAAAATTAGTTAGAGCGACTGTCATTGTGTGTTAACATGGAAGGAGACATGCGGAACATATCCTGAAACTGTAGTATCATATAATACCATATGTACGAATAAAATAAACAATAGCCACCGCTTTTCCAATTTGTATGGATACTCATGACTCGCCCTGTATTTTGGTGTAACGCCTGCAAAATATTTGTTAATTATAGTTAAATCATGTATTTAGAAAATTATGGTCTTATTTAAAACACATGTTCCTAATAAATCTACATTAAAGTGTATTTTGTTTTGAACTCTCCAGGCCACAATTCACCTCTTGGGGGCGAGCGACACGTATACGTGCCGCACAAGATGCGTAGATTCCTTTATTATTCCCACCATTTTTTTTATTGTAAACTTTACCTTATTGAATCAGTGCATTTTCTCGATTTAACAATACAAAAATTTCTGTTTAAAAAAACCGGTGATAAAAGATTAAAAATTCTGTAAAAGACGCTCGTCAGGAAGGTGTTAAACAGCAACAAAAGTAAGCACGTTTTCGGGTTGTAAAAATATGCATAAATATAACATTCAACAACATATAAAATGATAATTCTGGTATAACACATTTTATCGTGATCTAAAATCTTAGCGTGGTCTTATTTGGTATACGTACCTTATTAAATTTTGATGATTGTTTTACATTTTGTGGAATTAATTACAGTTATTGGGCTCTCATGATTAAGTAAATGAAACAAAATGTATACTCGAAATATTTCATTATTTTCATTCTTGTTTAACACGTTCACGCCGGCGCGGTGGGTCACACTCGACTGTCGCAGATCCGCAAAGTCTCCGGCGTTTTGGATACCAGTATTTTAATACAGAAAATATTGTTTTATTTAATTAGAACAATTGGGCGATTTAAAGGAACAACATTTTCTCTAAAATAATAGTGGTGTGCAAAAAGCCGGAGACTTGACAACTCTGAGACAGTCGAATGTGACCCACCGCGCCGGCGTGAACGTGTTAATCAAACAAAGCTATTATAAATTCTGCAATTAAATAAGTCGAGTACAAATTCTGCGATTTACATGTTCTAATTTAAAATAGTGGTACCATACTCCTTAGAAATTCTAAGGAATGTCACCCTTCTAAGGAACATACATTGCCATTTTTAGATATTAGGAGATCCAACATGGGCTTCCCGTGTTAGAGAACATACGTAGAAACCATTTTTTATCATTTTCCAAAATATTTGAAAAGTGTTTATGAATTCGGTCTGTCTGTTCGCCCTTGAACTCGCGTAAATATAGTCCAATTGCCATGAAATGGATATATGTTATTGAGGTTTACTATGGAATGTTCGGTATTGAAAATTAAGTGTGTATCGTTTTCATTTCATTTACAGGGCCACTCAAAAGAATTCCGTTACATTACGGTCTATGCATAAAAATATTTTGCCGTGTATTTTAATGATATTACGGTATTTTAAACATATTGAAATTGTTATACATCACTGAGGTGTACTATAAGGTTCTTACTATAGAGTATGGTGTGCATAGAACTTGTCGTTTATTTACAGGGACGCACAAAAGAATTTGGATATAGCAGTAAATGAGCAATAATTGATCTATTGAAGTATACGAACATTAATTGCTGGAAGTGCATTTCCAGTTATGGTATGCGTTTGTAAATTTAACAATTTTTTAAATATTACTTGGTGTGTATAAATTCTATAGATCATATACAATGTCGCACAAAAGTTTTCAACCACATCCAATTAATGGCTGAAATTGCTCAGTGGAAAATTTCAAATGTGCTATGCGTTTATCTGAACTAACTTTTAGCATACTATGTAGTGTGCATACATATCTGTAGATCATATAAAGGGCTGCAAACAAAAATCGTACACTTTAACGGTTATACATGGTAATAGATAAAATCAGGTTTTGAAACGCGTTATGCTTTTTTATATGTCATCTTTCACCTTAATAAACTGTGAAGTTTTGTTATAGTATTCTGAATGCGTTGGAAAATGTTTTATAATCTATGCTGCATGCATGATTTTTTGTTCTTGTTTATTTTAAGTTCTAGCCTTTTTTAAAATTAAATATATTTTTTTAGACTGAACACTGACAGCACCTAAAAGCATTTTATATGAAAAATATCAATAATGTATTCATATAAAGTTCTGAAATTTATTAAAAACGATATTTTCGTGTTATCTGCACGTCAGAAGTTGACTTATTGCCACTACTCAGACATTAGGCGGTTGCCCGCACCGATATCTTGTGTAATGCCTCGAAGTTGGCGTGAGACGGGTAGCCGGAAATGTGCGAGTACGATTAAGTCACAAATTTATAGAGAAAAGTTGTTTATTAAATAAACAAAAGATATTAAGTTTATAATAAATACAATGCTTATAAATAGTAGGTTTGTCGCAACTTTTAAAGAGATCGTAGATTCAAAGAAAATAGTCTCTGTTGACAAAGCTAAGTTTTTGTAAAGGCTGAAAGTATATGAAGTCGGTGCTGGAAGTATCGCAGATTCCAAATTTATTTAGTGCGAATATGATTCGCGTCGTATCAGAGTTCAAACAAAGTCCTTCTTACATATAAGTTCTATACTAAAGAGTAAAGTGTAGGAATCCCAGATAATATTCCGTTTCTTTGCGTTGAGCAGAACCGAAGTCTAGACTTGACTTCGCTAACGTTTCCCTTCAATGTTTCGAAGACTATTTTCCAGGTGAGAAGTCACCGAGTTTTTATCCACCGAGAGAATCAGTCTTTACCGACTTTCTCTCTGAAATTTTAGACCCAACTGATGCTGATCTCTCAGCGTCTTCGAGAAATCTTTTTGCTTCCCTCGTTCTGAACAAAAGAGGGTATCCTTTTGACCATTTAGGGAACCTGAGCTGCTGCATCATTAACAAACTTCATTCGGATAGGCTGTACGGGTTTTTTTCCACGCATTTGAGTGATCTTTCGCTTTCTACTTTCGTTTCGCAACTTGGGAGATCGGCCACAAAAGAATACAAGCGATTCCATTATTGATAGAGGAACTTTCCTCCGCGCTCTTTAGAAACGACATGGTCATTTTAGCTTCCTCTCGGAAGATAAATGCTGATACATCGTTTCGTTTGAATTCAGTCGAAATATCTCTGTGCTTTAAAATAAAAAGAGGTTAAGTTTTCAATACATGAAGATTCCTATATGAGATATTTTTTGGTTTTCTGGGAGATTTTTCTCGTGAGAAGTGAAGTTCTCACACAGGGTATCAAACCTACTCAGCTGGGACTTCCCGGCGGGTAAGGGCCTGGTCATCGGTTAGAAAGAAAATATCCGAAGGATTCTCCAAAGATTTCGCCACTTACAACAGCCTTTTTGATTCTGAACATTTCAATGGTTTAAGCGCGTAGTTCAATTATATGTCTATTAAATTTTTCTTCAATTCGCGCTATTTTAACATTTTATTTATTTATTGGTAAAGTTTTAATTTTTTATGGAAAATTAGCCAGAAACAAATGCTGGGCTATTTATATTGTTTTAAGTGCAAAGCGGTTAATTTTTCGTGACGCAATAGAAATGGATTTAAAAAAATTCCATGCCTGAAAATTATTTAAAATAAAACATAAAAATAGATTTAGATGCAGTTTTTACACAAATTGCATTTGAAAGAATATTTATTTCTTATTCGACGGTGTAAAAATTGAAATTTTGCGATGATTAGAAGTTAAAAAAATTGCGCTAAAAGCGAAATTTAATGGTCAATTTGGCCAGCGTTACAAGCGGACATGTTTTTGTTTTATAATATAGATTCTTAACGAACTAAACATTTTGAAGAAAATGGAATAGAATATTTTTTTTATAAGCTTTAATATTCTACTTATTAAGCATTAGTTCATGAATGTCATAAAGGAACAGTTTAATGATAGTGGGATTCGAAATAAAGTGCGTACCAGAAAAAAAAAAATGGGAAGAAATGCGAGCTTAACTATTTAAAGTAGGAGATAAAAGTATTTTTCTGGTAGAAAAAAATTAGATTGTCATTTCAGTTTCAAAAGAGTATTATTTCCATTGACGACAATTTAGTTCAGATTTTTTTCATTTCTTTTTTGGGATCGATTTATTTATTTTTTTTTCGTCCATTTTTTATATGAGAAAGAATCTTAAATTCCTGAAGTTTTAAATTCAGGTAACTCATTGCATTCCGGCTCAAATACTTTTACAGTATGGTGTGACGAATATTTTAAAATCACTTTTATGTTTTCAGTAAATGCTTTTATAAAGCTAATATTGGAAACTACGAAATTATTAGCATATTATTCGGAATATCTTTATTTAGTAAACGATAACCTACCAAAGACATTATTGTTACTTTGAGTTTTCGTGTTTTTGTGAATAAGACACAGTTTCTCTTGAAATGGACAATGAGTTATAATTCCATATAAATACAGAATATCTTAGATTATAAGCAGTCCATTGTAGTCAATGCAATAAAAGAGATGTTATAAAGTCCTTATTAATAGGAAAACATTTTTCAATTTATTATCAGTATTTCTGCAGTTGCGTTTTATTATTTTCAACTCTTATTCTATGTTTATTTAAATGTAATCTAATGTTAAGAATATTTTTTATAATACATAGGTGAATATGTTATACTTCAAATATAGCAGGTTTTGTCTGTTTATTTTTAATTTTGCAAAAATTATTAAATTAATTTTACATTTTCATAACATACTCAATTAAGTATATCACATTTTAAATTAATTTTATGGAATGGTTCGCTTTTCATCTGCTGTGATAATTAATTAAATACATGAAACATTCCGTTATATATTTCTAACATACTAAACATTTCGAAGCATATGAATATCATATTTTTCATTTGTTTTCTATTTCAACTTAAATGTTATAAACGAATAGTTTAATAATAATGAGATTTGTAATTATAAAAAAATGTCTAAACCAAGAAAAGAGGAAAAATGTGAGCGTAACTATCTAATATGTAAGATACTACTTTTTTCTTTCTTTGATCCAAAATTTAGATAGTCTTTTCAATTTCCAAAGAATATTATTTCCTTTGTCGTTTATTCTTTTATTCATTTCATTTGTCATGATCGATTTACTTTTTTGTCTACTTTTTTATATTCGGAAGACTCGTAAATAAGAAAATTTTCAAATTTAGATAATTTACTGAATTTTGCTACCATAATTTTTTTCTGATTCGATTATAAAAATAATTTTTAAAGTCATTTTTTAATCTGTACCAAAGACTCATATGTTTATAGATATGCGTTTCAATAACAAAATTTTTATTCAAAGAAATTTTACAATTTTTCGAAGAAAAAAAATAGCGATTTCATTTTCTAGAGATTTGGATAAAATCATTAGTAATAAGAAAGTCCAAATGAAATTTAATATGGTACATTTTGCATTCATTTATAAATAACTCTAAATATGATCTTTAATTGCATTATTTAAATGCAATATAACACGGAGCAGGTTTGCCACTGCCGAATATTTTTATATTTTATATGTACCACTATTTTCAAACAATAATATTCTTGGTAGATTTCTACAACATGTGCGCTCGTGTGCAAAAGATGACCACGGTGGGCGTAACCAACCAATCAACCATTTACAACAAGCCCAAGAGAAATCTACCACATTCTATTGTTTGAAATAGCGGTAGAAATAAAATATAAAAATGTTCTCCAGTGGAACCCTTACATTAAAATATCTTTACAATATTCTCAATACTATTTTATATTTAAATTAGAATTTTATTCATTTTTATCTTCATTTTCTTTTTTCTTTTCTGTTTTGGCAGATTATGAAATCTATTACATTAATATGTTCACATAATTATGTAAACTGAACATGATGTATAATGAAATATTCCAATGTTGCATAGCCTTAACGTTCTAAATATTGCCAATGGATAAAAGCCAATAAAATAAAATATCTTTTTTTAATCAGTTTCATATTTCAACTTAAATATCATTCGTTCACGAATGTCATAAAAGAACAATTAATTATAATGTGATTTTTAAAAATGTCTACCTGTAAAAACGGAAAAAAATGTGAGCGTACCCATCTAACATATAAGATAAAAGAGAGAGTCTGGAAGAAATAAATGAGATTGCCGTTTTATTTTACTAAGTATATTATTTCCATTTTCGAAGATTTATTTCAAACTTTTTTTTTCATTTCTTTTAACCTGATATCCTTACATTTTCCGGCTACTTTTTAAATGCGAAAGTATCTTGAATTTGCAAATTTTTAAATAAAGGGTGATGTTGGTGTAAAATCTTTAAAAAGGACTAAACAATTCTGCGTTTCTTTCTGTTGCCAAACAAATAATAATAATAATAATAATAATAACAATAAAATACCGCTTTTCTATAAGTTTTTGTTTGCGTCGTCTGTCAAAGCTTGAATATTTCTGTAACATAGCGTCTATGTATTGCTTTATGAATGTACTCTGTGGTGGAGAGAGTTTTGAGATTTTGTGTGCGATTGTGGTATCCTGAATTCCAATATTTGTACTTGGATGAGCTATTTCTTTAAGTTTCGCTATGGCTGAATCTCATTGAATCTGTCACTCTTTTTTCTTAAAATGATAATTATGTATATGTGGTTGTTTAGTTTCTATATATACTTCGGTAGAAGTTAGATTCGATGGATTTAGACTCATTTGGCCCATAGTGGTAAATCAGTCAGAAGTTTCACTTCATTATTCCTTTGAATGGAGAGTTTTCCCTGTGCTGTTGCTGTGTAGGAAGCGAAGTTTCCGATTAGCTTTTTTTTGGAATTAAATCTACGGTTGTGTGTTCGCAGCACGGTCAGGTGTTAACATTGGATATTTTGAAGAAAAGGGTATTGGTAGCCACAGGGCTGCCTTTGGTAGTGATATTGCTGGGTTTAAAATGACATTTTATAGTTACATTGTTTCTAGTGAGCTAAAGTGACCTGCTCCGGTTACTGTGGAGCGATCAGGTAGGGCACTTTGTCTTGAAGTAAATGTTTGTATTTTTTGAGTATTTTGGGAAAGCGTTTCCTCTCTCAGTCTTTTAGTGTTTCAATCTTATTTTTGATCCCTTTTAGTTTGTGCTTGCCCTCTCACTGAATATTACCCTTATTATTGCTTTTTAATAAACTGTTAATTTTATGGCTAATTTTTAAATGTACTGCCCGGAAGGGTACGCCAGATACTATCGCAACCTGTAGGAATGCTCAAAGTAACCTAACTTCAAAATACATTTTTTTTTTACGTTTTATCATCTAAATAGTATAGAAAATATCTGTGCATGCCAACCTTTCAATAAGCGCAGACGCACCTCATCTACTGGCAAATAATGAAGCTATTTATCACCATTATTCGGATTTTTGTCAGCATGTAATAATATTATATAGTTATAGTAGAAGTAACGATACACAGATATCTTATAAGATGCACATATGCCTCACAGGGTGAGTCATAGGGCCTCCTACGAGGTAGAGTTCCGCGTAAAAAAAATTGAAGATAAAACATAATTCATACAAAATTTAGAATTACATTTTTCTGAGAGATGCCTATCTCAAAAGTTTTTCTAGAGAAAGCAGCCAAATACGTATAATAAATAATATGCCGCTTATAATTAAAAAAAAAAATCATGTGATCATAAATAATTTCAAAGAAAGCATCTTTAAAAAAGAATTTTTTTAAAAATAATCCAATAACAGCAAACATTGGAAAGGGCGGCAAGGAAACCTCCAAAGAGTCTGGCTGGAAGAGAAGAGATGGCGTCCATGTTGGACAGCTCCGGTATAGAGTACAGACTAATAGAACTTTGATTCAAACATTACACGTTAATTTGAGGATGTTCACAGCCCTCTGAAGACAAGGCCTACGCGCTGAGACAAAAATGGGGTCTGACGTAGGGGATATTTTTCAGCTCTTCGATGGACCCTAGGATTTTGACAGCGGTGTTTTCTTAAAGAACTCTTCACCTTTATATACTTTTAAAAATAAAGTGAGGAGAACTTTTAGGATTTACTTGTATTAAAACTTCAGGGACCGTACAAACGCTAAAAAAAAAAAAAAAAACCGCCTACGGCAGCCGCCATTTTTATGGCAACGCGTAGTCCTAATATTCAGAGGGTGGTGGCATGTGGTAGCGCAGTGCCATCTTATGAAAAAATTGGAAATATATTTGAAATTACTGTATAGAAGATTTATGAAATAACTTATAAATATATCATTTTGTATCATTTTTATATGTTTTACAGCTGACGAATAATTGAATTTTAAATTTCATGTGTACATTTTAGGATATTCTGTAACATGGAAAACCTGTGCAATTCATACAATCTCCGTTGTTCAGAATAATTTAAAAATCAACATGATAATTTAATTTTGCCCAGAATGGTTGATTCTACTACACATGACAAACACAACAAATTGAAGTGATTTTTGCAGCATGACAAAGCATTCAGCTTTCTTATGAAACAAAACATTAACTCATATGGCTTAGATAGTATTTCAGAGCACCGTTGTTATTCAGGATATTTCAAAAATTAATATTTTGGTTTAATTGTGCACAGAGTCAGTGATATCTTAACAGTTCACTAATTCCTACACATACATACACTCACACACATAAAAAGAAGATTATGGCAGAAAGATACAAAAAAGGGTAATTCGTGTGGTAAAGTAACAAACAACAACGAAAAAAAATATGATAAATGTTATGATATCTAATTGATGCAAGATTTTGTATTTCTATTTTTGAGAACTAAAACAGGCGCAGAGGTACAACTATGAGAGCAGAAATAATACTGAAAAGCACTAAACTTGCACCACTTTTGTGAAAGCTACTGCGTATGCTGATTAGAAATCACTCGTAAAAGACGTATGTATTATTGTAATTAGGCGAAACAGTGATCGTAAAGTTAAAAAATGTATATTTTAAACAATAAACCATAATTGTGTATAACATAAAACAAAATTTGTAATACGTCTACGCATTTAAAGTTGGACAGCTCATATTTCAAAGTGTAGTGATGAGATACTTTATTATTACAAAATCACATAAAATATTAAAATTTGAAATCTTTTTACGAATTATTTCTGATAGCACATAGCATAAACAATATATTTAATAGTTTTACCAGAAAATGTGCACATATGCTAATGATCTAATGTGTGTCTTTTCGACATGAATATTATTTTATCATATGCTACTGTTTAAAAAAAGAAGTTATCTTTAACAGCTGTGACATCATTTAAATCTTTCTTAAACGTAGAATTAGTGTCATACTTTGTCATTTAAAAAGACTTTTGATATCCTAAAAATGGGTTTTTGAATCAAATGTAGGATAACAAGGACTTTATAAAGTCCAGTAAAAGCTCACATAAAGTATAGCAAAGTATTCTTTCTCCGACACTTCTAGGGCTGCTAAAATTGATGATACGCTTTTCTGAATTCCGTGATTTCCAAATGACCCTGTGGCACGTGAATCCATAAATTTCGCAACTGAATAGCGGGAAGAAATTGCCGAATACTTTTTATTTGGAAATAGTTACGCACTAGTTGCTGCATTGAAAATTTTAGTATAAAGTAGAGAGAATAAATTTGTAATCAAAGCGTGTGTGTGTGTGTGTGGGGGGGGGGGGGGTGAGTAATTTTATTGGAGAAAAAATATATCGTTAAAATTTTTTTCGATACAATGTATATAACGTAATGTAATAAAAAAAGTATGTGTTTCTATGTGGCTGTTACTAGTCAATAGTTTCTAGTCGATAGAGCCTTAATGAGTATGCTTTTAAAGCAGGCTTGTTGAGGGGAAATGAACCAAATTCACATTTTCTTTGAATGAAAACCCTGTTGAACATTGACAAATTTTGAATCCTATTTACTTTTCAGTGCTACTGTAAACAAACTATTAGAGGCACATACTTGGTTAACGAACTCATGAAAGGTACTGGCAAGTTCAAGACATTGTTCCCGATTAGGGTCGAATTGGTTCAGTTTCTCGGTCATTATCGTGATGACAAGATTCGTATATTTTAAACGAATGATATGTATATACATGTATAAAAACGAAGAGATTGCAATAAATCGATTGCTAAAGAAATCATCCTAAAAGAGTGGAAAAATTTTTGGAGCAGAAATATAAAGTAATTTCATAAGAGAAACAAAAAACTCTGTTTTATATATTAAACTTGATTTATAGTTACTGTTTGGATTAATTCCAACTCTTTCCATTTTTCACTGTAATTTAACTTAATAGATAGCATTATAACTCGATCAATTTTTTCAGGCGTCACCCTTTAAATTTCCTCTCCCTTTATGTGTGAAACTCATTGCCCATCCAAAAAACCCAATCAACATATCCTCTTGAGTTATGCCTTACATTTTTTGAATCATCTTTAATGTGTAGTGAAGGTATGGCAAAACATCTGGCATTCATGTAAATCAAGTATGCTTATCTCGTGTTACACATAAGGTTCTGCTTTATATTAGTATATATTCTAAATCATTTTATTTGGTTATTTTATATTATTTTCATTTTTGATGGGGTGTTTTACGTACGATTGCCCAAATCTTGCAGATTTTTTAGCTTTTATTGCACGTGCAAGGATTAAATCGTATATGTTTTGTAGAATTTATAATAATTTGAGCTTTAAAATTCTATTGGAGATTTTCGAATATTTCAAGCTTTTCATTTATCGATAAATGAAATTCCCATTTATTTTGGGTAAAATTTATTTACTTTTTCCCTTTTAGATAATTTTAATTGCGGTTCATAAACATGTCTGTATTATAGGGCGCTAAATGCAGTTTTCTTTCCACTCTCATCCTGTGTCTAATTTCTTCCACTCTCATGCCTGTAATGTATTCCCCCTTCAACTGTGTGTAAACATTTTACTATAACCGTGCTTTTAAATTCTTTAACCATCTTCGCGGACGTGCCCTGGAAAACACACATGAGCATAGTTTCTTGTATATACGTGTGTTGATTCGGTGTGCAAACTGCGTAAGTATGTACAAAAATGTTGGAATATATAGATGTACATTTGTGATGTACAATAATCTCGTGGAGAAGATTCCAAAAAGGAGCGTACACATGAGGACACAGCCGTCATTTGGAGAGGGGTGTCCTCCCAAGGAATTCCATACTTCTGAAAATACACCGGTCTTTACAGCTCAGACTCAAGCAATTTTTCAGTAATTGAAGAAAAGCTAAAATAATTAGTTTTCTTTAACTAAGACAAAAGAAGTAAAATGGAATTGACACTTTAAGGACAGAGATTTATAATTTCCAATAATCTTTGCTAAAGCCCTGCTAGTACATCTTTCTCATATAGTGAGGCATCTATATTATTAATGCGGAAGTTACATAAATAACAAAAGATCTTAACCACAATAATGATTACATTTGAATGTGAGGACGATAACAAACATTTAGTAAAACATGAAATACACAAAAGTATCTACCGGATACTTGTACAATGGATTAGAAAAACTAAAAATGGACGTTTGCCTATTTTGAAGACTGCACATAATGGAAAGGCACTTTTGCTTTTATTCAATGAATAAAGATAACCAGCTACTTAAGTCTTGCATGAAAAGAATTTCTTAATTCTTCCCAAACTATTCTGAAAATGATCTCATCCATCATCGTGGACCGTATATCTATGATGGCCTGTAAATTTTTACACTCCATTGAGTTGATAGATTGCATTTAGACGTTGCTCATTTTTCGGTCATCCTGAAAATCTGTCAACCTCGACAGTCACTCTAACTTCTCACAGAATTTGGATATCATAACACACCTAAAAATTAATAAGATTTAGCTATCTGTCAAATTGATAGTAACAGAAATATGGCCACGTTTGGCTCTATCTTCAAATTTATTACTTCTTTTGTCACGTATAGTTTAATATTTTTTATAATTAAAACTATCAGTACAGCCTAATGATTATTCATGTTGTCCACACTTCCTATTACACCGAAAGAATAGATCTTAACGAGGACCATAATAATATAGTTTATTTGTTTGTTTATCTTCTAATAGCATAAGATCTTGATTCATCCTTTCATCTTGCGATTCACCCTTTTCTCCTTCAAATCCTTCCCTACCCGTTTCCGCCTATTGTATGTATGAAAATGTTCGCCGATCTTCACGATATCTGTAACGTCTATCAACAAAATTGTTTCTGGGATAATATGGTCTTACTTCTTTCGAATAATTGTAATCTTCTTTTTTATAACTTCCAAGAAATCTTTTGTTTTAATTTTCATTTATTTCTTCAATAACAATCTCATCATGTGGTTTATAACATCTCTCAACTTTTGTCATTCCTTTATTATGCTTTCTTTTATCAGTTTTCACAATGCGTACTAAATTAATCGTGAAATTATTTTTAGAGCTCTTTTTATTCATGATATCAACATTTGTTTTTTATTCACGCGAATTATTTATTGCTGATGTTTTATTTTTATTGTAAAAATTGGCAAAGCATTTGATTTTTTAATGGAATTTTTCACAATTCTAATGTAACCGAAGTGAAAGTTTTTGCATTTGCCAACTTTTAAAATTAAATCTTGATTAAAGCTTATCAATCACATCGATTCTCAAAATTCTATCATGTACAAAAGATTGCAAAACATAAAAAAATAGTAGAAATCGGAAAAAAATCACACGTTATTCATACGAAAAATAGCCTGAAGGACAATTTCTTCGCCAACACCAGATAATTATACATTATCAAAAGATAATTTTGACGACCCAAAATTTACATAAGTTTCATAACTCGTTAAGCGCAAATGTGAATATCTAACAAGGTATTTACTTTCTTCCCGTTCATATCAATAATTATTTCCATTTTGTTAGGGGGAGTAGGTCTTAATTTTATTTTACATTAAAGTTAACTCCTTTCCTTGGATTAGGTTTGGAAAATTCTTGATTACAGCTTCGGTAATTTTGATCAGAGTGCTGTCTACAATCATCCGTTTGATTATTATTTCTTTTATTGCACTGAGAATCTATGTGATCGTGGAAGTTACAAATAAAATATTTAATGTGGGACTTATTTCCTCTGTTTAAGACATATTATTCATCATTTTTATTAGTCAGATTGTCTACAGATTTTCTCTTTTTTAAAGTGTCATTGTCCTGAGGACAGAAATAAGGTTTCGAATTGTCATATTTACGCATTTTTGGTTTTCTATAGTCAAAATTATATGTTTTTTTTTTTTTTTTTTTTTTTTTTTTTAACATTACGCCTTGCAGCTGCATAATCATCAAGCTTGTTTACTAATACATCAACATTTTTAACTTAACGGAGGTTATCAATAAAGTGTTCTGGCATTTGTAAAGGTAATATTGATTTAATTTGGTTAGTTTTTATTAATTCTTTTAACTCTTCAAAATGTATACCTCTAGAGCTTTAATTCATTCTTCAAAGAAATTTCGTAACTCCAAAGCAAAATCCAACCAAGAAGCCCAAGATTCTTTCTTATGCGACACGAATTTTTGCCTAAATTTCTCTGGGCTCATTTTAAAGCATTTAAGGAGTAATTTTTTTTACACAATTATAATTATTTGCTACATAGTCTGGTTCCCTGGTTACTATTTTTACAATTTATTATGGAAGTAAGCTTAATAGATACATGACCCAATTTCCTTTTACAACATTCATTCTAGCGATTTGGCTTTCAAATAATGCTAAATATATACTATTGTCACCCTTTCTGTCAAAATGTGTCATTAGTTTTAACAAATCTAATTTCTTACCCGAACTAGATGTCAAAGAACAGTCGTTTGAATTTACGAGTTGAATTGAAGCTGGAACTTTTTCAATTCATACCGCCTCTTTAACACTAGAAGTACCGATGTTAAATATATACCTAGTTTTACCGCACCCGTCAAATTGACGGATTTTTTATCATGGCTTTGATTGTAACTTTTGACTTAGTTAATGTAAATAAAAGAATATAATTTAACAAAAACAACATTTAATATAATAATTCATTAATTATTAATAAAAAACAAAGAAAAACAGTTTCTATTTGCATTTATAGTATAGCACATTTGATACGTATGAAATAACTATGAGGCACATCTTTTACAAGTAAATGTTATCTTAGATGAACACTTGCCACAAACATATTTGTTGCATACATTGCAGGTATAAATCGCTCTTTTTTTGTTACACAATCGAATTTGGTAAGATTTGCGTTCATAAGGATTTTTTTTTCTGGAGTACAATCCATTGCTTTCCGTTCCTGTTTTGGGGAGGAGGCTTCTTTTCTGCAGCACCTATATTCACTGGAGAGTTCTTCGGATAATTGAAACAAAAATTATTTTCTAGTTATATTTTCAACACAAGTTTCTTTTATATAAAATCCACACATTGATTGCTGCCAAGTCCAAAATATTATAAAATACTTGCAAAGGCCATCTGCGCGACCCTGCTTTTACGCTATATTTGAAAGCCATTTGGTCAATTACATGTACTCCAAAATTAGTCTCATTGGAAAACGACACAGTTGCAGGAATTTGTTTTCGATTAGAAGCAATTTTCACGTATATATTTTTTGAGCTAAGAAGTAGTATTTTTTTACGAGGGTTAATTTTGTAAATTGTTAGAACAATATCAATTGATGTGTAGAGTTTTGTGAAGAAAAGAGCCATGTTATCTTTTCTAACTTTAGCTATTTTTGGCAATTCTCTTTTATTTGCTAGCATAGTTCCAACAAGACTTGTTTTTTTGGTCAGTAGCTTCTTTGCGAGTTGTATACTTGTAAAAAAATTATCCGTTGTTATATTTCTCCCACAATTTACATATTTTTTTTTACAGGATTCAAAACTATAAATTCATTCAAAGGTACTCCTGATGGTCTAAGTTCATCTTTGCCTAAACAGTGAAAACCATTTATAAGATATTTACTTTCAACGTCTACAGCTAATGAAAAAAAGATTTTTTTGTATGTGTTTGACCTTAATACAAAGATTCCGGAACAGTTTTTATTTCTTCTATATCTAAAAAAAAAGGCTGAGTTATAGCATATTGAATTTCTATTGTGGCTGACATTTTGAAACAACCTGATTTTTGTCACGCGATAATAGGCGTATTTATGAACCGATTTGGATGTAACTTGGTGTGTACATAGTACATACTAATGTCTCGACTGAGTTCGTTGGTCAGCTTCATTCGCCATCTTGTTTCAAAAGGGCTGCCATTTAAAAAAAAATTAAATTTTAAATTTAAAATAAGTTATCAAAAAATTGAAAAATGAAAAAGTTTTTGTTATGTGTTTGACCTTGATACAAAGATTCCGGAGCAGTTTTTGTTTCGTTTATATCTTAAAAAATGGTTGAATTATAGCACTTTGAATTTCTAGCATGGCTGACATTTTGAAACGATCTGATATTTGTCACGTGATAACACGCGTATTCCTTAACCTATTTCGATGTAAGAAGGCATATGGATAGTATATCGTAATGTCTCGACCAAGTTCGCTGGCCAGCTTCATCAGCCATCTTCTTTCAAAATGGAGGCCATTAGATTAAATAAAAAATTATATTTAAAGTAAGGTGCAAAAGAATTAGAAATTGAAAAAGGTTTCTTTCTTAAGTATTTGACCATTATATAAGGATTCCGGAGCATTTTTTGTTTTGTCTTTATCTTAGAAAATGGTTCAGATATAGCAGTTTGAATTTCTAATGTGGGTGACATTTTGCAAAATCTGATTTTTTGCCTGCGACAGAACTTGTATATATCAACCGATTCCGATGTGAGTGAGCATGTGCACAGGAATTACTAAGGTCTCGACCGAATTCACTCGTTAGCCTCATCCACTATGTTGTCTTAAAATGGCAGGTACTTCAAGATATCGCCGAATTTGGCAACCAAATATAAGTTACTTTAAATAAAAGCAGCTTGGATAAAGCTGACTAATTTCTCGAAATTCTCATTCATAATGATTTAATATTGATAAAGATTAGGATTGAATCTCCTATAATCGGTTTCCACTAAATTGAGCTTCGTGTGTTTGAATAATATAAGCTTGCTTTTTAAAAATAAGGAATATGAAAGCTACCTCTTCCTCCCGGCACTGGCCGGAAGGACTTTTTAAATATTACTTGGTGTGTGTAAATTCTATAGATCATATACAGGTTTGTACGAAATTTCTCAACAACATCCGTTTATTGGCAGAAATTGCTGACTGAAAATTTTCAACTGTGCTGTGCGTTTAACTGAACTGACTTTTTGCACACTATGTAGTATGCATACATATCTGTAGGTAATATACAGGGCTGGAAAAATAGCATGTTTTAACGATTACTCTTGGTAATAGCAGAAATAGGGTTTTCAAACGCGTTATGCGTTTTCCAAATTGTTCATTGTTACAGTATTCTGAATGTGTTGGAAAGTGTTTCGTAATCTATGCTGTATGCATGATTTTTGGTTCCTGTTAACTCTATAAATGAATTGTGACACTAATTTACTGTACAATGATTGCTAATTGTCTTATGCTCTATCTCTTATCCAAATTTGTACGTGGACTTTCGGGATTCCATATACATAAAATGTAATACAAAATTAATGAAATAAATATTTGTTTATCCTCTACAAGAAGTGCCGTCAATTACACAGTCTTGCCCATCAATCACTTTTCTAACCCTAAGAAGCCTTTATAAATTCATTTATATGTCTAAACACACATAGGAAGTAGGGGGGGGGGGTGATAATTAAATGGTATCTAGTTGGTACATTCTTTTATTTATTTGTTTTTTAATATTATTATTTTTTTAAGATTTAGGAGGGTTGAGAAGCTCTCTTCTGCACCAGATGTCCCATTATAAAAGTCACTTGAGGGGTGGTAACGCTTTATTTTTATATCGCTTTACACAACTGAGAAGCAGTTGATATAGTTTTATTGTCACATAAGTTTATTAAATTAGTCAATGTACTCATTAATGTGAGAAAAGGAGCAACGTCTAAATGCAACATATCAACACAATAGGGTGTAAAAATTCACCGGCAATCATAGATTCACGGTCCACGATGATGGATGAGATCATTATCAGAATATTTTGGAAGAAGTAAGAGGTTTTTTTTTTATGCATGGTTTAAGTAGCTGGTTATCTTTATTCATTGAAGAAAAACAAAAGTGCCTTTCCGTCATATGAAGTCTTTAAAATAAGCAGACGACCATTTTTAATTGTTCTAATCCATTGTAAAAGTATCTGGTGGATATTTTTGGCATTTTTTTTTGTCTTATTAAGTGTCTGCTATCGGTTTCCCATGCAATGTAATCTTTATTCTGGTTAAGATTTTTAATTATTTATCTAAATCCCACTATAAATTTAGGGGGCTCACTTGGGATGTGAATAAAAGCTGTTTTGAACGAGAATATAAATAAAAAGTTACTTGAACGAATTAGTTGAATTGGAAATTGGAAGTGTAATAAAACATCCTTCATAGTCGATTCTACAGTTTCTACTAATGTGATTAAAAAGCTTCTGGCATTTTTAGGTGCGTTCGTAATTATATAAATACGTAGCACCTATAGTCGTCGTCCATTCCGTCCGTCCGTCCGCATATATATATAACTCAGCAAAAACTACCAAACCGAATGGTCTGAAATTTTCAATATACAATTGTTTCAAAATTTTGTCGAGTCATTTCAAGTTTTATGAAAATAGGATGTATAGTTTAATTACAGGGACAGTCAAAAGTTTTCCATCCCATTACGTCCAATGGGAAAAAATATTTCAAGTGCCTGTTAATGATGTTATAGCCTTTCAAACAGAATGAAATTGATATGCACTTATGACGTGCACTAAAATATACATTCAGTACAATATGCGGTGCAAAAGACACTCATAAAACTAGCTATAGTACGAACGCACCTCATTTTCCACGTTTGACGTGTAATTTCCAACTTGTTATTTCATAGTAAATTAAGAAAAGAAGACGATCTCAACTTCCAGTAGAGCGAAAAAGGTGGATTTGTAATCATTATGTGACGGTTTGGGTCTGATTGTTCCTGAAATACAAAAATTACTGATTTAATCAAGTTACTAACGGAGTCTGAAAATTACGATGCAGATTTTGTCTAAAACCGACTTGAAGGTTTTGTTTCCGAAAAAAGAGAAAAACAATAGTAGAAAAAAGAGAAAAAGAAGAAAGAAAATTAGAAGCAGGAAGAGAAAAAGAAGAAAAAATGTTAGAAACATAAAGAAAAAGAGACGAAAGAAGACTAGAAGCAGAGAGAGAAAGAGAGAATAAGTCTAGAAGCAGAGAGAGAAAGAGAGAATAAGTCTAGAAGCAGAGAGAGAAAGAGAGAATAAGTCTAGAAGCAGAGAGAGAAAGGATGGGAATGAAGGCTAGAAGCAGAAAGAGAAAGAGAAAGATAAGAGAAAAATTAGCAGAAGAGAAAGAAACAGACAGAGAAGAAAAAGGAATAGAAAAAAAAGGAAATTAACACTAGAACTACCATGACCGTCATTTTGACGGCTTTCAAATTTCATGCTTGAAAATTTGATATAATTTATGTATTGTTCAAGAATGTTATTATACGACTTTTAATTAAATATAAGAATAGTTAAATATTCCTATTCAATTTCCTCTCACCCACTTTAATTTCCATAATCAGTATGACCTATACCTATTTATACCAAGACCCGTCAAAATGACGGCTTTAGCAATTTCAAAGCTGAATGATCCAAAGTGTTCGGCAGCCGTTATAACGGGATCTATTTTGTTCCGATTACGATTCAGTTTACTCGAGGCCAGAAATGTTTTACAGAAGAACGATTGGAAAATTACTATTGAAGAACTATATGCGCTTGTAGCTATTTTGTATGCTCGAGGAGCCTACGAAGATTTAAATTTGAAATTATCCTATTTGTGGTCAGAAAAATGAGAACCTTCTTTCTTTCACGAAAATATGACTAGAAGCAGATTTTCAGAAATTATGAGATTCATTCGTTTCGACAAAAAAAGCGAGAGGAGCGTTCGCTTACGAACTGACTAATTTGGATTAGCTTCCGAAATGTAATTTTTAAAAAAAAAATTTAATAGGCCGCCATTTTGAAACAAGATGGCGGATGAAGCTGGCCAACGAACTAGGTCGAGACATTGGTACGCATTATGTATACACCATGGTACATCCAAATCGATTCATAAATACGCCTGTTATCGTGTGACAAACATCAGGTCGTTTCAAGGTATCAGCCAAGCTTGAAATTCAAAGTGCTATAACTCAGCCATTTTTCAAGATATAGACAAAACAAAAAATGCTCCGGAATCTTTGTATCAAGATCAAAGACATAAGAAAAAAATATTTTTCAATTTTAAATTTTTTGGTACCACATTTCAAATTTTAAATTTTTTTAAAAAATTTAAATGTCCGCCATTTTTAAACAAGATGGCGGATGAAGCTGGCCAACGAACTCGGTCGAGATATTTGTATGTACTATGAACACACCGAGTTTCATCTAAATCGGTTCATAAATATGAGAGTTACAGTATGACAAAGATCAGATATATATATATATATATATATATATATCAACTTTTGAACGGAGGGTGGTTTCGGGGTTTGGGGGTCATGATCGATGAAAATATACCAAAATTTTTTGAAATCGCTTTCCTCCCAGCGGCTGCAATAGGTAGCTTTTTGTAATGAAAGCTACCTAAAAATAGATAAATTTAAAAACGCATGCCACAACTGAAAACGCACTTCCAGCAATTAATGTTCCTAAGCTCCAATAGTTAAATTATTGCTCATTTTCTTCTATAGCTAATTTTTTTTTTGTGTCTCTGTAAATAAACGATAAGTTCTATGCACACCCTATTATATAGTAAGAACCTTGTAGTACACCTCAGTGATGTATATTAATTTCAACATGTTTGAAATACCGTAATATCATTAAAATACATGGCAAACGATTTTTCTCCATAGACAGTAATGTAACGGAATTCTTTTGAGTGGCCCTGTAAATGAACCTAAAATTCTACACACTTCATTTTCAATACCGAACATGTCATAGTTAACCCCAATAACATATATCCTTTCCATGGCAATCGGACTATATTTACGCGAGTCAGAGTGCAGAGAGACAGACGGACAAACAAGCCGAATTCGTAATCACTTTTTAACTATATTCGAAAGTGCTAAAAAACAGGAGGTCTTATCTGAATCCGGATTTTTCGTCAGAACTTTGATCATATTTTATTCGTCACTTTAGTCAGAATCTATTTTAGCGAAATTTTCAGCAGATTAACTTTTATTTACATAAAATGTAATGATAACGTAGGAATGGACACCATCTGCATCCAAATAGATCTAAGTGAGACGTGACATACTTCGGAATGTAGCTCGTGTAAAATACATTGACAGTGACCGAATTACTATGATCTTTCAGCTTAAACTTAAAATTACACTATGTGCAAATTACTTAAAAGATGAAAAAAGATTTAAAAAGGTGTTAAATTACTTTAATATCCTTAGTACTTTCAACCATATACATAGCCTTCGTCAGAGAATACAAAAATACAAGCGTCTTATTTTCAAATTTCACGTAGTTTGTGTCGAAAGGAGTGAAAGAGAAAGTCAATTTTTAGATCTGGAAAACATTGGGAAAATAAAAATATGGCTATAGAGGGAGGTGGAATATTACGTGTTTTATGATTCTTTAAGCAAACTGAGCCAAATTCTGGGTATGTTGTAGGATAAAATGTCATTACATACAGTATTTTCTTTAGTAATAATTTCTATTGATTCACGTATAATTAAATCGCCATAATTTTTTAAGGGGGATATAATTTTTGTATCATCGAAATTAACTGGTTAAGTTTTGACAGTTGCTGTTTTTGGCTGGTATTACTTGAAATCTCTCAAATGTTCTTTAATACGATCTTTAAGTTTACGAGAAGTCATTCTTATGTAATCGAGATAAATATTTTCTGTTTTTAGTGGAATTACATATACTCCAGAAACTTCATCTTTCGGGATCAGGTCTACTTTGGCACTAACTAGATCTTTCAATTTTATTGGAGGAGTGGCGATTAAGTTTACGCCAAAGCGGAAAAGTGCATGGTCTGAGTTTTTCGAAAAGTCCTGGAATGTACTTCATTTTGCAATATCTCCTATTATTAAGGGGAGTTTTTTTCATTCAAGTACATTCCAGGACTTTTCGAAAAACTCAGACATGCACTTTTCCGTCTACTCAGAATTCCTCGAGAAATTTGTGTAGTCATTCTGAAAACTATTTTTTTTAAAAATAAAATCATATTAAAAAACCCTTTAATGTTTTGTGGTACCTTGTAAAACATATAAATGCTACCAAAATCATTCTCGGTTGAAAAAATGCAGTTGTGTGAATAAATAACCTATATAAATTTTATTCAATTTGAAATAAAATTTCTGCATATAGACGGTAAAGTATCCGAAATTTGTATGTGTCCCTGTAAAAGAAATACAAGTAATACGCACTTTGTTTCAATTTAAAAAATGCTATTGTGTATCTCAATAACTTATAGTAAATTTGTTGAAATTTAATTAAAATTTTTGCTATTTCGCAACAATCTTTCTGCGATATTTTGTGTGACCCTGTAACAATTGCATGATTTCTACGTTCATCAATTATAATTTAATAGAATTGTCATCAGAAAAGCACATGCAGGCAAAGTTTCAGCTCAATTAGATAATTGAAAGTGGTTTAAAATTGTCTTGCAAGATTTGAACTAATCTTTTGTGTGGTCCTGTAATAAAGCGTAACTGCTCTGTTCCATAAATTATAATAATATTGCATTGTCATCAGAACTACATATCCTGAGCAAAATTCCTGCTCAATCAGATTATTGAAATTGGTTCAAAATTAACTTGCAAGTTTTAATCTAAATTTTTGTGAAGCCCTGTAGAAACAGTATTCTAAACAAACTTCTACGTTCTTTATATTATAAGAATATTGTATTGTCACTCAAATTACACATGTTTTCATTTTTTCCGCTCAATCGGATAATTAAAAGTTTTTAAAATTTGACTAGCAAGATTTGAACTAAACATACATACATGCATTGCAAGTTAATATGATGCTTGTTTATTAATAAAAACTTAAAGATCTACAGACATCTACAGGAGTTTTTTTAATTTTTCTATACTTTAGAAATGGCACTTTGATTTTAAAAAATGCTTATTGTTTAATAATGCTGAATAATATGTTAAAAGTCAAGGTGAAATTTGTAAACAACATCAAGAATCATCCAGAATTACAACCTTTGAAAGAAGCGGTTTAGCGAGTTTAATATCGCTTATTTTCATACAAAAATAGCTTGCATCTGACCTTGACAAACCTGTGACATATGTTCAGCAAACTCGTGCTTTCTCATAAAACAGAATAGTCACGACGTGCTTTCAAACTTAGAGGAAGCTAGTTGAACTGTTGAAACTCCCTCAAACCAACTGCGCAAATGGCTTCATTACGGTCATAATTAATCAATACCTCAGACTTTTTCGGCAAAACTCGTACGAATCTCGAAAATACAGACATCCAGCTACCAGTACACGCGGTTTTGTCAAATTCCGAGGTAATCGGAAAAATGAATTTTGTCCACCTACACCATCAAAACGTCCCACTGTGTGTCGCGCAGTGTAAGATTTTGCGAATCTAGCTTATCAAAATTCAATTTATGAAAATTATCGATATTAAAGTAATAAAATTGATCTTACTACAGATAAAATGGTTATGTATTATGAAAAAATACAGTAAAACCTTCCTGTGTGACCACCTCCTGAACGACCATTTTTCTTGGAACTGTATTTATTCCCATACGCTCAATACTAATTTTCCCTCCGTTCAGAAACCATCCTAGTTGGACTCCCTCCATGAGCGACCCATTTCTTTGAAGAAAATGAAACGAATTCCGTTTTTTCCTGGTCGCTTATAATAAACCTATATAATAAACCTGGGGGTTTATTTCAAAAATAATTCCTGAAAGCGCATTATTCACCAAACTTCTAAACTAAGTTTAGATTTTTTTTATTCCGGTAACTTTTATGTGTTTAAACCCCTTTGTGCCTTTTTAGCCAATGAGTTTAACTCTGATGACAAATTAACAATGACGGTCAATAAACTCCTCTGCCCTATTCTGCCAGGAAACTCTCAAAGAAATAGATAAATTAATGAAATCGTCAGTATTTTTTCTCGTCCAAAAAAAAAAAACTGCTTTTATTTATTTCGAAAGGACTTGGAAATAAAAGTTATAAAAGATAAAACCGGAAAATCAAAGCAAACGTCAATGCATTCATTTTTTAAAGTCTGCAGTGATTAACTTATGTAATTAACTTTTGTTTTGATACTTCAATTTTCATATATTTTCCTAATGTAAAAAATAAATTTTAGTAACATTGTTACCTTTTTCCAACAATTCAAATCTAGATTTAAGAATGACCTCCATTAAGAGGCCGCCTCTCGGAGCGATCCATTTTTATTGGAACGGAACGTGGTCGCTTTTGGGAGGTTTTAATGTACATCTTTACGCTTTACATTCTAGAATTTACGTCATTGTTATTCTGTCATCATAATCATAATAAAAAGATGTTTTGTCATTTTCATAAGTTGACATCTGCCTAGTTTTATGGTATTCAGTGCAGATTTTTAAAAATGTAGTACATATTTATTTTCAACAAGAAGAGTTTTCTTGTATTAAACAATAGTAATTAATTAATTACATACTGCTATAGTTAGCAGTATTATAAAGTGAATAACTGTCATTTTCCGTTGTTTGCTATTCTTTTAATATTTGTATATTCGGTGACAATATAAATGTTAAAACTTCAGGGTGCTTCAGCTGTTATATAGTTTTATTGAGATGTTAATGTCATGATTTGTAGTGCTTTAAGGCAGATACAATTATCTTGTATCCACATGTCATGTAAATTTACATCAAATAACTCAAGAAGAGCTTATCAACACCTGTTATGCTAGCGGCCACTGCAGCATCCTTAAAAATCTTCCTTTTTCTATTTCCTACATTAATATTATCTTGCCCTTGTTTTGGCGTTTTTAATAATAATTCTCTTTTAAGTCTAAGTCTTTCAATTATATATCTTTTTCTTTCTGCGATACTTCATTTTTCTTCAGGTTTTCGGAACTGCTATTTCTTTACATAAAATCTATAACCAATATGTAAGAGTCATTCCATAAAACTTAATTGTGCATGTTTTGCTGATAAGCCCCAAGAAAACTTGTGAGTATTATTCATATATTATCGAATCATTTTTAAGTTATTCACCACCTTAAATTTTCCAAAACAGACATTGCATTTTTAATTTGCGTTATTTGAAGATAGAATGCTGCACATTGTGCTATCTACCACTGTGTCTTCAAATTTGTGCTCTATGTCATACGGCTGAACAATGAATTCTACTACAGTTAGTGAAAGAGCTGTAAAGATTTAATTTCTGTCTATTTCAAATTCTTCTGCTATTGACTGACCAGTTTCCATGATGAACTTAAAACTTTATGGATCTAAAGTAAGAAGTAGATGACGGCTGTGGATATACCCAGTATAAAATTTTGATTTTCTTCATTATAGCCTTTTTTATATCACGAATATCCGGCTTTTTGAAAGATTTTTAAAATGTCGTTGCTCTTTAAGGGCTTTCAGATATATTTTTTAACACATACATAGCATCCTTTTTTTTCCAGATTGTCACAGTTTTAAACATGTGGCGCGTGGTTATTCATTTGTGTTCCGGGAATAACGAATGGACCTTTCGTCTTTTGATTTCGGTCCACTTAAATAAAAAGATTTCTTTGGTTTTCCAACCTTTTTTTGGTAGTCATTATTACTTCTGCCCTGTAAATATATTTATTGTTAATATTCAAATCTGATCATCTATTATTTTACTTCAAAAAACGCTCTTTAAGCGACGTCAGTTTCTCCATCTTTGATTACTGCCAATTATAAATGAATGGATCAGTCGCTTAATCTGGTCTAACGTAAAAGATGATCAATGTTAAAGATTATATTCGTGTAATAAATAGTCTATCAGGATATTTTTAGAATTAACAGGGAATGATTCATGTCTAGTAGCATAGTTTTTTAAAATCTCATATAATTCTCTTTTGGAAATTTACACTTCCGTACCTGATAAAAATTACTTATATTCAAGAGTTTCAAATAGTGGCAGCTGAATATATGCATACATAATTACAAAAAAAAAAAATTATATTACAATGTACGGTCGTGCACAAAATTTTTGGCAGCTTTTTAAATTTTATCATATGCTATTAAATTTTCAAATAATTTTTATATTGACTTAAAAAATTATTTTTTAAATATAACACTTCTAAATAACTATTGTAACTGTAAAATACAAAGTATCTACATTGTTGTAAAGATTCCATACTATCATAAAAAAATATTTACAAAATAAGTATCTTTTTAGCCAAAAAATATCAATGGTAATTACAACTACAGAATTGCCATTCTAAAAAGGTTAAAAGAAAATTTGGTTTTAGAGCCGATTTTTGATGGTGTTGTTGTGGAGTTAGGCTGCTATCACTTTACATTTTTTTTCTCCAATGTGTTAGATGTTATTTGAAGTATCTAAAAGTGAAATTACTGCAAGTCGATTTCTGGACTTTTTTCCCGCTAGATTTGCAAAATCTCACACTGTGCGCTGTCAGGAAAAATGAAATCGTTTGTTTATTTCTATTTCGCTGTGTTTAGGTGGCCGGTCGTTGCAGCAACTAGGAATCACAAAATTAGTTTTCGAATTAGAACAAGCGTCGCATTTGTGTTTCATAGTCATTATTATGTGCTAACTTGTTTGCCTTTCGTGCGTTTATACTTATTATGCTTTAAAGAATTCTAATGAAAAGAATCTTGTAGCTCATAGAAAGATAATGATACATCTTCAATATAATAATACTATTTGACGTCAAAAGTTGGTAAAAGCGCTAAACATAAAAGATGTAGCACAGTACTTTAAACATTAAGTGGATCTACTAAGGGGTTGAATGTACATTTATCGACGAAACATGGTACTAAACTTCAAAAATAATTTTATACAACCTCTCTTCCTTCTACAAGTCAAGAATGCATAGAAGATACATTGCTTTCTAAAAAGAGGAAAATAGAGGATTGTTTTAGTAGTGATAAAGCGTCACTGGATTTAACTTTATCGCGAATGACAGCTATAGACGGTTTATCATTTAACTTCTTCAAGGGCGGTGGTTCATTTTTCGACCACCTAATTTTAATTCCTAAATGCCACATTGGCACTAGAATATTGGAATGGAAAATTTCCTTTTATTAAGTATGTGAACAAAAGCTTTTTTTTTATTTTGAAATAAATTTGCTTGTAAATTCGGGTGTCATTCACTCATTTCAGAATTTTGCGAATGAAAGTATACCTTGCCCCAGAAATGTTAATGTTTTCACATGACTTGCCAAAATCTGCAGTATCAATTCGAATTCCCGTAGTGAACTAAAGTTCCATAATAAAGGCGTTAATTACAAGTAAAATACAAACTTTTAAAGATTCAGGAAAAAAAAAATAGTTTGAAGAATGGACACCTACTTCAAAGAAGCGATTTATGAATATTAATGTCCATTCAAGAAATTTTAATTATGATCAAATTCAGGAATTTAGGCCTTATACGTATGCATTAGGGTGTCCCAGGATACAAGGTAAAAATTTTTTTTTTGCAAAATCAAATACGCATACCCTCTATTTTTTTTTCTATTTCACCTCAGAAACATAAATAAAAAATATTATTGCAATCAGATAACAGTAACCCGCGCCGACTTTAGGTCAAACTTGAACGTGAAATCTTGTATTGGGAATACTATGGAAAGATTGAAAAATGTATGTTTCTTTGCTATATAAAACACTATTTTATTTAAAGAAGATATTTATTAACATATTACACAGTAAAAGAAACACTACTGAACTTATTTTCATTTCAATGTTTTTTTTATTTTTATTTATTTATTTATTTATTTTTTTTTTACTATTGCGATAGACCTTCGTGTGTCCTTGTACGCAACGTAACAAAAATTGTTTTTGTTCTTCCGTCACCGTTATTAAATCACGAAAGTCCTGCACCAATTTTACCTCTGTTTCAGCTGTATTGTTCATAGCTATGAACATTGAGATCTTAGAGTAAAGATAAGAGATATATGAGAAGTCTATGATTGAGATCATCATTTTCGCGTCGGGAACGAAGCATTATTCCCCCATGAAGAGGGACTCTTCAAAGCTATCATAAATTTTGAGTATAGAAAACAATGAATGACTTTTAACAGATATGAGATCCTCGATGCTTTTTTCTGCAAAAATAAAATAACAGGGAACAATCGCGTGATATAAATCATAGTTGCCAACCTCCCGATTTTTTGGATACCAGTAAAATCTTACAAATACGTTCGCTTTATTTAATTGCATAAATTGCGCGATTGTATAAAGCAAGTATTTTAGAATAAAAATATTGGTATGAAAAAAATCGCTAGGTTGGCAACTATGTATAAATGTCTAACTAAATAAACAATTACAAAATCAATATATGAAACTCGACATACATTCTCGATGAATCTTCGATGAAATGTATGTTTTTTCATGGATCGAGAAATTTTCTCTATGTAAATTTGTCGTCATTTTTAATTTCGTTTCTTTATCATCATCAAAAAGTGCTAATACTGCTATTTCATCAGTCAAATACCATAAATGCTGAAGAAATTTCTGTAAAGCAGCTTTCGAGATACTTACATTCACATTTTCGCAGACTTTCAAAAAGAACAAATCTTTTTAGCATTCTTTAACTGCCAAAATGTATTGAAGACATGTTTAACATAGATTGCCACGATAAACAAGCATACGTTTAGCAGTGATTTCTTATCCTTGGTGTTTCATTTCAGATGAGAACTAAATAACGAGAGTTTTAGGGAGTAAACCGCTCGGGCCATCCATCTAGCTTGTGACATAGCACCCAGAGGTCTGATTTAATTTTTTTTCTGCACCTACACCTAAAAATATAACAGAAAATTTCATCAACTCTCGATAGTCCTCTCTGATCATAACATTTTTAAGTTCAGAGCAGTAAAATTCAAGCAAATTGCAAGTTCAGATACGGGTTAGAACAATTCCACTGTTTCTCTATAGCACTGTGTTTTAGTGGGATAGATGTTCTTCCAATTCTCTTTGTGCTTTTTAAAGAGTGTAATATCGGGACTTGTTGTCACTTGTTTAATGTTCACTTCGAATACAGCTTTTAATACCAGTTCGTATACATGATGGCAGCAAGCAAAGAAAAGCATTTCCCTAGCAATTTTTTTTTCGAGGAGCACACAGGCACCGTTAAAACGACATGTATTTGAAGCCATAGTATCACAACAGAGAAGTTGGACTTTGTTTTCGAGATTCCAATCTAAGATAGCCTTCCAAATAGCCTGCGCCTGTTCTTTGCCTGTATAATTATAAAGTCTCGATGCAGCAATGAGGTGTTCTTTAAGTTCATATGAAATAACTATAAGCAAGCGTTCTTCTTTCGATTTTCGAGAAGTCAAAGCACGCAACAGTTTGCCATCCCAATATAAGATCACTACATCTGGTACCTCATTTTGGAAATCAATTTATATTTTCCGCGCGTTCCTTCCTTGTTTCTGTTCGGATTCTTTGAATTTAAGACTTACTTAACAGAAATTTGTCAATGTTAAATCAAGTGCCCCCCCCCCTCCCTCCCCCCAATAGTAGCTTCAAGAGTAAACACATAATCTCACATACTTAATTGACACCTGTCTAATGCAGCAACTAACTTTAATAATACAATTCCTCATTACTGATTTACTTGTCTCAGGTTCTGAGCTTTCGATCAGTGTTGGGAAATCTTCTTTATCCATATTTTCATTAGGATTCGAAGAGAAATATTCTTGCAATGGTCCGTATGATGCTGAGGATGTTGAAGCGGTTTTTAGAACTATGCAATAATATTGCCATCTTCTGCTCACTGATTAAAAACTATCCCGACATTTACTAACAAAAGACTAACTTGGAATTATAAGCACATTGACACATAGACGTGCGCTGTCCTGAGTAAACTGGTACTGACATGCTTTACAGGATTCTCACTGTTTCTTCACGGATTGCGCATTGTCACAAACATTCCAAAACCTTTCTTTTTTATTTTGTTTTATCTTTTTCATTTCTAGCTGCTGGGTACTCCGCTACAGACACGTGATAGAGTGACATGTGTCAGCGTTCGCTCGCTAGTCGCTAAGTACACAAGTACTGACTGAGACATTTAGAGGCAAGTTGGCACGGGTTCCCGTGGTCCAAATTACATGAAACTTTATTTACAATTGTTTTGACATAAAAGGAAAAAAATGAGAGGGTATGCGAAAAAATAAAACGACTTTCATTTTTTTGGGACAACCTAGTATGCATGGATCTTTTGCGGTAATAAAGTTTTATTGAAATGCTAATAGAATGTCTAAAAAGTATGACTTTCACTGAAAAAAGACAATGATGTAATAATTTTTTATATTATGCAACGTTTTCGAATTTTAACAACTATCTCTATTTAGAAATTTAGACTATACATCTATGTAAATTTTTTTGTATCTGTGTGTGTTAAGTTCTTTTATTTCAAGAAAAAAGAGATTCATCTTAGGGAAAATGTTGCGTTTTCGATATCCTAGAATTGTAATTTTTAATTACGTGGTTATGAGAATAATAAAGTATTTAATGAGTGATATTAATTATTTTTTAATATTGTAAATATTAAGCTATTCAAAAACTTGTTTAACAGGAAATAAAGAAATTATCTAGAAGATGAAACATAGACATTTCATGAATTTTGTAACATTGTCAAATATCAACATCATATTTGTTTTCATTTTCAATTGTTGTAACTTATCCTATACTTTTTGATAATTAATTAAAGTCACAAATTTTTAACTTGGTATATTTTCATATGTAAGTTAGACTGTACTTTTGCTTTAATTATCTTTTCTATAAGATTATGATATTTAGCTATTGTAAAAATTGGTGATATTGGAGAATTATAATTTTCGTAATTCCGGAGTTATCCCAGGATCGCGGGATTGAATCTAAGCAATCCCCAAAATCCCGGGATTTGAAATTAGTCTCGGGATTGTAATCCCTATTGACGTACTACTATTTATGTAAATATTTTTATCTAGCTTGTATACATTCACATTTACATAATCATTCTCTTACCGCTCCATTCTAATGCAAAATATAGTCACCACTATAGAAAGTAACACAATTTATTAGAATTTATAGGCTGAGACAAGGTATAACTGTTTTGCAGTAAGTAATATTTATTTTTTAAAACTTCCTCCCCTATCCTTATTCCAGTCATTCCTAGTCGGTGATGAAACTGGAAAATGTTCGCTTGAAAGTTTTTTCTTTTCTTAGCGCGCAGCAGATGTTTCCTTTATTCACCGCACAGCGGACGAAAGTGAAGGAATTTCACTAAAAGGATGAGAATGGAAAGGATGAGAGTGGACATCACTTTATAGTATAGCTGCATCATAACAGGTATGAGTTTCATCTTCCATTTTTTTTTTTTTGCTTTTGAGTATGATGAATTATAAGTGTTGTCTATGTAATGGTTATATATATATATAGATATAATAACAAAACTTTTGTAATTATTAACTATAAATAATATGAAAAATTGACAATAGTGAAATGAACCAATAATTATAATACACCATAAAATTGTATATCTGATAATTTGAAATTCATAAACTGAAAAAAAAAAAAGATTTAAGGGGAGTTAGTACCTTTCGGGACCCAATTTTGCTCATAATAACACGCTTCTTTCGATTCAAAATAAATAAAAAAGTTTTGCATATTTTGGAATGAAATTTTTAAAGTTTCAAGAAGAATTCCCTAGGTCTAAAAATGACCGCAACATTTTCAATTTAAATAATATATATATATATATATATATATATATATATATATATATATTAAATAATATATAATGTATACACAAAAGTAAAAGAAAAATTATATACTTACTTATTTTTCGTACAATATAACTTGGAAAAATACATGATAAACTAAATTTTTATATCAAATTGAAGCTAAATATCACCTTTATTCTATAAACCTAAAACATTGAACTTTTTTTTTATTTTACATATCTTTATAACATCTAACTTTTTTTAAGTAAGTACCTGTATTTACTTTTTCTTATTATTGAAGTTTTATCATAGATATTGCATTTTTATGGTTTAATTGCCTGAAAAAAATGTTTTCATCTGTAAACTTGATTATTATTTTAGGTTGAAGTTAAAGTACGATATTGTAAGAATATATATGTGTAATATTAAGTGAATATATCGAATATATTTTTTATAATTCTGCGCGCAGCACATATATGCATAGATGCCAACATCTCTTAATTATTCCGGAGTCTGAGCATAGAAAAACATGTTTTCAACCTGAAAATTTCAAAATGAAATCCAAAATGTACCTTATACATAGCTGCCAGCCTTCCACTAATCTTCCATAATGTCTAGATTAATTTAACCCAGGTTAACCCCATTTCGAACCAGAAAATGTATTTCTTGAATGCTTATTTATTAGGTTTCTACGTGGAACATATTTATTTTCATTTCTTAAAAAATTTTCTGGTTTGAAACGTAATAAACCAGGGTCAAATTAACGCAAGTATTGAGGAAGATTAGTTTGAGGTTGGCAGCTATGCTTATAGAAATAAGACACATTTGCTCATATAGAGTAGGTGGGGGTAAAGATACGCACTTTCAATACATTTTGATTTTTAATGCACACATTGGTCTAAACTTATGTAATGAGTGATTAAAATGTTAAATTAGAATCTTAGGCAAGTGCAATCATCAACCGACATTCTGTCAAATTATAATTCTGTGAGAAATTGCAATTTTTAAAAATCATTGCTCTGCGTATCTTTGCCCCATCGGTTGGGGTAAAAGTACTCAGTAGTAGGGCAAAGATACGCAGTTCGAATTTTTGCCCCATTACTGTGGGTTTTTGCCCCATTTTCAATAAAACGAATGAGTTATGCAAAAGCATTAGTAAATTTCACTAGTATTTATAGTTAAACTGAAAATTGTAAGTTAAACCATGAAAAAAACGAAAAAAAAAAAACAGCGGTCTGTGAGATTGCAAATAGCAGATAACCTCTAACTACTATGAGACAAACTGTTGCATAAATACCGTGAGCGGTCTCAAAGACCCCTTGATCGTAGAATGAATAAAAGGGTTGACTGACTCATAAAATACTGTTTTTGCGCTAAACTTTATGTAAAGGCCGATTATAATAAAAATTTTCCTCATTTAGAAGTCTTTAGCGATGCTACTAAGTTTTCAAACGAATCGAAATTAAACTAACATCAATAGTTAAGCTGAAAATTACAAGTTAAGCTATGAAAACTGAATATAGCAGCGGTCTGTGAGACCATTAACAGGAGTTAAGGGTTAAGTCTTAAAACAAAATCGTTTTATGAAACAAGAATATTGATTTTTAAAAGTAGATAGGTAGATACCTACGTTCTATATTAAAAACAAACTTAACTAGAAAAATGAAAAGGTAGTTAACTAGCTTATATTAGTTTAGCTATTATATTTTATACAATACTAAGTTATAAAAAGTAAAACTTTCCACAACGTAATTGTGGGAAGCTTTGCATCTAACTAAAACGATAGGGCAAAACCCGCCTCTTAAACTTGTGCGTATCTTTGCCCCAAGACGGATGCGTACTTTTACCCCATTCTGCAGTATTTTACTTAACAGGCTACCTACAAGTTTAAACGAATGCGATCGAGGTAAACTATACGGAATTTAGAAGCTATAGAGTTTCCGTTCTCCACTGAATTTTTGGATTTGTAAAAATTCCAAGTATTGTCAGTTAAACAATAAAGTGAAATATTAAAAATATTAGATCAAAATTCGAAAATTTAAACTTACCTAATTTTCTTGACACGGAGTGCTACTTTTCTTACAAGGTTTGGACACAAAACTACTACATTTGAGACCAAACTACCACCTAGCAGTCATGATTGTAGAAATGTTTCTTCATATTAAAACAGCCAGTGCGTATATTTGCCCGTGCGTATCTTTACCCCCACCTACTCCATATTTTCCGGTGCAAAACATGCTTGTCTTGGATCAGACTCCGGAATAATTAAGAGATGTTGGCATCTATGATATATGTCGTTGAAAATCTTTAATTAGTCTGTCTTAATCAAACTAAATGTTAATTATGTATCCTTAAAATTATTTAAAGGAATACGTAAACAAAGACTTGTACAATTTATTCTAAAAAATTGTTTAATTTGAAGAAATATTTACAGCTCCAAAATATTTTTAATACTGTGTTAAAATCATGCAATATCGAGCTGCTGAATGTGAACTCCCCCCCCCCCCCCATTAAATGGCGTAAGTGATTTTCTTCAAAGACAATGTAGTTTTAATAGATCTTTTCTATGTATATTTATTTAGCCTGGTTTGGTTTAATGTAGTAACTCCATTATAAAATAAATACAACGAAAAGAATAAAAGTTCTGATTATTTTGGTATTCTCCCCAATATAATCTATTTTTTCAATAAATATACATACTGACTGCAATTACCCTCAAGTTAGAGGTTATGCCGCTGAAAGGCATTGTTGCCAATTGCTACGGTTTTTTTGACACCACCATTTTTGAAAAAAAAAATTTCACATTATTTAGTAGAGGAAATTTGTCGTTAAATAGAGCAATGATTACTATTCGTAAAGTGGTAACAAAAAATCGTATTGTGCAGCAGCTATACAAAGGGGAAATGTTGTAAAACAATATTTTGCTAATAACATAAACATGTTTAAATTATTTAAACGATATTACTATCAAGTGCATATATTCTTAAATACTTTCAGGATTTGAGCACAATGGCTTTCAATTTGGGTTTGTACGGTCACCGTTTTCTTTGGTGAACGTCATATTTCCGCCTTTTTCCTAAATCTATACATAGGTGCCAACCTCAAACTAATCTTCCGTAATACTTGCGTTAATTTAACCATGGTTTAATATGTTTCGAACCAGAAATTTTTTTAAGAATTGAAATTAAGTATATTCCACGTAGAAACCTGTAATTAGATGAATAAGCATTTATGAAATAAATTTTCTGGTTCGAAACGTGGTTAACCTGGGTCAAATTAATCCAGACATTACGGAAGATTAGTGGAAGGTTGGCAGCTATGTCTATATTTTACTTACGCCGTATGTCCTTAAAGATAAAATTGGAAATTTGAAATAATATTTTAAATATGTTTATTTTTACGTTACTGACATATTATCAAAGACTTTCGTAAAGGTACAACTTTTAATGCAGTAAAAGTTTTTTTTTTTTTTTTAAGACTAGTACCCTTTTAAAAATTTTATTGTTTGGTAACTTTTTTTATCTTTATGCCTATGTAGAATAAAATGCGATTTAAATTTTAAAATACCGAAGATTTTCGTCAGAAATGCTCTTTGAAATTAATGTATAGCCAATGTTTATGACTGTTGACCTTTTCATACTTCGGTTGAATTCAAGCAACGGATTTAATGCATTCCGTTTTTCTACAAATACAGCTAATTAAATTTTAAATTAGACTTTTTCAGAAATAAATAAAAATCAAGTAAGAAGTTTTAATTAAATTTTACAGTTCTTTCATATTTTTTTTCAAGCATAAACACTTTGGATTGAACTTTTGATATCATAGTACACACTATAATAAAAAAATATAAATTTCGTAGCTAAGTATTTTGAAGGACATCACCTTCCAATATGAAAGTTGTGTTTATTTGTTTTAGTATAGGACGTCAACTTCACAAGATATATATTTTAAAAGAACGCTAGTATTAATTTCCTAAATATAAAATATTTTAGGATATAAGAAATGTGAATTCGTTTTAATGTTATAGTACAATCTGTGCTAGTACTACCTAACACTTTGAAAGATCTGACCTAAAATAAAAGTTATGCTTATTAGTTTTAGTAGTATAGGACCTCAACTTCACAAGATAAATATTTTGAAAAAATGCTAGTATTAGTTTTCTAAATTGAAAATATTTTCGGATATGATAAATCTGAATTAGCTTTAATATTATTGTGCAATCTCTGTTAGTAATAGCTAGTACTTTGAAGAATCTGGCTTTCTAAAAGGAAAGATGTGTAAAAAAAGTGCGAGTAGTAAGTCAAAATTACGTCCATTACTAATCATATCATAATATTAAAATATTTATTTGCTTAAAAGACGTTATAAAAACACATTAAAAGTAAATTAAAATCTATATTTACATGTTTCAACTCATTTTCTGAGTCATCGTCAGAATGTATAACAGAAAATTACAAATGCATATGAAAAATGGAAAAAATTATTGAAAATAAACAAGTAATCATGTAACGCGCCCTACATTTTCGCGATGGTTCGTGTTGCCTCTATGTCGCGATGCCGTAATTTGTCCAACCATTCAACCCATAAATTCCAGATACGAAAAGATAATGTATCGTTACAAACTCCTGAACCTCTTTAATAAATTTCAATGGACTCTCCTATGAATAATTGTAAATAAAAATTTGACATGTAGAATATTTTACTCTTGTTAACAAGTATATTAATGTTTTCGATTTGATTTAGCCGGGATAAAGCAGTATTACCTCTATTGTATTTTATGTCCGCTATATGTTCTTTACATCTAATATTGAATTTTCGTTGGGTTATACCTATATAATGATTTTTGATTCCTCCCTCCCTAATAAATGGAATCATATAGACACCTGAGAGGTCATCTCTATTAATAGGATCAATTTTAGTATTTAAAAGCATCTTTAATTTCGGAGGCGGCTTCGCGATCAAACATAGGCCAAAATTTCTTAAATGATTTCTTACATGTTCAAAGAAACTCGGGAAATAATTTGCTATAATCCTTTTCATATTAACTTCATTAATAGTTTTATTTTTATTTTTATTTTTAGAAGTATTAAAGGAGCTCTGAATCAATTTGTTAATTAATTTTTCCTGATATTCATTATCACTAGCAATACGTTTAATTATCTCTAATTCATCCCCCAGATTTATATCGGAAGAAATCTTGAAAGCACGATTGATTAGGAACCTGAAGGTGGATAATTTATAAGGCATCGGGGTGCATGCGTCGGAAGGTATAACGTTTAAATCTGCGATAGGTTTTCGGTAAACTGAACGAATTAATTAATTCCCCTTTCTCTGTAACTCAACCTCACAAGATAAATATTTTATAAGAACTCTAGCAACAATTTCCTAAACAGAAAATGTTTTAGGATATTTTAAATCTGAATTCGTTTTAATATTATTGTGCAATGTATGAATAACGCATCTGTATATTTAATATTTTTTTCTGTGTCCTTAAATATTAAGGGGATAAGTATATTTTAACTGGTAAAAAACTGAAATTTCCATTTTTATATTAAACTGGCTGACCCGCCCAGCGTTGCCCGGGCCAGTGATAATAACCCTAAATAAGCCCCAAACTTGTATGATTTTATATCTTTAACCCAATTTTGTATGAAGTTATAAAGTACCGCTCAAAAGTATTTTGACAAAGATAATAATTGACTTGAATAAAAGCAATAATAAAATACAAAAATCAATCATTTATTTTATTTAACCGTATTCATTGTTTTACAGAATTTTAGCAAATGAACTAGAGTCCTTCACGGGTCGGGTTGTACCCAATTCGAACCCGCAAATTCCATTTTAAGTCAACCCGCACCCCGATCCGAACTCGACAAAAAAAAAAAAAAAAAAAAAAAAAAAAAAAAAATTCCTCGACCCGCAACCCGACCCGAAGCCGCAAAAAGAATTTTTAGCAACCCGCAACCTGACCCGAACCCGAGATATTTCAACCCGCACCCGACACGAACCCGCAATGAAAGAAAAGTAAATCTTGTTTTAATGCCATTATGAAAAAAATTCTACAATTGTATCTCTAATGCCATTTTTATATTTTTCATAGAAGAATTAACAAATCTATATTCTGTAATATTGAAATATAGTCGCTATAAAAAACCTCTGAATAGTGGACACCTCGGGATCGTTAAATAGAATCAAACATCGGGTCGGGTTACCCCAAATTTTGTTTTTTCGGCTCGGAATGAGTATAATTTTCTTTTTGCAGGTCGGGTTCACACTATAAAAATTCTTGTGGGTCATATATAAGTTTTTTGCCACTCAGATTGTTGGCATTTTCACAAAAAGTTTGAGCACAATTATGTTTACCCAACAATCTGTGTGGCAAAAAACTTATATAACATATTTTTTAATAACAAAATTTCAATTTTTTTGTTATATTTTTTTGTATGATTTTTTTGTTAAAAACCTTAATTAAACAATCTATTTATTTTTTTATTTTTTTTATAATGTATGACTTACTTAAATTATTAGTATTACTTTATACTTCATAATTTATTTATGTGCATTAGTAACTAATTCATATAATTCTGTTAATAATTGGATATTATTTTTTGATTAATTTTTTATTTTATGCTAAATTCATAATCTAGCTTTATGATTAGTTTACAAATCTTGAATTTTTATTTTTACATAGCTGTAGAATGATTACTTATTATATTTATTTTTTTATGACTTAGTTTAATTTTACTTCATATATATTGAATATTTAAATTAACTTTGTCAGCGATTGACCTAAATAAGTTTTGGAGTTTAAATAATAAACACGAAGTAGCTGTATTAATTATTATAGTAATAGATAACTGATATTTTCCTTTAATACTAATCAGAATAATATTTATTAAATCTGATCGCCGTTCATATATTTTTACTGTTTAAATTTATCACATTTGTTCCATTTAATGAAATAAAAATTTGAACTACAACTCTGAATTGAAGAGCTAAGTGGAAGAACATGTTACGTAACAAAAATTACGTTTGAAGAAATTTGATGTGAAAGTTTTTGTAGTCAATTTTAATGATTTATTTTCTGTTTGATACCATGTGCTTGAAATATTAAGAGGTGTGGTACTAAACTCTATCAAAAACACTTACTCATATTTAATTCTGAAATGTTAAAAAAATATTAATATTATTTGCATTATTAAATATTAAAATAATAAATATTAATGAATAATGCCTTAAATCTTCAAGGTTAAATAGAATTTTGGTATTTTAGTTTTATAATTTGATAGAATACCTGATAATACCTTCGTCCAAAAGATAAAATCATTTTTAAGAAAATGTAGAATAACATGTTCTTCCACTCAGCTCTTCAATTATTTTGAAAATTATTCCTAAGTTTTAAACATTCCTTTCATATTATCAGCAAGTTTAATTTTGTTTAAAATTTTAATTTAAATAATATTAAAATACTTTTTTTCTTATTTAGTTGATTATCATTTACTATGTACGGAAAAATATTATATATTTTTAAGAAGAATGAAAACTCACTTTATTACTTTAGCTGAAATGAAATATATGTATGTTTTTTTTTTTTTTTTTGTTTTTTTTTTTACGGTAACGTTTATTTAAATTTTAGTAGCTCTTCCTTTACGTTTTTTATCTTTGCTCTTAACTACCAACTTTTATATTATCACTTATTTCTAATGGAGATCGTCTCTCAGAATTTTTTCGATTGAATAACACAAAGCTTGCTATTCGGGAAAAATGTAAAAATTGGCAGCTATATTATTTACGTAATTAACAAGCATCACTAACTTAACCTAATAAATTTTGTGAAATATTGGATAAATAAATAGTACAGCTGTTTTAATTCGAAATAACATTCAATAGATTCACATTTATTTTATTAATAAACATTTTTATGGGAGGGGGGGGGGGTCGAGTTACCGAATATTGTTTTTTTTTTTTTATTCTATGCAAAAAAAAAGTTTAATTTAACTTATTTCACTTATTCCAATTTTTAATGCGTTTATGTTGCAAAATCTATATAAATGCGTTTGAATATTGTATTGCGAATAAGCTATTTAAATTAATTTTGTAAAAGTTTGGAGGCGAATTTCTTATAAAGAAATATTCATTATTATTAATATAAACAAGACGATCGGTAAATAGAAATTTCCCATGTACCTAACCTATAATACGCGATTCTTCTGTTAAATAGAACCCTCCCTCCCCCCCCCCCCCCCCCTCGCCAACAGAAATCGACCTACAGATTTTGACTGTTGGGAAAAGCGTCAATTGTCAACATGGAATGCATGTATGACTACGTATTTCTCTGGTCTGATAACGCATTTTTTCTTTAACAGACATTTTCTGAAAACGGATATTTTCGGGCAACTTTTTGCTGCCAGAAATTTTCTGTTGATTTACAGAAATATTTTTAACAGTGTAGCAATAGCGACAGACAAACACACACAAACGCATACACACAGAGTGAAACTTTCAGAACTATTATAGTTCAGCAATATGGTCGTTTGCAAATATTTCAAATGTTGAAAAATCTTTAATAGTGGCATTTTCTTGGAAATACTTCCAATGCAAAGCCAATATTTAATCAATATTGTTATTTCATTGGGAGTGCAGGGTGTTCATAAACTATTTACCCCGATTACAAAAATTTATCTTCTATTAAGATAGACGAGTGTATTTTATGTCATAAAGAAGGAAAATATTTCTATTAAATAAACAATATACTTTTACGTCATCTGTAAATCTTAACATTGGCAGTATTCATGTGTTGGTCAGCATTACTGTTGGGATGGACGCTATAACAGTAGATATCCTACTCTTTCATGTCTCAGTATCTGGCATCTGAGATTAACCCTTTCTCTACTGCATTATGATCTACAGCAATTTTTTTCATGTAATTTTTTTCAGTTACTACAATGAAAATTAGAGGATATAAATTAAAAAAATACTCACCTATGTGCAATTTAATTCGTTAGAGGTAATTAATTAAAGTACCATCAGTACACTATGCCTAAGATATTCTCGTAACAGAAAACCCACATGATATTTCATATAACGTTTAAACTCTTGAAAATGCTAGATAACAAGAAGACGCTCGCAAGTTAACAATAAAAAAATATTAAATTGACATAGTTTCATTTACACATGAAATATGAGTAAAAATTCAAATTTGATGGTATTAAAAAAAAGAAAAAAAAAACAGAAAAAAAAATTTTTTTTGGCTTTGATTTTTTTTTTTTTTCAGTCCTTTAATTATACGACGTATATATTCCAGGGACAACATGTTCTCTCGCATCTCCATATATGCAATATATGAGTTTACATATGCCATTTCTAGCATAGTAAAAGAGCCGGTGCCACAACTTTTTCAATTTCCTATAGAAATATAATAATGAAACAGAAAAGAAATACAAGAAAAACGTTACCACACTACAATTTAGTATGTACATTATAAAGATGATAAAAGCTACGGATAACTACATAGATGAAAAGTATGCAAGAATTTTTCTCCATCACCCTGTGTACTGGCGGTACTTATAAGTACCTCCGAGTAATTCAATTGTTAAATCAAATACATACACCGCTCAATTAAAATGCCTAGTCAAATTGTATTCTAAGATCATAATGAACACATAAAAAATTCCAACACTTATCTTATGTTCTTTACTATGTTTGCAGCAATAAAAAGACAAGGGTGACAATCTGTACAAAATGCACAATCTGCACAAATCACATTGACTGTTTCAAAGATAGCATTCTTTTTCGCTAAAATAACGAATCGAGATCAACTGTTGCCATGCATCCTGAAAAAGTGGAGTTAAAAGAGTGTTTTTGCAAAGTACCATTAGAATATTAGTAATATTACCTATGGGATGAAAGTTTAAAGTGAGTGGTACTTATAAGTACCGTCAGTAGATAAAGGGTTATTATGCATCTTTAATGTCTTGCATAGCCCACCGTAAAAAAATCTACCAGCGTTATCTTAGGTGAACGTGGAGAAAACGTAACTCGCACGTCCTGATTTATGTAGATTTTCAGCTTCTTTGATACAATAATTCTTTCATTTACACCACATCAATGAGACATGAAATTACAATTTATAAAAGCCTTGATTATTTTCATTTTGTTATTTCAAGGATCTATTTTCAAAACATTAGAAGTTATGGATTTTATTAATGGGGTAAAGATTTTATGGACACTCTGTATTTCCGATGAAATATACAATGCAATACTGGACACAGATATAACCAATTTGACAAGTTTGCTTCTAGAGAAGCATGATGTATAATATTTTCATTCGCGTAAAATAAATTAATCCCCTCTATATACTTTTAGATAGTTTGCATATGAAATAAATAAATCTTGATCCTATATATTCTACAGTGACATAAATGATCATTCTGTATTATGATGGCAACGTCTAATATCAAGTTTCCACAATTCATATATTAAAGATAATTGCAACACTTTGGACACCAGCATTCAGTTTACCAATTTAATTTATCAGCAATTGGAGAAAACCAAACTTTAATTTGCATTAAATCTGCATTACAATAGATGTGTATAATATACTTTCTAAGGCATTCCTTTACATAAATTCATCAAGTTGATAAAGAAAGTTTGGACATTTAATACTTACAGAAGTGTCTTGGACGTCGATTAGCTTATTTTTGTTGTTCTAATTAAAGCTGAAAACAATTTTCATTATTTTATTTATTTAAAACTGTATGTGGCGTAAGATTTAGATATAGTATAATAATTAAATAATTTCTGTGAATGTCAAAATAAGATAAATATCAACTGATACAAGTAATTTTCAATTTAATTTAATATATGCATTTATTTAAAGGACATATGCCATATACCGTGTTATTCAAAATAATGATTATCGTAATTATCTCAAACCTCTTATGATGGAAACATAATTCCAATTACAAAAGTATTAAAATCAATTACAACTTTTAGTACGGCTATTGTTTTGGAAAATGCTGCATACATTTTAAAATACGAAAATAAATTTTTATAAGAATCCTGGATGCTATAAATTATGTTTAAAAATATTTTTTTCTTGGTCTGACAAGAAAAACAGTACTACTTTCATTATTATACGACCAAAACTCAACGAGTTGTGATACATTAAAAGTCATGAAATTCAGGAGCAGTCTGGCACTAAATAATCGTCTGACCGTTTTTAGTGCCGGAAAGCTTCAAAATTTCACAATTTTTCCAAATATAGTTATAAGACGTTTTTATATAGTAACGAGAGACTGTCACTATGTCAACGGCACTTTTAATTGAGCAGAATGTAAAAATATTGATTTTTTACTTTCTTCTATCTTCAATAGAAGAAAGTATTGTACGAGGGTGTATCAATAAGTTTTTGCCCTCACATAGAAATAATTGAGTGAAATTTATGAATTTTCTACATTGTATTAGTCCTTTTCTGTATAGTCACTGTGCACAGTAACATATTTCTGCAAACGGTATTTCAAAGACACGGGAGAGGATGTATTCCAGGAGACGCGATAGTAGACCCAAATAGGGGCATTTTTCTAACTTTTGCCGACTCCCACATGTGACATATTGTTGGAAAGGCCTATGACTCTTATTCATGCTATGCACCTCCCAATTCCCCCCCCCCCTAAATTTTCTCCGCGGGGGCATGAATGATGTCCTAAAAATGTAGAAAAGTGCCCCCGGAGGGCAAATTTGGAGGGATGGTCTCGAGAGGTGCATAGGATGAATAAGTGGTCACAGGCCTTTCCAACAATATGTCACATGTGGGAGTCGGTAAAAGTTAGAAAATTGCCCCCCTTTTAGTCTACTATCGCGCCTCCTGAAATAGATCCTCCCTTCTCTCTTTGAAATACCGATTGCACAAATGTGTTACTGTGCACTCTGACTATATATAAAAGGACTCATAAAATGCAGCAATTTCATAAATTTCACTCAATTACTTCTATGTGAGGGCAAAAAAGTATTGGTACACCCTTGTAATCGAAATTATTTTCATCTTCCGGTTTTCGACGGATTTACACGTTGTATGATCAGAGATCCCAAAAAAACATGTTTATAGAAAAAATCTGTCTTTCCGGGTGTCCGTGTGTCCGTATGTCCGTGTGTCGCCATTGTAGCAACAAAATGTGTATGAAGTTATGCGTTGAATTTAACCAATTTTTTTTAAGTTTTTGGCTGTGGCAAGCAGGTCCTCCCTTAATTTGTAAAAAAATACGCCGGAAGGGGGCGCTCTAATAGCTTTCTTGTGCCCTTTTCAATATTGTACCATCGAAAAATGTATGAAGTTATGCATAGAATTGAAACAAATTTTTGTGTATGTTTTTGGCCACGGCAACAAAGTCCTCCCTGAATTTGGAAATATTCTGCTGAAAGGGAGCACTATAATAGAAAATTTTGTGTATTTTTCTTGATTTTTCGAAGTTCTATTGTACACCGGCGGCTCGTGAAGCGACAGGAACTTTGTATCCTGATAAGCCGGCTATTTGCGAACAGCTGATATGCAACAGAATAACGGAAAACTAGTGTGATTTCAATAAATATCGTGATCGAGATTAACTCGTTTTTACCCCGATTAATTGACCGAAGCAGAAATTTAAGATCCAAAAAATCCCTGCACCTGCAGTAAGAATACATCCTATGCACTAATCAAATTAAAATACGAAAAGTAATGATTTTTGAAACAGCTCAAGCAATAACATTCTAATTGGTTACCCCAACTTATTTCAGGAAAGTATAGCTAGTGATAATTGGTTAAATCATTTATTAAAGTTTCATCCATAAATAAGAAAAATAGACGCAGAAAATATTACTTTAGGGGCACAGGCTAATGAGACATGAATTTCAAATGGCGTAATGAATTGCTGTGTTCCTTAATGTGTACCTTCTTTTCATCTATTATTTAAAATAATGCTGTAATATTAAAAGTAAAAAGGAGTTTCAAATACTCTATAATGTTACTCTATAATGTTTACATAAATGTTAACATACCTTATAATGATTTTTACACTTTTCTTCCTTTTATTATAGTGATATTTTTATATTTGTATTAAAAAATATTATATGCAGGTTATCCGGCAAAGACATTTTTTCCCTCTTAACATTTAAACATCGACATCTATAGTAATAATAATAATGTCTAAATGCAGTAAAGTGGCCATGAGCTGTTCAAAGAGATTTTTTGTAGCGTCTCCTATCAATAAATTCAATAGTTAATATCAACGACACTAAGTGCAACCATTGATAACTAACTAGCAGCTCATTTATGACGACTTTCGTGATGTAAAGCTTCTGAAAATCACGAACAAAGAGCTTTCTAGACATACAGTTCTCCATAGTTACGTACACAAAATATCTTATCATACTAAGTCGATATTGCTGTGCCACTTTGTAATTTACAATTTTTCTGCATCTCTCATTTTTTTAAAAATCGATACGCTAACGTCTCACGGTACCGGTAGGAGGCAGTGTAAACAGTCTTATCGAATACAGCACCGCTACTTTACTATACATTGACACCACATTTACGACTGTACCTGTAGCCGCAAGCATTTAAATGTTAACGGGACTAAATAGAACTTTATTAGACACCCTGTATTTATATTTAATTATTGAAATCGGAACCTCTCAGTATTCATTAATTTATGAATTATTGATTTTTAAAATGTGTTTCGACTTTTGGATCACCCTGTATACATGGCTCTTGGTGCATTTTTTTATACGAACATTTCTTTTAATTTCGATTTCTATAATAAAACTGACAAAAATGTGGTCAATTACTACTGTAGACCTGTCAATTAAAGTTTCCAAGTGGTCAAGTACTGGTGCAATATCATTTTGAATTTTATTTTGTTAAGATTTTAAATTGTTGATAAGAAAACGGTTTTTGTATTGGATTAACAATCTTCATAAATTCATCTCAATTTTGCTGAAATGTTATTTAAGTACTTCACATAATGTCTCTCAATAGATGTATCATTTGGGAACTCCAATAAGAAATCGTCGCGAACTTTAAAGATTCTTCTATTGGGACATCGATGCCATAGTGACTTACATAGACACATATTCCATGTTACGATCAGACAGTGGCGGCAATATGGTATTCATTTTGGTGACGATATATTTACATTTTGGTTGCGATATACAAATTTTTCTCTTTTTATGAGCATGCTATAAGGGCAGTTACAAAGATGCATCAAAAACGTTGCTGTAAAAATTAATATTTTTCTAATGTGTTCCATAATAACGTTTCGAACAAGTTAAATAAAAATATTGCTATTCATATTTCTTTAAAGATATTCATTTCAGACATCTCGTGAGAAGGTATTGTATTAACATCGATATATAATTACAAATGCTTGACGAATGCTTTGAATTAATAATAATAGAGTAATAATAATAGTTTTAACAAATGAATATTTAGGATATAACCACAATTTAGAATAACAAAGTAATATTTAGAATCTTAGTGCAATTTAGATTCACAAAACACCATTACAGTACTTTAAGAAACGATAAGAATGAATGATGAATAATAATATGAATAATATGAATTCTTGAAATGTTGAAGATGAAGAAATACTATGCAAATTGTACTTCGTTTTTGGAATTGATAATCAAACACTGTCTGTACTAAACAGAACTCATAAATTAAATCTTAATTTAATTGACATTTACTTTTTTTTCTATAAACTAAATAAGGGATCTGTTAAGGTCGATGCTCTATGGAAAAGGGTTATTAGAGTACGAGAGGAGAAAGAGTTTATTTTATAAGTGTATTGTAAATCAAAAAGTGAAATTGCGACATGGAAATAAATTATATATGTTCTCACAAAAATATTAATCCTTCACGACTCAGATGGCTACAAATTCTATTGGCATGATTTCAAGAAAGAGCCGAAAGAATGCTTACATCCATAAATGAGGAAGCTCTAGAATGGTTTGGGGAGCATTTGTTTATGGTAGACTGTGTGAGAAAGAATGCGTTTCAACGGGTTTCTGACTAATATCGCTGCTGATTAAAAAAAATAAAACGGTAAGCCTCAAGTGCATCCGGACCTGCCTTGAACTACTTTCATCCAAATTTTCAGACTTGTGCGCGCGGTAGATTTCGCTAGCCATTTCCGACAGACACACAAACAAACAGAGCGAAACTTTCTTTTATTAGCATACTTTTTAAAAATTAATGTGACCCTATAATTTCTTAACAGTCTGTTCTTAACTCCATTTTATCATTTATTTTGATTTGCTTTGACACATGTGTGATTTATTACTATTACTTGAATATATTGCTGATAGTTATATACTTTGAAATATATCAGCAACAACAACAACAACAATAGTAAATACAGAACTTGTGTGGAAATATAAATTACTAGCAAACCCCGCGGCTTTACTCGCGTAATAGTTGGTATATGCCAAGTCATATTTGCATGACTATTTTTTATTAGAAGTACACTTTTTTGGAATAATTCAAAAATTACAAATTAAGCCACAGTTTGACTAAACTTCATTATAAAAGTGCAATAGACAGAAATGAGATTTTAATTATTAAGAAGAACTAAAACTAATTCCAAATAAATGATAATTTAGAAAGTATTTTGAGACTTTTATGCTCATTTCATATTCATTTGAAGTTTTGAATTTTTTTGAAACCATCTTATAACATTCACATCTTAAAATTAACCATCATGTCAAATTGTCTCGAAAATGTCGAATGTGTCGAAAAATGTTGAAACAGAGACAATCACCATTAATTTGCCAACATTAACCTTGAAATAGGTTGGTATTTCCTAATATTCTATAGAAAACGGAATTTAGATGTTTTTAAAGGCTTTCTTGTTGTTCCTGCCAACCAGGTGGTAGTGACACCGGCATACAATATAGCCCGTATAGGATCAGGGACTATTACTCTTGATTCGCAACCAATAACTTCTGTAATCGGTTTATTATTTCCTGAAATTCCATAGAAATCGTAATTTAGGACACTTTTAGAATGTATAACCGCTCCTTCCCTTCGCATCGCCCCTTTTCTATTTCGAATTTATTTTCGACTGTTCTTAGAGGACATTTATATTTTATAAGTAACTACCGTATTATATTTAAAGTTTCTAGCCTCTTCAGTACCGCAGAAATCGTAATTTAGAAAGTTTTTTGCTCCTGCTACCCTTGACATAAAATATAGCTTATGTTTGAGCAGGTTCTATCACCATCAATTTCAACAATTATGTTTGAAATCGGTTTCGTATTTCATACATTTGCATAAAAATCGTAATTTAGAACGCTTATAGAACGCTTTTCGCTCACTTCATCCTTTTACATTTGGAATTTTCTTTCGACAATTCTTAGAAAGCATTTGCACCTTTGTAGTAATTGCCATTCCAAATTTAAAATGTTAGACCCCCTCAGTAACACAAAAAACGCAATTTAGAAATTTGTTTGCTATTGTAACCTCCAGGTGGTAGTGACAACAACGTAAAATATATGCTATGCTGGAGCGAGAACTGTCACCATCAATTTGAAAAAATTACTTCTGAGATCGGCTTATATTTCTTGAGATTGCGAAGAAATCGCTATTTAGAACGTTTTTAGAACTCTTTTAGTTCATTTTCACCCATTTTAAATTTCAAAATTTTAAGGAATTCTTCTCAGAGAGTATTTAAATCTCTAAGTAATTACCATGCCAAATTTCAAGTTGCTAGCCCCTTCAGTATCACAATAATCACAATTTAGAACATTTTTTAAAATGAAACCACAAGGTGATAGCGATGCCAATATGAAATAGATCCTATATGGGAGCAAGGGCTGCCATCATCAATTTCCAACCATTACTTTTGAAATCACTTGGGTACTTTCTGAGATTGCGTAGAAATCGCAATTCAGAATGTTTTTTATAACGTTTTTTCGTCCATTTTCACACCTTTTAAATTTCTAATTATTTAGGAAATGTACTTGGAGATCGATTATACCTAATAAGTAGCTGCCATTCCAAATTTCATGTTTCTAGGCCCTTCAGTAACACAAAAATCGTATTTTCGAACGTTTTTTTGCTCTTTCACCCCCATTTGGCACCGACATAAAATGTAGCCTATGTTGGAGCAAGGGTTGTCACCATCATTTTGACACCACTATTTTTGAAAGCGGTTTGCTACTTCTTGAGATTGCGTAAAAATCGCCATTTAGAACGTTTTTTAGAACGCTTTTTGCGCATTTTCAGCCCTTTTAAATTTCGATTCTTTAAAGATATGTTCTTAGAGATAATTTTTATCTAATAAGTAGCTACCATGCCATATTCCATGTATCTGGGCCCTTCAGTAACACAAAAATCGCAATTTCGAACGTTTTTTTGCTCCTGTACCCCCTTTAGGGGAAGTGGCACCGGCATAAAATGTAGCCTATGTTGGAGCAAGGGTTGTCACAATCATTTTGACGCCATTATTTTTGAAATCGGTTTTCTACTTCTTGTGATTGCATAAAAATCGCCATTTAGAACGTTTTTTAGAACGCTTTTTACGCATTTTCACCCCTTTCAAATGTCGAATATTTTAAGAAATGTTCTTAGAGATCATTTATATCTAATAAGTAGCTACCATGCCATATTCCATGTATCTGGGCCCTTCAGCAACACAAAAATCGCAATTTCGAACTTTTTTTGTTCCTGCACCCCCTTTAAGGTTTACCTGCACCGACATAAAATGTAGCCTATGTTGGAGCAAATGTTGTCACCATTATTTTTTAAATCGGTTGGTTCTTCCCGAAGTTGCGTAAAAATCGCCATTTAGAACGTTTTGTAGAACGCTTTTCGCACATTTTCCCCCCTTTTTAATTTAGATTTTTTTAAGAAATGTCCTTAGAGATCATTAGTATCTTGTAAGTAACTACCATTCCAAATTTCATCTGTCTAGGCCCTTCAGTAACACAAAAATCGCATTTTTCGAACGTTTTTTGCTCCTGCACCCCCTTTTGGCCAGTGGCACGTACATAAGATATAGCCTATGTTCTAAGTTGGACTAACACCATCATTTTGAGACCATTACTTTTGGAATCGGTTCGGTAGTTCCAGAGCTTACCTCCTACAAATAAACAATTTTTACCTCTTTATAATATTATTAGTATAGATTTAAAAACAACGTTTAAACACACAATAAAATAAGTTGAGTTGATCAGACGTATACGTTTCGTGAGTATTAGGACTCACATCCTCAGTGTAAAAAACTTTAAAAACAATATCCCCCCAACTACATGAACGGTGAAAACACAAATGTCAAAACAAAATACCAAAAGACCATCAAGTTCTAACAGCCAAAGAAATTAATGCGGAAGTGAAGTGTCGTGACACAACAAATCCACCCAGAAAGTTGAGATGTATGGTGTACTAGATAAATCATTAACCAAGGAGTCTTTAAATTTATGGATATGAAAAGCCTCAAAAAAGTCCAAATCCAGAGGAGTAATGCATTTCTTGATAATGGTAGCTGAGTCAAAATTAAAATTATGTCCCCCCCCCCCCCAGCAATGAGAGGCGATAGAGGATTTCTGTAATTATTTTTTCTTTACATAGTTTCTGTGTTCATTGACACTGTAACGGAGTTTTCGTTTAGTTTGTCCAATGTAGGACAAACCACATTGGCATTGAATGTTTTAAACTCCCCAATAATTATGAGGAGGAATTTGGTCCTTAAGCTGCGAAAAAGTTAATTTATTAACCGGTTTAAAAACCACATTAAAATCATAATGTCTCAAGACATTAACCATCTTAAAGCTAATGCTATTATAAAATGGTAAAATGTTAAGATCAGACATGATAAAAAACCCCAAATAGGTCCGTTGCAACCAAATATAGTAAATACAGAACTTGTGTGGAAATATAAATTATTTAAAACAATGTTTAAACACACAATAAAATAAGTTGATTTGATCAGACGTATACGTTTCGTGAGTACTAGGACCATTTTACCATTTTACCATTTTATAATAGCATTAGCTTTAAGATGGCTAATGTCTTGAGACATTATGATTTTAATGTGGTTTTTAAACCGGTTAATAAATTAACTTTTTCGCAACTTAAGGACCAAATTCCTCCTCATAATTATTGGGGAGTTTGCAACATTCAATGGCAATGTGGTTTTTCCTACATTGGACAAACTAAACGAAAACTCCGTTACAGAGTCAATGAACACAGAAACTATGTAAAGAAAAAAGAATTACAGAAATCCTCTATCGCCTCTCATTGCTGGGGGGGGGGGACATAATTTTAATTTTGACTCAGCTACCATTATCAAGGAATGCATTACTCCTCTGGATTTAGACTTTTTTGAGGCTCTTCATATCCATAAATTTAAAGACTCCTTGGTTAATGATTTATCTAGTACACCATACATCTCAACTTTCTGGGTGGATTTGTTGTGTCACGACACTTCACTTCCGCATTAATTTCATTGGCTGTTAGAACTTGATGGTCTTTTGGTATTTTTTTTTTTTTTGACATTTGGGTTTTCACCGTTCATGTAGTTGGGGGGATATTGTTTTTAAAGTTTTTTGCACTGAGGATGTGAGTCCTAGTACTCACGAAACGCATACGTCTGATCAAATCAACTTATTTTATTGTGTGTTTAAACATTGTTTTTAAATAATTTTACAACAACAATAATAATAAATTTAATAAAGTAATATCTTGAATCGATATTTTAACAATAGTTTCAAGATACATTTTTTTAATTGAGTTCTTTATTTTAATTTGCTTGGAAGCATTTGTGATTTATTACTATTACATAATTGTATTTCACTTAATAGATACTTTAAAATATAAAAATCTGAAAATTATTTATCTTTGAAAATTCGTAAATGTCTACCTCAATTCCAAACATTTTTTCCAAAAATACGTAAATAGTATTCATAAATACGCCAACAATTTCGGAATATATGAACTACTATTTTTGAACATTAATTTTCAGTTTATTTATTCGTAGAAATCTAGAATTAAATAAAGTGAAGTTTACTATTCGAAAATAATATGTATTTCGGAATTACATACTCCAGAATCGTGCGTAGCTCTATGTACACTGTTAAAAATCTACAGCTTTAGCTGACTAGTCACTCCACCGCTTTTATAGAAAACAGTTACTTGACTATATTATGAAGCATTCTCATTCGTCAAAATAGAGATATTTTATAAAAGCGGTGGAGTGACCATGCAGCTAAATAAGCTGCAGATTTTTAACAGTGTAAGTATAAACGATTACCCCTTAATATATAATAAATTATATTTTTTGATAAATCGCCTTCATTTCATCATTTGTGGTTAATTGGTATTTATTATTAAATTGCTTTCTGTTCAAGTATATTCCGGAATTTGCATTAGTTAAACTCTCGGGAGTATATTATAATTTGTTGGCATAAAACTAATGGCTTTAATTATTAGTATAAGATTTTGCTTTTTAGTTGATATATTAAGATAAGTACATATTTTCGATGTAACTATCACCTTAGAATAAGTTATAAATTTAGTAGCTACATTTAAATGTTTCGGAACCAATAACTTTATGAATAATTTTGATCTTTTTCTTTTAAGCTAAAGTATTAACAGCAAAATGTTACAACTCTTCAGATACCATTTATTCTAATATTAATCGTATTTCAACAGCTCTTCATAATGAAAACTTAAAACCGAGTGGCATTTGATTGATATTTATTTGTTATTTTGAGCATTCGTGTAAGTTAAAACAATGGAGCGCGCTCTCTTGATGAAAGTTTGAAATAATTATAAAATTATTCTATGCAAATTTTATGAGCTATTTTATAAACATATCACTTATTATATCTTTATATTTATTAAATAAATTATTGAATTTTAAACTTGTGGTTTTCTAAGGAACACACAACATACATATATAGTTAATAACAGTGACTTAGGTATAGATATTATAGTTATTATGAGTTAGATGTAGTTAATATAGTTAAGAAAAGTAAGAATGTATAAAATAATGAAAATAGAGAAGATAAATACAAATTTGTACCTTATATAATCGCAGAATTTGTCATTTTAAAAAGTGAATGTTATCATTTGGAAATAGTGGTAGGACTATGGCTCGCGAACCACATATTCGACACCACTCATTAAAGAAATTCTTCATAGGCTTTTTTAGCAAAAATCAAATCCGTGCGAAGAAGATAAAAAATATCTGTATCAGAAAGAAAAACATACTTTCTTTTACATAGTATTAAGAGCCTGTTCTAGGTAACGACGTTCGAAAGAAAACATTAAAACAGTCCCGGAATTCTCTATAGCTTTCTTACTTGCACTTAAGTATTTTTAAATTATTCTTTTTTGCATAAGATATCTGAGGTTGATTTCTAAAGTGATAGATTTATCCTTTATTGATTTTTGTTGCAGTTTGTAAAATGGATCATTTCTTTACCAATTACAAAGGAAAGTAACACATAGCTTTAAACAAAGTTAATAATGTAATAACGGCAATTTCTGTGCATATTTTGTTTGTTTGGAACTGTAATTTCTTTTAAATTAACGGTATTTTCATTAATTTGAACTTTTACTAAAATTACTAAATTGAAGAACAAATTTTCTTTTAGCATCTAAACGGCAACCTATTTAGTTTTTGTCATATAACAAATCCAACTAGTTCAACGCAAGGGATTATTTCACACTATACAGTGTATCCCAGAACTCATGGGCCAAACTGTAAGGGAAGATAAAATATACATAAGAACCAATTTTGATATAGTAATGTGGTGTCGGAAGTGAAAAGTGTAAGCGAAAAACAAGAAAGGCTTTGGAAATGAAAAAAAGCGTTTTATTGACATAACAATTACAGTAAGTACTTAAATGTGCCATACTGAGAAAAGAAATATGGTTCTGTCATCTAGAATCTAAATTGTGGCTCTAGAAAAAATAGTTCTATGTCATCCGTATAAATTCTAGTTACCTTTCCTAGAGAGTTCTAGAGACTTCTACAAGAATTCAAGAGCGTTTTCCTATATTCTCGTGATCTAACTTATTTAAAAATGGCTGCAAATAGATGCTAACACAAGAGGTTAGTTTTAGTAACTATAATTTTAGTTTATGAAACCATTCCAGAAATCAAGCGGAAATTTCTCGCTACTGAAACGATTCATTATCGTTTCGTAACCTAGAAAACAAGAGATTAGAAATTCTATATCATTTCGTCTATTCAGCTTATTTGTTTGCCTTATTAGCATAGCTTAGAAATCTATGTATCTAGTTTAGGGGTACAGAAAATGACTACATATTCATTCTAGGTGAAGGCGGTATTTTTTTTTTTCTCAGTACACCACCAACTCTGATACTGGCCTGGCAGCGTCTAGCAAATGACTGGCGTATCCTTTCGAAGATTCCAGGTGTTTCACTAACAGCTGTAGCTGCGACTGAAAGTCTTTCAATGAGGTCCTCATCAGTGTCAATTAGTGTCTTGAAGATGAGACACCTGGAATCTTCGAAATGAAACGCCAATCACTTTGTAGATGCTGCTAGGCCCGTATCGACGTTGGTGGTGGCAGATTCGAGCCCTTGCTGTAATTGTTATGTCAATAAAACGTTTGTTTTCATTTTCTCCGTATTTCTTGTTTTTCGCCAACACTTTTCATTTCCGACCATTGGTAAACTAAAATTGCTTCTTTATGTGTATTTTATCTTCCCTTACAGTTTGACCTATGAGTTCAGGGATGCTCTGTATGAATGTTTACATTGTTTAATATTCATTTTGATTGGTGCGGGCGAAAAATGGCGTACATTGGAAGACCGTACTAACAGGGATGTTCACCGATGTAATTGTTAGCAAAACATGGTTCTGTTTCTCGAAGTAAACTTGTACAAATATTTATCTGTTACAATAATTTTTGGGTTACAGTCTTCCAGGGTTACAGAACAGGTGAAATCCCCCCCCCCCCTTTTTTAAATTGAATACTCTAGTATAATTTTTACATTTAACCCGGGAATACGCACGCATAGCCAGGATATGAACGGTTTTTACTTTGTCACCAGTAAATACAAATAATGATCGTCACCTTATTTAGTCGGAGACAATTGTTAAAAATTTTGCGACAAGTTGAAGATTACTTTTTAAAAGATAGTGGTGACAATTATAAAAAAAACATACGCACTCTGGGTCTATCAGACCCGGCGCGTGTCCTCCCCGGTTAATATATTTTTTAGATTGCCCACACACAACATCGAGAAGGATTTCTATATCAAAAACATCAATAATGTATCCATATAAAGTTTTGAAATGTATTAAAAGCTGTACTTTCGTATTAGAAGCATATAAAAAATTAATGGACGAAGAAATCGCCAAATATCGCTACTTACGGCATCCATTTTCATTCTGATAATTTCAGTGGTTAAAGCGCGTAGTTAGATTACGTGTATGCTAAATTTGTGTTATATTATTTTATAGTTTTATTCCTTTATGAAGTTTTAACTTCGTTATGAAATATTAGTCGGTAAGAAATACTGAACTTTTTATATTATTCTAGGACCGATCGAGTTAATTAAGATAAAAAAAATGGTATGCTTAAATAATATTTCAAAAACCATTGAGATACAGCTTTAAAACAAATTGCACGTGAAAAAATATTTTTCCCAATTCGACGGTGTAAAAACAAAATTCGTGCAATGTTTAAAAGTTTTAAAAATTTTTATTAAAAGTGAAATTTATTAGTCAGATGTTGCCACCTTAAAGATGACGTCATCGTTACTCGCGGACGTGTATTTGCTTTATAATATAGATTTGTGTTCCGATCACTTCAACTTTCTAAATATTAATTTTCCCCTTTTTTATACCGTTCCTATATATATTAATATAATTATTTTAAAAATCCTCTTTGGCATCGTTATGTTACTGCAGATAAATAATAAGATTTTAAATGTATTTTTGTTAAAAATGAACTAAAAAAATATTTAAGTAAACATAGGAAGAATATATTTTTTGTCACTAATGGAATACAAATTAAAAATTCATATTTTAATTATTATCCACTTAACACTATGTCTATTTTCGCAGAAAAGAGATGTGCTTAAATATAATGATGTTAATAAAAAAAAAATTCTCTTAGATGGATTTGGAGTTCTAATATTACAATACGCGGGTTTAAATTTCTCGTTAAAATATTCAATTTTAAAGTGAAATGCAGCATAATTAAATTATTTAAACTCAAGAGAAATAATTGATTTGAGAAAGATTCTAAAGTCATTAGAATTTCGTATTTCAAAGTATCTTAATATAATTTAACAAGAGATGCTTTTAAATTTGACAGAATAGAATAGAACTAAATTATTCAAGATAGTAGAAGTCTAGTGGTAGAAAACACAAATGTAATCGTAATATTGTGTGAGAAAAAGTGTTAAAATTTATTGTTTATTTTATCTTCGATTCTACAAAAACTATTCTAATAATATTATACTATGATACAAAATATCATAATACTATACTGCTATGTATTATTTTGTATTATACTTTTTAGTGGGTATGCAATGCGACATATAACTGCAATTTCATTTAAATACCCCTTTTATACAAACATTCTTTTATGAAATTGTTTAATGCAAGTATTTCGTTTCTACACACACACATACACACACACACGTACAGACTTATATACCTTTTAAAATAATTTTTTGCTATTTTAATATGAATCTGTTTACCTTAATGCAGTTTCCATACCTTGTATCTATGTCTATATGTCTGCCAGCCGTCTTCAACAGATAATTATAAACCAACAGATTATTATAATAACACACACACACACACACACACGTACAGACTTATATATCTTTTTAAATGTTTGTTTACCTTAATGCAGTTTTTATACCTTGTATCTTGGTCTGTATGTCTGCCAGACGTCTCCAACAGGGCTCACGCAATAAAGTGCGAGTATTTATTAACTATAATAAATATACAGATGAAATAAATGACATATCTATAAGACATACATAAATTTTATATACAATAATTGAGAAAATAATTCAGATTTAAATGAACAGATGACGTGGCATTGTCATATCTTATTAAAATACTCGAACTAACTTCAGGACTTCAGGACACTAAAATGTGAACATTTTTTTTTTAAATTATTGCATTCATAATTTATGAGCTACCATATACAAAAATCTTTTATTTCATCTTTATTGTTATTATATACTCATATCGTTCGTATATCCATTTTGAGAGAATTTGTATATGTATATATGAACATAAATCTTGTTAGTGTTTTTCTCGTAATTTATTTGATTTTAATTATATAATATAAAAACACATACAGACTATATAAATACGAGGGAGTATCAATAAGTTTTTGCCCTCACATAGAAATAATTGAGTGAAATTTATGAAATTGCTGCATTTTATGAGTCCTTTTCTATATAGTCAGTGTGCACAGTAACTCATTTGTGCAACCGGTATTTCAAAGAGAGGGGAGATGTATTCCAGGAGGCGCGATATTAGAAGCAAAGGGGGGCATTTTTCTAACTTTTGCCGACCTCCACATGTGACATATTGTTGGAATGGCCTGTAACATCTTATTCATGCTATGCACCTCCCAAGCCCCTCCCCCCAAATTTTCTGCCCTAGGGCATGAATGATATCTTGAAAATTTAGAAAAGACCCCCCCCGGAGGGCAAATTTGAGGGGAGGATCTCCGGAGGTGCATAGCATGAATAAGTGGTCACAGGCCTTTCCAACAAAATGTCACATGTGGGATTCGGTAAAAGTTAGGAAAATGCCCCCCTTTGAGTCTAAATTTTACCAATCCCCTACATGTGACATATTATTAAAAAGGCCTGTGCCCTTCATGCTATGCACATCCCGAGCCCCTCCTCCCAAATTTGCCCACGGGGGGGGGGGCACTTTTCTACATTTTGAGGACATCATTCATGCCCCCTGGGGGCAAAATTAGGGGGAGGGCTCGAGAGTGCATAACATGAATAACAGGTCACAAGCCTTTCCAACAATATGTCACATGTGGGGGTCGGCAAAAGTTAGAAAAATGCCGCCTTTTGGGTCTACTATCGCGGTTCCTGGAATACATCTTCCCCCCTGTCTTTGAAACACAGTTTGCAGAAATGTGTTACTGTGTACGGTGACCATATTGAAAAGGACTAATATAATGTAGCAATTTTATAAATTTCATTCAATTATTTCTATTTGAGGACAAAAACTTATTGATACATCCTCGTATATGCAGCTTATAAGCCTCAACAAGAACAATGTAAAATTTCTGTTTTAACTGATTTATATATTATATGCATATAATTTTTTTATTGTTATTTTTATAACAATATTTTGGCATTGTAATGATATTGTAATTTAAAAAATTATGTGCAAATTAGTGTTTGGAAATCTTATATATTTTTTCATGTCCCACAAGTGAAGTATGTTTAAAAATATCACATTTCCTTCATGCGCATAGTTATTATTATGCATAAATCAACGAGAAAAGAAGCTGTCTTATTAAATGGCAAAAGTAGTTTTATACTATCATAATAAAAAAAATTTCTATTTTTTAATGATTTTCATGCATAATTACTGCACTGCATCCTAACAGCCTTTCACATAGATCAGGTTCATTTATTTTTTAATACATGTCATCAAAATAAAAGTTAAATGAGATACATGCAAATGTTTTTTGCTATTAAAATTCAATGTCCAATAAAATTTAATCTATCAGACAAAACATTTCGCACATAACTAACTGAAGGTTAGTCTTAATAATGGAGCTATATAGAAAGAGGGGGAGACAGATAGTGTAGTGTCTGCAGTATGCGAGTGAAGTAGCTGAGGAGGTTGTCACAATATGGCGGATGTTATTTGTTTTCATCTGATCAGGGGCAGTTTAACGCCGGACCAAAAACGAATAGAAAGTCTTGCCTTATTTATGACAGATAGTCTGTCTTTGATAACTCGAAAATTTTTATTCATATTTGCTGGTGGAAATTTTACCCGGTGGTAATCAAATTCACTCACATTGACAGGAGGATTGTTTAAGTTTTCAAAATATGGCGGCAGGATTGCCAGTTTGGTCTCCCTTCTTATTCAGAAATTTCGAGTTCATACCAGAAATAAATAATAGTACTTTATTATTTTTTTTTAATAAGAGACATTTAGCTATTACATGAAGTAAATATTATTCTTTCGAAATTTACGGTATGAATTTGAATTTTCGGATTAAAATTAGAGGCCAAATTGTTAACCCTGTATGGCGGTACCGCAAGACCTGACTGCCACCCGAGCAAATTTCCACCAGTAAAAGCGAATAGATCTTATTACTGTTATTATGACAGAAAATTTGCATGAATAAGGCGTTTAAATAAGGAAAAAAATTTTCTTGAAATTTACTGGTGGAAGTTTACCACTGCGTTAAGTATAGATCCTGCTAAACCGGTTACAGTCGAAGCTTCGACATTTTGAGTATATATCAATTCCTCTTTATTTATAGTTCCGTGGTCTTAATAAGTCAGCTATTTTATAAAATCAATCATAATGGTTTTAATTGTAACTTTCTTTGGAATACTTCAATGATGCATTTCATTATTTTCCTTGTTTTACACCTAAGCCCTTCAAACATCACTGCATCGTGATTTTCTTTTTAATTAAAAAAAATAAGCATTTCATATAAAGCATTTAGAAAATCTAGCGTGAAGCTTTTGTAATCTTACTTTTTTAAGAATGCCTATGATTTTGAGGTGAAACTTCGAAAACCTTTTAATATTTTACGGTAATAATCTTTTAATAGATTTGTCAGATCTGGAACGTAAACATCTTTAAAAAATGGCAAGATGAAGGAAATCGGGTCTACAGAAATAATAAACTAAAAATCTAATTACTGAAAGGTAATTGTCAATGCAATTTTAACAACGTAAAAAATACACGTGCCTTTTTATAACATATTTAAAACTCGCATTAGTTTTTTTTCTATTAATTGCCTTGTGTTTTGATTCTTTCCAAGAGAAAAAAAATTAATGAGTATAACAACAACAACAAAAAAAATCTTACAATGCTATATGCGTTGTTAGAATACCTTTTACGTCTAAAAGTTTTCTGCACCAAACAATTGGCTTGATAAATTACTAAAGATTAGATGCGAAAGAGATTTTTTGCAGCTGAAAAGAAATCTAATTTTCTAGAGGACAAAGTAATGGATCTTAAGTTGAGCAGGAAGCAAATTCAATTAATAGTTAAAGAGCATAGGAATGACGCACATTTATTTAAATATATTTTAATTAATTTTCACCAGTAAAGCTCTTTAAGGAGATATTACTTTTTCGATCACAGTGTTAAATATTTCAATTTTAAGATCCATTATAAAATGCAAAACTATGCAAGGTGGCCCACAAATTTTCAAACATATAGTCTTTGACGTTTGTTTTATATTTTAAATACCATAAAGATGCATTAGATTGAAGAGCAAAGAATTTAAATCATATTTATTGTCTAATTCACTTTGTTATTCATGGTATTCATGAATCTAAACTATTATACATATAAAAAGAAAAGTGCCCAGTTAAACTGATTGCATTGAGCTCACAGGCTACCCGTAAGGCATGGTGACGTCACGGCGACGTCGTAGTGAAGTCACATTGTGATTTTGTGACTGTCGGTGTGACGTCACGTGACGTATATGTGACGTCATAGTGACTAGAATGCGAAGTCGATATGGCCGTTTTAGAGGTCGTTTGTGACCACTCTGTGAAGTCACGGTGTGACGAATTTGTGAAAAGTGTGCCATTTGTGACTATTTTGGCTTAACTTTGTGACGAACCTGTGACGAAAGCGACAATGCTTTGAAGTCACACTGTGACCAATTTGTGTAATATGTGTCATTTGTGACGAACTTGTCATAAACACTGTGATGATTTCAAATGAAGATCAAATTTCAAATTAATTGCTTAAAAGGCGCAAATAGTGAAAAAGATTCCATGCTGGGACTCGAACCCGAACCATCAGTACAGCGCACTGACATTCTACCGACTAAACCACATGGAACGATACCTAGGCTGGAAAATTTCTAACTATTACATGTTGGCAACGCTACAAACGCAGCACAAGATGAAATATTTAGCGTGAGCCACCAACATGATGCAAACACGAAACTTAATTAAATCCAGCATCGATTGAAATTATATTAATACTTGGAAATTTCTCCAGACAGAACCATTCGCCTTGCATACAATATTTCAAATGAAAATCAAATTTCAAATTAATTGCTTAAAAGGCAATTTTAATTTGAAATGTTGTATGCAAGGCGAATGGTTCTCCCTGGAAAAATTTCCAAGTATTAATACAGTTTCAATCGATGCTGGATTTAATTATGTTTCGTGTTTACCCCATGTCGGTGGCTCACGATAAGTATTCCATCTTGTGCTGTGTTGCCAACATGTAATAGTGAGAAATTTTACAGGCTGAGTGTCGTTCCATGTGGTTTAGTCGGTAGAATGCCAGTGTTCTATACTGATGGCCCGGGTTCGGGTCCCGGCATGGAATTTTTTCACTATGTTGGCCTTTGCGCCTTTTAAGCAATTAATTTGAAATTTGACTTTCATTTGAAATATTGTATATAAGGCGAATGATTCTCTCTGGAAAAATTTCTAAGTATTAATACAGCGATGAATTTTAAAATAAACTTTTATTGTAAATATAAAGTCTTATCTTTTTACCGTACTTTTTAGCAAAATATCGCTATTTTGGAGTCCTATTCTTCTAAAAGATTTTAAATTTTTCCACTTAAAAAACAATGCTTATCAACTGACATATTTTTTATTACGTTCTATGCTTGATAATGAGTTCAAGCTTGATATTTAGAATGTGTAAGTTTTTTAATTTGCAGTGATTTGTCATTGCTTTATTAAATACGAACATGGGGACTAACGGATATTAATACAACTAGTATTCATAGAACGGCATGTTAAGCCATATTAATTTAATTTTTTTATTCCCGTGTATATTGTACTTTGTGAATATGAGCTAAATAGATTAGGCATGTTTTATAGGAAAAGACTGATCTGGGAAATAGAAAAAACGAGTAAGAAAAATCATGCGTTAAGCATAGATTATAAAATACTTTCCAACACTTCCTGAATGCTTTAATAAGACATCGTAAATTAGGGAAATAACGTTAATAAGATAACTAAGTAAACATTTTAGAAAACGCAGAAAACATTTGAAAAATTGATTTCAGCAGTTACCATCCATAGCCAAATATGTTTACCAATTCTTTTGAACAGCCCTGCATTTGATCTGTAGGTTGACACACTGAAAAAAATTAAGTACTCAAAAATGAATAAACCGACGTACTCATATCGAATTGAATATTTTTGGATCAAAAATGAACCTATGCTTTCTCTATTTAGAAACATCACATGTTATCAAACCTAAACAAACGAATAATTCTGTACCCTGTAATGGTTCATTTCATTTATGGCGGCATAAATTATGTTTATTAATGTAAATATTAAATTATGCACAGTATTTTAAAAATAATTTAAAAGTGCTTGGAAATAATGCTCTTGTCATAAAAATATTCGATTTGAGTATCTTGTTAAGAATTTTGCTATTTTTCTTAATAAATAATCAATTAAACATTTCTTGTTAATAACTTTGAACGGGAAATAAATGTCAGTACATTTTTACTTTAAATTTTAGGGTTTTCTTTTTTTTTTTGGGGGGGGGGGGTAGTACATAACGATTCATATTTGATCACAGCCATGGAATAAAAAATGAGTACATGTGTTTCTGAACTTTGAGTACATTTGGATCGGAGCTATTTTGAGTATGCGACGCATTTAAAATTGAGTACTTTTTACTCAATTTTGAGAAACCATTTTTTTTAAGTATATATACTATATAATGGGAAAATTTAGTTTAGCAAGAAAACGACTAACAGGTTAAAATTCTTTTTCAGCAATTTATACTAATGTATGGAAACATACTTGAATACTTTTGTACAACCCTGTTGTTTACATAGAATCTTTATTACACGCCACCATTTAGTTAAAATTTAATTCAAACTAAGACACTCTTAAAACTGCTGCAATCACATTTCCAGAAATTATAATATATAGGCGGCCATGTATCCAATTCTTTACGTGACGCTGTGTATCATTTTATCTATATTCTACAAACATTTCTTAGTAAATTAAATGCAGTTCAGCGAAAAAAAGCATAACTCAGTTAAAAACCACCTTTAAGCAATTTGCGCCCATACCCAGTAATCCTTACGAATACATTTGTGTAGCCCTGTATAGGAATTATAGCATTTATATACACCAAATACTATACATAAATATAGTGAATCATGAAAGCGCATATCATAATTAAAAATACATTTTCAGCAATCATCTCTAAAGTACAGTACTTCGGATACAATATATTATCTGAAATATTTTGTGTGTCCCTGTAAATGCTATATACGTATTATTCGTATTATACATGAAATAATTTATAGTATTTAAACCTCAGCGACACATATCAATTTCATTATATATGAAATAGATTAACATAATTAAAGTATTAACATAATTAAACAATTCCCTCTACCCCTATATCATTATGTATTTGAATTCCCTTTTTAGCCCTGTAAATGAACAATAACTATTCTTTGCATCGCATAGTCAACAGAATGGATATTTTAATGCACTTCATAAATGCATATAAATTTTATTCTGTTTCAAAGCGTGCGTAAAATCATTAAAAATCCTTTGAAACGGTTTTTTCCCATAGGCCTTAATGTAACGAAAAACTTTTGGCTGTCCCTGTAAATGAACTAAGCATGCTATTAACTTCATTACAAATAGGTACCGTGCTATGGTAAACGTCAATTACATCCAAAAATTTCAGGGCAATCCGAGTATATTTACGAGAGTTAGAGCGCGGACAGACTGCTAGACGGACAGACACAGAGACAAAGCGAAGTCATAAGCACTTTTCAACTTTGTGTCCTATATTATGTATCCTGTATTATATGAACTTTTAAAAAAATATATACTAAAGCAGTTTAATTTATAACTTCCTATCAGGCATGAAAAACACTTTATTTCAATGCTTAAATATCATATTTTACTTTTTAGTGCCAATAATTACGCGTATCATAAACTTAGAAAATGAATTTACAATAGAAGAAAATTTAATAACCGATTTAGAATGTCTATAATTAAATGTTTGATTAAAATTACAAACAGATAAATTGCTTACATGCAATTTAAAAAAAATAAATATACCAATTTGAAAAACACTAAAAATAATAATTAGTATTTATAATTGTACTATTAAACAACAGCAAACTACAATAGATAAATTAAATGCATTATTAGATTTAACACAATCTCAAAAATATTTCCATATGGTATAAGGAATTCCTATTTTTTTATAATTTTGGCAAATGTTAAATCTGAAAACATTGGTTTGAAGGTTTAGGATTTTAAAAGATAATTTAAAATATTATTAGCACTAAAAGAAAAATCTTTCAAATTTTTCACTACTGTAATATGTAAAAAATGCATTTTCCCAGTATAATGTTAATTTCTAATCTGAAACAGTTTCGTAATCTCATGATAATCGAACATCATATTTAACGCCAAAATAATAATAACTATAAGTGTTAGTAATCAAAAAATAGTAAGAAGCCGAAAAAAAAATTCAAATCATTGTCTCAACATATCTTCAATCTCAAGTAAGTGTAAATTAATGTTTATATTAATTTCAGTATTAATGTAGACATAAATCAGTCTCTGCGCAGCTTTTTTTTTTTTTCTTTCAAGCGATGGCAGATTAAGATATTTTTCTTTACAGTTATCGAATTGGAAAATATCGCTTCTGACAATTCCAGATCAGTCTCTTACAAATATAACATAAAAATATTTAACTCATAATATACAAATCAGGAATAAAATATTTAAATTAAATAAGACTTACATATACGTTCCATTAATATCCGTGTATCCTAAAATGGCAGAAGTCATTTGCTTGTCTTAAAGTGTTGTAGACGTCGTGATGTTAACAGTGAACTATTTCCCGCGTCTTCTCAGATTTATTTTTCTGTGGGCAGACGATTTTCCGCGGATGGTCTGTTACAGATTATTTGTTTTTGTATACAAGAGATTTGGAACTTGAATGCGCAGTAATTTTCTGAAAGTGTCATTAATTAAAATTTTGTATTTGAAGAAATTTCCAATGTATTTAACCTTTTCTTTTTATCCGTACCAAATAATTGAAGTTAAACTGTATGGTAAAGTTCCTTTTTTGTAAATAATTATAATAATAATATTCATAATTAGAGTTTATTAGATAAAACATTGTTTAAATTTTTAAAAGGTGTAAAAATTAATTTAATGGTAATAACGACCCCCCCCCTTTTTTTTTCTTTTTTTTTCAAAGTAAAGTTTGTTTCACACGTAACCAATACAAAATATCTTCTTAATAAATAAAAAAAGATTATCGAGGATAAAAAAAAGTTTCTTTGTCATTCTGTCATTCTTTTCATATTGATTTTCTGTAAAATAACCTTTTTTTTAAGTCATATCTCTAAAGTACAGATTTTAAATACGAATAAGTAATTATATCATGGGTTTTGCACAAATTTTGTATATTTCTTTTATTTTCGGAAAATGCTAATCTTATTTAAAAAGTCTGAAAGAAGTAGAATTTATGACTTGATTGCAAATTATAAATCAAGAAATGCATAGATGACTAAACTCTGAAGACTCTTTCTACGTGCTCATTAAAAGGTGAAGATTTAACTGTATTAGAAAATGTTTAGTTTGAAACCACAGAAGTGTTTCGAATAGCCCTGGTCGGTAAATAAATAAATTTCCTCCCAGCAAAATAAATATGTAAAGTGTACAAATTTAATATTCCTAATTCTAAATATATTATCCAAATTGCTCCAGCACGTACCATTTTTCCGAGAAACACTTTTATAATAATGACAATCAGTGAAGGATTATTATATTAAATTGCAATGCTAGATAAAATTGAAATTATGAAAAAGTATACATTCACTGTCTTAGATATCAAATTGATAAAATATAGCCTGAAAATTTAGCTTATTAATGCTTATATCGTGCACTTTATTTATTATCCCCCCCCCCCCCCGCCCTTTCGTGACAAAATTTACCATTTGCTATCGACTAATATATTTTCATTCCTTATGCCGCTGTAACTCGGGACTGTTTAAAATATTTCTCTTCATTTTCAAAGATTTTTGAAGTTCATATTTTTTCACACTGTGACTTACTATATGGTGGTTTTTTTGTCACATATGTGACATGACGTACGTTACATAGTAGTGACATAACAGTGACGTCACATTTTTTTTAATTGCCAGAAAAATATATTTTACAGTAAATAACATGTTTTGAAGAATTTTAGATATTTTTTAAAGTTTTCCAAGAAGTTCACATCTCAGTCAAAATGTGATGTCACTGAGTGGTGGCATTTTGGTCACAGATGTGACGTGACCACAGTGACTTACAGTGACGTCACAACGACGTCACCGTGACCATGCATGCTATGAGGGTAGTCACACTAATTCACACATTGAGGGTAGTCACACTAATAAGAGTATATTATGCTCTTATTTTAAAGAATAATGATCCTCGAAAAATAAAGCGACAAAAAAACATTTAGCTAAATTAAGGGGAGGGGGAATTAGACCCCGTCCCCCCTTTATACTTATCCCATCAACCTCCAAAACTAATAACTTATCAAAATGAACCTATATCCAAAATTTGAAGCAAATTGAATATTTCTATCAATAGTTATCGCGTTACGTACATACATCCGTACTTATATATGTACTTGCGCACATACAGAATCTGCGGGCACATTAGCTATCACGTTTTTATATTCTGTGAGCTAATAAAAATAGTTAAAATTTATTATGCATGAAAACTTATTTCCAATTTTGTACACTGCTCTTTGCAAAAATAATAGAAAAGTTTTGACGGAAAAACAGTGTATATAATATTGTTTCGTAAGATATAAATTACCTTCTTGAAAGAAAAAAATCATTTTTTTACAATTGCTACTAAGAGGGCCGGCCGTATTTTGAAGAACGGAACTATGAATAGAGATAAATTGAAATATCCTCAAAAGGGTGAAGATTCAACTGTAACTCGTCCTGCAGGGGAAGATGACAGAAAGGCATCAAACAGTAAATGTGAATAGAAATTTTCTCATTATTTAAACCCCCCAATTCATGCACAATTTCTGTCATAATTAACGCAAAAACATCTATTCGTTACTACTGGTGGCAGTTTTCCCGCAGCAGTCACGCCCTCTTGTTCCATCGTATTGCGACTAACATAAACAATTCTCCATTGCATGTCAGTCAAAGGGGTTGTAATAGTGCCGGGAAAAACTTGCACCAGAATTTTTTTTATCTTATTTATGACAGAAAATTTACATGAATAAGACATTTAAATAGGGTGAGAATTTCCGTGCAAACGTATTGATGGAAGGTTACACAGGCGGTAATCGGACTCTGTTGATCCGATGTAAACGAACAACAACTGCCATGTTCTAACTTCATCCTCAGTTACTTAATTTGCAACTGATAGACACTACACTATATGTCTTTTCCTCTTTATTCCTAGCTCCTTTTTCTGAGCACGTGAAGCATGTGCAAACTTCCTCCAGTAAAAAAAGTAATTTTAGCTTTATTTATCTGCGATTAATCAAAACTACTATTCCTTTTGACTGGCGGAAAATTGAAAATATTACACATGCTCAGATTACGGCCCTGGCAACTAATGTTTGTTAAATATTTATATTCTTCTTTAAAATTTTACGCATACATTATTTCATAATATGCTAGACAAAACTGAACATGAAAATACTCCGAAATACAAAAAACGCTCCCAAATATTAGATATAATGCATACTTTTAAGCATACTGTAGAAATAAACTTTCAATTGTCAAATAGTTCTCGATTTAAAATGATTTTTTCCGTTTTAATTGCTTATTTTCTCTCAATTCATATACCATTCTGAAATCTAATAAAAATTTTAAATAAAATACTTAATTTTCAACCATATTTCCATGAAATCAAGCAAAATTGATGGCATCTGTGTCACCGAATAGTTTTTATTTTTTTGACGAAATTTTAAATTTCTCCATTAACTCCCAAATCAGAGAACATTCAACAGTTGAAGCTAAACAACAACCTGAACATCTCTTTTTTAACCTAATTGAACTAGGAATTCTCCAATCTAATCACGGGAATTCCGAGAAATCATACAAAAATTCTCAAGGAACTTTGCTACCGCAAATTTTCTGTTTTTTTTTTTTTTTTTTTTTTTTTTTTTTTTTTTACAATGTGTTTTACATAGTTGAAAATCATAGAAATATTAATAAAGAATAATAATTATTAAAATATTATTAAAAATAATATTAAAATATCAATACATATTATTGCTGTTTTGAATATAAAATAAATTCAAATGCTACAATTAAATCCATTCACACTTTTATCAAATATTCTTCCACATGCAAAAATAAATAAATAAATAAATAAATAAATAAATAAAATAAATTACCTTTTAAAAGAAAAAAAGTTTTACCGATTTCATGAATGAAATATTCCAAAAATTAAATACCGAGAAAACGCACATTAAGATTGCGATAAGGTAAGGTGTTGGGAAATTGCACAGAAACACAAGATAAATCCCTAGTGAAATGAGGAAACGAGCTGCCATGTGTGGGAGAATTTCCTGAAAATGTTGCTCTTTCAAACGACTAACAAGTTCAGTTAAAAATACTTTTTTAATAATTGTTTTTTTTTAAATCTGCCATATCTTGTGTGTGATTTTCCTGTATTTTCGCTATCACTTTGAGCAAAGCGTTTCGTAACAGGAGAAAAAACTCGTTTTACCTTTCTTTCTTTACTTATTTTTTCAATTTTGTTTCAAAGTCAAAAATTATTAGTAGCACCTAAAACGGCGAATAAAAGTAAGGTTAGTTGGGGTAACTGGACCCACGAAGTAACTGGACCATAGGCTATTTTATAAAGAACTGTTGGTGTTTTTTAAGTTTTAGCGTTTGTGAACAATGCTCCTTAATCTCTACTTCCTAAAAATACGTGTGTGAACTCAATCATAACTCTCACTTTGCTGTGATAGGTTGTCAAAAATTTACGTTTCTTTTTTTAAAAACAGCGTCAGTATGGTTGAACTTCCTCGGCTTTTTATTAAAATACTGTATGTAATTTTATTAAACAATCTTTTTTTTTAAAGATTAGACGTGTAACTACATTAATATTATTAGGTATCTATACATATTTACTTCATGTTTCAAATGTAAGCCCGGTGTCCCAGTTACCCCATAAATTTTTCAAGAATGGGATAACTGGGACATGTATCCGGGGTAACTGGACCATGCTGGATCCAGTTACTCCAATAGTTATAAATAATTTTTTTGTGTTTCTCTTACTACGGGAAGTAAATTTCTCCATTGTTTTTTGCTCACAATAAAGAAAATGATAGAATACCTTATTAAAATTACGTAATGAAATTTAAAAAAAGCATATTGAGTGGTATCAAACGAAATTTCTTGACCTCTTGAGAGGCGGTGATGCCGTTATGACATCACTTAATTTTAATTCCTAATTGCTACATTGGCACCTGGATTTTATAAGGAAAATTTCACCTTTATTAAGTAGGCAAAAATATACTTTTACTTGTTTTGAGATAGATTCTCTTGTAAATATTGGTGTCAGTAAATTATTTCAACATTTTACGAATGCAAGTACCTTGCCCCTGAAAGTGAGATAGTCAGACCTTGAAATTGTACTATAACCAGGGGTCGCATTCTATAGGGAAACTTTTATCGTTCCTACCACTATTTTGAAAATAATATCGTAATCGCACCTTTTTTTAAGGTTTCTTTGTAGGCAGGAACAATAAAAATTTCCCTATATAATACGACCCCTGGATAAAGATAAAGTACTTACGTAGCCGTTTGTTCATAGATTTACCTTGCTATTTTTTTCCTTTAAATATCCATGTGACTTTTATACTTATTATCTATACTAAGGTACATAAGTACTTACTTAAGTTTTATGTTTTTGGTAGAAATAAATCTAATATTTTCACTTTTAGTGCTTTTTTTAGACATATTGACAGCAAAGGTTTCCCTTACAAGGCTGTTTATTGACATATAATTTACATGATCTGCCTGGTTTAAATTTTTTGAAGTTGTTTACACTTTTTCAAACAGGACCCTATATCCGATATAAAAAAATATAAACGCGTGTGGAAGATAAACCCCCCTGGTCCAGTTACCCCATTTTTGGAGGCAACTGGACCCATGAGGAAAGAAAGATGAAATGTGCATATTTTTATATTTTTAAATATTAAAATGTAATTTTGAGCATTTCTGTCTGATAGACGGAACCTAACTGAACACATTTACACAAGTTCAGACTTTAATTCAAATGAACATTAGCTTTTTGAAGCTGAATTGTCAGAAGCTCTAGAGTCACATTGTAATATCATGGCCCAGTTACCCCAACTAACCTTATTAGCTGCTATCGAGTAGAGTAACTACATGATCAATTAAAGAACACTGATAATATTTTTTGGTTTGTATGAAATTTTATTAATTCCTAGTTAAAACAAATCGTTTTGAAAATATTACATTAAAGAAGAAGCGACATAATTATATAGGATTAAATTATGAATTAGAATCTAATATTCATACTTTTCCAAATTCTTATCTGCCATACTGCAAATTCTTATGCGCATTATCTCATACTTTTTCTGAAAATACTATTTATTGCCATCAAAATTCTAGAATTGTCTAATTTTAGAATTTCTACATAATATCAAAACATTCCAAAAAATATTTATAATTTGTTTTAAGAAATTAGCACATTCTTTCATAAGTTATTAATGTTTAGTATAGAATAATCGGAATTGGGAATGAAATGTGTAGCATTTATAGCTCGTTTACAGGAACACGCAAAAGAATTCCGTTAAATTATGGTCTATGAGGGAAAAAAGCTTTTGGGATGCATTTTAATCATGTTATGATACTTGAAACATAATGAAATTAAAAAGGATCACTGAGGTGCACTACAACGGGTTTTCTATAGATTAAGGAGTGCGTTGCGTTAATTTCACTTACAGTGACGCACAAAGGTACAGGACGGGTTATGGTAGATTACATTATATGGAAAAATGAAGTATGCTGTTAGTGTTGGAAAATGTTTCATAATCTTTGCATGATGCATGACTTTTCTTTCTTGTTTCTTATAGCTGCTTTTCTCAAACTGTAGAACATTAACGGATACACTAAAAAAATTTCTGCCACTGGCATCAAGAAAATTAATTGTGGCTCAAGAAAAAATAGTCCGATGTCATCCTTATGATTTCTGTTCCCTTTGCTAGAGAGTTTTAGCTATCCCTATTAAAATTCAAGGGCGTTTTTCCATATTATCATGGTCAAACTTATTTACAAATTTCTGCGAATAAATGCAAACTCAAGAAGTGCGTTTTAGTAACTGTAATTCTAGTTTATAAGTTAATTCTAGTAATCTTGTGATAATTTCGCGCAATGCAAACGATTCATAACATAATGTATCGTTTCATCACCTAGAAAATTATAGATTAGAAATTCTCGGAGATTTCGTCCATTCAGTTTATTTGTTTACCGTATTCGCATAACTCGGAAATCTCTATTATAGTTTAGGGATTTAGAAATGTACCACCTGTTTGTTCTAGATGAAGGCGGTATATTTTTTCTTTCAATGTACTGCGGTCTAAATTTGGCCAATAATGGTCATCCATTCCTATCCTTGTAGTCCGCCTAACTTTTAAAAAATGACAAAACAAATTAAATTAATTGCACATCGCATACAATAGCTCAAAATTGCACAATAATGATATTTTTTTTTTAATTGGTTCCCATAATACTCAGAGTATAATAGTAATTACCACTTAAAATGTTTAAGAAACGCTGTCTTATAGCAGAGTTTTATTCACAAAATTACTAATTTATAAGATCACCAGTCAAAAATAATTAAAATGATTACTTTATTATATATTTAGAAAATTTGAAGCATGAACAGTCGCTAATTAAATGCATTAAATTGATTAAGAAGACACCATTTATTCCGTACAAAAAGAAAAAAAACATTAAATTATTTATTCTTTTCCCATAAATAATTTGCACACAAATATGTAAATACTTGTTTCCTTTCCCTTCTTTGACTGGCTTTCCTTAATTAAAACATCTAAATATCTATTTTGTGAATGTCATTTGAAGTATTAAGCGAATATATTTCTTATTAATTATTTATTTTCAGCTGAGAAAGTAAATTCTTACAAAAAAGAAATGATTTAATTAACTCTTGTTGTTACCAACTTATCATGTGAATCCTTTGACTTTTTCCTCAATAAATTTTAGAAGAATTGTTTCTTAAAATGCCACTAAATTATAAGATTTTTTTTGTTTTGTCTTTTTTTTAAAGACATGTTTCACAATCATTCGGAGACAGCGGGAAATTCCTGTTCATACTGGAGTAAATGAAAAGTCATATTAAAACATTACTGCATTTCGTATCATATGTGACACGTCAGTAAATGCTATGTTATCTCTTATTTGCCGTGTGTTCGCGCATTCTGACGCACCTGAACAAATGAGTCATATATACCCTATATATGAAAAATTTTAATGAAATGATTTTATGAAACGATTTAGTGTAACTGTTTTATCGAACGCTTTTTTGAAACGACTAATATATGAATTCAAATAAATGAAACGAATATATGAATCGAACATATGAAACGCTTATATGATATGAAAAGCTTTTGTAATATAATTTTGCTAGATAGGTAGATAGAATGATAGAGACAGATAAATAGATAAACAGACACAGAGAGACAAAGAAACAGACTGTCACAGACAGATATAGAGAAAAGCAGACAGATTGACACACACACAGACACAGAAAGAAATGAACAAAAAGATAAACAAACAAACAGACATATAGATAAAAAGACAAGTAGATAGTCATAAATATAGATGACAAACAAATAGATAGAGATACAAAGAGACAGACAAATAGAGAGAAAGAGATAGACGGACATATAAATACATAAATTCATAGACGGATATAAATGAAGACAGGAAAATAGATAGAGAAATAAATAGTCAGATAGATAGAGAGTCAGATTGATAGATAGGTAGAGAGAGAAAGAGAAACAGACAGAAAGGCAGCTAGATAAATAGACAGTCAGACATACCGACAGATCGAAAGATAGACAAACACATAGACAAATAGATAGATAAAATAAATAATGATTTTTTTTCCTATACCAACTTATGAATCCATCTTTTTTTTCTCTCAAAAAATTTGAGAAGAAGCACTTCATAAAACGCCGCTAAATTAGAAGATCTTTTCCGTTTTCGTAATTACTATTATTTTTTTCTAGACGTAGGTTTCACTATCATTCAGAGACAGCGTGAAGTTTTTCTTCACACTGGAGTAAAGAAAGTATAATATTAACTCTTTACTGCATTTTGTATCATATAAGACAAACCAATAATTGCTACGCTTATATCGGTTTCCGTTTATTCACGCGGTCTGAACGTCTCTTACACCTTGAAAAATCAGTTATATCTACCCTGTATAAAATCCTAATTATACTATTTTGTGAAACGAATTTGTGTAACGATTTTATGAATCAGACAATTGCTTAAAAACAAACTGTTATTATTGTTAATTAAAGAAATAATAGTCGGAAAAAATTAAGCGCATTTTTATTTTGGGATAATTAATTATTTCGTATACATATTTTTCTACATCTGTCAAACACTGTCTAAATTTGTATACAGTTTTAACAAAAAGTAAATTTTATACAGATACTTCAGTGTAGAAAAGAAACTGTTTAAAAGTGCTTAAATGTGTGAGATTTATGTTTTTAAATAAAATTCAAAGGGCTCAAAGACTTCTAACGCTGCATCCATTGATATTACTTGCTATGCATCATAGTAATACAATTAAGTATAAATGATTTTTGCGTGAAAGAAGCCCATTCACAATACACATTGGACACGATTTTCTGCAGTTGGTAATAAATCTGATACATTCCAATATATGAAATGAATATATGAATCCAACATATTAAACACATACATTCGCGGCTTGTAGTATGATTTTAATAGATAGCTAGATAGATACAGAGACAGACAGAGATATAGATAGATACACAGAGAAATTGAGAAACAGACAGATAGATAAATAGATTGACAGACAGACGGAGAGACAGATAGGCAGATAAACAGACAGACATATTGCTAAATAGATAAAAAGAGAGACAGACAGATAAATATATAGACAGTCATACAGATAGATAGAAATAGACAGACAAATATTTAGATAGACAGACAGATATATACGAACATAAATATAGACAGACATGCTGTCAGATAGATCGAGAGGCAGGTAAATAGATAGATAGGAAGATAAATCGACAGATACATCGATAGATAGTTACATAAATAGATAAAAGGGATATACAGACAGATAGATAGAAAGAAAGGCAGGCAGGAAAAGAGATATACAGAAGGATATATAGACAGACATACGGAGAGGCAGACCGAGAGACAGGCGGATAGATAGATAAACAGATAAAAATTGAATAATAATTTTAATAAATTGTTGTCTGTACAAACTTATGATGCAAATCCAACTTTTTTGAAAATTAATTTGAGCGGAAGCACTTCTGAAAAGCCCACGAAATTACGGGTTATTTTATTCTTTTGTATTTTTTGAGGTATGTTTCAGAATCATTCAGGAACGGTGTTAAGTTTCTCTTTATACTGGAGTAAAGGAAAAGGTTATGTTAAACATTCATTAAATTTTGTATCATACTCGTATGGGTAACGTCAACAAATGCTACGTTTTCCTCTATTTGTCGTAGATTGGACATGTCAGAAGCTTGTTTCACACCTTGACAAATCAGTTTTATCTACTCTATAAATATGTATAAAATCCTAATGAAACGATTTTATGAAACAGCTAATATATGAATTAATATATGCCTCGAATATTTGGAACATATTTATGAAACGGCTTTTCGTATAATTTTATAGATAGATTTTAACAGATAGATAGAGAGAGACAGATATACAGATAGATAGATAGACAGAGAGACAAACAGATAGATAGAGATAGAGGTAGATAGATAGAGAGAGATAGAAAGATAAATAGATCGACAGACAGACATATAGGTAGTGTAAGAGACAGACAGATAGACAGTTAGAGCGAGACAGGCAGACAGACAGAGAGACAGGGAGAGAAATACAGATGTACATAGATGACAGATGAAATACAGATGTTACATAGATAGATAATTAGACAGAGAAAGCCAGACATATGATAAACAGATAGACAGACAGACTAATAGAAAAATGAATAATGGTTTAATTAATTCTTGTTTATACCAACTTACGATATGAATCCTTCGATTTTAATTTCTAAACAAATTTGAGAAGAAGCTCTTTTCAAAATTTTGCTAAATCATAATATTATTTCATTTTTTTTTTCGTGTTATGTATCAGAATCATTCAGAGGCAGCGTGGAGTTTCTTTTCATATTGGAGCAAAAGAAAACGCGGTATTAAATCGTTTCTGCAATTTGTTTCATATGCGACAAGTAAATAAATACTTGACTTGACATGCATTGACTTGTATGTAACAAGTCAAAAAATTGCTCTGTTTTTCCTTATTTTTCGTATATTCGCATGGTCCGAACCTTGTTTCATACCTCAACAAATCAGTAATATGTACCCTTTATATATAAAATCTCAATGAAACGATTTTATGAAACGACTAATATATGAATTCGAATATAAGAAACAATTTTATGAAACAATTAAATTTGTAGTTTTCAGTGTAATTTTGTTAGATAGATAGAGAGTCAGACAGACGGATAGATAGATAGATTGACCAACAGATTGATGAGAGACAGACTGATTGATAGATAGACACATAGATAAAACGACACAAAGACAAATAGATAGATAGATAAATAGACAGACAGAAAAACAGAGATATACATAAACAGACAGACAGAAAAACAGAAAAATAGATATAATTATTTTCAAAAATTTTATGCATTTTCTTTGTGAAATAAATTTTAACGTACTATATAATACAGCTCCAAGTCAAAAAATTAGAATAATTCATTTCATTTCAATTGTATTTAGCTTTATTTCAGTGTAGTACAATTTAAAAAGAACAACGGTTGGAGTTTTATTAAATTTGCATGTTATTAAAGAAAATTAAAACTGTGAAAGATAAAATTTTGAGTGAATATTGTCTTTTTGTAAAATTATTTTCATTATTCAAAATAATGGAATGCTAAAATTGGTGGTTCAAAAAATTAGAATACTTACGGATTTTCCTGATAGGTTCAGAAAGGTGCAAAAATTAAGGATAAAATTAGCTTGTGTTAAGTTATAAAAATGATCTGCATCATCATTGTTTTTATTTTGTGTCAAACATGAATCGATCGTCCGACATAACGGAGTTTACAAAGCTTCATATTATTGATTTACATAAAGAAGATCGTAATCATCAATATATCGCCAGTTATTTAAAATGTTCTCAACCAAGTGTTAGTAGAGCAATAAAGCAGTATTTTAACGACGGACATTTTGAAAACAAGCATCTGAATAGCAGCCGAAAGCCAAAAACTTTTAAGAGAGATGATAGAAAGCTAAAGAGTATTGCTAAAAAAACATTTGAGAAATGTAAGATATTTGCATCGAAAGTGGAAAGAACACGGTATTGATGTGAGTAAATCTACAATAATAAAACGTATCCATAAACTTGGATTTCAATCTCCTGTACCAGAAATAAAGCCCCTCGTGACTATTAAACAGAAAAGGAAGACAGCGAAGTGCAAAAAAGCTTTTATGGGGTCTGGATAATTGAAAAAAAGGTATTACGTAGTGATAAGAGTGTGTTCTGCGTAACATATGGTGATTAAGGTGTTCTTGTTTGGCGAATGAAGCAATAAGCATATGTAAAGAACTGCATGAAACGATCGGTTATATTTGCAGCCAGTGTAATGGTATGGGTTTGCATGACTGCAGGTGGTCCTGGAAGGCTACGTATCATTAACGAAATGAAGAATTCTGAGATATATCAAGAAATATTTGAGCATTTCATGATACCATTGTCGGAAGATCTGTGTGGTGACGATTTTATTTTCCACCATGATGTTGCACCTGCACACAGTTCAGTGTCCACCAAGAACTGGCATAGCCAAAACCAAATTAACGTACTTCCCTGGCCGGCTAATTCACTGGATTTAAATCCAGTATAGAATGTGTGGCAATAATGAAGAAAATACTGCAAGATATTGCGATTAAAAAGAAGGTTCAGCTTCCTTCACCATAAAGTCGATATGGTCATGTCTAAGCAGAAAACATTGTGAATCACTTTTAGCTAGCTTGGCAAAGGGAGTATATGCTGTTGTAAAATGTAAAGGTGATGGTACAAAATATTAAAGAATAACTATTTTTCCTTTTTTTTTTTTAAACACGTATTATTTACAATGCATTATTCTAATATTTTGAACGAGGTAAATAGTTTTTCTAATATTTTGATATTTTCCAAGTGTGAATAATTATTTTAATTTTTGTATTATTTCCTTTAATTTTTATGCTAAATGATTCTAAAAATTATGTAGATTCTTACCCAGGTCGAAATTCATGCTGGTATTTGTTTGCTAGACAAGCATTAAATGCTGTATCCCAGCAAAGTTAACTAGCATAAACTACCATAACACATTTGCTGTTTCCACCATAATTCCCAGCAAGTCATGGTGTGTATTGGAACACTTTACTGCTTGGCCAGCATACATATTCCAGCTTGTGTTGATTGAATATGTTGCTGGCCCAGCAACAATCAAGACCACCACTTGCTAGTAATTTCTGCTTTCTAGCAGTAATTCACCAGCAACAGAAACTTTTTTTTTGTTGCTAGTCTATCATTACATTTCTACCATCAGTTGCTTTTAATTTTCTAGCATCACGTGCTTTTAATTTTTGCTATGCTGGCATTACATTTCTAGCATCACTTGCTTTTAATTTTTGCTATTCTAGCATTATTTTTCTAGCATCACTTGCTTTTACTTTTTGCTATTCTCCCGGTTAGAAAAAAAATGACGCTGGTGGCGCCATCTTTGGAGAATTTCTGAAGTACCTACAGCTTTTAGAAGGGGAACTTAGGTCGGCTTTTCTTTTCCTCTGAGAAGGACACAACTCATTAAATCCGGTTTGGAAGCCAGATGCTTTACTTACTTCGCCGCTGGGGTCGTGTTTGTAAACGATTTTAAATGCGGGTAATGGGTGAAGAGCTGATTCTGCTGTGTGTTGATATTTTTATAAGATAGAGGATTATCGATTATTATAAGATTATTCATAAGACATAGAATTTATCGATGCTGATATCCTCCAAGTTTCAATTAATAAGGTTAATATATTATTAGGGTTTTTTCTATATTTAATGGATAATTAGAATATGGCTTGATTATTATAATTCATTGGTGGATTTTTTGTTGCTTAATGAATGGTTTGGATATGGTCATAATTTTTTGTTGCAGACAAATAAAAGACTTTGAAGTGTATTTAGGATAGAATTTATCAATTTAGGATGTGGTTAAGATTTTAAAAATTAGTCCTTATTGGAGGGGGTGGGGGTCAATTGTACATATTTTCAATTCGATTGTTATGAACTTATTTCTTACATGAAACAGTGCTCCTTGAATTTTGAAATTTAATTGACTAAAATTCTCTTTTTAAAAAGCACGGATTTTTTTATTTATTTATTTTTTTTTTGTATAATTGAAATAATTAAAAACTAAGAGAATGAACAGCTAAGAATTTTATGGTGGGGGAGTGGAGGGGAGGCGCTTTTTCCCAAAAATCCTTCACGGAAATTAATTTTCAATTTTTTTAAATATTTATGTGTCAAAATTTTATCTAAACCGGGGGGGGGGGGACTTTTTCCCAATAAATCCTTTATAGAAATTTATTTTCAGTTTTTTTTTTAGATTTATGTGTTTAGATTTTATCTAAAACAGGTGATGAAGCCAGTATTGAATTTACGTTGTAGTGGTCCGAAAAAGGAAATCTACCGCCCCTGGATTTTGAAATTTAACAAAATAATATTTTTTCTCTGATTTTAATAAACATAGTAAATTTAATCTTTTCGAGAAACTTAACAGAAATAAATACTAAGAGAAAGTACAGCGAGGAATTTTCTTCCAATTCGGGGCTAAGGGGAGGGGGCTTTTTCCCTTTAAGTATACCATGGAAATTATTTGTTAATTTTTTTAAGTTTATGTGTTAAAAAATTATCTAAAACGTGTTCAAGGAGCAGTATTTAATTCAGGTGGCGCTGACACAAAAAGCCCTCCCCCCTCCCGGCTTTTGAAATTTAATAAACAAAATTTTATTTTTCTTCCATTTTTAATGATATAGAAAATTTATAATTTACAGGTAACCTAAAATAATTTAACAGTAAGAGGAAGGTCAGTTTAAAATTTTCTGTTGGGGGGGGGGGGGGGTTACTCTTCTATATCCGCTTTGGTAATTAATTTTTAGTTCTGTTTCTTTTGATATTTAGATGTTAAAAACAACTAATCTCAAATGGGTGATTTAAGACAGCATTGAATTCAGGAGAGGGCCAACCCGGATTTTAGATTTTAATGAACAAAATTTTCTTTTTCTACATTTTTAAAAGATATACTGCATTTTTTTTTCGAGTAAGTTAGAATATTTAAATTCTAAGAAACAGAAAAAAAAAATTATTTTATAGGCGGGTGGGTGGGGGGGGGGGGGAAGGGCTCCTCTGTAAGACTCTCATAGAAGTTAAATAATTCATAGAATTTAACTCATCCCCATAGAAATTAATTTAAAAAATAGAAGTTTTATTTTACATCTTGAAAAATTGCAATGTACAGTGAAACCTCCATAACACAAACTCCTGAATATTCCGTTTAGGGAAGAGGGCTTAGGTGATCCATTTAGCCTCCCTCGAATTTGAAATGTAACTAATTTTTTTCTCCGATTTGGAAAAACAAATTGAAATTTAATATTTTCTCTTAGCTTATAATAAAAGCGAAACTAAGAATTTTCTGTTTGGGAGGGGGGGGGGGGGCGGAGGTGAAAGAGAGCTATTGTCTCTCCCTGGATTTGAAAAATTAATTTAATTTATAATTAAAATTTCCTTTTTTTCTATTTTCAAAAAACATAGTCAAATTTATACGTTCGAGTAACTAAAACAAAACAAAAATAAATAAATAAATTAAAAAATAATAATAAACATTTAATCCTGCCAAGCAATAACAAGCACACAATTCTTCATTTAAGTACCTACCTCATCATTACTGGTAAGATACTTGTGTAGCAAATTAGCATATCTTACTGGCACATAGTACGTTATGCTGTTTTCTATCAAAGCATGTTGCATAGCATATTTTGCTGGCAAGCATAAAAAAGCATATAATAGCATGTAAAGGTACCTACCTCTCCATGCTTTGACAGAAGCTTAAAAAGCAAATAAGCACATAAAATACTTGTACATAGCTTGTCATGCTATTCCTTAATAAGCTGACTGCATAGCATATTATGCTGCCAAGCATAAGAAAGCATATAATAGCATATTAAGGTACCTACCTCTCCATGCTTTGGAAGACGCTTCAACAGCAACTAAGCATAACGTGCTTGTAAATAGCTTGTCATGCTATTTCTCAATAAACTGGCTGAATAGCATATTATGCGGACAAGCATAAAAAAACATATAATAGCACGTTAAGGTACCTACCTCTCCATGTTTTGAAAAAAGATTAAACAGCAAACAAGCATAAAATGCTTGTACATACCTTGTCATGCTATTTTGCCCTAAGCTAGCTGCATAGCATATTATGCTGCAAGCATAAAAAAAGCATATAACAGCACGGTAAGGTACCTACCCTACCATGCTTTGGGAGAAGCTTAAACAGAAAACAAGCATAAAATGCTTGTATATAGCTTGTCATGCTATAACTGTGTAAGCTAGCTATATAGCATGGGATGCTGTCTAGCATTGTAAAGCATATACTAGCATGAAAATCTAGCAGACAGAGCAATACATAGCAAAAACTAGCATATTTCTGATGCTAGTACTAGAAAGAATTTTGACCTGGGTACAATATTAATTTTTATCTTGTATTACTTTTTGCATAAGCGATGCATAAAAAACCTTTTTTCACAATTCCGTTTTACTAATATTCAAATTTTTTGACTTGGAGCTGTATGTATGCATATTATTAGATATTATATTGGACTCCCTAAAATATTTCGACTATCTTACTATAGAAGTAATTGTCGCATATCAATCTTAGAAATCGTCTGCACGTATTGCAGATGTTGTACCTTTTTAAATTATATTTCTATAGCAAAAAACATATTATGCATTAGAAATAAAGTTCCTATGAATAGAACTATGTTATGACACTTTCATATCCTAAAATCAATAAATATACACGAAGAATTTATCTTATATGAAATATAAAAAGTCCTTCCGGCCACTGCCGGGAGGAAGAGGTAGCTTTCATATTCCTTATTTTAAAAAAGCCAACTTATATCATTCAAACACACGAAGCTCAATTTAGTGGAAACCGATTATAGGAGATTCAATACTAATTTTTATCAATACTAAATCATTATGAATGAGCATTTCGTGAAATTAGTCAGCTTTATTCAAGCTGCTTTTATTTAAAGTAACTTATATTTGGTTGCCAAATTCGGCGATATCGTGAAATTCCTGCCATTTTAAGACAACATGGTGGATAAGGCTAACGAGTGAACTTGGTCAAGGCCTTAGTAATTCCTGTGCACATGCTCAGTCACATTGGAATCGGTTGATATATACAATCTGCTGTCGCAGGCAAAAAATCAGATTTTTCAAAATGTCAACCACATTAGAAATTCAAACTGCTATATCTGAGACATTTTTTAAGATAAAGACAAAAAAAAAATGCTCCGGAATCCTTATATCATGGTCAAATATTTAAGAAAGAAATCTCTTTCAATTTCTAATTTTTTACACTTTACTTTAAATATATATATATATATATATATATACATATATTTTAATTTAATGGCCTCCATTTTGAAACAAGATGGCTGATGAAGCTGGCCAGCGAACTTGGTCGAGACATTACGATATACTCTACACATGCCTTCTTACATCGAAATAGGTTAATAAATACGCGTGTTATCACGTGACAAATATCAGATCGTTTGAAAATGTCAGCCATAGTAGAAATTCAAAGTGCTATAATTCAACCATTTTCTAAGATATATACGAAACAAAAAGTGCTCCGGAATCTTTGTATCAAGGTCAAACACATAAAAAAATCTTTTTCATTTTTCAATTTTTTTATAACTTATTTTAAATTTAAATTTTTTTTATTATTTTTTTTACATTGCAGCCTTTTTGAAACAAGACGGCGAATGAAGCTGGCCAACGAACTCGGTCGAGACATTCGTATGTACTATGTACACACCAAGTTACATCTAAATCGATTCATAAATACGCCTGTTATCGCGCAACAAAATTCAGGTCGTTTCAAAATGTCAGCCACAATAGAAATTCAAAATGCTATAACTCAGCCATTTTTTTAGATATAGACGAAACAAAAACTGTTCTGGAATCTTTGTATTAAGGTCAAACACATATAAAAAAATATTTTTCTTTTTCCAATTTTTTGGTACCTCATTTTAAATTTTAAATTAAAAAAAAATTAAATGGCCGCCATTATGAAACAAGATGGCGGATGAAGCTGGCAAACGAACTCGGTCTAGAAATTGGTACGTATTATGTATACACCAAGGTACATCCAAATCGGTTCATAAATACGCCTGTTATCGCGTGACAAAAATCAGGTCGTTTCAAAATGTCAGCCAAGCTAGAAATTCAAAGTGCTATAACTCAACCATTTTTTAAGATGGTTGCCATTTTGATACAATATGGCGGATGGAGGTGGCCAACGAACTCGGTCGAGACATTAGTATGCACTATGTATACACGAAATTTCATCCAAATCGATTGATAAATACGAGAGTTACAACGTGACAAAGATCAGATATATATGTCAACTTTTGAAAGGGGGGTGGTTTTAGGGTCTGGGGGTCATGATCGATCAAAATATACCAAAATGCTTTGAAATCGCTTTCCTCCGAACGGGTGCAATAGGTATCTTTTTGTAATGAAAGCTACCTAAAATATTAAATTTTCTTTAAAATTAAAACCATATCTGCCATGGCATCACTTTGTACGCATACTTTTAGGTAGCTTTCATTACAAAAAGCTACCTATTGCAGCCGTTCGGAGGAAAGCGATTTCAAAAAATTTTGGTATATTTTCATCGATCATGACCCCCAGACCCCGAAACCACCCTCCGTTCAAAATTGATATGTATATATATATATATATATATATATATATATATATATATATATAACCATTAATTAAACATAACCTACCACCATCATATATATATATATCAGTGGCGTGGCGTCCGGTCATCGCTGGATGCGGCGATGACCAAGTAATATATATATATATATATATATATATATATATATCTGACCTATGTCACACTCTAACTCATAATTATGAACCGATTTCGCTGTAATTCGGTGTGTACATAGTACATACCAATGTCTCGACCGAGTTCGTTGGCCAGCTTCATCCGCCGTTTTGTTTCAAAATGGCGGCCATTTCAAATTAAAAAAAAAAATGAAATTTGAAATGTGGTACCAAAAAATTAAAAATGGAAAAATATTTTTTTCTTATGTATTTGACCTTTATACAAAGATTCTGGAGCAGTTTTTGTTTCGTCTACATCTTAAAAAATGGCTGAGTTATAGCATTTTGAATTTCTAGCGTGGCTGGCATTTTGAAACGTCCTGAATTTTGTCACGCGTTAATAGGCGTATTTATGAACCGAGTTCTATGTAATTCGGTGCGTACTTAGTAAATACCAATGTCTCGACCGAGTTCGTTGGACAGCTTCATCCGCCATTTTGTTTCAAAATGGCGGCCATTTAAAATTTTTAAAAAAATTTAAAATTTGAAATGTGGTACCAAAAAATTGAAAATGGAAAAATATTTTTTTCTTATGTATTTGACCTTTATACAAAGATTTCGGAGGAGTTTTTGTTTCGTCTATATCTTAAAAAATGGCTGAGTTGCACCATTTTAGGTAGCTTTCTTTACAAAAAAGCTACGTATTGCAGCCGTTCGGAGGAAAGCGATTTCAAAAAATTTTGGTATATTTTCATCGATCATGACCCCCAGACCCCGAAACCACCCTCCGTTCAAAATTGATATATTATACATAGAATGACACAAAATGTATAACGCTTCCGGGGTTGAACTCATCCGTTTCCTGATAATCCAAACGCGGCCACGTTAGGCTTAAGCATTCCAATGCCGTATTTGCCGACTGCCTTATTTAATCTGTCTATCTATTTGTTGTGTAACATATTCTTCTTCAATTTTTCTCAAACCTTCAAAAAGTATACAATTATAACGCTTTAAGATCTAATTTAAAAATAACCAGATACCAACAACACGGTTCCGATGTATACAAGCGATTACCGTTGCCATTCATAAGCACAAATTACAAATCCAAAAACAAATGAATGACTCTTTCAGCTATTCATTTAATGCTCTTAAAATATTTTGCAAAAGCATATTAATATTTTGAAATACGTTTTTCACTTTTGTTTACATTTATTTACAGTTTGAATTCAGTATACACGGTTAAAAATATCGCGAAAAATTACCTCTGTTTTTCAAGGCTATCTATTTTCTGACCAATGAGAACACTTTATGGTGTTCAGTGAATATAGCTATATTCGGTGATTCATTCCCGTGAATTATTTTGTACCGGATTAACGTTTCCTTTCTAAAAACAAACGTATTTCAAATTATTTAAAAGCTTTATTATGGTTTTACAAATATTTTAAGAGCAAAATCGGATGTCGACCGTATTTTTAATGATTCGTTCAAAGAGTCATTCAATTGCTTCTGGATTTGGAATTTGTGTTGTACATGTGGCATTACGACACGCGAGTGATTGTTGATTTGATTTTCAATCTTAAAACGTTGAGTAAAACGTGCTTTCTTTTCCACTATTCGCAAAAGTTACATTTTTAGACAGATTATTCAAAATAAATTAATATTTATGCGATTACATTCAATTATCTAATATTCTGCTGCGATAACTTTAGTTTAAATTAGATTGGTAGCTTTATCTATCCCTATATGAAAGTAAACAAACAATTGATTCATTCGTCTTGAACTTATTATATTAAAACAAACGTTTATATGCTCTGTTGCGCCATCTGTCGGTAGTTAAAAAAGAAACTTTCTTTTTAAAATGTTTTTTGAATTCTGAAGACATTGGGGGGGAAAATGAATATTTCTTATAAGATGAAATTAGAATATCAGAAATATGTAATGCCGTGTATTACATACATATATATATGTATATAGTATATCAATGCATTATTATAATAAATAAAATTTTGTATTTTGTAGGGAAAATAAATTTGTAATTTAATAACAGAATTTGGGAAAATAAATTGTTAATGTAATTAATACTTGCAATTTACTTATGTGATAAAAAATGATTTTTAATTATCAAAATTTATTACAGGTTTCTTTTATGCATGTTTAAAAAAAATCGGGATTTTCTCTGTTCAACTTTTTTAAATTTAAGTTATATAATTATTATTTTGGCAATTAATAAAAACAAATAAACTTTCTGTTGGAATTGTCTTTTATTTTACCACATACCATCAGATAAAATAGTTAATTGATAATATGTTTTAAAATAACATTATTAGTACTAATTTGGATGTTTTTGTGAAATATTTCTTCAAATTTTGTGAGTGAAGTTCATTTGCATACTTTATATCAGTATTTTACCAATTCAATTAATAATTTTCTTGCCAATTAAATTTCAATGAAAAATGGGCTGTTTTTACTTTACCCCACCTGACCCTATAAGTCAGACAAGACAAAATTTATTACTTCACAATTCTTTTTATAATGCAATGCTATATAATTTTTTTGAAAATGCAAACACGTCATTCTGACGGGCTATATTCTAGTATATATATATATATCTGACCTATGTCACACTGTAACTCCCGTAATTATGAACCGATTTCGATGTAATTCGGTGTGTACATAGTACATACCAATGTCTCGACCGAGTTCGTTGGCCAGCTTCATCCGCCGTTTTGTTTCAAAATGGCGGCCATTTAAGAATTTAAAAAAAATTTAAAACTTGAAATGTGGTACCAAAAAATTGAAAATGGAAAAATATTTTTTTCTTATGTATTTGACCTTTATACAAAGATTTCGGAGAAGTTTTTGTTTCGTCTATATCTTAAAAAATGACTGAGTTATAGCATTTTGAATTTCTAGCGTGGCTGACATTTTGAAACGTCCTGAATTTTGTCACGCGATAAAAGGCGTATTTATGAACCGATTTGGATGTAACTTCGTTTATACATAGTACATACCAATGTCTCGACCGGGTTCTTTGGCCAGCTTCAACCGCCATCTTGTTTAAAAATGGCGGCCATTTAAATTTTTAAGAAAAATTTAAATTTGAAATGTGGTACCAAAAATTGAAAATTGAAAAAATATTTTCTTCTTATGTGTTTAACATTGATAAAAAGATTCGGGAGCAGTTTTTGTTTTGTCTATATATTAAGAAATGGCTGAGTTATAGCATTTTGAATTTCTAGCGTGTCTGACATTTTGAAACGTCCTGATTTTTCTCACGTAATAACAGGCGTATTTATGAACCGACTTGGATGTACCTTGGTGTGTACATAGTACATACAAATATCTCGACCGAGTTCGTTGGCCAGCTTCATCCGCCATCTTGTTTAAAAATGGCGGCCATTTAAAAAAATAAAAAAATAAAAAAATTTAAATGAGATACTAAAAAATTGGAAAATGAAAAAGATTTTTTTTTGTATGTGTTTGACCTTAATACAAAGATTCCGGAACAGTTTTTCTTTCGTCTATATCTAAAAAAAAATGGCTGAGTAATAGCATTTTGAATTTCTCTTGTGGCTGACATTTTAAAACGACCTGATTTTTGTCACGCGATAACGGGCGTATTTATGAACCTATTTGGATGTAACTTGCTCTGTACATAGTACATAACAATGTCTCGACCGAGTTCGTTGGCCAGCTTCATTCGCCATCTTGTTTCAAAAGGGTTGCCATTTAAAAAAAATTAAATTTAAAATTCAAAATGAGGTATTAAAAAATTGGAAAATGAAAAAGATTTTTTTTATGTGTTTGGCCTTGATACAAAGATTCCGGAGCAGTTTTTGTTTCTGAAAATTTGTTCTTTTGTTGATATCTTAAAAAATGGTTGATTTATAGCACTTTGAATTTCTAGCATGGCTAACATTTTGAAACGATCTTGTATTTGTCACGCGATAACACACGTATTCGGCTTTTTCGATGTAAGAAGGCATGTGGATAGTATACATCAACACCTCGACCAAGTTCGCTGGCCAGATTCATCAGCCATCTTGTTTCAAAATGGCGGCCATTAAATTAAAAAATATATATATATTTAAAGTGAGGTGCAAAAAAATTAGAAATTGAAAAAGGTTTCTTTCTTAAGTATTTGATCTTGATATAAGGATTCAGGAGCATTTTTTGTTTGTCTTTACCTTAAAAAATGGCTCAGATATAGCAGTTTCAATTTCTATTTTGGGTGACATTTTGAAAAATCTGATTTTTTGCATGCGACAGCACTCCTATATATTAACCGATTCCGATGTGAGTGAGCATGTGCACAGCAATTACTAAGGTCTTGACCAAGTTCACTGCTTAGCCTCATCCACCATGTTGTCTTAAAATGACAGGCACTTTAAGAAAGTGCCGAATTTGACAGCCAAATATAAGTTACTTTAAAAAAAGCAGATTGGATAAAGCTGACTAATTTCGCGAAATTCTCATTCATTATATTGATAAAAATAGTATTGAATCGCCTATATTCGGTTTCCACTAAATTGAGCTTCGTGTGTTTGCATGATATAAGTTGGCTTTTTTAAAATAAGGATTATGAAAGCTACCTCTTCCTCCCGGCACTGGCCGGAAGGACTTTTGAATTTCTAGCGTGGATGACATTTTGAAACGTCCTGAATTTTGTCACGCGATAAAAGGCGTATTTATGAACCGATTTGGATGTAACTTCGTTTATACATAGTACATACCAATGTCTCGACCGGGTTTGTTAGCCAGCTTCATCCGCCATCTTGTTTAAAAATGGCGGCCATTTAAATTTTTAAGAAAAATTTAAATTTGAAATGTGGTACCAAAAAATTTAAAATTGAAAAAATATTTTCTTCTTATGTGATTGACCTTGATAAAAAGATTCGGGAGCAGTTTTTGTTTTGTCTATATCTTAAGAAATGGCGGAGTTATAGCATTTTGAATTTCTAGCTTGGCTTATATTTTGAAACGTCCTGATTTTTGTCACGTAATAACGGGCGTATTTATGAACCGATTTGGATGTACCTTGGTGTGTACATAGTAGATACAAATATCTCGACCGAGTTCGTTGGCCAGCTTCATCCGCCATCTTGTTTAAAAATGGCGGCCATTTAAAAAAATTTTAAAAATCAAAAAAATAAAATGAGATACCAAAAAATTGGAAAATGAAAAAGATTTTTTTCGTATGTGTTTGACCTTAATAAAAAGATTCCGGAACAGTTTTTGTTTCGTCTATATCTAAAAAAATGGCTGAGTAATAGCATTTTAAATTTCTATCGTGGCTGATATTTTAAAACGACCTGATTTTTGTCACGCGATAACAGGCGTATTTATGAACCGATTTGGATGTAACTTGGTCTGTACATAGTACATACCAATATTTCGACCGAGTTCGTTGGCCAGCTTCATTCGCCATCTTGTTTCGAAAGGATTGCCATTTAAAAATAAATTAAATTTAAAATTTAAAATGAGGTATTAAAAAATTGGAAAATGAAAAAGGTTTTTTTTTATGCGTTTGGCCTTGATACAAAGATTCCGGAGCAGTTTTTGTTTCTGAAAATTTGTTCTTTTGTTTATATCTTAAAAAATGTTTGAGTTATAGCACTTTGAATTTCTAGCATGGCTAACATTTTGAAACGATCTTGTATTTATCACGCGATAACACACGTATTCGCCTATTTCGATGTAAGAAGGCATGTGAATAGTATACATCAATACCTCGACCACGTTCGCTGGCCAGATTCATCAGCCATCTTGTTTCAAAATGGTGGCCATTAAATAAAAAAATATATATATTTAAAGTGAGGTGCCAAAAAATTAGAAATTAAAAAAGGTTTCTTTCTTAAGTATTTGACCTTTATATAAGGATTCAGGAGCATTTTTTGTTTATCTTTACCTTAAAAAATGGCTCAGATATAGCAGTTTCAATTTCTATTGTGGGTGACATTTTGAAAAATCTGATTTTTCGCATGCGACAGCACTCGTATATATCATCCGATTCAGATGTGAGTGAGCATGTGCACAGCAATTACTAAGATCTCGACCCAGTTCACTGGTTAGCCTCATCCACCATGTTGTCTGAAAATGGCAGGCACTTTAAGAAATCGCCGAATTTGGCAGCCAAATGTAAGTTACTTTAAAGAAAAGTAGCTTGGATAAAGCTGACTAATTTCGCGAAATTCTCATTCATTATATTGATAAAAATTAGTATTGAATCTCCTATATTCGGTTTCCACTAAATTGAGCTTCGTGTGTTTGAATGATATAAGTTGGCTTTTTTTTAAATAAGGAATATGAAAGCTACCTCTTCCTCCCGGCAGTGGCCGGAAGGGCTTTTTAGTGTTCATAAAGGAATAATGCTAGTAAAGATATATAAAGATGTTCATTTGCTTTAAGAACCTTAATATCGCAAACATTCCATGACACATCAGAGCGACATCAAAAGTTGTCCTATGTGTTACAGTCGAAACGTTAACCTATATAAGACTTTTTATTCGTCACATACTGACTCTCATGTAACTGCATTTGGTGACATCAACGTTGAGATTTTGTGACATGTTTTATCCATTTGCAAATCCTTACAAAATTGGGGGTACTGCCGTTGACGTCACAGTAACTTGATTAAAGTGCCTTTTCCCTGCTATATGGTAACGACAACGAGAGTAACAATTGTATTTTGGTCACGGTTTATTGACATTTAGGTCATAGTTTTCTATTTGTAACGCATAATTCATGAATATCACTGATGAAAATTTTGAGAAATTTTACATGTAAGCATGAAAAAATTCTGAAAATAAAAATGTTTTTCCATTGTATTTTTTTATAAACAATGAGAACAAATTTCATTTTATGTTTCGATGTGCACAGTGATTTAGAAAACGACGGCAGTTACCTACTGTTAAATGAATTGGAATTTTTCACGTATTCTGAAGCAAATAAGAAGGGATTATATTTAGTAAAAAACATTGAAAATCAATTTTTTTTAAATACTTGTCTTTCAAAGCAAATTATATAAGTTTAATTAGTGGTTAACCGTACTTAAATTTAATTATCTTTTTTTCCCCGTATTTTGCTCACCTTTTTTACAATTTCTTTGATGCCAAACGTAAAGAGTGCAAAAAATAAGAGAGGGATTTCTATTAAGTATTTATTTAAATTAATTTATCTGACGGGAAAGTTTCAAAGAGAGAAGATAATATGCTTTTTTAAAATGAATATAATATTTAAATATATAATTAATAAAGTGCGGTCACTGGTCCTTTTTTGTTTACCAGTATGTTTGAAGAAAGAATTTTGTACTACCTTTTTACAACATTTCAAATAAAAATAACTTTCGAGGTAGGTTTCTGCAAAATTTGCAAGAAAAATATAAAAAGAAGAGATTTTTCCTTAATAAAACTGGTGTTAAAAATACTCATCAGTGGGAACTTTGTTAATATTTAATAAAATGTATAATCGTTTCCACAAGATAAAATCGAATTTCCTCCTATCGATAGACAGAATCGAATTGTAAGCCGATTTTGAAATGAAAATCCTCAGGATAGATGGCACGGCCAATTGCCTCAACTATTTCGGAAAAAAAAACATTCTTCTAATTAATTAATGAAAGGAATTCTGAAATTATGCGAAGAAAACTATTCGTGAAAAGTTGTGGCAATTGTCCTCCTGGCACCAGGTTACGCCATCCCTGATATATGAGGTTAGTAAAATATGAAATTTTACTTCTTTAACCCAAATTATCTAACACTGTTAATTCGAAAAATAAACGAATCTTTTTGTATTACCTAAAATTTCGCCAAAAGTAAAATATTTGGGTGCGAAAATTATAATAGTGAATGTGTTTCTGCCAAAATTTAATTGAAGAGCTTAGTGGAAGAACATGTTATGATAAATTTTCTTAAAAAATGCTTTATTTTATGGATGAAAGCCTTACGAGGTATTATATGAGGGGCTCACAACCATAGTAGCCCAAGTCCATTTTGAAAAAAAAAATGAAACTGTCCATTTAGAATGTGCATAAAATCTGTTTTATTCACTCCCACAGTGATACAAGTCTGTAAACAGATGTCATATATGAGAAAGTATGGGAAAACAGACTTAGTTCAATGTGACAGTAGATAAAACATATTTTATGCACCTTCTATATGGACTATCTCATCTTTTTTTTCAAAATGGACTTGGTCTACAATGGTTCGGAACCCCTCATATCATATGGTAAAACTAAAACACCAAAATTCTACGTAGTCTTGAAGATATGAGGCAGTATATATTAATTAACTAGTTGGATGTGCCAATCCCAAAACTTTCTTCTATCTTATACATCTTAATATTTCAAAACCTAGTTACACATGTTAATACTTCTATATTATTAGTTCAATACTATACCAACTTTGATTTTCATCTTAAATTTCTGCTCAAGTCAATTAAACGGACTAAAAACGAGTTAATCTATATCATGATATTTGTTAAAATTATTAATTTTTTCTTATTCTGTCGTTATCAGCTGTTTGCGAATAGCTGGCATAGCAGGTAGCGAGTTCCCGCCGCTGCATGAGCCGCCGATGCACAATAGAACTACGAAAAATCAAGAAAAGTATACAAAAATCGCTAGCACGGAGCCCCTTTACCGCGCAATATTTCCAAATTCAAGGAGAGCCTGTTGGCCAAAGCCAAAAACAAGCACAAACATTTTGGTTCAATTGTATGCATAATTTTATACGCTGTTCGATGGTACAATAATGAAAATGGCACAGAGATCGGAATTATAGCGACCCCTTCTTTCGGAATTTTTTCAAGTTCAGGGAGGACTTGTTTGCCATAGCCAGAAACGTGCACAAAAAATTTGGTTCAATTATATGGATAACTTCATACACTTTTCAATGGTACAATAATGAAAATGGTACAGGCATCGCAATTATAGTGCCCTCTTCCGGCAGAATTTTTCCAAATTCAGGGAGGACCTTCGTGACATGACCAAAAATAAACACATAAAATTTGGTTCAATTCTATGCATAACTTCATACACTTTTCGGCGGTACAATATTCAAAACGGCACAAAAATTGTACAAAAATCGCTATTACAGCGCCCTCTACGAGCGATTTTTTTACAAATTAAGGGAGGACCTCCTTGCCATAGCCAAGAACTTAAAATTTCTTTTTGGTTCAATTCTATGCATAACTTCATACGCTTTTCGATGGTGCAATATTCAAAATCGCACAAAAATCGCTATTACAGCGCCCCCTACCAGCGAATTTTTTTCCAAATTAGGGAGGACCTGCTTGCCATATCCAAAAACTTAAAATAAAAATTTGGTTCAATTCTATGCATAACTCCATACACTTTTGAATGGTACAATATTCAAAATCGCACAAAAATCGCTATTACAGCGCCCCCTACCGGCGAATTTTTTCCAAATTCAGGGAGGACCTGCTTGCCATAGCCAAAAACTTAAAATAAAAATTTGGTTCAATTCTATGCATAACTTCATACACTTTTCGATGGTACAATATTCAAAATCGCACAAAAAACGCATTTACAGCGTCCCCTACCGGCGAATTTTTTCCAAATTCAGGGAGGACCTGCTTGTCATATCCAAAAACTTAAACTAAAAATTTGGTTCAATTCTATGCATAACTCCATACACTTTTGGATGGTACAATATTCAAAATCGCACAAAAATTGTTATATCAGCGCCCCCTACCGGCGAATTTTTTCCAAATTCCGCGAGGACCTGCTTGCCATAGCCAAAAACTTATAATAAAATTTTGGTTTAATTCTATACATAACTTCATACACTTTTTGATGGTACAATGGCGACAGACAGACGGACAGACGGACAGACGGACAGACTGACAGACGGACAGACGGACGGACGGACAGACGGACAGACGGACACACAGACAGACAGACATTTTCTATAAACATGTTTTTTGGAATCTCTGACCCCTAAAACATGCAAATCCGTCGAAAACCGGAAGTCGAAAAAAATTTCGATTACAATACTTTCTTCTATTGAAGATAGAAGAAAGTAAAAAGCATAAAACCAAGGTTTAAAAATGCACAAATAATACATAAAAAGCAGCAAACAGCTGTTTCGAATCTACTAGCGAGATTCTTCTTCAGTGCAAGACACAGCGTGCTAGAAAAAGCAAGGCTGGGCAAAATGACACAGACTTATATACCCGATACGGGTAGCGAATGTGCTAAAAACAACCAATGAGAGAGAAAAAAAAAGAAACGACTGAGTGGACAAGTAGCGACCTCTACCTGAGAACGAGAGAAAAAGAAACCAAAAAAGGGGGAAATTAAATTAAATTAATGCTTTCTAAATGCTTGGAAAATCAGGAGTACCAGATATGTCATTGATTAAAGAGTGAGAATTTTTAATGATGTGGTAAGCTTCCCAAAAATCAAGATAAAGGTTAGAAGAACAATTTTGGATAATGATGGCTGAGGAAAAATTCAGCCTTGCTTTTTCTAGCACGCTGTGTCTTGCACTGAAGAAGAATCTTGCGAGTAGATTCGAAACTGCTGTTTGCTGCTTTTTATGTATTATTTGCGCATTTTTAAACGTTGGTTTTCTGCTTCTTAATATTCTTGAACCAAGGCTTTATTTGCTATTTTTAAGTATCTTTTAATATTTAATATTTTTATATTTAATAATTTAAATGGTGAACAAAATATCTAATTTTTAATAATTAAATGTTAATATTCTTTTCTAGGAGAGTTTACTATCGCCTATTGACATTCAAACATATGCTACTAAAAAGGAGTTAAATAAATAACTAAATAACAACGAAAATCTTTCACTTCAATTTTCTCGAATTCTAATTTTTGTTATATAACATCTTCCACTCGGGTCTTCAATTATCGTACTCACGCATAAATCGGGTCCCAAAATTCGAGCGAAATAATATGTCCTTCAGTTTTAATACTCGTATTTTGGAATAGTTTCTTTTGCTTAATTTAATCTCAGAATTCGAAATAATCTGCTGAGATTAAATAAGGCGCAGATTATTAAACTGAAATACTGGTATTCAAACGGAAGGCCATGTTATTTCTCTCGAATTTTGGGGGCGAATTTTACGCGGAGCATTATGCGGTAGTTTCAAAATGCTCGATATATTTTTTACATAACGTTAATAATGCATAGACATGCATACATGTTAAGTAAAAAAAGAAGCATAAAATAAAAGATTTGACACAAAATAAACAAAAAATAAATAAAAAGTGATTGGGAATTATATTTAAGTAATGTACTTTTGACGTGCGCTTGCAACTGTTAACTTCTTCCAAGATAACCAAATCTTACGTCATTTACTTCCAATTGGAAACCAACGGAATAATCCAAAACTAAGAATAAGAAGAGAACAGTTGAATAACATCACGTCAATTCGTGTTAAACTTGAGATAAGTGTATGAATTATAATGAATAGAATATTTTCGAAACCTGGAAATATAATTTCCTTCAATGACAAAGCAAATAAGTTGGTCTGACGAATCAGTTTGTAAAAGATTTATTTTTCATTATGAACATATTTTTAAACTTTAGTAGTTTGAAAGCTCATATTATTTTTAATTAAATGAACTTGCCCCCTCCCCCCTTTCAGACACAACTGTACAAAAAAGAGCAATTGTATCTGTTATTTTATAGTATTCTTATTAGATTTCTTTTAAGTTTTATTTTGGAAATATTAATTAACATTTGCAATATTTTATAACTATGCAATAAAATATTTATCTAATATTATCTAATAATATTATCTAATAAAATATTTTCGAAACCGAATTCTAAAATATATTAATCGATTCTATTTTAATGAGAATAAAAATCATTGTCATGTAACAAATAATAAAATGCATACAACAAACCATTTATTTTTTCTCCTTTTATGTAATTTATGGAGTAAGCATTCGATTAATAATCAAATAGGAAGAATTATAAAAAAAGAAATCTCCCGTGAAAGTAATTTTGTAATCTTTATAGTTTTAATAATTTCTTAATTGGTTTCAAAAACATACATTCATGCATGTATTTACATTCTCATGTAAAAAATGATAACTGATTTTTTGATGTTTTTATGGTATTCATGACAAACTAATTAACTGCATATTGACATTCTTTTAAAATATAAGATTTATTTATTACTCAACTGGTTAACCCACATGGTATTTCCGAGACCATGCTAGTAACTTTAAATATACCTAAAATTAGTCTTGAATAAGTTTATATTTTGAAACGAAAATCCTTCCAAACTAACCTAAAGTTGGGGCCCCACTATCCATACGAATCTACATTTGGGGGGGGGGGGGGCGTGAGGAATTCACTACCTTCGGAAATGTACACTGTACGTGCTACGCATTCTTATTTTCTTTTTACAACCAAACCTCAAATTCGCATGATTCTATATCTTTAAACTGATTTTGTATGGTTTTATATTTTTAAATGGAAATTTATCAGCAGAAAGCAAAGAAGTCGCCAATAAAGTGATTGCCAATTTAATTTCTTAAATTTATCTATAATAAACTTTAAATTCTGATCAATATTTTTCGAGAAAACCTAAATACTAATAAAAAGAAAACACCCCCTGTTTTAGAACATGAAACGATATCTCCCATTTTCCTTCCGGAAAATTTCCAAAGCACAATTCTCTTCTAACCTCAAATGAAGCTCACTTCGAAAATAAGCAATGCATTCTGGGAAATCAACGAAATATAAGCGGCATTATCAGATTATCAAAAAGTAAAAAGAAGTAAAGAGAGTAAAAAGAAGAAAACTGTTATTTACTTGTATCTTTCTGTTATTTAATGTCTTTGTTATATATATTTACAGGACTGTTTTTATGCATGCATTATTTCACCAGATATTAAAAATTGGTAAAAAGTAATACGTTGTCATATAAGAATATATTTTTTTTTCTCTATTATGAAGTATATACGTAATAATAGACCAGATGTCCGGTTAGTAAAACAGGAAATCTGACTGTTTTCATTAATATTAGTATTTAAAGAAGTCACAATAAAAAAAAGTCAGATGGAAATCTATAGTAAAATGGTAATAAAATCACCCTTGGTACACTTTTAAAGTTGCAAATGTGCTATAGAATAAGATCATAAAATAATTTTAACAAAATAATTCATTTTGGAGAATTGTAAGTTTGCTCTTAAGCAGAAAAGTGAAACTTTCGCTAGTTTTTTACGCTATCCACTGCAAATTCATAAATGTACGCTTCCGATTATTAGCTAATACGTGAGAGAAGGGAGAGATTGAGCCAATCGGCTGCTAGATGTGAGAAAATAGTGCGATATATTTTTTCTGATTTCTAATTAATGTGCAACTTTTACATCCAGAACTTTGACAATTTCAATATTTAAGAACTTTTTATAACATAAAATTTTAAAATTAAGTTGTTCCCCGAAAGTTGCAACGGAAGTCTGTTTCTAAGCTTCTTTTCCAGCATCGTCCCACGGCCTATTGCCTTCGCCTTCTTTTTTTCGCTTTCTTGAAAAATTTCTTCTTTTGGACTTTCAGCCTTTTCCATTTTTAGTCTTCATTTAAAAATATTGAAATACAAAGGACAAATTGTAAAGGAGACTTCCATTGGATTTACGTTATCTTGCGTGAATAAAGGAATCTCTTTAATACCAGCTTGTTTTAAACAAGTTAGATGTTTTTTGTTGATGGTAATTTTTGCATTTTAACTTTATTTAGTGAAAAACTTTTAGTTAACAAAAATTACCTCTGATTTAATTTATTTTCGAAAGCAGAACGTAAAAAATACATACAAATGGCAACACAAACAAATAAATCACTAAATAAACAAATTTTGTTTCGATGAAAATGTAAAAAATACATATTGATACCGTGATTTTTTATTTATAAATCGTTTCTGCAAATGGAAAGACGAAATCTAAATATCAGCTTCTTTATTTTCATACTTCCTGAATAAGTCTGTAATAAGTCCGAAATAAGTCTGAAATTATATATAAAAAGCTTTTTTATTAGTGCCACTTTGAATTCATATTGATTTATTCTGCAGTAGGAATAGAAACTGAACACACAAGCAGAATGCCAGGAGGATTAAATATTTCAATATCCCAAAATTCATTTTATAAAACTACCTCTAAGGCAGAAAAAAATGTATTTTAATTGAAAGTGAATTGCCTCTTTTATATATCCTGGGCTCTCAGCGTTTCTAAAATTGCCTACCATTGCTACAACTATTTTAAAATATTCTTTTTGAAAGATTTATTTAACATCTGTAATAGAAATCTACGGCAAATATTATTATTTTATATATTAGTAGCAAAGCTTAGGAACGCTGCAAATCTTGTATATAAGATTCACGAAATATCGTAAAAATAATTTTCGCGTGTTCTATAGTTCGTACTTTATAGGCAAAATCGTAAATTAAGATAGGTATCCTTTTAACTGCAAAAAAGATCTACAGAAAACCTAGAATTTAGTCAGTCAAATCTTGAAATTCAGTAAATAGTATATTGTGACAATATTTACTCATTCTAATGGCTCTGTCGTTGCAACACAGTTTATCACTTTGCGATTACCTCAAATATATGAATCCCGTTAAAATATATTAATTCAGCTGAGGAACATCTATTCTTGTTTAATTAATAGAATTGCGTTACAACGTTAGTGGTGGGGGATAAAACAAAAATTAAAGATGCTTCAAATATTTTTAACTCAAAGTTAAACAATGATCTCAGACGACGTTTTTTTTTTTTACGATTACTTGTCTTTAAGATTCCATTTTATTTTCAATGTTCTTTTGACATGAATAATTTTTCATAAAGAAACACCGTTCAAGCTTGAATATCATTTTAATCGAATAATTTTGGGAAATGAAAAAGGTAATATAACACATTATTTAAATTTTATAAGCAAAATAAGGTGGTCTTTCTTGAAGATTTTGTTTTTAATCTTTACATTGTGTAAATCTACTTGCTTTCAAAGAGATTATATCTCTAATTTGGTTACAATATGGGACAAATACATAAAATACAAAATCAAATTTCGCACATGCTTGCTAGGTAAATAAACAAGTTTAACAACTAATAAGAAATAGTAAAAAATACATATTAACACTTTAAGAATTTTAATGCAAAAAATAAAATAATGAAAAACGAATTAATTTATAGTATCAGCTTATTTATTTCCTACCGTTTAAAAAATTAAAATCTAATAAGCCTGGAATATTATGCGACATACTTTTTATATTAAATTCTTTTTAAATTCATATTGACTCATTAGGAATTAAAAACTTAATAGACAAGCAGAATGCCGAAAGAAAGAAATATTTCAATATCCAGAAATTCATTTTATAAAGCTGCATCTAATTTAGAGAAATCGTTCTTCTGTCGCAAGAAGTATGCAATTTCGTCTTTTATATATCCCATTTGCATAGAGATCTCAAATATAATTTACGTGAGTTCTGTATTTACTACGTTATAGGAAAAATAGTATTTTATCTATGATAAGCATCCTTTTAGTACAAAATAGGATCCATAGAAAGATTAGAATTCAATCAGTAACTTTTTGATCTTCATTAAATTTAATGTAGAGATAAAATTTAGCCATTCAAATGCTTGCTTCGTTACAACAGAATTTGTCATTTTCTTTTGTAATTTTCTATCGCTATAATAATGCCATTAAAATTTATTAAATTTCATGTTGAGATAAAATTTAGTCATTCAAATGCTTGCTTCGTTACAACAGAATTTGTAATTTTCTTTTGTAATTTTATCTCGCTATAATAATGCCGTTAAAATTTATTACATTAGTTGAGAAACACATACTTCTGTTTAAACACTAGACAAACAAGTGTTTTATAAATTTGGCGGGTGACAAAAATCGGAGATGTCAAAAATATTTCTAATTTGGGCATTTTTATTCCGAAATTTTGACTTCAGACCGGAACTTTTTGAAGAAGAATTTTTACTTTTAGTAATCAAGAATAGTTTGACATTAAATAAACCTGAAAATACACTTCGCATTTTCTTGTGTGAATCCGAATTTTTTGAATAAAAGCGGAGGACAAACTGGCTATCCTGATCCGAACTAGAAATTTCATCATAAAATAAGTTAAATATATATTAAGCAGAAATAAGTTAAAAAGTTTCAAATAAAACTTCTGGTATTAAATATTTTTATAAAATTTGAGAAAAAATTCTGGCTGTTTTAGTGTTAAAGTTCAATAATTGAAGCTTTTACTGAAAAAATGAGGTAGCTCCATTTTTACGCTGTCCACATTCTTAAGATCACTCAGAATAGATATATTTTTGTATTATTTGTGGAAAACCATACATAGATGCATAGACTAAAACATAAGTGAAAAAATACTTTTGGCCTTATTTAATTTCCCAAAAGTGCAAAAATTACCTCCTTTTTTAAGCAAACTCTTCTCTTATCTCACGGTTAATAAATAATATGTTTTCCAACAGTATTCTAACTTATAGTTGATAAACAAAAACACTGAACTTGTTTATTATACAAAAAAAAAACAAAAAAAAAAAAAAAAAAACTGGTGATTTTTTACTATTACTTGTCTTTAAACTTCAATTTTATTTCGAAAAACCTATTGATATAAAAGAAAAAATCATAATAAACATCTGCAGTTTCAATAATGCCATATTTAAAAAATTTCAAATCAAATAGTCCTGAAATAGTATACGAAAAGCTTTATGGATTAATACCGTCTTCAATTCATATTTATTTAGTATGTAGTAGAAACCGAATTGAAAAGCAGAATGCCGAAAGGAATAAATATTTCAATATCCAGAAATTCATTTTATGAAACTGTCTCTAAGTTACAGAAGTCGAACTTATGTCGCAAGTGAATTTTGTCTTTTACATAGAAAATTCATCAGCATATCGCAAACGTAATTTGCATGAGTTCTATAGTTGATACTTTATAGGAAACATAGTAAATAAAGATATGTATCCGATTTACAGAGAAAATAGATATAAAAGGCTAAGAAATGAATGAACCATATCTTGATCTTCAATAAAGTGCATATTGTGGCAATATTTAGCCATTCTAATACATGTTTTGCTGCTACAGAGTTTATAACTTCGCATTTTCTACTGTATGAGTGCCATTAAAATTTATCAATTCATCCGAGGAACACATTCTGCTGTTTAACACGTTCACTGCCGCAAAAAGTAAGAATTTTCAAATTTCTTCTTGAAAGTCTTTTGCCACCACAAATTCTGAAAGATAAATTTCGCTTTACTAATACAGCGAAATTTCTGCCAATAAATAAGGCATTTTTTAAATTTTAAAATAATGGTGAGAAAGTAATAAATTAAAGCCACGAATATTAAAGCTACGCGTATACTCGCAGCGTGGCAGTCAACGTGTTAAAACTAGAATGACCAGCAGCAGTCAATTTAAAACCTTAACCCTTTGAGCTCTGGGGGTGAATTTCGTCAAAATGCCCAAATGTTCCATTGGCACCAGTATTTTGTAAACAATAGATTCGGCTGATAATATACACACACACAAAAAAAAAAAATGCATTAATCTATTTTCAAATACATTTGGTTGAATATTCCGGTGAAAATGTCACATTTAGAGACTAAATTTAAGTGGAAAGAAATTCATCCATCAGAGCTCAAAAGGTTCCTTTAGTGCGCAGCTTTGCATATATGCAAACAACAGTCTTTTGAATTTCATAGATTTTTTTATTCGTATATACCTAATTCATACCGGAAAATTAAAATAGCAATATTTGCTTTAATTAATAACAGATATTTCTTTTTTAAATAAAGCGAGATTAACCATTGAAACTTTCGGGTGTAAAGTCAGAGTCTCTGAACTACGTAATTTCTAGAACGTATTCTTTCATGGTAATTAAAGGGTTAAAGGTTCAGTTTTATAAAATAAATAATTATATAAAATAAGGTATTTGGAATATATATTAGGCTAATTCCATGAAAACTTCTCATGTGTGTCACACAGCTGAAAATCGCTATGCTTGTTGGCCACCGTTATTTTCGAAAAATTTGCTTCAGGTTATTCAATTGATGAGATATCTCCGAAAAAATAAGTCACATTTTTTCCGTTCTAAAATTCTGGTAGCCAAAAATCGTAGTATGTGACAGTCATGACAAGTTTTCATGGAATTAGCCATTAATATATTTACTAATTTGCATTACTTTAGCGTAAAACAGCCACACGACAGTAGTTTTTACTTATATTGCAGATGTGCAACAGAAGAAACGACTGACGTATTGTATGAAAAATGTATCTCTAATTTTTTTCGTTATTTTTCCTGTATAATAAATCTTTCAAAGAATCATATATAATTTTTTCGAAACAAAATAAAAAATCGCACATTTAAGGGTTAAGTGTAAGCTACTTTTTTTTTAAAATTCGAATTGTTTGATTACCAGTACTTTTTTGAAGTAGAAATATTAACTTCGTTTAATGGAAGATGAAATGATGCGAGACTGAAGCCAATTACACTGTTTTAACACTTTGAGATCTGGGCTATTTCAACTGCATTTGTCGCTCAGGACTGAGGGTATTTGGTACTTTTCATGATTTTTTTCAAATACTTGAACGATATGTATTTTAATATTTTTTTATTATAAACTTCAAACTGTTCTTATTCATAATCAAGGAACTGTTTAAATGTACTAAAAATTAATCATTAATCAGAAGTTATTGAAAAAAAACATATTTTATATATTTTTTAAAACGTTCCGCATAAGAAAACATCATTTTTTACCATAAAATTTTACATAGATTTCAATACAAAACCAAATGTTGCACAAATGTACCAAAATAGGTTTTATTTGTATATAAACATTATTTAGTAAAATTTTTCTTTTGTGTGGTACATTTCAAAGTACAAAGGGCAACACCAAAAGGTTCACAATAAGTTCGAATTAAGCTCTGATTCTAGATATTTTCATATACTTTCTTCTGTTTAGTGCAGCAACGGTTTTTTTTTTTTTTTTTTTTTTTTTTGTTTTTGTTTTTTTTTGTCAAAATAAAAGGTTTGTAGGTAATATATTAAAATACAGAGAACGTATATAGTAGGTATTTTTATAGTTCAGAGAGTTAAATTTGACTCCGAGATACTCTCGGACTTAGTTCGCTTCACCCAAAACGGCAAGCCGAGAGACACTCGGGCTTAGACCAGTGTTGCCAGTGGGCTACTTTTTTAAAATTCAGATATCTTGATTGGCATCAATTTTTTATAATGGGAAAAGTCGCATTATTTTAATTAAGGCGAAAACAAGAGGAAATTTGCCATTTAAAAAACGTGGTGCCAATCAAGAAATCTGAATTTTTAAAAAGCAACCCACTGGCAACACTGGCTTAGACCTCAAAGTGTTAAAAAACGTGTGGGCATCCAACAATCTGAATAAAAAAAGTAGTCTGCACTGCCCGTGACAGTCACGGGTGTAAGAATTAAGGATATAACAGTGACTAAAAGGATAAAGTTTTATTCGAAACAGAATTATTTTTGTAAATTAACTATATCCCATACAGAAATAAGTTAAATATATAAGTTAGACAAAAATCCTGTTGTGAAATATTTTTATAAATGAAAAAAAAAATATTTATCATAAAGTAAATAAAATTTCCGATCGTTGTAATGTTAAACGCTGTACAATCAAACGCGGTATAACTTTGTGGGAAGAGATATAAAAAAAATATTTCTAATAAAAAGTTCAACAATTTTCTCACTTTAATAAATAACACTATCATAGGCGACGACTTCACGGGGACAAAATAGGTAATCAGACATTCATCCAAAGACTTTTAAGATACATAGACCGGCAATTCCCATTCAAAGGTATGCGAAATCATGGCAGCCATCTGAAGTAAATTGAAACACCTGAACCGCGAGGTTTGTACGTCAACTGTGGTTATTTACCATTAAGTGCTATAGCTAGAATGAGCTTAAAAATTAATTTTTATTAATATATATGAAGTTTATGGCATATTTTTTTACATGAAGCTATTTTTTATATCTAAATATGCTTTATAAATATTGAATTTTCAGTAATAAAGTTAAATAAAGCGATTTATTACTAATTTTATGGATGGCACGTTTGGAAAAGAATATCTAATTTTAACATGCATTATAAACCTAAATAAAGGCGTAATTTATATGGAAACATATTGTTAAAGATTATAATTCCCCCCTTTTTTAAGTTTGACTTACGAAAGTAACTGGTAGGGAAGTTCAGATTAAAGGTAGCAACTGTAACATACTATAGAAATTTACAAAATTTTAAATTACTTGTAAAGAAATCTACGTTTTTAAAACTAATTTTTATGCAAAAAGGTAATTAAAAAAGTGCATATTAACACTATGTTTTTATCCTTGAAAGATGTTTATTGAAATACTTACTTGCTATACGAAAAAAACAAAAAAAATGATGAATAATAAGGTATTTTTTTAAAAAAAGGACTAAATGAAATAGGTTAGACTAATACTTAATGATCCGCAATGAAAAAATACGCTGATAAAAGCATTTTCTTAGGTAAATTAAAATATAAAGCATATATACTGCCGTACAACAGCTGTGATCAAAAATCCTCAGTTAAACTGACAGTTTGCAGGTCTATGTATCTTAAAAGTCTTTGCATTCATCTATCACTAATTTTAAAAAAGTTTTTTTGGCCTGTTTAATCTCTTTGATTTATTAGGACAAAAATAATATTTTTAAATTATTGGTGGAAGTTTATCTGATTTGCCTCCATCACCCCCGTTAAAGGACTACTTCACTCACGCGAAAACACTCGTTCATTAACGTTAATCCTATGGGAGGATTTTAAAAAATATATCGATATATTTATAAAATATAAATACATTAATAATATATTTCAATTTCAATATTTTAAAATGATTTTTGTTGCATTGAATAGCTGAGGCTCACTACAAAGGTCGTTTTTTACTTTCCGATTTTGTTTGTAGGGATTTCTTATGAGGATACATTTCCTTTTGAAGATAGTGAAAGTAGCTTAACAAATGAAAACCTGTAAACAAAATCCAAAAGATAAAAAGCAGCCATTGTGGAGATAGACCTCAGCTATCCAATGCAAAAAAATCATTTAAAAATATTGTATTGCAAACGAGATATTTAGAAAAAATTCTGACGTGGGGTTACATTTGCGAGCGAGTGTTTTTGCGTGAGTGAAGTTGCCTCTTAAGTCGGCGTTTTGGGATGCTTACGATTTTGTAACTTTTAGTTGATTGTGAAAAATATTGCACTCCTTTATATAATACAAATAATAATAATAATAATAATAATAATAATAATAATAATAATAATAATAATAATAATAATAGTAGTAGTAACTGGTCATTTTTTTTCTAAAAATTCTTGTCTTTAAGCTTCAATTTGGTTTTAAATATCCATTTCTTATTAAATTTTTTTAATAATAAACCTCTCAGGCTTCAGTATTATTATGAATATTTATTAATGCGAATAATTTTTCGAGATGGAATTTTTAAATACATGCTTATTCAAACTTTTAAGCGAAAAAAGGTGGTATGTGATGATAAGGATTTGTTTTTCAACTTTACTTTGTAAAAATGTTTTTGTTTTCAAGGAAATTTTATTCTTTCTGATTTTATTTCATTCTGGAAGAATATAAAATATGATTTCAAACATGCTTAGATAAGTAAACAAATTTCGATCGAAATAAATAAAAAAAATTATTAAATCAGGTAAACATTTTAATAAATCACTTTATTTTATTAAAAATGTCTTAGACGAAAGTTTAATGTCAGCTTCTTTGTTTTTATGCTTCCATCTTTAAAAAAATTTATAATCAAATAAGTCTGAAATATTATATGAAATGCTTTTTGAATTAATTTCATCTTGAAGTCATATTGATTATAACGTTGTAGAAACAGAATAGACAAACAGAATGCCGAAATGATCGAATATTTCATTGTCGAGAAATTCGTTTTATAAAACTGTACCTAAGTGAAAGAAAATGATTTTAAGATGAATGTGCATTTCTTCTTTTATACATTAGATTCATGAACATATCGCAAATAAAATTTATTTGAGTTCGGTAGTTCATAGTTTATAGGAAACAGTGTATATTATAAAAAGCATCCTTTTAACTGAGAAAAGATCTATTGTAAGCTTGGAACTCAGTGAGGTAATCCTTAATTTTCTGCAAAGCGCATATTCCGATAAAATTTAGTCATTCAGTTGCTTGTTTCGCTGCAACAGAGTTTATAATTTCGCAATTTTTTAGCTATAAGAATACCGTTGAATTTTATTAACTAAGCTAAGAACACTGAGCTCCATATAGTGTAACAGGAGTTCTTTTCGGCGCGGCGCGCAGTCGAGTATTTGACCAGAAATCCTGGTCAAAAATATTTTTCGATGTAAATATAGTCGGATTGGCTTGAAATTCTTAGATGTTATTGGGTATCAACTATTGCATGTTTGGTATTGTAAGTCTATAGCCTTTACGGTTCATTTGCAGAGACACAAAAAGAATTCCCTTACATTATGGTCTATGGGGAAAAATCGTTTATTCTGTATTTTAATGATATCACACTTTTAAACGTGCTGAAATTTATATACATCACTAAGGTGTACTAAGGCACTTATTGTAGAATATGGTGTGCATAGAATACATCGTTCATTTTCAGGGGCACACAAAAGAATATGGCTGAAGAATAAATTTAACTATTGAAGTCTATGGCCAATAATTGCTGGAAGCGGGTTTGTAGTTGTTATAGGCGTTTTTAAATTGAACTATTTTTTTTAAATATTGCTTGGTGTCGATACATTCTGTAGATCATATACAGGGCTGCACAAAAGTTCTCAAGTATATTTCCGTTTATTCACGGAAATGGCTGAATGCACATTTTTAACTGTGCTATGCGTTTCACTGAACTAACTTTTAGCATAATATGAAGTATACATACAAATCCATAGCTTAGTTTAATATTTTATATCTTAAAAGCTGACAAAGTGTAAGTAAGATTTTAACACTTCGTATAATAATAAATATATATTTTATAAATATTTTGAAGATAAAAAAAAAAGAGTCCTGTTTTAACAAGAGTACAAAGAAAAAAGAAGTTAAAATATTAATTTACTAAGTAGATATTTTAAAAATACGAATAAATCACATGTCCATTGACTTAACATTACCGAAGGGAGTTTGGAAGTTGAGCGACTTGTAACCTTAACTATTTACTGTTTTTAAGAGGAAAGTAATCGTTGATAGGTTTGTCTGATTCCCTATTAATGTTTAATTAAATGTATTTAATTTTACTATATATAAAACTTATTATTTTTATTTAATATTGCTTATTACATTTAAATTAAATTTAATAATAATTATTGCATTTAATTTTTGTTTAATAGCGTTATATTTAACAGTAGGTTCAGTAATTATATAGTAATTAATCTATATAGTATAGAATGCTAGTTTTGAATGTATTTAATATATTACCAGTTTCAATATGATTCTTCAGAACTCTTCTTCATCTTCTTCCTCACTTTCTTCTTGGATTTTATCGTGACTACTATTAGACCTTGCTGGAAGAAGAAGTTGTAGGGTCTCGCTACTGTATGGCTTGCTCTTTTTAGTTGATAAACGGAGTTATTCAAAAATATGAAGTTGCTTATTTTCAAGTACATTATAAAAGGAAAATTTTAATTAAATTTTCTTGGTGCCGTTTGTTAGATTTGGGAATTAAAATTAGGTGTCCCTTTTTAAGGATACCGCCTTCGAAAGGGTTAATTCTCCCGCTCGCCTCCTCTCCTTATGTTATTCGCCCCTCCCCATCTCCTTATGTTACACGCGTGAGCCCAAGAACAAATTAGAGAACCCTGTTTCAATAAATAAGTATACACAATTTGAAGGCGTTCGGATATTTCTATCAAAAGAAATCCAGTTGCATACGTATGTACGTACCTATATACATACAGACATAATATGTAGGTGCAAAAGCTCTCCGGTAATATCCTGTGAGCTAAAAACCTGCAATACGACAGTAAATATATAGTTCTTGTCTCTTCAATTCGGTGGCCGCAAAACAGAGCATTTAAATAGTCATCCCGAAAATAATTTTTATAAAAAAATGGCAACAATATGCGAAAGTTTTTTTGCAGAAATTGACACTCAAGACTATAACTAATACGATTATAATTCAAACATGGACGGGCAAAGCACGGCACATATTTAAAAAGCTTTCGATATGTATGAATTAGAGCCAAAAATGCTTTAAAAATAACTCTTTTATACATTTAATGTTTTTTAGTACATTGAAAACAAAACTATTTAAATTAACACATAGTTTAACACTAAGCTCTGAGCTCTGACCTTTGTTAAACACGTAAGCCCAATTTAGTTTCAATTCAACAATTCATTGAGCCATAAAAAAAAAAAAATATTTAAACATAACAACAATGCCAAAAAACAACAAAAACCACGTCTTCTCAGAAAGAAACTTCCTCTTCAGCTGAGGCTAGGAGCCACCGGATATAACTCAGGTTCCTAAAATAGACATTGATCGATGCACCAATTAGTTAGCTATTTAAAAATGTGATTTTTAAAATTGTTCACGATATTTTAATTTTTGCATTTTTGGCCAGGTTTTTGGGTCGAATACTCCACTGTGCGGCGGTCAGAAGCTTGCATGGCAAACGAAGCATGCGAGGGAAAGGTACAAAATAGTCCTCATTATCAATGTTAGATATTAGTGTTCTTATTTATTATCAACCTAATTTATGCTTCTCTAATTAAGTTATATATATCAAAATAATAAATGATTCTCAAATCATCTAAGGGAATGCGATAAACAGCATTTTTTGCCATGAATGCGAACTAAAATTATCGTCACTGTGTCCTTCCACACTGACAGCTGGAAATCATGTTAGAAATAGGAATACAGATCTCCTGTTATATGTGGAGCTCGGTGGCTAAGAAACACCTGTTATGTTTTAGAACAGTGTTGCCAGTCCATTACTTATTGTTATTCAGATTGTTTAATTGCCACCACTGTTTTTTAAATGATATAATTCGCCTGATTTTTGCATTTTTTAATTTGTCATTAAATAAGGCGAATATTTGTACTTTAAAAATGTGGTGGCAATTTGAATTTTTAAAAAGTCGCGAACTGGCAGCACTGTTTTAGAAACTGGAAAAGCAAGCCTATATAGCCTTTTTATCTGGTTGGAAGCATAAAAAAATAAATTTTCAAATATTTCTAGTTCAAAGTTGCATATTTTTCTCACAGATTGTTAAAATTAAATTATTACACGATTTTAAATGAAAAATTCTCGGTTCCGTTATTATACAAACGCAAAATAAATAACTAATTTTTTTAATTACTCATTTTTTAGATTTACTTTTCATTAAAAAAAATACTTCTTAATAAATATCTTGCATTAAAAGCTACAGTGTTATTTTGAATATTTTTTATGTGAATAATGTTTCGAAATAAAAAATATCAATATTAAAATATCCAGCTTATTTTAATTTTTAAGCATAATAAAATGTGTTTTGTTAATGGCATTCTATTTTTTTTAAATTATTTTTTGTAAATCATTTCATTTTAATAAATTTACATCACTTCTAAGTTCATTTCATTTACGCAGAGGAACATAAAAACGTATTATACATGTTCATTTAGAAAACCAAATTTTGTTCAAAAGAAAAGACAAAAATTCATATAAATATGCTTAAAATTTTCATACAATTATTTTTTATGAAAAGAAAAACATCGTAAGACGTTGAATTAAAATCAGTTTTTTTTATTTTCATACGTCCATTAAAAAAAAAAAAAAAATCAAATAAGTCTGAAATGCTTTTGGGATTAATTCAACTTGAATTCATGTTTATTTATTACGTACTAGTAACTGAATAGACAAGCAGAATGTCCGAAAGGAATAAATATTTCAATATCAAGAAATCCATTTTATCAAACTGCCTATATGCTAAAGGAAATATATTTATGTCGCAAGTGCATTTCATTTATTTATATATCAGATTCCTGAAATATCACAAACATGATATATGTGAGCTTTATAGTCTATACTTTATAGAAAGTACAGTAAATTAAGACAGAGAAACTTTTAACTGAAAAAAAGTTCTATAAAGCGTGCTTCTGAACTCATGGGTTAAACTGTAATTGAAGGTAAAGTACACATAAAGAAGCAAATTTGGTATACCAATGTAGGGTTTGAAATGAAATAAGTTGGCAAAAAACAAGAAATGCGGAGGAAATGAAAAAAAGCGTTTTATTGACATAATTATATTAACTAGGGAGCGTCTCGAATTGTCTGTTCTGGATTTTGACCAGAGTGATATCATTCGAAAGCTATTGATACGAGGATCAAGAAATGCATACGAACTATACTCCCGAATTCAATAGTTCCCGAAATATTCACAGTGGAAAATAGCAAAAAGAAAAGTTTAATGCATTGTTTTACGAATTAGGGAGCAATAAATGCAAAGTGATAATACAGTATGATTAGGAACAGGAACTTGCCTGATCCTATGGGATAGAACGAGGACGTGGGATGGACTATGTGGAAAGTTTCAATAGTAAATCAAAACAGCGGTTTTATTGTCAAACAATATTGCCCTTCATCGTTTGTGCACTTTTACGTAGAAAAAACCTTATAATGGTTAATTTTAAGAAAAAATTCATGTCTTCCATAGCATTTGAAGGAATCATATCCGGATATTCACTTCTTTATTTATCTTCTTCCGTTACAGAAAAGAGCTCGTATCTCGTGAACTATTGGTTTTGGGAGTATATTTCATATAAATTTCTTGATCTACGACAAGACTTTACGAGAGATACCACTCTCATCAAAATACAGAACTGACAGTAGGGGATTTTCACTAGTATGTGCTCAACTATACCACTACCAAAATAGATACAGGCTTGGCGGCGTCCAGAAAGTGATTAGAGTACCCTTTCAAAGACTCCAGGTGTGACACCAATTGACTCTGAAGAGGTCTTCATTGCAATACTTTCAGTCAGTCGCTGCTGTTCGAGAAACACATGGAATCTTCGAAACGGCGCGCCAATCACTTGAGATGCTTCCAGACCTGTATTGATATTGGTGGTGGAACATTTGAGCACTTACTGTAATTGTTACGTAAATAAAACGCTTGTTTTCATTTCCTCCGCATATCTTGTTTATCACCAATATTTTTCATTTTCAACACCACATCGCTATACTAAAACATGTAGCTTCTTTATGTGTACTTCAGGGCCGAAACTAAGGGAGGGCAGGGGGGACATGTGCCCCGGGCGCCAGAACGAAGGGGCGCCAAATGAAGGATTATACCTTTGGAATGGATCATTTTATTCTGATGGACTGCCGGCTTCCATTATTGTGAAACAGTCATTATGAATGAAGTGTTAAGTGAAGATGAAAGAGCAGTTGCAAAACGTTACAACTCTGATTTTCTGGTCAGAATAGGGAAAAAAATGGGCATAATTAAAAAAAAAAAATGACGGCCATTTTTTTCCCATGAAGAAAATAACTCGGTTAAAGCGAAAACTAGGTTAATCGGGACTCGGATAATCGAGACTCTAGTGTATATTTAATTTTTAAAATGATCTTTAGACTATTTTTGTTGTGTCCAGAGGGCCGTCATGACCCCCGTGACCCCCCTCCCCCCCTTGGATCCGACATTGTAGATTACGTAGTTCAGTATTACATATTTTATGATTACATATTTTAATTTTTAAAATAGGTCGGCTTTTAGAAAATTTGCAAAATTTTCTTTGTAAATATACTTTGCGGAAGAGGGGGAGGGGCAAAATCCATGTTTGCCCCGGGTGCAAAAAAGGCTAGTTTCCGCCCTGTGTACTTCATATTTCCTTACACTGAATAGACATCCCATGTGTTCAGGCACACCCTGTAGGAAACTTAGAAACTAATCCGTCAGATATTGCTCCTCAGTAAATTGCATCTTTTATATTAAAATGGGACTGTCTGTTTGTATTTCACAATTACTCCTCCTAGAATTTGAAACGCAGAGAGACGAAATAAACACCAGTTATTTCCATGGATCCGAGCATGTCATATAAACTTTTAAGGAGGTTTTTATAAAGATGGTAACTAAATTACTGCATTTTGTGAAAAGAGGGAACGTAAAACTAAGAAGTGATATATTGTCTGATTTCCGAAACAGTGAAGAAGTATTTTTTTTTTTTAATAAATCAATTTAAAAATTTTTAGTTTATATTTTCTTGAAAAAATGTAATGTGAAATATATTCATATTACTTTCATCCATATATATATATATATTAAATCTGAAAGATTTAATTAAATCGATCAGTATATAATAATATTTTCCGAATATGTTTAATATGTAGATTGATGGACTGTGGTAGAACATGAAGCTTGAACATAAGCACAGTGCATATGCTCAGATTAAAGTTTTAGTCCAAATCATAACACCCCACACTACAGAACGTAGCAAAACTCGCCTGGATGAATTTGCTTCAATGGGTTAGACAAGCAAATAAACATTAGCTTGGCAGTAATGAGAAGCTCTCCAAATTTTTATCCAAAATCATCTCGATCAATGAAATTTTACTGCACGTATGTGGTCATTTTCTTATAAAAGCATTCTACTACCATTTAAAATCATTTACCTTGCAATACGTAATTTTCGCAAATTTCAGTTCATTTAAGTTGAAAACAATTTTTTGCTTATAATAAGAAATTTAATAAAATTAATATTAATAAATCTTTTCTAAATGAAGAATTAAATTAGATTTTTCCCCCTCGAAAAAGCAAAAGATCTTATGCAATGGAATTGCAACACGTCATATTGCTACACAAGGTAATATTGTGGTAAATTTTAGCTATTCAAATACTTGTTCCTTTTCAACACAGCTTACGACTTCGCCATTTTTAAGTTGTTAAATCTGCTTAAAAAAAAGTGTATTATATGAATATTGCACATGCAGAAAAATAAAATCACTTTTTCAATTTATCAATTTAAAAATAATTTTTTCTGTGGGATGTAGCAAAAGAAAAATAGAATCCCCGTAGCGTCAAGGCAAAGTCTTCGGCGCTTGATTGCGAGATGCAGATTCCCGCTCTTCGTGCTATACGGTCAGTCAAAACACCAATAAGTCGAAAACTGTACGTCAGACGTGGCAAATGAGGTGCCTTCGTACTATAACTAATACTTATACTTTATACTTATTCAAATCTTGGTGCAGTAGCTGTTTCACTCTTATGCAAAAATACATGACTACTAAATTTATTACGATTATATGAATTAAATTCAGTAATACGGAAATAATAGGACTCCATCTTAAATAGGACGTAATCATCATGGCAACATAGAATCATTACCTATTATGGGATATCATTGAATTAATTAAGTATGATAGGATTTAATAGAATGAAGAAAACGTTTATTAACATATTTTTAAGTTTTGATTAGATTTTCATAACATTTCAAATGCCTCAACAAAATTCTGCAACGATTATATATATTAAATGTCAAACCATTCGGTTGGGTCGTTTTTGCACTGTTCTATACGAACAGACGAACAGACAAATGGACGGACCAGACGACGATTATAGAAAAAGAAACAACGTATAAAGTCACAAATAAAATGTGTTTAAAAGCATACAGCTGTTTCAAAACCTCTAAGGTTTCCTCATCAGTGCTTAAAATAAAAGTTAAATTAAAACAAACATTGTGTAAAAAGGGGGAGGTGGACAGAGAGTCAGAAAAGCGTACCTTTCAGCTCTACTGCCAACGGTGAAATGCGACATATGGCTGACAAACAGCTACGGAGTTGATCTCACGCGCATATTCAGGGAGACCAATCAAAATCACCCAATTGCTCTGGAAGAGTCCAAACTTAGAAGGAGAAAAACGTGGGGGAGGGAGTGGAGAGAATTATAGAAAATTAAACCATATCTTTGAAAAATTGGGCGTACTCGATAAATCGTTAACTAAACTGTTTGAATTTTTCCATAAGTGATAATCTTCCCAGAAGTCCAGGTCATAGATTGAAGTACATTTCTGTGTTATGGAGGCTTCGGAAAATTTAAAATTATGGTTGCTGGACCAGCAGTGGTTGGCAATAGCGGAACGTTTAATATCACAATTTTTAACACAAGTTCTATGCTCCCCCAAACGGATCTTAAAGGCACGCTTCGTTTGACCAATGTACATTTTGTTGCATTCGCAAGATATCCTGTAAATACCCCAATTTGAAAAACTATCAATTGGATGTTTCAGATTTGTGAATTGAATTTTATTAAAAGGAGTATAAACTACTTTAAAGTCAAATTTTGACAAGATTTTAGAAATTTGATGGCTTATTTTCGGAAAATATGGGAGTATAATTAAATTTTCATTACCGACAGTATTAGCCCTGGATTTTGTACGTTTACTTAGTTTGTTATGAATGGAATCGACGATTTAAGCTGTAAAACCTCGATCATTGGCAATGGATTTAATGTAGTCTAATTCTGCTTTTAGTAAACTGTCGGAAGAACAAATATTTAAAGCCCTGTAAACATAACTGTTAAAGGCAGCCAACTTTTGATTAGGTGGATGGGATGAAAGGCGATGTGGGGGTAAGGATACTGTGAATGGTTTACGGTAAACAGTAGTGTGAAACAAATTATTTTCGCGGAAAACCATAACATCAAGAAAGGGCAAACGACTGTTATTTTCGAGTTCGAAAGTGAACTGAATATGTTCATCTATAGAATTCATAACATCGAGAATATTAGTAAGATTAAGATCATCAGAGTTCAATAATGCAAAACAGTCATCGACATAGCGGATGTAAATTGGAAAGGATAATATCTTGAAAAGGTTTGATTCGTAATAGTGCATATAAATATCACTGAGGATGGGGCTGAGGGGGGAGCCCATGGACAAACCATCAGTCATGCAATAAAAATTACCATTAAAAATGAATGTGTTTTGCGCTAAACAAATGCTAGCAAGATGTATAAGCTCATCAATTTCGTTATATGAATAATGAAATTTTTGTAGGCGTAATTTAAGACAATTTAAAGCACCTTGAACCAGTACGTTAGTAAATAGTGATTTAACATCGAATGAAACCATACTATTGTTTTGAGTACCACTGAAGCTACGAAGCTTATTAACAAACTCATAAGAGTTCCTGCAAGTGTAGATATTGTTAGATAGCAGGGGGGAGAAAATAGAGGTCAGATATTTCGCTAATTTATAGGAAGAGGTACCAATGTTCGAAACTATTGGTCTGAAGGGAATGCCTTGTTTATTGTCTTTCGGGAGCGTATAAAATCTTGCGCAGTGTGACACTGAAGGAATGAGGGATAATTTAACGTTGTTGGAAATGAGAGGAGAGTGCTCGATAGCCGATTTTATAGCTTTCAATTCTTTTTGAGAAGGATCAGAAAGCTATAAAATCATTGAAAGCTATAAAATCGGCTATCGAGCACTCTCCTCTCATTTCCAACAACGTTAATTTATCCCTCATTCCTTCAGTGTCACACTGCGCAAGATTTTATACGCTCCCAAATGTCCATAAACAAGGCATTCCTTTCAGACCAATAGTTTTGAACATTGGTACCTCTTGCTATAAATTAGTCTTTAATAATAAATTAGTCTTAAAATTTACTAACGTACCGGTTCAAGGTGCTTTAAATTGTCTTAAATTACGCCTGCAAGAATTTCATTATTCATATTACGAAACTGATGAGCTTATACATCTTACTAGCATTTGTTTATCACAAAACACATTCATTTTTAATGGTAATTTTTATTGCATGACTGATGGTTTGTCCATGGGCTCCCCCCTCAGCCCCATCCTCAGTGATATTTACATGCACTATTACGAATCAAACCTTTTCAAGATATTATCCTTTCCATTTTGCATCCGCTATGTCGATGACTGCTTTGCATTATTGAACTCTGATGATCTTAATCTTACTAATATTCTTGATATTATGAATTCTATAGATGGACATATTCAGTTCACTTTCGAACTCAAAAATAACAGTCGTTTGCCCTTTCTTGATGTTATGGTTTTCCGCGAAAATAATTTGTTTCACACTACTGTTTACCGTAACCATTCGCAGTATCCTTACCCCCACATCGACTTTCATCCCATCCACCTAATCAAAAGTTTGCTGCCTTTAACAGTTATGTTTACAGAGCTTTAAATATTTGTTCATCCGACAGTTTACTAAAAACAGAATTAGACTACATTAAATCCATTGCCATTGATCGAGGTTTTACAGCTGAAATCGTCGATTCCATTCATAACAAACTAAGTAAACGTACAAAATCCAGGCTAATACTGCCGGTAACGAAAATTTAATTATACTCCCATATTTTCCGAAAATAAGCCATCAAATTTCTAAAATCTTGTCAAAATTTGACTTTAAAATAGTTTATACTCCTTTTAATAAAATTCAATTTACAAATCTGAAACATCCAATTGATAGTTTTTCAAATTGGGGTATTTACAGAATATCTTGCGAATGCAACAAAATGTACATTGGTCAAACGAAGCGTGCCTTTAAGATCCGTTTGGGGGAGCATAAAACTTGCGTTAAAAATTGTGATATTAAACGTTCCACTATTGCCAACCACTGCTGGTCCAACAACCATAATTTTAAATTTTCCGAAGCCTCCATAATACAGAAATGTACTTCAATCTATGATCTGGACTTCTGGGAAGCTTATCACATATGGAAAATTTCAAACAGTTTAGTTAACGATTTATCCAGTACGCCCAATTTTTCAAAGATATGGTTTAATTTTCTATAATTCTCTCCACTCCCTCCCCCCCTTTTTCTCCTTCTAAGTTTGGACTCTTCCAGAGCAATTGGGTGATTTTGATTGGTCTCCCTGAATATTCGCGTGAGATCAACTCCGTAGCTGTTTGTCAGCCGTATGTCGCATTTCACCGTTGGCAGTAGAGCTGAAAGGTACGCTTTCTGACTCTCTGTCCACCTCCCCCCTTTTTACACAATGTTTTAGTTTTAACTTTTATTTTAAGCACTGATGAGGAAACCTTAGAGGTTTTGAAACAGCTGTATGCTTTTAAACACATTTTATTTGTGCTTTTATACGTTGTTTCTTTTTCTTAATGTATTGGCACAAAGTACATTCCTTTCCCACTTTTTATGACAATTATAGATGTTACATTTACTTATAATAAAATCTGAGTGCAGGAAACTGTCGGAACGATGCCGGCACGAACCACTCTGGTCTGCGAATCAACCGTAACTAAACGCTATGTTAAGCTTAATGAAAAACATCCTAATATACGACATCTAAACGATAATTTTGTCTAGTTGAATTCATGTCTGTTAAACATATTTTCAGATAAAACATGTGTATTATATCCATTTATAATGTATTAAGTTCGAAATTAAAATTAAGCTATTATAAACATAGAAATCAGATCTAAACGAACGATACTGTTGCCATTCAGATTCAAATTCCAGGAAATCTACAAACAAAGGAATGACTCAACGCTACATAAAAAAAAAACCCTGATGCTGGTCTTAAAATATTTGAAAAGTATATTAAAACCTTTTAATATATTTTAACTTTGTTTAAAACCTTCAATAACTATCCGATTAAGTTCTAAATTTAAGGGCCAGACCAACAACACTAACAACAACAAGTTCAAAAAAAAAACGAATAACTATCGCCATCTGGTGGAGAAAAGATATAGCTTTTGCTCTAAGAAGGTCCCTGCAAGCACACAGCATTACATGTATTTTTAATTCAAAATGATTATTCTTTTGCACAATTTCAGATTTCCTGTAACATTTGTTTTTTGTCTTATACGACAAAGTAAAAGTTATCCAAATTTGAATATCTAAAACTTTCGAATGCATTTACAATAAAGAATTATTTCAATGGCACTTTCGCATTATTTAAAGGGGAATTAAAGGGACAATTTTTTCTGTACCGAAGGCAGCGAGCAGCGCCTCTTTAGGCAGTTTTAATTCCCAATAAATTGGGAGCTTATGTTTCTTGCTATAATTCTTTTGGGTGCTATACTTTCATAATGCTATACTTTCTTTTGTAATCCTACATATTTTTACAATGCATTTTATCAGATTTCAAGACATCGCAAATAAAATTAATATTTTTTATCGGTACAACACATTTTAAATATCTTGCAGATAAATTTTGAATTTGAACATAGTTTGTAGAGAAAAAAAAAGTCATGCTAAACAACAAATTTTTAAAGTAGAGGGAACCTAAACAAGCATTTTCGTCATAGAATGTGTAGCTGGGTATGGCGCGTTTAAGCGCTGGTGACTAAATTGTAGTTTACATAATTTCTTTGTTCTAATCATACAAAATCAAAGGATAATACTTTTATTAACAAAATGCATATGGCATCTTATTATTATTACTATTTAAGTCAGAAAAATATTTTTTTAACTATTGTTTTGAAGATTTATAATTCACTTTCCGTCATTTTTGGCGGGGATTATATACTGGTATTTATATAATTACGAACGCACCTACACACGGAATACCTCTTTCTTCTATTTTATCTCCTAATAAACACAAGAAAACGAAAAAGCCATTCGACTGAAAATTATGTCTTCTTTCGATTCATGTTATTAAATAGGCCTGAAGAACTTCTTTATACTGAAATTAAACCAAAATTTGAAATTTTCAATACGAACACCTAACCTTGTCATAATACTTGGATTTTTCGGACAATTTTACATTGTGCTACCAAGCGGAAAGTCAGACAGTACCCAAAAGCCTGGGAATAATTCAGATGTAAGTTTTGAACCCTATTGTTAAATTAAAATTTTTTAGTCGCAAAAAATGCTGCAATGCTATTGTGGGTCACAAAATACAGAAATTGCAGTCGGCATAATAAAATCTCTATTTAATGTTATATAATGCAATTTTCTGTTCTACATTCTGATAAAAAATATTCTTAGACGTATTTTCAAGACATATTATATTCGTAATAACACAAAAATAAAGCAATTAAAAGACTTAAAATTTCAGATTGACATTTTCCTGGCATTTCACACTGTGATGTGTGCAAAGTAAAATGTTTTCTGCTATCATGTAAAAATATCTTTTTCTACTTTTTTTAATTTTTTATTTCTAATTATACCTTATATAACACATATATGTGGAAGGTAACAAGTTCTGTATTTTACAAATAATTTTCCATAATTAAAATACGATTGTCACTGATAATGAATGTCATTGTCCTGGCCTCTTCATTTTAGTTCTTTATGTATAAAGATGGCGCTGCAGAGTAATTCTTCTGGTTCTTGACATAGTTCAAGTCAGAAGTAGTAAAATCATTGCTACCAGCAAGATCTTTTAGATATTTCTTTGAAAATAATGTGTTTAAAGGCTTTGTAAAAATTGAGTAGACATTTATTATGTCATTTTCCTGGCTTCTATAAATTACAAATAAAACTGAACATTACACTGAATTTGAGGTACTATTGAGGATAGATGTTCCTTTAAACAAAATTAAAATGTTAGATCTAAAAATGAAAAAAAAAAACAAGAATTAGAAAAAAAATAGAGTGAAATTGTCATTATCCTGGCATACATATGCCAAGAGAATGACACATAATTATTATTACATAAAAATGAACCTAAGGTTTTCAAACTTTAACGATTTTACATATAAATTCCGTTATTGAGCTGTTCAACGAACATTTTAAAAAAATCAGAAGCTTGGAAAGGATTTAAATTTTCAAAATTTTTGTTTTCAAAATCTCACATTTTGTGATATTCACCCTTGTAGCATTACTCAAAACTACTTAGAGGAATGAAGTGAAAATTTTGGTTCGCATTTGAAGCTTATAAAAATCAATTTCTGTTCAATTTTTTATAAGTTAAAATATACAGTCGATACCGGATAATTTGTACTTAGATAAATAAATAACCTCTATTACTGGTACTTTTGGCCCCTGCATTTTTGCACCAAAAATCGATTTTTAGATTTAGTATTGCCCGTGGGCTACTTTCTTTTAAATTCAGATTTTTTGGTAGTCCACCACTTTATTGAAATGATAAAATTCGCCTTATTTAGTGACATTAATTAAGGTGAAAACAAGAAGAATTTTACCGTTTTAAAAATGTGGTGCCAATCAAGAAATCTGAATAAAAAATAAGTACCCTACTGGCAACACTGTCACCCCGCATTGCAGCTCGTTTTGCAACGAAAAATTTGAAATTGCAGCTCGTTTTGCAACGAAAAATTTGAAATTTAACGTTATTAATTCAAAAATTAACATTTGTATAATTCCTAGACTACTTCACCAGATGACTTTTGGTTTGATATCCCTAGGTAAATTTTACCAAAATATCCATATCTAACCAGGCCTTGATTACTAGCAGGGCAAACTTCCACCAGTACATTTTAATAGAACGTTTTGTCTTATTTGAATGCCTAATTACTGCAAAATTACAGTGATGTATGAGGCAAAAATCTCTATCCATTTTTATTGATCGAAGTTTCCTCCGTTGGTCATCTGGCCCTGTGTCTAACAAAATTAAGATGTCCATATTAAAAATGTTATTTTTTGATACAATATCACCATGTAGACGGTCTTCTAAGCTCGTTTTAGTAACATATGTTTCAGAAGACATAATTCCCAATATCATGGCTGTCTTCTTTTTTCTCTACCCAAATTTGGCGATAAAATAGGTGGGTAGTTTCTTTTTCTTCCCTTTTTTATCGACTGTACATTTCATATTGTGCTGTCTGATTATTTTGACAACGGTTCACAAACGAATCGGAGAGATGAAGTACTTGGCTTAGAATAAATTGCGCACCCATAAGAAATGTGACAATTTAAAAATAATCCATTTCGCATGAGAAGCAAAAGAAATTTGTCATTATTTTACAGTAACATAAAACTATAGGGTTTAGCTTTGCATGCAGCTTAAAAGGCGTACATAAAAGCATAAAACCCTTAGGAATCAAGACTTGAATATATTTATCCCTCTGTCATCCTTTGGCCCCTTATGGTGTGGTAAAGTGACACATAGCGCAATCTAGTGATCTTCCGGGTTACTATTCTTATTCTTATGGCACGTTTCCTCTTGCATCACGTACCTAAGTCGGATCTGTTAGTGGAATGATACACAACATTAATTTTTTGAAGTATCGTCACAATTGTCGCAGGTTAGCGATATGGTATCAATAAATAATTAGTAAACTGAAGATAACATTTAATAATTGAAGGGTCAAAACTGCATTGGTTTAAAATTCACAATTTTAACGAAGACGAAAAAAAACCTCTCGACAAATGTTGTCTCTACGGGACAACTAACCCGTCTTATCTGATAACGAGGACATGCATTTTTCTCAGCGTTCCGAATAACATTGTGCTGTTATTTCATTTTCCTAATTTTCGGACAAGTGCTCTTTTTTTCGCAATCGTTCAATTATTAGTGATAATAAAATAACTGGAGATGAAAAAATATATAGTATTACATTTTTTCCCTATAGATTTTAGTTCTCCAAAATAGACTCCATTATTTTTTCGAAAGCAATACATTAGCATCTCTATATATCATGAGGTTAATAGCAGAAAGTTGTTGACCTATACTGGCTACTCACCTTCTAGAAAAAAAAGATCTACTTCTATTAAAATCTTCAACTATTAGTTACGCTTCTTGCCTTTAATTTTTCCCACAATTTAGAGAATTGACTTTCAAGGTTAGAAGATGAACTATTACCTATTCTATGTTGAGAATGAAAATAACACGGCTGTTACCGTGGATGATGAATGTTATGGAGAACGCCCCTCTACTCTCCTCCACATGTTTCTTTTTCTAAGTGGTAGGAATTATTTAAAGTTATGCAAGATACAATTTGTTTTTGAAATTAACTGATAAAAAAGAAATTTCGTTTGTAAAATTTGAAAATCCGGTGACGGACATTTACCCTTTCTTGCCTACACTATTTGCGGGAATCTATGAGCATGACCCTGCTACAAAAATAAGCATGGCGTTTGACTCTTTATCTTTTCGTTATCATATCTACAGGTAACAAGATAATATTCCATTTAAAAATTGTTAAGTTTGTGGAAAGCTCTAAATTAGCTGAATGTTTTTTCTTAAATCTAAGAAGAAAATACACTGCTCAAAACAATTAAAGGATATTGCAGTTTTAGGCGGATTTTGTATCTGGTACACTGTTTAGCTGATTGATACATGGTCGACAGACATAGTAGGTTATATGAGAATAAATTACACATGTTTGGCAGAAAAAATGCATTTTATTGCGCATTTGTGTACTAAAGGAAAAAAAAAACAATTTTTGCATATGAGAAAAAAAGAATAAGAAAAGGTGTTTTCTTCAAAGAAAATCATTTTCAGTAGGGGGTATGGTTTCTACGGGCGGCCAGCAACGTTGAACACCTTTGAGGCATGGACTCAATGAGGCTATTAATGACGAGTTGGGGTATTCTGCCCCACTCTTCCAGAAGAGCTCTTTCCAGTTCTTGGAGAGTTTGTGGGGGTTGTTGGCGGCCAGAAACTCGTCTTCCTAGAGCGTCCCAAACGTACTCGATTGGATTCATGTCTGGAGAACACGCTGGTCATTCCATTCGAACGATTCCTTCCTCGAAAAGGAAATCCTCCACCAGGTTTGCACGATGTGGCCTGCAGTTATCGTCCATTAAAATGAAGTTATCTCCGATTGCTGCAGCGTAAGGGACTACAATAGGTCTGAGGATCTCATCCATCCCTATATCAGCGACCAGTCAGAGCTCCATCTCGAATGATGTAGAGGTCAGTGCGCCCGTCAATGGAGATGCCACCATACACCAACACTCCTCCACCGCCAAATCTGACACTTTCGTGCACGAACGCAGGATTATTCCTACTGCCACGGTCCCTCCAGATGAAAATACTCCTATTATCCGGATGCACAGAAAAACGGCACTCGTCAGAAAACAGAATATTGCTCCATTCATTTCTCCTCCAGTTGACATGCTCGGTTGCCCACTTCCTGCGGTCGCGACGATGCCTTGATGTTAATCTAACACATACCATCGGTCGGCGAGCATACAGACTTACAGCATGGAGCCGGTTTCGGACAGTCTGAGTTGAAATCGTGGTGCCTGTAGCCGAGCGAAGGTGTTGTTGGAGAAGAGTAGCGTTCATGGTTCGGTGTCTCCGAGCTGTTAACGCTAAATACCGATCTTCATTGGGCGTTGTTGCCCGTCTACGACCTTGCCCTGGTCTTCGGCCTGCACATCCACTCTCCAAAAAACGGTTCCAGATCCTGGAAATGACACTTTTTGACACTCCAATGGCTTGCGCTACTTCGGCTTGAGTTTGGCCCCCTTCTAACCTACCAACAATTCTCAAAGCTTCTGAATCTGTCAAATGACTTCGCTGAGACATCGTACTCATCGAAACAAAGCAATCACTGAATGCCGATCATCCTTGTCTTCATTCTCTTTTACCCAGTTGAAAGTCAAATTTCATTCGCTGCCGCTGAAGAGACGTTTTTGACGTCGAACTCAAAATTTGCATACTCCACAGTTTGAAAACCAGAAAAATTTGCATTTGTGATTCTCTTCTTCTATTTTCGGCAAAAAAAAATTTCGTTTATATCTTTATTTTATATAAAACTTCAAATATCCTTTAATTGTTTTGAGCAGTGTATTAACAATGTCTCAAATTAGACAAAGGTCTACGCTGCGCACCGTATGTCACATTTGAAACATGGAAGGAAACTTACAGAATAAGCTCTAAATTTTGTTAAATTTTAAAACAAAATTATATAAAGGCCAATAAACTATTTTTTTGCACCTATTCCTGTTGCAAATCAATAAATTTAATAAATTTTCTATTTTAATCGGATAATTTATATTAATCGGAATTTTGAGGGGGTTTTTTTATCCGCTTTATTTTCTTTTATTTTTGACATAAATTTATGCTTTACCAGTATGAACTTTGCCAATAATTCTTTCGATCATTATCAGGGTGTTGCCGAATTCGGCAGACAAATTCAGAGGGGTGATAGAGGATCAAGAGGATAAAAAATTACTATAGAACAGAGATATGGTCGCAAATCACGAATTTAGTCTCAAATACAGGGTGTTTCATCGTAACTGAACTCAGGTTGACGGTAATAATTTTAATAAAAATAAAAATACAGCAATGAAACTGTAACGATATATATCTCGTTTCGTATGAAATGTGATAACATTACGAAAAGTTCTGGAAAATCAGGCTGCTCACACAATCGATGTTACCTATTGAATTTGATAATCGCAGTCCAAAATATGAAGCGTCAAATCATACTGCTGGCTCGTATAATAGAAACTTCTACCACTTTTTTTGATGTTATCATGCTTATAACAAAATAGAGCATGTCTATTAAAAGTTTCATTATGATATACTTCCGTTTTCTGAAAGTTACTACAGGCAACCTAAGTTGAGTTAGTGTAGAACACCGTGTAGTTTTGATTAAATGGGTGGTTTGCGACCCCAGGTTCTATGGTAATTTTTCATATACGCTTGATGCCTATCACCCCTCTGAATTTGTCAGTCGAATTCGGCAATACCCTGTATATATATATTAACATTGGTGAATAAACAAAAATTTAAGGAGACGGCAACATACTAGTAGGGTTACATATCATATACTAGTTTGTGTTTGTTTTATCTAACAACCGTCATTTTCCGCATTCTATTGATCTATGTTGACTGTGCTAATAATGTCTTCTTTAAAGAATTTTATTTAAATACAAATCCTTAATTAACTGTTATAATTTTTTTCAAATGTATTTGTATTACATCATTCTATCAAAACTGTTTAATTAATTTAACAGTGACATTTTTTTTAAGTGCATCAAAAGTGAAAATTTTGAAGTAAATTTAAAAGATAAATTGTTAAAAATTCTTCAAAATTATAAAAGTCGTGTTTTTTAAAAATCGTCGTATGGGAAAGTTTTAAGCGTGCAACGTACAATAAGACTGAAAAACGTACATCTTACGGAGAAAACGTACAAACTGGCAACTCTACATAGGAGACAAATATAAATATTATTTAACTGGTATTGTGGTGTCATTTTGTTACTGCGTACTTTTCTACTTGCATGATATCTTCTCAATCAGTAAGATTGAAATAATAATAAAGTATATAAGGGATATACATAACTCACTTATTTGTATTTATAGATTTATTCAAGTGAAAAATACAGTTATGTAAAAATATTATTGTTTTTTAAAAATTCATTCTTTTTTAAAAGTTATACTACTAAATGTGGCCGAAATGGTACCATGTACACAAAAAGTTCACAACGTCAGCTAGAAATGGTCATAGAAACAAAAAAGTGCAATGCTGGTTTGCATATGTAAAACTCCATTTAATAATTAAGTATAAGTATGCCAAATAAAATTGTAACTACTTATTTACACGTGTATTTTTTTAAATACCACACATAACTCGTCTTTGATCCAAATAATAGTCGCTTGAACCATAAATGCTTCTTATTACAATCTTAATCAGTGGTATTCACTACTTTTCACTAAAAGTATTCTCACACTCTTTCTGAAAATAAAAAGTAATTTTCGCATTACTTAATGTCAGAAATTCTGAGATTAAATAAGGATAACATTTATTTGAAAACAAAAGTGGTAACTCTGCAGCTCATGTGGCACAAAGTGAGTACCACAGGAAACCAATGTTAGAAATAATCGCAATTATAACTAAATAGTTACATTTATTAGAACGGAAATTGATGCATCTTTTGAAAATTTTCAGTAACAAATGAGTTATGATCCAATGCTCATTACTTTTCAGGTGATAAAAATAAACCGGTGTAAGAAAAATTTGACTGAAAATGTTCTTCTTTTAAATTAAATTTTTGTGAATAAAAAGAGGGCATGTTTCCAAATAAATACTAACAACAAATAATCTCATTCCTACCCCTTTTTTCCGACAACCAGGCAAACTCGTTTCGATTCGTACACAATTCAGATTGTGATTTTGCCCTTAGTGACTTAAACTTTTGTCACCGCCGCCTGAATACTAGGCCAGAGCGCTGATACAAAAACGGCGGCTGTCGTTGGCGGATTTTTTTCAGTCTTTGTACGGTCCCTTGAAATTGAATACAAATAATTTCTCATCTTATTTTTTTAAGATTCAATTAGTGAAAGAAAACTTTTATAAAATACTGATGTGTATATTCATGGGACCGTACAAATGCTTAAAAAATCAGCCTACGTCAGCCGCCAATTTTGTGTCGGTTCTAAGGCCTAGTAATCAGGGGGCGGTGATTTTGCCACCGCCCTCTGAATACTAGGCCTGAGCGCTGACCAGGGTTGCCAGTTTGGCCTCAATTTTAATCCGAAATTTCAAATTCGAAGCGTTAATTTCGAAAGAAGAACTTTTACTTTAAGTGATCGATAAATGTCTCTCATTAAATAAAGTATAAAATACTATTCTTTATTTCTGATATGAACTCGAAATTTATTATTAAAAATGGAGGCCAAACTGGAAACCCTGGCACTGACACAAAAATGGCGCCTGACGAAGGCGGATTTTTTTTTTAAACGTATGTACGCTCCCTTAAATTTAGATACCAGTATTTTATAAAAGATTTACTTGGCATGTTTAATCTCAGAAAAATAAAGTCGCGAAAAACTTTACAAAAATTATTGGTACAAAAATTCAAGGGGCCGTACACAGGCTGAAAAAAATCTACCTTCGGCAGTTGCCATTTTTGTGTCAGCGCTCAGGCCTAGTATTCAGGGGGCGGTGGATTTTTCCCTTAGTGACGTAAAATGACATGCCATTATCATTGGTAAAAACTGCTTGGTTGAATGCAAGGAGATTACTCATTTTTATGCTCCTTGGTCAAATTTAAAATAAGAAAAGCTATGATGCAAAGATATTTAGATTCTGGCTTATTGGCAGACGATAATTTATGCTTGTGATAAAATGTTATTTTTCAATCCGAATATTCGAGATTATGTTTTTATTGATTGGAGTTTTATTTTTTTTCTAAATTTCTTAAACTATGTGATTAATCATGATATATTATTTCAAGCTTTACAGTCTCTTTATAGATTCAACTTTTTATAAAGGTAAATTTTAATTTTAACTTACTCCATTGTCGATTATATTTATTTTTATATTTAAAATAGCCATGTGCTGTAAAATTCGTATTTTTGTGAAATTTTAGGATATTATTGCATTTTTAAGAATAGTCTTTTATAGTTTTAAACACATTTTTCTTTGAACGGTTATTAGAATAAAAGATATAGCCAGATTAACAATCTTGAAGTGATAGTTGCAAAATTGCGATATTGGCATTAAGATCTGTATAAAGTTATATTTGCTGCTTTCTTTTTGTAGAAAGTCCCACTTCTTTCAAAACGGACTGTAATCTTTAAAAATGTGTAGTGTAGACCACTTTTAGATACCTGCAAAAAAACTGTTTGAAATTTTTATCGCTCATACACCAATAATCGCATAATTTCAACTTTTTCATCACAAAAAAAGAAAAAAAAACTCATTAGCCTAAGATCAGTATAACAATAAGATACCACTTTGGTACCAAGCTGAAATGTGTCAACGAAAACGGACTTCCATTTTATGTTGAAAATAAAATTAATATCATGGTTTTAATTTTTAATTTTTGCAGTTATTATTTGTGTATAATTTGTTCTAAATTTCTAAGTAAAATTAAATTAACCAATACACTTGGTAATAAATTTTAAAGTTATCACAATATCCTTTTCTGACTATTTTTTTTATTCAATGAGAGGCTTTTTGACAATAACTGCCATTATGGTGAAGCTGAAGTTTTGTAACAGTGGTCTAATTGAATTTGTCCAGGTGAGTATTGCTAAGTTACGAATATCGGTTTCTAATATATGGACTAATATTTCTAATTTGAGCATGCTTTCATTGCGTATGTCATCACTCTCTTTTTCATAAATGCTTTCAAGTGACAAAAACATGGATAAAAATAAAGAGTTGTCACAAAAACACTCTGACTCGTCAAACAACTCCCGCTAAAATGCGTCCACTGGCGCACATTATGTAAAAAATATATAAAAAAAGCGATGTTACATAATAACACAATGGATCCCATCAGGGATGAGGTCACAGGCAACACAATTCCGCGTATCAACCGAAAATTGGATCAACACAAAACACAGAGCTCAGAGAAAGATAGAGGGGAAATGTTTCGTTTTGGCGCAAAGCTAAAAATGCAACCCTGAAACCGGTTAAAACCGGTAACAATTTTGCTCAAACGCTTACGGATCGCTTTGAAAGCCTCTTTCCATCCAATGAATGCAGCCCTTGTTCCACATGCTTGTCCTTTTTGGGCTGAATGATTTGAGCGATAAATGACTTCATATTGCAAGCCGTTTTGATGGTATAATACATCTTTAATATACTCTGAAATTTATGCGTTTGTACGGATCTAATTTGCGGTTGATACGCGGAGATGAGTTGCCTGTGACGTTCCACTGTCGTTCCACAATTGCGACCAAGTTTTGGATTAAGAAGCGATCACTCAATAATGTCGATTTAATGGGGGTTTTTTTTAATACTTGTTTACAATTTTTATCTATTATTCTTTATCATATAATCAACATAAAAGCGATTGAATAATAAATCATTGAATAAAAACATATAAATAAACGAAATATTGGATGCCGTTCTCTCACTGACAGTGTTGCCTGACGGGCTATTTTTATTAAATTCAGATTCTTGATTGGCACCACTTTTTTGAAATGGTAAAATGCACCTTACTTAATGACATATTAATTAAGACGAAAACAAAGGTAATTTTACCGTTTCAAAAAAGTGGTGGCGACCAAGAAAACTGAATTTAAAAAAAGTAGCCCACTGGCAACACTGCTCACTGATATGATTTTTCCGGTTTTTCCGGTTAATAATAACATTTTCACGTTTTAAAAAAGCATGAAATTTTAAAATTAACAGCAAATTTTGAATATTGAAATTATAAACTTTTTTTAATCCTGAAAAATATTCCACACCCTCCGCATTTACGACTGTTAAACTCTAAAAAGTTCTTAATTGCTAATGTTGATACAATTTTCTTAATTAAAAAGGAGATTAAGGTTTCATTAAAATATTAATTATACTGGACGAAGCAATTACTGTTTCATGTACTAGTATAACTACGTATAATATAATTACTGTAAAGTTATAACTTAATATTTTAAAATATTTGCGGTTGAAATGATTATTTAATTAATTCTTTGTGCGAATAGTTACAATAAAGGGATTCAGATGCATTTTGATTTCAAATTCAGAACTGTTATTATTAGAAGATTTATTTTATTCTTAGGTTAAGTTTAGGTTTGTTCTTTGGTTAATTTTAGCGGCCACGATTAGCTCATGAAGAATAAATAGACAAAAACTCGTAGATCATAAAGAATTCTAAACCACTATGAATAGCACAATAAGGACAACAGACCCGAACCCCCCACTTCTTGAATAGCAACAATTGCTCTGAACATGTGGATAAAATAAAAGAAGGCGCAGAATTCACAGTATATAATAAAATGCAAGAATATTTGCTAGTTTAAGGAGTCTCAAGACTCTTAAAAATGGAAAAAAGAAAAAGAAAAAAAAGACAATTTTCAACATTTAATATCTTAATATGTATATGATTTAAAAACACAACTTTTATTGGGATTAAAAGAAATAAGTATGTTCTTTCATTTCATATATTTAAAAAATTGGAAGATGCAAAATTAGTATTTATATGGGTCGCCAAACTGTCAGACATATGTCGATCAGAAAATCGGTATAACAGCTTACGCGCAGGATTACAAAATAAATTTTGCAACTAGAATGATATGTTTTGTACTTAACTATAATTCAACTTGTAATAATTACCCTGAACCTAAATAAATTTCTGTTTAAATATTTTTTTATTTTTAATATAAAGTTGTATTTTGCTAATACAAAATTTTAAGAATTTCAACAATATAATAACATAATTTTTTTTTTCTTTTAACAATAAAAATGAGATTTTAGGTTCAGTTTATATAGACTAACATGAAACATATGTTTTAAAAATTTCATGAAAAAATATTCAGAAGTATTTGAGATATCCTGCGCGTTATGCCCAAAAACGTCATTTGGAGAAAAATGACTTCAAAGTTTTGGAAACGCTACTTCAGTTATTGAGCGGGTATAATTCCAATAGCCGTAACTTCTGTTTTAATGGAAATTTCAAGGAAACAAGCATATCCAAATATTCAGAAAAGATAGATGTTTAACATCTAAGAAATTTAAAATTTCGAAAATTTTGAAGCTTTAAGAGTCGCGAGATCCCTTAAAACGAAAAATTGGCATGGATAGGATTTTAGTAGTCTGTCCAAGGACATTTACAGTATATCTAAGCTCAGAAATAGGCTGTTGCTAAAAAAATAGATATATTACGACAATGACATATATGTTACAGAATGTAAATTACTGGGCTCATGCAATCCTGGTAAAGAAGGTTTGTTTAAAGAGCATACTCAGATTATTTTGAAAAAAAGGATAATGATTCTTCATATTTACTAAATATAAGATTCCTGAAATTTAGCTGCGCAATCTCAATAGAAAATCTTTTTAAAAAAATGAATAAAAATAAACTATCGAGCTTTTACCGAGATTTGTTGTGGTTTGACGAAGAAGAATGATGCTCGACAAACTCACGCAATTGGATTTGCAATGTTTACTGAGTAAAATTAAAAAATGAAATACTTTAATGCTTTTCTCTATAAGATTACACTATGAAACATGTAAATTTTGTGTATTTCAGTCTTTAATTGCATCATTGAAAAAATTTTAATATATTTTATTTTACGCCCTTCAAATATTTATTTTAATGTGTAGTCAAGTTAACATTTTAGACCTTATTTTTGTATCTGAAAAATATATCGTTATCTGCATTTTTTTTTTTTAAATAATGGCTATATATTTGAGAATCAGCGTGTACAACAGCGTAGTTACAAGTTGTAAAAAATGCTAATATTTGAAAGTCTCTACATTTTAATTGTTATAATATAGGGGGGAAAATATTTAAGCTTGATTTTTTCTGGACATGTCCCGTGGTAGTAATAACACATATAAAAAATACTACTGTTGTCACGTTCCCTTCATACGATACATGATTAAAAGCATATTACATTTTATTTTAAAAAAACTTCAATTTTTAGCTCCATTTCCAGCTAACAGTTGTCACTGAGATAGAATTTTATCTATAACGTCTATCAAGCTTAATGTTTTTAGCAATACTTCAATCACTGAACTGCATAATAGAACGAAAAGCTAACTAACTGGTCTACTTACTGACGCAGCCGGATCCCCTTTTAATTTGCGAAAGTAATGAACCCGCACTATTTTAAATATCAACGATAGTTTTCCGCATACTTTTTAATCACTTTTGATTATTTCTACACTTTTTTAGCTCACAGGCTATCAAAGCCTGAGAGCTAATGTGCCCGCCGGTTCTGTGTGTATGTATGAATGTATGTATGTACTATGTGCGTACATACGTACGTATGTACGTAACGCGATAACTCTTGATAGAAACATCCGATTTGCTTCAAATTTTTTTCTTGGTTCATTATAATAAGGCGTTTCCCTGATTAGTTTTGGGAATTCATTGGTTAAGGGAAAAGGGGGGTTAGCCCACACCTCTTAATTTAGATAAATGGGTTTTTCATGCAAAATTATTCGATTTGCTCCGAATTTGGTATACCGGTTTATTATGTTAAGGAACTTCCCTGATTAGTTTTGGGGGTTCATTGGTTAAGGATAAAGTGGGAAAGGGGCTAGTCCACCCCCCTTAATTTAGATAAATGGGTTTTTGGCCGGATTATTCGATTTTCTCCAAATTTGGTATACCGGCTTATTATGTTAAGGAGCTTCCCTGATTAGATTTGGAGGTTCACTGGTTAAGTTTAAAGGGGGAAACGGGGGCTAATTCCTTATTATGAAACAGCCATTATAAATGAAGTGTTAGGTGAAGATGAAAGAGCAGTCGTAAAAAGTTAGAACTCTGATTTTCTGGTCCGAATGGGGAAAAAATGACCATAATTATGGCCATTTTTTTTCCCATTCGGACCAGAAAATCAGAGTTCTAATTTTTTACGACTATTCTTTCATCTTCACCTAACACTTCATTTATAAAGGCTGTTTCATAATAATGGAAGCCATCAGTCCATCAGAAGAAAATGATCCTTTCCAAAGGTATAATCCTTCATTTGGCGCCCCTTTGTTCCTGCGCCCGGGGCACATGCCCTCTCTCTCTGCCCCCTCCCTTAGTTTCGGCCCTGAATGTGGTATCTCTGAAAGCAATATATTAATTATTTAAACTCTCCATACTGATTTTTTAGGCTGCGTTATAACTGTACTATAAAACTCAAGGCAAAAAATACATATTTATTATTTGGTTAAATTTTATTGTATACTTATTAATCTACTATTTCGTATAGATAATATTGGTATAATAAACATATTTGATAAAATTGAAAACATTACGTAGATTCATACTTTTTCAAAAAATTAATATAATCTTATATTAAATATTTTACAATAAATCCTACCTTTTTAGAAAAAAATGTTTTTGAATATTACAATATCTATTTATCTACGATTCATATTTTAGGTAGCTTTCTTTACAAAAAAGCTACCTATTGCAGCCGTTCGGAGGAAAGCGATTTCAAAAAATTTTGGTATATTTTCACCGATCATGACCCCCAGACCCTGAAACCACCCTCCGTTCAAAATTGATATATATATATATATATATATATATATATATATCTGACCTATGTCACACTGTAACTCCCGTAATTATGAACCGATTTCGATGTAATTCGGTGTGTACATAGTACATACCAATGTCGCGACCGAGTTCGTTGGCCAGCTTCATCCGCCGTTTTGTTTCCAAATGGCGGCCATTTAAAATTTTTTAAAAAATTTAAAACTTGAAATGTGGTACCAAAAAATTAAAAATGGAAAAATATTTTTTTCTTATGTATTTGACCTTTATACACAGATTCCGGGGCAGTTTTTGTTTCGTCTATATCTTAAAAAATGGCTTAGTTATAGCATTTTGAATTTCTAGCGTGGCTGACATTTTGAAACGTCCTGAATTTTGTCACGCGATAAAAGGCGTATTTATGAACCGATTTGGATGTAACTTCGTTTATACATAGTACATACCAATGTCTCGACCGGGTTCGTTGGCCAGCTTCACCCGCCATCTTGTTTAAAAATGGCGGCCATATAAATTTTTAAGAAAAATTTTAATTTGAAATGTGGTACCAAAAATTCAAAATTGAAAAAATATTTTCTTCTTATGTGTTTGACCTTGATAAAAAGATTCGGGAGCAGTTTTTGTTTCGTCTATATCTTAAGAAATGGCTGAGTTATAGTATTTTTAATTTCTAGCGTAGCTGACATTTTGAAACGTCCTGATTTTTCTCACGTAATAACAGGCGTATTTATGAACCGACTTGGATGTACCTTGGTGTGTACATAGTACATACAAACATCTCGACCGAGTTCGTTGGCCAGCTTAATCCGCCATCTTGTCTAAAAATGGCGGCCATTTAAAAAAATTAAAAAATAAAAAATTTAAATGAGATACCAAAAAATTGGAAAATGAAAAAGATTTTTTTTTGTATGTGTTTGACCTTAATACAAAGATTCCGGAACAGTTTTTCTTTCGTCTATATCTAAAAAAAAAAAAATGGCTGAGTAATAGCATTTTGAATTTCTCTTGTCGCTGACATTTTAAAACGACCTGATTTTTGTCACGCGATAACAGGCGTATTTATGAACCTATTTGGATGTAATATGGTCTGTATATAGTACATACCAATGTCTCGACCGAGTTCGTTGGCCAGCTTCATTCGCCATCTTGTTTCAAAAGGGTTGCCATTTAAAAAAAATTAAATTTAAAATTCAAAATGAGGTATTAAAAAATTGGAAAATGAAAAAGATTTTTTTTATGTGTTTGGCCTTGATACAAAGATTCCGGAGCAGTTTTTGTTTCTGAAAATTTGTTCTTTTGTTGATATCTTAAAAAATGGTTGATTTATAGCACTTTGAATTTCTAGCATGGCTAACATTTTGAAACGATCTTGTATTTGTCACGCGATAACACACGTATTCGCCTATTTCGATGTAAGAAGTCGTGTGGATAGTATACATCAACACCTCGACCAAGTTCGCTGGCCAGATTCATCAGCCATCTTGTTTCATAATGACGGCCATTAAATTAAAATATATATATATATTTAAAGTGAGGTGCAAAAAAATTAGAAATTCAAAAAGGTTTCTTTCTTAAGTATTTGATCTTGATATAAGGATTCAGGAGCATTTTTTGTTTGTCTTTACCTTAAAAAATGGCTCAGATATAGCAGTTTCAATATCTATTGTGGGTGACATTTTGAAAAATCTGATTTTTTGCATGCGACAGCACTCCTATATATTAACCGATTCCGATGTGAGTGAGCATGTGCACAGCAATTACTAAGGTCTCGACCAAGTTCACTGCTTAGCCTCATCCACCATGTTTTCTTAAAATGACAGGCACTTTAAGAAATTGCTGAATTTGGCAGCCAAATATAAGTTACTTTAAAGAAAAGCAGCTTGGATAAAGCTGACTAATTTCGCGAAATTCTCATTCATTATATTGATAAAAATTAGTATTGAATCTCCTATATTCGGTTTCCACTAAATTGAGCTTCGTGTGTTTGCATGATATAAGTTGCCTTTTTTAAATAAGGATTATGAAAGCTACCTCTTCCTCCCGGCACTGGCCGGAAGGACTTTTTCAAGAAGCAACATTTAACGGAAGGAACGAATATTGAATTTACTTCGAAAAACTAAATTTTGAATTAAATATTATGATTTTAAGACGATTTACCTTTATCCAAATTGTCAAAGAATTAATCTAATATTTTGTATATAACGCATTGGTATTGTAAAAATATAACATAAAATTGAAATCATTGCGGCAATCCATATTCTTTCAAAAACATAATAAGATTTTATATTAAATATTTCACAATAAATCTTACTTTAAAAAATATATATTTTTCAGAATATATATTACAATATTTATTTATCTACGACTCATATTTATCAAGAAGCAACATGCAGTGGCAGAAGGAACAAATATTAAACTTACTTTACAAAAATAAATTTTTAATTACATATTATGCTTTTAAGACGATTTACCTTTATCCGAATCGTCACAGAATTAATCTAGTGTTTTGTATACAACCTATTGGTATCGTATAAAGTATTTAAAATGATTGAGCAAATCCATAATTTTTCAAAAATTAAAAAATAAAATAAAAAATAAAATAAAAATAGATTTTTCAGAATAAATCTTCCATTTTTTTTAAACATAGTGTTTGAACTATATATTACAATTTTTATTTATCTACGAAAAATATTTACCCAGAAGCAACATGTAACGGAACGAACGAATATTAAATTTATATCTTGTGTATTAATATTTTATAAAGGTATTATGAAAGTGAAATCCGCATGGATTATAATACTTTTGTATCCCGAAGGAAAAGATATGCTATACGCTAGTCATTTTTAAATTAATAGCAGGTATGTATTCCAAAGAATTATTATTAAACAACTCCAACTAAAATATATTGTGAAATGCTACAGAAATTTGATTATTTGGTAAACATTTATGGAAATGTACATTTAAGTATTATTTCGGAAAGGAGTAGTATAGTGCACTTCTTACATAATTTAACACTTTTGAAATGCGAATTAGACTTATACTGGCTACAGGAAATTTGATTCAATAATGAGTGTGATATTTGAATATAGGTATGCTGCAATGGAAAAATGTTCTTCCATATATTTCTCTGATAAGTTAAATTTATCTACTTCGTTTTGAAACTTTATTACATCCCCTGAATCAAGGCCTAAGCGCTGACTCAAAAATTGGTAGTCGAAGGCGAACTTTTCTCAGCGTTAGTACGGTTTTCTTTAATTTGAATACAACTATTTCCGAATAGAAAACTTCGGCTTATTTTTCTGCGATTTAAGGAGACGATGTCTATTTGTTAATAATAGATTCAGAGCTGTGTTGGCAATTTAATAATTTTTTTTTAAAATTCAGATTATAACCATTTTTCCGAATAGTAATATTCGCCTTATTTGAGGAAAGATTAAATAAGGAAAATATTACTAATCGGAAATAGTGGTAGATTTTTAAATTAAAATATTCGTTAATTTTTAACACTGAATTCAAGAGACCGTATGGACGCTGAAAAATATCCGCCTTCAACAAATACCATTTATTAAGTCAGCCCGTAAACCTACAGTTTAGGAGGCTGTAGCTTTACAAAAAATACTGAAATGTCAAATGAGAATCATAGTAGCAAATATGCTGCATTAATCATATGTCTAAATTACTTCCACAAATTCTTCAGCAGAGAATATATGAGCTATTCGGGGATAGTTTTTGTACAGATTCTTATTTTAAGGGATTACAATTTTTAAAATGCAACTCTTTTCTCTAGACTTCTAAACATTGAAATTGAAAAATTCCGAATTAAAAGTTATCTTATTACGAAAATTAGAGGAGTATCACCTGTAGCTAAAATATGAAACTGATCACAATTTCTATCCCTAACACAAAATACTGGCTTATGGGTAGAGCTTAAAATAAAAGCCGAATCAAAAGCAATATTATTGATGATGTCACCTATGACGTTACTGATGACGTCAGAAATAGGTTTCCTAGGCTAACAAAAAAGACAGGCTACTGCGGTACATCTCATATGTCTTTTTTTACAGACTGCTAGAATGACGTGATGCTCTTTTCGCACACCTTCATTGGTGCATTCGAGCATCACGTGACTCCAGCGGTCTGTAAAAAAAGATACGTGAAATGCACCGCGGTAGCCTGTCTTTCTCTTTAGCCTCGTAGGTTTCCCAACGCCCCCTGAATAGTAGGCCTGAGCGCTGACACAAAAATGGTGGCTGCCGAAGACGGATTTTTCTCAGCGTGTGTACGGTCCATTAAATATTCGAACCAATAATTTTTTTAAGTTTTTTCTGCTTTATTTTTCTAAGATTAAACAAGTCAGGGAAATCTTTTATAAAGTACTCGTGTCTACATTTAAGGGATCATACCTACGTTTAAAAAAATCTGCCTTTGGCAGCCGCCATTTTTTGTCAGCGCTCAGGCCTAGTATTCAGGTGGCGGTGGGTTTCCCGTGGAGTGATTGTGTCATACCTTGTGTTTGACGCAATTAACATATTTCAGTTATCAGCAACAATAGCAAACGGAGACCGACAGAATCCTTCGACTCAAAACATAAGAATATATAGCTAAATAACAGTGCGCAGCAAAAGTTTAGACATTGAACGATTATGCTTCTGTACTGAGAAGTATGTAACGAATTGTTGTAACACAACTGTCATATATTACAGGCGAGTTATCCTTCATTCACAAACAACAAATTTTAATTTATACACTTTTCATAATATATAATGACAAAAAAAAAATAACATTGTGGCAAAAGTATAGACAATCTGTCTGTTAACAGAAAAATATCCATAAATTAAAATCGAACTGCACCTACATTGTGTGCTATTAATGCAAAAATGTGACTTTCTGTAAGAAATAGTCCAAAGTTATTCCGCCCTCGCTTGTTTGTGAAATATGCATAACAGATGTCGCTACTAGCTGGCCAGTGTTTTAAATAACTTCAAAGGACTAAGACATTACCTTGATAAACTGATTTTGCGTTAGACTGTTGATTTCTTTGAGATAGATGGCAGCAGCATAAACTTCACAGATCTCACATACCGAAGCTCTTAATTTGAACTGATACGTGAATAAAGAGATTCTGAAAGATCACCAATTTCTTTTTGTATCATTAAAACTCCGAACTAAGGACCGTCAATTAACTTTTATAGACCCTTAATTTGGGTGTCGGTTTCTGAACTGTAAGGACGCATTCAATTGTCCTCCTTTAACATTAATTTTAGGAGGCAAAACTCGCTCCTATGAAATGTATACTCATAATTACTTTGACAAACATTTTATTATGTATATTTAAATCATTTAATCCAGATATTTTGCACATAATAACCTTTGATTATATAAAGCTTAGATATCTTCGTCAGTCTTCAATTCTTCAAAAAAAAAAACGACTCACAATAATTTTCATAAATAAAAAAATCATTTCAGCATTCAAGTGAAAAAGCAGTGTACCTCTGAAGAACCAGCAATTACGTTTCATACAGGTAAGAGGAATTTTGTCTCTCTCTCTTATCTGATTTGAACGAGAATTAATTTGAAAGAATAATTATATAAATGGTCTATGAACCACGTAAACGAATAGATTATGAATCCTTATGCGAATAAAAATAAGACCATAAAAAATAAATATTGAATATAATATATGATATATTGATTAATATTGTTGAAATATATTGCTTACGTATATATACGAGAAAAAAAAATATTGAATATATTATATATAAAATGGCTGAAGTAAGAAATACGTTAAGAATATAACGAAATATTTAATAGATATTATATTGTATGTCATATTAATATATATATATATATATATATATATATATATGAAATACATATCGATAACAAACATAAATAATTGAAAAAAAGGTAGCAGTTAACATTTAACTATGGCTACTTCTTCCACAAAGGATATCTCTTTAGTAGAGAAGCTCAACAATAACAATTACGATCTATGGGCCTTTCACAGGAAATATTGCTCACAAGGGATGACTTATTCAGTTATATCTCTCATGACCCCCTATTGACTCCCGATGATAATTGGCGTAAAAACGCAAAATCCAGAGCCACGATCAACCTATGAATTGACGATACTCAGGTTGCCCACATTAGGCATTTGAAAACTGCCAAGGCAATCTGGGATATGATAAAGTCCGTGCATCAAAGGTCAACTTTATCATCTAAACATTTTTCATAGAGAAGACTGTACTCTCAAAAACTGTGTGACGGAAGCAATATGAATAAACACATTAATGGCATTTTGACCATAAGAGATAAATTATACGCCATTGGGGAGGAAATTTCCGAGACTCACATCGTTGCACTTTTATTGTGCAGCTTACCCAAGTCGTACGATCCTTTAACAATTGGCCTTGAGGCTAGAAACAAAAGTGATTTAACACTCGAATTTGTAAAGACCAAGTTGTCTAATGAATATAGACATAGGAGTGAAAATAAGTAAACAAACTCAAACACGCGTGAAACCGCGTACAAAATAACAAATAAACCGAATAAAAGTAAAAAATACTGTAGATTTTTCAAAAGACCGAACCACACTACAGCCGAGTGTTGTCACTTAAAAAACCAAAACAAGCATAACAATTATACCAGAAATGATTGGAACAAAAACAAACCTTTTAACAACTCCAATAACTACAGGAATAACGCGACTAGTCAAAAAAATGCCCAAAACAACACCAGAGAAACCTCAAAATTTTGCTTTGGGAGCAAAGCTGAAACTAACAACAATTTAAATGGCTTGATTCCCCCCAGCCATAATAAATTACAAAAAGATAAAATTCCTGAGAATGAACCGGTCTCTTCGAACAGAGCACAGACATCGACAGCAGATAAATACATTATAGACTCTGGATGTACAAGGCATGTCGTAGCGACAAAACAAAATCTACACAACTTTATGCCAGGAAACTTTAGCGAAATAACAATAGCGAATGGAAAGCGGCTATGCTCACAAGGTCTGGGAGACGTAAACATAATTACATACTTATCAAATTCCATAACTCTCAAAAACGTATTATACTGTGCCGAATTGCAGAGCAATCTTCTATCAGTCAAAAGGGCGACAGAAAACGATATTAAACAGCTATTTGAAAAACAGAAATGCTCCTTCATAAAAGATAACCAATCAATTTTAACAGCAAAATTAAACGATAATTTATATGAGTTAGAACCCAAAGACGACTATGGATATAACACGCAAACACAAACATCTTGCGACGATAAGACTTGCATATTCATTTGGCATAAGTGGCTGGGACACAAAATTTCGAAGCAATAAAATATCTCACTAAACATAAACTAGCCGAGGGCATAGAAATACATAACTGTAAACATGAAACTGTTTGTACAAAATGTATTGAGGGCAAACTATCAATTGCACCCTACCCTAAAACCGCTACTAACAGATCCAAGGGAACATTAAATCTGATCCATGCAGATTTATGCGGGCTTATGCGAACAGAAACACTCAGTGGGAAAAATATTTTATAACCTTTACCGACGATTATAGTCGATTCACTATGATATATTTGATTTCACATAAATCAAAAGCAATAACAAAACTTAAAGAATTCATAACCCTAACGAAGGATAAATACGGAAAAATTATAAAAGTAGTCAGATTCGATAACGCTAAGGAGTATCTTAGGAGATAGCTTTGAAAATTACCTGACAGAAAACGGTACAGAACATCAGTAAATCGTCCCATATTGCAGCCAGCAGAACGGCGTCGCGGAGCGCTAAATTAGGACCATAGTCGAGATGGCGCGCACCATGTTATCCGACGCGAACTTACCAAAACACTTTTGGGGCGAGGCCGTACTTACAGCGACGTACCTGATAAATCGTTTGCCCACCATGGCAAACGAAAACAATAGAACGCTTTACGAGCTTTGGAATAAAAGGATACAAAATGTATCTAACATACGGACCTTCGGATATAAGGCATATGCCTACGTCGAAAAATCGAAGAGATCCAAATTTGACAAAAAGGCCGTTGAAGGTGTTCTATTGGGGTACGATAACCGAAGTAAAGGGTACAGAGTGCACACATGGGGAAACAACATAATAATATCGCGAACCGTAAAATTCTTTGAGAACGGAGTAAACGAAATTGACGAAAACATAAGTGACGCGAAGACACCTACTGAAGCCGTAGAAATTCAACTAAATAATGATGAACAAAATCAAAACAATGCTCCGCAGCAAAACACCGCTGAACCGCGGAGATTACTAAGAAACAACAGAGGTGTCCCCCCTGACCGCTTCGGGATAAGCGCGAATATCTGTAAAGTACAAGTTCCGAAAAACTGGGCAGACGTAAAGAACATCAGAGATGCTAAGGTAAAAACAAATGGATAAAGGCCGCGAATGAGGAAATTAGGTCGCTAAAGAAAAATAATACTTGGGAACTTGTGAAAGCGACACCAGGAAAAACGTACCATAGGCTGCAAATGGACGTTTAAGACAAAATATAATGCCCGCGGCGAAATGGAGAGATACAAGGCGCGACTCGTCGCAAAGGGGTATTCACAAAAATACAGGAGCGACTACGAGGAAACATATGCACCAGTGGTAGCGCACACCACGATTAGAGGCTTCTTAAATGCCGCCGTGTATAAAAATTTAGACTTTAGACACCTCGACGTAAAAACAGCATTCTTACACGGATGTTTAGAAGAGGAAGTCTTAATGACTCAACCCGAAGGATGTATAGCAGAGGGGGAGGAAGAAAAAGTATGCAAACTAAAGAAGGTAATATATGGCCTCAAACAAGCCGCGAGAGCTTGGTACATAAAAATCAATATGTCGTTCAGAAATTTAAATTTTAAAGAATGCGATTCAGATCAGTGCCTGTATAAGAGAAATGAAATTGGGAACATTTCTTATATAGTCGTATATGTAGACGGCATTTTAGGTGCTGCAAGCGAAGAAAGTACGCGGAATTATGTAAGGAGTACGAAATTAAGAATCTTGGGAAGGTATCGCAATTTCTTGGGATAAACATTAAAAGGTTAGACAACGGAAACCTTGAGCTAGACCAAGAGAACATAATTGACGAAATAGCAGAAAAATTTAAATTATCTAACTCCAAACCCACATATACACCCATGCGCACAGATTACTTTAACATAGACCCACACGATGAACCACTGAACGACAATACACAGTATAGGCAGACAGTGGGAGCACTCTTATACATCGCGACGTTGACCAGGCCGGACATAGACGCCACAGTCAACATTCTGGGAAGAAGAAACGAATCTCCTAGAAAGGCGGACTGGGAAGCAGTAGAGAAGGTGATTAGATATCTGCGCACAACCAAACAGTTAAAATGAACCATAAATAAAGAAAAACCACCCGTACTAACTGCATATAGTGACTCGGATTGGGCAGGCGACCGAGAAGATAGAAAATCCACTACCGGAAATGTACTAAAACTAGGAAGCAATCTCCTGTCCTGGACATCGATGAAGCAAAACTGCGTCACCTTATCTACCGCGGAGGCAGAGAACATCTCTGTTACTAATGCAACTCAAGAAATCCAAAGGATACTGATTTTGCTAAAGGACTTAGAGCTACACCCAAATTTACCGATCGTCATATATGAAGACAATACCGCCTGCATAAAACTGAGTGAAAATGACAAACATCAATCTCGCGTAAAACACGTTGATATTAAATATCATAACGTGAGGCATCTAAAGGAAAGGGGTGTTATAACATTTCCATACTGCCCTTCAAAAGGAATGATCGCCGACATCTTCACAAAGCCGATCCCCAAACCTCACTTTGAGGATCTGAGAAGTCAACTTCAACTATTACCAGCATAAGGCTCAGACGATAAGGGGGAATGTAAGAAATAGTCAAAAGTTATTCCACCCTCGCTTGTTTGTAAAATATGCATAATAGATGTCGTCACTAGCTGGCCAGTGTTTTAAATAATTTCAAAGGACTAAGACATTACCTTGATAAACTGATTTTACGTTAGACTGTTCATTTCTTTGAGATAGATGGCAGTACCATAAACTTCACTCATCTCACAGACAGAATCTCTTAATTTGAACTGATACGTGAATAAAGAGATTCTGCAAGATCATCAATTTCTTTTTGTATCATTAAAACTCCGAACTAAGGACCGTCAATTAACTTTTATAGACCATTTATTTTGGGTGTTTGTCTCTGAACCATAAGGACGCATTCAATTGTCCTCCTTTAACATTCATTTTAGGAGGCAAAATTCGCTCCTATGAAATGTATATTCATAATTACTTTGACAAACGTTTTATTGTGTATATTTAAATCATTTAATCCAGATATTTTGCACATAATAACCTTTGTTTATATAAATCTTAGATATCTTCTTCAAGCTCGTCAGTTTTCAATTCTTCAAAAAACGACTCACACTAATTTTCATAAATAAAAAATCATTTCAGCCTTCTAGTGAAAAAGCAGTGTACCTAAAAGAACCAGCAATTATGTTTCACTAGCAGGAATGACCGAGCTTAGCTCGGTCAAAATTAGCTTTGTGTTTATCTCAATATATTATTCCCACTAAATCATTCTTGCTGTTTTAGATACAATTAGCTTGACCATGAGACATAGTGACTCAAAATGGCGCACTAATCGAATTTTTTCGAACATGCAACCTAATACACTGCTCTTCTCGAGCCTGAAAACGATGGAATAAAAAATTTAGTGAAAATCGTTAGTCATATTCTAGATAAAATAAGTTTGACCCACGTTGATTCAAAAAACCACTAACCGAAATTTATCGAACGTGTGAGCTATTTCAATGGTTTTTTTGTTCTGTGAAACGGTATAAAAAAAATGTCAAAGTTGTTTGAACATTTTTGAGATGGATGCCGTTAGCTTGACCCCGACCCATTATCACCAAAATGATCCACTAATAGAATTTTCTTGAGCATGCGAGCCATCCCACTGGTTTTATATTGTCCAGAAACGGTGTAGTACAAAGTTTTGTCAAAATCTTTTGAGCCGTTTTTTAGATAAAGTTAGCTTGATCCTGGTGCGTTAGGACCCAAAATGACACATTGATGGAATTTTCTTGAACATGAGACCCTGCCCAATGGTCTTATCATGCTCGGAAATGGTATTATACAAAATGTTTTCAAAATGTTTTGAAGCGCTTTATAAATACAATTAGCTTGACCCTGACCCATTGTGAGCCAAAATGACCCACTAATCGAATTTTCTTGAACATGCGACCTAGCCCAATTGTCTTCTCATGCCCAGAAACGGTATAATATAAAATTTAGTCAAAAAGTTTTGAGCATGATTTTAGATTCAATTAGCTTGACTCTGGCCCATTGTGACCCAAAATGACCCACTAATCGAATTTTCTCGAACATGTGACTTAGCCCAAACGTCATCTCATGACCAGAAACGGCCGTATATTAAAACAAATGTGAAAATGTCTTGAGCCGTTTTTAGACGTAATTAGCTTGACCCTGACTCATAATGACCCACTAATCGAATTTTCTCAAACACGTGACCCATCCCAATGGTCTTTTTGTGCCCGAAAACAATAGCTTACAGAATTTCGTCAATAGAGCCGTTATCTAGATAAACTTAGGTGGACCCAAGGTGACCCAAAAATGACCCACTAATCTAATTTTCTTGAACACGTTACCCATCCCAATGGTCTTTTCGTGCTCGAAAATTGTTAGATACAAAATTTTCAAAATCGATAGAGTCGTTCTCTAGATATAATTAGCTCGGCCCTGACCCATTATGACCCAAAATGACCCACTAATCTAATTTTCTCTAACACGAGACCCATCCCAATGGTCTTTTCGTGCCCGAAAACAGAAGGGTGCAAAATTTCGTCAAAATCGGTAGAGCCGTTATCTAGATAACTTAGATTGACCCATGGTGACCCACGGTGACCCAAAAATGACCCACTAATCGAATTTTCTCGAACATGTGACTTAGCCCAATGGTCTTCTTGTAATCTAAAACTGTAGAATATAGAGTTTAGTAAAAATAGTTAGAGCCGTTTTTTAGATAAAAATAATTGACCCACAGTGACGTAAAAAATGATCCATTAATCGAATTTTCTCGAACACGTGACCCATCCCAATTGTCTTTGCATGCCCGAAAATGGTTAGATACAAAATTTATTCAAAATCGATTGAGCCGTTCTTTAGATATAATTAGCTTGACCTTGACTCATTATGACCCAAAATGACCCACTAATCGAATTTTCTTGAACACGAGACCCATCCCAATGGTCTTTCGTGCCCGAAAACAGTAGGGTGCAAAATTTCGTCAAAATCGGTAGAGCCGTTATCTAGATAACTTAGATTGACCCACGGTGACCCACGGTGACCCAAAAATGACCCACTAATCGAATTTTCTCGAACATGTGACTTAGCCCAATGGTCTTCTCGTAATCTAAAACTGTAGAATATAGAGTTTAGAAAAAATAGTTAGAGCCGTTTTATAGATAAAAATAATTGACCCACAGTGACGTAAAAAATGACCCATTAATCGAATTTTCTCGAACACGTGACCCATCCCAATGGTCTTTGCATGCCCGAAAATGGTTAGATACAAAATTTATTCAAAATTGATTGAGCCGTTCTTTAGATATAATTAGCTTGACCCTGACTTATTATGACCCAAAATGACTCACTAATCGAATTTTCTTGAACACGAGACCCATCCCAATGGTCTTTTCGTGTCCGAAAACAGTAGGGTGCAAAATTTCGTCAAAATCGTTGGAGCCGTTACCTGGATAGATTGACCCACAGTGACCCAAAAATGACCCACTAATCGAATTTTCTCGAACACGTGACCCATCCCAATGGTCTTTTCGTGCCCGAAAATGGTTAGATACAAAATTTAGTCAAAATCCATTGAGCCGTTCTTTAGATATAATCAGCTTGACCCTGACCCATTATGACCCAAAATGTCCCACTAATCGAATTTTCTTGAACACGAGAACCATCCCAATGGTTTTTTTCGTGCCTGAAAATGGTTAGATACAAAATTCAGTCAAAATCGATTGAGCCGTTCTCTAGATATAATTAGCTTGTCCCTGACACATTATGACCCAAAATGACCCAAAATGACCCAAAATGACCCACTAATTGAATTTTCTCGAACACGTGACCCATCCCAATCGCCTTTTCGTTCCCGAAAACAGTAGGGTGCAAAATTTCGTCAAAATCGTTAGAGCCGTTATCTAGATAAACTTAGCTTGACCCTCGGTGACCCAAAAATGAACCTCTAATCGAATTTTCTCGAACATGTGAGTTAGCCCAATGGTCTTCTCGTAATTCAAAACAGTAGAATATAGAGTTTAGTGAAAATCGTTAGAGCCGTTTTTTAGATAAAAATAGCTAGACCCACAGTGACTCAAAAATGACCCACAAATCGAAATTTTTCGACCACGTGACCTAGCCCAATAGTTTTCTCGTGCCCGAAAATGGTTGGATACAAAATTTGGTCAAAATCTATTGATCCGTTCTTTAGATATAATTAGCTTGACCCTGACCCATTATGACCGAAAATCACCCACTAATCGAATTTTCTCGAACACGAGACCCATCCCAATGGTCTTTTCGTGTCCGAAAACGGTAGGGTGCAAAATTTAATCAAAATCGTTAGAGCCGTTCTCAAGATAAAATTTACATACACACGCACACACACACACAATTTTTGCTCGCATTATAGTATAAGATACAGTTAAGAGGAATTTTGTCTCTCTCTCTTATCTGATTTGAACTAGAATTAATTTGAAAGAATAATTATATAAATGGTCTATGAACTCACGTAAACGAATGTCGACACTCACATCGAAGAAAATAAATCCCGTCATCACTTGGGGGTCTATTTCGTACCAAACACGTTCAAAAGCAGATCGAAGTTCATTTACAGAGGAGTATTGTCAAAAATTGCATAAACCGTATGAGATATGATGCCACAAAAGTTTTCGATTGGGTTCACATCAGGGCTACACGCGGGCCAGTCGAGAACAGTAATATTTTGAGAGTGAAACCTTTTTTTTTTATTTGTATGCAACATGAATAGACGCATTATTTTGCTCAAATACATACTTTGGAAGAGCGAAAAGTTCACCAAATGTCTGTAAATTGTTTTCCAATGTGTGTATGTAGTCTTATGTTGCTTGGCGACCATTGAGGGACTCCCGAGATACTTGAGAATTAAAACAAAGTGAGGCCCAAATCATTAACCCTTTCGAGGTAAAAGGACACCTAATTTTAATTCCAAAAGTGACAAACGGCACCAAGAATATTTAATTAAAATTTTCCTTTTATAATATACGTGAAAATAAGCAATTTCATATTTTCGAATAACTTCGTTTATAAATTCTGGTGCCAGACCATTATTTCATCAGTATATAAGCAGAATTACTCCGAGACAGAAAAGGGGTCAATTTGTTGTGAGATTTCAAGGCTGGTTGTTTTATCATTTTCATGTAAACTAATTTATATCGTTCTTTAATTCATCTACGAATGTATCCGTTGACATAGAAAGCTCTGACTCACTTTTAATGCGATTAGCAATCATCATTTATCTAGATGGCAGTTTATGGATCCTTCCATAATCTCGTTTTCTGGCCACACGAGGCCTTTCAGATTTATGTTTTGCTTTGAAAGAGTCACCCTTAGACAGTACTTGATACACAGATTTCTTTGGACGATTCAAAGTAGCTGAAATTTCTGCAACAGTCTTCCCTTTCGATTTCAGCTTTCATGCTTTAATTACTTCATCTGACACAAAATTTCTAGCTCGTGGCATCTTCACTAACCGATACTATGGCGAGGTGCACTTAAATATTTCATGCATGTGAGGTCATAAGTTTGAAATTTGTGTTGTTCCGTGAACAGTTGCCAAAAATCCCAAAAGTGTCTAAACTTTTGCAATATGCAAATTTCACATTTTTCAGTTAAATTGAATAATATCCTACATTAAAACCGTTATTTCTGTCCTAAAACGTTTAAAATATATTTAAAACTAAGTACAGCCATTTGTATAACCCAAGTGTTCGTATATTTTATTTAAAGGTTAAATATCACCAGTGTCTATACTTTTGCTGAGGACTGTATTATTTAGACAGAATGGGTTCATGCCTGTGTCACCTGCAGCGATACCACGAGGAAGAGTATGTGCTTTCATTCGTCGGTTTCATTTGGACTAGGATGTGCAAGAGTGGGTGAGGTTGTAGATCCGTCAGCAACCTAACTCTTTCTATAAGACTGGAATTGATCGTCTCGTCAGCCAGTGGGATAAATGTCATAACAGTTCTGGCAATTATTTTTGAATAAAAATTTTCCATACTCACTTTTTATTCGTAGTGTGTAGTCGGTTTTCATTTGACATTACTAACATTTTAGCAAATGATCAAGTATTGATCTAGTTCAGTTATAATCGGATTTAGGGTTAAAATAATTAGTTTGAAAAAAAATCACTTAGAATTTCGATGGGGAAAAAAAATAAAAATAAATAGTTGCACGTAAAACAGTAAATTGTACAACTAAATATTAATATTTCAGCAAAACAATTACACAGTCGTCGGACAAATATTTATAACTCATAAATTTGGTTCAGAAATTATAATATAGAGGAGGGGGGGGGGGGGGGATAATCAGTCCGAATATCAAAAATTTTCCATACATTCCATCAATCAGAGAAAAAAGAAAGAATGAATCGAAAAGAAAAATATCAGAATAAAACACTGCTTTTTACAACTAAATATAAATATATTAGCACGAAAATTATACATAGGCTTTAGATGACAATAAATGTATTTTTTGAAACGTTGAATCGCCCCCTCCATTCTCCCGTTGCAGTTATTTCGAGCTCTTTTACCACTCAATATCTGTATCATTATTTTATTTTACTGAATTTTCACACAGTCAGCGGACACGTAATTTCATATAACATATATAAATCTTTAAGCATTTGGAGATTCGTAGGTTGTGAAATTATTCTTGAGAAATTTTTTATATTTTCCTGAAAAATAACATTTTGTAACACAAGGTGAGTGAGATCCTGTTACTCAAATGGAAAAAAGTCTTCTTACGAGCAATGTACCACTGAAAATGAACATTTTTTTTTATTTAAAAATATAAATTAAGACATAGAAATATATTTTCCGAGTTGTTTAGGTGAACTAGGTATATAGATATAAAATAATCTTTGATAGTTTGCTTGAAATAGAGTTGAAGTTAACCCTTAAATGCATGAATTATTCTTTTAGAATAGTGTTTTTTATTCTTACATTAAGTATTAGACACCAGAAATTTTAAAATAGATTTTTAACTTTATTTAGTTGCATATTTCTGTAATTTTAACGGAATTGCTATTACTATATAAATATAGTGGTTGCTATAAACTTAATTTACTTATTAAAAGTTAAATAAAAAGTGATGCAGATACGCATCACTATGCATTTAACCCCTTGGGAACGGATATCTCGCACCACTTTCTCAAAACAAAAATCTTTCATATACACTTCGATAGTATTTGCAAGAGAAAACTACTACAAAAATATTTTCCTTTAAATAGTGGTATGAATAGAATATAAAAATAGGCGCCATTGGCCAAATGCATGACGAGCCTCAGTCGTCAAATGTACAGTCATGAAAAAAAAAAAAAGTAAACACTCCCTACTAACTCATCAACAAATTATCTTAGACGAAAGTGATTGGTACCGAACGATTGGAAATAAAGTCTGCTTTTAAATGATGTATATAAAATTTTCTTAGGGGGCCATCTACATATTAAAACGAATCCAAACTTCCTTTTTTCAATAGCAATACCCAATTTTAACGAAATATTTCAAATATTCGGTTCAAACTATGCCTAGACACCAAATTTCAAGTCATTTGAATCATAAGTTTTTGAATTATAAACATTCAAAATTTAGTGCTTCTAATGTTAAATTACATTTTCATATTTTCATTTATATCTCCTGAAATTCTTCTCCTAATGTGCTAATGTTTTTTTGTAGCAATAATACTAATATACCCAAACATAAATACGCTGAATTTGCAATTTTTATAATTTTACGATATAAATTATGAATTATGAAATTAATACTCGAAAAAATTATAAATTGCAACCTACAATTTTTTTATGGATTTAGATTTACTATGTCCTACTTTATGGAAATCCAAAATTTCACATTTTTCTTCCAAGTAGTTTTCAAATTATGCTTAAAACACGGCAAAATGATGATTTAAGGTGCCGTCTATGATAGAAGTAAGTAGATATTTTGAAATTTATTCTGCTGTCCTTTTATCTAACAGGCTTCATTGACTCCTTGAGTGGCGCTTCAGGTGCCTTGATCAAGAAGGCGGCTCTCTCGGTTGTTTGTTTGTTTGGACACATACATGAGACTTGTGTGCTTGATAACAAGGCTCGCTTATAAGTCATCGTCGATATACAGGGACGAGATAGTACAATGAAATTTACAGCACTGAGAATTTTTACATCCACAAAGAATGTGCAATGGAGACAGCGGGAGTCGAACCCGACAAGCCTCCTACGCTCTAAAGCGATTAGCAGCGTGGTGTCTTAACCACTCGGCCGCGGAGGCCCCCTCTCTCGGTTAACAATCGAGTACGGAACTTCAATGTGGATACAGTCCTTAAAGTACGCGCGTTTAAAATAATTAATTTCTCGGAAACTTATGGTACGAATTGCATAAAAATTTGTTTTTAGGCTAATTGAAGGGTGTAGAATTCATTTATGCTCTCAGAATTTTGTACTGCTAATAAAAAAAACAAAGTTAATGTTCGTTTTAATATGTAGATGGCCCCCTAAGCAAATTTTATATACGTCATTTAAAAGTAGACTTTATTTCCAATCGTCAAATCATTTACCCCGAGATTTGGGGTAATTTCCAGACACTTAAGGGGTAATTTCAGACAGCTGTTTGTGATGTTGTTTAAGGGTCAGATTTGAAAACCAACTTCAGTAATTAAGAGACACCATTGTAAAATGTTATGAAACAATATAGGGTATTTATTAGACAATTCTGAATGAAGAAAAAACCATGAAAATGCAATTGTAACTGTTCACCTGAAATCCATTTATATTTTCGCGAATAAAACTAAGTTATATGGTACTTTTTCACACATAGCTACTGTAGCTAAATCTGTTTTATATAAATTTATGTAAATCAGTAAAACATTTCGGACTTTTTGAACAGTTCTGATAGTTGAATAAAAATGAACACTAAATAAGAACATAAAACCGACACCAATTTCGTTAAAAAATAAAAATAAAAATAAATAAATAAATATCTTAGTAGACTAACCTGCTTTTTCACACTACTATAAAATTTATTCACAGTACTAATTTCGACAGGCCTAAGCATTTTAGTTTTCTTTTACAGTAAAGATATGACTGCAAAATTTTTAACATTATTTTACAATTCTTGCACATCTTCAATAGTTTTAACATGGAAAGGATCGACCTCTTAGTCTTAACAGGTAAAAAAAAAAGACTTGGCAACAATTTCAACTTTATCTTTTTTTGGCCATCAATAACGATCATCCCCAAGCCAGTTTAAAAATTTCATTTCAACTTCCAACTCCAACAGATTTTTCTCATATTCTTCTTTGTGGAACAAGTTTTGTACCTGTCTCAGATAGAATGTTTGGTCATAATATAAAGCATACATTATATAATTTGATTCTGAAATTGCATCTCTCATTTTCTTCATAAATATCTACCTTTCATCATAAATCTCCCAAGGGCCCACCGTGTCTGAGTGGTCAAGGCATCACACCGCTAATCGCTTGCGAGTGTATTTGGGAGAGGGTTCGTTCCCGCTGGCTCCGTTGCACACTCTTTGTGGAGCTCCCGGCTGTATTTCTCTGTGTTGTAAATTTCCTAGTGTGTGCTATCTCGTCCCTGTATATATAGACGATGACTTATAAGAGGGCGGGCGCTTGACGCCAAGCACACAGGTCAGATGCGTGTTAATCAAATGTCATCTCCTATTTGACTCTCCTTCCACCTTCTGTATGGACCCAGTATTTTCATTTTAACTTACAGATGGCCTTTTGAAGGTATATTTTAATGTACAACCCATTTTAAATTACTCGCAAACACATAATTTACCATGTAGGATCAATCAAAACACATTTTGTAACACATATTAGTGTCTGGAAATTATCCCGAAGGCTGTCTGATAATTACCCCGGTGTTTCTTAAAAGCTACACTTTCTCAGACTTTCTCTCAATTTTTTCTCAGATGGACATCTAAATAACGTTATTTCGCTGTTTCCAAAGAAATAACATACCCTAGGACCGAAATATGAAGTAGTATTTTTGCTAGAGTTGCCAAACCCGAGAAATTGAAATTGGAAATCAGTGAAACAAACAGTTAAACAGGAATTTTTTTATAGCATTTAGGAAAACAATTTCCTACAAGACAGAGTGAGCTGCTTATTACTAAGAAAATACTAATTGAAATAGAAAAATAGTTGATTTAACTAAAATGAAAACTGTTTTGGCTAGATTAGTGTGCGAGTATTACTGCTGTCTTAAATCTTATGCTATCTTAATTATCCCGCAAATAACCACAGGCTACCCTATATATATATATATATATATATATATATATATATATATATATATATGTATATAACCCTATATATATATATATATGTAATTGGTGACTTTCATTAATATTATATTTAGCTTAATTAAAGTTTTATCTTATTTACAATCATTTGTTATTAAATTTTAATTTACTTAGGACAATATCACATTAATTACTAATAGTATGCCATTTTTATAGTGATTAATATACATATATTTAATATAAATAAAGATATACTGTATGTATTAAAATTGGGTAATTATTTTTATTATTATTCCTCTATTCTTTTCAATATTGATCTATTTTCACTTTGTGTTATAAAATTTATTATAGGTTTAATGTGTTTGAATGTCACACATTCATACTTTTTGGATTTTTATGGTTGTATGAAAATAATCCACACGCTGTATTTGAGATTTTTAGGTATTGGGAATTTAAGTATCTGATAATCTTCTATATACTTCCATATTTTTTATTTCCTGTTCATTTTATAATTATCTTATATATAATAGTTATTATTAACGATTTTTATATTATTTTTAATATATATTTATATCAATTATTCTTGAAATTATTTTATTTTATAGCATATAGCTATATGCTATATATTATCAATGTTATAGAATTATTTAAATTCTTAGTGTTGTTTAAATGAGTAAGATAATAGAATATTTTGTATGCTTTTTTTAAAATTTTATTAACAATAGTTTTTTAAAAAATATATAGTGTGGTTCATATTAGGTTTATAATTATCTATATATAAGGATTTGTTTGGTTTTGCTGTTGATAAGTTTTTACATTCAAAGGCATTCAATTGTTCATCTTGTGACATTTGAATAATAAAAATACTACTAGATGGCAGCACCAAAATTTGTCTTTTGACGATAAGTTATAAATTTTGTCTTTTGCAGCTCCTTTTCAGTTATAATTCCCAACGCCAGGTGGATTTTTTAGCTAAATTTTGACGATATTGTTAAATAGTAATTAAGTAATTTAATAGTGCATTTTAGTTATTTTAAATAATGTAATTACTTTCTATTTATTTTATTTTATATTATATTAATTGTATTTATCATGGTATTTCAAAATGTATTAACTGCATCCTTTGGTATCAATTACTGTGATTTCTTAACTGTTTTATTCACCTTAATATTTACGATATTATGGTAGCCATGTGCGAGTGGATATATTGAAAAATACTGAAATATTAATCGGTATGTCGTGTATTATTTCTATTATCCTATAAATATAAACTGGTTTTATTGATTTTTCCATTTCATATTATATGTTTCTATTCTGTTTTCATTTTTAATCTATTCACTTGATTATAATGGTTGTTCGGGCACAGAGAAAAATAATTTTTAGCTTTAGCTTTTTTTCTCACAGAAAACACCATATTGCTTATATCATTGAATTCTGTGCCCTTGAAAACGTAATTCAATATATAAGCTTTTCCATTATTTGCAGGTGTCCACTTTCTTCTTTTTTCTGCCATAATATTTCTTATAATAAATTATTTGGCATTTTTTTTTTATACTTACAGCTTTAATTCATAATATTACGGTTTTTGATGGTGGTAGGTTATGTTTAATTAATGGTTATATATATATATATATATATATATATATATATATATATATATATATATATATATATATCCCTATATATATATATATATATATATTGCATTGAAATAATTCGTTTTTTCTTAAGTGTGTCATCGATGTTCCGTTGTTGTTATTAAGATAACGAAATTTGTTTTCAATTAAAATTATTTTTGTAACAATTATTAATTATATAAATATCCATATTTTTATTTTATGGAATTAAATTTGAACGAGATATATTTTTTTCATAACATCTGTTGAAAAAGTGTATTTCTTTTAAAATTTCAATGATTGCTCTTAGAATTAAAATTCATTCATGAACTTAATTTTTTTATATATATTATATTCTCAAGAAAAAAAATTAAAGTATTCGGGCGCTATGGCAAATATATTTGAAGAATTCTATGTTTTATGGCACAATAAATGAAATTAATTTTATAAGTGTGCATAATTTTTAACTTCTGGTATTTGATTTATATGTATCTATAGAGTATTTGTAAAAAGTGATTACTTACGTATCATTATATTTTTCTGAATCGTGACACCTAATAAGATACTAAGTCTCCGAGATTAATGGTGATTCAAATTTTCTAACTTACTAATTTTAATCTTAATTTTCCATTTTAATGTTGTAATTTAAAATTCACTTTTGTATAACGATCAGGACCCAACCTTTGTGAAATCTAAATTTTCTGAAGTTAATAATTTCTAATTTCCCTGTAAAATGTCTTGATCGCCTCAAAAACTATTCAATATACTTAAAATCATTTCAAAGATGAATCAGCTAATTTAATTGCCATTTTATATAATAGCATTAAATTTAAAGCATTTATTCTATTGCGAATTGGATTGAACATATTGCCAGAAAACGATTTTCTCAACATCCGGAATTGTCTATTGAGCATGTCCTTCCTTCTAAATTCTCTGATCTGATTCCTACTCACTAAAAATATACAAATTAACCTAAAATATCTGTTGTTATGAGGAAATGGTGTTTGCTGTTTCTTCCTAAAAAGAAATTTTGCAGTCTGCTCAATGGACGATAAGCATTTCTGAAGTCATATAACGTCACAATGGATTATAGCTAATCAGTCTGTCGATTTTCCACACAAGCGTTAACCAAAAGCCAATCAAATGCGCAATGCTTGCGGGAATTTTCCCACTTGTATTGCGAGCTCCGCCCATTGCGTGTGATCCATTTCCTGCAAATTCCTTGGACTTAACTATTTCCTATAGCTCCATGCAGAACATTAATTATTCTTCTGTAGAAAACCGTGCAGGTAATATGAGGTATATTTTCCTCTTCATCAACATTACTCTAATTTACCTGCAGGCTCCATTAACTCCAATTCGAAATGCAGAATATCCCACAGCTCAAAAGTGACGAACTCTTTTAATCACTCAAAATAATCTTATAAAAATGTTACCTGTCAACGTGTCCGCGACTTAGACATTCAGCGCATAAGTGATTCCAGTTGAAAATGCTTAACACGTTTTCAAATAAAGAAAGGTCTTCATTGACCGCACGGAAACGTAACTTCTCTCTTTACGCACGGCATAGGCTGCTCGTTACTCAGTTTTCGAATTCCCTTCGGTAATGTTAAGGTGCGTGTGGTGCATTGTTATATTTAAAATATCTCCTCAGGAATTTAATATTTTTAACTTTTATTTACTGTACACTCTTCTTAAAAGATGTCTCTATTTTTCTTAGTCCTCAAAATATTTTAAAAATCTATGCTTAATTTAATATTTTCGTGTTGAAAGCTGACGAACTGGGATAAATATTTTTAACACTTCATATTAAATTAAGTATAGATTTTTTAAATATTTTGACAACTAAGAAAAAAAGAGACTTCCTTTAAGAAGAATATACAGAAAAACGAAGTTAAAAATTATAATTTCCTGAGGAGATATTTTAAATATAAAAATGCATCAAACGCCCATAGACTTAACATTACCGAGGAGAATTCGGAAACTGATTGATTAGCAGCCTTAACTATCGAAATAATAAAACTCATTCATCTCAAAATCCTAAAAAAGATTGACGTATTGTGAGGAGAGGTGGGCGCGAGGCTGTCTGACGCCTGCGTCTTTTTTCTATACAACCTGACCCTGAAACATTTTCAGCTTTTCCTCCTAGCAATAAGTTTTCCCAATTTGCCATGTATTGAGCAGTGACCAATCTTGCGTTGTAAATTTTCCAATAAATTTTTATTCTACACGCCATAACTTAAATACACCGTCATTAAGTGTTATATGGTACCAGAACATTCTTCTATTGAATTCTTCTATAGAAATTGGGCAACTATTTTTCTAAACGTTGTGTCTAGGTATCGAAAAGTAAGTGTGCGCTACACCTCAGACCGCTTATAGCGCCACCTAGCAGCGAACGGCGTTAGCGTTCGTATGCCGAAAAAAGTAAGAGATACGGGGAAAGTCAATCATAAAGTTGTAGAGCATCTGCAATTTAGTATGCAGTAATGTCTTACATGTAAAAATAACTTTATCATAAGCCTTAAAATATAAACCTTTTTATGTCCTATCACCAACTTAACTGCATTACAAATTGTATGCAGAAGTGGAGCATTACACGGTAGATATGCGCATTTACTAATAAAATGAACACCAGTAAGCAAGGTACAATTTATTTTAATAAGAAAATTAAGTATGTCGTATTTAAGGTCATGGGATTTATAAAAAATTATAAAGCATTTCAGGGCTTCTACTAAAGATATTTGTACATGTAAGATTCATCTTGTACGACATCAAGGGATAATCTACAACATTCAAAATAATTTTTCCCCAATCTTTGCATATAAAGTAACCACTTTATCCAGACAGCAAGTTTGTGAAATTAGGAAATTAATTGGTCTGAGCATGATTTTAGTGTCCACCCTATGTATACCAATAGATTATAGTATTTTCTAATAATTGCTAGTACATACTTTATATTAGAAATCAAGAAGTCGTGCATTATTTTGTGAATTTTCTGGTTTGAAAAATATAATTGTAAGATATTTTTCTGCTGCATATTTCAATAAACGAATCCAAACTGCCTGAAGAGATTGCTCATTAAAACCCAAAAGGGAGAACGTCTATTTAAATAAATGTATAAAGTATGTTCGCGTTTAAATTATTAAATCCTATCGATTTTATCGCAGTATTTCAAAGAGAAATAAAAAGTAAATTACTGTTGTATATTCATTTCTTTGAGTTAACAACTTTTCTTTGGAGTTTCTTAATTTTTTTGAACCTACTAATTTTTTTCCACTCTCTTGTGCGGTTTATTCTTTGAGGAGAAAGTGCATTAGAAAATGAGATTTGATTTTTATGCTTAAAAACTAAATATGTACATTTCTAAAAATCCTTTTTTTTTCCCTTAAAAAAAAGAACAAAAATCATATTTAAATAGATAGTTCATTACATTCCAAAGGAAAGAATTTTTTTGGAAAACTGATATGAAATGTGTTTGCGTTTAAAAACTGCAGATATATTGTGAGGTTTGTCAGGTTCTGAGGAACATATATTATTAGAACTATGGTTATATATTATTTTCTTGCTTGTATATTGTCTGTGTACTGGGAATTTTAAAGTAACACTGTTCTCCTATCTGAGCTAGTGCGTTTGATAGAGTAGGTGAAGGAATGTAGTTTATGAATAGAGTGGGGTCCCTGATATTCAAATGCATACCTGCGATAAGGCAGACAAAATGATTTTACCAGATAACGAAATAACGGACGTCACGGAAAGTGACAGGGGAGGTTCGATGTATTGGAGGAAGAGAAGGGGACCCTGATGGCAGAAGAGGGACACCGTTTATATGTTTTTGGGAGAGGAGTGATATAGCTGAGGGAGATCAGTTAAGGCGTATAGCTGAAAGTGGGCGGTCGCTTTCTCGCAGAGTACAGCGGATTCCTGGAATTCAAGGTATGAGTAGTTCCAAAGTAGCTCGTGGATAGAGCGTGATTATGCGGTGAGTATGGAGTATAGAGCTAATGTGTTGGGAGATTAATAGTGATCTCCGATAAATCTAATTTAAGTAGCGTAGGGTGAGAGGAATATAAAGTAGTTTAACAGTATACAGCAAGTATTTACTGTATTTAATTTAATGTTGGACCGGATCACCTATATCTCAGTTCTTAATTGTAAATAATGTCTTGTTATCTGTAAATAATGCGTAAATAAATTGTTAGTTCAGTTTAATTGAAAGAGTTGGTTTTCAACAATCCTCTCATAGCGTGACCGATATCACGTAATCATATCGGTGGTGGCAGCATATAAATAGTAAAGGATTTCTTCAAAGTTGTGTGGACTTAGAGGAAACCCGACAGGGTTTAAAGGAAAAAATAAAAGCATAGTTTATAATTTCGTATAATTTATCTGGTTTAAATAGTCATTTCTAAAATTTACTGATAGTTTCCAATTTTCTCCGCATATTCTTGCAAGGAAAGTTATACATCGGGATAGCTATAATCTCTTTTTAGTTTCTTTCTTTCTTTTTTTTAAGACGAAGAAAGGCGAACAACATTCTTCAAAAAAAAAAAAAAAAAAAAAAAAAAAAAAAAAAGGAAAAGAAAAGAAACTAGAAAACAGGAATTCTGCTTTTTCAGAATTTAGTGTCGCCTCCGATGAAATATATATATATATATAATAATGGGTAGTACAAAACATATTTCAGTCTTAACCCTTAAATGCTCAATTTTTCAAAAACCATTGTAATACTGTTTTTCGGCTTTCATTTTTTTAAATAAATCATGGGAAAAATACTTTAAAAAATCATATTTTGTTTTAAGTATGGTTTACGGATAGAAAACATTTTGTTACTAATCGGCAATATTCGTCTTTCTTGATAAAATTCTATAATGTTAAACACACAAGAATTTTAGGAACTATAATAAGAAATAAATTTTACTTGCTCACTGCAGAACAAAATAGGGTTTTTCGCAAGCTTCCAAACAAAACAATAAGAACATGTAGCAACAATTGAAAAAAGAAATCTCTCTTTATTCTTAAGAGGTTACTTCAGACAGGCGAAAAGACCCGTTCGCTAATGCTAATCCTATGGAAGAAATTTATAAAGATATCTCGGTTGCATTTCAATATTTTTAAATGATTTCTTTTGCATTCGATAGCTGAGATCGATCTCTATGCAAGCCGTTTTTTACTTTTTCGATTTTCATTACAGATTTTTTTTTATGAGGATGTTTTCACTTTCGAAACCGATTCCGAAAATGAAAGTGTCCCCATAAAAAATATCTGTAAACAAAATCGAAAAAGTAAAAAACAACCTTTGTACAGATCGATCTCAGCTGTCGAATGCAAAAGAAATCATTTAAAAATATTGAAATGCAACCGAGATATCTTTATAAATTTCTTCCATAGGATTAGCATTAGCGAACGGGTTTTTTCACCTGACTGAAGTAGCCTCTTAAACAGCACTAGTGTTGCCATCTACATGTTGAAAATCGATTTAATAATATTTTCAGAATGTATTTTATTGGCAACATTAGGCATTATAGCTTCAATATTATTCTAATAGTATTTTAGAAGCCTAAATTGGGTATGTTGCCGAATAGCAACACAAGGCATTTAAGGGTTAAGGCTTAAAATACACGCTTTTATTTTATATAAAATGACGTCATTTGCATTCGCTGAAGAAATCCACATTTACGATAAAGTCTTAAACAACACCTATAAAAAGTATACATATGATGTCACTATTGCGGAATAATACACAAAACCAGCAAAAAGCGATGCCGTCATTGAAGAAACTTGACAAAAAAATCGGGTACCTAATGGTTCATAAGCCTTCATTTGTTTGTAACATTAATATGAATACTGTTTTACATGTATAAACGTGTTTTATCAGAAATAATTTATTTATAGTTTTTCAAAATTCGGAAAATGTTATTACACACGAATTAATAAATTTGTATTCTTTCATTTCATTTGCGCCTTTCCGTCTAGCTGTCTGTCCGTCTGTCCACGCTCTAACTCTCGTAAATATGTCCGGGTCGTTCTGAAATTTTTGGATGTTAGTGACCTCTACCATAGCACGTTCCCTATTTCAAGTGAAGTTTGTAGCATGTTTAGTTCATTTACATGAACAGTCAAAATTGTCCGTTACATTACAGCCAATGGGAAAAAATCGTTTCAAATGAGTTTTAATGGTGTTACACTCTTTCAAACATAGTAAAATTGATATTCATTTATGAAGTCCACTAAATATGCATTTTGTTGAATATGCGGTGCAATGAATAGTTATTGTTCATTTACAGGGCCACACAAAGAATTCCGTTCATAATGATAAAGGGGGAATTGTTTGCGGTGTATTTGGAAATATTTCAGATACTATATTGTATCGAAATTACTGTATATTAGTAATGATTGCTCGAAATGCATTTTTAATTATGATATGCCCTTTTTTCACTATATTTATGCATACTATAAAGTGCGTATAAATGCTATAATTCATACACAGGGCTACAGAAATGAATTCGTAAAGGTTACTGAGTATGAGCATAAATTGCTTAAAGGTAGGTTTTAAAGCAGTTATGCATTTTTACGCTGAACTGAATTTAGTTTACTAAGAAGTATTTGTAGAATATAGATAAAATGATATACAGGGCCACGCAAAGAATTGGATACATGGCCGTCTATGGGTGATAATTTCTGGAAATGTAATTTCAGTAGTTTTAAGAGTGTTTTAGTTTCAATTAAATTTTAGCTAAATAGTGGCATTTAATAAAGGTACTAGGTAAACTACAGGTCTGTACAAAAGTATTCAAGTATGTTTCCATCTATTAGTATAAATTGCTGGAATATGAATTTCAACCTGTTATGCATTTTCTTGCTAAACTAAATTTTCCCATTATATAGCATACATATCAACCTACAGATCAAACACAGGGCTGTTCAAAAGAATTGGAATATATATTTGCCTATGGGCGGTAACTACTGAAATCAGTTTTTCAAATGTTTTGTGCGTTTTATAAAATGTTTACTTAGTTATCTTATTTACCTTATTTCCCAAAATAACGAAGTTTTGTTAAAGCATTCAGTAAGTGTTGGAAAGTGTTTCATAATCTATGCTTAACGCGTGATTTTTCTTTCCTGTTTTATAGGAATTAAGTAAATGCGGTGAAAAAAGTCACACACATATACTTTAAAATACATTTTTATAGCAGACGATATTCTTGGCATAGCAAGTATTTTAATTACTTTTTTTCAGTTTTTATGAGAAAATACTAACAAAAAGATATAGTGATATACTATCCCTTTAGTTTCAACAGAAATGGGGTACTTCAGTTGCCAACCATTACAAAAACGCCTTTAAAAACTACAAAAAAATTAATAACTAAAAAATAAAATGAGATGAAGTTTTCACACAAATTGCATTTAAAAGTACCCTTTTCCCCATACGACGGTGCAAAAAATGAAAATGTGCGATGTTTAGAAGTTTAAAAAATTGCAGTAAATTATCAGTATTTAACCATACAATGATACATCTGCTTCGTTTTACGGATGACTTATGGCTAGGTGTAACGTTATTTTTTAGTGACGACATTTTAATTGTTATCTGAAAGAAGTAGCATATCGGGAACTAAAAAAGAACCGTAGATGTATAGTAATTATTCTTATTTAATTACCAGTTTATAAAATTTCTATTTCCTTCATTCCATCTGTTTTCCACCACTTTCTTGTACAACATTTTATTTTCAGGGGGAAAAAAATCTTTCTACGTTTCAAAAACCTAAATTGCACATTTTTTTAAAAATTCATATTTTATCAAATAGAGAAATCTGCCTGGAGAAATCTTTCATTAAAATCCTGAAGGCGAAAATCCTGTCGACATGCAGATTTGAATTACGTCCTCGTTTAAAGAATTAAAATATATTGATTTTATAATGTGTTGAAAAGAAAATTATTAATAGATCTTTATTAATTCTTCTTATTTAATTACTAATTGATAAAGTTTTTTGAGCTTTCCATTTCCGCTAATTTTTTCCCACTCTATGGGATCCGATAGTTTTTTTTCTCATTTTCTTGCACGAAATAGCTGCTATTCAGAAAATTAAAACATACATTCGGTTATTTCTATATTTCTTTTTAAAGAAAAATAAATTATCTGATGCATCTTTCATTAAAATAGTTTCAAATAAATTGACTTTATCATTGTTTTTTAAAGAATAATTATTTACAGATTTGTATTAATTATTCTTATTGAATCATTTGCTTATAAAATTTCAAAGTTTTTGATTTTCACTATTTTTTCACCAGTATCAGGGGTATGCTTATTTTTTCTTATTTTATTGCACGATATAACTGTCATTGACAAAAAAAATTACAAACGTTATTCTATATCTATTACTAGGGGGCGTTCAGAGACGCCAAAATCCAAAAAGCACGCTAATTTGATAGGCTTTAAAAATATTGAATTAAAATTAAAGAGAAATAACAGTAGCGATCTCTCTGTAAACGGGTTTCCATTTGTTTTTCTTGGATTGGGGATTTTTAAGACCATATCTGCTACTGTTAAAAGATACAATGGCTGTTTTCGTATTTAATTAAAAAAATTAGTTAAATATTCGAAAATAAGCTAATGTAAAATGAATTAAGTAAACAGTGTCATTGTCTCCCGGTATTTTTTAATAGCGCTATAAGATAGTTCTTTTAAATAATTCATTTTAAATGTATCGTTTTAAATCTGACGTAATTTACACCAAAGTTTTATTTCTCTTATTAATTTTCACGTAAAAATACTTTTGTTGTTAGAAGGAAAAATATTATTTGCGCTGTCTTCGAATTCACGATAATAGTTGAAAATATTATCTCAAAATATCAAGTAAATGTCTCGCGCAGATATATTTTTTAATTTAAATTGTTTTGCCATATTTTTTGGCCATTTTAAATATGACGTAATTTCCTCCATTTACAGGTTTTAACGCATAGTAATGATTTTTTTTTTTTATTTTAACATTTTGTTTCTCTTTTAAAATTCCAGTGTAAATATGGTTCTTATGACGCAATTTTCCTGCTTTTAACATGTAATCATTTTATTCTAATTTTAATTTTTTTTCTGTTTACAATAGTCCCGTGTAAATAAATTTTTAATTTGAAGTAAACATTATTGTTTGCGCTGTTTATACAGTTGGCAACAGTTTAAATTAATAACATTTTTTAAATTTGTAAAAAATATCTCTCGAAATACTGAAAATTTGAATTTAAAATAGAAATAAAACCTCATAAAATAGTCAAATAAAAAAAATAAATGCAGTCTGCACACCGGGAACTTATAACCTATAAAATGATCTAAAAATGATTAAATTCTCATGTATAGTTTTTGCTCCAATAAAACTTTTTTAATGGAACAATTTTGTCCAACTTTAGCATTAAATATCTCTGAAAGTAATTCTTCGATTTGAAAACTGTCTGCATCAGCGTGTTTATCAAATATTTCTTTATAATACCACCGATTTCCATATTTTTGTATACGACAGTTTTTTTTAAAATATTAACGAAGAAAGGCCATGCTCAAGGCATACTTAGATACTACTACAGGCAGACTGATTTGCGTTTAATGTATGAAGTCGCTCGCCAGAGGACTCTGATACCCTGCCCAAAATTGAAATTTGACTCTGACCGTAACTGAAACAACCTGGGAAGGGTAGATATGTAAACAAACACCAAAATTACGTCATGTCGCCATGGTTACGTTTACAAATCTGCTGACATTCCAATCAAGCTTAGAAATGACAGCTAATTCGAATACAGCTGTTATAGGTTATTATAAACTGTCCATATCAATGTAAATGTAAAGTTCTATTTATTTAAGTAACTAATATAATGTGTTTCTCTTTAAAACTGTAAAACCAACACACATAAAAATATATAAATAAAAAAACACATGCTTAGTCTAAAACATCAATGTCACAAATTTATTTGGTACCACTTAGTTATCCCGTCGACCAATTTCGCCAAATTATATAAATCGCTAAAACACTCGCCAAATTATACAAATTGACATAATTTTTATTTTAAATAACGAAAGAACAAATAAATTAGTATAACATTAATAAATATACAAATAAAACGTCGAAATAAAAAGCACTTGATGACATAAACACGTGTAACTTGCTTACAGTCAAGTGAATGTGACATTTACGATCAAGCATAATTGGCATTTAATCTTATAGTTTGGCGATAGATTTTTGGTCGACGGGATAACTAAGTACCATTTATTTATTATTTTCACTGCTGAAACAATAAAACTGATAGAAATTTTTTTTAATATATTAAAATACTCATAAAATTCCTTGTAATAATTAATAAATGTAATTTATTAAGTAACAAATACCCTTACATGATTTAATCAAAATTGCTTGGATAACGTAGAATATTGCAACGATATTTAAATCCGTGATCACCATTTCTTTCTCTGATTATAAATAAGAATATTTAATGTTTAAGGAAGATCGGCTTTTTTTTTCGTCTTCTTCTTGGTTCGGGCGATATTAAAAACAAATATTTTACCGGTAACAGTAAATTAATCAAAAATAGCTGCTTCAAGTCAGTTATGAGAACTGTAGTTTGATAAAAATCAAATTTTAATTTTAAAACGTGTATATGAAACCAAGCTATTTTTATATAAATACGGGACATTCAAAAAAGAATAACAGAACCGGCATTTTTCATGAATGAACCAAACGATCAAGGTAAACAATAAATAACTTAGCTAATCTTAAAAGTATGTGTAACACTAAAATGCTACAATTTGTGTAAAATAGCCTTTTAAATCGAAGGAAATTGAAGAATATAAATATTTAATTTATTACATGAAAATACGATCAATGATTCTGAAACCTCGACGATGAGAAACAAGCTTCTATCTGGGCAGGGTATAAATGTAAACAAAGAGCACGTTGTGAAGTTTTGGTTCAGGGTTTGAAGTTGGTTCCGACTTCACTTTTTCGGCGAAATGTGCGGGTCGTTATATATCATAGTAGGCTATGGCCATGCTTAAGCCAAGACTCCTTTATCATAAAACAGACTTGACAATCCGGAGAAAGTCTATGGGTGAAAATGTCCCCGATAATTGCCAACTTATTAGCTGACTTTGTCCCGTAAGTTACGCCACCTAGTGTATACTCCTGGTAATAATACTCCATGAACAAATGCATAGTAAAAAATTGAAAATGTTGTGTACTTGGCAAAATTGTATAAAATATTTTTCGAATTCCAGTAAAATAAAGGCGTAAAAAAAATATTCCGCACAATTATGTTCTGGCTTTAAAAAATGAAACATATCAAAAATGAAGATTTAAATATAAGATTTATTGATATTTTTTCAGGGTACTTGTTAGTTATCCCGTCGACCAATTTCGCCAAATTATATAAATCGCCAAACTACTCGCCAAGTTCTACAAATTGACACATTTTTTTTTAATTTTAAATAACGAAAAAACAAATAAATTAGTATAACATTAATAAAAATACAAATAAAACGTCGAAATATTGGTTTCATTGGCCATTATTGGCATTTAATCTTAAAATTAATTAATTTATGGCAAACCATTATTGGCATTTAATCTTGCAATTTGGCGACATTAATTTGGTCGACGGGATAACTAACAAGTACAATTTTCAGTATATAGGACTTTGCGGGTTATTTTTTTTTTAATCTTGGCACAATTTTGGCTTCGGAAAGAGCGATTTGTTGCCGATTGATATAAACAGTTATGAAAACAAAACTTATGAACTGTCAGCTTGTTTTATAAGAATTTACGGCACAGATGTCATATACGCCCCATATTGGCACGATTTGTTTCCGACGCCAATTTTGCGAAAACCTCGTTACCATATCATCTATATCCGGATAACCATATCAAGCAAAATAACGACACTTTGGTGCCAGTTAAGTATCCGGTTTGTATATGACATTTACGCCAGAACAAAATCGCGCCAATATGACATCTGTGCCGAATTTACATGTATAAATTTAGTTTCTAGATATTATTATTGTTTTTTATATACGATTTGTTTATATTTGTATATAAAATAGATAAATGCCTTTTTTATATTAAATAAATTGTACAAATATTGGAAAATATTGCTTCTTTATGTGAAACAGTGAATATGCTTCCAGAAATTACGTTGCCAAATTTTCTTCTCTCGCCAAGGCCTCTATACTTGAAAAATACCGATTTATTATTATATATTGTAGTATTAGCTAATGTGCTGTAATCTGTTCCACAGTCAAAGTTGACTGCAAAAACGCGATGCTGGAATAATGTGGTATCAAGTATACGGTTTAAAAATAAAATTAATTTTGCGCCAAACTACACTTACGCCAATTGGCTCTAGGTCTGATTAAGGAAGAATACTCAAATTAAGATTTACAAACACCAAAATCGTAGCATAACAAGAATACGGTATTTGCGGAAAGTTGAGGGACATGTATAAATTTAAGTGATTATTAAGCTTTATTTTTCCAATTTTTTAGGTGTTTATGACTTCAGTCTGTTTTTTTTGTGTATCTATGCATGTTTTAACTTTCCTAAAATACTTTGATACATTTTAGTAAAACTTACATAACATATGTGAGTTAAAACAAGGAAATTAATTACGAACCAAACTATTCCCGCCAAGATATGCCAATTGGCTGTGGGGCCAATTATGAAACTTTCCATAGATTAATACATACAAACTTTATATGAAAAAACACTGAAGCTTTCATCTAAAGTATGATAAACTGAAATGATCCCCATACCTTCAAAAATAAAACAAATGATAGGCCAATAAATAAATAAATGAGACTGTGCATTGAAACAAATTGAAGGAGCGATGTTAAATTAATACTGTAAGGTGAAATTAATTGTGAAAAGAAAAGAAATAGCAGAAATAAAATAAATCACATATTTGAAAATATAAAAGAGAAAAAGAAATATTTTACATTTTCCGGATCTAGATGCTATCCATTTATTTCAATAACTAATATCACTGAGAAATTCATGGTAAAATAATTTTCTTTCCTGATTATTATTATTATTATTATCATCATTTATTTACATAACGGAATACAGCAGTAAATATTTTTTTTGTTTAACAGTAAAATAAGTTCATTTTTTAAATAAAATGTCTAGAACATATGAAAATTTTAAGATTAACAACTATCATTTGCAAACTACAAAGCACATCGTAAAGAAAATGGTAAAAGACAAATGGAAAACAAATTAAAAAAATATTTCTGTTTCTCACGTTAGATGGTGCTTGTCATGGTAAACCATGTGGTTCCTAACCACGTGTACAGTGGACAAAGGAATCTTAGCGATTGCGAGGCCTGTTATTTCGATAAGGAGGCCTTGGCTTAAGCATTTAAATTGGATGAGTTCTACCCGGAATATCTACGCAGATTTTCATTGGTCCATTTCCAAATCAAAACTTTTTTTTATATATAGAAGGATTATAGGAATGTTTATATCTATTTTTTAAATCTATTCTCTATTCTATATCTATTATTTTATATTTATTATCTATTTTTATACCTATTTTTATAACTATTATTTAAGGAAAGCAATCTTTTTGAGACCATCTTTTACTAAATCCCTCTCCAAATGCTGATTTGGACTACGGTGCCATTTTTCAAATGAAACTATATTTATTTTATCAAGCATTTTAAAAGGAAATATATTAAAATAATACAGTGTGTCCGTAAGTCATGGTGTATTTTTGACCGGTCACAGGAAATCAACGAAACAAGATGGAAATGTGAAATCTTCACCAAATAAAAGAAAAACTCTCCAAGTTTCATACCTGTTCAGTGCAATTCGATGTGGCCTCCATTTGTTATCCTACACACATCTAAACGATATTCAAGTTCTTCCCACGCACAGTTAAGGACGTCTGGTCTAACAGAGTGAATACCGTCAGTGATTCCCTGTTTCAAATGGAGGCCACATCGAACTGCACTGAACAGGTATGAAACTTGCAAAGTTATTCTTTTATTTGGTGAAGATTTCACAATTCTATCTTGTTTCGTTGATTTCCTGTAACCGATCAAAAGTGCACCATGATTGTACGGATACGCTGTGTATCAATTCTTGAAATTTACTTATTCACTTATAAAGGTTCTGACCTTTTTATTCCCGCTATTTTTTGGTCATTTCTTGCATGATATTCTACTAGAGAAAACACACTGGTAGCGCCTTTAACGATACCTATATTATTTTTTATTTTCATATTTTATTGGAGAAAGGAAATCTATACAAAGAAATTTTTTAATAAAATCCAAAAGAAATAAATTAAGTGGGGAATGCTGATTTGAATTACGTTCTCGTTAAAGGAATTAAAATATATCGATTTTATCGTGTGTTTTCAATAATAAGTAATGTAAAATTAAAAATTTTCTTACGAAGTTATTATTTTATAGACTTTTTTTAGGTTTATTCTCACTAAGTTTTTCCACTTTCTTGCACATTAAACATTCCTTAGTCACAATACTATTAGTGTATTTAAAATATAAATAAATATGTATGCCTTTTTAATTAAACTTCATATTTTATTACAGAACGGAAATGTGTATGAAAATATACTTCGATAAAATCCCTAAGAAATAAATTCTGAGAAAATGCTGATTTGAATTAGGGTGTCATTTAAAAAATTAAAATAGTTAGTTTGTTCCCATTGTCTTGACCACCATTTTTTTTCAATGAATGGGGTATAATTTCTACAAATAAATAAATAAACATATATTAAGGGGTCACATACGTTATAAAATCTCCGTCCCCATTGGGAAAGTGATGTAACTTTACGTAACTTTCTAAATACTTATTGAAATTCGACAAATCTTTGTAATATATTTCGGTCATATTTAAAGCTTTATAACATGTAAAAATAAACATAATATAATATAATTTTGATAAGTAAAAATTTTCATTCTTTTTTAATCATTAATAAACTTTTTTTTTCATTTTCAAATTTAATTGAATTTTTAAAACAGTTTTTGTCAAAGAATTTATATGTGATTGTGACATACCATGTAAAAAATATTGCAATATTAATTGAGCTGTATTTTTTATTATATTATATTATAATTGTTTAATTTTATATTTTATACAGCCTTACACATGGCTTAAATATATTACAAAGTTTTATATATTTTCAATAAGTATTTAAACAGTTATGAGAACTTGAAACCACATCACTTTTGCACTGACGATGGAGATTTTAAAAGTTATGAGACCCATTAAACATAAATTATAATTATATATTAATATTATAAATGAATAAACATATAAACAAAAAATAAAATAAATATAAATGAAAGATGAATATATAAATACAAAGCGAATGTAATTCTGAATGTAAGTCTATTCTGATATCTTTCATTCTGAATGTCAAAAATTCATTTTGAACTTTTTCTTATTATTAATGGAATCTTATATATATTTTAAGTATATAACAATGGTAGCTAAATGTTTTTAGCAATCTTATAAATATATACGCTTCGCTCATTGTTGCAATTTCGCATTTTAGTGTATTATCAATGTGATTTCTACTTTTGTAGTCATCTGATACCTTTTCATAAGAAATCCCATTAAAAGTTGCAATATTATCATCTCAAAGTATCACATATATTCAATACATAATTTATAATTAATATCGTTATATCTGTTAATATATTAATTATTTTATTTATTAAATTTATTTTTTTGCCGCAACTTGCATTTAAATTTTAGACTAATGCGGACAATACCATATTAATATCTCATACATAGTATATTATATTACAAAATCATAAAGTGAATGTGTTAATTACAAGTTTTATTCTTTGTTCTATCCTCTTCCCCAAAAATATGTATATTAATTTTTAAGAACGTTTGTGCAGATATTAAATGTAACTTATTAATTTCAAAATTTAAATTGTTCATTTGAATGTACCTAAGCATCACAAATTTATTTATTTATTTATATTTAATTATATATTTATTTAAGTGATTATGCACTGTTGTGATAGTGATTTAAATATTAATATGTTTATGGTACATTTATTTATATGAAACATTAATTAATGAATCCTCCATATCAACATTTTACATAACTACTGTTTTATGCTTAATCCAATAATAGTTATTCTTATTATTTATTAAATCATTTACTTATTTTTTCTTATATTTTGTTATAAATTTATTGACATAGTTTTAATTATCATTTATATATCTCCAGATGCATATGCATTAAAGCTTAATCCAATAATAGATATAAATATTTATTAATATATTTATTTTAATTATATATTGGTTTCTTTTCAGAATAATGTATTTTACTAATAATAAATACGACTGATGACAGCACTTTCTTGATTCCTTGGATAACACAGTGAGATTGATTTTTAAATGTCCTACAGAGGGCAGCAGGCACCATATATTTTGTTTGTGCCTGCCTATATTATACATTATTACTCCTTGGTCCATAGTCATTTAAAAACCTTTTTTTGGCAACGTGTGCAATTAATATCTTATCCTTGTTTTTTTTATGCATCATTCAAGGTAAGATAGGATCTCAAATGGTTAATATGTGTTTCTTCTTTAATCCATTTCAATCAAAATTTATTTTTAACTGATTTGTTTTCTAATATTATAATTTCCAGTATCATTGTGTGTGGTAGTCCTAATTTTGTATTTTTTTAACTTTTTATGGTTAATGCGAAGGTGAAACCACATACTTTATTTATGGTAATCAAGGTAATTAGGACCTGATGAATCTGCCTTGATTTCACAAATTTCCATTTTTAAATATTTCCCATGTTTTACAACTCATATTGCAAATGTTAAGGGGATCAGTTTTATAGACAATGAATAAATCTCTTTTTATTTATACTTTCACAATTTTTGTTGGTAATTTGTAATGATTTATAATGGTTATATATACAGTTTTAATGGGTTATATTTACAAAAACGTTTATTACATAGTACATATACATATATTAATATTAAAAATAAATAAACACATAAATAAAAAAATAATAAAATGAAAGATGAATATATATAGTTTTAATGATTAATATTTACAAAGTCTTTTATTATACATATAATGAAATTGGAAAGACAATATGAGAAACATAAACACAAAAATTCAACTTTCATTTTTGTGATTTTTACTGATTTGATATCCTTATTTGAAGAATTAAAATGTATTGATTTTTTCAAGGATAAATAATAAATAAAATTATTTTTTTATTACTATTTATTTTTATGACTTTTTGATTATCGCTAAGTTTTTCCACTTTTTTGTACAGTTTTCTATTTGAGGATAAGCGGCAAAATTTATTAATATGTATATACACTAGGGTGGTCACAAGCAACATGGGGGAAATTTTTTTTAACGTTTTCTTCGGGGGGACCCTCCTAAAAGTTGCCAATTAGTTAGAAAATGAGATTGGCAAAGTTTCAGCTCAAATAAATAGTATTAACCCGTGCCTCATCGAGGTTGAATTCTTGAAAATTTGCAATTTTTGGCAAAAAATTGTCGTTTTTCTATCCTTACGTGAAAAATATTTGTCTTGGAAACCTGATTCTTGTTTTATTTCATAGAAACTGTTGTTGCCTTGAACTTTTACTCTCATGAAAACTTATATTTAATGAACATTTAGTATTTTTCAGGACATCTAGTGAACCATACCCTCAAACTCTGCATTTTTGAAACATAGGTAAAAAATGACAAATTAAAAATTTTATTACTTTTGATAATTTTTTTGTATTATTTTTATTAATAGGCAAAAATAAGTGAACAATTTTTGTAACTTTAAAAATATTTCACGAATTATAATTGATTATTAGTTATGTAGTTCTGTGCCTAGTAAGAAAGACCTTCTCGATTTGTGTTGCAGTTGAACCTCTGAATTTCTCTTTTTATTACAAGGCTGTTTTTGTTATCTGTTATGGTTATCTATTTTTAGAATTGACGAAACATTCTGTAAAACCCCTTCCCCCTCTTGATATGATGGCAGAAATGTAAGATTTTTTAAATTGGCCACATGTCTCATCAAATCATCGACAGTAAGCAGCCAAGTAATTGTCAAGTTTTATGTATTTTATTTTATAATATTCGCAAATTGAACTGAACGCCAGAGAAGCTGCTAGGCTTAGAATACATCCACTAGCTAATAACAGACATCGACTCTGCAAATAACTGTTTTGTAAACAAAAAACTGAGCTCATCAAAAACAGATTTTAAAATTTCCGTTTAGAGAGAACTGTTGTTCACTGGGGTGGAAAACTGCTTCACCATTTTTTGAATAAAGAAAATGTAGAGTGGATAAAAGTTTTAATTAGTTGTGGGGATGAAGAACAGATACTACGAGTTCCTCAAATTGAAAATAGTATCGGAATAATTCAGGCGAAAGTTGTATTTTCAGCAGTTGAAGAGTGGGAGGAAGTTGGTAAAATCCAGGCAATATTTTTTGATACAACTGCAGTAAACACAGGTCGCCTCAGAGTTAACCTGCATTTTTCTATAGCAATTGTTAAAGGAAAAGTCTTCTGTACTTACCATGCCGCCAGCATAATTTAGAAAATTTCCTAAAAGCTGTTCTTGATTGTAAAACGGTCATAATCACTGCCCCTCAGCCAGATATTTAAAAAAAAAAACAATTCTGATTGGGTGGTCTAAATTAAACCAGAGTAAGTATACAAATGTTATTGAAGATGAAATACTAGGTATAAATAGTTAATTCAAAAGTAATTTAAAATTTTATTACAGGAACTCTTAAAAATTAACAGCTCAAGGATGATTATAAAGAGTTTATCCAACTTTGTTTAATTTTTATAGAACTCCTTCTGCAAAAGACTTTTTTCAAAGCACCTGGTACTTTTAATCATGTCAGATGGATGGAGGCACATGCCATTCATTCTCTTAAAATATATTGTTTCAGGGATCATCTTTCAATAACAAATTTAGAAAAAGAAAGTATCAGAGATCTTTTCTTATTTTTAATCAATATTTATGCAAAAGCGTGCTTCAATACTTCCACTGCCACTTTAGCCCCCAATTCAAGACCTGCAAATAATAAAATCACTTGTTCGCTACAGAAAATTTGATAAATAGGTTACAGACAAAGCACTTGCTAAAATGACTAACCGCCTTTGGTATCTTAACTCGGATGAAGTTGCATTTTCATTTTTAGATAATACTTTGGTAAAAAAAGTCAACATAAGCCACCTTATCTAAACCATTACCACTTCAATCCTTTCCGACGCAGTGTCCCACGCCGGGAGAACCTAATTTTAATTCCAAACTTACAAGCGGCACGAAGAATATTTTAATAAAATTTTTCTTTTACAATGAAAGGTTAAAGTAATGTGATTTTAATTTCTAAAAATGTCGTTTGTAAATTCCGGGGTAGACAATCATTTCATCCTTTTACGAACAGAATTTTTCTGTGCCGGAAAGGGTTAACGCGACAGTTGTCAGGGAAAATAATTTATTTTCTTTATTATACCTCCTTTCTTGTAACACAACTTTAATAATAAAATGCAATTGAGCATTATTTGCTCTCATTTTTATACTTCCTTTGCCCTCCTTTTTTTTTTTTTTTTTAATTCTTTCAGTTTAAAATTCGATTTTTTCCCCTTTTTTTGGAATTTTTTTTAATCAAACACTTTATTGGACTTCACAAAACGAAAAAAAGAAAAACAAAAAGGTGGAAAGTAGATGAAATGGAATGTTACATTTTTTTTTTTTTTTTTTTTTGCTTTTTCATAAAAAGTCAATTTTTAGGATTCAGGTGAAGTCTGGTCCTGAAAAATGCGCATATTTTTAAATCTATACATTTTTAGAAAAAAATGGTGTGTGGTTCTTTAAAGCAAAACTTTTTTTTTTATAAAATGAGACCTGCATTATGTTTCTAGGTTTAATTGTATTCATTTCATGAAGGAAAAACAGCATTTTTTTGCGAAAAATCACGTTTTTTTCAAACTTAAACCTCAATGAGGCACGGGTTAATGTTATCCAAATGAGCTGAAACTTAGCCAATCTCATTTTCTAGTCAATTGGCAACTTTTTGGGGGGTCCCCCCGAAAAAATTCGAAAATTGATTTCTTGTGACCACCCTAATATACACTCACATATATAGATATACATTTAAATGTTTTTCCCATTTAATTTACTTATTTCCACCATTAAAAAAAAAAAAAAAAATCTACTACTTTTCATCTCAAAATTCTACTTTCCCGTATTAAAATTACTTCATTTCAAATATTCATCTTCTTTCACGATCCCTGTTTTTATATTTTTCGGGACGCGTTCAAACATGTTTTTCTCCTGCTTATTTATGCTTCCTCCCTTTTCATGCGTGATTACGTAGGGTTTTAGGGTTAAGTGTTTGGGTGGGGATCCAGATCGCTCTATTTTCGGAACTATCTCTGAATTCATGCTAACTTACCCATATAACCTCATGCGTGCTCTCGGAAAAGGAATTTTTTCGAAAGTTGGCTGTCTCGGAAAGTGACGGCAGTACAAAATACCATTCTTTGGAAAATACATTCGCATGGTTATTACTTGAATACCAAATATTTCATCTGCCTTCCTACTAAATTTGATAGATTGAACGATTTAAATGTGGTTTCTGGAGCTTAAGCCTCTCAGTTACTATTGATTAGAATCTGAATGAAGTTAATAAAGCTGTTCGTTCTGTAGCACCTGGATTGTTTCTTTTAATGAAGCCGATTAACCAGACGTGGGATTAAAATAAGATAATTACAATTCTGAACAAATTATTGCATTTTAAAGATGATATGAGAATGGTCAAAGTTAGTTAACTAAAACTGTTTCATCTAAATGTTAAAAGGGAATTTTTATAAATGCTAAAATTGAATCAATAGATGTAACATTTTGATTTTGAAAGTAACTATGATTTTTATTTAATATTTAATATTTTGATAATTTGATTTCTGGTTACAACTGAGTTAAATATGGTAAAACATGCTATTATATTTAGTAAGATATTTTCTAGGCCTAAGTAATGTTTTGCCAGGATTCTTCAGAGTAAAATACAGTTGATTATTCAATAATTCTTTTTTAAGCTATAGTAAAACTTGAGTTATATAATTTCTTATCTATTAAAATCCGCAAAAGTCTGTCAATATAAGGAACGCCTCTGATACTGCAAAGCGTAAAGGGTACAGACCGGTACCATTCGACGCAGGAAAATATGTGATAGCCATTTTCTAATATCTAAGGAATACGAGCATAATTAGCCGAGTTGTTATTTAAGAACCATTAATAAAAATCCTCATTAAATTTTTAAGTTTCCAATGTCCGCTAGATCCGATCACTTCTGTCCGAGGAATCCTTTGTTCTTCAGTTAGAAGTAAAGAAAAATGTTTTTTCGCTTACCATATAGAAATATGAAATAAAAAAAACAGTACCCATATATTGGGGTATTTTTCCGGTTGTACCGTTATCTTTTGTTTAAAAAATATTAATATTTACTAGTTAAAAACCATTTTTAGAATGCCGATTTCACGTTTTTCGTTTTTTCTGTAGTTTTAAGCTGCTAACCGTGTCCCGACGCGCTTTTAAGTGCCAGTTTTTTTTTTTTTTTTTTTTTTTTGGTTCTGAGCATGTCCGTTCAATCCTATCTTTTTATCATTTCGCATTTTAAACGCTGGGAGTGGACAGGAATTACAGAAAATTTTCAGTTTTTAATCAGAAAAACGGAAAATTTTCTGTAACTTATGGGTAAAAATTCCCGTAAAAAAACGGAAATAATACTGGCGCCTAGATTGTCAGTTGTATTTCCGTTTTTAGTCCGTTTTTTTTACAGTGCAGGCAAGTACATTTTCTGACAGTTGCAAAATGCGTTGTTCGCCAAAGGCATAAAGGCGCTCGTATTCAGTGGTCCCGAAATCACATGAACTGGACAGATAAATGATTGAGTGTTTTTTTCAGTGGTGAAAAGTAATTTAAATTAGATGGCCCCGATGTGTGGGCATATTACTGGCACAATATTTGCAAGGAATCATGAACTTTTTAAAGCAGACAACGAGGAGGGGGTTCACTCATGGTCTGGGGAGCATTTTCCTATAATGGAACAACCGATATTGCTTTTTCGAAAGGTCGTCAATGTTCCGAAGATTACTAGTAAACGCTTAAAGTACAGGTACTTCCAACTGGAAAGTTGCTAGGAGAAGCAAATGGATATACCAGCAAGACAATTGCTCCATTCACGTGTCCAGCTCTACAATGCAGTGGTTTAGACCAAACCAAGTAACTGTTATGGACTGGCCAGCCCTAAGTCCCGACCTAAACCCAATAGAATACCTCTGAGGAAGTTTAGCTTGACACGTATACGCTAATGGGAGTCAATTTGCAACGGTTCAAGATCTAAAGCTGCAAATTGAACCAAGTTGGTTTTCTTTAAAGCCAGAATTTCTTCAAATTCTTGTTTTGAGATGCCTAATCGAGTTTTTGAATTGATTAGAAAAAACGACTTAAAAATTTTAACGTTAAAGGAAACAAACGAGTTGTCTATAAACTTTTGGGACAGTAAAATTTAAGTTTTAATTTTTCTAACAAAGTCTGTGATTGTGTAATATATATATATATATATATATATATATATATATATATATATATATATATACTTGTACAGTATCTATTATTATAGTTTTGTTATTATTTATAATTATAAATCGTTTTGAAATTATCACTCCCCTTTTTCAATTGTAAAATTAGAAAAAACCGTTGTCTATAAACGTTTGAGATGCACTGTAGATACATTTTTTTTATTTACAGAATTTTCTTATTTGCATACATTTTCTTCGAATATTTTTAAAATGAAAGAAATATCTCTGATTAGATCTCTCATTAAAAGCAAGGAGTAAATCCCTTCAAAATATTGATTTGAATTACATCCTCATTTAAGAAATTAAAGAACATTGATTTTATCATGGTCTTTTGAGGATAAATATTAAAACCAAATCGTATTATATAATTATTAATTTAACTATATCCGACTTTTTGATTACCAGTATTTTTTTTTTCTTATTTCTTGCACGGCATTATTTATTTTTCCTTTTAAGGAAAGCAGTGCTGCCAGTGGAATACTTTTTTAATATTCAGATTTCTTGATTGGCACCAGTTTTTTGAAAAGGTAAAATTCGCCTTATTTAATGCCATATTAATTAAGGCGAAAAAAGGGTAATTTTACCATTTCAAAAAAGTGGTATCAATCAAGAAATGTGAATTAAAAAAGAAGTAGCCCACTAAAAACACTAACGGGAAGTGGTAAAGTTTGTTTAACCCCTTCAAGGGCGGTGGTTTCGTTTTGGACTACCTAATTTTAATTCTAAATGTCCCACTGGCACCAGAATATTGGAAGGAAAAATTTCCTTTTACTAAGTATCTGAACAAAAACTTTTGGTTATTTTGAAATGAATTTGTTTTTAAATTCTGGTGTTAATTACTCATTTCAGCATTTACGAATAGAAGTACTTTGCCCCTGAGAGGTACATATGTGCATATATGTATATTTACACATATATGTGTATATATATATATATATTAATTTACATATTTTTAAAAGGAAAGATATATCTTCGAAAATGTCTGTTATTAAAAACGATCAAGAATAAATCTGTTCGAAATAATGATTTAAATGGCGTCCCTGTAAAGAATTAAAATTATTGAATAAAATTATTGACATGTTCAAGGATATACAGGGTGCAAAGGAAAGTCCCTTTAACCTGAAAATACTTGCGAACGGAGCGAGCTACAGCTATGCAAGTGAGATAACGGTATAGTAAAGCGACTAAGCCCGATCTAATGCAAGCGACAGCAGCGAACCTAGTAGCGAAATTTGGAAGATAGCTATTGAAAATCGTAAACGAAATGAGATAGAGCACAATTTCCAATTAGAAAGTTTTAGAGCATCAATTAATTAGTACGAAACAACATTTGGTTCACACGGATAAGATAAGTCGTCGCCTGTATACCCCAAAATGCCCGAAATCGATGAGCGACGATTCTAATTTGCATATTCACATTCCGTAAATGTAGCAGTGCACAATTTCAGAATGTGACGTTGCACTGTGCCCCAATGTCTGTAAAAATTTAATTTCTAATGCATTTAAAATTTTAGATTAACCCTTTCAGGGGCAGAAGATGAAATAATTGACTGACACCAGAATATTCAAACGAATTTCTTAGAAAATAAAAACCCGCTAATTTTTACTTTCATTACAAAAGCAAAATTTTATTAAAATATTCTTGCTGCCATTTCTCAGTTTTGGAATTAAAATGAAGTGGCTAGACCGTCTGGCCACCGCCCTTGAAAGGGTTAAATCTATGTCGTCGTATTGAAGAGGCTTGCAATAGGCGTTCCATGTTGAGAAATGTGCATGTAGAATTACTTTCACGAATACAAACGTGTATCGTGAGCAATGGCGAACTTTTCGAACATACTGAATATTAACTTTTTATCACTGTGAGACAGTTTGTCTTTTTTTTTTTTTGTCTTTTTTTTTCTTTCTTTTTTTTTTGTGTGTGTATGTGTGATGGTATCAAAATGTATTGAGATAAGCACGTATTTATACCATAAATTGTACGTATTTCTTCGTACTTCTGGCTATTCCATTCACATGTTTACACAAAATAGAGTGCATCGATTCCGGGCATTTTTGAGTATACAGGCAAGGATTTATCTTATCCGTGTGAGCCAAATGTCGTTTCGTACTAATTAAGTGATACTCTAAAACTTTCTATTTGGAAATTTTTGTTCTATCTCTTTTCGTTTACCATTTTTAATAGCTATCTTCCAAATTTCGCCATTAGGGGCGCTGCTGTTGTTTGAATTGGGTCGGGCGTAGTCGCTTTACTATACCGTTACCTCACTTGCATAGCTGCAGCTCTCTCCGTTCGCAAGTATTTTCAGGTTAAAGGGACTTTCCTTTGCACCCTGTATAATAGAAAATAAAGTTCTTAGTTCAGATTTTATGAAGTTTTTTGACTGTTTGAGTCGCGTTAATTTTTTTTTTTTTTTTTTTTTTTTTTACTATCTATAAGATATATATATGTAGCAGCAGAGAATCAAGTGACAAGTATTCTTCATCTAGCTTCAGGACAGAATTGAGATTTTTGAAGACGAAGAATACTATAAAAATTTAGTGGTGACAATCGCTCAACTGCTGCGCCACTGTTCCATCACTGTATATATATATCCTGATTTTTTTATTTAATTATTTATTATATTATAAGATGGAGATCCTTATGAAAATGTCCTTCCTTAAAATCCAGATGAAATAAAATCTGCCAAAATGCTGATTTGAATTACGTTCGCATTTAAAGAGTTAAAATATATTGATTTTAATTAATTAAACTAAAATTAAAGAAAATATCTTTTAGTTCTTTTAATTTACTTCTTGAAATGTTTTTCATTCAATTAAAAATTTAATTCTGCTTATTTAATTACTGTTTTATATATTTTCTGTCTTTTTTCTTTACACCTTCTTGAACGCTGTTATGTTTTGCGGGAACCAGTATAAATTGTTTACATACACACATATATAATATCAATAAACATTTTATTTACAAATATTTTAAAGAAAATAAATCTCTGGAGCGAATTTTTATTAAATTTTATTAATTTTTAGGCGTATAATCGAAGGACCAAATAAATATATTGTGATTCAGGGATTTTACTTATAATGGAGTCAAATTACTATTGTAAAATGTACATATGAAAAAGTTAAATTTTAATAAATAACAATTCTGGTTCTAAACATGTTTTTTGATTTGCGAAGTACACTCCTAAAATTGTCATAAAATCAAGACGGAAGAAATCCCGCCGATATTCTAATTACGTTCTCATTTAAAGAATCAAAATATATCCATTTTATCGTATGCCTTTAAGGACAAATGATAAAAAAATAAATACTTCTTATGTTATTACTATTTTACAAAGTATTCTCTAACTTTTTGGTTCCCACTTACTTCTACTGTATTCTCTTTGGCGGAAAGTAGCGCGATTTCTTTAAATTTATACAATCATTTTTTCATTTTATTTACATATATTTTTTTAAGAAAATCAATTTCTCTGATATTATCTTTAATTGAAATGCAGAAGGAGTATATCCTTTTTAAATACTGATTTAAATTATGTTTTCCTTAAAAAATTTAAATATATTAATTTTATCACGGAATAAATAACAAGAAAATAAAATTATTCTTATTTATTTACTACTTTATAAAGTTTTCTGATTTTTATGTTTCTATTTTCATGCATTGTATATTCTTAAGACGGCTAGTAATATAATTTATTTGAATATATACATACATTTTGTTTAAAATGTACATTTTTTATTTTTATTTTTTCAAGAGAAGGAATTTCTAGAAATTATTTTTCATTGAGATCTTGAATCAGTAAATCCCGTCGAATTACGCCTTCGTTCCAAAATTAAAATATATTGATTTTATCATGTGATAAAGATTATGAAAATGAAATTACTCTCATTAAATTACTATTTAATAAAGTTTTGGGAATTTTTAGTCCCTACTTTTAGTTACTGTATTCTCTTTGACGGGAAGCAATCTGATTTCTTTAAATTTAGACATACATTTTTTTTTTCTTTTTCTTTAGATTTTTTTAAAGAAAAGCAATTTATCTGATATCGTTTTTATTGAAATGCAGAAGGAGTATTCTAAATACTGATTTGAATTATGAGTTCCTTTAAAAAAAATGAAAAAAAAATTGATTTTATCAGGGAAAAAATAACAAGAAAGTGAAATTAGTCTTATTTACTATTTTATAAATTCATGTTTTTTTTTGTTTTTTGTTTTTTGTTTTTCTAATTTTTTTTTTTGCATTGTATTCTTTCTGACGGGAAGTAGTATAATATTTTTAAATATATTCATACATTTTATTTGAAATGCACATTTAATATTTTTATTTTTTCAAGAGATGGAACCTCTAGAAATTATTTTTCATTGAGATCTTGAATAAGTAAATCCCTTCGAAATACTGATTTGAATTATGCCTTTGTTCCAAAATTAAAATATATTGATTTTATCATAGAATAAATATTATTATTTAAACGAGAAGCGATCTGATTTCTTTAAATTTATACACACATTTTTTCTTTTATTTACATTTTTTTTTTCTTTAAAGAAAAGCAATTTCTTTGATATGATTTTTATTGAAATGCAAAAGGAGTAAATCTTTTCTGAATTCTGCACTTGAATTTCGTGTTCCTTTAAAAAATTTAAATATATTGATTTTATCATGGAATAAATAACAAGAAAATGGAATTATTTTTATTTATTTACTATTTTATAAAGTTTTCTGATTTTTATGTTTCTATTTTCTTGCACTGTATTCTCTCTCATGGAAAGTAAAATAATTTCTTTAAATATATACATATATATATATTTAATGTGTACATTTTTTATTTTTGTTTTTTCGAGAGAAGGAAACTCTAAATATTATTTTTCATTGAAAATTGTTTTTCATTGTGATCCTGAATCACCAAATCCCGTTGAAATACTTATTTAAATTACACCTTCGTTTCAAAATCAAAATATATTGATTTTATCATGGGATAAATAATATGAAAAGGAAATTATTCTTATTAAATTACTATTTAATAAAGTTTTGTGATTTTTTGTTTCCCACTTTCTTGCATTGTATTCTTACTTACGGGAAGTAGTGTAATTTATTTGAATATATTCATATATTTTGTTTAAAGTGTACATTTTTAATTTTTATTGTTTCAAGAGAAGGGATCTCTAGAAATATTTTTCATTGACATCTTGAATCAGTAAATCCCGCCGAAATACTGATTTGAATCACGCCTTCGTTACAAAATTAAAATATATTGATTTTATCATTGGATAAATAATATGACAATTAAATTATTCTTATTAAATTATTTTTTAATAAAGTTTTGTCACTTTTTTTTCCCCACTTTCTTGCAAGGTATTCTTTCTGATGGGAGCTAGTATATATATTTTTAAATATATACATACATTTTTTTAAAAATGTACTTCTTATTTTTATTTTTCAAAAGCAGGAATTTCTGGAAATTATATTTTATTAGGATCCTAAATCAGTAAAACCCGTCAAAATACTGATTTGAATTGCGCCTTCGTTTCAAAATTAAAATATATTGATTGGATAAATAATATAAAAAGGAAATTATTCTTATTAAATTATTTTTTTTTTAAAGTTTGTGACTTTTTGTTTCCCACTTTCTAGCACGGTATTCTTTCTGATGGGAGCTAGTATGATTTTTTTTAGATCTATACATACATTTTTTTTTAAATGTACTTATTTTATTTTTCAAAAGCAGGAATTTCTGGAAATTATTTTTTATTAGGATCTTAAATCAGTAAATCCCGTCAAAATACTGATTTGAATCGCGCCTTTGTTTCAAAATTAAAATATATTGATTGGATAAATAATATGAAAATGAAATTATTCTTATTAAATTATTTTTTAACAAAGTTTTGTGACTTTTTGTTTCTTACTTTCTTGCACGGTATTATTTCTGGGGGGAAGGGGTATAACTGTGCTGGCGCGCTCTTCCTGGGGGTTTGGCGGCGCATTTGGCGTGAAAGAAGCCCTAAATAGATGTCTCCGGGCCTCAGCATTCTCTCTCCGCGAGTCCTCGATGTGTTGTCGGTGAGCGCTGTGTGACGATGTGCACTTAATGGATATCTCTCTGAATCTGGACTGCAGCTGCCAATCATGTCCTGACCACAGGTGAGAAACTCTTCCTGATCATCGCAATCGATAGGCGGTTGTTCTCCGTGTTCTTTTGGGTGGAAAATAGAAAAAGATGATATACTTCCGAAAACTGTCTTCGGAGCTGGGATGAATCAAGAACGGGAAAGAAGTCTCGCGAGCTGGGCCGAAAACCCGGCAACCCAAATATCTTTCACTTTACTCAAAAGAGGGACTAGAGTGTACCTCTGAAATTGTACTCTCCGTGTGATCAGGGCCTCGCCTCTCGCTGGCTGAGTGAGATTTCAGTTTTGATTTGGTGTGTTCTTGGATCCGTCATCATGTACAGAGAGTTTGTGGAGTAGAAAATTATCGCTTGTTTTCGGTCTCATTTACGCGTCGTTGAAGTCGAAAAGCGCGTTATTTTGTCATAAAAGTGAGTTTTCAGTTTCAGTTTCACGGGGCAGAAAAGTTTTGGAAGGACGTTTAGAAACTTTCACGAATTAGCTTTAATAGTGGAATGGATAAAGAAAACGAGAACTAGAAACTAAATGTGTCTCCAATAATATAGTGGTGACAGAAAAAAAGAAAAAAAAATCAGGCTTATATACTTAAGAAAGAGCGAACAGTTATTTGTGAGTTAAGTTTTTATTTTATATTTCATGCAAATTAGGATGCTATTTGAAAATTGTTGTAAATACTGTTTAAAAATAATTAATTCTGCTTTAAAATTTAATCTTTTGCGATTAATATTATTAATATTGTATTAAAAAAAAAAAAGTTAAGTTTATTATAATCTTCCTTACTTATTTTAGAGGAACTAAAAAGTATTTTATCTCCAAAAAATAGTTATGTTCAATTTACATGCAACATTTTGTTTTCCATATTGAAAACTTTTGTAGTTATTGTTTAAAAATTATTAAGTCTGCTTTGAAATGTGATCTTTAGCGAATTAAATAATTAATTTTGCGTACTTAAAAAAAAGTTTAATATTTTTTATAATCTGTGTTATTTAATATAAAGAAATTGAAAACTATTAATTACGTCTCCAAAAGATTATATGTTTACATACAACTTTTTTTTTCTCACTGAAAATTGTTGTGATTATTGTTTGAGTATGGTTATGCCTGCCAATTAATATCTCCTTTGTTATTAATATAATTCAGTTTGCATATTTAAAAAAAGTTGTGTTTTTTATAATCTTCGTTATTTAATAAAGAGGAACTATAAATTAAGTATGTCTAATAAAAATAGTGGTTTCTGTTTGTACAAAAGAAAGACATTCACTCTTATTTATTAAAGTTCAATGGAGCAGTTATTTTTTATTTAAGTATTTAATTTTATGTTATGCACATTAGATTTTCATTTTTAACATTTTGTAACTATTATTTAAAATTATGTAGAGCTGTTTTAAATTGTCATCTTTTGCGATAACTTATATTAACTTTATATATTACAAAAACATTCAAATTTTAATTTTCTTTTGGCGTATAATAGAACTTTATTTAACATTTAAAAAAAATGTTTTCTAAAAATATTTAAACCTGTCTTAAAATTTCACCTTTTGCGGTTAACATTTCAAACTTTGAATATTTCAAAAAGAGTTAGTTATTTTTATAATAATTGTTTCTTTAATATACGGACGAGACAACAGAAATTGACCGATAAACAGAAATTAATTTACTTTCACACTTTATAACTTACAAGTATGAACTGACAATGTGTATTTATCACAACGTATTCTTTTGTTTGCAATGAAATAATTAATTTCATTTTTTAAAATTATTATTTAAAAATATTTAAACATACCTATTAAAAATATTTAAAATGTCACCTTTTGCGATTAGTATTTCAAATTTTGCATATTTTAAAAAGATAAATTAATTTACTTTCATACTTTATAACTTACAAGTATGAATTGATAAAGTGTAATTCCACACCGGATTCTTTTATCTGCAATGAAATAATTATGATAAGTTTCTAAAACTATATATATATTCAATGTAAAAATTCTTTTCGTTGCTTAGTTGTGGCTAAATAAATATATATAATTTACCAATTTTTTTAAATTATTATTTTAATATAAGAGTGAGACGACAGAAATTAACTTCAGTAAGAACCACTAAGACTTTTCTAACTCCTGATTGTTTTGGTTGGAATAAAATAATTTTGCTTAATTTCCGTACAAAAAGTTATTTGATTTCAAAATGCTTTTTGTTTTTTACTGGAGCCAATTTTAGAAATTTACCTTTGTATGATTAATCCTTAATAACTATATTTTTAGCAAAAGGTATGGAAATATGGCAATTTATATCTTTTAAACTAATATATTTTTAAGTCAGATGTAGGAATAGATGTTTCATAAAATTTTGAGTACCCAAGTGACTTTGCATATGTTGTCTTATAATATATATATATATATATATAAGCAAAATGTTAATATTAATTTACGAAACGCCATGCATTGCAGCAAAATACGCAATTCTGTCGCTGTTGAAATACCCCAATCTAAAGTTGTTTTCAAAAAATTCGAATAGTATTATTTTTATAATTTATCAGTAAATGACTTACCTTTAGCTATTTGGGGCTCCTGGGCTCTATTTTTCCGGGGTTGTTTTGCATCTTCTCTTATATCGCTGTAATTAAAAATCGTGTATACTTATTTTATTTGAAATATTTAAGTTCAAAAGCTGGTATTTAGCTGTTCTACATTACTTACTTTCCGTTAATTTTTTCAACTATAGATTGAATATATATATATATAATGACTTAGGAAACAGACAAAAACATCGGTTTAGCATTTAAATATAAGTCAAATTTTCAGGTTATCAAGCGATATTAAAATAACAGGTTTGCAAAGTCATTTTTTTTTCAGGCCATTATAAATACCCGTATGGAGTCCGAAATAATTTTTTTTATTTTAAAATTAAAAACTATTAAAATAGTAACCTGGGCCCCCTGTGAGTTATCTGCCACCTACCAAAATGATGTATTTTATATGCCAATTATAAATAATATTTCTAACAATATATCTAAAGAAAATTCTTTGAAATAACTTTGTTAAACCCTTCTGTACTTTAGGTTGGCAATTTTCCCATTTTTTGTGTCTTTTAGAACTAAATCGGTTTCTTTTAAAGTTGCCGCTTGCAATTCCTCTAAAATGCATCAACAAATATTTAGACTATTTTGATGTTTGAACTTAAAAGAAACTTTATAAGAATCTTTGAAATTTTTAAATTTTTAGATTGCATTCATATATGTTGAATATGTATTTTCTGTACACCAGAGAATGAAATAATGCTTCTATTGCGTGTTAAATGAGTTGTTACTGCATTCAGACGTATTTATGTTTTTCAGTAATGAATGTATACCTTTAAATTTTCATATTATGTTATGTAAAATGATGTTGAAAGAAATAAAAAGCAAATTATTTTAATGTAAATAAAGGTGTCAAAAAAACTTTACGCTCATTGATTAGTAAATAATATTTTAAATATTTATTTTTTTAATAATTATTTGTCACCTTTATGTTTTAATATTGCGTTCCATAGAATTAAATCGCGATGGAATGAAAAATACATTCTTTCAATGCAAATAAAATTACACTTTACATTTAGTATAAAACATGTCGCTTAATATTAAAAAATATGTTCATGAATTATGAATTTGTTTAAAATATTCCTAAAAGCAAAGTTTGTATCATATTTACCACATTTTTATTTAAATTTTTTTCCTGTTGTTTATCTTAACCCTATCTATACTGAACATATATTTAATATCTATTGTAAAAAAAGTATATCTATATACAACAAAGACTTGTTTTGGACATTGAAAATAGCGTTTTTTCCTGTTTATAAAAAGCTCATTTAAAAAAATAAATTTTGGAATATAGTGGAGCACCGAGTATACATTTCTGATTTTTTTTTGTACATTTATGGTTTTAGGGCGCATCTAGTTTACTCGTATGTGTTCTAATAATAAAAATTTTCTATTATACGACATAATTATATTCCTGATTTTATTCAAATGGTTTTTAGTTTGAATCTCAATGAAGTCCTATGGATTCCGATGATGTCATATTTTACGTTCAAAACACGAGTAAAATTTAAATTATTTGTATTCCCCCCCCCCCCCCCACACACACACACATACACACACACAAAAATTTTGCGCTCTCCATCCTTAAAAAATAAATTTTATTTTTATTGGATTCTTTATCTCTTTATATTTTTAATGTAGAAGAAAATCATTTCGTGGGAAAGGTACGGAACTTTTGTGAAAGATTCAGCTATATAAATCTATACTAATTATGAACGTAATGTTGTTTATTTAAATTATTTTGAATTTCATCTAAAAATATATCATTTGTCAATACTTTAAGTTCTTAACATTATTGCAAAAGTTATATTTTTTTTTTACCAATTATCACATTTAAGTAGTATAATTTTATTACAAAAAAATTCACTTTGATTTCAAAGTTATTTTCCATTTAACCCTTATGGTCCCAGTTATAAATTTCTTGAGCTGGTTATTTTAAAAACTTATAAATAGTGCTTTACGGTATTTAAATTTTCTTGCAGTTCATTTTGCCTTTGAAAATAGTTAAAACTATAACATAACATAAACTTCTATTTGTGTAATGTTGATTCATTAAGAACTTATTCATATTTATTATTTTTATTTAAAATGAAAGAAAAATATTTAAAAACAGAGACATACGGCCGTAGTTTAATCAGGGAATGATCATCAGCCAAATTCTTTGATACTAAAAATAAAACAGAAAAAATTGGAACTTTGTTTACTAGCTGTAAGAGAAGACGCGTGTACCTTGTTGACAATGATAAAAAAAAATCATATGAGTTCATAACACAGACTTCTACTTATTACTTTAATTAAATGGAATATTCTTTAGTTATTCACATAGTTTTTTAAATTTATTAAAAGTTTCCTAAAATTAACTAAATAAACAAATGTCAAAATGCACAAGTTGTCAAAAATAAATCCTAAAACTACTAAAAGAGAAACTTTGTTAAAAGGAAATATTAAATATTATTCAAAAGTTTAAAAAGACAATTATTTATATAACTGAAATTTATTTTTATCTTATGAAGTAGTAAATAAGAGAAAAAAAAATCGAATGAAGTAATTTTTTTTTTAACCTTATTTAAATTTGTAACACATTTTTCAAGATTTGGAATTTGAGTGATATGTAATTTAATTATTTTCTGGTGATAATTTAAAAAACATTTTGCATTGAATTATTGGAATTCAAATCGTTTAATTGAATATGGTATTAACTATTTTCCAGAAATTACTTATTATAATGCATAGATTTCTTAAATTTTTATATAAATCTTGTGAAGTAGATACATAAGATAAAATTAGACTGCTTACTTTGCAGATTTTGAATGATATGAAATTTAATTATTTTTTGGCATAATTAAAAAAATATTTTGTGTGAGAATTAATAAAATTTGAACAGTTTAATTGAATCTTTTCTTAATTACTTTCTATAGATTATTTAATGTATGATAATATTTTATCAAAATATATTTTATTCTGAATAAAATTTAGAATTCTATTTAGATGAGATTAAATTTTATTAGTAGTAAAGTTTTAAAATACTGAAGTAATGTTAAGGTTAAATAGCCAATCAACTAACTAGATATTTCATTGTCAAATAAATTTAACGAAAACATTAAAAGCTACTAAATTAGGAACTATAACTTGGCAAGTTAATGTATCATACTTTAATTTATTATACCGACTTTAATATTGACATCATAAACATTTCATTATTGTAAATAGTTTAAAAAAATAATTGGAAGGACATGGTTTACATTTTGCATGTGTTTGTCTGATAGTGGAAATAAATAACGTAGTATAAATTAACGGACTAGTGTTTGAAATGAATTTAAAAGTAAAAGCCTTTTCTTCGAGTTTCAAATCTACATGTCATAGAAATGCAGTCGTCGAAAAAAATAAAGTTTGGTCTGGTTTTGATTTGTAGATGGTCCCCGAAACAAATTTGATATGATATAATCACCCCAACTAACTCTGCAAATAATTATAATAGAAGAAACCTACTGTAACCGATCAATTGGAAATAAAGTCTACTTTAAAATGATGTATAGGGGGGCTGATGTATAGATTGTTTAGGGGGGGGGGGGGCATCTACAAATCAAAACCAGACCAAAATGTATTTTTTTCAATCTCAACATCCAATTTTGATAATATATTTTAAACCTTCTATTCAAACTATGCTAAGAAACGAAATTTCTAGTCATTTGAATGAAAAGTTTTTGAATTATAAACATTCAAAATTTAGAGCTTCTAATGTTAAATTACATTTTCACATTTTTATTAATATCTCCTGAAATTACAATCCTAATGTGATAATTTTGTGTATGGTTATAATATTAAAAAACCCAAACATAAACACATTGAATTTGTAATTTTAAAATTTTTACAATATGAATAATGAATTATGAAATTGATATTCGAAAAAAAAATATGAATTGAAAATAATTATTGGAAATAATTGAAAAACGTGGTTTACATTTTACACGTGTTTGTCTGACATTGGAAATAAATAAATTAGTATAAATTAACGGACTAGTGTTTGCAATGAATTTAAAAGTAAAAGCCTTTTCAAAGGAATCCGGCTTTGATTTTTGCTACTTCATTTATAATTTTGACTAGATATATATGCTAGTAGTTTTAAAGATTTTCGAATTTTCAAAACGTCCTCAAAGTAAGACACTAACTTATTGAAATATAATTAATGTAATTGAGTTTACTAATTAATTTAGAAAAATGATTTTGCTTATAAAAATACCAAACACATTCTTATACGTGGGAAAAAACACCATAACTATCATTTACAAAGGTATTATTCTCCTATACAATATAACAACATACAAACAAAATGTTTTAAATATTTTGATATTTAAATTAAAGAAGGGTAATTGCAAACTTTAAAAATATATATATATTAGAAAAAAATCAATAAAATTTTAACACCGTATATATTTTAACAGTAGAAATTAGCTGATGAATCTCAAAAAAGAAAAAATAAAAAATAAAACAAAATAAAATAAATAACAACTTTCATCAAAAAAGAGAACGTGTTGCATAGATGTCCATGAAAAGTTATACAAGTACATACAGTAAACATAAACTTAAACAAACAATACATAAAAATTATGGGAAAAATCAAAATTAGAATAGTAATTCGTAAATCCATTTATAAATCTATTAACCTTTTATGTCCCAAATTATTAATCAGAAATTTGCTCCTCTTCAATAATTATCTTCGTAAATGTCTAAAGATATCCAAAACACCTTATATAGTAAAAATTCTATTTTCAGATAGATTTTTAAATAAAACTGATTTAATAAATCGGTAGTTAGAGGGTTTTTTTTTTTTTTTTTTTTTTTTTTTTTTTTTGTAAAATATTTACAAGAATAATTAGATCAATTAACAAAAAATACTGTTATGGGCAGGGATGGGAAAATACATCATGTTACTCGCCACTGTCGAGTATATTTCCTGACAGGGCGAATGAATTTTTAGGCAATTTTTGAAGTACTGCAAACTCTATAATGTATGGCAAAAACATGGTTTTTTAAATAGTTCGGCATATTTTTCAACTTTTTAAATTTAGTTCTATCTCGTACTAAAATTTCCTCTGTTGCATATATTTTTAAATAACAATAATAATTTCTTAGTAACAATGATTAAGTATTTTTGCAGTCTATTTTCTCATAATTTTCAACTGTACGTTGCGTCTTCCTGGCTGGTAAAATAAATCTTTGGCTGATAAGATTTTCTGAAAATTCCTCACTCCTGGTTATGGAAACCTCACAATTCTTACAAAAACAATGTAAATAAATGTATTGTGATCTTATCTGTAAGTGAGAAGTGTTTTGTAGTTGAAAATTTTTCGTAAAACATTTTTTAATATGAAAGAAATCTAAACCAATGTAAATGGTTGAGAAAATAAAGACATAAAAAAAAAATATATATATTTAGTTTAAACTGTTTCACTGTGCTTACTGAATGTGATCTATCAATTTTATTAAGTATTTTGTATGAAAGTACTATCTACTTTTATTAGTAAACGAAATAAATAAATTTTATATTGCATTTTCTTTAAAGAGACTTTAATTTCCTGTCGGAGTATAAAGTGTTAAATATGATAATAATGCGAATTTTTCCAAAGTTATAATAAAGGCTACAAAAGAATATAAAAAAAAAAAACAACTCTTAAATGCATCGTTATTTAAATATTGTATCAAATTTGAATACTTTTGACACAGTTTTGACACAGTCAAACGTTTTTTTTTTTTTTTAATAAATGTCTATTATTTAACATACTAATTCAGTTGAAAAATACAGATTAGTCGCAATAAAATTCTACATGATAACTTCACTAGCCATATTAAAATTATAACATTAATATATTTCATTTAAAGCAATTTCCAAAGTTGGTAATGACATTTACAAAGACAAATAACCCAGAAGCAAATTTTTGACATAAAAAAAAGATTCATTAGTTTTTCTCAAAACGTCTGCCAACAATTTTTGTAGCTGTTAACTTAATATTAATATTTTTCTAAAAACAACATGTAAATTAGAATTGCGGAAGTTTTATTACAAGACGATGATTAAAAAGATACAATTTTGCAAAATATATAAATATTTCACAATAATATTTATATTTATTCATAAAATTTTTGATTGCATTGTAAGATATATTTATTTTTGCAATTAATAAATTACTTTTTGCATTGCACACATAAAGAAAGGGAAGAGAAAAAAAAAAAAAAAAAGTTATATAGAATCTTCCTAAATCAAGGAGGCTACTTAGCCCAGTGATTAACATTCTGGCTATTAAATGAGAAGCTTTGGTTAAAGTTTGCGGATTCGAAAAAAAAAAAAAAAAAAAAAAAAAAAAAACGTGCGGTTTGGGTGGAGTAAATGTGTAAGATTTTCAATGTTTTCCTCAAACTACATCGATAATCCGGGTCACTTTTCCTTCTAAATGTCCTTCCTATAGTAATATGGCCAAAACTTGTCGATGATTAACAAAAAAAATCCCATCCCTTCTAAAATCACAGTTTTCAATTTATAGTTAAATACAAATAGCAAACATATGTAAGTTAAACCTATTTTGATTTAAAAAGTTAACAGTTTCATTAACTTAAATAAAAAAAAATACCAAAGAACTTCCAAATATAAACTACATTTGATATAATGGGATGTTTTCTTGATACTTTCTAGTTGTATTAGGATTACTTGCATTTTCTTTCTTTTTCTTTCATTTGCTTTCATTTCACAAATTTAAATTACAAATGTATTTAAAAGAATATTAGGTTGCTACATATAAAAAAATCCCTCGATATTTTGTTATCTTTTCTGACATATTTGTTTATTTATTTCATAAATATGTTACTTTATTTAAATCGTATTATTCATTTATGCCAATATGCAAAACAACTTTTCCCTAATGCGAAATTTAGATCATTAAAAAATCAATCGTTGACAGATTAATATAGTGACTGGCAACTAAGTTTAGCATGAATGATAAAGACATTTACAGTTTTCAACTACTTTAACAAGAAATTTAGTAAACTGCCTCCTGTGTTTTATAGTTGATACAAAAGTTTACAAAAAAGGAACCAGATTGCGTTTCATTCATATAAAATTTCAAGGGAGAAAAAAACGGTTGTGATGGATGTTTTGCCTTATTCAATCACCAAAGTGCAACAAAATGAGTTTTATAATGATTGAATGTAGCAGTTAAAATATCCATATACTGACACTGGACGACTGTTACGACTGATGCATTGTAACCTGCATAATATTACATAATTTTATGAATTGATAATGAAAATGAACGTTACTCCAATCTCACCACTTACTGAGATATTATTTGATCTGAATGAATAAATCATCAAAGAAAATCCTTTTTAACATATGATTATACACTTCAGATTCCTTCATTATGCAAATTTCTGACATCATTAGAAATTGTTTACATGCATACACACACGATGTTCGCAATTTTCTAGGTCATTACTCTTTTTTACATTTCGTTTCCCGATCAAAAGATGTGGTGATCAAGAGTGTGGAAATCTGACAAGAGAAACCATTTTCGCTGACTGATTTTTTTTTCACCCAGGATTCGAGCCAATGATGTCAAGGGCACATTTATTTGCTTCCCTTGGCTAATAATAATCCAGGGAGATTGCATTGTTTTTTGGGATCCTCGGACGTATTCGTATTGTTTGGCCTGCTATGCTCTGCCTCCAAATTTCAATGGGTTTCACACATTAAGGTTACGAAAGCACTAACTTCGGGAAATCAATTTTTTCTTAAAAAGGGGTTAAAATGCCCTGGATTTTAATCTGTGAAAATAGGTTACACTTAAAATTTAATACTAACTAATAACTAATAATAATCCGGGAGATTACATTGTGTTTTTGGGATCCTCGGACGTATTCGTATTGTTTGGCCTGCTATGTTCTGGCACCAAATTTCATGGGTTTCACATGTTAAGATTATGAAAGCACTTACTTTGGGAAATCATTTTTTTTTGAGGGATTAAAATGTCCTGGATTTTAATCTATAAAATAAGTTGACTTAAAACTTTTCAAATTTCATTACTTTTCTAAATAAAAGTTTTTAAAATAATATTTTTTTGATTGTGAAATTTTTTAATCAAAATCGCTTCGAAAATTGCGCAATATTCTTACTATTCAAATAGCAGAAATATAAGCAGCATTTTTTGTAAAAAAAGATATTTTTATTAAAGAGTTAGATCATAATAATATAATCTCAGAAAAATAAATTTCAGATGTGATTATATAAAAGCAATTTTCTGAACGTGAATCTCGGTTAATTATTTTCTTATTTATTTTATAAAATATAAGCTTAAATTACAAATTGCATGGAATAAATTTATCTCTATCTGATGATTTATCCGATAAACAATCATTTTCACTACCACTTTCAGAAAACCATATTCACTGCCAGAATCCAACATATGATCAGTAATAAACGTACTATCACTCGTGGAAGGTTTTCTGCAAGCCATTTCTCTGAATAATAAACGAACAAACACGGACAGAAATGTTTCTAAAACCAGCCTATTGCCTTATAAATTGACTAAAACCTGAGATAATGTCGAAATATTATAGAAAAACACTATAATTATGTAAAGCTGTAAATATTTAGGATATATTTTAAACAGAAGGAAAAAAATACGTGTCGTTGAAACCGGAGAATATAAAATCGGAGGTTTAAATATTAATTTAAACTTATCACGAAAATCCATTCAAATTAAACTCCCGAAAATTTAGTTTGGAAATAAATGATTTTACACAATAAACATACACTGGGGGGGGGGGGGGGATGTCCGCCTTTACCCAGAATGAATAGGCAGTCATTTTCAGAATCCCTAAACTAGAAATCTAGATATCCGAGCTATGCGAATTTGGTAAACAACGAAGCTGAATAGACGAAATGATCTAGAATTTCTAGTCTCTTGTTTTCTAGGTGACGAAACGATAATGAACCGTTTCAGTAGTGAATAATTATAGCTTTATTTCTGGAAGCATTTCATAAACTAGAATTATAGTTACTAACTAACCTCTTGTGTTCCCATCTATTTGCGCTAATTCCATGCGAACTTGTCATGTCTGTCACACAGCTGAAAATTTTTATGCTTGTTGGCCACCGTTATTTTTGAAAAGTTTGCTTCGCCTTATTCAATTGATGAGACATCTCCAATAAAATAAGTCACACTTTTCCGTTTTAAAATACTGGTAGCCAAAAATCTTAGTATGTGACAGACATGAGAAGTACGCATGGAATTAGCCTTTGCAGAGATTTTTAAATAAGTTTGACCACGAGAATATAGGAAAACGCTCTTGAATTCCAGTAGGAGATTCTAGAACTCTCTAGCAAAGGGAACTAGAATTTATAGGGATGACATGGAACTATTTTTTCTAGAGCCGCAATTTAGATTCTAGAAGCCAGAACCATATTTTTTTTCTCAGTGTATTTGCTACAGGAAATGGGTTGAAACCTAGTACCACTCTAGTAGTCGATTTTAAAACGTTTAAAATCAGATATATGAGATTAATTTTATTTAAAAACAATTTATAAATCTCATCTTCTACCTATATGCAATAGATTTTAAGTAACAAAAATCAAGAATTCGTGTTTACCCCAACAAGCGTTTTTAATTTTTTAAAGGAAGGTTAAATAATTTTAAAGAGAGCTTAAATAATTTGAAGAAAGTTTAATATAATATGAAATATCGCAGTAATATATTTTTTCAAAAATATTTTGTTTAAAAATTGTTAAAAAGTACAAGATTTTTAACACTTTAAGTTTTATTTCAAATCTATCGCAAAAATATTTTTCAAATTAAAATTGTGAGGATATAGTTTCAGAAAAGATTTTAATTAAACATTTTTCGAGTAAAGCATACACATACAAAATGTTCATTCTAAGTGTAGTTAAGAAAAAGAAAAAAAAACATTAATTTAATATTTAAAAAATCTGAGAGTAATTCATTTCCATTAAAGTTTTATTTTGTGTAATTATGTCAAGATGATATTCCTTTAGAATTTTAATCTTTAGAAAAAAAATGGATAAATATATGGTAAAAAGCAAATTGTGATGCCGGGTTCATTTTATGCCTAAATTTTTAATGTTTCTAAAGCTTCAAAAAATATGCTAATTATTAAATGGTAATTAAGCAAAAAAGAAAATATTTATAATATGTTGCATTTATAATCTAGGATATTATAGAAATAAAACTTCTTAAATATTAGGAAAATATGTCTATAAAGAGTTTTTAAAAACTTCTTTTTAAATGAATTGGTCGTAAAGTGAACTACAGGTAAATTTGTAAATTTTGAGTAACCATTCTTCAATAAATAGTGAGCAAGCTCTATGATAACGAAGAGAACTCCAAAATTCCACTCCAAACCGACTCCAAATTCGACTCCACTCCAAAATTAAACAATCATGAAATCACATGCAATTGCAGCGAAATGTACTAAATTATTTATATACAAATTATTGAATATCATAAGAAAATATTTATATACATATAAAAATTACTCACATTTTCAATGGTAATGATCTACAAAAAATATTACATATAATACTGTTAAGTTCGATGAATTAGTGACTGTGTTTCTTAGTTTTTTTTTTATTGCCAGCAAGAATTCCATTCACATAATTTTAATAGATGTATTCTTTCACCTGATATATGAGTCAGATATTAAAAATTCCTAGGATTTTTTTCTGAAAAGAAAAGGAAAATTATTACTCTTATCTGTATTGCGATCTTTACTTTGTTTTCATTTTCATCATTTACCGGAATGACAAAATTAGCTACATATAAGGAATTCAGGGTAAAAACAATTAGCCTGAAATTTTAAGTTCATTTTGATATTTTAAATATCAGATTAATATAATTCAATATAAAGAAAATAACTTAATTTTTTCGAATAACGAAATTATTTGTAAAACATGAAATATTACACACAATTTTACTAAATGATTAAGAAATGTTATTTTTTTTTTTTCATTTCTTAATTTTTAAGTTGTCAGCAAGAACTCGATTAATATAATTTTCAGTACACATGTTTTCTAATTCATTAAATAAATCAGAAATTAAAAACTTCTCTCGAGTTTTCTAGAAGCCCGGAAAAGTATTTTTTATCCATAATAAGATCGGTTACTTTTCCGTTCGTTTCCAACATTTTCCGAAATAATTTTTAGTCTTGCATAAGAAATTGAAAAGCATGAAATATTACACATAAATTTAATAAATGAGTGATAAATGTTTAAAATAGTTCAAATTTTTGGGGTTTTAATTATCGGCCTAAAATATAGAGCTAAAATATTATGGTGCTAAAAGATTCTGGATCTAAAAGTTTATGGTGCTGGAAGGTTTTAAAATAATATATGTTAAGCACTGTGGGTGTGTATATAGTTTTTTGCCCTTTTTATCGAAAAGTCTTTTTTTTATGCTTTGGTATATTTTTTAAAATTCTATTTTAGGTAACCAGTTAAAGCTTTCCAAAATTATGTAACTAACTTGTTTCTTTAAAAATATCTAACATTATAAGTCTGAGTGGAAATCGTTTTAAAATAACGAAAAATATGTTCTTAATTTTTTAGGACTTTCAGAGTTTTTAGTAAGATATTTTTAATTTTATTTCTTTTAAGTCAAAATAAAAATAGCTACTTATTATTCTCAAATAGTATGTTATCTGACACCGCAACAAATTTTAAGGCAATATATTCAACAGTTTTTAGAAAAGTGTACCAAACAGACATATTGTTCCAAAAATCTCATAGAAAGTTAATTAGTTTTTGAAAACTAAATTATGCATGAAGTTAATTTCTTTTGATTTATATATGGGCTATAATATGTATATTTGCTGCAAAAAAAAAATGATTTCTATCTCTATTTAAAGTAAAATACATGATGTTAAATTTTTCGCAAAAACATCTTCATTTTACTTGCCTATGTGGCCTTAAATAATTTTATTGCATTTCTTAATTTTTGTTTGTCAGCAAGAACTGGATTAATATATTTCTAAGATATTTTTTCTAATTCGTTAAATGAATTAGAAATCAATAATTTTCTAGAATAATTTCAATCTCAATAATTTTTTTTCAATCAATAGTTTTCTAGAATCCTGGGAAATTAATTTTTGTCTATAATAAGACCCGTCTATTTTCCATTCAGTTCCAAAATTTGCCGAAATAATAATTTGCCTTCTAAAAGAATTTCACGAAAAATTCAGTTACCATAAAATTTTAAGTTTATTTAGATCTTTTAAAATTTAATTTAACAGTTATCTAAATTTTAAAAGATCAGATACGAAAATACTTCATTTTCCCGTTAAAAATGATTTTAAAAAAATTGCACGTGATTCTATTTAAAAACTCCATAGCAGAAACTGTCCAGCACGGCAGCAGTGCTTCAGATTATTTTAGACCTTGCAGATTAATCTGCCAGCTTAAAAATAAATATTGGGCTTAAAAAATTCATTTAAAATTTACTTTGTTTTAAAGAGTTATTGTTTCTTATAGATTTTCTTTGTAAAATGGAATTTTTTGCTTATTTTATGGGTTACTATATAAGTTTTTATGATAGTAGCTTGATTCTGCTTTGTTGGGTCGCAGATCAGTTTTGGTTTGCTGCAGATGGACATAAAAAATTCTGCTACTGGGTTTAAAAATTTATTGAACTTGAAAGTTTTGACTGTGTTTACTCATTTTAGGTTTGACAACAAGAATTAAATCTATATCAGAATTAAAATATAAAAAATAAGCAAATAAGAAATGAAAATTCAGGCGTCAAGCATGGATTATGATACACTTTCCAACACATTCCGAATGCTGTAACAAAACGTCACCATATTATAAGGCAAAATATGGTGTGTAAGTAAGCAATTTGGATTAAAAATAATAACACGTCTGAAAACCCAACTTCTGACATTACCATATATCAACGGAGAACTATCCGATTTTTTTTGTGCTGTCCTGTATATGATCTATCGATTTATATATATTAATACATAGTATGAAAAATTCAGTTCAGCTTGGAAACGCATAACCCAGTTTAAAATTAATCTTCAGTAATTTCCGTTAATACACGGAAAGGTACTCGAATTCTTTTCTGAAGCTCTGTATATGATCTAGAGAATTTGTACACACCATTTAATATGCAAAAAAATTACTTAAATTTAAAAACGCATACTACAATTTTATACGAGCTTGCAGTAATTCATGTTTATAGACAGTATTGCGAAGTAATTCTTCTGTGTGCCCCTGTAACTGAAGCATAAATACTATTCACGTCCTATTCTGTAGTAAAAAGCTTGTAGGGCACCACAGTGATAAATTTCAATAAGTTTGAAATAATGTAACATCATAAAAATACACTGCAAAAGATTTTCCACATAGATCATAATATAAAAAATTCATTTGAGTGCCCCTGTTAACGACCTAAAAATTTTACACACTTCATTTTAAATACCAAATATGCTATGGTAAACCTCAATAACATGTATCAGTTACATGCCAATCTGAGTATACTTACGTTGTTGAAGCACGGCCAGGCAAACGGAATTCATAAACACTTTTCAATTATGTTTTGAAAGTATTAAAAAGAACATGGGCTACAATTTGAGATCTAACTGATGAACAAAAAATTAATCCCTTCGACTTTCTGAAAACTGGTGTACGTATCCTTAAAGTAAATATAAATATAGGGTGTTTCAAAATTTGATCTACAAAGTAAGAGGGGTGATAGAAGGCGAAGAGGGCGAAAAATTACCATAGAACATGGGGTCGCAGATCACGTATTAAAGCAAAATACAGGGTCTTCTGCCCTTATTCAATTTGTGTTGACGGCAATAGCTTTCAGAAAACTGAAGTACATTATAAAAAAAAGTTAATAGACTTTCTTAACAATGTTGGAAATGTGATAATATAAAAAAAAGTGGTAGAAGTTTCCATTATGCATGCAAGCAGTATGCATTTGACGCACCACAATTTGGACTACGATTGCCGGTATATACGGTAACATAGATTGCTTGAGCACCCTGTTATTCCAGAACTTTTCGTGATGTTATAATGTTTCACACAAAGTAAGATACACATCGTTCCATTTTCAGGGTAATATTTTGATTTTCCTCAAAATTATTACCGTCAACGCAAGTTCAGTTAAGATTAAACACTCTGTAATTGTGACTGAACAACGTGGTTTGCAAGCCCTTGTTCTATAGTAATTTTTCACCCTCTTGATGTCTTCTATAACCACTCTTAATTTGTCGGTCGAATGTTGTAAGAATTTGTTTATATATAAATTTCTGACACAATTGAATCGGTTGAATTTGAGCGCTGGACATCCTGTTATGAAACAGGAGACATTACCTCTTCGCATGCTTTATTGCATTGCCGCAATATTTATCAATTATGTTCTGTCACATTTCCTTCGTGGTCACTCTACAGAATCGGTTGCAAAAGCGTTTGCAAACTGTTTAAAAAGCGATAACATACTTAATCCATAGGCCGATTTATGTAAATTTCATACAGTTCTAGTGATAGTGGTTTATGATATATTTTCCAAATGTGAGCTCAATCGGAAATACCGTTTGGAATTTACCGTGTCCGATCATACACGCACATACCAATCAATTTACAATACTTTCCTCACACGTAAAATTAACTGTTGGTTTGATTTATGAAATATTTTTTATAAATGTGTTGAAACTCCCATCAACTGATACCTTAAGGATCATTTCTTGTTCAATTCACTATTACAAAGTTTTACATCTATTTTATACTTATCTTTGTTTTGAAAGTATTGTAGAGATATATTAAAAAATTATTGTTGACAAAAGTTTGAAAAATTTTACTTTTTATTACTAAATATTCATTTTTTCATAAATATGGTCAATAACTCCACTAACTGACACCATCCCTATTCTGATAAACATATAACTGGAAAATAAGTCATAACAGTTAAACCTAATAAGTTGCCACTAGCTAGTATTACATTGCAGAATTAAAAAAAAAAAATGCTTATTTGAGTTAGATTTTTGCTGAATTGTCAGTTACTGGTTAGGTGTCAATAACTGGGTGTTTCCTATATACCTATATATGGTTTAAAGCGACAAAAATTATCATTTACATGTTAATCCCCTGGCAACGAAAATCACGTACACTTCTTTAAAACTTTGGAAACCAATATTTTCGTATGGTATTTTTTGCATTTTTTACTCTGAAAAAAATGAAGTATTCAAAAATGAGTAAATCGATGTACTCATATCGAATTGAGTATATATCATATTCGATTTGGGTATCTTGCTAATAATTTTGCTATTTTTCTTAATAACTAATCAATTAAACATTTATCGTAAATAATTGTGAACGGGAAATAAGTGCCACTGCATTTTTAAGGTTCAGGGGGCAGTACATAACGATTCATATTTGAACAAAACTATGGAATCAAAAATGCGCACATGTGTTTCTCAATTTTGAGTACATTTGGATCGGAGATATTTTGAGTATGTGACTTATTTAAAATTGAGTACTTTTTACTCAATTCTCAGTACCCCCTTTTTTTCAGTGTAATTACTGAAATATTAAGGTGTAATTAACAGAAAATGTTTTATATAAAACATCGTTGAAGAAATTCAAGTATTTTCCTTATACGGCACGTATATGTGCCGCTCTTTGCGAAAATGTTAAAACTGAACCTAAATTGTAAACTTTCAATAGCAGCATCGTCATTGCATTGCATATTTAAACTCAATAGGCCAAAAAATTTAGAAATACGAATTATCACCATTTTTGTGTGTTTGGCTCTTGAGATATAAATTATTGTAAAATAACCGATGGATTTCAAAGGGAAGATTCAGTTATTTGGGCATACATATCATATACTGGCATTATTCAATTATAGACGTCAAGCATAGATTATGAAATACTTCCTAACACTACCAGAATACTTAAAAAAACTTTCTTGTTTAATAAGGTAAAGAAGATACATAAGTAAAAATTTTAGAACATTAACACATTTTAAAACAAGATTTCAACGTTTACCGCCGATAGTCGGAAAAGTACTTCAATGCATCTGTGCAGCTCTGTATATGATCTGTAGCTTTTTATATATTTTACATAGTATGCTAAAATTTATTATAATAAGAAAGCACATAATACAGTTGAAAATTATCCTTCAGAATTTTCTACCTATAGGTGGAAAAGTATTCCAATTCTTTTGTACAGCCCTGTATATTTCCTACAGATTTTTATTCACATATTAAACTGAAATTTAATTTACGCTAAAACGCGCTTAAAGCTACTGAAATCGTACTTCCAGAAGGTACTATCCATAGACGGCCATGTATCCGCAAGATCTTTGCATAGCCCTGTATATGATTGCCCATTGCCCTATGACATACATATGGGCATTACTTGAGAATTAATTTATGTATCGCATTGCTTTTTCGATTAAAATGATACTTTGTAAAAACTCAAACGTAAAGCTCATGAATATTTTGGAATAATCTCTTTGTGAAACTTTAATTATCAATTAATAATACAATTTATCAAAATTCATGAATAGAAACATATAGAAACATATTCCTTATAGTGTTATACTTCTTAGTCATATATTTTAATAGAAAGATACTCTTTTATACTTTTATAGTTTACAAATTTTCGTTTCTTTATGTTTATTGTTTGTTACATTATCAGCAAATTTGATTAGAAAATAAAGGTAAGGATCAGTATTTTAAATTAAAATTGAAAATTGACTTCTAAAATTTTAGATATGCTAAATTCTTGCAATATTTATGGATTTCTGGATAAACAAATGTATCCTTGACAAAAAAAAAAAAAAAAACTAATTCCGGCTTTTTTATTATTTTCAAACTTTTACAAAAAATGTCATTTTATTTTATTTTCAACATTTCGTTTCTTCCTATTGATACAGTCCTCAAACGCTTAATTAGTCATTCTCATATATTTTAGAAGATAGAACCTTAAAATTATGCAGGAGCTGAAAGAAGTATGGCAAATACAATGAAAGCACAATTATTTCGGGTTGTGTATGGAGAAATCCAGGATTCGAATAAATGTTATTTTAAATACAGTCTTTCAAGAAATTAAATCTGCTACAAAAGTATCGAAAAGTATAAACAAGCAACATCAGTGCAAGCATTTTTAATTACTTTTTAAATCAGAGCTATGACTTGTGTTCAAAATTTCTTTTTCCCTTTTTACCTGCTATACATATTTTTATAATACTGTAACAGAGTACGAGATTTTAATTGCTTATTAATAATTGTACTTAAAGGAGTAAATTTAATACTCCCATTCGTAAAATGATTTTTGTTTACTTTTCATTTCATCAATGAATCCTTCATAAATTGCTGAAAAGCTGCAGAGAAAGATTTCAGATTAAATCCAATTTCCATAGATTTTTAAAATGTATTTCAACGGTGTAAAATTTTCAGGACTTCTCTTCTACTTTTGAATTATTCCCATCACTTTTCTATAAATCCTTTCCTTTAGAATCTTAAGACATCTTGGCATACACAAAATATCGTCCTTTATCCACCATATTTAAAAGAAATATATTTGAAAGAAAAATCTGTTTGTGTAGCGCATAAATATAATGCATAAATACGGGTTTATAAAATCTCTATAAATTTTTGAGAAAATGTTCTAAATGATATTTATTTGCCGGAGATCATATAGAAGGTTTCTAAAATAAGAAAAATAGCTATAGTATGCTCGAAGTAGTAGGAAGACTTCACCCGCAAATGTATAAAATTTTCTTCTACCATAAGGCTATTAAAAACTTGATAAAAAAAATCAGCAGACTGGTAGTGTTAAAGAAGAAGAACGTTTAAGAAAACCTCCCAAAAGACGAGACATTGAAAAGTATAATTTGCATCTAGGCCTACATTCAAGTCATCCACGTGAAGACTTGGCCAAAAATATGTTGTTTCGCATCTACTGTTTGGTAAAATATCCGTTATAATTTAAAGAAACATCCCGAATATATCTTAACTGTGCATTATCTTAACGCTGAAGACTTTGCAGCACAGCAAGCAATGTTTTATCTATACTAATAAAAGAATACTAATGAAATATAATAAAAAATATAATATCTATACTAATAAAAGAAATAAATGTTTGTGTGTCTTTCTGCGTTGACTAGGAAAATTTTCGGCACATGGATGTCTGAAAATTTGGGTGAGGATAGTCTAACGAATGTCAGCTGGGGTCAACTGCAACAAATTGGTGCACCCGAGGCTGGGACTTTTCATTTTTGATAATTACACGAGATATTAAGTAAATCCCGCAATAAAAAGGACTCCCCGAGAAAAGCTTCAACGCAGTGCGTCCAAGAACCTTTGCCCGAAGTGCCTAAGCAGAGAAGAACCGAAGGATCTTTATTTTTCGAAGCACGCATCGGCAAAACCTTTCGAAATGTGGAAAAAAGGATACCATATTCTTAAATTTTGCACTTTTTACTTTCGAACGCCGCAATCCAACGCACGAATTTTAACCCTTTCAAAATGAATTTTCGAAGGTGTTCGATTTTGCGTTTCCCACCCCCTGTCTTTCGAAGCTCACATCCGTCCGAATTTCAGTGATACGTAAAAAAAAAAAAAAATACCCACTAAAAGCGGGTACTATTTTCTCTAAGATGGTGCAGTTTGTTTCGAAAAATACGAATATGAACTCTTTCAAAAATTTTTCGAGATTGAAAGCCACTTTGCAACTCTTCGCGACACTCTTTTTCCTAAAGTAAAAGCAACTATCGGTATTTTAACAAAATCTTTTTGCACAGTTCATTACACACTTGATTTACATCAAGTGTAAAAATTTCAAAACATCCGTATGATTAAAATTATTAAAAAAAATTATGACATGTCGCCCAAAAATAAATACGCGGGTGCTTTATGCTGAAGTTTTTCCAACCAATTTTTGCACGAAAATTATACGAAGGCTTCCGAAGCATTATATTTATAACTCATAAAATTTTCAAAAATTTCGGATGATAAGAACTGTTTCGTTTTTAATTTTAAAAGAACAAAAGAAAAGCGAGGAGAAAACACTTCTTACAAGGCCTTATGTTGCTCTGGAAATGTTTTCATTTAAATATATAAATCCATTCAACACTGATTTTAGTGGTATTTAAGGTTATTTTTACGGGTCCGGAATACGTTGGTCTTTCGTTTCAAAATATAAAATCAAAACAAGCAGGAGCGTGCGTAGCATGCCCGGTGTACGCTGCCGAAGGTATTGGGGCCCAAACTCTCAGTTTCTTTTGATAGATTTTTATTTAAAAATATAAAATCATACAAGTTTGTGGTTGCACGCTGCCTAAGCACTAGGGTTCCAAGCATTAGTGTCGTTTGGAGATATTTTCATTCACAAAGTAAAAAATATATATTCAACAATGATTTCAAGTATATTTAAGGTTATTATCACGATCCCGGGTAACGCAGTGAGGATCATCAAATGATTTTCTAAAACCTGTGGTGAATGAGAACTTAATGCTAGTGAAATCTTCCCGCCCCTGTTCATAAGTTAATCCACGTAGAAGAACACAAACAAAGCCATTTTTTTCTTCTTTTGAAAGCATTTTATCAGATAACCTGCAAGGAAATTGGATTTAGAACTTATTTCTCCAAAACGTAGACAGTCATTTTTAACTCTCTGCATAAGGTGAGTCAAAATGATTGCCCTGATTACAAATGACTGGCTCTGTTCTAAGCTTCACTATGAATCTGAACTTCATAGTAATGAATTTCAGGGGTTTTGTTGCTTACTGAACTACATTTCCGAGTGGCTCCTCTTGACAACACGGATTCGCCTAAATCAACATTTTCTGCTTAAACAGCAAGGTTGTGCAGTTTTTTTTTTTTTTTTTTTTGATTACATATAGCCCTTTTTTGTATACATTATGCTGTATGACACGATTTGATATAGATGCAGTTCATAATGTCTATGGAGTGGGAGGGGGTATATATTGCCTCTTGGATGATGTCTGTGTGACCAACGGTGTCATACAAAATCATTATACAGTACCAATGGACCCAGTGCTGTACCCAGAGGACTAGGGGTTTATATGGATAACACTATCTCTTAAAAGGAATTAATTCTCGCCTTTTTTAATCGCAGAAGTCAGCGATTAAACAAAACGAAGAGTTCTGTTATAAAATAGATGTATTTAAAATACCTCTCCACTCTAGCTACAGCAATGTACAATACGCAAGCAAAATTTTATCTTTATTTAGTATTGTTTTTAATTTATTTCTTCTTACCATTGTTTAAAACGGATTTATTGTCATTTGTTGTCGTCAGAGCATTCATTTTCCTTCAGCTTATATAATCCACGAATAAAAGCACAAATATAATGCATGTTTTTATCATTATGTTTAACAGCATTACTTTATTATGAAAAATATCATAAACCTTTATTCTTGAACACTTTGGAATTTCTTGAATTGTTTTAAACGTAATCATTTAAAACGTACAAATGTACTAATAAAGTAATTAATGAAGCATATTTAATGATGCATTTAAAATATTCGAGAATAAATGTAACACTTTCTAATTCTGATTTTACATGGTTCCCACGAACCCTTGAAATTTTGTACCACTATTTTCGAATTGTGATCTTCGACTTATTTTATCGCAGAAATTCTGTTAGCAAATAAGGTGAATATTTCTATTCAAAAATAGTGGTATTGAATTTCAAGGAACCGCGTAAACCTTGCTCTTCGAAGGTCCCATACACCTTTTACTAAATATTATTAACTTGGAGTTACATTGTATAAGAATCTTTTAAATCTGACAGAGAAAGCTCTAAGCTGAACTGACAGTGAAAAGCTGTGCTTTTTGATTTGTTTTTTAACACTTTCCAACAAAGTTGAAAAGTGTTTATGACTTCGGTTTGTCTGTCCGTCTGTCCGTCTGGCCGTCTTTACGCGCTCTAACTCCCGTAAATATAATCGGATCGTTCTGAAATTTTTGGATGTTAGTGACCTCTATCATAGCACGAACCCTATTGCAAATGAAGTTTGTAGCATGTTTAGTTCATTTACAGGGACAGTCAAAAGTTTTCCGTTACATTACGGCCTATGGGAAAAAATCGTTTAAAATGATTTTTAATGATGTTACATGCTTTCAAACATAATAAATTGATATGCATTTATCAAGTTGACTAAAATATGTATTTTCTGTACAATATGCGGCCCAAACATTAGTTATTATTCATTTACAGGGCCGCACAAAAGAATTCCTTTACATAATGATATAGAAGTGGAGGGAATTTTTTCCGGCGCATTTTAATTATGTTAAACTATTACATGTATGATGAAATAGATATACGTCGCTAAGGTTTACTATAACTTATTTCATGGATAATACGAAATGCAGAGCATTTACAGGGACACACAAAAGATTTCAGATACTATATTGTACCCGAAGAACTGTAAAGTAGCGATGATTGCTGGAAATGCATTTTTAATTATGTTATGTGCTTTTATATTTCATTATATTTATGCACTGTATAGGATGTGTATAAATGCTGTAATTGATATATATACAGGGCGACTCAAAAGAATTTGTAATGGTTACTGGGTATGATTGCAAATTGCTTAAAGGCATTTAGGCATTTTTACGCTGAACCGCATTTGGTTTACTAAGAAATGTTTGTAAAACATATATAAAATGACATACGGGGTCACGCAAAGAATTGGATACATGGCCGTCTATAAATGATAATTTCTGGAAATGTGATTCCGGTAGTTTTAAGAGTGTTTTACTTTGAATTAAACTTTAGCTAAATAGTGGCGTGTAATAAAGGTATTAGGTTAACTGCAGAGTTTTACAAAAGTATACAAGTATGTTTAAATCTATTAGTATAAATTGCTGAAAGAGAAATTTCAACCTGTTATGTGTTTTCTTGCTAAATTAAATTTCTCCATTATATAGTATATATATCAACCTACAGATCAAATACAGGGCTGTTCAAAAGAATTGGAATACATATTTGCTATGGACGGTAACTGCTGAAATCAGTTTTTCAAATGTTTTATGTGTTTTCTAAAATGTTTACTTAGCTCACTTATATACCTTATTTCCCTAAATAACGAAGTTTTGTTAAAGCATTCAGGAAGTGTTGGAAAGTGTTTCATAATCTATGCTTAACGCATGACTTTTCTTACTTGTTTATAAATATATCTGTTTTCTAACCATAAAAACAGTACTTGATTGCTTAAAAACAGGAAGTGCTATAAAGACATTTTTTTGCAAAATAAAATGATGTTTTTGTGATTTCAGTTGGCAGCTTTTTCTATTAGATTTGCAAAGTTATTGTTATTATTAGTAACAATGCAGATTTTGATGGGTTAAATCTATCGATCCAGTTGAATCGAAAGAACAAAGTTTCACAAGTTTTCTTTTGAAAAACACTTATTGCGTTCATGATAACGTGATCAAAAATCTCCTTTACGTTGTAAAATGGTCGTGTTTTTAAATTTCTTGTTGTATTACTATTTTTTTTAAATCTAGGGTCGTGTATTCTTATTAATAGTATCATATAAATTGTGTTAATATATTTATAGCTATGCATCTTATTCTCAATGTTCTTTCAATGTTTTATAATCTGTAGAGCATCAAGCAAAGAATAATCATCTATTTTCATATTTTTAGTTGCTGATTTAAATGACGACGCTAGTCACGCGAAGAAACTCAAACGCAAATGTTAAATTTATGGGAGAAATCTTAACAGATTTCTCGCTTGTATTTTAATATTTTTAAATACTTTTTAACATAGGTTATTTGAGGTCGGTATCTAATGTTGGGATTTGTAATTTTTTGATTTTAGTTAAATATTTTATATGTGGACACTTTCATTCTTGGAACTGGCTCTGAAAGTGAATCAATCTTTATATGAAAACACTGTAAACAAAATCGGAAAAGTACAAGCGCGCAACATTGGATTTCGTCCCCAGGTATCCTAAGAAAAAAAAATCATTTTAATATATCGAATTACAAGCAAGAAAGCTATAAAGATTTTTCGCATAGGTTTAACATTAGCATTCAAGATTCTTCGCGTGATTAGTGTAGGATCTTATGGAAAAAATTAGATTTCACCTTCTAAACAACAAGTTAAAAAGAAAACTCGCGTTGAGAAAATACAATGTATAAAGAGCAAAACAAACATAAAAGTTAAAATGCAATTTTATCTTCCAAAACCTGCTGTATATTACAGTTTAAATATGTTTTATTTGTTTGCTTTTATTTTAGAGGTATCCGGGTTGGTTCAAATTTGGTATAAGAGTTGGTTCACATTTTTAATGCATGTTACTATATTTACAACTACAAAACATTGTATATACGTTACCAGTATTTAAAACTACAAAAATACTGTAGAATTAACAACAAAATGTGATTCGAAATTTCAGTTTCTTAGATAATTTGACAAGAAGTGCATAAAATTTTGAAAAAATTATGTAAATGTATAATATATGTAAAATTTTGCAAAATATCATTTTAGATAATTAAAGTTTAGTTTTAAAGGCGAAACCGGAAAAAGTACGCATATTTTAGACGAAAACTGTGCCGTAATTGACCAGCTTATTACATTAAATATTAAAAAGTTCACGACGGCGCGGTGGGTCACACTCGACTGTCTCAGAGCTGCGAAGTCTTCGGCTTTTTGGATACCAGTATTTTAATACAGAAAAATTTTGTTTTATTTAATTAGAACAATTGGGTGATTTAAAAGAACAACATTTTCTCTAAAATAACAGCGGTGTGCAAAAAGCCCGAGACTTGACAATTCTGAGAAAGTCGAGTGTGACCCACCGCGCCGGCGTGAACGTGTTAAGTAGCTTTTGGGTAGAGCGTTATCGTTATTCTAACTACAGATTCAGCCTCACAATGTTATATTTTTGCTAAATACATAAACATTGAGTATAATTTACAATATATTTAATGAAGCGCATATTTTTTACTTTTTTATAACATGTTGAGATTGCAAAATGGATTAAATAACTAGTCATAAAGATATGCTGATATTCAATTATATTTTAATACATCGAATTCTACGTTGATACTACATTTTTTTAAATCAAACAACTATTTCAGTCATATGTGCTGCTTGAAAGAGACAGCTTATTCTATCTTCATAGCAACATTTTCACTGACAAATCAATATTTTTTTTTCCTTACATAAAAAATATACTTACGCTAGGAGATATTTTTCAAACAATTTTCAAAAATGTTGTTCCCGCCAAAACTAATTGACTACTCCAATAGACCATATTTACCTTTTTCATTATGTTTAATGCAGGTAAACATTTCACTATCCATGATGTAGTGTCTCCTAATGGCCATAGGAAACCGGTGTAACGTCACAATCACTCACAATAGAGTTTTAAAAGTGACTTTTTATGTTGTCACATTATGACTCTTAGATAATCGTCACTTCATGTCTATTATGTGATGTCACTATTACAGTTTTTTTTAATTCACGCGTCACAATACAATAACACTTGCAACTTGTCACAAAATCGACGTCACAGCGGCATCGATACGACATTTCCTACGTCATGTAACTGGAATGGGGGTAGTAAGAGTTGAAATTACTCGTCACAAAACGAGACATATCAGCATAACAGTCACGTGGATGCGATTTATTTGTAGGTTATGTGATGGCAATGCCGGGCAGTAAGATTTGATATCACTGCACTTCTCAGAAAAAGAAAATTTAGCATTCTCGTTTTATTAAATTATATTATTAGTGATAGAATGAGCAGTATTTTTGTTGCTTTTATTAGTAGTAGTAGCAGTAAAAGGTGGGGAGGGGTGGAAGTAGTAGTAGTAGTAGTAGTAGCAACACAGAATCTTCTATTAAGTCAGAATATCACTTTATTAAATATTTTTATTCTTTCCGTATGCAAGAGTTTTAGATATTATTGAAAATAAATGCGTTTTTACTTTCATCTGATTCATTTATATATATATATATATATATATATTTTCTCTTTTTGGGAAAGGGTAGATTACCTTAGAACACTTTTATTAGCATGAAAAATATTTTTAATAAGCTTTTATAAAACTGTCACTTGTGATCAAGTATTATGTGTAAAAGTTTACCAGTGTTAAAGAAAATATTTGGTTCATTAAACTTATCACTTTCTATAAAATAACATGAAATAATTAGAAGAAATATTTCTAAAATAGTACAATTATGCTTTCAGCTAATGTTCTTTTTCAAACATAATACGCCTATAGTTTTCATCAAACAGCAAATTATATTGAATTTTAATAAAAAGGGCAGCTTGATATTCAATTTATTTTCGTTAATTTTGCACAAGATAAATTTAAGTTTCACAAAATTTCAAAATTTACAGTGTAAGACTAATTGGTTTTGTATTTTCGTAAAGCCAGTATTGCCAATTTGGCATTCATGCCAGAAATTCCGAATTTTCCATTACCGCAATTTTCGTGATATTTATTTAATCAGCAATGTCTGTCATTAAAAAAAGCAAAAATTATTATTCGAAATTTCTGGTTTGAAGTTTGATTTCTTTAATAAAGAAGTCCACTAAATTGGTAACATTTTACATTGCTGCAAATTTAGTAAACTATAACATAAAAAGAACTTCACTATTTCAGTACTTATATTACAAAAACAAAGGAACGTACCTAAATAAATTAATAAATTTGCACCGCATATTCTAATTCAAAAATTAAAAAGTTAATGAACCTAATTAATCTAATTAACTACCTTTGTGATAATTCTGGATGGCGGTGTTAAATCTGAATAATACTTATGTAACTCAACTGCTTAATATATCTGAATGTTTAAATATAATCGAAAGTCACGGTACAATCTACAAAATACAGATTAAACAATTGTCTTAATAATAAAAGGGGAAAAAATATGTATAAAGAAATCATTTTGATATGTTTTACAAAAAAAGCCTGCTAAAATTACTAACATCAAATTATTTTTAATTACAACAATTATATTCTTGTGTAAATGCTGAAAATGATTTCATCATTAATTTCTATCAAATAATTTTAAACATAATTTTAAAAAGTAAGCACTTCATGACAGGTGTTCATAAAAACTTACTTCCAATCTGTAAAGGAATTTTAAATATCCGTATGCGTATACGTATATCTATAAGACTTACTATTAAAAATACCCTTTTTAGTGTCATTTTTTTACGACACGTTTGTAATTTTTATTTACTCGAGTTTCCTTTTTCATTTGCGGAAGCTTATTGCTACACTGTAAAAAAAAATCCGAACAATTTTCCTGTAGGAATCGGAAAAATAGTTGCCCTTATCGTACCAGAAAATTTTCCGACCCAACTCGCAATAAGATCCGCAAAAAAAAGAAAATAGTCAATAAAACGGTATTTTACGAATTTTATTCCGAGATGGGTCGGAAATTTTTCTGGTACGATAAGGGCAACTATTTTTCCGATTCCTACAGGAAAAGTGGTCGTATTTTTTTTACAGTGTACTGTAAGCACGGAAATATAATTTCACATAAAAAATTCTTCAATATTTATTAAAATTTTAACGATTCACAAAAAAGACTACAAATAATCTCACCTAAACTTTTTATTGTTCATTAAATTATGTTTATATGTATGCATAGTTGCTAATCTTACTGTACCTTCCAAGTCGAATAATTTTCCTTTATACCACTAAATATATATGTACTTTAAACCACTTTATTTAGTAAAATGTATCATTTTCCTGAGTGTGGTTTTTTTTATTTAATTTATTAAGCAAAGATTTTGGTTCAAAATATATTTATTTGATTCGAAAGAAAAAACTTGGAATTTTGGCACACTTGCGTATATATAAACAAATGCTGTAAAACATATTTTTCATATTATTTCTCAAGAGCATAAAGACCTGTTCGTAACTCTAATCACGGATAATTTCTGTTCGTTTCGTGTGTATTTACGAATGTCTATTGCTTCTATAAGAATTGAAATTTTTGCATGTTTATTTGAAATATTTATGTGAGTATTAATATCAGTCAAATATTTGCTAACATAGTTTCACGTTTACATTCTGCAGTTTACCTACAAAAAACGAAAAAAAAAATCCTACAAAAACTAGCTTAAGAATGTTAAAGTTCATTACAACATACATATAAGTATATACAAAACAAATATCGTTAAAAATGTCTATTTTATGCCACTTTCCAAAATTGAAATGACATTTCATAATCCCATTCAAGCGCGGTTTCCACGAATGCTTATCGCTCGTGTAAGCAGGTAAATTTTCACGTTTATGTCTACCGAAAGTAATATCCTAATTTAAAAAAATATTTAAATGGTGTTGAAACATATTTAAAAAAAATATGTTTTCGTGGATTTTTTTTCACGCATATGTATTAAGAAGTATGTTTAATAATAGAATCGGACTGGTATGATTATTTTCAGCGTGTAAAGTTATTGTTTATAAGATTTTCTTTTAATATCATCGGACTTTTAGTGTATAAGCGACGTGCTAATTAAAAACCATTCTTCTCAGTTCAACGAAAAACTGCCGAATTTTTTTCTGTTTTAGCAGACACGTTTATCAAGAGTTTACATAATCTCATAGCTACCCACGATTCTGGAAGTAATTTCATTATTTTTAAGAACAACTGAGAGAAAGAACAATTCGAAACCTTAGAAAAAATTAGTTCTCTGATGTTTACGTATATATATATTAAATAGCCCCTTGGCTGACCATAAATTTCAAAATCAAATTTTCTGCATATATAGAAAAACGATTGGCATAGGTTTTTCATTGATCTGAAAGCAAATAAATATGGTTTCAATGAATTTAATTATAAATCCAAAGTGCCATATCTCAATTATCTTTCGTCGTACAAAAATGGAATTGTTACTGTTTTATTTGTTTGAGCATAAAGTCTTCTAAATTTTACTTATTGGACTCAGAAACGGTATAAAAATTTAAATTTTGTATCTAAAAATATATATATATAAATATTTCAACGTAAACGGTTTTGATATGGTGAAGAACGGCATTTGAATTTTTTTTACAATAATATTGAAACTATAACTCTAAAGCTAGCTGTTTATTAGTAGAAAGATAGCTGTTAATAAGTAGCTATTGATAATAGTCAATGAAAATAAAGGGACACAATGTGTGTAATAAAACCGATCTGCAATTTGCGCTAAAGATATTGTTACATTAGCGTGCACCTTTTTCTGAATAAGCTACCTTCACACTTTTGGCTATAGGGTTACTGAATAAACTGTTGGGCTTATTAATATTATTACCATTATTATTATTATTATTATTATTATTATTATTATTATTTAAGTTAGTGAGAGTCTGCCCCATTCTCTTTCAAAATAATTCGTTTAATACCTTGCATGTGAAAAAAACTTCATTAGAAGATCTAATATGTATTTCTTTTTTATATTACATGACTAGCTTATATATGTCACAAATTATATGCAAAAGAATAGTAAAAAAAGGCAGAAGAATATTTATTTAACATAAGAACGAAAAATCATGCGTCTCGCATAGATTATGAAACACTTTCCAACACATTCAGAATACTGTAATAAAACTTCACAATTTTTTAAGGTGTCTAAATAAAGTAATATTTAGAAAATACATATATCATTCGAAAACCCAATTTCTGCAATTACCATAAATAGTACGAGAAATATATGATATTTTTTGTGCAGCCCTGTATATGATCCATAGATCCATATGTATATTACATAGTATGCTAGCAGTTAGTTCCATTAAACGTTAGCACAGTTGAAATTTCACATTCAGCAATTTCCGTCAATAGACGGAAAGTCATTTGAGAACTTTTGTGTAGCCTTGTATATGATCTATGGAATTTATACACACAAAATAATACGCAAACAATAGTTAAATTTTAAAACGCGTATCAAGACTGAAAACACGTTTCCAGAAATTGTTCTTCATAGGAGTACTGTATAAAAATAGTTTAGTATGTCCATGTACATGAATGATAAATTATATGCACACTGGATTGTACAGTAAGCGTTTTGCAATACACCTCAGTGATATATACAAATTTCAATATATTTAAAATAGTGTAATATCATTAAAATACACCGCAAAGTATTTTTCCCGCATAGACCGTAATGTAATGGAGTTCTTTTGAGTGTCTCTGTAAATGAACCGTTAATGCAACGCACTTCATTTTCAATACCGAACATGCCACAGTAAACACCAATAACATATATCAATTTCATGGCAATCTGACTATATTTATGCGAGTTAGAGCACGGACGGACAGACAAAGCGAGTTCATAAACACTTTTCAACTATGTTGTGTTAAAAATGTAGCAAAAGTATTGTATTTTAATAAGAAGATATAACTAAGTATGCTCAAGGTTCACACCATCGGGACTTCGGACCATATGTAGAATGCATGATGCATTGCTGCCGATGACGGACATATTGAACATACTTTACTTGATTTTCTCATTAAAATATATTGAACCGCCGTTTTTTAGCATGTGTTAGTGCATTCTAATGTCACACTTTGGCATGCAATTAGTGGTGTATTTAAATTTATAAATGGCTGTAAAATATTTATATTTCAGGCTTTCTAATAAAACATTTTTGACATGTAAAGACATAATGTCATACTAACTCGAGGGGGGGGTTCTACAACTTTGTAATTGACTATCTTCTTATATCTCATACCATGTTTGAGATAACAACACGCAGTTTGTCACAAGATGACGCTCTAAGCGGTCTTATCACAAATCAGTTCAGTAATTTTCGGGTTAGCCTGAAATACCAGGCTGTCGGTTCAGTTGTTCTCGGGTTCGAATCCACGTGATGTCGCTGACAGATTTTGGAAGTTTACCAAGCACTAAAACGATAATTTGAACCCCATTCAAATGTCTATTCAAAAGGAACCTGCATAAAGCAATATAAGCAAAATGTGTAGCCGTTGCGTCGCAAAACACATACATACACATGAGATAAGGAAACAGATTGGTGCTTTTTATCTTTCTTATTATATTTTAAATAATAAATCAGCATTCTAAACTCTTAAAAAATCACTTTTTTAAAACAATTTCGACGAAATACCTTTAGAAGCCATTTCCCAAAACTTGCCTTTGTGTGAAATGTTTCATTGCTGATTTCCAATTTATTCGAAGATGTTATGCAACCGATGATTCAGTTTATAATCCAATTTATGATGGAAGAAATAACACGAGGTCTGTACAAACAACTTTAACTGTGTCACTAAGCTCATGTCAGATATAAAGCCTAGATATCCTGCCGAATCAATAGCGGAGATAGATTCGGAAGAAATGGGCGTCTTTTTTTAGAGGTCTGGTGTTCTTCCAGAGCCTTTCTTTTCGCTCGCTTTGTCTCCGATTTATCTCTTTCTTTCAGGTGATGCTATTTTAGAAGAGTGCTCTTGGCCTCACCACCATCTGGCTACAATACGATTCAAGATTTTTTCTTAATTTATTTATTTTTACCCCGTCATCTACGGAGTAATTTCTTTTGGGTTATAAAATGAGCAGGGGGTTTTAATATGGAGACGGAAGAAAGTTCAAATAGGTGGGAGGAAGTGTTGTGAGGCAGAAGGCATTTGACATTGTTGTTGAAAGGGAGAAAAAGTAGGTGTAAATGAAAAAGGTATTACCGCCAGGAACTATCGAGTATTTTAAAAAACATATTACCGGCACCCCAGAAAAAGGTTACATTGTAAACCAAACAATTTTCAAGCACTTTTAATGTTAGATGCAGCAAGATCAAAACTTCTTGCCACATATATTTTTATTAATTTATTTTTTATACCGTCACCTACGGAATAATTTCTTTTGAGTTGCAATATCGGATAGCAGTTTTTATGTGAAGACGGAAGAAGGTCCAAATATGCAGCATGAATGAGGCAAGGAATGGTCGAGTATTTTAAAAGACGTATTAAGCGGCATCTCATAATCGGTGACATACTAAACTGTCGAGGGTAATTTATTTTTAATGTTAGATATTGTAAAATATATACATTTGTCAAATATAATTTTATTAATTTGTTTGACCCTGTCATCTATGGGGTGATTTCTGTTGTGTTATGAATTGATCAACTGGTTTTAATTTTTAAACATGGTCTTTGACAGCAGTTGCCACGCTTAAACGTGAGTTTTGAATAGAGCAACTGTAATAAGGCATTTATGGACACGGAAGAATGTTTAAATAGGTGGGGGATAACTGTTGCGAGGAAAAACGCATTTGATATTATTCTTAAAGAAGTGGAGGAAATGAAAAAGATTTACCCTCTTGGGTATTTTAATGTTATTCTTAAGTGACACCTCACAATAAGGTTAAATTTTAAACGAAACAATTTTCGTTGTAAATAATAATAATAATAATAAAATCTGTTGCAGAATTCGTTTTTATTTTTACTGGGTTATAAAATGAATAAGAGGATTTAATTTATAGTTGGAAGAAAATTCAAATAGGTAAAAGTATCTTTTGTAAGCAGGGTTTCCATTGGTTCGTTTTTGAAAAACAGTAATTTTTAAGAAAAAAACTTCATGGTAGGTTTCGTCAACAATTTCATGAAAACCGCTCTTACATGTAAGTTTCTACAAAATTTATGAACAAGACTTTTCTTTGGAAAAATGTGGTGTTCAAAATACAGACCAAGTGGAAGCCCTGTGTAAGACGAAATGCATTTCACATTGTTTTTGCTAAGGAGGGAGGATGGAAAGGAAAAAAAAAATCAATAGTGACCGTCACCAGACATTCTTCTATATAACTATAATCAATTAAATGATTTAAATAGTATAAGAAATTACATAGATTTAATAAATGGGTTTAGATACTTATGTAAATGCATAATATTGTTATGGAATCGTGAACAATGAATACATAGGGGCTCGGACAGCATCTGTCATAAAATACATACTAAGGCTAGACAGATGCTGTCCGAAACCCAGTGTAAAAGTTGTAGAAAAACATTTACTTCAGACGTGCAGTTTCATAGAATGCACCTACATGATAGACCACTTTTCATTTTTCAAACATATCATTGAATTTCGGCTTACATGTGTGGAATCAAATTTGAATGAAATTATATTTCCAATATTCAGGATATTAAGTGTGAAGTTCCTTTAAATTCTGAGCGTTTAAACTGATTAGATAAGCATAGCATATTTTGAACAAATCATCAAATTTAGACACCCTCCCCCCCCCCCCCCCCAAATGGGTGAAAAATAAGAAAATGTTTATCGAGTATTTTAAAACATTTCTTTAGAGACACGTCACAATAACAGTTATTTAATTTTTAATGTTAAATACTCTAAAATACAGGATGAGCAAAGGGTTTTAATATGAGTACTGAACAAAGTTGAAGTAGATAGGATTTACTGGAAGATAAAATGTAATGGAAAAATAACAGGGAAATGAAAAATAGTTATTGTCAGGAATTTTTGAATATTTTAAAATACTTCATGACACTTCAAAATAATGTTAAATATTAAACTAGACAGCTAACGTCGTGAAGAGATAAAATGTTGAAAGTAATTTATTTTAATGTTAGATACGGCAAGGTATATAGTGCTTGTTAGATCTGTTTTGATTTATTTGTTCTATAAAATATTCAAGAGGGTGGCAATTTGGATACGAATGAAAATTGAAATGAGAATGGAATATTTGTAAGACTAAATGCATTTTACTTTAGTGGTGAAAAGGAGAGAAAGAAAATAAAAATGACACAGAAAAATCCTCAGGAATTAAAAAAAAAAACTTAAGCGACCAGTTACAGTGACGCTTACAGAGAGATGCGGTGGTGAATTTCTGAGTATTGTAACAATAAAAATACTAAGCGACACATCAGAGAAATGCTAACAGAAAAAGAAATCGCCAGAAGTTTTTGAATACCTGTAAAATACTACAGACATAATAGGGAAAAATTACATTTTTAAAATAAACATTTTAAAAGGTAAAATGAGTTAATGAAATGGATAGTTATTTTTGTTAAACATATATATATATATATTTTTTTTTTAACAGTTTTGAGCTGACAGTGTTTCAGGGTTAAAAGAACTGAAATATATATGTATATTATTTTATAGCTGCTTTTATGTTGAGACAATGCACTAGGTCTTCAATATGTCCTGTCTCCTTACAATGCTCATTCATATATACACTATATTGCCAAAGGTGACCGGTCACATGCGATTTTAGACGTTTTGTTAAATATCTAGAATCATATCATGAGAAATTAACCTGAAACTATAGGTGTGTAAACAGTATAGTATAGGTCATATATTTCCGCGAAGATTTTTTTCCCGAAACCCCATAGGGGACCGTCAACAAATTGAAAAAAAAAAACGAATATCTTTTGGATAATCCCGTAAAAACTAATGTAGCAAAAGCATTTAAACTCGAGATTATTAATAAGTGGTTTATTCTAATATAATGTGTTCATTTTTATGAGGATAGCATGTATACTCGTAGAGAAATTAAGATTTTTATAAATACATTCCCAAATTTTGCCACGTTTTTGCTTATAATTTTCAGAGTTCTCAATATAAAAAAAAAGTTCTTTTCAAAAAATATGACAAACAACATTGTACAGAATACTCTGCAATCAGAATTAAAAAATAATAAAACTTGGATGAAGAATGAGCAGGTTCACTGAAAAATGTTTCACTGCGCATGCGCAAATGCAATCAAACTATAATATGCATAATGTATTAGGTCACTTTCATGGTTACTTTCATGGTAAGCAACTTTTGTGAAAGTCTCAAAATCATAGCTTGAAAATTCTGAAAATTATCGTCGATAGAATAAGCTCGAAATCCGTTGTTCCCGAAAAGAAGCAAAAATATGAGGGGATGTATCCAAATATAGTAGTACGTGCAATATATTATACGCTATATTGGCACTCATCTTTTAGCTTCATTTTTGGAACAACGGATTTTGAGTTTATTCTATCAACGATAATTTTCAGAATTTTCAAGCTATGATTTTGAGACTTTCACAAAAGTTTTTCAGTATACTTAGCTAATACATTATGCACATTATATTTTTATTGCATTCCCGCATGCGCAGTGAAACATTTTTTAGTAAACATGCTCATTTTTCATCCAATTTTTTATTATTTTTTAATTTTGATTGCAGAAAATTGTATACCATGTTGTTTATGATATTTTCTCGAAAGAACTTTTTTTTATATTAAGAACTCTGCAAATTATAAGCAAAACACTTCGCGAAATTTGGGACTGTTTTTATAAAACCTTAATTTCTCTACGAGTGTACATACATGCTGCCCTCATAAAAATGAACACACTATATTACAATAAGCCTCTTATTAATAATCTCGAGTTTGAACGATTTTTCTATATTAGTTTTTGCAGGGTTATCCAAAAGATATTCGTTCCTTTCATTTTTTTGACGGTCCCCTATGGGGTTTCAGAAAAAAACTCTTCACGAAATATAGGACCTATACTATACTGTTTACACACTTGCAGTTTCAGGTTAATTCCTCATATATTTTTCTAGATATTTATCAAAATGTCTAAAATCGCAAGTGACCGGTCACCTTTGGCCATATAGTGTATATATATATATTTATTTTTTATTCTCCTCCAAAAAAAGGGATGTACGTGTAATAGTTGTATAGTCAGTATGTAATAGTAGCATGGTAATGTATATGTATAGTATGTAATATTTTATGTATATCAGTTACACTATATTAATGTGCTAGGTTTAATTTTTTTAAGAAAATTTTAATACGAGACTAAACCGACATTTTGGGAGGAATAAAAAATTTTCAAATCGCGGATAATTTCAAATTTATACATAGAGAGAAAATTTCAAGAAAATTTATGTTTTCTAAGTAATTAATCTTATTAGCACTTTGAAAAAAAAATGTGTAAAGTTCACAGAAGTATAATAATTTCAAAATCCAAGCAATGATAATTCGAGAAATCTATCCAAAGATTTATTTAATTTCTTTAGACCTGGTAAAAATATTGCTATAAATAACCATTCATAGTTTTTATTCACGTTTCATGATATCATAGATCACAGGAAAAACGAAAAAAAAAGTAAAAGTAACCCAGATTCACGCAATAATAAAGTTTTGGATTTTAAATAAAATAATTATCTACAAAGCTTCATATTTTCTGAAAACGTTAGTTTGTCCGACAAATTTTAATAATCATGAAAATAACACCCTTTTTTGCCACACTGCCTGGCCCCACGGAGGGCACTACCCCTCGAGCCTATATCCCTTGTGTAGATAATCGGTTCTCATAAACAACACCAACGCATGCTGCCTGCGTTCATTTTCCCAAAATCAGATGAAGACAACATTTGTTTTATAAGGAAATCGACATCAGTGCTGCAATTTATGAAAGTCGTTTTTAAACGACTATTTAAAAGTGATGTTCAAATCACAAAAAAGCAAAGAGCTAAGTATTTATAGGGAAGAGATTCGAGGTTCACATATATGGACCTCAGACTGAAGAAGTTAAGAGAGGAATAATTTCTCTTTCCCAAATAAAGACATTTTCAAAAAAGAAAAACAACAACGAAATATTTCACCAATTAACTCTTCATTGAAACAATATTATTTTAATTATTATTACACTTTTAAAAGTACAAATACACCTAAAAAAGCAAACTCAGCACACTTTTACCCCAACTTTTTTTAATAACTTAACTGTGAAGATCATGAGAAATGAGAATGTTAAGGAATAAAAGCAGCATCAATGATCTCCAAACATATAATATGTTTTTAAAAAAACTTTTCTCAAAACTGACAGTTTAAGATTTGATGTTTAGATTTGAAAAACAGAATTAAATCTACAGCACAAGAATTTGAATGAAAATTCAACGTTTGCTGTTTTTCATATGCGTTTATTATTTACTTATTTTATTCTAAAAAAAGTCCTACATAATATCATGAAACTTAAGCAGACGATAGAATAAAAATAATATTCAAATATAAAAAATACCAACTAAAAATGTTGTATTAAGTATTAATATATTTTACTTAAAATTTAGTTCATAAATCGTAAACGGTGTACGAACTATTTAAAACATACATTAAAAAAGCTATTTCACATTACTAAACATCATCATTAACTAATCAATTCACAACATGACGAGGAAGATTTATTAAATATGCGTCACTTCATATTATGATTAGACAAGCTAGAAATTATTAGATTGGAGAACTAAATACCTTCTAAATATACGGAATATTTCGCCTGTTTCATCGATGTTACACAATCTATTTACAAAGGTTAGACAGTCGCAAATTAATTCAATATTTAACATTATATCAATATTATTAATTTGTTTTGCGACTTTACATACATTTACAGATGTTTCATGTTAAATAAAATGCTTTGTGGTAGAAAATTATTATATATTTTTGGAATTAAAAATTATTTCAATAGGAAATATTTATTATCGAAACAATTGCGCATTACATAGCTTCGAAATAAATTTATGGACTCTTTTGAAATTTCCTAAATTCCATTCTTGCGGTATTAGATTAATAATGAAATTATCACACACATATATATATTTATCATTCCCATTCTTTTTATTATACAAATCAAATTTTATTAATCAAATGTATCTCAATTATGAAATTTACCCTATCTGCTGGTAACTATACATAATTATCGTAAAGTATACATATTTTTAATTAATTATTTGTAGAATAACATAAATGTACTCTTAAGAACTTTACGCTGATGATATAATGCTGAATGAATACAAGTTTGAATAACGTGTGCTTAATAACTGGCTTGGCAACATGTTTTTTTATCGTACGTTCGGTTCAACACTGGTAAAAGTGTGCCGACTAACCTGCTTTATACAAAAGTTCGCAGCGTAGAACTTCACCTTGAAAATGAAATGCAAATGTCATACGATGATTAATTGTTCACAATTACATCTCCTGATTGCCGGATTGACTGACGAGAATCATAATATATGAAATCAGTCGGTCTTTATGGAAATGTGATACCCTTCCTGAATATGTTAATTCGCTCTTGTCAAAACGGCCTTCTTCGAAATGGCTATATTCTTTTCTTGTCGTGATTTCTTCAACTGCATTCGGTTGCTTTGTAGACATAAAATGTTTGAAACAGCTGCCTTTGTTCTTCTGTTACTCTAAGAAAAGTATATGCTGGAATTCTTTTTAAGTACCATCATTTAAAAATTAAAATAGCACAAACGTCCGCCAAATCTTCAAAAAATTAAAGCATATTTACAAGCACAATATACAAAATAACGAGTGAAAGGTGACAGTCGATACACAAACTCCTAACATAATTCTACGTATGAATCCAACATATAAAGATCGCAGAAAAGTACTATATTTCCAGTAGAGACAAAACCTTATCGGATATTTTTTTAATTTGTGAACTGAGACGAGTTCCGATCAAAATATGCACTTTATATTTTTTTAATGATTTCATAAAGATCTAACATAAACCGAAAGCAATAACAAAACAAAATATTCAGTAATTTGAAAAGCATAGATCGTTGCACGATGCGGTCTTACTGAAAAAGCTCAGAAAGGCTTGAGATTTTATTTTTAAATGTTAAAAGTTTCTTGCTAGAATAGTTATTGTCGGAGTAGTCTTGGAACTGCTCGATGTCACTATTTGAGCACTCATGTTATTAGAATTTCTGCAAAAATTCTCTTAGCTCTTGTGCGGATTGTTGTCGCCACCTCTGACGTCCATTCTTATTAACCCCTTAACAGTTTCTTTTTCTTTTTTGACACAATAAATTAAAAATAAGGACCCGGCGCTACTTTTTTCTTACTATTTGACTTTGTACTATCGAAACAGGTATGCCATTTAACAACCCAAAGATTACAGTTAAAGTTAAGCGGAATCCAAAAGCTTTTAGTATCGAAGATAACAAACTCTTTTTGCCCGATTGCCACTCGGGTGTATTAGAGTTATTAATGGATTAAGGAAACCCACCACACGGATCATTTAACACTAACTGATTTTGGTTAAAAGTCTAATTATTTTGACAGCAAAATTTTCGTTAATAAAAAATGCCTTTTTCTGCCTTTATGTGAATTTGCATAGCATCTTACTGTCTATATTTTTCGAATTGATGAATTTTTAATTTATTTTTTTATGTCGTTAATTTTGAATTACCCGGTACCAATGAACTCCACAGTAGAATGAAGATCTAACTCACAGGTCCACTTTCTCCCGGAACAGCAACACATTTTAAATACGGGCAAGTAGCTTGAACTTTACTTAAGGCTTCTCAATTGCCCTTCTCAACAAGTGCATAACGTTTTGACACATTTACAAATTCATTTTTTAACGGAGAGATATAAAACTAGGACGCCTGGATATGGAAGCAATTCTAATGGAACTTTGTTTTCCATTAGTTGATAAATAAATTACCTATTGAGTTATAAGTGATTTTGATCACGTAACAAAGACATTTCTCAACCTTCCTTGAGCTATTATTCTTCTTTCGCGCGGAAATTCGGTTCAAAACGCCACTTTGACAATATTTTCTGAAAGGTCTGTTACGTTTTCAAAAAAACGGGAAAACAGTTCGATTACATAATTTCTGGACAACAACAGCTGCTACTTTCATGCATTTCCGAACAAAATGAATTAAAACTTATGTCATAAAGTTGCCCTTTTGGATTTGTAACAGCCTTAATAACAGCGGCATTTTTTAAATCTTTTCGGTATACTTTATGTCACTTTTATTTATTTTTATATCTTTTTCATATTTTATTATGTTTTTCATTACGCATATATGTAATTTTATTTTATCCATGACAAAATTAAATATTTGTGACGAAATTAAATAAAAATTACAGTTTTTAAATAAAAAACAGATTTCAGGGAAAACTCTAGCATTTTCGTTCTATTTTAAAAAAGAGAATCTAATTTGAAAATATTCACCCTATAATACCCTAGGGAGGAAGTCGGTTTTTAGTCATAATCTTTTCTCCGAAATTGTATGTCATTTTATTTATGGCGGACCGCTTGATTCAATGTAACAAAACACGAAGTTAGCGCTCCATTCTATTGTAGAGCTAAATGCCTAGTACTTGCCTTTGGTAAGTTACCAATGGAAATGTGATACGTTATCTACTGCCTTATTTAGAGCGCCATCATAACCTTTTTTAGAACAATCTATATATTTAAAACTCAAAACGGATCGGGCAAAATCGGTTTCGGCTGATCAGAACCTCGCAATGAGCACTTTGGGATGTTTTTCTGACGCTAAATGGAATCGAAAATCAGCTTTTAAATTTTTTTCGATTCAGAGGAATGTTAATCGAATTCCAGATGGCCGAGGGATCAATGGTGTCAGAAAGAGGTATTTTGATCATCTAAAGGAAGCTTGGGTTCTATCCCCTCTCCGTGCACAAGATGTTTCTCAGATATTATTAGTGTTCTGATAACTCAATTTAATAATGTCAATTTTATCTGATTTAAAGCGGAAAAAGAAAACTTGCCATCCCCAATATTTTTTGAATTATTGATTTTGCATTTCAGATTTTAAATAAAAAGATTTTCGCATGCAATTATCGATTAAATAAATCGAAATTATCTATAATGTTTGGCACATCTTTTATTACACTTGATTGATGAAGTATATATTATTAAATGCAGGTGATTATTTTCCGAAACATAAAACAGAAAGTAGAAAAAATATTTATATGAAAAACTGTGGTACCTGTAATGGTAGTTTAAAGCAATTAAAGGGTTATATTTGAGAAAACTAATAAAATTTTAGCTTAAAAAATTTATTTATTTGTACAATTTTTAAGGAAAAGTAACTTAGATTTGCTGTTTTTCGGATATGAAATCTGAATTATCTCGAAAAGGATCTGTTGTCTGTATCCGTGTAAAGACAGTTAATATGCAGCCGGTTCATAGTCTCGCTATAAAAAAAAGAGGTTGTTATTCATACTATCTATTGCTAGCAAATATTCTGTAAAAATTTCTGACATTTTAATAGTGTTATAAATAGTTTTTCTCTGGAACCTATATGCTGTTTATTCTCAAGTTTTTACTAGTACAATCTAGTTATTATTATTATCTTTCTAAACTGATAACCTGTTTCAAATGAACTGTAAACGAAAAAGACTTGATTCTGAATGCTTTGTTACCTCCATATTTTTTTTACTATTGCTCATAATTTTATCGTATCTAATATAAACTGTCTCTGACTGATAAACATTTGTATTTTAGTTCGTCTAAGAGGGTTCCTCAATTATGATTTGCAACTACTCCTACAGGCGTTATTGAAACTAAAAGTTTTTAACAAAATGTACACTGTTGGTTAGTGTATCTGAAACTTCATTTATTAATCTAGTAAACATATCAAATAAAATTTGCTTTAATTATTTATATATTTTCAAAAAAATGTCATTTATCTCGTCTTT